>OU343063.1:31115512-32454085 GCA_910593695.2 Ocypus olens | reverse complement strand
GTTCCCTTAAAATTTTGAAAGGAATTCATTCGAATGTCGCAATGCAAAATCTCAATATCCGGTCCAAACTAACATGCATGAAATAAACTTAATTTATATTTATTTCATATTATACGTATTTTTAAGTTTTAAATGGCAATTAAGACATTAAAGTATTAATACATTTCAAGTGAAATGAGAACGGATAATATAAACCATGAAATAAACATTAGATACATAATTGGGGCTTAATTTAAAGTGCAATATACACAAATTTATCTATTTACATGAATTTTATGAACGTAATTTTATGGACGTAAATAAAAAAAAAATACTGAAATAAGAAAGAAGTGTAAATCTGGAATGATTAAATGCTGTTGCTAGCAAAATAATTTATGAATTATATACATACAGGGTTGGGCATATGTGTCGGAACACCTGATTTCTGGCTAAACGTCTGTTGTTTTCTTATTACGTATTATCTATCTATCTATTCGAAAATATAAAAATATACAGGGCGATCCATTAAAAAAAACAACTACCGATGATATATCTGACTATATGGTTTCAACAAATCGCATTGCTATATTCTTTTTAATTATGAACCAGATCAAAAAATAATTAAAATAAAAGTTGTTTGTTATTTGAACGCAGACCTACCAGTGACGTCAATGAATAGATTTTAGCATTTATTTTTTTGTTGCTAGGTATGAAACACTTTTTCAAATATTATTTTTAAGTGAATTTACTGTTTTCTATTTCTAATTTCATATGAGTTGCATTAGCATTAGATTTTTAACACCTTTGACCTTTCACCTTTCACCTTTATTACTGAACTTACAGTTTTCGTGTATATTTATATGTATTTCTCTACGACCATTACTGTAAATGCCCATTATTGTACAATTAGCGGACTGTGTAAGTACACCATAACACCCACGTATATTACAGCCTGGTTGTAAATGAAAGGTACGTGTTTGTTACCATAACACACCATTTTTATTGGTTGATTCGTTGAGAGCGTTGCGTTACTACGTTATTATTAAATATAGAAGTCCATGATTGTGAAACGTCACATCGCGTACCGAAGCTTTCATTTCGCTATTCCGTACATTCTCATTCAAATGTAATGATATCTAGAAGTGCGTACCAAATAATTACATACGTAACCATTGTTAATGAAACTGTTTTCAATCTTTGCAAGATAAATAATGCCCAGTAACAGCGACATCGAAAACAATCAAATAAGCGGCCGAAAATTGTCTCTCGCCTAAGCCTCGCGATATAAGAATGTTTAAGGAATATTTATGGACTGGGTAATCAAATATAAAGTAAGGTAAGTGTGGTCGTAGATAAAGTATAGTACATAACTCGAGTTGTAACGCAATTACGCGCTCGTGAAATTGCGTTACTCGCCGCTACGCGGCTCGTACGCAATCTTTTTCACTTGCGCGTAATTTGATATTTACAACTCTTGTTACGTAATATACTATTTATATCTTGTTTGTATGCAATTATTTAGAAAATTACTACATTTTGTGACATTTATTAAACACGAATAAAGTATTATTATTATTATTATTATATAAGCTATTGTTTTTACGTAAGAGCAACTATTGTAATAATCGTAATAAAGAACATGAAAGAATGATTATATTTGATTATATATAACATATAACTTCAATTTATTTAATTGTTACGCAGCAAAATATAATTCACCTCTTATTATTCTTTACTGCGATTAGATTTGTTACTGTTACATAAAAAAATAGCAGAGGATATCGATAATGAATTATTGTGTGATTGTAAATATACTGCATTAAATGTATTCAATATTCCGGTAATAGGAGTGTAAGAACTGGGGCTTTTCAAGTGTTTACCGAAGGGACCAGATGGTTCCGTCGTGACGACAGGGGCACTCGGCAGAAAGATTAATTACTGTTTACCACAAAACTAGTGTTCGGCCCTTGAGCGGGCTCCTTTGAGGAGCCGAATGGGGCCAGAACGAATACGTCGCCATTACAGCTACGCGTGCACAGAAGAGTTTCGGCTCAGACGGTGGCCTCGTATTTCCTATACCGATCGATAATTCAAAAATTCATTCTAAAACGAGTAATAATTTTCAAGTATGCAACACATATCACACGCTACTCAAGTTTTTCAATGTGTGAATGCTTACGCGCTTTCTTGATGTATTTGGAAACCCAATTTTTAGCATCAAAAATTTACATTGCGTTGGCATACTAGATATATAAATACAATGATAATATCAAATCATTGCAAGTAAAATCTACTAACTTATTATATTTTGATCTGGATTAAATTTTCTATTTTAGAGCTGTAAGGAAATGGCTGGTTCCTAAAAGTACAACCCCTGTTTTTACATATTTTATTGTTTTTCAGCTCTGCTCATGTAAGTGAGGAGTTTTATAATGAAAATTTCATCACTGAATATTTTCAAGTTTTATCACCAGGCTAATATGAAAGGTAAAGGAAAAGTATTGACAATGGGCCCTATTCTGTTTTTATCACTTTCGATGACAATCGAAAACTTTTCACTTCACGCAAGTTTCCGATTCTGTTTCTATCACCGATCGAGTTTCGAATGACGTCAGTCGAAAAGTAACGTTCAGTTTTATCACCGAGTTCGGAGCAGGTGATAAGTGTGTGTATTAACGATAAAATTGTGAATATGGTCTTTATTTCGCTTTATTATTGCCGTGGGAACAAGAAGCAGCAGCTGAAAATTATTATTTGCTGCAATTTTAACGACATTTACGGAATTTAGCAATCCATTTGAGACGCCGAAATGTGAATTTAGAATATTTCTTTTAAAAACAACAAATTTGTAAGTGTTTCGAATCAACACACCAATATTAGATGGTGATTAGTAGTTTTCAATTCCATAATCCTTCAAAATTAACTTAATTACAGTTCGCTTCAAGTGCACTCGGTGCTGATTTTCCCGCGCAAATTTGAAAAATGGCGAAAGCATGCCGTTATTAGTTCATTTGCTTCGATTTTACAGTGTTGTCACACTTACTTTATCACGTTAGAAACGGAATACCAATTTGCCGTTCGATCGAAAACGATGTGATAAATTTTCACGGCGTAAAGTTATCACCGTGATAAAAACAGAATAGGTCCCAATGAATTATAATATTATAGTCTCTTATTTAAATATTTTAGTATAATGGCTGAAGAATTGACAATTGAAAAAGACACTCTACCTGCAGCAAATAGGTTTCCAATAGAGGAAAAATGTGTAGTAGATTTAAGCCATATCTTAAATTGGGCTGTTGATTTCAGAACATTCAAGAATATGCACTGGTGGTAAACTGCATTTATTAAAAGAGCAGTGTAGTGGCCTTTTGTCAACTTTAATTGTTGAATGTGATGTTTGTCATCGGACCTACAAAAAACAAACTACAGACATGAATGAAAACCCCAAAATAAATGAGGCTGTAACTTGGGGAACTTTGGCAACTGGAAGCACTTATGGCCATTCAGAGGAGCTGTTTAACCTGGCTGATATAAAATTTATGGCTAGATCCAAATTTCAAAAAATTGAATCTAAACTTGCCGATGTATGTTATTATATAATTTACTTGTTAAATAAATGGCTTTTTCTTTGAATTATGAACCCCCTCCAAATTCTCATCAACACCCAACACCCAATATGCAAACATCCAAACCTCAGTTCTCCACCAACAACAAAGAGGAATAAATTTGACTAAGTCTAGTGCGACTTGGTCGAAACGTCATGAAATAGGTTTTGTTTTTAAAATCATAATATTTCATAAATCAAAGATAAAAGCAAAACTGTATACAGGGTGGAACCGAATTAATGAACAGGCTTTCAAGAGGCCTTGCAAAAAGTGCAATTAAATCCATTTCCACAAATTAAAAATCGAAAAAAAATTTATGAAAATTCGTAAATTTTACCTGTGTTTTCCACTTTCTGGGAACCTCTATCTGCGTTCTCGGAATGGGTACGTCGCTAGTGTTGATTTACATTACGCCGTGTGTGTGTGCGTGTGAGAGAGTTTGATATGAATGAATAAAGCTATTCATAACGTAATTTTAAAGCGGTTCTATCCGTTACGTCTGTTAAGATAGCAGGGCCATATGGGCAGAACCCACTTAAAAGTATACCTTAATTAAGGGCTCTTTAAGGGCTAATTTAGTGCCCTATTCCCGATTTTAGTGCTCAACCCCTTAGGGTGAAAATCACAACATTGCTACCTTAACGTTAAGCTAGCAAGGCAACATCCGCAATTCGAGATTTGAAATATTTCTGTACCACATAATTAAGGGCTAATTAAGTGCTCTATTCCTGATTTTAGTGCTCCACCCCTTAGCTAAGAAAAAAAAAATTCTGCACCCTGTGTTTCATATCTCCTAAACGAACGAGCAGACCTCTATGAAACTATACATTTATTTAGAACATTGCATGTACTGACCAAATAATATACCCAGGATTTAAGTGCTCCACCCCTAACTGATAAAAAAAATATTTTCACCACCCTGTAATTCATATTTCCTAAACCAACGAGCAGACCTCCACAAAAATATACATTTATTTAGAACATTGCATGTACTGACCAAATAATATACCCACGATTTCACAACGCTTGCAACGGGCGGACGTGTCAACTGTAGCTGCGAGTATTTTTGTGAAAATTTTCAAGTAATTTAGAATCAACAATATCCCCAAATTTCCCAGTGGTTATGTGAAGTGTTATCAATCCAGTGTCCAATTTCTGGCCACGTGCGACAAGTGGTGTAATAGCGAGAATTTATTTCTTCGTCTCGAACACGAGGAGACCATTGCATTCAATTCCGGACACAACGCATAAAAAGTCTGTGAGTAAAACTGATACGCACACTGCAAAAATTTATGTTTTTATCTTAATGCGTTCGGAGGTCTAGCCACATATCAATACACACTTTATTTTAACCAAAATTAAATTTATCCTTTGTTTTCTTTTGTTTACCATTCCGTGGTCTAATTGTTCCCTGTACGTTGTTTTTTAGTCACTACGAAGGACCGCGTTAGTGCATTTTGTGTCCTTGTGATTTTCACGTTTTACTTATTTCCAGTATCTTTTTCACTATTTTCCTAATTTTTCTGTGACCACCTTTAAATGGCTATTTTTTGTGCTATATGTAGTCAGTTCGTGAATCCAAAAGCGATTTCGGCGGCTCTAAAATGTGACCATTGCAATAGGTGGTTCCACTTTAGATGTTTGCAACTATCGGAATCAGAGCAAAAGCGATACATTAATGATGATAAGAAGTTGACCGGATTAAAATGGTTTTGCAGTGCTACATGTAGAATAGGAGTAACAGCGACAAGTACTCAATTACAATCGGCAAATATCGTTCCCAGCGATAATGATTTAACGCGAGGCATACGGTCCTTATTCGAAGAAAAATTTAATGCTTTCAAATTAGATATACAATCATTTATTGAAGGCATAAATACTAAAATTGAATCTATCAGCGATAGACTAGTACGATTAGAACTTGAAAGTAACAACCATAAAATTGAACTCAAGGAATTAAATATGCGTAAAACGTATATAACTGCTCCAAGTTTAAATATGATCACTGATGAAATTAATGAAAGAAACAGAAGGGCCAATAATATAATATTATACAACGTTCCCGAAAATATCCCGGAGGGCGATTCGGTGATTGTTGAAAAAATCCTCGGCCAAATCAGCGATGGTGTCCAGGCGCCGGAACGTACCATTCGTCTAGGAAAACCAAATACTTTAAAACCTCATCCACTGAAACTAATTTTTTCCGGTAGCCATGAGGTTAGACAAATACTTTACAAATCAAACAATCTCAAGAACACGGCAGAGTTAAAAAATATCGTAGTCAAGAATGATCGGACTCCTATGCAGATGGATTACGAGAAAAGCATCCGCGCTGAATTAAAAATGAAGAAAGACTCTGGGCAAAATAACGTGCGCATTAAGTACATACACGGAGTCCCAACAATAATCTCGGAAAACTAGTGGAATCCCAACAGATTAAGAACTTAGCGCTTGTTAATATACTTTATCAAAATGTAAGGGGATTAGCTAGTAAAACTAATGAATTTTTTAATAACATTTCTACATTTAATTTTGATGTGTATATGGTTAGTGAAACCTGGTTAAGGAATGATATTAACGACAGTGAATTGTTTCCTCATAACTTTAATGTGTTAAGATGCGATAGGTTAGGCAAACGAGGTGGTGGTGTATTAATCGCAGTTAATGACCGTTATTCAGTTGTGAGAAATGTTGTGGTAGTGCCAGATGATATTAATATTGAGTTAATTAGTGTAACAGTAGCTTTTCGTCATGTGAGTTTTTGCTGCATTTGTATATATATTCCACCATCTCAAACCCTTGCTGATTATATTCGAATTTTTGAAATACTGGATACTGCGATGGTCGGATTTCAAAATGTTATAATTTGTGGAGACTTAAACATTGCTGGTTGGTCAAATTATGTTGATACTGGTGTTATTGAAAATGGTATAATCTCTGAATTTGTTAATTTTATTTCTTTTAATAATTTACTACAGCATAACTCGACTCGTAATATAAATAACAGAATGTTGGATGTTGTTCTTTCTTCACCCGATATTAAATGTACAACGACTTCTGATGTTTGCGCTGTAAAGGAAGATGCTCATCGCCCGGCTTTGAATAACAGTTTTGAGTTTGCGTCTGAAAGTAATAACAACTTTAGACCATCATTTGATACTCAGTGCTATAATTTCAAGAAAGCTGACATTGGGGGTCTATATAATGAGTTACTCGTTCAGGATTGGTCGGGCGTTGTTGCAGTGAATGATTGTGATGCTGCTTGTACAATGTTTTATGAGAAACTTTATAATATCTTAAATAAATTTGTCCCAAAGCATAAATTAAACGCGATAAGAAATAAATTTCCACCGTGGTTTAGTCATGATTTAATTAGGAATATTAGGGTGAAAAATCACTATATAAAGTTACATCGTAAGCATAAATTAAACTTTTATAAATTAAAAATTTGTAATCTTAGAAAATATATACATATGGCCGTTAATAGAGATTATGCAATGTATATAACAAATATGGAACAGACAATTAATAATGACCCAAAAAAATTATGGTCTTACATAAGCGCAAAAAGGGGTTGTTCCCGCATTCCCGGCACAATGTCAATAGATAATGTGGAATCAAGTCAACCGTTGGATATCGTAAATGCATTTGCCTCATATTTCTCTAGTGTGTACAAACCTAGTACCTTGACGGTAACAAAACGTGTTAGTAATCATTCTAAAAACTTATTTATTGCATTAATTTCTGAAGCGGATATCGTCAGTGCTGCTTGAAATATGAAAGCAAATTCAACTTCGGGTCCGGACAGGATCCCAGCTTTCGTTGTAAAGGATTGTGTGAGTGCGCTGGCTCATCCACTGGCACACATCTTTAATTTAATAATCAGCTCAGCCTCCTTTCCTAGTCACTTCAAAACCTGCCGCGTTACGCCGGTCTACAAAAGTGGAAATAAAAGTTCTATAAAAAATTATAGGCCGATCTCTATTATTAATAATTTTGCTAAGTTATTTGAGTCAATTTTAGCCATCAGAATATATGCTCAAGTAAGTAGTCAAATCACAACTAAGCAACATGGTTTCGTAAGTAAACGCTCAACTGTTACGAACCTGCTAAACTTCACACAATTTATCTCTAAGAAGCTTGATGAGCAAAGGCAAATAGATGTTGTTTATACGGATTTTCGTAAGGCATTTGACAGTATAAGCCATGGGATACTGTTGCGAAAGTTGGATCCATTCGGTTTCGATTTGCAAACTGTAAAGTTAATAGAATCATATCTGCATAATCGTATTGATTTTGTCGAACACGGTGGGTACCGTTCATCTCAGTATATACCGACTACCGGTGTGCCGCAGGGATCTACTTTGGGTCCTTTATTATTTGTTTTATTCATTAATGATATTGTACATGGCATTTCTTCAAATATGCTATTATATGCGGATGATGTAAAGTTGTTCAGAGCAATAAAATCTCCCAGTGACCACACCGTTTTACAATCGGATCTTAAAAGACTTGAAGAGTGGTGCAACCTAAATTCACTTGAATTGAATATTAATAAATGTCAATGTCAATCTTTTAGTCGCAAAAGAACAATCTTCGAATTTGATTATATATTGACAAATTGTGTCTTATCACGTTCAAATCAGCTAAAAGATCTAGGAGTAATCTTTGATCAGAAGTTAACTTTCACTACGCACATCAATTATATCTGCAATAACAGTTTTAAACTGCTTGGCTTCATAAAACGGACTTGTAATGATTTTAATGATATTGAGGTAATTATTAAACTGTACTATGCATATATCAGATCAAAACTGGAATATTGTAGTTTAATTTGGTCTCCAACATCCCATAACCAGAAGCTTGCACTTGAAAGAGTTCAGAAAAAATTACTATATTTCAAGCTTACTGGAACATATCCTGATTTCGAGTCAACTCGTTATAGCGACCTATTGACAATGTTTAACATGCAGTCTTTGGCAGATCGGCGCGACGTAAACTCATAACTTATCTTTATAAACTTGTTAATGGGTATATTGATGATCCAAACTTGTTGTCACAGTTGGGATTTTACGTACCCAGAATATCTTCTAGAAATGCGCGCGTGTTTTGGTATCCTAGAGCAAATACGTGCTCATATTTCAATTCACCATTGACTAAGATGGTAAAATTATATAACACCATTCACCATTCTGTTGACATTTTTAGTGACACCTTGTCAGTGTTTTTAAAGTTAACTCCTAATCTTATTTAGTGAGAATTACAAACATTACCACTTATTACACCATATGCTGTATCATATTGTAGCTTGTTGTGATAATATGCTTGTTCCGCCTTTTAGTTTTTAGTTTTTAGTTATTAGTTATAAGTTCATAATTAGTAACATACTATATGCATTGTATGATTTTTAGGTTTAGTTAGTCTTTATAGTTTTTCCCTGTAATTGGATTTCGTTTCTGTTGGGAAATAAATTATTATTATTATTATTTAAGTGCTCCACCCCTAACTGATAAAAAAATATTTTCACCACCCTGTAATTCATATCTCCTAAACCAACGAGCAGACCTCCACAAAAATATACATTTATTTAGAACATTGCATGTACTAACCAAATAATATACCCTTGATTTATGTGCTCGACCGCTAACTGTTAAAAAAAATCATTTCAATACCCAGTACTTTATATATCCTAAACCAACGAGCATTAAGTTTAAAAAAGGCATTGTTTCGGAAAATGGACACATTGTTTCGAAAAATAGTAAGATATGGACGATAATTTCGCATAAACTAAATAAAGTTATTGCTAAAAGTTCGCTTAATTCCATAGTTACTTGCAAGAAGTATAACATTCGTGACAAAATCTGTGAACTTTTGGGCGTTGCGAGAAAAAATAATATGAGAGTCTCTGATAGTTTTAGTGTGGAAAGTGTGTCGTCATGCTACAGTGACAAATCAGTAGATGATGATTTCCAAAGACAATATAAAGTAATAATTTCAAAAACTGATTTCTTTGATTTAATTATCACAAAATCAAAGAAGAAGAAACTTTTTACTAGACATTACAATATTTTTAAACCAGGTCTTTGGCAAGATATTTTTTATAAGTAAATTATAAAACAAACACCCGTGAGATGTTGTGCAATCATTTCAAAAATCATTTTATAAGCAATGATTTAGAATCCGGTTACATTAATGGTAAGTGAATTATTATTTATTTAATAAGAACTATATTTTTGGACTTAAATACCACCTCAGAACATGTGCAACGAATCAATATGTAAATAAATTACGACGCCCATACTTAATACTAATAAGTAGGGCTTATCCATTTCTTTTCCATTGGGATGTTTTTTATAGTTGTACTCAAGAGGTTTTAATAATAATTCTCTAATGACAAATTACGATTAAATGGCAAGACATCGGTATTCCGAATTAACTTTATTTAAAATTGCAATAAAAAGTGATTCTGTCGAATTTGTGAGAGAATTATTGAACTCATTAATTAGATTTAGATATTGTACTTATCCCTCTATTTTTTTTATATTTCTTTGCATGAGTTTTGAGTTTATTTATGGGTTGTACTTAAGGAGTACAAAAAAGTGTGAAATAGCTATTTTTGAAAATATATTGTCTATGTAATACTCATAATAAAAATCAATTGGTATGTTTCACAAATTATAAGTGTATTCCGATGTTATATCATTTTTAAGAAAAATGCACAAATGGGAAAATTTGTCGGAACACCTGATTTCTGGCTAAACGTCTGTTTCTTTTTTATTACTGTTGAAATAAATGTTTATAGTTTTGTTTATTCTGTTCAGTGACGCCCATTTTTTTAAACAGATACCCTATTTTTCGAGATATGACATTTAAGTTTTTTTAAATAAATTACCCTGTATGTTTTTACATTTTAAAACAATATTTTTAACAATTACAATGATATAGGGTTTCGTGGGTGTTCGACATGTGGTTTTTTTAGATATTAAATAAAATAATTCCATAGTGAATTGGATTTTTTCATGTTTTTCCACGGGTCTCTGATGAAACAACTTCGTGTTTTTATGTTTCCCGTCAGTGACAGATAGTTTCCATTTGAAATATTAATATTGCCGTTCAATTGTAGGTGAACTAACTGAACATGAAAGAGTTGCGTTGTTAATGGTGATTGGTTTTGGAGATTGGCAAAGATGTCTACAAGATGTGTGCAATATGTTAAATATGACTTTCCCTGATAGAAATTCTAATATTTCTAAATCAACAGCTTTACGAAATTCACAAATTAAATTTTCAATATTTTGACAAATAGGGACCTGAACGAATATTGAAAACACTACATTACCGAATTTCTATCGGCAAAAGTGTAAACACATAGGGTCCCTAGGGTTACTGTTTGTTGGTATTACCACTGTTATTTTCTTCATTTTTTTGGAAAGTTGGCGACTCAAAACATATTAAGTTTGTGAAATTAGTATAGGAGGGTAGAAATAGAATGTACGGAGTTTTATTTGGTTATGATTACTAGGAGATACCGGTATGATGGTGTCCGTTAAGGTTTATTTTCTATAAATTTAAATCGTAGAGTTCAATATACAGGGTCCTGCATTTCACCTCCCGTCTTCAATAGCTCATTTACTAATTAAGTTGGAATTTGGACTTGCCCAGTTGTTTTACAAATCCCAAGAACCATGAAATCCTTTCCACATTATTTGGTTTTCAAAGCGATAAAATAATAATTTCATACTGCCCAAAAAGAGGAAAAGTTGTAACATTACTTAGTACATTACATAATAACAAACAAATCGATAACGGATCCAAAAAGAAACCTGAAATAATTCTGGACTATAACAGAACTATGGATCAAATGACAAGGACATATTGCGTAAAAAGGATGACCGTTTTTTACAATCTGATTGATATAAGCGTCATGAATACGTCTGTTAAGATAGCAGGGCCGTATGGGCAGAACCCACTTAAAAGTATACCTGAATTAAGGGCTCTTTAAGGGCTAATTTAGTGCCCTATTCCCGATTTTAGTGCTCAACCCCTTAGGGTGAAAATCACAACATTACTACCTTAACATTAAGATAGCAAGGCAACATCCGCAATTCGAAATTTGAAACGTATTTCTGTACCACATAATTAAGGGCTAATTAAGTGCTCTATTCCTGATTTTAGTGCTCCACCCCTTAGCTAAGAAAAAAAAATACTGCACCCAGTGTTTCATATCTCCTAAACGAACGAGCAGACCTCCACGAAACTATACATTTATTTAGAACATTGCATGTAGTAACCAAATAATATACCCACGATTTAAGTGCTCCACCCCTAACTGATAAAAAAAATATTTCCACCACCCCGTACTTCATATCTTCTAAACCAACGAGCAGACCTTCACGAAACTACACATTTATTTAGAGTATTGCATGTATTAACCATATAATATACTCAATCCCTAACTAACAAAAAAAAAACAAATTTTGAACGCTATGTGTTTAATATCTTCTAGGCGAACGAGCAGACCTCAACAAAACTATACTCACACTTAGCTTTTATTAATTATGTATTAGATTCCCAATTTTGGTGTCCTACACCAACTTATTTTTATTAAGTATCTTGCAATAAACGTTTTATTTCTACATCTTCTTAGCCTTAACATTTAAGAAATCGTATATCCCCATGTAACAGCAATATTTTGCCCATTTAAATGTATTTCGATCCGTTATTCTGTTAAATTATGTGTGGTATTTTTACAGAATAAAGTAATTTTTTACATTATTTAATTCGTTTCCAAATTCTGGGTTTATAAGTGTATTATAAGTGACCTTTCAGTTGTTAGTTTTTGGTTTAAATTGTAGCTAAACAAAAGCAATTTAAATTGAACTTAACCCTCCGTCTACCGCATAAAAAACTTTCAATAACTACCGCTCGGGGCCATTGGACCCATGTGCCTTCAATGGTGTTTTTCTATAAATACATTAGAAACAACCTTACTTATTGCAGAAAGCATTAAATAAATTCAATAAAACGAAATATAGCCTGAATATATCAATATTCAACCTGTTCGTAACTCTGCAAACAATATTAAGTCATACTAAGACTATAAACAAGTAGCTTATTAAAACAACTACTTCCCTGGCTAGTGCCACGCCGGATATTGAATGATACAAAAGAAATTTGCGTTATTACGAGTACCATGTACTTAGCGAAATAATATTGGTTTAACATCGTTTATTTCTACTCACAGGACTAACTTGAAAATTAAACTAAATTGAATTTGAAAACTTTAAACTATAAAACTGAACCCTAAAATATGTAAAAATTAAGTAAATAGCCATCTGCAGCCCCGTTTCGAGATTTATTGAATGTTAAAGAATAAAATACACTTACGTGAATAGAAGGTTTGAACGAGTTTTATATCCGAGTTTTAGGTAATTAGTGAAAGTACAGATCTGAAGAAATAAATGATCTTGTTTTCAGTTGGAAAACCGAATACACGATTTAAATAATAAATAAATTAGAAACAACCTTACTTGTTGCAGAAAGCATTAAATAAATTTAATAAAACGAAATATTCGATAATCTCCATAATTTTTATTTTGTATATTTTAGTTATATTTAATTAAAACAGTTTTTACATAATGTTACAGAATATTATCCGCATACATTTTGATTACATTTATAGCATGCTGTTTTAGTGTTTCGGTATTTTTTAGCAATGCATAAGCTGCATCGTCTTTGGTATTGGTTCTTCAAAATTTTCATTATATTGCGCTATCTAACTTTTTAACCTAACTTTAACGTAACTTTTTGCAACAATTTCTATTGAGAGATGACCACACAATGTATGCATTCATGACGCTTATATCAATCAAATTGTAAAAAACGGTCATCCTTTTTACGCAATATGTCCTTGTCATTTGATCCATAGTGTCGACCCCAGCTTAAGTTCTGTTATAGTCCAGAATTATTTCAGGTTTCTTTTTGGATCCGTTATCGATTTGCTTGTTATTATGTAATGTACTAAGTAATGTTACAACTTTTCCTCTTTTTGGGCAGTATGAAATTATTATTTTATCGCTTTGAAAACCAAATAATGTGGAAAGGATTTCATGGTTCTTGGGATTTGTAAAACAACTGGGCAAGTCCAAATTCCAACTTAATTAGTAAATGAGCTATTGAAGACGGGAGGTGAAATGCAGGACCCTGTATATTGAACTCTACGATTTAAATTTATAGAAAATAAACCTTAACGGACACCATATTCGTTCAGGTCCCTATTTGTCAAAATATTGAAAATTTAATTTGTGAATTTCGTAAAGCTGTTGATTTAGAAATATTAGAATTTCTATCAGGGAAAGTCATATTTAACATATTGCACATATCTTGTAGACGTCTTTGCCAATCTCCAAAACCAAACACCTTTAACAACGCAACTCTTTCATGTTCAGTTAGTTCACCTACAATTGAACGGCAATATTAATATTTCAAATGGAAACTATCTGTCACTGACGGGAAACATAAAAACACGAAGTTGTTTCATCAGAGACCCGTGGAAAAACATGAAAAAATCCAATTCACTATGGAATTCTTTTATTTAATATTTAAAAAACCACATGTCGAACACCCACGAAACCCTATATCATTGTAATTGTTAAAAAGATTGTTTTAAAATGTAAAATCATACAGGGTAATTTATTTAAAAAACTTAAATGTCATATCTCGAAAAATAGGGTACCTGTTTAAAAAAATGAGCGTCACTGAACAGAATAAACAAAACTATAAACATTTATTTCAACAGTAATAAAAAAGAAACAGACGTTTAGCCAGAAATCAGGTGTTCCGACAAATTTTCCCATTTGTGCATTTTTCTTAAAAATGATATAACATCGGAATACACTTATAATTTGTGAAACATACCAATTGATTTTTATTATGAGTATTACATAGACAATATATTTTCAAAAATAGCTATTTCACACTTTTTTGTACTCCTTAAGTACAACCCATAAATAAACTCAAAACTCATGCAAAGAAATATAAAAAAAAATAGAGGGATAAGTACAATATCTAAATCTAATTAATGAGTTCAATAATTCTCTCACAAATTCGACAGAATCACTTTTTATTGCAATTTTAAATAAAGTTAATTCGGAATACCGATGTCTTGCCATTTAATCGTAATTTGTCATTAGAGAATTATTATTAAAACCTCTTGAGTACAACTATAAAAAACATCCCAATGGAAAAGAAATGGATAAGCCCTACTTATTAGTATTAAGTATGGGCGTCGTAATTTATTTATATATTGATTCGTTGCACATGTTCTGAGGTGGTATTTAAGTCCAAAAATATAGTTTTTATTAAATAAATAATAATTCACTTACCATTAATGTAACCGGATTCTAAATCATTGCTTATAAAATGATTTTTGAAATGATTGCACAACATCTCACGGGTGTTTGTTTTATAATTTACTTACAAAAAATATCTTGCCAAAAACCTGGTTTAAAAATATTGTAATGTCTAGTAGAAATTGTTCCATTGCGAAGTTTCTTCTTCTTTGATTTTGTGATAATTAAATCAAAGAAATCAGTTTTTGAAATTATTACTTTATATTGTCTTTGGAAATCATCATCTACTGATTTGTCACTGCAGCATGACGACACACTTTCCACACTAAAACTATCAGAGACTCTCATATTATTTTTTCTCGCAACGCCCAAAAGTTCACAGATTTTGTCACGAATGTTATACTTCTTGCAAGTAACTATGGAATTAAGCGAACTTTTAGCAATAACTTTATTTAGTTTATGCGAAATTATCGTCCATATCTTACTATTTTTCGAAACAATTTGTCCATTTTCCGAAACAATGCCTTTTTAAAACTTAATGCTCGTTGGTTTAGGATATATAAAGTACTGGGTATTGAAATTATTTTTTTTAACAGTTAGGGGTCGAGCACATAAATCAAGGGTATATTATTTGGTTAGTACATGCAATGTTCTAAATAAATGTATATTTTTGTGGAGGTCTGCTCGTTGGTTTAGGAGATATGAATTACAGGGTGGTGAAATTTTTTTTTTTTTTCAGTTAGGGGTGGAGCACTTAAATCGTGGGTATATTATTTGGTTAGTACATGCAATGTTCTAAATAAATGTATAGTTTCATGGAGGTCTGCTCCTTCATTTAGGAGATATGAAACACAGGGTGCAGAATTTTTTTTTCTTAGCAAAGGGGTGGAGCACTAAAATCAGGAATAGAGCACTTAATTAGCCCTTAATTATGTGGTACAGAAATACGTTTCAAATCTCGAATTGCGGATGTTGCCTTGCTATCTTAATGTTAAGGTAGCAATGTTGTGATTTTCACCCAAAGGGGTTGAGCACTAAAATCGGGAATAGGGCACTAAATTAGCCCTTAAAGAGCCCTTAATTCAGGTATACTTTTAAGTGGGTTCTGCCCACATGGCCCTGCTATCTTAACAGACGTAACGGATAGAACCGCCTTAAAAATACGTTATGAATAGCTTTATTCATTCATATCAAACTCTCTCTCACACACACACACACGGCGCGACGCGATGTATACGTCACGCTATTAATGTAAATCAACACTAGCGACGTACCCATTCCGAGAACGCAGATTTGCAGAGGTTCCCAAAAAGTGGAAAAGACAAGTAAAATTTACGAATTTTCATAATTTTTTTTTGATTTTTAATTTGTGGAAATGGATTTAATTGCACTTTTTGCAAGGCCTCTTGAAAGCCTGTTCATTAATTCGGTTCCACGCTGTATACAGTTTTGCTTTTATCTTTGATTTATGAAATATTATGATTTTAAAAACAAAACCTATTTCATGACGTTTCGACCAAGTCGCATTAGACTTCGTCAAATTTATTCCTCTTTGTTGTTGGTGGAGAACTGAGGTTTGGATGTTTGCATATTGGGTGTTGGGTGTTGATGAGAATTTGGAGGGGGTTCATAATTCAAAGAAAAAGCCATTTATTTAACAAGTAAATTATATAATACATCGGCAAGTTTAGATTCAATTTTTTGAAATTTGGATCTAGCCATAAATTTTATATCAGCCAGGTTAAACAGCTCCTCTGAATGGCCATAAGTGCTTCCAGTTGCCAAAGTTCCCCAAGTTACAGCCTCATTTATATTGGGGTTTTCATTCATGTCTGTAGTTTGTTTTTTGTAGGTCCGATGACAAACATCACATTCAACAATTAAAGTTGACAAAAGGCCACTACACTGCTCTTTTAATAAATGCAGTTTACCACCAGTGCATATTCTTGAATGTTCTGAAATCAACAGCCCAATTTAAGATATGGCTTAAATCTACTACACATTTTTCCTCTGTTGGAAACCTATTTGCTGCAGGTAGAGTGTCTTTTTCAATTGTCAATTCTTCAGCCATTATACTAAAATATTTAAATAAGAGACTATAATATTATAATTCATTGGGACCTATTCTGTTTTTATCACGGTGAACTTTACGCCGTGAAAATTTATCACATCGTTTTCGATCGAACGGCAAATTGGTATTCCGTTTCTAACGTGATAAAGTAAGTGTGACAACACTGTAAAATCGAAGCAAATGAACTAATAACGGCATGCTTTCGCCATTTTTCAAATTTGCGCGGGAAAATCAGTACCGAGTGCACTTGAAGCGAACTGTAATTAAGTTAATTTTGAAGGATTATGGAATTGAAAACTACTAATCACCATCTAATATTGGTGTGTTGATTCGAAACACTCACAAATTTGTTGTTTTTAAAAGAAATATTCTAAATTCACATTTCGGCGTCTCAAATGGATTGCTAAATTCCGTAAATGTCGTTAAAATTGCAGCAAATAATAATTTTCAGCTGCTGCTTCTTGTTCCCACGGCAATAATAAAGCGAAATAAAGACCATATTCACAATTTTATCGTTAACACACAGTTATCACCTGCTCCGAACTCGGTGATAAAACTGAACGTTACTTTTCGACTGACGTCATTCGAAACTCGATCGGTGATAGAAACAGAATCGGAAACTTGCGTGAAGTGAAAAGTTTTCGATTGTCATCGAAAGTGATAAAAACAGAATAGGGCCCATTGTCAATACTTTTCCTTTACCTTTCATATTAGCCTGGTGATAAAACTTGAAAATTTTCAGTGATGAAATTTTCATTATAAAACTCCTCACTTACATGAGCAGAGCTGAAAAATAATAAAATATGTAAAAACAGGGGTTGTACTTTTAGGAACCAGCCATTTCCTTACAGCTCTAAAATAGAAAATTTAATCCAGATCAAAATATAATAAGTTAGTAGATTTTACTTGCAATTATTTGATATTATCATTGTATTTATATATCTAGTATGCCAACGCAATGTAAATTTTTGGTGCTAAAAATTGGGTTTCGAAATACACCAAGAGAGCGCGTAAGCATTCACACATTGAAAAACTTGAGTAGCGTGTGATATGTGTTGCATACTTGAAAATTATTACTCGTTTTAGAATGAATTTTTGAATTATCGATCGGTATAGGAAATACGAGGCCACCGTCTGAGCCGAAACTCTTCTGTGCACGCGTAGCTGTAATGTAAACAAAAATCGAGAAACATAAATAAACACCGCACCGCATAATATATTTTAACATAAAGACGATAGCGGCAGTGATATTGAAAATATTCTTCATTTACATGAACTACAATATTGAAATGTATGTAGATAGAAATAATTAGAGGAAAGAAAAAACAATATTTACTTTCTCCGTATAAAGTACGCAAAAGTATTGTGATTGTGAAAATATTTTAAAAAACAATAAAAAATTTCCTCGTTGATATCCGTAGAAAAATTGTTTGGGTGCTGAACTGAATATATTTTGGTAAATTTTCGTTTACCGGAAGTGGGCATTTATCTTGACCGTGTTTACTTTTTTCTGATATTTTTGTATATACAGGGTGCAGAATTGGTTTACTTATCATGGGGATTTCCATGTTAAATTCTTAATGTTCAAATATTGGCCCCACAAATGATTTTAGAGAAAAAGTGTATGTTTCTGGTAGAGAAAAAATACTCTACACAACCGTCTCCTTACTTATTTTTTTACTTTTAATAGAAAGGGGAAATGGAGGAAATTAAAACTACTATTTTAGCAAAAATAGGTGGTGCCCTGGAATTTCTGAAACAATAAACCGTTGAACGTTAGCGGTCACGTTAATGTTTTAATCAGAAATTTAGGCATATTTTAAGTTATTCTGAATTAATATTATGGATTTGTTGAATGAAAGGATCCTAATGGTAATATCGAACTATTCTGCCAATAGTGCACGTGCAGTAAACCACACAACTGTTAACAGAATGGTCCGCAAATTTCGGAACGTTCAACGGATCTTTGTTCCAAAATCATTTGGGGAGCCAATATTTGAACATTAAGAATTTAACATGAAAATCATTTTGAGAAATATAGAAAATAACAAAAAAAAGTTGAAATGTTTTATTATAAATAGTTTTGTAAACTTTTTGATTTATGAAAAAAAATTATAAATTAACTACGGCATTTTCAGGATAAGCCACAGCAGGTCTTAAGTTTAATTAAGTCAATAATTATTCAATCATAAACGTTACATCAAATTTAGTTAGATATAGATAATACCAAAACGAACAATTTAGAATAAGAATATTTCGAAATCTTACGAGTTTTTGAAAAAAAAAATAAATTTGTTCTAAATTCTATAATAAGCGATATGCAGATGGCTATTTACTTAATTTTTACATATTTTAGGGTTCACTTTTATGGTTTAAAGTTTTCAAATTCAATTTAGTTTAATTTTCAAGTTAGTCCTTTGGGTAGAAATAAACGATCTTAAACCAATGTTATTTAGAGCCCTGCAGAGGCCGTCTTTTAAAGACCCAGCCCGGCAGTGAATATTCAAAGGCCTGGCCCGGCCCGAAGAAATAAAATATTTTGTCGGTCCGGCCCGGCCCGCTGTTTAGAAATATTTTATAAAAAAGTCATATCTCAAAAAGTTTTAAAGTGCTCATACTTTTGAAAAAAGAATCAGGGCATAACATATACTCCTATTATTTTTAAGAAAATGAAAATATGAGTAATTGATTATTCTTTGAGATATATTTTATTTATTAAAAACTAACTATTTAAATAATTTTTTTTTTGATTTGGATTTTTTTTTCAACTTTAAACATTGAAGCATAAAAAAGTATAGAATAACTTTCTTCGTATCCGTAACGGTTTACGATATTTTTGAGTTCAAAATAAAAGTGTACTAAAAATTTATATTGTTATAACTTTTGACACAGTAATTTTTTGAGACTCTAGTAAAGACCAAAAGCCATTTCTTGATAGCCTTTATAATATATTGCTCATTCCACGTCAGACCGGACACTGAATTTTAATCGATGACTCCGATTTTTTAAATTTTGCAGACGCATTCTACATATGAAATAATGAAAGTCATTTTTCGCGAAAAAAAATTAAGATATGCACAGTTGTAAATTGCAAGAAAACACGAAAAACGTCGGTCGTGCGAACATTCAAACAACTGTGTCGTCAAACCCATTAGTCGTACAAAAAAAAATACAAGAGGTCAACTTTGAAGATTTTGAGTCATTCTATGTAGTGGTGTATTTAAAATTTGCATTTAATATTAATAAATTATTATTCATTTGTATATAAATTTCATTAACATTTTTCATGATCAACTCACCAACTTAAAATTTCGAAAAAAATGCCATCGTATTCCCACACAGTGAAAATTTAAAAATGGAACTCAAACGGGCTCTATATTTAAACAAATATTCAAAAGAGTATGGTACATGGGTACGTTTACAGGTACGTCTACATGGGCAATAGGTAAAACGGAAAATGTGTAACACATAAATTAGTATACAGTATGTTTTTTTTTTATCGTGGGCCATAGGATTTTACATGCTAAAAATTATACCTTGTGTTAATGTATATTTTATTATATAATTTTGAAGCAAATTTTAGTTAGTCATATAAATCAATTATTTTTCTACATGATGCGCTTCTTTATAATAATAATTTAAACATGTTTTATTCCATTGAAAAATGAAATTAATTCACTAATCAATCTGACATTTCAGAAATTCAAGGTACTTTGATTATTTTTGCTCAATTATTTATTTTAAATAATTTCATTTTTTAATGGAATAAAACATGTTTAAATTATTCTGACTAAGCGCATCATGTAGTAAATAATTGATTTATTACTTACTAAAATTTCCTTAAAAATTTTAAGATGAAAAATACATTAACACAAGGTATAATTTGTAGCATGTAAAATCCTATGGCCCACGATAAAAAGAATACCCTTTATATATATTTATATTTTTTGCTCACATTTGCAATCATCGACATAGTAACTAACGATATAGAAACCTGTATTGTACCAAAACTAAAAAAATAGTTTAAAAGGACAGAAAATAAGCAATTACGATTGGCAATCTTGACCATTCGGAATACTTTTTATGCATCTAATCACATGATTACAGTGGAAAAAAAAAGTCTGAACAAAAATGAATTCTTTCTTCTCCGAATCCCAAACCAGGCAAGACTCTTGAATGAAACGATGAAATCGTTGTAAAAAAGTTATCGAATTTTATTAATCTCAAGAAATAAGTCGTGAAAAGCAGGGATGAAAGGATTGGGTCACCGTAAGAACTGATAAATAAAAAGTCAAAGTACAGAAGAGATTAGTTCTGTGAAACTTGAAAGAAGCCTATGCTAAATTTAAAGAAATTAATGCAAACTTGAAAATGCACTTTTAGAACTTTGCTGCACTGGAACCGAAGTATTTCATATTAGCTGGTGCAAGTGGAACTCATGCTGATGTAACAACATCATAACGTTAATCACACAGATGATTATCTTTAAGATTATAGAAAGGAAGCAAAGATTATTCGCGGCACTTTAAAGTACCGTTCATTTACTCCAGGACAAACCGGAAAATCGAAGTAAAAATCGTTAGCTACTAAGTCGATGATTACAAATGTGTGAAAAAATAAAAATTAATTATCTTTTCTACCAATAGTCGCACGGCGCCGCGCGGTCATACTCTTTTGATTTTTTTTTTAATATAGAGCCCGTTGGAGTTCTATCTTCAATTTTTCACAGTTTCTTTGGAATTGAAATGGGAACATGATATAACTTTTTCCAAAATTTGAAGTTGGTGAGCCGATGATGAAAAATGCTAATGAATTTTATAAACAAATTAATAATAATTCATTAATATTAAACGCAAATTTTAAATATACTACTTCATAGAATGACTCAAGATCTTTAAAATCGACCTGTTGATTATTTTTGTATGACTAATGGATTCGACGATACAGTTGTTTGAATGTTCGCACGACCGACGTTTTTCGTAATTTCTTGCAATTTACAACCGTGCATATCTCAAATTCAAAATCTCAATTTTTTTCGCTAAACATGACTTCCATTATTTCATGTGTAGAATGCGTCTGCAAAATTAAAAAAAATCGGAATCATCAGTTATTATTTTTAACGAAAACCGTCCGGTTTGACATGGAATGAGCGATATGTGAAATTCGCTAAAATCCCTGATGTACCCCCAAAAAGTGTGCATTTATTAATGGAATGGCCGATGTAACATTTATAGGAAAAATAGTCTATTTAATTTTATTTAGAAAGAATTCATGCATCCGAAAATATAATCAAGATCAGCGGGTGTACTGGAACACCAAACATTATAAAAAAGTATCGTAAAACACCGAGTAGGTATAAAAAAATTAAACAAACCCAGAGCATTTATCAACAGTAAATCTCTCAACGCTGTACGACCGAAAATGTAAATTAGGACGCGTGTTATTAGTCATTCTCCACAAAAACAAATAATTTCATATTCAATTTGAAAAATGGCGACGGGAGAGCAAGACGTTGCGAGTGAGCCACAAACAAAATCGTGCCGAAATTGCAAGAAATTGCCGTCCACCGGACTAAAGTGTGTGAAGTGCGGCTCTTTAGTTCATCCCGGATGTGTAAAATACATTAAAAACGCTGTGAAACTGTGTGACAATTACATAAATTGTTGTAATACCGAAAATGAAATCGACCTTGAAAAACCAGAGACCCAAAGACCGGACGACGCCTTCAGCAGTGGGGATACAATAATAGAAACCCAGGACTATACTATACTGGAAGTTAAGTACTTAAAAGAGATAATTAACCAAAAAGACGTAATTATTGAAAACCAGAGGGATAATATCTCCTCCCTTAAACAACAAATTATACTGTTAGAAAAATTATTGCACATATCTGCAAATGCGCCATCTATTAATACGATTATGGCGACTGGAGTTCAATCTGAATTAATCCCGTCAACTACAAGAACGAATAATAATCCAAGGCCATTAGATGAATCAGCATTGCCAGCGAAAGAAAGGGGGATTCCAATGGACACGGCCGCACAAAATCCACAGAAGAAAAAGACCCAGACGCAGAAGAAAAACGGGTCTGGGGCCAGCTCTACAAATAATAATATATCAGCAAATGGTGATAAACGAATAAGTGCATTAAACGCGAACGAAAATAAACAAGCAACCATTGAACATGGAAATATAACGACGACCGCTGCGAAAATATCAATACCGAACAAAATGGGATTTAAAGGTACAAATAAAGACACAGAAAAAGTCGTATATAATGAAACAAAACGTTTTTGGTTTCATGCCGGAAAATTTAGAAATGATTATACAGAAAATGAACTAAAAAATCATTTGAAAAACTACTTCAAGAACGTAAATTTTGTTCTAGAAACAATTGAAAGAGTAGATCGATGGTCAGACCAAAAATATAAATGTTTTAAGATTGGAGTACCTGAATCAGATATGGAAACTATTAATAAACCGGATATTTGGCCAGCAGGGATTAAAATCAGTCCCTTTAAGTTTTTTCGGAAAAACAGACAACCATTCCAACATAGACAACGAAGGGAAATATAATGATAATGAATTTAGAGTTCTACATCAAAACATAAGAAGTCTACTCAATAAAACTGACGAAATAGAATGTTCTATTGCAAATGAAAAACCGCATATACTGTGCTTAACAGAAACTTGGAGTAAGGAAAGCAATGTAAATTACATGCACGTAAATGGCTATCACAAAATAGGCTACTATTCTAGAAAATCTCAACAGCATGGAGGAGTAATGATACTAGCTGATAAGACATATGCGTGTAGATTAGATTAGATTAGATTAGACGGGGTCGATTGGCTGTGCAGAGCCTTACAGCACTGCGACCTGTTTAGATCTTTTGTACTAATACCCTACTGCTATTTGATTCCCAGAAATTCAACTTCCCTGACAAGGTCAATTAATTTCCTGGGAGGTAATGACCTGATCCGTTCTGGCGTTACCGCCATACCTCCGGTTAGGGCCTGCCTAGTGGTAGCTAGAGCTACACACTCGCATAATATGTGTTCGGCCGTTTCTTCTGCCGATTCACATAATCTGCATGTGGTGTTATCCACTTCGCCCATATTGTGAAGATGGTACTTCACTGGGCAGTGTCCTGTGAGGAGACCGGTGATTAGTCTGATCTCGGTTTTAGTGAGGCGTAAGAGCTGTTTGGCTCTATTTGGCGAGAAGTCAATAAACATTTTGGATTGCCTTTGACCTGGTGCATTTTTCCAATGGTCTGTTTTGCACTTTTTTTCCCATTCTTGGATCACGCCTTTACATATGCGTGTAAAGAAGATACCAAACTAAATCACCTACAGGTAGAGTCGCATATCGAATTTGTAATATGTGCGACAGCAGTAAAATCGAGGAAAATTGGCATTTTAGCCTTGTATCGTCCGCCAACTGGAAATATTCATATATTTTTTAATAACATTACAGCATTACTTACATACATGTGTAAGACATATGACAATGTTATACTCTGTGGAGACCTTAACATCAACCTGTTGGTAAACACAGTAGAAACAAAAATGCTATGTGATATTTTTATGTCATTCGAGCTGATTAATAAAATAAGGGAGCCAACTAGGATTCAAGCAACAGATCGGGGATTAACAATCTCTCAAATAGACTATATGGTGACCAATATACATAGGTTTTCATGTAAAAATATTAATTTAAATCTATCCGACCATCTCGCCCAAATATTATGTATTAAAAATCCAATCGAAAAACATACCGAATATTCTAAACCAGACAAAAAATACATACGACGAATAAACCTACACAGTATCCATGAATTAGCGACGGTTAAAAAGTGTTTCATGGAATGAAGTCCTAACAAACGACGTGGATTCCGCGTTTAATAAATTTAGTGAAGAATTCTTACATCAGTACAATATAGCATGCCCTAAAAAAGACACAGTATGTAAAACGAAAGTAAACAACTGGGTAAATAATGAAGTTAGGAATTCGAGCGAACAACTAAAAATATCATTTAAGATAATGAGGCAAATGGAGTCAGTTGAAGCTAGAGAAAAGTATAAAAGGGAAAAACGAGCCCATAAAAAATTAATTCAATGCACCAAAAAATGTTTTTATGACCAAACCGTCCTAAGTGCTCATAATATGCAACATAAAATTTGGGAATTAGTTAACGAAGAACTAGGCAGAACTAAAAGTACAGAATCTATTAAAATTAAGGATGATCATGGCCTTCCCTTATCAGATCCGAAGAAAATTGCTGATAGTTTTGGT
The DNA here is from genome assembly GCA_910593695.2 of Ocypus olens. Classification (NCBI taxonomy): domain Eukaryota; kingdom Metazoa; phylum Arthropoda; class Insecta; order Coleoptera; family Staphylinidae; genus Ocypus; species Ocypus olens. The sequence continues at coordinate 32,428,780 of OU343063.1, read as the reverse complement.
AACTATTACTAAACTGTGACAGAGTTAAAATTAAATAAACACTTTAATAATAACATATCGAAGGAGTGTACAACATCAAAACACGAACATCAGACCATGTTTTTAGAACCAACAACTCCAGCAGAAGTAATAAAAACTATTATGAGTATGAAAAATAAAAATAGTGTCGGAAATGACGAAATCCCAGCAAAGGTTATAAAAGGTGTAGCATGTGAGATTGCCGAACCACTTACATATATAATTAACCTAGCATTCAGCACAGGTAAGTTTCCTAGCAAACTTAAACTCTCTAAGATTGTGCCCATTTTCAAAAAAGGTTGCAAAATGGAAAAAGAAAATTATCGTCCCGTATCCATACTGTGTTGTTTCTCAAAAATCATTGAAAAAATTATTGCGTTAAGGTTATGGGACTATCTAAAGAAATTTAATATAATGACGCAACATCAACACGGCTTTAGGGAAAAAAGATCAACGGAAACCGCAACCTTTGACGTACTAGAAGAAATTACGAGACATGTGGACAACGGAATGTGTGTAAGTGGCCTTTTATATGACTTCTCGCGTGCGTTTGACACTATAGACGCGGATTTTGTGCGCGACAAACTATATGCGATCGGTGTTCGCGGAAGTGTCCTAGAGCTAATTATTTCATTCCTCTCGGACCGATTCTTATATGTTGACGTACAAAACACGGCATCCGAAATCTATGGTCTATCCAAGGGAATTGTGCAGGGATCTACGCTGGGACCGCTCCAGTTTATACTCTACATCAATGATCTCGAGCAGTACATCAGCGAAGGTTACATGGTCAATTTTGCGGACGATACAACAATTATATTATCAGCACCCTCTCAAAGTGAACTAGAAGAAAAAATCCTTATAACAAATGAGCAAATGAGTAAATGGTGTTCTCGAAATAATTTAATATTAAATAGCGAAAAAACTGTCAAAATTCAATTCTACAATAGAAAGGCACCAAGCCACCCTATGAATAACTCATCATTTAGCACAAAAATTCTCGGGAGCTATTTAGATGACAATCTGTCATGGCATTCACAAATTGATCATGTGTCAGGAAAATTAAATACTGCATTTTTTGCTCTATTGAAACTACGCAACAAATTCTCAACTGAACGACTGTTGAGTATATACTATGCTCTAGTATATCCATACTTAAGCTATAACATTTTAGTATGGGGTAAAACAAATCTAAGAAGGATATTTATCTTACAAAAACGTATAATAAGGATCATTTTTAACCTCAAAAATAGGGAGTCATGCCGGGACACTTTTAGAAAAAACAACATTCTTACAGTAGCATCTATTTATATCTTAAAATGTGCAGTACATGTTTGGGATAATAAAGATAGCTTTATACAATATGGAGAACTACACAGATATAACACGAGACACAGAAATGACATACGTACAACATCCCATAAAACCACATTATACGAAAAGTCGGCTAAATATTCTTGTGCACAAATCTATAACAAGTTACCGAAAAGCATAAAAGAATGCATTTGCAAAGACATATTCAAAACAAAACTTAAAATATTTCTTGTAAACAAATGCTACTACAGTTATTCTGAATTTATGATTGATCTAGAGGTTTCACAGATTCTGAATATATATTTTATTTTTCTAATTTCAAAGGTGCCTCTATACCTTAATATATTTTAATAGGAATGACAATGTAATGGCCTCTGTGAGTTATCCATATACAAATTTTTAAAATGTCTGTTCTGTACTTGTATTTCTGTGTAACTATATACGTAATGATAAAGATCTTATTATTTAACCGTATCTGATTTTAATATGTGTTTTTAATCTATTTATAATAATTGTAAACATATTATTCCATGCATGTATAATACCGAATATGAACAATGAACATGAACAATGTACAACATACTATTATATTAGTTAACGACCATTTTTATACTTTATAATATGTAACTTAAATTTGACGAACACATCCGCAGCTTCATGTATACTATTGTAACATGTATTTTATATTGTGGCTAAGTGTAATAAATTGATTTTGATTTTTGATTTTTTGAATTCAGGCAACTCTGTAGGCATATTATTTTCATAGCCATCTATGAGGGCATAGTAAAATCAATTTAATATCTATTTTATATCGCAGCGGCAGCGCCTCATACGGAGGCTTCTAAAGTAGGGTCCCACAGGCTTCCAAAACTTGCCTCTTTTTCTCCCATAAGCGTTGCACTACTAGATATGTATATACAATGATATTATGTACTCTTTAAAATTTCAGAAACACCTACCAAAATGACTTCGAAACTGTTCGGAGAAAGTAATTGAAGGTTGCGACTATGGTTTAGACTACTAGTCACTATCAAACATAATACTGCAGATTACAAATATTACATATTTATATGGCCACTTCAACTTTCAATTTTTACTTTATGAATACTAACATAAAAATAAATGTACCCATTCCCACATAGCACACTTCGTTCAGTGTACGTACATTATTCGTCCAAATTACGTACATTCGTCCATGGGGGTAATATGGACGTACAGTGTACGTACATTGTACGTACAAAAATATACGTCCGTGGTAGGTACATCACTGTACGTACATAAATATACACCCATAGTACGTACATAACTGGACGAATATAAGATGTAACTCTATATATAAATGTAAACATATTAAATTATTATTAAAAGCCTATAAATCGTCGTTACTAGCGAAATGCGAACTGTTGTTAAGCTGATTATTACATTTATTAACATAAAAGAAGGTAAGTAAACATTCAGATATTAAAAATATTCTTATGATTGATTGTTGAGGCAGTCAGGAGTTGAAAATCCATATTTAATTTTGCGGTAAACACGTTTGTTTGATTTTCAAAATGTAATTTATTTAAACCATTTAAATAAATTACATTTTGAAAATCAAACAAACGTGTTTACCGCAAAATTAAAAATATTCTTATTTTTATTCTATTTTGTTACAAACAATGATTATTTATCAAATAAATTAAATTATTTAAAAAGTTGATTATCCATTATTTGAAATAAAGAAATATCATTCAATATTTACGATGATAAATCAATACTTTAAAAAAACGCGCCAAAATTTCCCACAAATTTGCAACGCCACCGCACATGTACCATGCAATCTTTCTGTGCCTGCTTGTTTACAGTGCAGTTTACATGTTACCAGTCATTTAGCGTTGTATGGTTTGCCTCCATTTTGGTTCGAGATATTAAAAAGAAGTCGTTTGTCGGAAAATAAGTGGAAGTTACCGCTAACATCGTGAGAAGTATCTTATTATTATATTCTGTTTGAGGTAAGTTAAATGCAGTGACGGTTCGCGGGGTTTTTTTTGGTACGGCCGAGGAACAAGAGGTGGCAATACAGATAGGTAGGGTCAGTTGCAGAGACGGCTGGCTGCGTGACCGCACCTATCTGTATTACCACCTCTTGTTCATCGGCCGTACCAGAAAAAACCCCGCGAACCGTCACTGGTTAAATGCAATAACGGGGGATAAACACCTGTAATGTAAACACTGTGCTGTAGAGTACGTTTGAATAGAGAAGAGCCCAAGGTTGCGCGAGATTTCAACGGTCGCTTGTGCCAGTGGCGTGCGCAATTCAAGTAAATATATTTGGGAGGGCAGAAAATAATATGTGAAAATCCCAATATAGGTGCCGCCTTCAAAAACATCTATATTGCTTCGTATTCCATATACTCTGTACAAATAATGTCACTAGATTGAGAGTGAATTACTTGTCCACGTTTCACCAACAAACACTTCCTTTCGGCGACCTTCGGAATGCAGCGATAAATGATTTAATCAATTATTATATATTTAATTTCAAAATGATTGATATTTAAATATTCATATAACTGTATTTAAATGTACGTTTTGTTTGCTGTAATGAAATATAATTGGAAAGAATCGCCATAGGTAAATAACACTTTTAATATATGTATATTTTTTTTACTAGATTTTCCTACCGATGTGAAGATAGCCACGGATTTTTCAGCCACGGATTTCTCGGCGCATCCGCCATCAAATAAAAATTTCTTTAATTTTAATGATTTATAATAAATCAAACGCTGAGAATGTAATTAACATTAGCCTGTAGATATGCAGTTAATCCACAATTTCAATTATTTTTTCTCGAGTCCACGGGAACTCTCTTTTTAAAATGACAAGAATTCAAAGTCCAAAATGGCACTGTTTGACGCGTTTTAAATTTGATTTTTTAACATCAACGTGTAGATAAGAGTGTACTTAAACGATTTAACGCATTTAATTTTGGATAAAATTGTTTATGAATTTTTTTTCTCGGGTCCACTCGAACGATACATATAATATAGCAAACGTTCAAAGTCCATTATGGCACTGTTTGACGCCAAAACTATATACACTGGAGGAAAAAAATGAAACACTTCCTGAAATTCCTGAAATTTTGACCATTTTCAAACCGCCATAACTCGGCGTATTTTCAATCGATTTTGATTAATCTTTGAGGGCGAAAAACTTTAAATGTCTTCTTTAAAGTCACGCATACGAACTTATGCGTAACCCCTTCCGCCCGATTTTTCAGGAAACCATGTCCAACTTTAACGTGTCTATGGAGTTGGAAAAGTTTTGTCGACTTGATCCGCCACAGAGGCATTAAAATTTGATCAATTATCTGTGCAGGACTTAAAGGACAAAGTTCCTACGACGATTTGGCACCAAGTTATGGGTGTTTGAAAAAGGTGCATTTTGAGGTTTTTCGCACATTACTCAGCGACTTTTCAACCAAATTTGATGATTCTTTCTGGAAAAAAATCACATTTTGGCCCTACTTTAAGGGGGTCAACTCAGATTGGAATGATCTCTTTTCGAACCCTTCAACCCCCGAACCAAAAAACACGATTTTGGGTAAAAAACGTCTAACTTTGGCAACGTGTACCGAGTTGGATAAAATGTGTCGACTTGATCCACCAAAAGGGTATTTAAATATGTTCAATTACCTGTGCAGGACTCAAACACGAAGTTCCTACGGCAATTTGGCACAAAGTTATGGGCGTTTAAAAAAAGTGCATTTTGTGGTCTTTTTATTTTTTCCTTTGGAGAGACGTAGAGCCTTCTCTTTAAGTGGGGGATAAACCCTCTCATAGAGGACACATTTTGCTTTTTATTTCTCAAAAGATCGTCGAAATCGGTTAGATAGAATCTAAGTTATGGCCATTTGAAAATTACCTAAATTTTCACAAATCTCGTGTTTCATTTTTTTCCGTCAGTGTGATTTGTTCGTTTTTAGTTTAGGACGAAAGGTGGTAAGTTAGGCCCACATGTTTTTCCAAGTCTACAGAGATCGTTAAAGTAAGCCTCTTTTGACCTAAAATAAAGTTTTTTGTTAATGGAGTTCTAAGGTACAAAATGCGATATTCATGATTTCATATTTCAAAGAACATGCAAAGAAAATTTCATTCGTGAAAACGAAATCAATTTCGACGAAAAACTTCGGAGTTACGAGTCAAAAAACCACAAAATTCGCTTACTTCCCATAACTTTGACCCAAATCGTTGTAGGAACTTCGTTATTTGAGTTCTGCGCAGATAATTGAACACATTTGAATGCCCTTTTGTCGGATAGAGTCGACATGAGTTTACCCAAAATTTCGTGGTTTAAATCGTTTAAGTAGACTCTTATCTACACGTTGATGTTAAAAAATCAAATTTAAAACGCGTCAAACAGTGCCATAATGGACTTTGAACGTTTGCTATATTATATGTATCGTTCGGGTAGACCCGAGAAAAAAAAATCATAAAAAAGTTATTAACAATTTAACCCAAAATTAAATGCGTTAAATCGTTTAAGTACACTCTTATCTACACGTTGATGTTAAAAAATCAAATTTAAAACGCGTCAAACAGTGCCATAATGGACTTTGAAAGTTTGCTATATTATATGTATCGTTCGGGTAGACTTGAGAAAAAAAATTCATAAAAAAGTTATAAACAATTTTACCCAAAATTAAATGCGTTAAATCGTTTAAGTAGACTCTTATCTACACGTTGATGTTAAAAAATCAAATTTAAAATGCGTCAAACAGTGCCATAATGGACTTTGAACGTTTGCTATATTATATGTATCGTTCGGGTAGACCCGAGAAAAAAAATTCATAAAAAAGTTATAAAAAATTTAACCAAAATTAAATGCGTTAAATCGTTTAAGTAGACTCTTATCTACACGTTTTTGTTAAAAAATTAAATTTAAGACGCGTCAAACAGTGCCATATTGGACTTTGAATTCTTGTCATTTTAAAAAGAGTTCCCGTGGACTCGAGAAAAAATAATTTAAATTGTGGATGAACTGCATATCTACAGGCTAATGTTAATTACATTCTCAGCGTTTGATTTATTATAAATCATTAAAATTGAAGAATTTTTTATTTGATGGCGGAGGCGCTGGGAAATCCGTGGCTATCTTCACATCGGTGATTTTCCTGTTTAATATTGGCTCAGCATAATTGAATTAATTACATTTTGACGTTCTACTTCTGGTCATTAATATTTTCATTTTATTTCTTCTATTTTTGTGAATAACTTTAATATGCCAAAATATAAATTATCTCGCAAACTCTATAGGGGTGCACAAATATTGTCAGATGATACTCTAAGGACTATCAAGGGAGACATTTCCAATGATTCAGTTTCCAATGATCGAATCAAATCAACAAATAGTAAAGATGATATTTAGAATTCAACAATTAATGAGGAATTTTGAATAAAATTGCCATCATGTGATTGTTCGGATTCTATTATATCAAACAGTAGTTCAAGTATTGATAATAGTTTTAATACAAATGAATTGGTCAATGAATCAACTATAAATTCAAATACTACTACTGAAAATACATCTTTTAACACATTGTTAGCAGATTGGGCTGTAAAATTCCAAATTCCACATGTTGCATTCAATAATTTATTAAGGTTGCTTCAACAATTTGATAATAGTTTACCATTAGATTCAAGGACATTATTAAAAACACCTAGACATTGTGAGTTGCAAGTTGTACATCCTGGACAATACTATCATTTTGGACTGTTCCAGGCTGTAGAACAATTACTTGATAAATATCCAATTAATCGGATTATATAGATAATATCAGTATTTGCGTAAATATTGATGGCCTCCCTTTATACAAAAGCTCAAGTGCTTTTATTATCTTTAAATAATTATGATATTTTCCGATGTGATCGAACAGTTTTAACAAGTACTAAAACACGCGGTGGGGGAGTGTTAATAGGGGTGAAAAAATATTTGAATGCTACTAAAATTGAAATATCCCAAACATTAGTGGAACAAGTTATGGTAAAAATTACCCTAAACAAGAATTCATATGTCATAGGAGGAGTCTACATCCCCCCAAATAGCCCCGCTGAAATTTACTCAGCTCATTGCGAAACATTGGAAGCAATAAGTGAACAAAACAGTTTACACAAACTTTTAGTTTGTGGAGATTACAATTTACCAGATATCTGTTGGGGTAAAGACAATTTAGAAGAAGATGCAAATTTTAATTCAAACGCAATTGCTCAACTGCTGACTGAAACGGTTTCCTTTCTGAATATGCGTCAACTAAACAAGTACCCAAACAATCGAGGAGTGTTTTTGGACTTAGTGTTTGGACATAGTGACTGTTCTGTAGTGAGTGCTGCAATTGATCAGTTATTAAGTGATTCTTTACACCATATTGCTTATTCAATTACCTGGAATTGTGATGAACCAACAGAAATAGTTGAGGATTGTTCAAGTTTTAATTTTTCACAGGCGAATTATATTGAAATAAATGAATATTTATCATCTGTCAACTGGACAGAATATTTTAAAAAATGTCGGGATGTAGATGAAGTTGTGGATTATTTTTATTCTGTGTTATATTAGGTTTGTTCCAACCCCATAGAAAACCGTTCACTGTACGGTCGTCGTCATGCGCAGTAGAAATATAGTGTTCCAACCGTGAAAGGACCGTACGCCGGACGATAATTTTTCTGTTCCAACCGAACTTTGGATCGTTCACGGATCGGTTCCCGTACGATCATTTCAGTACATGGTCCGGAGTAGAAACTGTTTGGACTGACATGCGCACTGTATTTTTCTGGTGAACGAACGGCGATTTGTCGCGTTTATTAATTGTTATACGAATTATGAGTGACAAAAGAGATGGTGACTTTAAATCTGATGAAAGTAGTGGAGATGATTAGGAATTTGCCACAACATTTTCTTGAATTTTAAAACCACTGTCTGTTTACTGACAATCAATCAAAAGTAGGGTTATAACCGATGTGCAAAACAATCCCAAAACCGTTCCAACCCATGCATATTTGTAAATGGCAACTGGACGGTGCAAAGCTTACGCATGCGTATAAAAGCGATCCGAACAGTTCTGTGACGGTCTTGGGGCGATACGAGAATCGCGGGTTGGAACAAACCTATTATGGCATAAATATGTTTGTTCCGTGTAAGAAAAGATTGGTACATAATTATCCTAAATGGTTTAGCAGTGAATTGATCCATTTGGTTTCTAATAAAAAGAAGGCTCATAATAAATATAAATCAACAATCGCATATTCAGATTATTTGATTTTTCAAAATCTAAGAACACAATGCAAAGATTTAAGTAGAAAACTGTATGCCGATTATATTTTGAAAATTGAATGTAATATTAAAAATAATTCTAATAACTTTTGGTCATTTATCAAAGAAAAAAAGGAAGTTAAAGGTATTCCGGTAATTATGAAATATAAGAACCAAACTAGTACCAATATGCAGCAAACAGTTAATTACTTTGCAGAACATTTTGCTGATGCTTACTCAAGTGATGTCGATGAAGCCCCCCAATTTATAACTGACGCTTTCGTAAATTTTAATTATAAATTCAAAATAAACTCATCTGACGTATTTGAAGCTATTACCAACATGAAATGTACTTCTACTTGTGGCCCGGATGGAGTTCCAAGCTTATTTTCGAAAAATTGTATTTTTACATTAACACATCCAATCACAATTATTTTCAATATGTCAATAAAACAAGAAACGTTCCCAAATTTATGGAAGCGCAGTTATATTACCCCAATTTTCAAATCTGGTAATATCAGCGAGGTTTCCGATTATAGGGGCGTATGTTTACAATCCGCAATTCCCAAAATTTTGGACTCAATTTTATCACAACAATTACGTTGGTTATGCGGTAACATGATAACAGAGCAGCAACATGGATTTCGGAAGGGGAAATCTACCATAACAAACTTAACTTTACTACAAAATTTTGTGTTAGAAGCCTTTGAGAATCGTAATCAAGTAGATGTCATCTATACCGATTTCTCAAAGGCGTTTGACAGGGTTAGCCATAAAATTTTGATTGATAAGATCCGCGTTATTGGCTTCAATACTAGCATTGTCAATTGGATTGAAAGTTTTATTTCTGAGCGAAATCAGTGTGTAAAAATTAATGGTGTTTTGTCGCAAGAATTCAAAGCTAATTCAGGGGTACCACAAGGATCTCATATAGGCCCTGTATTATTTAATATTTTCATTAATGATATTATATCTCATGTAATTTCCTCTCGCATATTACTTTATGCGGATGATATTAAATTATTTCGAATAATAGAAAATAGCAGAGATTATAACTTGCTGCAACAGGATTTAAACGCAATATTTGATTGGTGCGTAAAAAACAATTTACACTTAAATATTAAAAAATGTAAATGCATATCATTTCTAAAGAACAAAACAGTCCTAAATTTCAATTACACAATAAATAACATTCAATTGGAACGAGTTACAGAAATAAAAGACCTTGGGGTAATACTTAACACAAAATTAAATTTTCAGACTCACATTAATAGTATCACAAATAAAGCCATGAGAATGCTAGGATTCATTTATAGAGTAGGTAAAGACTTTTCTATTGATACCATAAAGTTGCTGTTCTGTTCTTTTGTTCGATCCACGTTAGAATATGCCTCTGTTGTTTGGAATCCACATCAGTTGTATTTAATTACAAAAATAAATAAAGTTCAAAGAAAATTTTTAAGATATTTTGCCTACAAATGGGGAATACCTTCAACTTCGATAAATTATGAACATTTAGCTAGTCGTCTTAATATCCAGTCACCAGTTGATAGACGATTTTTTGCAGATATGTGTTTCCTTTATAACATTTTAAACAATCGCATAATTTGTCAGGACTTGTTGTGTATAATTAATTTTTGGGCGACAAATGTTCAAACTAGAACAAACTCTGTATTTAGATATAATTTCTCCAGTACAAATTATGGATATAACAATCCTATTGGAAGAATTATGCGGTTGGGTAATAAGCTTAATGTGACTACGTCTTTTCCAATTTTTTCGGCTAGCTATGTGCGCTTCAAAAATTTTCTATTCTCTGTTAACGTTAATGATTTTTTAGTTAATTAGTTTATAATAATTATGTTTATTTTTTATGGTTCCGAATGTTATTACTTATTTATTTTTTACTTTTATAATCATACTAGGTTGCTGTTTACATAATTAATTTATACTTAGTTAATGTACAAATGGGAAAACCCGTGAATAAATTATTATTATTATTATTATTATTATTATTATTATAGGATTGTATCATGGACTTGAAAAACCTAAAGAAGCAAATATTTTTTTAAAACAATTTATTGATGAAGCTCTCTTTCTCACTAACAACGGCTTTAACTACAAAGATCATATTTATCCATTTAAAATTAAAGCATTTATCTGTGATGTACCAGCTAAATCATTTATTACTTTTACAAAAGGTCATACTGGATATAATTCATGTTCAAAATGTAAAATTGAGGGTACGTTTGTTAATAATCGAATTTGTTTTTTGGAAACTGAAAATATAAGATTCGCAATAATATTGAATTTCGCCAGAAAAAGGATGAAGAAGATAATGGAACTTCAATAATAGAAAATTTACCTGAATTTGATATGGTAAATGACATTCCATTAGATTACATGCATCTGATATGCTTAGGTGTTCTTAGAAAATTACTTTATTTATGGTTGTTTGGTAAACCTTCAGTAAAACTGTCATTTAACCAAGTAAGAAATATGTCAAATTTATTATTGGAACAAAAAAATCATATACCCTGCGAATTTGTTAGAAAATCAAGATCATTATATTATATCAAACGTTTTAAAGCAACAGAATTTAGACAATTTTTATTTTACACGGGTCCGGTTATTTTAAAATCAGTCTTATCACAAGATCAATATTTACATTTTTTAACTCTTCATACCAGCATCACCATTTTGTCAAGTGATAAATATTTGCATGATTAAGGGCCGCTTTTACAATCGTCGGATAAATGATGGTTAACTTATACCCTCTTTAACTAATCCCATCGTTTATCTCTCAGTTAACGCACGTTGCCTTTTACAAACGCTTAGATAGATTTTCTCCCGAAACGCCAACGTTGGCAGCATTGAGGATACATGCGGTTGCGCAGTTTATAGAATTGGCATTTTTCGTTTTGCTTGCGGAAAGGTTAGAAAGTTGTGTTTGTAATCATTGATGCGACCCTTGACCCCTTCGAGCTTCTTTTCAATATTCCACCTAGAAATATGCCAGAATGCATGTTTTTTAGAAACTAGTTTATCGCCCTCTAACGGCCCCTGTATGTAATACCGATTGCAGATCGCTATAATGCCGGTATGGTGCGTGTGCTTGCTGTGCGCATTACCCGAGATTTATCTGCTGCTCCAAGCTCCGGATAAGATAACTGCGAGTTATCTGCTCCTTAACCCTAACCCTGCTTTAACTAGGCATTGTAAAAGCGTATTTTCGCATTTAATCCGGAGATAGTGTTAACCTTAATTTAACCGACTATTGTAAAAGCGGCCCTTAGGCAGTTATGCTCATGATTTACTAAAATATTTTATAGACACATTCATGAAGCTCTACGGTAAAGAACATGTTTCTCATAATGTACATAATTTAATACATCTTTTTGAAGATTTGGAATTTTACAAAAATTTTCATCATTTCCATTTAAAAATTACTTACAATCTTTAAAATGTCTGGTACGCAAAGGTGACAAACCATTACTACAAATTATAAAGAGGAAAATAGAACTTGATAATAGTAAGAATAATAGTGTAAAATCTGCTCAAAATGTGCCTATATTAAAAGTAAAATATAATGGCGGACCACTATTACATTGTATAAGTTCTGTAGAACAATATAAAGAATTACATTTAAATAACTTTACACTAAAACTTGATGAAACTAATAGCTGTTGTGGGCTAATCGATGGTAGTATAGTGTGTATTGAAAATGTGATTACCAATTCAGTTGAAAATTATATTATTGGACGTATATTCAAATCAAAAAAAGATTTGTATTATAAGCCATGCTCATCATCATCAGTGAATATATATATTGTGACAGATTTAGCTGATTTAGAAATGTGGAATGCACATGAAATATCATTTAAATTTGTTAAATTGAAGTATGGACACAAATTTGTTGTAATTCCTTTATTGCATACAACTAGTTAGAGACTATTAGTGTATTGCAGTTAATATATAGTTCATTTCGCTAATAAGTCTGTAAAGGTAAAATTGATACAAACTCTCTTCAAAATTATTCATTACATTTAACTATTATTAAAAAAAGACATAAAAGTATTTTTTCTTTGGCCACGTGCATCCTGCACCTATTTGACTCTTTCCTTTATGGTTATCCTCTTCAGAGTAATTTGCAAAAAACTTTTCTGTAGTAATGGTTACATGGAAAGTAGAAGCTGGTCTGTGGTGAAATTTCCTGAGGAGGATGCTGTGTCAGTGGTGCCTACATCATGTTTGCTATCCTTATACCAACAGCCAGGTGAGGGTTGCAATAGAGACCAATGAAGACCCCAATAAAATGACATGGAAAAAATATGCCTACATTGGATTCCGAAATAATATATTTGGTAATTTTTCATTTATATTTATAGAGTGTATTATGTAAGATGACATTTCTTTTTATTTACAGACACTTTTCAAGAAGCAAATAAAAAGTCGCACAAAGCAGTGAACACATCAGATTTAGAATCAGATAACAATTTTGAATTTTCATCTAAAAAAAGAAAAATCTTCAGAAGGACGTTAAGCAGCTGCAGTGATTATCAGATGATATAATTGATGTAGTAAAAGTACCTGACCTTCCTCAAATACCAAAAAATAAAAGTATATATTTTTTAAATAATATTATGATGTTATGATTTTAATTAATATAATTTAGGTATGTTGTGCCCAAGTATCCAGATATCTCTAGCACTCTGGATGCGAACATGCCCAACAATTCAAATGACTTTAAAATTATAACCAGTAAGTTAACAATCAGAATGTTAATAAAATATAATTAATACCAATAACATTTTTTAGAATACCTGGAACAAATAATATGTAAGCAGAACATATTGAATCAATGATGGTTGATATCAGCAATAGGTTAACTACTGTAGAAAACAATCAAAGTATTGCAACAGTTCCATCCAAAGATGAATCGATATTTATAGAATTAAACTGTCTCCCAGTACATTCCGAGGATTCATTGAATATTGTGGAAGATTATTTATCCAAAGAGGATAATATGCAAAGTGCAGTATGTATCTTTTTAATGAATTTGTTGAATAAATTTGTTGCGGATTTGTATCCGTTTCGTTCAACTTACTCGAAGGACCAATTTGCAACTTGGATGTCAAATTACAAATAATTAAACGTGTTTGTTATAACAAATTAATATATTACAGCAAACAATATTTACATTAAATTACAAAAGGTTTATAAATTATCGCGACCGTACCAAATCTTCTCTCCTCAAAGACTTGAGTGGAAGTGTCTTTGATTAATTTCCTGATGTTCTTCTAAGGGGCTGGAGGTGGAGTCGAAGCCTGAGTGGTGGTAATGTAAATCGGTTTGATTGGTTATTGATAAACCGAAAATTACCACCACCTTGCGTTGTTGCCAATTTGCTCCAAAGCGTCTTTCAGCTTCGCGGGTCTGCCACACAGATGTTGGAATTACCCGCTAAGCTGTTTATGGCCCCTGGTCCAAATTACGCACATTTTCGAACAATTGCCGTTTATTATCTCTAATTCACTAAGCGCACTTTTGGGCAAACACCATAGATGCAATAAAAACTAAATTAAGGGTAATTACTCGGAACGAACAAGAAATAAATAGTGCATGCAATAAAAATACATTAAGGGCCGTTACTTGGAACGGACCCTGGCAATAATATGTAAATGCGGAGGGTTAGGGTTGTGACGAACCAGGTAAAGTCGCAACAAAATTATTGAACTTTGTGAAAACATTTATCATATCTGATGTGCCTTAGTTTCATATTTCTTTAACTGTTTCAGACACAGTGCAAAAAGTAAATAATATAATACTTAATTTTTCATAAAGTTCTATCCATTAATATTTTAATTATTAACCAAATAATGTATAAATAATTATTTTTATATATTTGTAGGTTAAAGAAGTATCATCATTTGGAGGGACTAATGTATATGACTTTGTATATAGATGTACGCAGAAATTAATAACGAACGATTTTTGTGGACAAAAATTTAGTTATTTGGGAAAAAGACAAAAGAGGGCATTCTGCAAATTGCAATTGAATGACTTGTTAATAAGTATGTTTTTTATATTTTCATTTTGTATATTAATTATTTACAGAATCATGCATGAAATTGTTTGTTTCTACCACTATAAAGGAGATAAATATAAGCAAATGGTTGAAGAGATGTTCCGAGTGGGCAAGAAAGGATATGCAAATTCTGTACATTGAACAGATCCAGGATGAAACATAAATTGTTTCAAATGTATATTAATAAATACGTGTTATTTTATATTAATAAATACCAGTTATATTTTATATTAATAAATACCAGTTATATTTTATCAATTAATACATGTTATTTTAAATTATTCTACTTTTCAGTGAATTTTTAATTAAATTTTTTTTATATGTATATACAGGGTGTCTCCGAATGGTCTGTACAACGCTCTACCACATATTCTCTGAAACAAAATAAGACGATTTAACTAAACTTATCTCTATCCAAAAGTGGTTCCTAAGCCATCTACGAGGCCTCAAAGATATTATTTTTTTAAATTATTTTTCAAATATTTTTATTTTTGAATTAGGTAAGAAAACTTAATTTGGCACATTTAATTACATTGATACCATGCACTTTTTGCGATATGTTTCTTTATCCTACGTTTGAAGTAAGTGGTCAAACTAGGACCATCGACTTCTTAAGATACCTAAATATTTTTATTCAACAGGTCAAATCATAAGGAATACTTTTTTTCTGCAAGATCATTCAATATTACGTATTTTTTGTCTCTTATAAAATTAATATTATAATATTTAATATCAACAAACTTATAATACCTAAGTAATAAGTGATACGAAATGAACAAATAAACTTATAACAAACACGATTTTAAATTATTAACAAATTCATTTTTATTATTACAAAATATGTCCACTCCGTATTGAACTTCATGATACCGTTTATCAAAACAAGTAATGGCGAAAAAGAATGATGGGTAGTCCGTGGTGTGTTGTATGATGTTAAATGATTACGACTGGTAAGGCGTGGAATTGCGAAATTAATGAGGTTTAAAAAATGAGTATTATCACTATGGTGATGGATGATTTTGTAAAGTTCATATATAAGTACATATCCATGCCTGTTATAAATTGATAACAAATTAAATTCTGAAAGAAGTGAGTCGTAAGAAATATTATTATCTGGATAAGTCCGGTGTTTACAAAAATATAAATACTACAACGTTTTTGTACACGTTCAAGTAAGGTAATGAATTGTTTATAACCAGGTGACCAAACACATGCACAATAATCCAGTTTACTTATAATAAACGAGTCATAAAGTCTTAAGGCAGTATTTATATTTTTAAAATCACGACTATTGCGAATTATAAATCCAAGCAACTTATATGAATCACTAGTTACCTTTTGAATATGATTATTGAACGTTAATTTATTATCAAATATAACACCTAAATCACTAACATGCTCCACTTTACGAATTAGTGTGTCATTAAGTTTATAATTATAGTTATAAGTATTACGTAATCTACTATATGTTACAGCGCAGCTTTTTGAAATATTAATTGTGAGGCCATTATCTACGCACCAATTAATTTAAATGGGAAAATTCGAATGATTACTTGCTAATATTAATCAATCGAGCTGTAATTTGGCATAATTTTTTTCTTTGTTATATTGAAACTAAACTGGGGGATGTTGTAAACAAAATTCGTTTTTTTTTTAACGAAGTACGTCCTATGTACGTACATTTGTGTACGTCCAGATTTGGTACAATGCTGTACCAAATCTGGACGTACTACGTGCGTACTTGGGATGAAAACTATACGTCCATAGTACGTACATAGGACGTACTTACGTACATTTGAGTACGTCCTATGTACGTACATTTGTGTACGTCCAAAATTGGTACAATGTTGTGCCAAATGGACGTACCACGTATGTACATAGGACGAAAGCGGACGAACATGTACGTACATAGGACGTGTGCATTTCCAAAACTAGACGTCCCTAGTACGTACATAGGACGTATTTGTGCTATATGGGTTGGGGAGTCAAGTATTATTTTTTAAGCGCAGAATTTAAACTAATGTACATGTATATGGTTGAACTGAAATATATTAAATAAAATTATTATATTTTCAATTATTATTTCAGATATCTGCAATCAAGTAAGGAAATCAAATGTGTTTATACAGATACTTCCTTATTATTTTATTTTTTATAATAAAAAACTAAGGAAGTTCCTGTAAAAATACATTTCATTTTATACCGAGTGTCTGGGATAAGGGGCGAACATAGCGATTTAACATGTAAAATTAAATGTGTAATTATTAGCTCCCCTGTTCATTTTAGAGAAAAATCCTAAAGGAATATTTTTTAGAGAATTAAAAATTGTAAACGAATCATCCATTTAATTTAAGTTTGTACCAGAATTCGCCTCGGAAATAATAAAAATAAGTTGAACAATGTACCATTAAAAAAAAAACCCTTGCCATGAGTTTGACAAATGTCATGTCATAGTGGAAATAATTTTGCTAGTCAGATATCAATTCACGCATTGTAATTACTATGACCAATAACGTTTGGTTCGTTGTAAAGTGTGAACTAGCATTCTTCTGTAAAACAGACAACAGACTGCAAAAAGTTAAGCTTAGTTTAGTTTTTAGTTAGTTTATTAATTCGCAGCAAATGTTGCTATTTCAAATATGTAAATGCATATTAATGTAAGTATGTTGTTCTTCTTAAATAAATTACGGCAAGTCTCCAATCTAATTTTGTTAAAAAGTAATCTTAATATTCTTTTCTGGGCTATGAATATCCTTTGAATATGACTTCTTTCCCACGCTGGTATATTATAGGAGAGATAAGGATATACCTATGAGTAGTAGAGTTATGATCGACTCCGGTGGTAAAATTGGTTTTAGTTTAAGAACTGCATATTAAGCAGTATTTAATTTACTACACTCATAATCAAAATGCTGACACCAGGTGAGTTGCTCGTCCTCAGCAATTAACAATTGGTGTCTTTCTATTAAAACACTGAATGTTTACTGTTTTGTTATATGGAAGTAAATTATTAGCATTCATTATGGTCTGTATTTGATCGATCCTGCATTATTTCGCAGAATACACGCCTCCTTTCTTCATCCACTAACAGTATCTATTGATGGCATTGATGTTTTTAAGAATGATAACCATGCTTCTTCAGAAGTACAGAGAATTTAGACACGTTGCACTCACGAGCAATGCATCGTATGGTAGTTGTTGGTTCAGAATTTATCAAACCCAAAACTGTTTCTTCCAATTCATCGTTGTTTCTTCTGTTCCGTTTGCATGTAATGTCACGAACTCTGAGTAAACTTACGCAACTGCAAAATGTTTTGATAATGAATACGCTCTCTTAATTGGAGCAACTCAGATTATTGTTCATGGTAATTACAATACGTGAATTGATATCTGACTAATGATGATGATTTTAACCAAACCATGACATTTGTCAAACTCATGGCAAGGGTTTTTATTAAATGGCACATTATTCAACTTATTTTTGTTATTTATGAAGTGGGTTCTGGTACAAATGTAAATTAAATTTTAATTCTCTAAAAAATATTCCTTTACGATTTTTCTCTAAAATTAATAGGGGAGCTAATAATTACACATATTTAATTTTACATGTTAAATCCCTATGTTCGCCCCTCATCCCAGACACTCGGT
This sequence comes from Ocypus olens, assembly GCA_910593695.2. Classification (NCBI taxonomy): domain Eukaryota; kingdom Metazoa; phylum Arthropoda; class Insecta; order Coleoptera; family Staphylinidae; genus Ocypus; species Ocypus olens. The sequence continues at coordinate 32,410,422 of OU343063.1, read as the reverse complement.
ATAAACCTTAGTACGTCATACATGGTAAGAGAATGTTTGAAGGAAAAACATTTATTATATTAAATTTTGTTATTTATATTCCTTAACTTACAAATAACTACCAATAATGTACTGGAAGTGCATTGCTGAATGTTATATTTAAAGCAGTGGCAAAGTAATGTAAGATGATAGTGTACATACACTATATTTACAATATAAGTATAACCCGAGAATAAATTAACTTCCAGTTTTACTTGTAAATTAGCCTTTAAATGAAAACATAACAAATAAAGTAAAAAAATACCTGGTACTTGCAGACACATCATTATATGCAGATTCATTTATGTAGGTGTCCAAATCGGGTACATTGTCAATAGATCTATAATAAATACCATCCAGTAATTCCTAAATATTGATTTTATCAGTTAACTAACCTTAAAATACGTTTTCGGGCAAGCACAGATCTTCGTGAACGTTTTCTTCTGTTATGATTTGTTAACTACCCCACCAGTGACTAATTGCACTTTAACGATTTTGAAATCAAAATCAAACACAAAAACACCGGATTATGCGCCTCTCGGACAATTCCGTAAAATGTAAAGATTGCAATTTATTTTAAATTGGCTGAAATTTAACACGGTCAAAATTTTCTTCCAGGCACATTTCAGGAAGTACAGTGCTTTCTAATGTTTTTCAGCGTTTGTGCGGCAAAGTATCGCCATCTATTTTCGCCAATCATAACTAAAATTAACATTGGGTGTTATGGAGATTACTTCGCAACGATTAATATCATTTATCGGTACATTACAAAAGGTGACTTCAGGGGCACAGGTTCTAAATCAGTATCCTAATAGATCCAAGTCATTTCAGCTACACACGTGGTATATTTTCCCTGTAATCGACAGATTTAATGTAAAGAATGTGCGCCTTCCCTTTATTTATTGTATAATTAATTTAATAATTGATTTTTACACCCAAATTTATTTTATTTTGCTCACAAAGGTTCAAGTAATAATATGGATAATTTTCATAGCTGTGGATTACGTATTAATTAAATCTAATCGTTGTACTCCCTTACGGCCAAATAACATGTAAATTTCTCACCTTAACGATAAAGAGGGACAGTTCAATGTTAACTTTTGGAAACGCCATTAGCGCCATCTGCGAGTCATCTGGCCAAACACATCGAGCCAGCGGGAAATTTAACATTGCGACTTAACAATTCATTTTTGCAAGTGTTTCGAACTTTTTGGTTCTCGTCAGTGCGACGCATCCAAATAAAAGCGGAAATCGCAGACAATTACTTTATAAAGAGCTTAGACTTAATCAAACGCAAAAAGTAAAGCTCTAAATGATGTTGAAGGGAATTCCCTTAAAATTTTTTCCAAACGAATTCTTTTTGGGGCAGATGTTAAATCATGAAGTGAGCTACATTCTCGAAGGGACCGTTTTAAAAAATATTGCAGGAATTGTACTGGAAGAAGTACTACAAGAATGTATATTAAAAATTGGCAGAATTGCATTCCAATTTAAATATTTTCTACAGGAATTAATAAATACCTAAAAAGTGGTCCTCACAAACGTGCATAACTTTTGAAAGTGGATTTTTTTTAGAGTAATACATTCAATGGAATTAACCCATTCATCTCTGCGATTAGAACACTTCGGAAATGTAAAGAAAACTTTATTTTTAATATTTGAATCGCGGGTATTCAATGCTGCAATAAGGTGCCTTAAGAGTACCTAATTTACCCATTGCACACTCTTTTAGGTTTAAGAATAGTAACTTAAATTTGAATTATAAATACCTGGCCGAATAACAATTCAACTCGTGACGTTAATGAGGTTATGTACGCATGCCCTGCGCACTCCATACGAATTAAATTGTTCGCTTTGAAACTTACGCGCTGCCCCGCTGGATGGCGTAAGCTTGTTATTCAATTGAATAAATCAAACAAATTAATCACATTACATACGCTAGATGGCGCAACAAGGAAATATGATTCAAAAATCTACTGCAAATCAATCAATAGGAAGAGGTAATACGATAAAGGGGAATCCTAGAGCGGACTTTATGTAAATAAACAAAATCGGAAGTATTCGAAAACTCGTCTCCTTTCAGTATTCCACTATACATTCGTTTCCCAATCTGTTATAAACGTTAACGTGATAAAATGGTGCATTATTGTGCAGTGAAATCGTGAAAAATATCCAGCAGACATGCTTATTTGTATAGTTTCGCACACAGGCAACCGGTAAGAAAAAATGCAACCACATATCTACTAGTTATAATAATTGTTTAATATCTTTGACGCCTTTTATTTGATGTAACCATTTCCAAAATATATGTTTTGTGGCCATGCCAATTTTGATAGTGTAATAATTATTTATAATTATATTTTCATGGTTTATTTCCACCTCTGGCGGTACTAATATGTGAGAGGGATGCTCCTCCTAATGGCAATCGACAACCAAGTTCATCAGTTCACCATGTGATTGTAATAAAATTTTAGTTCAGAAATTTCATAAAAATGAGTAATTGTGGAGCCTTTAAGTCTTTGAATAAATTCTAATAAAAACAGTTAATTTACTTAGATCGCTCTTTATTTTAATTTTTGTAAAACTTAAGGGCGATACTAAGAAAGTTAACTATTTTATTCGAATTATATTCAAAGACTTCACAATTGCCCCCGCCCTACCGGGCAGTATTGAAACCCCTCTCACCCCACCCCGCCGTTTTTTGCCTATTGCAGCGCCTCTGGCGTTGCAGAGTTCAAGTTATAATGCTGTAAATGTTTTGTACAGAGAGTGGCCTATCTATATTAGTTATCTAGGTATGTACGTCTAAAAAGGCCGGCAATAGATGTTGTCATATCTCATTTGTGAAATTATTCAAAAGTCTATTTTGCTTTAAAATTTATCAAATAGACTTAAACAAACAATTAACACTAGTGGACTTTGAATATTACCAGATATTTGGATGTTCTAAAATACCTAAAATAAATTTAACCAACAAAAATATGACCATATTGCTTGGTTACAAAGATTTGTACATAGATTGCGCAGAGTTGCATTGCGTTAGTTGGGCCAGATGACTGTGAGATGGCGTGGATGTCGCGTTTCCAATTCTCCCTATTCAAATAACCCCCCCTCCCCGTGTAAATGTTATAATTAAAATGAAAAACCAGAAGACATTTTGACAAGGACACACAGTGCTAAACTTATCTAGTGTTACTAGATGAAACAAATTTGATAATAACTAAAAATACCACTGAATTAAAAAATATATGAAAATTAAGTAACTAGCCATCTGCAGACGCGTTTCGTCTAATGTATGTATTTATCTAATGCTTTCTGCAACAAGTAAGGTTGTTTCTAATTTGTTTATTATTTAATCGTGTATTCGGTTCCACCTGAAAACAAGATCATTTATTTCTTCACATCTGTACTTTCACTAATCACCTCCAACTCGGGTATAAAACCCGTTCAAACCTTCCATAATATCCTCAGTCGTTTACGACGTCTTCACGTTCGCGATCACCTTCACGTAAGTGTATTTTATTCTTTAACATTCAATTTAAATGCGAAGCTGCACTGATGAGAGATAAATCTCGAAACGCGTCTGCAGATGGCTAGTTACACCATCAAACCCGTTTTTACTTTCTCCGTTACGAAGTACGAGAAAGTATTGTGATCGTGATTTTTTTTTCAAAAATTTTTTTTACGGAAATATCCGTTTTGGGGTCCCTAGATGCCATTTCAATAATTTCTGGAAATTTTTTTTTTGTGTCTGTGTGTGTGTGTGTGTGTGTGTGTGTCTGTCTGTCTGTGTGTGTGTGTGTGTGTGTGTGTCTGTCTGTGTGCGCTGTATCTTAAAAACTAATAGAGCAATTGATATGAAACTTTGAACATACGTCTTATTTGACAATCCGAAGAACTGAAAAGCTTTTGGTAAAATTTCGTACACCGGAAGTGGGTGTTTACCTTAACTGTTTTTTGTTTTTTGCCAATATTTTCTTAAATATGAAAAATATCACAGAAATATTTAAATAAACATTGAAGACAATAAAGAAATGCACATCTTTTGCTTGAAAATATTTTTCATAAAATCATTGCTATTCGAGAAAAATTGTATTATGAATTTTTTTATTTTTGGTTTATAGTTATGAAACGATAATAGTTACAGCAAATTTATATGAATAATAATTGTAGAGAATGCCAAAATGAACAACTTCTAAAGAATAGGTTTTTTTCGAAATCTCGTTAGTTATTGAGTAAACTGCGTTTTTGAATTTGAAGTATAATTTTTCCATATTTTATAATTTTGACGTTTTAAACGTCAGTTTCATGTGAGTCTACAAAACGGTCGATGTACATTTAAAATATAATTTAAATAGAAAATAAACCATGAAGGTGTAAATATGAATGATGATACCATCGGAGAAAGTAACATGATGGCCACATCACCATTTTTTGTTGATATATTTTGAATTATACCTTTTAATTACTGGACCATTATCGGATGCAGGAACATTGTTTTGTCATTTTTTTTGGAAAATTACTGTTAACAAATAATGGTTGTGTGTTGGTTTTGGTGTTTGCGATATTAATAAAATAATTATTCATTTCGTTTGGGTCTATAGTTGACTCTCGTTTTGATGAGGAATGATGGTCAGTGACATTTAGTTCTTTAATTACAGACCAACATGCTTTGCTTTTCTTTTTTTTTTTTTTTTTTTGGCCTGGGATGCATGTCCATGTGGCCAGCTCTAGTTACTTTGCTTTTGTTCGTCGCATAAGTTATCCTATTATTGTAATAATTTGTTTTATCAAGTTTTAGTTGCTTGTTATACAATTGTTTGTATTTTTTCAGTTCCCGTTTGTAGGTTGGTAAATTTTTAGAAACAATTTCGTATAAATTTATTAGCCGTTTGTATTCTAATGTTTCTTCTGACATGGGGATTGAAATTTTTTTATCTTGTAATATTACTACTCTTAATGACAAGTATTAAAATGTAGAAGGAATATTTCTAGGAATACATTGAATTGTATGTCTGCATTATTACTATTGTAAATACAGGACCATTGTGCTTTATTGTTTAAACATTTAAATTGGTTAATATTTTTTTCACCAAAGAATCGGGTTTTCATTTGGGCTTGCTCGGTTTTTACAGACACCGAGAAGTTTATAATCTGGGCATGGTGATCCGACAAACCCGTGTTCACCACGAGACAATTTTCTGGGTTTTGAAAGTTTGTGATTATGTTGTCTATACATGAGCTACTCTTATTGGTAATTCTAGTACATTCATTTACTAAGAGTATACTACCATATGACTCTATCAAAGTTCTAAATTCATTTGTAGTTTTGGTATCTTTTGTTACATCCATGTTGAAATCTCCAGAAATAAAATAACGGTTTTTGTTTGAAATTAAAATTGAAAACAAGGTTTTCATTTTACCAAAAAATGCATCAATGTCTGCACTGGGAGATCTGTGAACACACACAAACGTTATTCTTTCGGCTAAGAACTCGACATCGATTGCCGTGCACTCGAAATGCATTTCCGAGGCTAGGCGGTTTATGTCCGCGTGATCAGAGAAAATTTGATTTTTGTCGCAGTAAATTGCAACTCCTCCGTGGATATTTGTTTTTCGGCAGAATTGTGAGGCTAAATTATAATTTAATAATTTAGTAGTTTCTATTTGTTCAGTACTTTGCCAGTGTTCGGACAAACATAAAATATTGATATCATTGGTATCTAAAAAAGCTTGAAGTTCATGTGGGCAATTTCCCATGGATTGAATATTTAAATGCATTAGAGTTATCATGTTTTTAACACAATTTATTTCACTGGCAGTGTCTTTCGTATCCACGGTAAAAAAGGATTGATGCGTATTCCTCTTGGCCACATTGCGGGTTCTTTGATCTTGTGAAGATCCTCAGTTGAGTTGGCACTCCGACTTTAAAAGACGAGTATTCTGCAGGATTTCTGGACTCAATTTTTTCGCATTGGACTTTATCCAATTGTTTAGTTAATAATGTCTTTATGTCTTCAATCGTAGTGCTGGGGTGAAAACGGGTGGTGTGTACGTACCCATATTTTACTGCTGCTCTTACTGAAGAGGGCTCCTCGGAACTTCCGTAAATTGGTTGGACGCGTGGACGTTTTTGTTTCCTCTTGTTGTTAACAGTTTGAAAGCCATCATTATTGTTATTTGCGGCATTTTTATTTAAAACAATGTTTTCTTTATTTTGAGAAACAACGTTCTGTTTTACAGCCTCATTGATAAGTTTAGCACTGTCTGTCCTTGTCATTCCTTGTTATTTGTTTGTAGTCTTAGTAAGTGTTGCAGAGTCATGAACAGCCTGAATATTCAAGTTAATTTTATTTTGCGACACGAAGTCTTTTTAAAAAACTACTTATTCGGTTAAACACAACTTTACTCTAAGACGGTTATAATACAATTAAAATATGGAATATACAATAACAACTTAATCTACGTGAACTGCGCGTCACCTAAGATAACGTGAAGCTGACTAGAACTACTGACGATGCACGCAGGTGCATGTAAGCTGTGGCTGGAGAGTTATACTGGGTGATCGATAGATAACTCCTCATCCCTTAGATTTTAGCATCCCCTGGGAGTTGGAGGTTTACACTCACAGGTGATGATGATGCGGTCTGTTGCTTCCTTTTCTTGTAGAGTTTGACAGTCAGGTATATGAGGAAGCCGATTCCAGCGGTGTACAGGATAATTGTCCAAAAACTTAGAGAATAAAATTTCGTGTTGAAGGTTTCCATCGAGAATTGTTGAAGGACAGGAATTTCCTTCAAGTTCAGCCTTTTGAGTTTGATTTTTCCTACGGCGAACTTATGCGTGTGGAACTCAATTGGGTTGGAGTTGATTAAACTGGGACTGCCAATGGTGTGTTCCAGGTACTCTAGTTTTCGGTTCTTGACGATTATTTCGCAGTTTCCTTTCTTGATAAGGAAAATTCCCTTTAGGGATCTTGTCTCGGTGCCATCGTTGCAGTGGATCTTGATCTCTTCTTGTTTCGGGAACACGGCCAAAAATTGATTGATTGGCGGTATTAGTTCCAGGTGATTCTCAGAAATGTCGAGGGTTATGTACTCACATAACTATTATTTCCGGATAGTAGAACTTGAGTTTCACACATTGCTTTATTATTTATTAGCAATTGATTAGAGCATTGATAATATTTTATACCTTCAGTACACAATTCTTCTAGAGGTTGAGTTTCATTACTCATTTTTGATTTTAATAAATACCTAATATTTGGTATTATTGTCGCATATTCATTTTTATATTTAGTCAGAATGGAAGTTATTTGATAAAGGTAGAACTCGTGTTCGTAATTGATTGGAATTGAAAGAAAATAATTTATTTTTGACAACTCAATTTTACAGTGTACTTTAATAATAGATTCAAAATGCATTAAATTTTCCATTCTTAATGCGAAAGGTAATTGTTGATTGTAATGTTTAGCAATTCGCTGTAATTCTAAGAATAAGTCAATAGGTTTTATAATACTAGGGCTTAATACATTTAATTTACAAAATAATATCGAATTTTTGATTTGTTCGAAAATATTTAAAATAGTGTTATAAAGAATAATTAATTGATTAAATAATCCTGCAACTAATGTATTTTGAAGCTCAATTTCACCTTTCATTACAATATTTAACTGTGTTATTCTTGATTTTAAAATTAATTCATTATGTTGTATATTTTGTAGAGTATCATTAAAATTTTTCATTACATGTGTTGTGACACTATATCCATTATTAATCTGATTTTTAATATAGTTTTCATTTGTTTCTAAATGTTTCAAAATTTCGTCAAGTCTTTTTCCATCATTCGCGTCTAAATTTCCCGTAACGGATTTAAAAATAATACCTAACCCATTAATTAATCCTCTTTTGGATCTAGTTTGAGTTGAAGAATATAATTTTATGTTATTTATCTTATCTGTTATAGCGTTATAAGTAAAGTTTATGATATTATTATAATTCACGAAATCTCTTTCAAATTTTGAAATATTCTTAATAGTAGTTATTAAGTAATAATTTTGTTTATTTAGTTTTTCGAATTCTTGATATAGCGGCCTTAATTCGAAATAGTGGACAAAGGTATGCTCAGATTTTTGTATTTTTGCGAGACCTAAATTAATAGGAAGTAATCCTATGTTTGACGTTATCTCCTTTATTTCAGCGGTATCCGTCATTGCCGTGAGGAATGACCTGAAATAGAATTATCATATTCAGGTTTGTTTAAATAAATTCGAATATTAATTTTTGACTTATTAAAAATGTATTCGATCATTGGTTTGACTATTTTATATTTTAATTTATCTAGTCCACACCCTAATTTTGGTATAGCTTGTTTTGTTATGTTATTAGCATGACAGAATTTTCGCAAGTTTATTAATGTTTTAAATAAACACTCGTGAGAGAGTTTGTCGTCATATTTTACTTTTGTTATTAGATAAAGTATATATCGACCATTTTCGTTTAAAGCGCATAGCGAATATAATTCTGGATCTTGTGCTTTTAGTAATTCTACTTGACCGAATTTTTCTTTAAAATCGAGTGCAATTCCGGCACCCATATACAAGTCCTTGCTTACGCAGTGATGAATGCTTCAGGAGCATGAAATAAATGATCTGCGATCTCAGTAACGTTACTTATAAACGGTGTAGGTTTATTCAAAAACTGTTTAAAATCTTTAAATTTCATTTTATCATAACTTTCTTTAGTAAATAATTTATTCTTTGCTTTTAATTTACGCGGTCTCTTAATATTAGAAATGTGGATTTTTTCAACAGTATTATGGTCTCTAGGGACTATTTCCGCTGTTTTTAGTTGTGAGTTAATATTTTGTAAAGTTGCTGGTTTATACTTATTTTTCGTTTTAGCCTGCTTTTGCTTATTTTGCACAAATATTTTGTCAGGGACTTCAGGCATTTCTTCTCTATCTTCATTTCGTTTATTAATAATATTTTGTTTATTTTCAGAAATTTTCTGATTTATTTGTTCATATAGAACTTTAACTTTATCTCTATGTTCATTGACATAATTATTTACAAGTACAGATTCTACATTAATATTTAAAGGAGTATTTACTTCAGTATTTCCTGAAATTATTTCTTGCGGTTTCAATTTTGTAATCGAGTGAATGGAGTTATTATATGCAATAAGTGCGTAATTTATTTTATTTTCAATCGGTTCCTTTTTGAATGAATCTTGGTTGTTAAATAATCTGATATGTTCAATCATGGTTGAATGTACTCTTTCAACGAGTCCATTAGAATTGGGGTGTTGGGAACTAATAAAATGTAAATGAATTTTATGTAATTCTAATAATTCCTTGATTACTATGTCTTTAAACTCTAAATGATTGTCAGAGACAATTTGTTTTGGAATGCCATGATGGCTGAAGTATTTTAATAATTTATTAGCAATTTCTATTGCTTCATAAGAATCGAGTCTATACATTTGTGTGTACTTGGAAAACGAGTCGATTAATGTTAAGAATTTAGCTCCTTCTATTGAAATGCTATCAATATGTATTATTTGGAAAGGTTAAGTAGCAGTAGGGGTTATATTGAACTTTGGCTTTAAGGGGTTTCTTTCATATTTGCTAACTAAACATACTTCACATTGATTTACATAATTTTGGATTATTCGCCTCATATCTGGCCAATAAAATATACGTTTTAATTCTAATTCTATTTCATCGATCCCACGATGATTAGTTTTACTTTCGTGATATGATCGTATTGTATTTTCAATTTCATTATCTGACTCTTTATCTTCTAGCATACTTGTGCATCTTACAAAATTTATTTTTGAATTCTTAAAGTATTTCTGCATTGTTGCAGTAAATTTTTCATAACATTGATTTTCAAAATACAAATTATATTTTGTGTTTGGAACAATATATTCCTTTATAAAGTTGATTAATTCTTGTTCAAAATTTACTTTAGAAAATTGGACAAATAATCGCATTTTCTTATTATCGAATAAAGTAACTCTTTTTAATTTTGAAGGGGAGTAATCCACTTCCGAAATTTACGGGTTTTTCCGAAATTGGAATTGTTAAGATTGGATCTTCTACATTCGAGTGTTTTGTACACCTTCGTGATCATTATTATAAAATAAATCTTCAAAATCTATATCATCCAGGTTTCCTGGTTCAACAATTACTGATTGTTCAATATTTTCACGATTTTTATTACTTACAGGTACGTCATTAAAGAAATTATCTAGAAATTCGTTTACTTCATTTTTATCTGTAACGTTTAATTCTATTCTCGATAGAGCATCTGCATTTTTGTTCAATGAACCCTTTTTATAAATAATTGAGTAATCGTACTCGGATAATTTTAATCGCCATCGTACTAGTTTGGAGTTAGGCTCCTTAATGGACATTAACCATTGAAGTGGTTTATGATCCAAAACAATTTGGAATTTCCTGCCAAATAAATATGGCCTAAAATATTTAACTGCCCATACGATTGCAAGGAGTTCCTTTTCAATCGTGGAGTAGTTTTCCTCGGAATCGTTTAATGTGCGACTCGCATATGCGATAGGTTTATCAGAACCAATGGTGCCTTGCGATAAGACGGCTCCGATCGCATAATTACTTGCATCTGTAGTAAGTACGAAGGGTCTAGTGAAATCGGGATATTGCAATAATGGTTCATTCATTAGCACATTTTTGCATGTATTAAAGCAATTTTGGTAATTGGGGTCATTTATATTTATTATTGCGTCTTTTTTTAGACGTTTTGTTAAGGGTTTCGTTAACCCTGCAAGGTTCTTTATAAATTTCCTATAGTACCCTATTAAACCTAGAAATCCTTTTAACTGTTTTGTGGTCTTAGGAATTGGATAGTTTTTGATAGCTCGATTTTTTTCCGGATTTGGCCTTACGCCGTCTGGTGCAACAATATGGCCCAAATACGCCACTTCTTTTTTTAAGAACTCCGATTTGTCGATTTGAATTTTGAAATTTGACTCGCGTAATCTTTTAAAAACTTCTCTTAAACGTACGACATGCTCCTGTAGACCAGTGCAGAAGACGATGATGTCGTCCATATAAACTAAACAGCTAGAATTTTGAATTCCCTTTAAAACGTTGTCCATTACTCTCTGAAAGGTAGCTGGAGCATTTTTCAACCCGAACGGCATACGTAAAAATTCGTAATGACCGTTTAAAGTGTTAAACGCGGGTTTAGGAGTGTCCTTTTCATTAATTTCGATTTGGTGGAATCCTGACGCGAGGTCTAGAGTCGTAAAGTACTGACAACGCCCGAGTTTGTCTAGTAACTCATTAATATTGGGTAACGGGTAGCAATCTCCGATTGTCTTGTCGTTCAGTTTTCGATAATCAATAACAACTCGCCATTTGCGTTTTCCCGACGCGCCCATTTTTTTTGGAACTATCCATATCGGAGACGACCAAGGAGAAAATGAGGGTTTAATAATATTTTGTTCAAGCATTTCTTGAACTTGACGATCTACTTCTGATCTATGTATTTCAGGATAACGATACGTTTTCGTATAAACTGGGATTTCATCGCTCGTGATTATATTATGTTTAATTTGATTGGTAAACGTTAAATTTTTTCCATCCTGATGGAATATATCTGCGTATTCTTTTATTACTTGAAAAATAGCGTGTCTCTTCTTCGTTCATGTAATTTAATATTAATATTGTTTTTATTCTTAAATTGAATATTGTTTAAATTCGGATAGATTTTTTGATCGTATTCGTCGATCGGTTTTACTATCACCGGTCTTTTAATATAAACCGTAACATCTTTATTTTCAGGATTTTTTATCATACATCGAGCTTTACTATTTTTTATGTGAACTACACATTCTGGAATTTCTAGTTCATTACATTTTGTAAATGGAATTATACCATCGCCGTTTATAATATTTTTTATACCTAACTCTATTATTTGTTCTGACATTGCACCTACTACTACTATACTTTTCGTAGTGAATTCTTGAACATTATTACTTATTAACTTAATTTCACAATTATTTGTGATGATCTTGTTTTCATTAAGATCAATAACGGCATTTAATTTTTTTAAATTATCAAAGCCCAATAAGACATCAAAATTCGAGTGGAAATTAAACAGAAAGAATTTCAAATTTGATGCGGATTGAGATTTAAATAAACTTTGTAATTGTATTATAGTACTATGATGACCATGAGATAAACCATAAACCATCGTACTTTATATTGTTTTTAAACAATTTTTCCGCAACTAACGGATTTACAAACGATCGCAAACTCGCAGTATCTATTAAAATCTTAATATTATGCTTAGGATCTATAATATACGGTAAAGAACTAGCATTGTTAATTATATTCATTGATTCGATGGGGAGACCTTGTCTTGTCTAAGCCTTGCCCTAAAAAAGCTTCTTGTTGCTCATCAATATTGTATAATTGATTCTGGTGGTAACGACCTGTCGCAATTGACATCGGAGTCGGAACGTTTTGATTTTGATTACCACTTGGATTTGGATTTTGGTTTTGATTATGATTTACATTACATGTCGTTGTGGACATGCGTGTTGCATTAGCATTATTATTGTTATTTCTGTTAAACTTAAATTTATTATTATTATTATAATTATTTCGATTAAAAGAGAAGAAATTCCTCGGCTGGAAATGTACTTTATTTACAAATGGTTTTGCATTATATTGCGAATTAAAATTTCTCGGCGGTGAATTATTAATTTGCACCGGACGTGGTTGATACACTGGTTTCTGATTTAATTTGATTTTATCAATTTTGTTCGATACTAATTCCAGCTGAAAATCATTAGTTAACATGTTAAGCGCGGCGTTTAGATCTTGTGGATTTTTAACTCTTAGGTGAGAGCCTACTGGATCTCGTAACCCGTGTAAAAGTACGCGTAATGCATTATTTCTACAGAAATTGGATAAATAACGACGCTCTAAAATATCGTTAATGTGATTTGACAAATATGACATTTGCAGATTTAACAAACTCTGCAATTTATTGAAAAAATCAAAAGGTGATTCATTATGGGTTTGTTTTAATTGCCTAATTTCGCTATTTAAACTGAATAAATCCCGTTTGTCGGAATAAGAATTGAGAAGTGCATTTTTCAGATCTTGCCAGTTGTTTATAATGCTAGATGAAATATTAATTGCGGCTTCGCCCTTAACTCTTGCGATTATGCTTGACATTAGGTAACCATTTTGGAAGTCCGTCGGATCTCCAAGATTGTAAAATTTATTTACGAGTTTCTCGCAAATTTCAACAAAGTGCGATATGAGTTCAGGTTCCCCGTGGAACTCTGGAATCATGTTAATGTACTCCGGTTTGAGGGCCATTTTTAATTGTTACTTAATTCGTGGGATACGACAATAATAACAAATTTACAGAGCGCAAATTTTTCAGCGCGTAATTGAATTGATTACAACTAGAGAATTACAAGTGTGAGTCGAATAGTGTACTTGAGCTGGAGAGTTATACTGGGTAGAGAAGTATAATAAATCATATATTCAGGCTATTTTTCGTCTTTATTACTTTTATCTAATAATAATGCAATAAGTTGAGTTGAGTTGTCTCAAGTTAATTTACTTCAGTTAGAACTTTTATGGCTGTTTGTAAAATAATTCAACATTTTGAGCACAAATGGATCCTGTTTAGTGTCTAGCTCAAACTGACCTTGAGTTGATCTCTGTTTGAATTTTGCAAATAAGCAGTAGGTACTACTTGGGAACATTTGAATTTTTTTATGAAATTTAACTTTCACAATTTCTGTGGGAAAAATTGATATGCGGTAAAATAAATCACAATCTAGCCAAGTAAGAGTATTTGTAAATTTATTTACAATTATAGAAACAATATATACTTCAGCGCCTTCAATAACAAATTATTCTGCAATAATTTAAAGGTAGACTTTAACAAAGTTTGATTAATTCAGAAGTTAACTTGTCGTCTGAAATGTTTCTGCAGCAACGAATTACCTAACATTCCCATTTTCATGTTGTACTTTGACTGCAGTCTCTTCAAACAGTGCATATCTCTCGCTTTCCTGTAAACAAATGCATATTTACACCCACAACAAGTCAAAATGTATTAATATAAGATGATTTCCCCTTTTTATGAAGTTATAATTATAATGAAATGATTATTATTTGGAAGCAAATAATTTCTCAAATTCTTCTTAATAAACTGGATCAAAAGTGTGAACGAGATCGAACCTGCAACCTCCAGATCTGGCGGAACGAAAACTGTGGGGCTTCTGTGGCACAAACGGCATGTTCACACTTTTGATCCAGTTTAATAAGACCATTGAGTAAGAAGTAAACAGAGTGTCAACAGTATAGCATTTTGCGTTTTGGATGCAAGGCGTCCGACACCAGTGGGCGATACTAAAATCATCTAGCGGACGGCTCGCCAAGTTTTACGATACTAATCCGTCGGGTCGGTTTGTGTCTTAACCAAAAAACCTATGCGCCGGACTGTCGCACAGTGGACCGATTCACGGACAGGGACTTGGTAGAAAAAAAGTATTCGAAATTTAATGGAATATGAATTTAGAATGATAGAATATCTGAAGTATGCAAAAGGATATTTATATAAGGAGTATTTATCGTGGGAGTAAAATTATATAGCAGCAAAGTTGATCGTTCAAATTACGTTATATTTCATTAAAAATTTGCGATAACTTCAAGAGGATCTAGTTTTTATTAATTTATAGGGTATTATAAGATCATTATTTTTTTGTTTGTGAGATTAATATCTCAAATTCAATTTGTATTTATTATGGAACCATTCGTAAATCATTTCATTACATAAAAATTATTTAACTACAATTATTTTCGCAAATTTCAAGTTGACTTTAAAAATATTCATTTCATTTCCTGTCTGTGGCATTTTGATATTAAGATTCTGTAGCTTTTCGACTTATTTTATCGATCGAAATTGTCTGCACTTAGGCACAATTACTATAATTAGGTATAGACATTGAGTATATATTTAATCGCGGATGACCAGACTAACAGAGTATAAGACAAAAGTAATTAAGTAACACAGATAACCTCGCATAAAATTGTTTCATTGGTAAAGTATTTTACATTTAATAATGGGTGTAATGGTACGAAACCCCTCTAAGCATGTGACGTAACAGTTTAATTAGTTAAATGTTAAAAATAAGTTTTTATGTTATATATTTATAGTTTACAGTTGCGGATTATTGCCTAATTCCATATATTGTTCCGTTACTTGCCATCTGCATTTTACGAACTTTCGGTCTTTCTAACGTCTACATTTTTTGCATCCCAACGTAAATAAAAATTTAAAAAAAATGGATTCATCAAAATTCAAAAGTTGCACTTACTTCCTGCTAAACCGGAAGCAGAAATGCATTTTTGCATACTTTTATAGAACGTTTTCTTTGGTATATAATAAAGGTATTATGCATTATATTGCAAAAACTTACGAAATTTACGAAAATAAAAGCCATGCTCTTGATTTTTGACTTTCGTTCTACTGTGTTGTGTGTTTATATAGATCTTAGACAATTAATTGGTTAGTTTAAACATAATGAAGTAATATAAATGTGTGCGTACAAAACAAATATTTTTATGTAGTTCTGTATAATTGATGAGTAAGAAAATGCTACGTTTAGGTAGAAAGGAAGATTTTATTGCTTTCAGGCGGTTGCTAGATGTATTTTAAAAATTGTCTGTCCACGTCTGGTGGCTACCCGAAAGCAATAAAACCATCCCTTTCTACCTAACGTAGCATTTTCTAAGTAACTTCATGTTACTTCCTTCATTTCATTTTTATTAGTGGTAGCAAACAGTAAGTGAATCTGCAAGATGGTGCGCAAAATATGTGCTTATATTAAGTGTGCAAACACACGCCTCCTAAATCCAAAATTACATTTTTTTAAATTTCCGAACGATTTAGAAAGACAGAAGTTATGAATAAGTAATTGTGGAAATTTAAATTTAAATGTAATCTGCGAAGAACATTTTTTTTATAAAAGTTTCAAAAATTCGAAAAAGAATTAATTGAATTGGGATGCAGTTCCTAAACATTATAAGGTAAGTGCCTAATTTTACAATATACAGGGTGTTTCAAAATTTATGCACCAAAAATTTTCTGCGTACTCCTCGTAGATAAAAAGAAAAAAAAACCCTTACGACAAATCTCGATTTGCCACAAAATAAAATGGATTTAACCCCTTCGCTAAAATATTAATGAGACGCCACAGTTCCCTATCAATGAATACGTTCGTTCGCTTGTATAAAAACAGACGGTGCCGATTTTAAGTGTTGACGCATGAATGAATGGTGACCTAATTTCGAGCGCGCAGTTTTTTATCTACACATAAATAGTCTGGTGCGGGTTGATAAAACCGACGCACAAATTTCAAGTTCACCTTATTTATTATACTTTTTTTTATTGTTCCTGGCGGCTTCCTACACTTGTGCATTTTTATTGCTGTGCAATTGTATCCCCTGCAGTCCTATTATTTTCAAAAAATGAAAGTGAAATATGCAATGCAAGTTTTCAGCCACTCGGTTTCTGCAGCAATGAAAACTGCTATTATTTTAGGACAACTTAAGTCTATCACTGCACGTCATACAGCTGATTTTATAGATAAATTTGATAAATTAATAGATACTCTGAATAGTTCAAAATTTAATCATTCAAATCCATATAAATGTGCACTTTCCATAACTTCTGATACATCTTTGAAAACTCTACAAGAGGGTTTAGAGTGGGTCAAAACTTGGGAATTTCGAGATTTTAGTGGCAAAGAATTAAAAAATATTTATTGTATAAAAGGGTTAATTCTTTCCATAACAACAACATTAAATCTTTTTGATGACTTAATTTCTGAGGGGTATCTATTTTTACGGACAGCAATGCTGAATCAGGATTCTATCGAAAATTTGTCTTCGATCATCAGAACGAGGGGGGGATATGACCCAAATCCCTCTGTTTCCAAATTTAGACATAATTTACAATTAAAAATGTTTATTACGTATACTCCATCTGAAGAAACGGCAAATTGTCAACAAGATGAACTAACGGATATAATTTTTGATGAAATTCTTCACGAACCCGAAAACTTTGTTCCTGAAAACTCCCCGTCTTGTTCTTCTGAAAATGAAAATTCATCAGAATCTCTACAATCGTCCAGCAACAATTCCGAATCTTCAATATCTTTTAATTTAGAAACATGTGCCATAGTTTATTTTGCTGGGTATGCCGTTATGAAAACGTTAAAGAAGTATACCTGCCAGTTTTGTGAACAAAATTTATGCAGTAATTATTTATTTAATAAAGATGACAGGAACGAGCTGTTAATAATGTTTAAGGACTACAGCGTTCACGATGAAATAAAATATTTAAAACGGCCTTCAAAATTAGTTGTAGAGGTTATTACTTATCTTTTAAAATCTTTCAATAATTACTTTCAAAAAAACTTATTCGAAGATAAATTTAAACAGACATTTGTCGATAGAGTCACGTTACAAATTAACAAACGTTTTGACAACTGGCTGCTTACTTGTAACGAGCATAGAACGTTTTTAATTTATTGTATTTTAAATGCCAAATTACACAAAAATTTATTGTGGATCTCCCAAAATATGCGCCAAGAAAAAAAAAATAGGAAAATTAATATTTTACAGAATGTGTAAAGTGGTAGATGCACAATTGCCTACATACTTATACATTGTACATACTTATAATCATATTTTGTAATATAGCCAATCCTTCACTGTTCAATTATGTTTTTTTTCAATGTAATAATTTTTCAGTTTGTTTGTCATCATCTTGACAAGAAGTTCATATTAATTAAAAAATAAACTATTTAGTAAGTTGGAGAGATACAATGATACGATATATAAATTATGAATAAAATTGTTAGAATAAGATGCCAATGTCCTAAAATAATGCTATATAAATTTTGCTGGTGTTCATTTCCTTTTTTTTATCCGCTACTGTATGAAAACGCACTCTGTTTCTTCAGGGGACATAATGACACATCGCCAATTCGAATTTTTACCATACCTGTGACTTGTGACTTTGGTCATATTGATGTTAATTTGTGTTAATTTTTTTTATCATAAAATTCAGTCAACTAATTTTGATTGTCGTTTGGTTTGTTGGTTTCTAAAATGGTTTATATACAGGGTGTCAATTTGAAAACTTTCAATGCGAATATCTCTGGAAATAAAAGAGTTAGAAAAACGCAATTTGGTACAAATGTTATACAGGCAGGGGAAACTAGAACCACCATATTTTGGTTATGGGGTGAGTGACCCCTTATGCCCTATTCACCCTAACCCTAAAATTTTAAATGGCATCACCCCTTTTGTGATTCCTTAAATTAAACATTTTTTTGAGTAGTATTCACCCGCACAAGAATTTTTTTTTAAATTTTATACAGGGCCGAACAAAAAGTATAATTAAAATAAAATAAACTCTGTTTCTATGAAATGCTATTTTATTTAATTAGATTCTTAAAATGCATTCCATTTTGGGCTACAAAAAAGGATAATAATATTTTTTGCTCCAAATACTCGCAGCAGTGGGTCAGGTTGATCTTCGGCAACGGATTATTACAGAATGTACCTCCATTCCAAGAGAAGTGTTTTAGAATGAAAGAAATGAGTTTGAAAGTTAATTGTATTTTTTTTTAGCATAAAATAGCATTTCATAGAAACAGACTTTATTTTATTTTAATTATACTTTTTGTTCGGCCCTGTGTTGAATTTAAAAAAAATTCTTGTGCTGGTGAATACTACTCAAAAAATGTTTAATTTAAGGAATCGCAAAAAGGGTGATGCCATTTAAAATTTTGGGGTTAGAGTAAATGGGGTCCAAGGGGTCACTCACCTCATAATCTAACTCATTTATTTTCAGAGATATTCGCATGGAAAGTTTTCAAATTGTCACCCTGTATATTTCTTTAGTGTTAATTACTATTTTATATTGCATCATTGGTCCAATAATATATTTATTTATTGTGAAGTACCAGAACTGAGTTAATATATTTGTATCTCTATTACTGAATAGAATTAGAATAATTCTTTTATCTATTATCCTTATGTTCGAAGTTTTAATTTTGCTATCTCTTTAGTTTTATGTGAAATTCAGCTTAAAAATGGTGAACAAATATTCGAAAATAAAATCCGGACAGTAGTAGTTGCTATAAAATGTCAGTGTTTGTCATCTAATTTTTTTGACACAAAAAAAATTAAATTCAACATGTTTATACCACAAAGGAAAAATTCATTATAGGAGTTTTGGAGGACATTTTTCGGTTGCTGTTTCCGACTTATTTAGTATACTAAATAGTTAACTAAAGAGAAAACAAAAATACAACCTCAAAAATATTCTAGTAGGTAAAGGAATTATTCTAATTTTATTCTGACCATTTAAATTCAATAATATAGATACAAACTGAAATTGAAAATTTTACATGGAAATTCCTTATGATGCATCTTGAAACGGGACACACGGTATATATTTAATTTGATATTAATCTTAACTTATAGATTTTTCTTTGTAATATGTTTTAGATTATAATTTTAATAGTTATTGTATTATAAGTTGTAATGTAAACAGGTAACACTAATTTAAATTATTTTGTATTATTGTATACAATAAATAATAAACTGTTTTGTATTTTGTGCATATAAGCTTACATATTTTTTTTTATAATTGATTAAGTGAATTTGATTCCGTTTTAAAAACATATAAACCTACGTATTCGCTTCAAATTTCAATAAATCGTTTTTCTTTTTTTGTTGTATAGTCATTTATTAATATGTTATAACCTGAATCGATTTAAAGTAGTTAAATTAAAACCATCTAATAACTTGGTAAAATGAACGAAATAAAAATTGCATGTTTTTCTAAACAAAAAAACGATATCGTTCGCAAGCAAAGCGAATTGCCAAGCCGATGATGTGTGCGCGTCATGGTGGTGGTGGGGACTGGTGTTGTGATCTTTGCTAATAATTTCATGCGTCTCACGTTGCGATACCGTGGCAGCAGTGTATGACTCGTCCCTCTGCACACCTCGCCTAGTTTTACACTAGTACACTACGTTGACACTCTGTTTACTTCTTACTCAATGATAAGACGAATGAAAAAAAATATTTGCTTGCTTATTGAAATGTATTAAATTATATCAATGAATTACGGTACCTTGCAGCTGATTCTTGTTGAGCGGGCGACCATCCCAGGGCCCTGTAGTTGGCCAAAACCTTATGCAACTTCTTGGTGCTCTTGTGGACAACAACAGCGCGATTCGGATCGATACTTTGCTTGTAGTATTTCATCAGACTTCTGTGTCCAATCACGGCCCCGGACGGCAGAACCAATTGATACTCATTGCCGTCTAATTCAGGAACATCCACCTAAAGTATGGTTTAAGATGCAAATGGAGAAATTTTGTAATAAAATAAATAGTGATAAATAGGAGGGAAATTCAAATTCAAGTGGAAAATTGTAGCAGATGAAAGAATGTTAATGTGGTCTTCATGTAACCTTCTCCGATTTGATGGCATATAATAATTTAATAAGTTTTAGCATGATTTTTTGAAATTTGCCCACTTGTTTGCGTAGCGACCTGAGTTAACACGTTGCCATGGGCAAATAGGAACTTTGCCTACCTAAAATCGCCTTAGCAATGGAACTTTTATTAAGAGGTACTTGTTAACACGCTCGCTGCCATCGATGCGCTAGTGCGTTCGACTTTACACTTGCGTAAATGCAATCCCAATTGCGGTGGCAGCGAACGTGTTAAAAGGAATTCTTCTCATGTTTTGCATATTGATCAATTATTTTTCATCAACTAGTGGGATGTAAATATAAAATATTGTTCATTTTGGCATTTTCTGCAATTTTTCTATTTTTATTATTTTCCCAGAAATCAAAGAGTTTATGAAATAAATTTATTAATAAAAGATGTGCAGTTATCTTGAACATATCTAAAACGATTTTTGTAATTTTTTTGGAAAAAAAAACAAAACGGAGAGGGTTTTCCAAATTATACCAAAAGTTTTTGGAAAAATTTTAACCTTGGCTTTTCAAATTATCAAACGAAGTGTAGATTTAGTTAAATTTGAAAATCTTTATTGGTTTTTAAGATGCAGCAACAATTGTTGCAATCGTCAGGGGGAACTCAAAATTATTATTTTCATGGAAATATCGAATCCCCAACAATATTTGATGATTTGCAGCAAGAAACAAATTCAAGAAAAATTTAATTAACGTTACCTCCTCATCAACATCGACATCACCTTGTCCAGCATCAGGGTACGACGCGGAATAATCATAAAATTCTGCATACTCGGCAAGCGCCAAACCCTCGTGCAGCATCTTGCAGTGCCCTTTGTCCAACATGTGCGATTTCGCAGAGTCCGCGCTATGGAAAGTTTTGCCCTTTTCGTTGCACCAAAGACACATGAAACCCTGCTCGATCTTCTGCGCCAGGTACACCACCAAGCCGCGCACGTCGGTGCAGTATTCGACGTCGGGAATGAAAAAGGTGTGCGCCACGGACATGTGCTGCAAATTTTTCAACATGCTGCGGCTGTGGTGGCCGCAGAACAGACAGTTTGTTTCGTCCACGTCTGCATCGTCCCACTCGTCGGAATCGATTTCTTCAATGTCCGAGTCGGTCTTGTTAGAATCCATGGACATCGCGTCCGAATTGTCGGCTTTCTTCTCCACTTCCACTTTGTCCTCATCGTTATTCTCCTCCGCATAGCCGGCGGCATTATCCTTGTGCTTCTTCGAATTCAGATGGTTGTCGAAAGCTTTCGTATTGGAGAAGGATTTACGGCAGCATTTGCAGTACCGTGAAGTATCCTGCGTTTGTAAGAAGTCGTTGGCTTTCTGTGTAATCACACGCCTTTGGAACTCTTCACTAGTGACCGGCGGCAGCTCGGCAACCTTTCTCTTCAGGTTATACCTGTGCCAGTCGGTTTTGTAATGCATTCTCTGTATTTCTCCATCTTTAAAAGCGACCCGACAACAGATGCATGTGAAATCTGCTAGTTTATCACTCATGTTCTTATCTGAAACTAAAATACACACTTTTAAACATTATCATAAGATCTTATCCGGTTATTCCATAGATTGTATAATCAAGAAAGTTTCCCCATCAGCAACTAATTACACTGATGAGACCTGAAAGGTCGAAACCGGTCTGTAGGTGTTCTGATGGGGAAACAATATCTAATGATCAAGAAAGTAAGTAGTAAGAAAACCAAAAAAATAGTAAAATAAATGTAAATGTTTAAATAAAAATAACAAGCGTTTATAGTAATAGACCTTTGCTAATATTATCTACACTTTATTGATAATGGCAAGTTGAATTGCCGAAAGTAGTCAATGAATAAATTTAAAGAAATAATAGTGTTAATACAATACGAAAATGTGTAAGGAAAGACAAGCCTCCAGCATGAACACTTCAAATGTTAACGTAGTTTTAAGTTAAAATATCTTTCAAACCTAGTCCGCATCAGGGGTGTGGAGTCGGAGTCGGGATATTTGGGGATCAGAGCCGGAGCCGGAGAATTTGAGGGGTCGGAGTCGGAGCCATCTGAAATTAATCTGACTCTAACTTTATAAAACACAAAAATTAAGAAATGGTGTACAAAAAAATACATATTAATAATTTTAATTTATATAATATAAAATTTTAATTAAACTACTTCAATGAGTCGGAGTAGGAGTCGAAACAAAAAAATTGAGAAATCGGAGCAGGTGGAGTCTGAACCAGAGTCGCTGCATTTTTGTCACAACTCCGTAAAGTGTGTCATCAGGTTTCGTGTTAATTACATTGAAATGGTGCATTTCATTTATAAATATGCAGAAAATAATACTTTTCATCTTATGCAGTTGGTTTTATAAAGACTACACTTACTTTACTTTAATTTGGACAGTACTGCTGGATGGGAGAGGTTAAATGGTACCTCCACGGTTTTCTCTTAAAGTGGACACTTTATTAAATCTAATTCAATTTGGGGATGCTGAATGCAGTGATCATAATACCTGTGCCACACACTCGTTTAGAAAAATCATACATTCTTGAAAGCAATCAAATACAGTAACAAAAAAAAAAAAAAAAAAAAAAAAAAAAGACCTTTATTGGCATATTAACCTATTACAAAAACAAAATAACTATTCTACATTCCCCAACAACTAAATCATAAATTTAACTCTCTCCTACATTCCTTCTCCCTCACCATTTTCTGCAATATCTTTACCCCGGCACCATCCTCTCTCATCCATTCCGCTACACCCTTGTTCCTTTTTCCCCCCATCCATCCTTCATTCACTCCCTCACACTCCTCCGCCAGATGCCTCCACGTATCCCTCCCATTTTCACACATTACACACCTCATATACTCTTCACCCATCCACTTCTTCCTCCCTCTCTCTTCTGATCCACACCTAGCCCTAGCTAATGTCACCCTCTCTTCTCTGTTCCACCCGTCCTCATCCAAATACTTCGGTCTCCTTCCATGTACCTGCCAACTCCCATACATGTCATTATATTCACTTTTTTCTATACTTCCCTGTCTCTCCTGTACATCCACTTCCTTCGCCCTCTCGCTCACCCACTTTGCCACATTTACCCCCCTCTCTAACCACTCCCTCACTTTCACCTCAGACAGTCCTACTCTCTCATACATTTTCATTCGTTCCTTCCTCCATTTACCCCCCCTTTCGTTCACGCATGTCTTCCATACCGCCTTTACCAACCTCTCTTCCCCTAACTCCCATAACCTCATCTCATACCTAACCATTCTCTCCATAGCCTCACATCCTAAGCTTCCTCTGTCAGTCTCCTGAAGCAGTATGTACCCGGGAGTCGACCTTTCCACTCCCAGCATACGCTTCAGAAACCAACACTGCTCCCTTTCCACGCACTCATACCCTTTCACGCCCCACACTTCTACTCCATACATTATTATCGACTTCACACATGCATCCCACACTTTACATGCCAATCTGACGCTGTTCTTCATCCATTCTCCCCATTTTTCCCACACGATACCCCACGCTTTCCTGGCCTTTCCTTGCACCCACCTTACATGCTCCTCATATCCCCCTGTCCCTTTAAACATAAACCCCAAATACTTAAATATTTTCACTCTCTCAATCACTTCTCCCTTCCATTCTAACACTTTCACGCTCCTCTCTCTTCCCTTATTCCTAAATCTCATCCATTTCGTCTTCCCCACATTCACACACAATCCCCTCTTGTCCATATACCTCTCCGTTCTCCTCAACATGTCTTTCATCCCTTCCCAATCTCTCGCCATCAACACCATGTCATCCGCATATGACAGCATCCACACCTTATCCTTCCCGATTACTACTCCTCCCGCCTGCCCTTTCCTCAACACATCCTCCAGTTCGCTTAGGTATAAGTTAAATAACATCGGGCTTAACGGGCATCCCTGTCTCAATCCTACCCACGTCCTAAAACTCTCCGACACCTCCACTCCCACTCTTGCTACCACCCAGGTTTCCTTATATACTCCTCTTACCCACTCAATCATACTCTCATTCACTCCTTTTCTCCTCATACATTCTAGCAACTTCTCCCTCGGCACTGAGTCGTACGCCGCCTTTAGATCCACAAACACCGCATACATGCTTCCCTTCTCTTCAGTCACTCTCTCCGCCATTCTTGCCAGGGTAAAGATCTGCTCCCTTGTTCCCCTCCCCCTTCTAAATCCCCCCTGAGTCTCTGGTATTAAATCCTTCTCTTCCACCTCTTCTTCCAGCCGATTCTTTACCACCAGCATAGCGATTTTGTAGCCTGTGGGCATCACTGTGATCCCCCGGTAGTTCCCGGCCTCCTTCTCGTCCCCTCCTTTATGTACCGGGCACATCGTACCCCATCTCCAGGCCTCCGGTATGTTCTTTCTTCCCCTCCACATTTCGTTCAACAGCTCCCTGAATTTCTTCTTCCCCCCTTCTCCTATCTCCTTCCACATCTCTGCCTTCAGCCCATCCAACCCTGCCGCCTTTCCTTCTTTAACTTCCTCGAAAGCTCTTTCCACTTCCTCCTTAGAGAACTCCTCCGTCATCTCCATACACCTTCCTTGTCCCACTTCCTCTGGGTACCCACTTGTTTCTCTACATTTCCTTGTCCACTCCTCCAGTGTTATCCCTACCCGTCTCCTTCTTTCGCCTCTCTTCAGTACTTTCCATATTTCCGACTCGTTTCTACACTTCTTCAACTCTTCACTTGTTCTTTCCACCTCCTGCCGCTTCTTCCTCTCGCATATCCCCTCATATTTCCTTTTTGCTGCCGTTACCTTCCTCTCCTCCCCTCCACCTCTTATACATTCCCCCATTGCCTTCCTTAGTTCACTTTTTGCCTGCCTGCATTCTTCATCAAACCACCTACTCCCTTCTCCCGTCCTTCCTTTAGCTTTCCTTCCGCACCCCACAATTAGTTCCTCCATCTCCTCTATTGATTCGACGTCTTCCCACTGGATCCTCCTCATCTTCATCCTCATTTCTTCTATTGCCTTTGCCCCACATTCTAACTTTCCCATTTCTTGCTTCTCTTCAGTCACCTTCTCCTTCTCCATCCATACCTCCACTTTTAGTGGTAGATGATCGGAGCCCATCACTTCCTCCACCTCCATACTTTTTATTTTCCTTTTCGTCATCCCCTTTATCGCCACATAGTCGATCACCGACGATCCCCGCGGCCCACTATAAGTTTTCCTCCCTTCCCAGTCCCCCTCTGTGCATCCATTTAGAATTTCCCATCCCTCCTCCATCACCCACTCCTTCATTCTCTTACCCTCCCCGTTTATACATTTGTCCCTGGACTTTCTTTCTACCACAGATCCCTCTTCATTAATCCCTCCCCCCATTTCTCCCATTCTTGCATTAAAGTCTCCTCCTAGCACCCATTTTCCTCCTCCTTTCGTTCTCTCCTCTATCTCCTTTCTTATTATATTCCAATTTTTATTTACATATACCACCCCTACGTTTATCCTCTGTTTCCCTTGTCCATACTTTATCCATGCCACGTCTTCTCCTTCTCCGAATTGTCCCGTCACGTCCATCCCCATTTCCTTCTTCCATCCTACTATCATTCCACCCCTCGCCCTTCCTTTCGTTGCACACCTTATCGCATCCTTCCTCTCCCATATAAAGCTTCCCGGTAGCCATCTTTTCACTTCTCCCCACTCTTCCTTCCCCATCCATGTCTCTACTAGCCCCACTATGTCCTTCCCTACTAACCACTTCTCCCAGTCTCTCTTCCACCTGCCCTCCTTTATCTTCTCCTTAATTCCCGCTATGTTCCAAAACCCGATAGTTACTGACCCCTTCTTCCCTTCTCCCCCCCCTTTATCTCCTCGCCGCTTGCCTTTCCCGCTGTGCTTCTCTCCCAGTCCACTCTCTGCCCCTCTGTCCTTTTTTTTACAGCTCCTTCTCCCTTCTTCTCTCTCCTCTCCTCCTATCTCCTCCTCATTTCTTACTTTTTTGGCTCCTCTTGTCTATGTAGTGTCTCCTTTTCCTTATTCCATCTCCACAGCTCCCCATTCACGAACATTCTCTGGTAACCAACCCTTACCATCTTCCCCCCTTCTCTCTCCCTACTTGCTTTCTCTCTTATGATCTTCTGGATCCTCCTTTCCTCCTTTGTCATATCATCCTCGATGAACACTCTTTCCTGTATATTTCTTAATTTATTTTTATTTTTCATTACTTTTATTTTATCTTCCATCCCCATCTTGACTACCATCACCTTCCCAACTCTATCTACCACAAAGCTTTCTTGTACCTGCACCTCTACTTCCAGTGCCTCCTTCAGAAATGTCATCACCTCCCCTTTTCCCTGCATCTCTTTTCCTCGTATAACAATGTTGCTCCTCCTCTCCTGCCTCTCCCTCTTCTCAGCCTGATCTTCCAGCTCCATTATCCTTTGTCTAAGTCTCTCTCTCTCTGTATTCCATACCTCTTTCATCTCCTTTATCTCTTCTCTCCACATCTCCCTCGCTTCCCTCATTTCCTCTTTCCAGATCTCCCTTTCTTTCCTTAATGCTTCCGTAATCATTTCCACTAGTTCCCTGCAATTTCCATTGCACCCTTTACTCATCACATCCCCCACCCTTTTTTTCATCCTTTCCTGTTCCTGCTCTCCCTCCCCCTCAAACGACGTGTCCGCCATCTTCCTCTTCTCTACCCCCTCCTGCGCTGTCCCTTGTTGCGGCGACCTCCTTACTCCCGTTCCGCCACCAAAGAAAACTGCCTTCCTTCTATTCTCCTCCTCCTGCTTGTCCCACTCCTCCACTTCCCTTCTCTCCTTCTGTTTATTCTTCCCGCCCATTTCAATCCCCACTTCGGTAGCTCTAATCAATGCAATGATCGGCGATTGGATTCGAATGTGCCCGTTGCCTGTAGTACCTCTTCTGGGGTAGATTGATAGGTTCGGGTTATTTTATACACAATATTACTTCAGCACGAGAAACTAATTCTGCACGAAACGTGAACGGTTAAACACAACCTCCTTATTATTATTTTACTTTATTTAATTAATTGATTCAAATTGCCCGCCACATAAAGATGTTTACCACCATAAAAATCAAAACCGTTTGCTGTCGAGTTTATCGCGATCGGCAAAAAGTACGTGTTCACAAAAAAACATGCAAAAACCGCGCTGCACCGCGAAACCACCGATTGTCTTACTCTCCTCGCTTTATTCCGTCGTTTTACGTTAAACGATTCCTCCTGAATCCGCGCACCTACTGTTATCAAACTTTCACTATCCACTGCTTGCACCTTCACCTATCGTCCATCCAATTTTCTCTAATTTTGCACTATTGCAACCACTCTTCCTTTTCGTTTTTACTGAGAGCACTCTTCACGTATTGATATACAACACTCAAATCACTTAAGGTAACCACTTAAAACATAAATCGCATATTAAATCATTTACCAGTACATCAATTAGTTCCCAATCTTGCCCGGTATGTAACAAAGGTCATTATATCAATCAATGTAAGGAATTTCTCGAAAAATCAGCCAATGACCAATTTAATTTAGTTAAATCATTAAGATTGTGTGTTAATTGTCTGCGGAAGGGTCATACTGTGAAAGAGTATAAATCTTCTCAATGTCGAAAATGCAACTTACAACACAACACTCTTCTTCACTTTGAAAAGAAACATAACTCTCAAGTAATTGAATCAAATGAAGCAAGACCCGGACCTTCTACAGCAATAAATTGTTCTACTCTAGCAGGTAATCTATCTTTGTTGTGCACCGCGCAAGTCAATATATTTGACAATCTTAGTAACAAACACACGGCCCGCGTTTTGATAGACCCCGGGTCCCAATCTAATTTTGTTACAAGTTCTCTCATAAACAAATTGAAATTGAAAAAACATAATATTAATCATCAAATTACTGGTATAGGCCAAAACGTTTCCCAAATAAAGCATTGTGCGACTATCAGAATCTCGTCACGTACCTCATCGTTTGCCACTGAATTGTCCTATTTAGTACTAGACAAAATAACAGATAATCTACCTCAAATCTTGTTTGAAAACATCAATTTCAATTTATCACCGAATGTTTTACTCGCCGATGAGGAATTTCACAAATCCAACCCGATCGACATGCTTATCGGCTCTTGGGACTCTTGGGACATGGTTTTAGATGGTCAAATAAAATTCGATAATAACAAATTCAAACTACAGAATACACAACTTGGTTGGATCGTTGAAGGTATAATACCTATCAATAACATAAATAACACAACTTCATGTTTATCGCTTAATTCACAAATTGAACGATTTTGGCAACTCGATAATTTTGATTGCGGATCGAAACATTTAAGCCCTGATGAAAATTTCTGTGAATTACATTTTAAAAACACAACCCGTCGCGATCAATCAGGTAGATTCATTATCTCGATTCCATTGAAGGAGAGTGAAAATCAATTAGAGGACTCACGATCGCAGGCTTCAAAGAGATTTTATTCACTCGAAAATCGATTAAACAAAAATCCTATTCTGAAGCAAACCTATTCAGACTTTATAAATGAATATATAGAGCTTGGCCACATGTCGCAAATATCAAATAAAATCGAACAGCCCGAATTATTTTTTCCGCATCATGGTGTTACGCGCGACGACAGTACCACCACAAAAATGCGTGTCGTTTTTGATGTCTCTGCAAAAACCTCAACCAACAAATCTTTAAATGACATTCAATACGTAGGTCCAACTATCCAACCAGATTTTTTCAATATTAATCGTTGTTGCAGCCGACATCGAAAAGATGTATAGACAGGTACTGATCGATCCAAATCAAAGAAATCTACAAAAAATCTTATGCCAGGAGAATACAAATGAAGAGCTCAAGGTTTATCAATTAAACACAGTAACGTATGGTATTGCCTCTGCGCCATATCTCGCAACACGTTGTCTTGTTGAAATTGCAACTCAAAACGAAGATAAGTTTCCCGAAGCAGCACACATTATTAAAGAAAATATGTATGTTGATGACTTGCTAACTGGTTCCAACGATGAACATTTATTAATTACTAATTGTTTGGATGTTTCGAACATTTTAAATTCTGCTGGTTTTCCCCTCCGGAAATGGAAATCAAATAGCACTCGATTAATCAGTCATTTCAATTGTACCATTCATAACAATAATGATATCAACATGTTTGATAGTGATACAAAAACACTAGGAATTGTATTCAACACAATCGAAGATGAATTCAAATACATCTTCAAGGACAACCCAAATAGATCTCGTTGTACAGAACGCTCAATACTAAGTCAAACAGCTCAATTGTTTGATCCTCTTGGATTATTAAGCCCACTAACAATAGTGCCAAAGCTGATAATTCAAGAGTTGTGAAATTACAATACAATTGGGATGATTCAGTACCTTCACACATTTATCATAAATGGAAACAATACTTGACGCATACGATCGTGGACAAAAAAAATGACTCTCCTAATTTTATTAATGTAAATATGACTTTTCATTTGACAAACCGGCAAATGTCAATCTCGTCAGATATGTATTAATCATATAGATATATGAACATAAATTAAATATGCCATCCTTAAGTAACACACAGAAAGCACAAATTGCTATGCAGGTCAAATGGGGCAAATATATCAATAATGTAGCAGCTGAATTGAATGCAAGTAGACGTACAGTGCAAAAAATTTCAAAAATGTGGAGGAATGAAAGGCGATTGGAGCAGATTAAAGGTTTGGGCCGCCAAAAAGTTAATGAAGAAAATGATGCTGTTATAAACTATTTAATAGAAAATCCGTTTGAAAATGCAACAAATGCCGCATTCATAACAAATTTTCCTGGAAGTACCCGAACGTCTAAAGTTAAGTGCGTTATCTTGCCATGCCGCAGCCAGAAAACCTCTATTGACTCAAATTAATAAGGACAGCAGAATTGGTTTTACACTGGAATATCTTCCGAGGCAAGAAGACTTTTGGAGTAAAGTGATATTTTCAGATAAAAAACGTTTCAATCATCCTATAATGGAAGAACGAAAGTATATCGGCCACGAAATACACGATTCGAAGAATCCTATCTCCACAAACTTATTAAGCTAATTATTACTGTCACTGTCAAATATTAAGGTTACATAAGTCAAATTCACAACACTAAAAAATAAGAAATAATAGACACATGACAAATTAGGGGTGACATTTTTTTTGTCCAAGGTAGTATGCACAACCTCGACTCAATCAAAATCAGGCGTCATGCAATTATACAAAATTATGACTGCATTGAGCTACATGGCTTGGCTGATCCTTCCGAAAAGGCATATGGTGCCTGCATTTACATAAAGAGTATTGATAAATCCAACAACGTCAAAATTGACTTACTCACAGCTAAATCTCGAGTCGCCCCAGTCAAACAAATCACCTTGCCTCGCTTAGAACTTTGTGCAAGCGTTTTGCTGGCTCAATTATTCAATCATGTCCATAACATTTTAAAAATTAACTTCGACAAATTTTGTGGTCCGATTCAAAGGTTGCGATATCTTGGATTAGGGCCTGCCCAAGTCGCTGGAAAACCTTTGTGGCCAACAGAGTTTCCGAAATTCTAAACTTAATTTCTGCAGACGATTGGCACCATGTAAAATCAGCTGAAAATCCAGCTGATTTAGTTTCTAGAGGTTTATTTCCCGAAGGGGACCATGTCCACAACTTATGGTGGCACGGGCCTTCATGGCTTCAAGGGAAGGTTTATCCTGAGGACTGTCACCTCAATGTAGAAGTGAGGGGTATAGAATCAAAACTCACTAACTCCAAAAATAAAAACATTTAGATTTTACTACCAGCTGATAGTTTTTTTTAGCCCTTCATCAATGTGTAAACAAAGCGAATGTCAGAACTCACTAAAACCTATTATAAAACGCATTTAAAAGTATGGGTCAGAATCAAAACTCACTAGTTCCATAAGATTTAGAGAGTTTTGACTGGCACATTCTCAGCCAATGATGGCTCAGCATCTGTTGGTCATCTGCCAATCAGAGTGAAGCTTAGAAGCAGTGAACAGCGTTTGTTTTGTAGCTTGTAGCCTGTCTGTATTGGAGGTTAGACTGGTTAGAGTATTAACTGTGGTGAGTGTTTTATATTGTGCAGCTATTAAAGTTACATTACCAATTAGTTGTTGTTAAGTTTAAAACAATCAGAGAATGGACAAATTAGTTTCTCCAGTTGAGCCAGGAGGTAGACGTAGAGCCAGGAAGAAGACAGCAAATCCAAATGATTGGAAGAAAACGAAAGCAAAATCTGCAAGGTAAGTTTAAGCCCAAGATGTTTTCAACTACTGCCCTAGTCGAATAGGTCTGTAGATTGGTTTGTAATGATATGACGTATTGAAGCTTAAGAAAGCTTTATTTATTTTTTTTTTTTTTGACTTAGGCTTTCGCCATTCAGTCACACACGGCTGTATTTTGTATTTTTGTTTTTGTATGAATAATGAACGTAAATGAACAAATGAATAATGTAAGACGTATACAACAACCACGGACCCAAGCGGATACTTCTCGGTCGCCGAAAAATCTTCCGCCTGGGATGGGAATCGAACCCACACGGCCGCGGTGCAGCCGGCACAAGCGCTCGCCTCTACCCACTACACCAACTGGCCGCCCCTTTATTTTATTGCTTGTACAACATTTTAAGGTGATATGATATGGTACTGTAGGAATACCGGTAAACATTAATTTGGCCCTTCTAATTAAGGTTTTTTAAGGCTAGGCCTAGGCCATACTGTCAGAACTGAGGCAGAATAAAACAGTATTTTAGACTGAATTCTGAAATGCGTTTTATTCTGTTTCAGATACAAGCCAAAGGACATGCCAACATATCCGACTTGTAACCATAGAGAAGGACAGTTCTTATGTCGTTCACTGAGTATGCGAGATGTGAAGAACTTTCACGAGCGGTTTTATAAAAAGCCTGACAGACTGTTATCAGCAGAATTTTATTGTGAGGTACAGAGAAACTTATAGCTTCAATAGACGAAGACCGATGACAGCAGCGAAACAAAAAACAGATGCTAAGTCTAGGCCCCCAAGGTTGAGAACCACTAGATATTTTGTTAAGAACAACAAAAATTAAAAAGTTTCAGTTTGCATGGAAACTTTCATAAATATTTTGAACGTGTTCCGTTTCCGAGTAAATAATAAAAAAAAAAAAAGATTTCAACAATGAAGACACAAGTGAAAAAAGAGGTGGCTTTAAGAGACAAGCTGCCTTCGAACCCAAAAAACAGTCGGTAATAAAATTTATTAACTCCCTATCATGCTTGGAATCTCATTACTGTAGAGCAGGGGTCTCCAAAATAAAAGAGTTAGAAAAGCGCAATTTGGTACAAATGTTATACAGGTAGGGGGAACTAGAACCACCATATTTTGGTTATGGGGTGAGTGACCCCTTGGGCCCCATCCACCCTAACCCCAAAATTTTAAATGGCATCACCCCTTTTGTGATCCCTTAAATTAAATGTTTTTTCAAGTAGTATTCACCAGTACAAGATTTTTTTTTTAAATTTAATACAGGGCCGAACAAAAAAGTATAATTAAAATAAAATAAATTCTATGAATTGCTATTTTAATTAATTGAATTCTTATAATTTATTCCATTTTGGGCTACAAAAAAGGATAATAAAATTTTTTGCTCCAAATACTCGAAGCAGTTGGTCAGGTTTCAACAAATAACAATCAGCTATTTCAGAGCTATTTCAGTCAGGTGTCTAAATCGCAATTCTTTCAGCCATACTGTAAACCATGTCTAATACCGGATAAAAAAGAAAATAGTGAATTCGTCTGAAATTATTTCACTTCGATCGTTTTTGAATTTGACGTACAATCTAACACACCTGACTGCAATAGATGATTGTTATTTGTTGAAACCTGACCCACTGGTTCGAGTATTTGGAGAAAAAAAAATTATTATCCTTTTTTGTAGCTCAAAATGGAATGAATTATAAGAATCCAATTAAATAAAATAGCAATTCATAGAATTTATTTTATTTTAATTATACTTTTTTGTTCAGCCCTGTATTAAATTTAAAAAAAAATCTTGTACTGGTGAATACTATTCGAAAAAATGTTTAATTTAAGGGATCACAAAAGGGGTGATGCCATTTAAAATTTTGGGGTTAGGGTGAATGGGGCCCAAGGGGTCACTCACCCCATAACCAAAATATGGTGGTTCTAGTTCCCCCTACCTATATAACATTTGTACCAAATTGCGCTTTTCTAACTCCTTTATTTTCAGAGATATTCGCATTGAAAGTTTTCAAATTGACACCCTGTATATGGCCTGCGATGGAAAAAGTTCGGAGACCCCTGCTGTAGAGAAAAGAGTCAGAGGCTCTACATATCTGGAGAACTAAACATTAGAAAGCTTTGGAGGCTATATTCTTCTAACCCAGAAAATGTTCCTGTTAACCAGAGTTATTTTCGTACTATATTTAATACGAAATACAACATCGGGTTTGGTTCCCCTAGAACAGACGTGTGTTCCACATGTTTGAGTTTAGCTGAGAGAATAAAGGGAGAAAAGGATCCTAATCTGAATACCAACTTATTGATAGAAAAAAGAGTCCACAGTTTAAAATACAAAGCATTTTACAAAACTCTTCAAGACAAAGACGATAACCTATTGATTCTCTCTTACGACTGTCAAAAAAACATTCCATTACCAAAGGTGCCGGATCAGTCGACGTACTACAGTCGACAGATTTATGTCCAAAATTTTACAATTGTGAGAGGTCATAGTAAGTCCAAGTTAGATCAAGAGAGCGTTACCTCGTATTGCTGGACAGAGAATCAGTTCCGTAGAGATTCGGACACAATATCGTCTTGCATTTTTAATCAGCTGAATTCCACTGACTGGACAAAATATAAGAGAGTGAGGCTAGTGTCAGACGGATGCTCTGGACAAAACAAAAATTCGGCCATCATAGCCATGCTCAGCTTTTGGCTGGACTTATATGCTCCCGACCACATAAAAGAAATTGAGATGATTGCCCCCGTAACGGGGCACAGTTTCCCTCCACCCGACAGGGTATTTGGTAACATTGAAAAAGTTTTGAAACGATCGGAAGTAGTTCCGAACCCTGAGGAAATTTACAAAATTATTTCAGAATTTGCCACTGTAAAGATTGTAGGTAAAGACTGCAATGTATTTGGTTTTAAGAACTGTGTTAAAAGCACCTTAAAACTGACAAATCGTTGGCATTTTATGATTTCCAAGTGCAAGAGGATTTACATAAAACGTAAATCTGTGAAAAGGAACTTTGTTACCCTGAACAAACTAAGTGACCTTAGTGACTATGCAAGATATGGCTCATTGTTTATTCCTGGTAAAACTGCAAGAGACATTACTCCATTGCCCATTCCAGCAACAAACATTCTTAGCACTGCTAAAAGAAATGATGTGAAAAAGCTCTTAGTAAAGCATTACGGAGAAAATTGGTTTGACTTGGAAGAATTGCAGTATTTTGTTTCAGTGATGAATGGAGCTGAAGCACCAGCAGTTGGCCAAGAAGAAAACCTTTTGTGTGAAGCAGCTGACGAAGAACCAATTTTGATTGTGTAAACGTATCAATGTTATTCCTATGTTATTTTTTATTCCTATTAATTTGACTGTGCAAAACAAACTGAAACATAAAATTTATTCAATACATTTTTATACCATATTATATGTAGTCATTTTATTTGCAGAGCCTAATATTATATCTATACAAATGTAGGCCTACTTCTGCCTTAGTTTTGACAGTATATGCTACAAGCCTAAAAGTTGGCCTAATAATAAACATAGAAAAGGTTAAGGGCCTATTTCATACAATAGTGTTTAGTTACGTATTTTTAAATTATACTATTTATTACAATTTGGTCATATTAAGAATCAAAACTCACTAATTCCTTATGTTTAAAAGTCAAAACTATATAACTCCAGGTGTTGGTGTCAAAACTCTCTAACTCCAAATTAGTTTTGGTAATTACAATCAAACTATGTAAGTATTGTTAATTATTTCTATCTTAATGAGTTTGTATAATTTTTGTACTAATTTAGATGTACTCACCTTTACTTTATACAATAGTAAGGTATTAAAAACAGTTTTTTGCGATTTCCCATATTCTTTACTTTTTGGATTTAGTGACTTTTGATTCTATACCCCTCAAGTACCCGATGAAAAACCAGTGGTATCACATATGGCAACTATAATTCTAGACATAATTCCTCGAATCTCAAATTTAGCTAAATTAATCCGAGTTTTTTCATATTGTTTAAGATTTATAAAATAAAAAATAGACCATCTTATTCAGGCCGGATAGAATCAGCTGAGCATCGCGTTACCACAAATTATTTAATCAAACTAGCACAAATGCAGTCATATCCGAGTGAAACTAGTCAATTAAAAAAGAAACAACCACTGAAATCTACCTCGACCATCCTCCCACTTTCCCCATTTATCGATAATGACGGGTTATTAAGAGTCGGGGGGAGATTAAAACACTCAAATCAAAATGTGGACCAGGTTCCCCAAATCATACTCCCACACCATCACTTAACCGAACTGATAGCTTCGTTTCATCACACGATCAACCTACACTGCGGTCCCCAGCAACTTCTGTTTGCACTCAGGCAGAAATATTGGCCTGTAAAGGGACGAAATTTAACCAGACAGGTTGTAAGAAATTGCATTACTTGTTTTAAATCTAACCGCAAACCATATATTCAGCTAATGGGCAATTTACCTGAATATCGAATAAATCCATCTTCACCATTCTTTACCACGGGTATTGATTTTGCTGGTCCATTTAAAGGACGCGATCGACGAGCACGTGGTTACAAGACATTTAAAACTTACATTTGTTTGTTTATATGCCTAGGCACAAAGGCTATTCATTTGGAAGTAGTGTCAGATCTTTCGGCTCAGGCATTTTTGGCAACGCTTCGCAGATTTATAGCGCGTCGAGGAAAACCAAATAAAATAATATCAGACAACGGCACAAATTTTGTTGGCGCTAATTCGGAATTGAAGCGTCTTAATAAGGAATTTGCTAGTTGGACTTCAAACATAGATAATGTTCTGTCGAGCGAGGGTAATGACATTACTTGGGAGTTTATACCTGCCAGATCTCCACATATTGGTGGAATTTGGGAAGCTAACATTAAAAGTATGAAGCGTCACCTTACTCGTGTAGTCGGACAAACCATATTAACTCACGAAGAGTTTGAAACCGTTTTAACACAAATTGAGGCTGTATTAAATTCACGTCCTTTGTATCCCCTTAGTAGCGATCCTCATGACTTAACCCCTTGACCGGGAAATTAATCAAGCTAGGTAGTGCTAATAAAGACCATTCAAAAGTAAAACGGCGAACATGGGATGATTTCTTCTTAATGCGGGTTATTACTGCTTCGAAAATATTTGGAAGCGGCCGTCTACCGAAACGCCTACCTATCGCGTGATTGCCTGGCAAGGCACATTTAATTCATCACGAGCAACACACGTTATTCCCGGCCAAAGGGTTAAACCCTCTTACCCCGCCACATTTCTTAATTGGAAGACCAATAACTTCGGCATCAGATGAGGATCTAAGCAGCACACCAACAAATCGTCTTGCAACGTTTCAACGGATGCAGCAACTAACCCAGCAGTTTTGGAGGAAATGGAAGCGCGAATATATCAATCACCTCCAAGCACGTACCAAATGGAATAAAGCAAACCCACAACCGCTGAAGGAGGGACTACGTGTTCTACTTGTTGAACCTAACAAGCCTCCACCAACTTGGAAGCTGGGTCGAATATTGGAGCTATTCCCTGATCACGACGGACATGTACACGTAGTGTCAGTGAAAACTAGCAATGGCCATTCAAAACGTGCAGTTTCCAAAGTTTGTGTTTTGCCCAATCAACATTTCGATTAAAAGAAATTAATTCTTTTAGGGCGGGGGGCATGTTTGCGCCACAAATTCTTACTTTTATGAGAACTCTATTTTGCTACCGATGTATATATTTTCACATGTTCTTTTTATATTTTTATGTATTATCATATTGTTTGTGTATTATGAATTTTCGTTTGTACGCCTATCTTTAATTTGTAGCTTTGTAATTCATCATTCTATCCGCATTTGACCACCCGGCAAATCTTATCCTTTTTAAAAACAGTTACCAGCCAACGTTCGTGGTTGCAACAACTCATTCTCTCGTATCCAAAAACAAATCTCGCGTTGTAATTGCGAATGAATTATGTACAACTCAAAACCAAATGTAATTAATGTAAATAGTTGAAGTGTAAATAAAACTCTACCTGTGTACATATCACCACGTGTTATTAATTCGGTGACGCCCGAACCAGATTCACGGTACGTGTGTAAATTTAAATTGCAACTAGTTCCCACGGCCCACCAGACGTAGTGTGGCAACATTACTCGTTATGCCGCACATCATGCTCCTCGTCATTCCCACTGCTCCCTGTTTTGTCGGTTTTTTGGCGCGAGTCAAAGGACTGGCAATATGAACGCGTACGATCTAATGCGGAGAGCTGCGATTAATTGCGCGAGTAGAGCAGTGTGCAGACAGAGAGGACATCGCAGCAGCGCGAGGAGCATCGTGTGGCTGATGCATAACATGTTGACTGACTTTCTTAAGGGGCTGAGGAGGGTTTTGTTTCTTCCGCATCTTCTAATGGGCCTATCACACGCACAAGCTTCACCACACTTTTGCCTGCGCAAGCTTCTCGCGTGATAAAACTGAACACGGACGTGTCTACCACATGGCACAGTCAAGTACGCGAAAGCCACATTCTTGTTGAAATCGTCGGCCTGGAAACAATGGTTCCCAATGAAGAAATATTTCTTCTGCTACTATTTTTCAAGTATTTGCTAGTGAAAAAAAGACAATAAAGAAGTCAAAATGTAAACAGTCAAAGTGGACAAAAAATGGCTGTTGAATAGAAAAATTCATTCACATATAAATCTACTCAAGGATTTAACAGATGATCGAAAATATTGGCATCGTTCTTTTTATTTCGGTCGGAATGATCCTACGATTTAATTTTCCAGAGTGCAGGCAGAGATTTGTATAGACTTATTACTTCAGATTTAAAATCGCGATTGTACGTATGCAAATCTGCCATTTTTAAGTGACGGACGACCACGTACCTCACTGAAGGACGACCAGCCTCGACTGCGGCTTGAACACTGAATGCCCAACCAGGCAAGTACGTGCAGACTGGGCTTGCACACTCAAAATTTCAAACAAGTCGAAAAGTGCTCAGGCCGGACTGTGGGGTTGGCGCGTGATACAGTTTTACCAACTACACGTACGGTGTTCCGTGTACAAGCCGGCCAGCGCAGGTAAAAGTGTGGTGAAGCTTGTGCGTGTGGTAGGCCCATAAGAATTGAACACAAAGCAATAACAGATCAGATTTAGCCATTGAGTCCATAACACGGTCAAACACCTAATATGTTGCAAAACTGAATTATGGATTTTCTCTTTATTAATTAATGTGTGTGTACTTTCTCATTGATGTGATGAAATAACTTAATTAAGAAGTCAACTTGTAAAATTCTTACAATTAACATGAAATTACACCATTTTCTTGTAACGATTTCAATATCACTTTTTAAACCTATTTAGATTTTTGAACATATGTAATTCGTGAATACTTACTTCTAAAACGTCAAACAGTTTCTAACGGAGTTTATAATTGCAATACACGTAAAATTTTGCGTGTGATTAAAAACTAACCTAAAAATGTGTGAACGTTGGACAAGACAACTTCACTCCTGTGAAAATAGAAAATTAATATGTAGATAAATAACTCTCGGCCGTAGTTCCGCAAGTTGCGAGAGATGGTGCTATACGCAATGGCGGGAAACTAAATCTATTTGAATTATCCGCAAGTTTAGACGAGGACCGTTAGAGGGAGTTAGTAGGTAGTCCCTTTGATTT
Organism: Ocypus olens; assembly: GCA_910593695.2. Lineage (NCBI taxonomy): Eukaryota > Metazoa > Arthropoda > Insecta > Coleoptera > Staphylinidae > Ocypus > Ocypus olens. Next base: position 32,370,860 of record OU343063.1, on the reverse strand, counting down.
GTGAACGTGCAAGAATGAAGTCTATAAAAATACAGATGTCACGACTGGTACCATGTTGCTCCTGTAAACTATTCTATAAATTTAGGCACACTCACGGCCATGCCCTGCGCACTCCATACGAAATAAATTGTTCGCATTGGAGCTTCACACTGGAGACATGGGATGGCGTAAGTATCGCCAAACAGACTAGAATTTGTTACAGCAAATGACGCTAGATGGCTAAACCTGCTAATACAATTTGAAATCTCGTCCGTTAATCATTCAATACCAAGCGATAAGTATGTGAATATTTGATTTCTTTCAGTTTTTCGTGTTAAAACGAAGAGAAAGTCGTCCATACCCTTCGCGTTATAAAAATATTATAAATAGAGAGTCGTTATTGTGCCATTAAATCCTGCAAAAATTACAACAGAAACACTTATATACATTCCTTCACTAGAAAGGAACCGGTAAGTGTTATTTATTACAAGTACATTTCTTTATTGTCGGTATGAAATTTTGAATGTCATATTGTTATTTTTTGGGACAAAATATTGTTATCGTTTATTTCTTATAGGCGACGAGGAAATAATTGCATTGTTTGATTCTCCTCAGTGTGTGAAAAATAATTTAATGAAATTACATTCAAATGGAAGGGAACAAAATTTTCTTGCTGGTTGGATATTGAAATATATTATTATTATTATTATACTGTAAGTAACCATTTGTGCAATTTACAATAAATATATTATTTTAATCAATGACTTCTTATTACTCTTACATTTGATTTTAATAAAGTACTGTAAAATTTGGAAACCCACTACCTCTGCAACCCGTTCTACCAGCACCTGCTTTTGCGCCATCCTATGACTACAGTGACGAATTAAAAATGCGGTAAATGTTTTATACAGAGAGTCGCCGATCTATTTCACTTTATCTATGTTCTGGTCATATATCTGGTCATAATATATACTAATAGGTATATGATTCTGATCCATCTTTATCTCTGTTCAGGTCATAGAAAATTAATAGAAAAATAACTCTGGGCAGAAGTTCCGCAAGTCGCGAGAAATGGTACTATCCGCAATGGCGGGAAACTAAATCTATTTGAATTATCGGCAAGTTTAGACCAGAACCGTGAGAGGGAGCTAGTAGTTGGTCTCCTCGATTTGCTAACGTGTAAGGAGGCTATAAAAATATAGATGTCGCGACTGGTATCATGTCACTCCAATACACTATTCTATAAAATAAAATGCACACTCACGGCACGCTCCAACACATACAATGTTAAATGTCACAATATTGGTTCTACAAATTATTTTAGGGAAAAAGTTTACATAGGTTTCTTGTAGAGAAAAAAATACTGTATACAACCATATCATTACTTATTTTTTTCACTGCCCATACAAAAGGGAAATCGTCAGAATTAGAACTACTATTTTCGCTAAAATGTTTATTCCAGTTCGAAATGTCAACGGAAATATCCATTTTGAGATCCTCAGAGACATTTTCGAACATTTTTGAAAAAGAAAGATAACTTTGTACTAAAGTTTTATTTAAAAATCCGAAGAACTGAAAAGCCTTTGATAAGATTTTGGAAACCAGAAGTGGGTGTTTACTGTTAGCGTTTTATTGTTTTTACCTTTTTTTAAATATTAAACATATTACGAAAACATGTTGACAAATGTTGTACATAAGGAAAAACTAACATTTTTTTGTTAATAAATTATTTTCGAAAAGCAACGTTGTTTTGTCATTTTTCCTGCGTATGTATGAAATAATAATACATACATAAAAATTCCCTACATTTTGGAAATTAAACAATTTATCAAAAACAGTGCTGTACTTCACAGAAATAATGACCAGTAAACAAAAATAAGCTGACCACGATAGAAATGAAATTCCTCAGGAAGATATCAAACGTCACCAAATTCGACAAGAAAAGGAACGAGGAGAAATATATCAACCTGTACAAAATCAACTTGATTTTGATTTGGCAATTTCCATCGTCTTGACGTGAATATTTTTATAGTCATTTACGATACGAGTTTTACATTACGAGAGAAAATTTAATTTACCAGTAGAAATAACACACCACGTACGACCCACCATTTATTTTCAACTTGTTTATGATGATAAAAAGATATCACGAAGTGCAATATGGAGTTGATACATTCAGTAATAATAAAAATGAAAATAACCGTTTATCTCATCACTAAAGGACCCATGACACGGATGGAATATATTGGACTCATACGAGGAACTGCAATTTTTTCAGATGCTCGCATGATGATTACGAGCCACTGCAGCTATAATAGTACTGCTATTTGATTATTTTCTCCACAAACGGTAGTTCTACGCATTATTTTCTTTGGTGATACGCTTCCGTCAGTAGAAAAATGTATGATGTTTATTCGGAGAAAAATTATTAGTACACCGGCCTTACAATGTTCAAGGTGTAACAACAATAATTGCAGCATTGCAATTACACCAGGCATGTTCATGAGATGTGTACAGGATTTCGTAGCGTGAGAGTCAAGTTCATTGAAGTTCATGGACATCATTTTGAGGATTTAATTTAATTAACAACCCCGATGGAGAGAGGCGAGACGCCACTAACTTTTTATTTATGTTAAATTTAATTTTTGCTATTACATCGCCATCTGTTACAAAATGAAAATAATGTTTCAATAAAAACTCATGTATATTTTTCCGTAGAATCCGATTCTGTAATAAAAAAAAAAAAAAATAGGATTCCTATTTGAAATTTCAGTTTCCCACCGCCCCACTCACTGTATAAGGAATGATGCCCCCTTTTGGTCCCGAAAGGTTTTTCGTACGGTGGGTAATTTTCGAGTTATTTTGATTTGTTAGGTGTATACCCGTTATAAACAATTTGCAAGAGAATCATGTATTCATTTTTGCGGTAATCCGAATTAAAATACGCCAATGAAGGTTTGGAATGAAGTTAAAAAGGGTACCGATAATTTTGAAACACCGAAAATTTGTTAAAAGAATAACTTGACAGTTGATTATATTTTTGGTTCTCGCTGTTAAAATCCCCTAAAAAAGGTCAAGTTTCGTTAAAAAGTTGAAATCTGACGCGGCCTATGGATCTACTCTATTCAAACGACCTCTATATCGCCGTACACAGCAATTATTTTTATATATTTTTCGAGTCAACAAAATTAATACATTTTTTTCATAAATTTATATCGTGTTTGCTTGAAATATCGCAAAATCTAATTGACGGAACGTATTTTTTCTCACCAAATCATTCTTGAATTGATTATTGAGTGATTTTGAGAAGTTTCAAGTGGATAGCACTTGTATTTATATTTTTTGCACGATCGTGCTTTTTACATGACTTACAGATATTGTTTACAGAAATGGGAAGTTGATACCACACCACTTTATATGGACTAAGGGTCATTCCGGCATTCTAGGCGATGGACGTGCAGATACTTAGCAAGATCCGCTGATGATGATTCTATTAATGTACCTCCTTTACATGAAGATAAGCCATATCCAGCTTCAGATTTCACTCCATTACTGAAAAAAATGGACATAAATAAAGCCAACTCATTATAAGCTTGACAAGTACCCCCGGCGTTACTTTATCACCATCATCAGACTTCAAATTAACCATGGTGCCTTTCCTGCTGCATAAGATGGACTTGAAGAAGACCCTCTGTGTACATGTGGCAGCGAGGGATCTATAAACCATATGTTTTTTTTTTAATGTTAACGTAACAAAAATGAAGCGATAAACTTCTTCCGATGAATATAACACATTTGTTAGCACTAAATAAAAGGGAAATACCTTCCGTGCTGTTAATTTTTTTTGTAAAAACAGACATGAAAATTTAAGCACTTTATCAACAAAATGTCTCTATTATATAATAATAATAATAAATTGTCTTTATTGCGAGAAAAAAAAAATAAAAGTACAAGAAGTATCATGGCAGAGTAGGCGAAGTTCAGTGAGGTAATTCAGTGAGTGTAGTATTGTTATATGTATCCAGGCCCCCTTTAGTCTTGTAATTACCTAAGAGTCATGACGATCCTCATTGACCATCTGATCCTTTCTTGAATCCACATGTCAGAAATCATTCACTTCCATATAGAATAAGTGTACAGGAATTCTTAGAGGGCACTGTTGACTACGTAAACATGAGCTCCTCTAAAAATTCAGCAATTAATAGTAATTCAAGTGAAAATAATAAAAAAAAGTATTGTGTCTGTGGTACCGAGGCGAAGTCAGGCATCACGTGTAATTTGTGAGACCCGTTATCATAATGGTTGTGTACGAAAAGTGAAAACCTGCTGTGGTAAAAAGTTAACGGCACCGACATCGCCGCCCGAGATAGACTTCAAGATCGAAGCATACATCTATTTCAAGGATCTAGTTAAGAGCCTAACATTAACAAACAATCTCCTAACTGAGAAACTTGAAGCCCTCCAGGAAAAATATGATAAGTTGAGTGAAGAGGTTGGAAATGATGTGTTTCCCGCCATCTACTCCACCAAGCAGTTGTCCGATGTTGTTGTAAGCAACCAAACAACCGCCTCAAATGGACACCATTATTATATACCCATATTTAAATGCTACTACTAATGCAAACCATTTGGATATCCCGCATACCCACCAACCGCACCCGATTTAAAAGTGCAGAGCCAAGTAACCGCAAACGGGTGGACTACAGTTCAATGTTTACGGAGAGCGGAGAGCGGAGAAACAAAATATGGGCGACGGCAAAGACGATGCTTTAAAGGGAGTTGAAAAAAAGGCCCACGTCCACGTATACCGTCTCAATCCGGGGACAACTAGGAATGAAATTGTAGCATATTTAAATAAGCATAATATTACTAAAATTGAATGTGATAAGCTTAATTCAAGACGGCTAGATGAAGATATGGCCAAAAGGAGTAGGAATTAGCCGTTTTTTTATTCGAGCGGAACGCCGTAATTCCAACAAACACCTAAAAGAAGAAACTGAACATCAGGACCACGCCGCGCTTCTGTACATTAATATACAATGTTTGCGAAACAAATTGGAAGAAATTGAGGCCCATGTCGCAGGTAAAAACATAGGATTCATTGCAATCTGTGAACATTGGTTACGGCCAATTGAAATTGAATCATATTCAATAATTAACTTTATTATTACATCCTGTTATTGTAGACGAAATTTAAAAAATGGCGGATCGCTAATTATGATCAAAGGAAATATTAATTACTCTCCTAAACTATTTTTAACAATGTCAATTGAAAAAGTATGTGAACTGTCCGGTGTGTTCTTAAGCGAATCGAAAACTATTATTATTGTTGTATACCGACCACCAAGTGGGAATTACACTGATTTTCTCAATGTGATTTCTGCCATGATGGGAAAAATCAATGTTTTAGCCAACTTTGTTTATATCTGTGATGATTTTAATGTTCACTTTAATTCAGATGACAGAATTGCCACCCAGCTATGTAATGTTTTTGAGAGCCATGGTCTCTGGAAACTGTCAACACATACCACAAGAAAAGATGCATGCATTGATAATATATTCTGCAATGATGTAAGCAAAGTAGGGAAAATCTGGGCAGTAAATTTAGGAGTGTCCGATCATATTGGCCTGGAACTGGAGCTTGATCATCCTCGCAGGGAATTACCACTGCGAAGGTTAGTCAGACCTGTTACTCAGCAAAGTAAAATACTATTTTATAAATATATGAGTGATTTCGATTGGTCGGAATTCATAGCTGGTAAACTGGATATAAATGGGACATGGGATGCCTTAATTGAAAGAGTTGTTATTTCATTTCACAAAGTATTCCCCGAAGAACAAGTAAAGTCGCATAAATGTAAAGTTCAGTGGTTCAACTCTAAACTAAAATCTATGAGAAACATGTTACATTTGTTAAAAGATATGGTAAATCAGGATATAAATAATATTACTTTGCGTCAAACATATAATAGTTTTAAAAGACAATATAAAAATGAGATCACAAAATCTCAGAAGCAAGCTAACGAACATTTTATCAAATCATCCTTGAATCCTACAAGGGCAATGTGGAAAGTAATAGATTCTAAACGAGCAACAAAATCGAAATCTAAAACACCCACTAATATTTTATGTAGTAATTTTAACGCACATTTTGCAACAGTGGCTGAATCAGTAATAAATACACTACCAGAGTGTAATATAGATCCAGTTCACTTTATGCATAATTTATCGAACAATCCTCATTATTTTAACTTTGAAGAAGTATCTTATGCTAAAGTTCGTAGCATAGTTCTTAAGCTGAAACAAACAACAAGCGAAGATATATGTTATCAATGGACTGTAATTTTGGACACACAATCTAAACCTTCTGAATCCGCCAAGGAATGCACTTCCCGGTTTCCGGTAGACGAAAATATAAAAAACCACTCACCTGGTTTCCACGCCGGAATTCTCCGGATCCAACCGTAACTGGCGTTATTCGGGGAAATAAAGGAGGACGATAAATTGAGGATTTCGAGGATGGGATTGCCGAATACCGTAGGGTGTAGTTCCTTTGAAAAAACGGCGTCAACCACGTGGTCCCGCTCCTCCTCTGCGGACTCAGAATGCCAAACCCAAAACTCTACCCACTCAATAATCGAGATTTGCGGGCAAACTAACTTCGCGTAATTATAACAAAATATAAACCGCGTTGTTCGTCTTCGGAACAGAGCCAAACACACTCTCATTCGCGATGGCCACGAACGTCCTTTTTTCGGGCGCTCTCAACAACAAAAAACGTAGTTAAACTAAAAGTGCATAGAGCGCGACACCGGACGGCCGACAATATGCATTTCTAATTCATTAATCAAATAAATATTAATTGGCTCGAACATCCCCCCGCCCCTGAAGTCACCGACTTCAGCGCCAACAACTACCGCGTAAGACGGTCAGACTCCGAGCCTAACCCAAATACAATTTAAATCATATCCATCTTAAAGGAGACAAAACAAAAAAAAAACGAAACCAAATTGAATATCATAAGTCTTTCAACTAAACAAAACAAAATCAATCAAACTATAACCTGGGTAGATATTTACCCTATGTGCAAGTAACTGAAGTAAGGGGAGGGTTCATAAATCCCTAGGCACAATTACTGGGTGCCTCCTACCCCCGGGATTATAGTTACGACTATTGGGAGGGCAGTGGACACAATTTCACCACGGGCCTCTTATATAAACCGTTCTTCGTGCGCACTAGTGCGACTCGTACGGTTCCGTCCTTACCCGGATAAACCTCTTCGATCCTACCTAGAGGCCATTGTAATGGAGGCATGGGAGTGTGGTTTACAACCACTAAAGTACCTACTTCCAAAGATGGCGTCGGTTTAATCCACTTCGTTCGAACCTGAAGTTCATGGAGATATTCTCGACTCCACCTGGACCAGAAGGATTGCACGATTTTGTCCAACAATTGAAACCGAGATAGTCTTGACTGAGGAATAGTTTCTAAATCACTCGCGGGTAAGGATTTTAAAGGTGTTAGCGTGAGGAAATGCGCGGGAGTCAACGCGAGTGGTTCTGCCGGGTCTTCGCTCAACGAACAGAGAGGTCTCGAATTCAACAACGCTTCAATTTGTACCAAACAGGTGTTCATCTCCTCATATGTCAATAGTTGATCTCCGATTACTCGAAATAAATGGGACTTAACGCTTTTAATATTAGACTCCCAAAGCCCTCCAAAATGAGGAGCTCGGGGAGGGATAAAATTCCACTTAATGCGATATTCGTCTAATCCATCAATCAGAGCGTTTCGAAAATCCGAGGACGCATGTAGATTCGCCAATTCGTCCAGTTCCCGCTTAGAACCCACAAAATTGGTTCCGCAGTCGGAATACATCTCTAAACACACACCACGTCTTGACAAAAATCTTTTGAACGCTGCCAGAAACGCCGCTGTCGACAAATCTGAGACCAACTCTAAGTGGATGGCTTTGGTGGCAAGACAAATAAACAAACAAATATATGCCTTTTGAACAATTGGCTTCCTGCGACGACCCAAACTGATCGACCAAGGACCGGCATAGTCTACACCAGTTCGAGCAAAAGCCTTAGTTTCAGTTATGCGATAGAAAGGTAGATCCCCCATTAATGGCACAACTGGCTTTGGCTTAATCCTAAAGCAAATATTACAATTTCGGAATGTTTTTCGAACGATAGATCGAGCCGACAAAATCCAGTATTTGTGCCTTAAAATCGCCAACAATAAATGAGGACCTGCATGTAGGTTTCGCAAGTGAAGAAATCTCACTAACAACTGTACAAAATGGCTTTCTTTTGGAAGTATAATTGGGTGAGCATGGTCCAACTCAATTTTCGCCTGGCCCAAACGACCTCCTACACGAAGTAGTCCATTGTCTAGATACGGTGACAATTTTCGCAGTCGAGGGGAACACAGTTTCCCATTTTCTAGAACCCTCAAATCTGCTCGAAAATATCTTCTCTGTACTACTCGACACAGCAGGAGTTCGGCCCTCTCCAAATCTTCGGCTGTGATCCCTTCCCGCCTTGGTCCTAACCCAACAAATCGCATTATGTACACCATACTATGTCGTAGCTTGGAAAAGGAAGAAAACCGATCAATAAATTCCTCAAACAAGTCGGAAGCCTCCGTACTCAGCGCAGCACAACAAACAAGCGCTTTTTCTTCCGGAGGGTCGCTCAGATCCGCTGACAAGCACGGAACAGGCCAGCGTATTTCGTCAGCGGTCAACCAACTAGGACCGTTCCACCACAATTCATGACGGCCTAGTTCAATGGGTGTCAAGCCCCGTGAAGCACAATCTGCCGGATTCTCATTTCCCTCAACATGGGCCCAAATAGTTACGTCCATCGACGCTTGTATCTTGGCGACTCTATTGGCCACAAATGTTGTCCACCGATTTGGAGGGGAACGCAACCAGCACAGTACGATAGTGGAATCCGTAAATGCTCGAACTTTCGGATACAACTTACGAGCATGGAACACAGCTAACACAACCTGGAACAGGTTGGACAGAAGTAAGGCGGCTGCCAGTTCTAGGCGCGGAATCGACAAAACCTTGACTGGAGCAACTTTGGATTTTCCACATATCAAAGAGATAGTGACCTCAGAAACACTCGATACCACCTTCAAATACACTACGGCTCCGTATCCGACTTCCGACGCATCTGCGAAACCGATCAACCATAACTGGGATTGGTCGGTGACACCAACATAACGAGGAATGGAAAGGGTCGAAAGCTCGGCGCACTGCTCCTGAAACACTTTCCACTTTTCCAAAACGGGTTCCGATGGACGCTGGTCCCAATCGGATTTCCCCATCCACAATGTTTGAATTAAAATCTTCAAATACAAGGTGACTGGAGCTAAGAAGCCCAGCGGATCAAATATTCGGGCAACGGTTGACAAAAGTTCCCGTTTTGTACCGAGGCGCTTCTCTAGCTGAATTTTAAAATCAAATGAATCTAAAGGTGGATGCCACCTTAACCCCAAAACCGCAAAACTACTATCGGTTTCAAAGGTTTTTTGCTCGGCAAACCCTTCCCTAACTTCAAACTGATTTCCCACAACGACAGAATTCGTGGCCCATTTACAAAGTTCAAACCCACCCCTTTTGAACAATTCTTTACACTGTATATATAGCTGCACCGCCTCCTCTTCCGAGGGAACCGAGGTTATCAAATCATCCATATACATGTCTCTCGGCACATGCTCGGCGGCCAGTGGAAAACTTTCCTTTTCGTCTTCGACCAGTTGTTTGACGGTGCGCAATGCCAAATAAGGGGACGAGCTGACACCGAAAACTACACAGTTTAACTGCCAAATCTGAATTGGATCGTCAGGGTCAAACCGCCACACCAATTGCTGAAATTGTCGATGATCCGAACATACCCAAATCTGCCTATACATTTGTTTGATATCAGCAGTCACGGCACAGGAAAACAAACGAAAATTTAATAGTAACGAGATAATGTTGGTTTGCAATTTAGGTCCTGAGTGTAAAACTTCGTTTAACGACAACCCGCTTCTACCATTTGCACTGGCATCGAACACTATCCGCAAGGGGGTACTTGAGCTTTGCTTAAACACTGCGTGATGCGGGATCACATACCCAATCGAAGCAGGAGGAACAGGACTCAACGAAATATGACCTTGATCTATGTAATCTCTCATCACTGCATGGTATCTATTTTTCAATGAGGGCGAACGCTGAAATTGTTTTTCTAAGTTATGAAGTCGTTTGCAAGCCAAGTCGAACGAATTACACAAAAGACTAGGATTTTCTCGGAACGGGAGAGCAACAACGTATTTCCCAGTCTGGAGGCGTTCGACCGTAGATTCGAACAGTCTCTCACACTCTAACTCATGTTTATCAAAAACAGCCTCCAAAGTAGACGGAACTTCCTCTATTTCCCAAAATCGCTGCAAAAGAGGTTTGAGCTCAACTTCCGAGGTCATAAACGCCACATTCTCTGTGGATTCCTTTTCGGTTGGGAGCTGTCCCATGAGCACATAACCGAAAGACGTTTTATAAGCAACGGGCAATTCTGGAGATTTAACAATTTTTTCTCCATCAACAATAAGAGGAAATACCCCGGCTCCAATGATGCCGTCAATCCTTCCCGGCCGATTAAACGAACTATCAGCGAGCGGCAAATCCTTTAAATATGTCAGCTTTGAAATATCCATGGAGCGTGAAGGAATTTTATCGACTATCTTATCCACCACATAGGCTGGGAAATTAATTACCACTCGATGGTCGAAACAAGAAAATAATTTGGTCAAGGTTTTCCCGACAACCGGACTTCGGGCTCCGCCAAATCCAACTACTGTAGAATTTAGGTTTTTGACGATCAAACCCAACCTAGCACAAATTTTGGAACAGATGAAGTTCGACTCACTAGCTGAGTCGAGCAAAAACCGGAGAGAATGCCTTTTCCCTTCCAAATCATGCACTTGAACAACCATTGTAGACAAAACAACCTTAAAATCTCTGCCTTGTTTCACTTCATTCATTCTCAAATTACAACATACCGTGAAGGTGTCCGGATTTTTGGACATTCCCGAGTCGGTCGACTTTTCCGAGGGCGAGTCCGCGAAGTGTAAAAGGGTATGGTGCGAAGCTTGACATTTACTACAGGTCTCCGACACTGAACATTCCGATACGCGATGTTTATCGCACAAACACCGGAAACATAAACCATGGGATTTTGCAAATCCAAACCGCTTCCAAGGACTCAATTTCAAAAATTCGGAACACTTGTGAAGTTTATGACCCCTTGCCTTGCAACAACAACATGACGCAGGGCTGATCTTAACATCTTCAGATTTTATACAAAAAGCCCGAGTGATAGGTCTCGACCATTTCGTAACCTTGGTGCTATTTTCTACGAGTCGTTCCCCGGAAGGTAGCGTCCGAATCTGTTTTTCAATAAATTTTACCAAATCTACATAAGTAGGTAGGTCTTTATCCCGATAAGCGGCTTCAAACGCCCGTTTTGACGTTGGGTCCAAAATATGCAACCCCCTATTTAACAGAATAAAATCGACAATATCTGGTAAATTCAGTTGTTTCAACGCAGCAACTGGGGCGCAAAATTCGTCTAAAATGGAAGTAAGACCTCGTCGAGATTCAACTTTGAGCGGACGAAAATCAAAGATTTTTTCTACATAAGTATTTCCCAACGCTCTCAAATCATTGTAACGATCTACCAAAGCCTGCCAAACACTACCATAATTATCCCCGGTGGGCTTAATATTTTGACAAATGCTCGCTGCTGACCCGGTCAAACTCGCAGTCAGGTATTGAATTTTTTCCAAATTGCTCAAACGCGGATCTTCATGGACAAGGCTAGAAAATAATTCGTAAAAGGCCGTCCAAGATTCTTGGGTCCCATCAAACTTAGGAATTTCTAAACGTTTCAACCTAATTGGTTCTACTTTGTGGGCTGACGCTGAAGCCAGCAACTGAGGGGGGGGCGGCTGCTCAAAAACCTTACTCGCAACTCTTTCGATATATTCAATCAAATCCCGAATAGCTACATTAAATGTCGGTTCAAAGTCCGCGTCCAGCTCCAACGCAACTTCGTTAATCCGCATCTCTAACTCATCAAATTCGGTAAATGTTTTATGCAACAACCCGTACGAAATTTTAAAATTATTCAAATTCTGTCCCTCATTTATTTTTTTTGCAAAATCATGAATTCTTTGAACACGTTGAAACAAAGTCTCCTTCTTTTTTAAAAGAATTTTCAACAAATTTTGTGGTTTTTCCATAATTGCAATCAACACGGTAGCATGGAAATAACAACAATTAACTAAATATATCTTCCAATGGAAAATGGACTATCAAAATGAAACTCTTCAACAACCACTTTCAATTTGATAATTAATTTAAATGTAAAATATACAACCAAATTTGCAATTTAATAAAACTAATTTTCCCAACAACAAATAATTAAATTTTATCAGCTTGCATTTAATTATATTCATTTCCACAACGAACAACTCAACCTATTGTCTTGCGTTGAATCATATTCCGACAACGAACAAATGGATTGATTTAACGTAAACAACACCGACGCGTGAATCGCAACGAACAAAAACCGGCAACTAACCTCGCCCGGCTGGCGGTGGCACGTGTTCTTAAATCCGGTTCGCATCGGACCAAATGTTATCAATGGACTGTAATTTTGGACACACAATCTAAACCTTCTGAATCCGCCAAGGAATGCACTTCCCGGTTTCCGGTAGACGAAAATATAAAAAACCCCTCACCTGGTTTCCACGCCGGAATTCTCCGGATCCAACCGTAACTGGCGTTATTCGGGGAAATAAAGGAGGACGATAAATTGAGGATTTCGAGGATGGGATCGCCGAATACCGTAGGGTGTAGTTCCTTTGAAAAAACGGCTTCAACCACGTGGTCCCGCTCCTCCTCTGCGGACTCAGAATGCCAAACCCAAAACTCTACCCACTCAATAATCGAGATTTGCGGGCAAACTAACTTCGCGTAATTATAACAAAATATAAACCGCGTTGTTCGTCTTCGGAACAGAGCCAAACACACTCTCATTCGCGATGGCCACGAACGTCCTTTTTTCGGGCGCTCTCAACAACAAAAAACGTAGTTAAACTAAAAGTGCATAGAGCGCGACACCGGACGGCCGACAATATGCATTTCTAATTCATTAATCAAATAAATATTAATTGGCTCGAACAATATATATGGATTAAATATCAAAATTATAAAAGTTGTACTGGATATACTTATTAGTCCCATCACTAAACTCATAAATCAGTGTATTAGAACGGGCGTGTTTCCAGACTCCTTAAAAGTAGCCAAGTGTATACCCATTTTCAAAGGTGGAGACAAAGAAAATCCTAATGACTATCGGCCTATATGTATCTTGCCTGTCCTGTCTAAGATCCTGGAATCTATTCTAGTAGAGCAGGTTACCTTGTACTTAAATAAGCACAATCTTTTAACATCAAATCAATTCGGTTTTAGAAAAGACAAGTATTTATAACAGCAATAGAGAACTTTATTGAAAACATAGTCAAAGCTTTTAAAAATGAGGAAATAGTGCCCTGCAACTTCCTCAATCTTAGTAAGGCTTTCGATTGCATGAATGATCCCATCCTTTTACGCAAATTGTACTATTACAACTTTAGTCCAAATAGTTGTAAATCAATCGTATCTTACTTATTAAACCGTATACAAATGGTTGCTGTTGATGACATTGATGTTTATTGAGGATGTATTGGAAACCCACAAAAATAAAATTCGTGGATGATGTTCAAATAACTCGCAATCGTTTCGAATCCCTTAGAAATAATCTGCATATTGTGGATATAAATGGGCAATGAAATGATAGTGATAAACTCTGGAAGGTACGGCCAATTATCAATTCTTTTGAAAAGCGATGCGAAGAGTTGGCAACCGAAGAAAATTTGTGTATAGACGAATCAATTATACCGTTCAAAGGCCAACTTGTTGTAAAACAGTATCTAAAAGGAAAGCCAAACAAAGTAAAAGTTTTTATGCTTTGTGGTGCTTCTGGGATAATATATCGTTCGATTGTTTACCAAGGTTCTAGTACTCTACCTGCTCCTTTGCAAAAAACATATTCAGCTACCAACGGACTTGTAATTTATTGATCAAGTAGAATTCCAAAGCATAGAGGTCATAAACTATTTTGGGCAGGGCCGATCCTAGACCCTTGGCTGCCCGCGTGCAAATGATGAGTTGGCCGTCCCCTCACGTGCAGTAAAACATTATATACCCAATTATAGGGAAATGTAACATAATTTAAGGCATTAATTAACAAACATTAAATTCAGATAAGTAATATTTTGGTAAAGTTTTAAAGCAGAAAAATATCACGTCAGAGCATATACACATATATTAAATTTGAAATATGTTTGGTCTAAATTGAAAGAAGAAATGACTAAAGAATCTGCAAGTAATTCGAGACTGCCAGCATTGTACAATTCTGAATACATTGCCAGAGGAGTATTTTTCTTTTAAATCCAGTTGGATGCTGTGGGCAAAAAGTGATACAACGGTGGATAGCTTAATTAATCAACTATGCCTGTATAAAAGGGCCTTACGGACCAAGGCAGTTGGATTCACCAAGCAGGAAACTCTCACCTGCAATCATCGAAGAAGTCATCACAGTAACGAAGTTCAGTCGATGCGAAGAAGAAAGAACATCTGATACGCAACTACTACAGGAAGTGCAGTCACATGGTTAAACTGTGCAGGAAAGAATTGCTGATGGCCGTCCTACGAAGCCTAGTAAACCGGAGTCCGACACAAATATGATACTCATCACTGTTAGTTCAACTGAAACACATACTGAGTCATAGACATGCAGGGATGAGAATGGCGCGACAAGCCATATTTATTCAACTGAACACACAGTGACCACAGCAAATGGTGAGAAAATCGAAGCCCTCGGAATACGTGAAGAAGAAGTTGGGGCAGAAATCCAAGGAAAATGGTACAAAATTACCTTGGCTGATGTTTGGTGTGTACCCCGAATCAAGAGGAATCTGTCCTCAATGTTTGCAATCCGGGATAAGTACTCGGACAGTCAATTTATTTAATTGGCTGAAGTCTGCAACTTCCTAGTCAACAATTGGAGGGAGCTCGTCACAGAGGACTGTTCAAGTTGGATGTGAGAAGTTTGAACCCTATTAAATGAGATAAATGCAGTGAGTAAGGGAAACCTGTTGCAGTTGTGCCATGAACGATTCGTCAGCTGAAGTTAGCAACTTCCTAGTGAACAATTCGAGGGAGCTCGTCATGGAAGAATGTTCAAGTTGGCCGTGAGAAGCGCCATGTGAAATCGCCACTGAGCATGAAGCTTAACATGAACGTAGAAATACATATTGAACTGAGTGAAGGTTGCATTTATGATAAAGCTCATCGCCTACCATTCGGCACGAGTTCCAGAACAACGGAACCGGGAGAGCGAATTCAAATGGATGTCTGCGGTCCATTTCAAGAATCGAGGTCTGGATATCGATATTTTGTGCTTTGCAAGGACGATTACAAAAATTCAGGACAGTTTATTATCTGCAGCAAAAATCCGAAGTTGCTGAAAAACTGTGCCAGTTCCCATCTAAGGCATACAGTCGGGATCTGTTAAGTGATAATGGGAAGGAGTTTGACGACAAACAGATCAAGACCAGTCTACACAAGAAAGGTATTGTTCAACGTCGTATAATGCCCTACACTCCGGAACAAATCTAGGGAAAATCGTACGTTGGTGGAAACTGCTAGAGCAATGATGCACGTGCATGGAAACATTCCTTAGGCACTTTTGGCTGAGATAATACGAACAGGTACCTACATACTTGTAATGGTTCGAACCCCGGTATTATACAAATTTGCAATTTGTACTGTTTTTACGTTGTGTGTTGTGTGTGTAGTAACCCTTAATTATTTAACAAGTTCGTTACGGATGTTAATGTGCATTATCTGTGCTATACTTTCTTTCTTTATTGCCTGTGTGTCTCACTTACTTACTTCAGCTTGCAATCAATTAAGTATCTCTAGGATCTCTTAGGGACAGGAATTAAAGGTGTGAGATTATCAAACAAATCAATGAAACAACAGGTATGAGTTTAACGAATGAGTAGTTTATTAAAATGCAACGAAATTGTTTATCATAAGTTTTGACAATTCCCAATTTAAAAACCCTTTATTTGCCATTTACGCATTTTTAATGTCGTGACCAGAACCCGTGTTTAGTGCTACTTCTAGTACATTTGTTATAACTCAAAAAAAAAGTATTTCTTTTATTCTGTGGGGCTGCCCAATCAGGTTAATAACAAGCGGATTCCTCAAACAATATTTCTTTTATTGTTTGAGGCTGCCCAATCAGGTTAATAACAAGCGGATTCCCCACACATAATTTCTTTTATTATCTCTTTTTTTTATTTCTGTTGTTTTCCCCATTTTTTTGTATTTCTTCTTATTTCTTTTGTCATTTCTATTTCAATAAATGTTCGTGGTGCCACAACTACGTCAATACCAGCGGATTCCTCAGACTCTCCTCTGAGGCGGCCCAAAAGGTAAAAACGAGCGGAATACACAAACATCCATTTCCCTACTTTTCCCTATTATTTTCACTCCAGTAAATGAAATGCTCGTGGTGCCACGACTACGTTAATACCAGCGGATTCCTCAGACTCTCCTCTGAGGCGGCCCAAAAGGTAAAAACGAGCGGAATACACAAACATCCATTTCCCTACTTTTCCCTGTTATTTTCACCCCAATAAATGAAATGCTCGTGGTGCCACGACTACGTTAATACCAGCGGATTCCTCAGACATTTCCCTCCCCTGATAGTTATTTGTTCTAACTATTACTTTCGGTAATGCCCAAAGCAAGTTATGGTCTAATCTGACCAGGAGCGTTGCCTCTGGTCGCGTTTTATACCGTTTTTGATTAGTGAAGCAAATGGTTATTGTGATTGAGTTTACTTCCTAACATGAGTCATTATTTCGTTGGTTGGTTATACATGATTCGGCCCTGAGAAAGAGAATTTCTTCCGATCCCGTGCACTTCTGATTAATTAAAATTGTTTATTGAATGTGTCGTAGACTAAACACCGATCGGAGTAAGTGCGTCGCGGGATTTCGCCGCCGCCACATTCTTCTTCCTGTTCTCAGGCTTTCGAATGTCACCTTTACATAATACACATAATTACACCAATATATTCACCGTGCAAATAATTCTACTGTACCGGCCCTTTCCCTTATTACTCAGCGCTTTCCTATATCCCTTAATTTGCGTGTGATTGACCTCGTATCAGGTTTCCTCTCGTCGGCCTGCATCTTGATCGGCGCCAGTGAGTCTCGCCTTCCCGCCATCTGGTTCTTATCGCATCGGCTGGAATTTGGTGCTTTAGGGTTGTTTACACCCCGAGCAGTCCGGTGTTCCTCTTAATTACCTCGAGAAATGCGGCGTGAGAATAGTTGTAATTCACATGGTATTACCCGAATTAATGCAAAAAAATATAATTAGGCATACCCCCCTAGTATCATTACATACTTAACAGGACAGGTCCCATGAACATTACCTCGAGTTATGGTACGGTAGGAAACTAGGTTTGAAACATTGGTTCAAATTGCTGAATTCACATATATTCATATCGAAGGCGCAAAGGACGAAAGTGGATCTGAAGGCCATTAAAGGATCATTAGTCGGCTATGATAATGATGACTGATACAGGATCTATAGTGGAGAGGATAACAAGCTCTACAGATCCAGGGACGTCATCTTCGAAGAAAAATTGGTGGAAAAAGGGGTTATATCCCCCGGAAGCAACGAAGTTAAAGAGACGAAGCCTACTGAATGATTGAAGAAGACGAGGAAACCGATGACAGTGACCGTGATTGGATAATTTTAGAAATGCCAGAAGCCAATGAAGAAGAGAATACTGGTGAGTCTATTCGAAAACTACGCAACGGAGTGAATCTTACAGCTCCACAGAAATTCCAGAATTGTGTGATGCTCACATGACGACCTTCGAGGAACCAGACACCTCCAACGACCACAAAGTAAAAACAAACGCCGATGGATCGATCGGCAAATTCAAGGCCAGATTAGAGATCAAAGGTCTTTCGCAAAGGAGTAGATTATGATCAAACCTTCCGTTCAGTGGAAAAAACATCGACTATTCGAACGCTACTCAGTATTGATCTAAATTCTAAAACAATACTTTTCGCGATTTTTTTATGCAAATTCATCAATTACATTTGAAATATCTAACGTTTCAATGATCTCATTTTCAATAGAAATTATGGCTAAATTAGCAAATCGCTCTCTTTTGATGTAGTTGACCGTAAATAATTTTTAATTAACATCAATTTAAAAAAAAAACTCTTTTCGCCGGAAGCCACAGTTATCGATTTTGTTAAAAATATTCTTAGACTAATACTGAAATTTGCAAAAGAAGGAACTAACAAGGGAACTAACCCAAGTGTTCCTCTCCGATTTTAATAAAATTTGGTGGATTTGTAGAGGGGGCCAAAATATTCGATACCTATTTTTTTTTTGTTTCGGCTAAAAAACATGTTTAAGGGGTGAACTCGCGCCTCGAAAATCAGCCTTGTTTTTGTTTTTTTGGCTATAACTTCTGAACAAATTTTGATAGCGTAATTTCGTAAATGTACATTTCAAATTCTATCCACTGGTGTAAAAAATGTGTGTATTTATTTCGGAACTGTAAAAAAAAATATTTATAGCTTGTAATTGCTGCAATAATGATATTTGTTAAAAAATCATACGATGACCAAAACTAGTTTAATATTTTTTTTTCAAACGAGGAATCCAAATATATGTAAATACATTTCCTTTAAACAAGACCTTTCTACTAAAAAAGGTTTTATGTTCACTAGGGAAAAATACGAAAATTGAGTTTTATAACTACTTATATTTTTTTGAATTTTTTATTGTACCCGAGGATAGGCTTCGAAGTTGTCTACATTTACAAAATTACGCTATGATGATTTGTTTAGAAGTTATAGTCAAAAAACAAACATATGGTTTACCCCTTAAACATGTCTTTCAGCCGAAATAAAAAAAATACGTATCGAATATTTTGGCTCCCTCTACAAATCTACCAAATTTCATTTAAATCGGTGGGAAACACTTGGGTTAGTTTCCTTGTAATTCTTGGCTAATGAAATGATTTAAAATTCCTTATGGTTTTAATTGGGAATGATAAGAAAATAGTTCTCTAAAAGATAATGATTCTTTTAAGAGTTCCGTTCCATTTAAATCTGTTATTAATTTTCTGTTTTCGGTTACCTGTAATTTTCTTAGATATTCGGACTCTGCAGAATGAAATACTAGCAAAAATTAAAACAAGGAGCAGCAATTTTCTTACAGTTCAAAACGTTCGGATATAAAATTATTAGCGAGTCCAATATTTCAAAATAAAAGTCAATTCTAAATTTTTCCCTAGGATCGAAAACACTTCGCCTGACTCATAATTAGACATCCGCGGTTTTTTTCTTATACGAATTTCAGATGAAGATCCAATACTTCTGCTTCTTTGGCAAAATCATTACCCGGTTAGAAATCGGATACACTTTAGGTAGGGGTCCAGGCGACCGGCCGCTATTTCGGCGACTCAATTTTACAGATTTCAAGACCTTCTATTGGTGGTTCGCTTCTCCGGTTTCGCCGCCTCCCTACCCGCCGCCCGCGTGCCATGCACGCTCTAGCCCTCCGGTAGGATCGGCCCTGATTTTGGGATGACTATTTTACATCACTATTATTACTGCAAGTACTCTTAGACAAAGGTATTTTTATGGCCGGAACCGTACGTCCAAATAGACTAGAAAAATGTCCTCTGAAGGCTGAAACTGAACTAAAGAAAAGTGGACGTGGTAGGAATGATTCATTAGTTACAAAGGACAAGAAGATAGTAGTACTTCGATGGTACGACAATAAATCCGTGAATATGGCATCGAATTTTGTAGGTATTGCGAGAAGATCGTCCAGCAATTATACGTTTGTATAATATTTCCATGGGAGGGGTAGATAAGAGTGATTTTTTAATTGCACTCTATCGCACTTTTATCAGAAAATGGACCTTGAGGGTAATTTTCCATTACTTCAATCTGGCCGTTTGTAATAGTTAGTTGGAGTATCAAGCAGATATAGAAAAAAAATAAAAAAAGCCAGGATGGATTTGCTGGAATTTACCATGACGATAGTAGAAGGGTTGGCATTTTCTAGTTGCCTAATTAGTACGCCGAGGTAGGGCATTGCTCGAAAGTCCCAAAAATCCAGTACCAATCAAACGCAAGAAAACGC
Organism: Ocypus olens; assembly: GCA_910593695.2. Lineage (NCBI taxonomy): Eukaryota > Metazoa > Arthropoda > Insecta > Coleoptera > Staphylinidae > Ocypus > Ocypus olens. The sequence goes on along the minus strand of OU343063.1, from coordinate 32,350,519 downwards.
ATAATATTCCGGTAAACGACGTAAGATATGATAACCTTGGTCACTGGCCGGCACATATAAATGGCAACGAGCAGCGCTACAAACTCGGGCCTTGTGAAGGGCGCTCTCGAATACAGTACGAAAAGTGTCCCTCTGCTTGTCCAAATTTAGGAATTGTTTAAAAAAAATTTATATTAAATAAATTATGTTTGTGTTTATGTACGAAACTGTAAGTTTATTAGAATAAATGTAAGTTTTCATTTTTAGCATCTTTTAGCTTTAGGACCTGCTGGTGGCGTTTGCTACCACTAATTAATTCCTATACTAATTAAGCAAATGAGTTCAAATTTGGCATTTATGGTCTTAAGAAGCTCCCCTTCAATAATAATTAACAAAAAAAAATTTTTTTTTAATTTAAAAATCCAGGGCTGCAAGTGTTAAAGCATGTTCCTATGTCGTATATGTTTGTCAAGTTTTTGGGGATATTCTTATCACACATGACATGGAATAAGCATGGTAGAGAACTGGCATGTAAACTGTCAAGAAATGTATATCTTTTGCGAAACCTATCCAGATCAATAACTAAGGATGTACTCGTATCCGCTTACTATGCTTTCATTCACTCACATCCAGTGCCGATCCTGTACCCTTGGCCGCCCCCTCACGTGCAGTAAAACATTTCTTGTGGCGGGGGGCTTTTATTTATCAATTCGATAAATAATTTAAAAAATTTAAAAATCCTCTGTAATATTTTTGTAAGGTTTTAAAGCAGAAAAATAGCATGTCAAAGCAAATACACATATTTCAAATTTTGAAATTTGTTTGGTATGAATTGATAGAAGGAATGGCCAAAGAATTTACAAGTAATCCGGGACTGTCAGATGTATTTTTATATACGTTGACCAAGAGTATTTTTCTATTAAATCCAGCTGAATGGTGAGGGCGAAAAGTGATAGAACGGTTGACGGCTAAATCAATCAACCATGTTCGTATAAAAGGGCCTTAAGGACCAAGGGAGATGGATCCACTAAGCAGGAAGCTCTCATCTGCAATCGTCAAAGAAGTCATCACTGCAACGAAGTTCAGTCGATGCGAAGAAAAAGAAAAGACAACTGATGCAACTACTGCAGGAAAGCCCAATCACATGGTTAAAGTGTGCAGGAAATGGATTGCTGATAGCCGTCCTCCGAAGCCTAGTAAACCGGAGTCCGACACAAATATGATACTCGTTAGAACGTTCTAGTCTTTTTCAGCTGAACACACAGTGACCACAACAAATGGTGAGAAAATCGAAGCCATCGGAATACGTAAAGTTGTAGTAGCAATCCAAGGAATTGGATTATCCTATCAGACGAGGTCAATGCAGTGAGTAAGGGAAACCTGCTGCAGTTGCACCATGATTCGGAAGCAGCTTGACATTAACATAGAAATGCATAGTGAACTGTGTGAAGGTTGCATTTATGATAAAGCTCATCGGCTACCGTTTGACAGGAGGTCCAGAACAACGGAACCGGGAGAGCGAATTCACACAGATGTTTGCGGTCCATTTCAAGAATTTCTGGATATAAATATTTCGTTCTTTTCAAGGACGATTACAAAAATTCAGGACAGTGTATTTTCTGCGGCAAAAATCCGAAAATTGCTGAAAAACTGAGCCAGTTCCTAGCTGAGGAAGAAACAGTCTGGAGCTGCTGAGCTGGCGCAGGGTGTTCGCTAAAAAACAGATCTGGACCAGTTTACACAAGAAAGTTATCAGGAACTTCGGGCCGAGATGATACGAATAGGTACCTGCATCCTTAACAAGACAGGGCCTAGGAAACCAGGTTTAACACATTGGTTCAAATTGTTGTATTCATGTATATTCTATCGAAGGAATGGACTAAATCTATCCAAGGAAGGCCGAAAATGGTTCCAAAGGCCATTAAAGGAATCCTCATCGATGATAACGACGACGGACACAGTATCTACAGTGAAGAAGAAAACAAGCTCCATAGATCCAAAGACGTCATCTTCGAAGAAAAATTGGTGGAAAACGGGATTATTATACCCCCAGAAAGCAACGAAACTGAAGAAACTGACCCGAATAACAGCAAACCCGAATTGAAGAAAACGAAGAAATATAATCCTGGAAACCCGATGACAGTGACAGTGATTGAACAATCTCAGAAATGCCGAAAATCAATGAAGAAGAGAATGCTGGTGAAACTATGCGGAAACCGAGTGGATCTTATAGCTCTACAGAAATTCCAGGATTATGTGATGCTCACCTCGACGACCTTCGAGGAACCTACAACGACTACACAAAGTAAAAACAAGGCCAGATTGGTGATCAAAGATTTTTCGCAGAAAAAAGGAGTAGATTATGATCAAATCTTCAGTTCAGTAACAAGAACATCAGAACATTGTCAGTGTTGATCTAAATTCTAAAACAATACTTCTCGCGATTTTTTGATGCAAATTTATTAATTACATTTGAAATATCCAATGTTTCACCGATCTCATTAGAAATTATGGCTGAATTAGCAAATCGCTCTTGTGTTATAGTTGACCTTAAATTATTTTTAATTAATTTTAATTTGGAAGAACTCCTTTCGCCGGAAACCACAGTTATCGGTATTGTTCAAAATATTCTTAGACTAATACTGAAATTAAATAATTTTAAATTTCTAATGGTGTTAATTAGGAATGATTAGGAAATAGTTCTCTAAAAGATAACAATTCTTTTAGGAGTTCGGCTCCATCTAAATATTTGGTTAATTTTCCATTTTCGGTTACCTGTAATTTAATATCTAAATCCATACAACATTTTCTTAAATATTCGGATTCTGCACAATGAAATACCAGCAAAAATTTAAACAAGGAGCAGCAATTTTTTAACAGCTCAGAACGTTCGGATATCAAATTAATAGCGATGCCCAAAATTTCAAAAGAAAAGTGAATTCAATATTTTTATCTAGGGTCCAAAATACTTTCACAAGCGGTTTTTTTTCTTATACGAACTTCAGATGCTTTGCGACACTTCTTCTGTTTGTTTGGCAAAATCGTTAACCGGTTAGAAATCGGATACACTTCCAACAGGGGTCCAGGCAACCGGCCGCTATTTCGGGGCGGTCGAATTAAAATTTACAGATTTCGGACGCCGCGGACCCTTTATTGGTGGCCTGCGAAGGTTTCGACGCCCCCCCCCCCCCCTAATCGTCGCCCGTGTGCCATGCACGCTCTAGCCCCCTGGTAGAATCGGCCCTGCTCACATCTGTCGTATAGAATTCTTCTATGGGGACATTCGCCTATCTTAAGAGCGTTGATCAGTGAGAACGGTATAGGGATTTCAATGTTAACTAAAAGCTTTTTTTTTGCCGAAACTATTAAAGCAATTGCATTCAGATTTGGACTGAACATTCCTTGCACATTTATCTTTTTAGTTTTGCATGTTTATCAATGTGTGTGCATTATATTCGAAGCTACCGTTAATTAAACATTACAAAACACGGCTTGTTTCACTTATTTTTACTTATTTGGGCATTACAGCTAAAGTAGAAGAGATATTAACCCTTTAGCCTACTTTCCTTACGTCCGAATGCAGCAGCAGAAACCAGTCCGACTGAGGCACGCCTGGCGTGCCCAATTGTATGCGCACAAATTCATGCTTTTTCATGGCATAACTGAAAACGTAAAATATGGACTTCAAAAAAATTCTGTTTGGCAAGAAAATGCATTCATTGTGCAGCACTACTAACGCAAGCGCCGCGCCAGGAGTTGAGCTTGTACTCGATTTGATTGGCCCAAGCGCTCGCCACGAGTTGAGCTCGTGCTCGATGTGATTGGCCCAAGCGGCGCGCCACGAGATATGCTCGTGGTCGTTGTGTTTGGCCCGAACATTTAAACACGAGGAGTGCTCGTGGTTGTAGGTCAAAGGGTTAAAATGGCCATGCAAAAATAAAAAGCCGTCTTTAATACCTTTAGATTGACACCAAAACGAAAGTTATGCGTTACCTAGTTTTGCTAAAAAATAGCTTTGAAATTAAGAAATCTGGATTCATTTAGCACCGGATTTTTTTTACTTTATTCTTCTGGCCGACTGCATCGACCGACTCGGGGTTTATTGGGGTAGCGTCAATGAGTTCTCACTGCTCGGATTTCTTTACAGTACACCATAAATTAACTGTATTAAAAACTACGAAAGCAGCAACATTTACATTTCATTCGTTTTGGCATCTGAATATATTTGAAATATTTCTAGTGCCACACGCGGGTAAAAGCCATAAAAATTTCACAAAAAACTTAAAAAAAATGGATGATTTTAATATTTATTGCTATTATTTTATATAAAAATTTATTTAGCTTTTATATTTTCAGGGAAATAAATAAACATGCAATAATGCATATGCATTTAATGTGTGTGTAATACTATTAATACATGCAAAAGTATTAAAAGTATTTAATTTTCAAAAGATTACTGGATAAACATTTTCATTTTAATGAGAAATAAATGCAACTTAATCTGGCTATTAGGTTTATGGCTTATTGTGTACAGGAACTAGCTCATTAGCAACTACTCTACTAACTAGTTCAATACAATTAAAATCGTCGCGTTGAGTACCTAATACCTTACCTCTCTCCAGGGTGTATGATTTAATTGATTTATAATGGTAGTACCTCTAGCAGATGTACTTATTTTATTTTAGCAACGAATAGTACAGAACCATTGGTTGTATTTTGTATATAAGTGAAACGCAATTTGGAATAAATTAGTTTGAAGCTGAAATAGTTACTGTAAGCAACTACGTGTAAAATTGTGTATTAGTTTTGTGGTGGCTATGGCGAATCATCAGAAGTGGAGCAAAACTGCGATCAAAGAAAAACGTAAAAGGGCTGATTTATCAAGGTAAGTGTCTTGTTTTGTTTTTTATTGTTTCGCTGTGTTTTTGCTGATTTCAATCAGCCAAATAAATACGGGGTAGTGCCTTATATGTTTAGTGTTATTTTTACTTTATCATACATAGTATAAAAAAATAGGAATTGTGGAAAAAAGTTTTTCTAATTTCGATAGAAGCACGTGTTATATATACCGGGTGACCCAGGGATCTGTAAAAGCCCCATAATTTATTTGCTTTTTGAGATATCGACTCCTAGTTTTCTTGAACTGGTACCCACTCTTATTATACATATTTTAAAAATATGTATGTTTTTATACAGGGTGTCCCAATATACATAACAGAACAAAGTTATGTTTTTTTTAATGGAACACCCTATATTTTATACTTTATTTTTAACCCTCTTGAGAAGCTGATAAAACTAATATAAGATAGTATGGGTCTATTGTGGACGATTGGTTAGTTATGGGCAAATTTGTGGCAAAAACAAGGACACATTGAAAAAATTGCAGAAGCGCTCCTAGCAAAGCTATCGTCATTTTTTATACACTGAAGAATTTTCCACATCATGAAGAACAATACAAATTGGCTTTGGTTTTTTTTTGTTCATACTGCTGTACAGGGTGTCAACATACGCAAAATATTGGATAACTATTCTTTTTCAAATGGAACACCCTATATATCTTGCCACCAGTGCATGGAATTTTTAATAAGCTTTCCAATGATGTACAATTTGTATAATGAAATATTAAGGATTCTTGAGATTTATCCATAAAAACATTTTTCTTTTGTCATCTCCTGCTCATTTTTGGATTTTCAGCCAAAACTATGCATTTTCTGAAAAAATAATAAGAGACCAAAGTTGTAGAATGGAACATTTTCGATCGATATAGATCTTTTGACTTTTCCAATAATGCGTGCATTGCCCACCAGAGTGCGCAAAATCATGATCGTATATGCATTTTAGCGTTTTTCTCAATTTTTTTGTTAATTAATTGCACTATACTTTATTTTCCACGTCCTCTAGCAGAAAACCGGGTAATTATAGAATTATTCAAATGACCTACATCGATTGAAAAAATTGCGCCCTACAACTCTTAAAAGAAGCAATTTTTGCCCAAAATGCATAGTTTTCGCTAAAAATACAAAAAACCATTGAAAAACGCAAAAATTGATACATACATTTTCAATTTGCATTTTAGGGAAAACTATGCATTTTTGGTAAAAATTGCATCTATTAAGAGTTGTAGAGCGGAACATTTTCAATCGATATTGGCCATTTTAATTTTCCTATAATTTCCCGTTTTTCCGCTAGAGGGTGCGGAAAAAAAGTATAATGCAATTTATTAATAAAAAACGCTAAAATGCATATGCGGTCACGATTTTGCGCGCTCTGGCGGGTAATGCACGCATTATCTTATAAGTTGAAAGACCCATATCGATCGGAAAGTTTTCGCTCTACAACTTTGGTCTCTTATAATTTTTCATGAAAATGCATAGTTTTGTCTGAAAATCCAAAAATCTGCGGAAGGTGGCAAAAGAAATATATTTTTATTGATAAATCTCAAGAATCCTTAATATTTTGTTATACAAACTGTATATCATTGGAAAGCTTATTAAAAATGCCATATATTGGTGGCAACTTATATAGGGTGTTCCATTTGAAAAAAAAATAGTTATCCATTGTTTTGCGTATGTTGACACCCTGTATATCACTATGATTAAAAGAGAACCAAAGCCGATGTGTATTATTCTTTATGATGTGGGAAATTTTCTAGTGTATAGATAATGACGCTATCTTTGATAGGAACGGTCCTGCAATGTTTTTAATGTGTACATGTTTTTGCCACAAATTTGCCCATAACTAGCCAACCGTCCATAATAGACCCATACTATCTTATACTATTTTTATCAGCTTCTCAAGAGGGTTGAAAATAAAGTATAAAATATAGGGTGTTCCATTTAAAAAAACATAACTTTGTTCTGTTATGTATATTGGGACACCCTGTACAAAAACATACATATTTTTAAAATATGTAGAATAAGTGTGGGTACCAGTTCAAGAAAACTAAAAGTCCATATCTCAAATAGAAAACAAATTACGGGGCTTTTACAGATCCCTGGGTCACCCGGTATATATATATTTTTTTTTTCTTACGAAATGTTACGAAATAATTGCGAAATTCTACGAAATTACTACGTATATGTACAAATTGCAAAAATTTCACAAAATTACAGACAATATTATCTTTGATTAATAATATAAAAATTATCTCTGGGATGACATTAACAATAATTATTTTTTTATAATTAATGAAAGCTGGTGATATATTTGTGTAGATAATTTAACATATGAAGTGGTAAGAGTATGACTTACTTGCCAATAATATTATTTATTTTTCGATTGTTTACAAAACGAATTATAAAACAACTATGGCTCACCTAATTTACGATAAATCACCATTGATCTTTTATTGCAGGTGGAAAAGAAGAGCATCTGGCGGTTCTCGCTTAGAAACTGAAGGAAGCATCGTCAGTCCTACAATTCCATGCGAAAATACCGAACAACGAAACGGAACTGAACAACCGCTCGACTCTTCATTTCAAATATATGGTCGACGTATTATCGATTTTCAATACATATTTTCACAATTTCAACAACTTGGTGATCATGGATTGTTTAATTGTGGATTAGCAAGTATGGTGATCATATCCGAACATAGAAATGGATTGCAAAGTTCATTTGTCGTATCCTGTGAAATATGCATGTTAAAATGAACCATTTACATCGAAAACCGCGAAACCCAAATTGTAAATGTAAATACGTCTGCAGCATCAGCACGTGTTACGATTGGGGTTGGTCACAGCCAATTGAACGAGTTTTTTTCAATAATGGATATACCTTGTATGGCCATGAATACGTATATTCAGCATCACGAAAAAGTATATGAAAATGTAAAAATTAGTGCCGAACAAATTATGAGGGCAGCAGGACAAGAAGAACATCTTTTAGCTCGTCAGGCAGGAGACGTCGACACAGATGGCATTCCCTTTATAACGGTCGTAGCTGACGGTGCGTGGAGTAAGAGATCCTACAGAAGCAATTTTAATGCATTATCAGGTGCAGGATGTATAATTGGATTTCGTATGAAAAAAGTATTATTCTTCAATCTCAGAAATAAACATTGTGCTACTTGCATGCGAGGAAAAGGAACAGTCAAAGAACATGTATGCCTTAAAAATTGGTCCAACAAAACTTCTACAAGCATGGAAGCGGATATCATTCTACAAGGGTTTTGTGAGAGCGTCAAGGTGCATGGTTTAAGATATAAAAAAATTTTGGAAATACGCCCATATGGAATTGACTATCCAATATTAAAAATTGAATGCCGTAATCATCTTTTACGGAATTATATTAACAAAATAAAAGATACCACAACAGATTCAAAATTTCCGTTAGAACATCGTAAAGTAGTTAAGGAAAATATGCTTAGGTTAAGAGTTGGTATAACAAAGGCTATTTTACACCGAAAAAATGAACCATATACCAGTGAAGTACAAGCCACAAATTTGAGGATGGATATTTTAAATTGTCCGTCCCATGTCTTCGGAGACCAAGCTAAATTCGATGTATATTTTTGTAAAGGGACAAAATGTATCGAAACAAATCTGGTTCCAGAATTTAAAAAAAGTAATTTGTTTCAAGCAATCATTACAGCGACAAATCGAGCAGCTTACCATGCGAATAGCTTAATATGTGACGTGGACAATAATTCTGCCGAACAATTTAATAATATTGTATGTAAATTTGTAGGAGACAAACGTGTTAACTTTTCTTTGACGCCCTCATATACTACAAGATGCGGAGCTGCAGTGGTGTCCCATAATAGTCAAGGCGATATTAAAAAAAATGTGTCAAACGTAGACGAAACAAGTGCAGGTTATTATACATGCAACTATTCTGCAAAAAAAGTAAAAGCGATACAAATTAGAAAACAAGGAAAACCAACCAGTTGCAGAAAAAGAACTTACACAGAACCTGACCAAGATTATGGGCTTGTAGAAACTTTGTTTATTCCAATGGCAAAGGATCTTTACTTGATAAAACAAGAAGATTTAAAAAAAAAATTGTCCAAATCGGACGATGAAAGAGAAGATATTCGTGTTAGGACTATCCTTCAGAGTGCCAGCGAAACATGGTACAATGAAAGAATTAAAAGATTAACAGCATCTAATTTTAGACTCATTTGTAAAAGAAAAAAAAGTTCCTCCAGTGTACCCCTCGTGAAACAATTGTTGTATTCCTCTTTTTCGGGAACGACTGCGACCGAATATGGCAATGAAAACGAAGAGGCGGCAAAATTTCGTTTTGAAGAAAAAATGAGTGTACATATTCAAAAAACAGGACTTCACATTCATCCGGTTCATTCATTTTTAGCTGCATCTCCTGATGGACCAATTGGGGATATCGCTATAGTAGAGTTCAAATGTCCATACTCATGCAGGGATTTATCATTGGAGGAAGGCATTACAAAAAAAAATTAAATGGTGCTATTTAGAAGATAATCAAATTAAATTAAAAGAACGAGATAATTACATGTATCATATTCAAGGCCAATTAGAAATCACGGGGCGTGACATATGCTATTTTGTTATATGGACTCCTAAACAAATGTCGATCCAAAAAATTGAACGAAATAGGATAATGTGGGCGGAAATGGTAACGACTCTAGAAGCTTTTTATAATAAATGTATTTTGCCACAATTCGTTGAACCACTTCCAATGTCTCATTTGCAAAATATAATCTGGCAATGACTTAATTGTGCTTTTTATTATAATTATTTTGTAATTTAAGTATTGCCGGTAATTGTAATAAGTATGTTTTTAATTTCGTATATATTTTGTATAAAATGTAATATTTTATGTTGCAATTTTTTTCTGTGGTTGTGATAATTTTTTTTTATTACATTGTTTTAATTAGTGTTTTGTTTACCATCTTGTATATATGTTGAATATAATTTAATATTGTAAATAGCTTCCGTGATTGTGACTTACTTTTTTTAAAATTATATTGTAGATAGTAATAATTGTCTTTTATTAATACTTACCTTCATATAAATACGTATATTCTGATTATTGAAACAGGTAAGTGCGTACAGGTTTGTTGATCTGAGTGGTCTTACTACTAATTATCTTTATTATTTAGTATTACATTATATGTTTACATTTGTATTTACAGCAATATAAATTCTAAAAGGCTATCGACCAGCGGTCTTTCTGCCAACTGCGTTAGTTATGTATTTTATTTATATCTTAATGGATGGTTTTGTGTTAGGATTTAGGATTATGGGGTGGTTGGAAGTTTTATGGAGGACAAATATTGATATAGGGTAAGGTTTGGTGACTTATATTTGGGTGGGATAAGCAAATTTCGGGTGAGTGGTCTTATATTCAAGTAAAAAAATATTCACACTTGTGTGTGCAAAATCCAAACGGATAGTTATCGTGAAATAGTTCCGCGTAAATTTCATGATTATGAATCAGACTAGTTCCTCACTACAATACAAAACCCTTAGAATATCATTACCCAAAATCGAATCCCTTCACCACATCTACGCGCGGCTCCATGGGTTCAATTTATTACTGCAATAAACTTACTGAAAATTGCAGTGGCCCATCCATGGAGCGGTCATGTCCAGTTTTAATTGCCTTTGATATTTTTATTTGTTGATCAACGCCCTTAACCCTACAGTCGGAGCGCCCTAATATAAGACGTCAGTCGGGGCGCTGGGTCTCACAGACTTGTAACAAAAAAGTAGATTTTTAATTTGTTTTAATTAAAACCAATAATTTGGTATGAAAGTAAAGACCTTTATTGAATTAAAAAAACATACAAAACTATTTTAAAAACAAATACTTATAAAATAGACTAAATTTTCATTTTCAATACCAAAATGAAACACATAATTTGGGAAAATAAAAAAAATAAAAGTTTTCATAAAATAATATTGTTTTTATTAAAAATTAGTTAAAATACAAACAAATAACATTTGTCATTGGATATTCGCAGCATCGGAGCACATGGGACACCAAGCTTCAAGGTTGAAAAGACACACAAATTTTTTACAGTTTTTGCAAACTTTTTGAGTCCTTCTGGCAGAAATAACACCTTTTCCGAGTACCAGGTGGAATTTCCTGATTAACATTTACTTCTGAAGTTCCAGCCACCTCTTGTCTCCTTTCTCTCACAGATCGCGGTACATTTGATTCTAATGAACGGCGTTCAAAATGATCCTTCATCAACAACAAAGCAAGGTCTCTTAGGAACAATCTTCTTTGTATGTTATATTTTTTATTATTACAGGCATAAATAAGCTGAGCGTTAACACCTGCCATATTCATCAAAGAATACAAAATAACCATCGGCCATCTTCTGGTATTTCTTGACACATCATAAGCAGCACTGAGTTGGTCCAGAGTGTCAACCCCTCCTTTTGTTTTATTATAATAGGTGATAATTTCTGGTTTATATTTTTCAGACGATGCATCAATAGCATCATCGTGATGTAAACTGGATATTAGAATTACATTCTTATATTTTTTGGGTACGTAAGACACAATAGTTGTATTTTCTTGGAATCCGAATATCGAAGAATGTACAGGTCGAACTCTTGTATTGGTAAATTCAAGAGGAAGTTCCCTCTTATTTTTCTTGATAGTACCTACATAGGTTATTGTGTGTTCTGTAAAGAGTTTGTTGACTAAAGGCATACTAGTGAACCAGTTATCGCTGGTTAAATTTCGATTTGTTCCGGAAATTGGCTCTATCAACCTCAAAATTAAACTTTGTGGATCGTTGGGTTTTTCGTATGGACCAGGAGGTTGCTTTCCAACATATACTTCTAAGTTTGATGCATATGATGTAGCAGAATCAACCAAAGCAAATATTTTTAATCCATATCTGCTTGGTTTACTGGGAATATATTGTTTGAATCCACATCGTCCTCTAAAAGCTTCCAGTTTTTCGTAGATTGTTAAATTTGCTCCAACAGTGTATGCATTTTTACAATTTTCGGTAAAAAAATCAAATAATCCTCGATCCCGTGACATGGTTAGCCAAAACCGCACCAGTTGTACTCCTTTCCCACATTTCTTTTGTGTTTAAGCGACTACTTTTAAGAAATCCGGCCAGGTACAGCAATCCAAAAAGGGCCTTTATTTCGTAAATATCAGTAGGTTTTGCTCTCCTATCTCTTGTACAATTTTTCCCTAATCGAGAAATATATTGGTTTGTATTGTTGACTATAAGTTGCATCATTTGGTCACTAGAAAACAGCGTCCAACATTCTATAATGGATTTGGCATTTTTTCCGTATGTTTTTACCCCTTGAAGGCGAATGATGATGTTTTCCCTTCTAGTCCTCACTGCCTTATTGGCACAGTGTTTGCGCCACCTGGTAATGCCATCTTTGCCTATGAATGCTGGTACTCTTGGGATCTTGCTTGGAGGAACATAATCGCTTGCATCTTCTCCGTCTTCAAAATCTTGCTCCGAATCGCTATCCGTACTTCTCTCTTCGATGGAATTTGTTTCGGAAGCAAGCTCTGCTTCTTCGTCATCCGGTTCTTCCTCAACCTCAAATTCTGTCCATAACTCCTGCAGTTTTGCTTGTTCCTCCTCGTAACTCATGTTAAGAAGCAAGGGCGGTGGGAACGAATATAGAACGTCCTGTCAGCAATGAACGCAGGATGACTGGACAACGGTGATGACTTGACGTCGGGACGCCTGTGATAGTTTGATTTCTGCGCAGCGTGACTTCTAAAGAGGTTTTTCGGACCTTCGAATGGTTCGAAACACTGGAGAAATTATTATCGCATCGATGTCGGCAAAATCAAAGTCTTGTATTTCTTATTGGCAATCAGGCTTCAATTGAATTTCGGGATGGGTGATACTGATATTTATACCAGATTTCCCCTAACATGAATGTTCAGGAACGCCATGACGTTAATCTGGTCTTTGTTGTTGTATTGGCAATTAGGCAGGTATCTTTATATTCTCAGAAAGGGATTGAGCAAATCGGCTTTGGGCACTTAGATAATCCTCCGCCAATGCTCATATTCGAGTTGTTTTCCTCTCTAGATAATTAGAATACCATTTAATCCAATTCCAGAAACAATCATTATCGGATTAGTATTTCTGGAGCCGGTAGAGTAATTCTTCTCAGGTAATTTTAATATGTAAATACAAAATACTAGGTAAAGGCTCATTTTAAATGAAAGCGGATTTCTGGAATTTCCGAAAGGGATAATCGTTGCAATTTGCGGATTAAAAATTTAAATATGCGTAGCCGATGATTTTTGAAGTAGAAAAGTAAATATATTGTTTAAAATAAGAACGACAAAATAAAAAATAAACTACTATATATTATTACGTTTTGAAAACCATACAATTTAAAATAAATTTAGAAAGTGCAATAGAATTCAATGAACAAAATAACAACTTGAGTACGGGCGCCGGGTCTCACAGACTTTATGCGTTATAAAATTTTAAGGAAAAATCGTACACATTCGTCATTCACTCAACAGTTAGTAGAGACGGATTTATGAAGCTATTGTAGTGGCCAGATCACATTCTTTTCTTTTTATTGAATGTCGAATCTTTTTCTAAGCGCCCCGACTGTAGGGTTAAATGAAATTTTTAAATACAAAGAAGAGCCATTCGTGCTGTTTGCGGTATTGCGTTCCAAGTCGATTGTCGCTTTTCGTTTTCTGAAACTGGAGTATTAACAGTCCCTTGTTTGTATATTTTAGAATGTTTGTTATACATAAAAGCCAATATGCATCTACACATCAAAACAACTGTTTCCATAAATATGAGACACGCAAGAAAGATGAGTACCATGTGGAACCATTCAGGCTTTCAAAAACTATGAACGGCACAAGATACTTTTCCATAAAATGTTTTAATGTGTTACCCAGAAATGTCCAGGATCTTACATATAACCGGTACAAAACAAAAATCAAGGCCTCTCTAATCGATAATGCCTTTTATACTATAGATGAATTCTATAATTGTACTGTACCGGAATAATGATTTTCGTCTGCAATAACAGAAATGATCTTATGTTTTTTATTACACATGGGCTCGGCTTTTAAAGTGTTAGTTTTAAGGTTTTTCTATGTATATGTGTGTAATTGTAAACCTGTACTGATTTCTAGCTCGTAATTACATTGTTCTTTTTAACTAATTTGTTAGTTAATGTTCTGGAGAATTATTTTTCAAGGATAATGTGGCATTTTTGTCTCTTGTCTGCATTATCACTTAAAGAAGACTTGACGTGTGTAAACAATTATTGTAATAACACAAATAAACATATTATTATTATTATTATAAAAATGCCTTAAAAATATCAAATTTATCTTAAATATCGTATCTTGAGTAATAACCTGGTCTTGACAGAATAGCTAACGCCTAAGTAAATTAAGAAAATCTTTTGTATCATTCAATATTCGGCGTGGCATTAGCCAGGGAAATATCAGTAGTAAGTTATTTGTGTTTATTCTTTAAAAAACTTAATTTTGAACAGTTACAAACATGTTGAATATTTATATGTTCAGCCTACTTTTCATCTTTATTTCATTTATTGAATGCTTTTGCAATGATCGTTCTTTCTTCATAAATAGGGCAGGCCATACATTGTCTATCATCGAAATGTCCACGAGCCGCCACCATTCACAAAGGTTACAATTTACGTTGTTTGTATTGTTAACGAATCAATGAATTGTAATAGCATTGTGTTTTTGTGAGAACTTATATTTTTTTCCTTTTTATACGTTCGCGAAAAACTGCTTGATAATATTAGCTTCTCCAAATACCAAAAACTGGTTCAAGTATTTAATGTTCATAAGTATTAGATATGCGAAGTTCATTCTCCTAAATATCCAATTTAAACACCAAGCTCGAGCTTACTTGGATAATCAGAACTAGAAAACATAAAAAACACATTATAATATAAAATTGTCTACATTTTGAGACAAACTTACTTGGCTTAGCCATTTTATCAAATGATCTTGCCCTTAGATATTTTTAGGTAATCCTACAAGTATTAAAAATATTTTTAATAATAGTAATAGATCTTAATACTACCAAATAAAATCTAGAATTTAGATTTTCGACTAGTTTCGCATTATTGGGGCATTTTCAAGAGAATTTAAAATACATTTAATATGAACTACTTTATGTAATTATTAAAACAATTAAAAATGCCTTATTCATAACATTCATAAAAATATCTGCAAATAAATAAATCATATTACGGAAATAAAAACAACAAACAATGGTATTTAATGATCCAAACATCGAATACCAATGATAATAAACAATTTTTTTCACTCACATAATTTTATATTTGCGAGATTCTTGCGTTGTGTGTATGTGTGTCTGTTATTATAATTTTTACACGTAGTGAAAGGACGTACGTCCCTGAAATTTTCAGGTGTTATTAAAAATATTATATATTCGATTGCTTCTCACGAAGCCGCGCATTTTTTTCAATTATTCGTAATATTTATTATCTAAACAACGCTTCGCAATTAAACGTGCATTATCGCCACATGATCTTGCAAATTGCGGCAAACTACTTTACAATTATTGCAGGTTTTCATATTACATTAGGAGTTGGTTCCGATATCGCTTTAAACTGAATTAAAAAAAAAGTCGGCCACTCTCCATCGAACGAATCATATACAGTGCGAGTCTCCAACTTGGAATAAATTCAGTAAATCAAAGAATGTTTATTCTTCGGAAATATGCTCAGACACATCGATTAAGATTTTAAATTGCGCTCTTTATGATGTAATAAAATTTTATACAGCGTGTCCCAAATTTGAGATATGACGTCATTGACTATTTTTTTTTAATAGCAACCCTAATTTTTTTATCACTATTCTTAAAGAGTATATCAAGTTACACATGTGTGCCAAATTTCAATTTTTTTTCCCTGTCATTTAGAAGATATTTAACAAACATTATCAAATTTGTAGAATGAAGAAATCAAGTCACCTTAATCGAATTTTTATGCATTTTAAAAGTGGAATGCCAAAACGTGCTGGTTTGTCATTTTTTTTTTCAAACTGACGTTTATCATTTTGACGTTTAGTTATAAAAACAAGTAAGAAGTGTAGCATCGCATTCCACGCATATTCGAGTGAGGAGAGTATTAGTCGTTCCATTGTTGTGTTGACTGTTGTTCACCGTTGGTCGAAAAATTATACTAACATGCCGTACTTAACTGAAACCCACAAAATCGAAATTTTAATGATGATTGGCTATGGAGATAGGACAAGAACACAAAATGAAGTTATTATTTATTTAGAGAGAAGTATCCTGACTTACCAGCCATATCTCAAAGTACCGTAAGCAAGATTGAAAGTCAGTTTCGGGAAAATGGGCATTTAAGAAAAACGAATAATCATCGTCAGAATGCGCTGAGTGAAGAGGTCAAAATTGATGTACTTCACTCTGTTCAGGAAAATCATCATGTCTCCTCTAGGCAGATGGCTAGGGAACTCAAAATTAGCCAGTCTTCAGTGTCAAGAATCCTTAGAGAGCAAACATTTCATTCTTATAAAATGACAATCCTCCAGGAACTCACCGAAGATGATCCGGATAGAAGACTTCAGTTTTGCGAAAAAATGATGGATCTACTAGATAGAAATGTTCTAAAAATAGAAAATGTATTGTTTTCCGATGAATCAACGTTTATGTTAAATGGTGAGGTAAATCGTCAAAATTGCCGTTATTGGGCAGACAAGAACCCACACTGGATGAGGGAAGGCCACACTCAATATCCAGAAAAAGTTAATGTTTGGGCAGGGATTGTTGGTGATCGAATTTTAGGACCAATTTTCTTTCCAAATAATCTCAATGGAGCGGGATATTTACAATTCTTGCAGGAAGAGCTAATTCCGAGTTTGGCTATTTTGTTTCCTTGCCCTGTAGAAGCTGACGTCCCGAATAGAAACATCTGGTTTCAACAGGACGGTGCGCCTCCTCATTTTGCAAGGCGTGTCCGTGAGTACCTGGATAATGTATTTCCACGAAGATGGATTGGCAGAAGAGGACCAGTTGAATGGCCACCCAGGTCTCCGGATTTAACACCTATGGACTTTTTCTTATGGGGGTACTTGAAAAGCAAAGTTTTTAAGACCAAACCGCCAAATCTTGAGGAGTTGAAAGAACGAATAAGACAGGAGTGTAGACTAATTTCCCCCGAAGTAATTAGAAATGTTCAAAACGAGTTTCAGTTCCGTTTAGGGTATTGTCAGTTAGAAAATGGACAACATTTTGAGCATTTATTGAAGAAAGACTATTAAGTTGAATTCATTTTTCAAATTTGATACTGTTTGTTAAATATCTTCTAAATGACAGGAAATAAAAATTTGAAATTTGGCACACATGTGTAACTTGATATACTCTTTAAAAATAGTGATAAAAAAATTAGGGTTGCTATTAAAAAAAATAGCCGATGACGTCATATCTCAAATTTGGGACACGCTGTATAAAATTTTATTACAACAAAAAGAGCGCAATTTAAAATACTAATCGACGTGTCCGAGCATATTTCCGAAAAATAAACTTTGTTTGATTTAGTGAATTTATTCCAAGTTAGAGACTGGCACTGTATGTTTATTGAATAAACACGAAACACCCTGAATATGTAAATATTCAATCAATTTTTGATTTATTTCTACGCATAATCCAAACGTATCCTGTTAGTAGAATTCTACACAATCCAGGAGTGCTTGAATTGACAGACACACATGCAAAAGATCTATAACTCAAAGAAATCGTGTCGGGAAATAAAAAGTCAAGTGCTTTTCGTTACAAACCGACGGAAAATTATTAAATCATGATTAGAACAGGATTCTCCTTCGCACTCGACGATCAATTCGCTTCAATTAACGTCTGGTTAATAATTAAAACGTGAAACTAAATAATAATAATAAGTTAATCATGAGCATCAATCATCACGCGATTCGATACGATCCGTCGAGGATGATCACGTTTGAAAAATGCAGGCAAACGAGATTCAAAACAAAATTATATACATAAATTATAGTTTTTTATGTTGGCGTGTATTTGTTTATTTATTTATGCACGTATTGCTTATGTAATTACTTAGGTGTCATTAAATGTTAAGATTCTTATTCATGTGCCTACTTTAGTTTGGGATGGTAAACTCGTTTAAGTGAGCTCACCGAAGGAAAAAAGTATGGAATTAAATTTCCGAACCGAATAACGGGTTTGCAAATTGACAATTAAAGATTTTACAACTTGAATGAAAAAAATAATTGCGCTGGTCAAAAGTAAAAGATTTCATATCCAATATGCCAATTGAATGACACATTACGTTGCTATAAATATACGTGCTTGTGTTAGGTGTTTCTGTCTGCGTAACCAGTTTAGTGCTTAAACCCTGTATATGCAGGGTGTTACAAATTCGATGCATTAGCATTGCTACCTCGGTAACTATAAGATATAGAGAGTTGCACATTTTAATGTTGGATAATTTGTAAAAAAAAATGGTGATGTGGCCATCATGTTACTTTCTCCGACAATATATTTACGTTTTCATGGGTTTATTTTCAATTAAAATCATATTTTAAATGTACATCGAGCGTTGCGTAAACTTGGATGAAACTGACGTTTAAAACGTCAAAATCATGAAATATGGAAAATTAATAAAACTTATTCTTCAGAAGTTGTTTATTTTGGCATTCTCTACAATTATTATTCATATACATTTGCTGTAACTATTATCGTTTCATAATTATAAACCAAAAATTTAAAAAAATTAATACATTTTTTTCTCGAATAGCAATGATTTTATGAAAAATATTTTCAAGCAAAAGATATTCACTTCTTTGTTGTCTTTGATGTTTGTTTAAATGTTTTTGTGATATATTTCATATTTAAGAAAATATTGGCAAAAAACAAAAAACAGTTAAGGTAAACACCCATTTCCGGTGTACGAAATTTTACCAAAAGCTTTTCAGTTCTTCGGATTATCAAATAAGACGAATGTTCAAAGTTTCATATCAATTTATCTACTAGTTTTTGAGATACAGCGCGCACAGACACACACACACACACACACACACACATACACAAAAATTTTTTTTCCAGAAATTGTTGAAATGGCATCTAGGGACCCCAAAACGGATATTTCCGTAAAAAAAATTTTTGAAAAAAAAATCACGATCACAATACTTTCTCGTACTTCGTAACGGAGAAAGTAAAAAAGCAATTACAGGCAAGAGATCTAAAAATGCAGATAAAAAAAATTCAAGCAAAGAAAAATTGTTTGCCATTTTCACCTTCAAAATAACCCTGTAGCTCAAAGTAAGTTTCCGAACAGAAACTGAAATTGAAAATTGAAAAAATTAAAATACAGGACGAAAAAAACAAAATTTGGACCAAATACCGAAAATTTGGGGCTAAAAATAAAAAATACAGATTAAAAAATCGAAAATCTTAATAAACAAATGGAAAATTTCAGCCAAATAAAGAAATCTTAGGACAGAAGATCAAAAATTTGGACAAAAAAAAACGAGAATACAGGTCAAAATTTAACAATTGTGGCCAAAAGATTGAAAACATGGGAATAAAAATTAAAAAATGCAGACCAAAAAGTTAAAAAATCGAAAATCTTAATAAACAAATCGAAAATTTTGGCCAAATAAAGAAATATTAGGACATAAAATCAAAAATGTAGACCAAAAAAATCCAAAATACAAATAAAAATTCAACAATTGTGGCAAAAAATCGAAACTTTAGACCAAAAATCGAAAGCACGAGCTTAAAAATCAAAATACTGACAAAAAAAGTCGAAAATTTTAACAGATCATTTTAAAATTGGGACCAACATAAAGAATATTTATGAAAAAAAATCAAGAATTTAAAGGAAAAAAATCGAAGAAACAGGCAAAAAATATAAAATACGAGCACAAAAATTCTGGTCTAAAAATAATTTGCCCCAAAAATAACACAAGCTCAAATTAAGATACGATCCGAAACTCTAAAATAATGGCAAAAAAAATAAAAAAAATGGTGTTACTTTTTCCGATTTGATGGTACAGTACTTTATGTACACTTTCATGGTTTATTTTCAATTGAAATCACATTCTAAATGTGCATAGAGCGTTTAGTAAAATCAGATGAGGCTGACGTTTAGAACGTCAAAATTATGAAACATGAAAATGACAAATTATACTTTAAATTCTAATAGTCAATTTACTCAAAAACCAAAGAGATTTCGAAAAATACTTATTCTATAAAAGTTGTTTATTTTGGCATTCTCTACAATTATTATTAAAATACATTTGCTGTAAGTATTATCGTTTCATAATTTTAAACCAAAAATTACAAAAAAAATTAATTGCTATTATTTTTCAAAAACCATACATTTCACGAAAAATATTTTCAAGCAAAAAATGTTAATTTCTTTGTTTTCTTCAAGATTTGTTTGAGTGATTTTATAGTACTTTTCATATTTAAAAAATTATCGGAGAAAAACAAAAAACGGTTAAGGTAAACACCTACTTCCGGTGTACGAAATTTTACCAAAAGCTTTTCAGTTCTTCGGATTATCAAATAAGGCTTATGTTCAAAGTTTGATGTTCATTCAAGTAGTAGTTTTTTAGATACAGCGCGCACAAGCAAAGAGGCATACATTTTAACAGGAATGCATATTGAAAAATGGTGATGTGGCCATCATGTTACTTTCTCCGACTTTATATTTACGTTTTCAAGGGTTTATTTTCAATTGAAATCATATTTTAAATGTACATCGAGCGTTGCGTAAACTCGGATAAAACTGACGTTTAAAACGTCAAAATCATGGAAGATGGAAAAAATATACATCAAATTCAAAAACTCGGTATATTCAAAAACTAACGAGATTTCGAAATATATTATTCTTTAGAAGTTGTTCATTTTGGCATTATCTACAATTATTATTCACATAAATTTGCTGTAACTATTATCGTTTCATAATTATAAACCAAAAATTTAAAAGAAATAATAAATTTTTTTCTCGGAGTGCAATGATTTTATGAAAAATATGTTCATTTCTTTGTTGTCTTCGATGTTTGTTTAAATGTTTTTGTGATATTTTTTATATTTAAGAAAATATTGGCAAAAAACAAAAAACAGTTAAGGTAAACACCTACTTCCGGTGTACGAAATTTTACCAAAAGCTTTTCAGTTCTTCAGATTATCAAATAAGATGGATGTTCAAAGTTTCATATCAATTGCTCTATCAGTTTTTGAGATACAGCGCACACAGACAGACACACACACACACACACACAGACACACACACACAGACACAAAAAAAAATTCCAGAAATTGTTAAAATGGCATCTAGGGACCCCAAAACGGATATTTCCGTAAAAAAATTTTTTGAAAAAAAAAATCACGATCACAATACTTTCTCGTACTTCGTAACGGAGAAAGTAAAAATGGTGATGTGGCCATCATGTTACTTTCTCCGACTTTATATTTACATTTTCATAGGTTTATTTTCAATTGAAATCATATTTTAAATGTACATCGAGCGTTGCGTAAACTCGGATGAAACTGACGTATAAAACGTCAAAATCATGAGAGATGGAAAAATTATACTTCAAATTCAAAAACTCGGTTTACTTAAAAACTAACGAGATTTCGAAAAAAACTTATTCTTTAGAAGTTGTTCATTTTGGCATTCTGTACAATTATTATTAATATAACATTTCTGTAACTATTATCGTTTTATAATTATAAACCAAAAATTAAAAAAATAATAATAATTTTTTTTCTCGAATAAAAATAATTTTATGAAAAATGTTTTCAAGCAAAAGATGTTCATTTCTTTGTTGTCTTCAAAATTTGTTTGAATGTTTTTGTGATATTTTTCATATTTAAGAAAATATTGGCAAAAAACAAAAAACAGTTAAGGTAAACGCCCACTTCCGGTGTACGAAATTTTACCAAAAGCTTTTCAGTTCTTCAGATTATCAAATAAGATGGATGTTCAAAGTTTCATATGAATTGCTCTATTAGTTTTTGAGATACAGCGCACACAGACAGACACACACACACACACACACACACAGACACAAAAAAAAAATTCCAGAAATTGTTGAAATGGCATCTAGGGACCCCAAAACGGATATTTCCGTAAAAAAAATTTTTGAAAAAAAAATCACGATCACAATACTTTCTCGTACTTCGTAACGGAGAAAGTAAAAAGAAATTTAAAATATTACGACTACTTCCGGAGATACTCGATAACAGTCAATTTTGGTTTTTATTTTTTTACGACATTATTATTGGTTATTTTAAAAAACCAAGACACTTTTGTAAGCTCTAAATAATTTTATTTCTCAAATACGACGTTTCGTTATTTACATAACCACATCAACTTTATTTTTTAAATATGGACCTGGATTTTTTATTTAATTTTTGAGTAGTTGTTTACCTCCCAAAACTAATGTGTGCTGTAGGAGTTTTGAAGTTTTTACCACCTCTGCTAGCTTGGCCGTACCGTGAGACACCCCGCGAGTCCGCACAGGCCCAAATCTCTCATTTGGCCGTTTGTTATTTTTTCTTGTATTTGTAGGTTTTCCATGTGTGTCTCATTTCTCATTCTGTATTTTTTGTTTTGTTTTCTATTTTCCTGAGAAATCTCATCTCGTCGGATTTATTCTCTCTATTTGTTTTCTCGACATCGTCGATATCTCGCTACTATATATTAGTATCGGATTGATCACTTTTTTCACTGGTTCAGTTTTTGTGCTTTTTGTTATTTCCTTTCGGTTAAAGATTACGTTTTTTAGCATTTCCTATTTTATCTTCTATCTGTTGGCTAAATTTTCCATTACTCTGTATTATCGTACTAAGTATCTATATTATTATAGCCTTGTACTTTCTCTGTTGCGAAGTACGAGAAAGTATTGTGATCGTGAAAATTTTGTCAATTTTTTTTTTACGGAAATATCTGTCTTATCCTAATTCCAAATATCCAATTATCTTTCAGATTATAATAATTATTCCTGATATGATAATCGCCGAATACAAGAAAACTATTGAGATTAGGAACAAGGAACCCTTATACAATCTGAAAGATAATTGGATTCTACTTAAGAATACGTTACTAAATACAGAGTGTGCCATTTGAAAAAACGAAGTTATTCAACTTTATAAGTTGGGTTTTTCTACCGCATTTTTTTTATCACCCTGTATAAGTTTTTGCATGAAATCATGGTTGGCTCTATAGTTCAAACCTTCAACCAAATAATAGAAATGATTTTAATCGTTCAACGTCAATCACTGGGCCAAAAATAAAATTTCACCCAGACCATGCATTTCAACAAATTTTCAAATATTTCGAAAACGGCAAACAATAGGTATAGGGAGTATTGAAGTAACTCACCTTTATTTGCTCCATATAATTCAAAAATGACAAAAAATACAGCGTGTTCCATAAAAAAAAAACATAAGTTTGGTCTGTAACTTTGTTATGAGACACCCTGTATAAATTAAAATATTTTTAGGGAGTGCAGCTCACTGTTATACACAACTTTTGTATAAAACATTTTTCGAAATTTTGAAAAATAAGCACGTGATTGACCGTTCCCAGAGCTCTGAAATACCCTGTATATGTATTTATTGAAATGAATTGAATTATTTTTGCGTTTTTTGTTTTTGATATATTTAATTATGGTTGGTGTCGACTCATTTAATTCTTTTTAAATTAAACCCTGCATTAAATAGTAGTAGTGAAAGAATTTGTAATTTATTTTAGCCTTTACTACTACTATTGAATACAGAGTTTAATTTAAAAAATAAAATAAATGAAAAAGCCGTATCCCAAAATCCGATCACAAGTTGAACCAAAAAAATCATATTTCCAGATTGAAAAAGAGAAAACTTAGTTTATTTTGCAAATTGGACTATTTGTAAAAACTTTTTTTTGTTTTTGTTTAACTGATCGAAGGGTAGGGTCGGACTCGCCCAGCACCCACAATGTCTGTAATTAAGGTTGGTGGACGAGTCCTCTCCTACAATCCAACCATTTGAACCGAAAACAATATTTTCCTAGGTGAAAATCCAGAAAGTTAAAACAATAAAGAAAAAAAAATAAAATTTCGAGTGTTTAGTTATTCAGGAACTCGTTATGAATTCTTAAGGTAAGGCATTGAGGTCGATTGATTAGAGTATGCATAAAATGGAGGTCGGTTATCGCTTAAAACTAGAAACACGTCCTGATAAGAAGAACAATTGAAGGCCGGAACATGGCAGTTTGGTACGACCATTGAACACAGTAACAAGCCTGTAATGAATTAAAGTAATTAACAATTAAATGTGCCACACTGATGTCTATATTATAATTTGTATGGTGCGTGGTTATGGTGTGGAGGATAGGACATAAAATATTTTTGTGCAAATATATTACTAGACCATAAACATTAATTTAAAGCATAAAAATGGTGATGTGGCCATCATGTTACTTTCTCCGACTTGATGGTGTCATTTATTTTTACGCTTTCATGGTTCATTTTCAATTGAAATCATATTTTAAATGTACATCGAGCGTTGTGTAAACTCGGATGAAACTGACGTTTAAAACGTCAAAATTATGAAACATGGTAAAATTATACTTCAAATTCAAAAACTCAGTTTACTCAATAACTAAACATAAATTTGCTGTAATTATCGTTTTATAAATATAAACCAAAAATTAAAAAAAAATAATACATTTTTTTCTCGAATAAAAATGATTTTATGAAAAATGTTTTCAAGCAAAAGATGTTCATTTATTTGTTGTCTTTAAAGTTTGTTTAAATGTTTTTGTGATATTTTTCATATTTGAGAAAATATTGGCAAAAAACAAAAAAACAGTTAAGGTAAACGCTCACTTCCGGTGTACGAAATTTTACCAAAAGATTTTCAGTTCTTCAGATTATCAAATAAGACGGATGTTCAAAGTTTCATATCAATTGCTCTATTAGTTTTCGAGATACAGCGCGCACAGACTGGTTTTTAGCCGTTAGTCGAGTCTATTATGCAGAATAGGGTGTGGCAGTGTTTCATTAGCGTAGTTGCTTCCGAGTTCCGAGTATCATTCTGCTTTTTATTGTTCGTTGTTTTGCTATGATTCGTTTTTCCTGTGTTTATAAGAATCAGTTCTTTTTAGAATTTATTAGTTAGTGAACTGTACGATAGTGGTTTATATTAGTTGTTTCATTTTTGATTAAATCATTTATCGCTGCATTCCGATGGCCGCCGAAAGGAAGTGTTTGTTGGGGAAACGTGGACAAGTAATTCACTCTCAATCTCGTGACATCTGTACAGAGTTTATGGAATACGAAGCAATATAGATGCTTTTGAAGGCGGCACCTATATTGGGATTTTCACGTATTATTTTCTGCCCTCCCAAATATATTTACTTGAATTGCGCACGCCACTGGCACAAGCGACCGTTGAAATCTCGCGCAACCTTGGGCTCTTCTCTATTCAAACGTACTCTACTTCGTAACGGAGAAAGTAAAAAACTAGAGGATGGAAGGGTGTACATATAGATATGGAATACACAATAAACAAAACATGTTTTTGTTATAAAAATAATTATTAATAATCAATTTTTCTTCTGTGCTGTGAGGGGGGCTCACTGGGTGCACTGATGATGATAAATTGTATATACCGAGTGATTAAAAGTCTCGATCTATTTTTACCGAAAACGACCGGTAAAGAACATTTGTGCATTCATTTTACTTTTCTAAAAAATTTCGTGGAATTTAATTCAGGGACTGAACACGGAACGATAACGAAATTAATCGAAATATTTACAACAGCGAAACCGGAATTTAAATTTTTCGGTCAAGGTTGAAAACGAAATAATAGTAATTTACGTAACAAGTTCCGAAAGTGATATTTTACGGGATGAGTAGGAATCCTGCGAGTCCCGTAAAATCACTTTTGGAACGTGTTACGTACAATATTTTTTCTGCAGCCGTTTTTTTTTATGTTAAAAAACAAAAACACACACGAATGTAATATTGCAAGCGCTGTCATAATTAAATACGAAGTTCATCAAGTCAAGGCCGCCTGCATATATACGCAAAATCGTCCCGAAAGTAACAAAAAGCGTCCCGAAAGTAAAGAAATCGTTCCGAAAGTGAAACAAAATCGTACCGAAAATAACTACTTTCGGTACGATTTATGTAAAGTGGTACTTTCGATTTAATAAAGAATACCGAAAGTTTTATTTTCGGGACGGCTGCAGAAAAATAATTTTCTAATAACGGTTTTCGCCGTTCTTAGCAATTTTTTACTTTCGTGCTTCAGAGCCATTCTTCTACCAATCTACCATTATTGACATTTACGGCTTAATTATAGCATTCTACCACAAATTTTTAAATGGCAATGAATAATTGTTTTAATTGATTTAACTTAGTTGTTATTATTTTAAGTCCAGATAATCTTTACATTTACGGTTTAATATGGACAAAGTTCAATTCTAAACATTTTAATTTATTTCTGGCGTAATTAAAACAAATTTAAGTTTAAATTCAAATGTACAGATTAATAAGTTTTTAGTTCAGGTTTAGTTGTTTGGGTGTAGTTTTGGCTTCTTTTCAGTCAAGTTTTATGATCATTTTTCACTGTTTTTGGATTAATGTTGACGTTTTACATATGATTTTGCAACAGTTAGTATGTATTTTATTTTTTTGTTTAATTTTGACATTTGCTCTAGTTTATTTGTTAGACTTATTAGTTAAACATTCCATGTTTTGGATTAATTTAATCGTTCTTCGGTTTAATTTTGACAATTTGTTATTGTTTTAGTTTAACCGGTTTCTAAAAGATTTATAGTTTTAATTTGATTATGACTTTACATTTAAAAAACATTTTAGTCAAACTTTTAATGTTTTGGTTAAATTTTAAAGTAATTGCGTTCATTTTTTTTATTGTTTTCATTACATAATATCCGTTTTGGGGACCCTAGATGCCATTTAAACAATTTCTGGGGAAAAAATGGTGATGTGGCCATGTTACTTTCTCCGATTTCATGGTATCATTTATATTTACGCTTTCATGGTTTATTTTTAATTTAAATCATATTTTAAATGTACATTGAGCGGATGAAACGTCAAAATTATGAAAGATGGAAAAATTATACTTCAAATTCAAAAACTCGGTTTACTCAAAAATGAACGAGACTTAGAAAAAAACTTTTTCTTTAGAAGTTATTTATTTTGGCATTCTCTACAATGATTATTCAAATAAATTTGCTGTAACTATTATCGTTTCATAATTATAAACCAAAAATAAAAAAAAATATTTTTTTTTTCTCGAATACCAATGATTTTATGAAAAATATTTTCAAGCAAAGGATGTTCATTTCTTTGTTGTTTTCAATATTTGTTTAAATGTTTTTGTGATATTTTTCATATTTAAGAAAATATTGGCAAAAAACAGTTAAGGTAAACACCCACTTTCGGTGTATGAAATTTTACCAAAAGCTTTTCAGTTCTTCGGATTATCAAATAAGACGTATGTTCAAAGTTTTACATCAATTGTTCTATTAGTTTTTGAGATACAGCGCACACAGCCAGACACACACACACACACACACACACAG
Source organism: Ocypus olens (assembly GCA_910593695.2). Classification (NCBI taxonomy): domain Eukaryota; kingdom Metazoa; phylum Arthropoda; class Insecta; order Coleoptera; family Staphylinidae; genus Ocypus; species Ocypus olens. The sequence goes on along the minus strand of OU343063.1, from coordinate 32,322,974 downwards.
CCAGACACACACACACACACACACACACAGCCAGACACACACACAGCCAGACACACACACACACACACACACACAGCCAGACACACACACACACACACACACACAGCCAGACACACACACACACACACACACACACACACACACACACACACACACAGATAGACACACACACACACACACAGACACAAATTATTTTTTTTCAGAAATTGTTGAAATGGCGTCTAGGGACCCCAAAACGGATATTTCCGTAAAAAAAAAATTTGGAAAAAATCACGATCACAATACTTTCTCGTACTTCGTAACGGAGAAAGTAAAAATTGTGTCACTGTGTGTGTGTGTGTGTGTGTCTCTGTGTGTGCGTGTGTGTGTTTGTGCGCGCTGTATCTCAAAAACTAACATAACAATCGATATGAAACTTTCAACATACGTCCTATTTGATAATCTGAAGAACTGAAAAGCTTTTGGTAAAATTTCGTAGACCGAACGTGGGTGTTTACCCTAACTGTTTTTTGTTTTTTTCCAATATTTTCTTTAAATATGAAAAATATCAACAAAACATTTAAACAAATATTGAAGACAATAAAGAAATGAACATCTTTTGCTCGAAGAAATTTTTCATAAAATCATTGTTATTCGAGAAAAAAATATATATTTTTGGTTTATAATTATGAAACGATAATAGTTACAGCAAATTTATGTTAATAATAATCGTAGAGAATGCTAAAATGAACAACTTATAAAGAATAAGATTTCTTTTTTAATCTCTTTAGTTTTTGAGTAAACTGAGTTTTTGAATTTGGAGTATTATTTTTCCATCTTTCATAATTTGGACGTTTTAAACGTCAGTTTCATCCGAGTCTAGAAAATCGTTGTACATTTAAAATATGATTTCAATTGAAAATATAAACCATAAAAGCGTAAATATAAATGATACGATCAAGTCGGAGAAAGTAACATGATGGCCACACCACCATTTTTTTATTATTTGCTTTAAACAGTTTTTAATATACGTTTTATTGGTTTTGGCTCTTTTCTAAATTAATTTTAATTATTTTAATGTCAAAATGTTTACTTTCGACGAATTTTTAGTTCATGTTTTACTTTAATAATAATAATAAATAAGTATATAAGTAAGTAAATATTTGAGTGAGAGAAAAATAAGAAAATTGAATTACGTAGGAATAAAACATAATTAAACTAATTATTAACCAAGAGAAACTATACATTATAAAGCTTTTGACTTGAACATACTTAATGATGAATTCGTTTTGACTCTTGTATTTTAATATTGGCAGTTGTTGACTCATCTTACTACTGTTTTCGTTTTATTTTGACTTTTTTAAGTTCAATTTCATCTTTTAGTTGGGTTTTTATTATTTTAATTAGTTTAGACCATGTTTGGGTTTCCCTATTTTAATCTTTAGAAAATACAATTTAAAACATTTTAAGCAATTCAGTTTTGGTGTAATTGCACCACTGGGAACGACCAGATGGCGTTAATAGCCATTCTTCTGTTTCACACCAGTTATTGTTCAAATTTAACTGATTTGCTTTTAAAAGTTTAGTTCAGGTTCAGATGTAATTTTCGTTTCTCTTTAGTTAAATTTGAAAAGTTTTCAATGTATTGGATTAATTTTGACTTTTTTAAATTTTTAATTTTGAACCTCTTTTAGAACGGTTTTTTCTTTAAAACGTGTTTGATTTTGGGTTTTTATTTATTGTGTAATGTAACAATTTTGCTTTTATTTAACATTGTTACATTGTACTATCTAAAGAAATCTGGAGAATCGACAAATGACACATTGTTGTCGGGACACGTAAAAATACGTATTTCGCAAACTGTGAGTAGGGAGCGGGTCACGTAGTTATACATTTTTTTTTTATAGATGGGTGGTAGAATGAGGGAAATAATAATATACGGGTCACTGATGTTTGCTGTTGCCCTTTCTTATACTTGGTATTAGGAAGTGCAAACCTACACAAAAAATAGATTAGATAGATTGTTGGTAAGATCAAAATAATAACGGTAAACTGCAAATTTACGAAACATACATTATTTTAGATTTATAAAATAATTGCAGAAAATTTGCCAGATGGCGATATTAATAGTGAGAGTGAAGATGTGAGCTACGATGAAGACATTATTCATTATTATAGTTCTGATGAACATGAAGAAGAATGGCCATCGACTGATATTCTTCCAGTTCTAGAGGAGTTTGTAGGTTACCCTGTGATAAATGTTGATCCCGAATCCATAACCGATGCGTTGAACTTGTATATTGGAGATGACTTATACATATTTTGTAGAAGAATCGATTAGCTATAACATATTACCAAAATATAAATTACCCGCTCCAGCCATATTGCACCAGCACAAAACGCCCGACCACAATGTGTTAAGGTAATCAGGTTTGTATCGGTATTAACCTTTATTTAATTTCGTTTCTCAAAAACGATAATTTTAGCGAGAAAACGTAAAGAACGAAAACGAAAAATTTTGTTTTCGTTCCGATCAGAAACAAATATTTTTCGTTTTGAGTACCCGATTTAATCAATTAATTAAGACAATGTTTTTCAAATTTTCAGTAATAAGTTTCGAACAAACGGAGAAATTTCGCAAATTCCCTCACTTTTTATGTTTTTTTAATTCTAATATATACCTATAAAAAATAAAACTATTATTGTGGAGGGGGCTGGTGGGCTTGCCTACATGCTATAAGTAATGTAAGAATTGTTTTTAAAAACTTTACGTTCTTAACGAATAACGGAAATCACGTAACTTCTTTCAATTTGGTGGTACAAAAGGAATTTTTCTAATATTTAGCATATTTACAGATTCTCTACAATTTTTGTTGTGTGTGTGTGTTATACAAATTTGAAGTAGCTATTATCGTTTTATAATTATACATCAAAAACCTTTTTTTAACAAAAGATTTGCTTCAACATTTATATAAAGACATTTGTAACATTGTTGAAATTTCAATTTTTTTTGATAAAAACAAGGTAAACACCCACTTCCAGCTTTCAACATTTTACCAAACCTTTTAAGTTCTTTAAATTATCTAATAATGCCTAAGTTTAAAGTTGAATTTGAAAATCTCTATTCGAGATACAACTCTAAAACAGAAAATGATCAGAATCGGAGCGGAAAACCTCAAAATGAATATTTCCGTCACAATTTCGAATTAGAAAAAAATCATTCTCGTACTTTGTAAGGATAAAGTAAAAAGAGTAAGACACATATCTTGATCAACAATCGGAACTACAAAATAGAAACCAAATTTCAATTACTTTCATAGAATATTGCAAATCGACCATACAGAGTAATAAATGCTAAAATGTGACTATACCTATTTGATTTGATGAATGAATTAGAAAGAATGGTGATGTGGCCATCATGTTATTTTCTCCGACTTGATGGTATCATTTATATTTACGCTTTCGTGGTTTATTTTCAATTTAAATCATATTTTAAATGTACGTTGAGCGTTTTGTAGACTCGGATGAAACTGACGTTTGAAACGTCAAAATTATGAAAGATGGAAAAATTATACTTCAAATTAAAAAATTCAGTTTACTCAAAAACTAAAGAGATTTCGAAAAAAAACTTAATTTTTATAAGTTGTTCATTTTCGCATTCTCTATAATTATTATTAACATAAATTTGCTGTAACTATTAGCGTTTTATAATCATAAACCAAAAATTAAAAAAAAAAGAATACATTTTTTTCTCGAATAAAAATGATTTTATGAAAAATGTTTTCAAGCAAAAGATGTTCATTTCTTTGTGGTCTTCAATGTTTGTTTAAATGTTTCTGTAATATTTTTCATATTTAAGAAAATATTGGCAAAAAACAAAAAACAGTTAAGGTAAACACCCCAGAGGCTTGCATGGGCCGCCTCTGGCCCGGCCCGGAACGCACGACCCGTATTTTTCAAACTCCGGGCCGGGCCGGGCCGGGCTTTCCGATGGATAATTTAACCAGGGCCGGGCTTGGATAAATTTAATTTTATTATATTTTGGAACGCAAAAACAAAGTGAATTGAAAAAAAAATGTTATTAACACGAATTCAATATATTTTAAGAACTTGAAGGAATACATGGGTCCAGTAATTTTATTTATTTAATTCAACATTTTTCGGGGACGGGCTTTGAATATTCCGGGCCTGGCCGGGCAGGGCAGGGCCCGCAGCACATTCTCGTTTCATCGGGCCGGGCCGGGCCGGGCCGGGTTTTAAATTTTCACTGTCGGACCGGGCCGGGCCGGGCTTTCGAAAACCCGCTTCTGCAGGGCTCTGAAACACCCACTACCGGTGTGCAAAATTTTACCAAAAGCTCTTCAGTTCTTCAGATTATCAAATAAGACTTATGTTCAAAGTTTCATATCAATTACTCTATTAGTTTTTGAGATACAGCGCGCACACACATACACACAGCCACACACAGACACAAACAAACTTTGAAGACAACAAAGAAATGCACATCTTTTGCTTGAAAACATTTTTCATAAAATCATTTTTATTCGAGAATTTTTTTTTTAATTTTTGGTTTTTAATTATAAAACGATAATAGTTACAGTAAATTTATGTTAATAATAATTGTAGAGAATGCTAAAATGAACAACTTATCAAGAATAAGTTTTTTTCGAAATCCCTTTAGTTTTTGAGTAAAATGAGTTTTTGAATTTGAAGTGTAATTTTTCCATGTTTCATAATTTTGACGTTTAAAATCTACGTTTCAAGCTTTTTTGATTAGAGCAAAAAAAAACAATTAGAATCGCATTTTTCAGTTTTTATTGCTACAAGTCCCGAACCATTGAAGAAATTTCGAGGGTTTGTTCACTTTTCAGGCTGCAAAAGATCGAATTCGAGTCTTAACTGTTTTTCAGTTTTTCTGCTAGAAGTTCAGAATAATCGAAGAGATTTCAAAAATGCTTTCAGCATCTTACTCTACTCTTTTTAATTACCAAAAAAAAGTAAATTCCAGTCGAGATTTCTTTTCAGTTTTTCAGCTATAGGATTCGAACCATTACAAAAATTTTAAAAATTCTTTCGAAACTAAAAAGTAGCTATAAAAAATAAAATTATTATTGTTGCATCTTGAGCCACCTCTGGATGCGCTTTACATCCAAAATTCAATTCAATTTACGACCTAAACCTCTTACTGCGTGGTATTCAAGGTTTTCATGTGGAAATTCATGACTTACTGCTACAAGAATAATTTCCAAAGGCATCTTTGACTTTTCAAGGGCATCTTAATTTCTTTTATATAATCGAAGACGGATGTATTTGTCGATTTATTTTTAATAAACCAATTTTGTACGCTATCTAGTAAATCATATGATGGCAAGTAGTTCATCATTCGCCATTTTAATTATTTTAGAAAAAACATAGGGGCGAGTTGTAGTTGGTGTAGTGTAGGCGAGCGCTTGTGCCAGTTATACCGCGTGCCGTGTGGGTTCGAATCCCAACCCGGCCGAAAGAGTTTTCGGGGATCGAGAAGAATTAGCTCGGGTCCATGGTTGTTGTATACGTCTGACAATATTCATTTGTTCATTTACTCATCCCAAAATTAAATACATAAAAATAATAATCTGGTCGTGACTGAATGGCTCATGCCTAAGTAAAAAAAATAGAAAAGACATAACATAATACAGTATTATTTTTTTAACTATATACTTAATGTCGTTTGAAGTGAATGTAAATCCGTAAGAAATAAATATTGTTATTAAAAGTTACTTTGGTCTTTTTTAAATAATGGACTTATAATGCCCACCTTTAAACATTCAGGAAATATATCTTTCGCCAAACACACATTAATTAAATTACGAGAAAATGTAGTCTGAATATTTGAATATTCTGTAAATCTACAAAATTAAGTCTACTAACAACAAATAACTTCTTGTAACAAATCCATCCCTTCGGATATTAAATTATACAAAAAAAAAATTGCAGGTTAAAAATTGTATGATATAACATTGAATTAAATACAAATTAATTATTTATACCAAGCGAAAAAAAATCTAAAATTGATGACATTTGCCAATTATATAAACAATAATTTTCACTCTCTAATTAAACGCATACTATAAATAGTTTCGGGCAAATGGGAGTGTCCTTGTCGGGCTTGAGATCCAAGACTTTTCAAGCGTAAAAAAGAAGAGGAATCGCAATGAAGATTCTTCTCTCCCGCTATAAATTTTTTGCTTCGCGCGAATATAAACGCGCATTTTAAGCCGCAAGCGCTCATTCCGCGATGACTCTCCTCAAGTGCCTTCCCGTGCTCCTCTTGGCGGTGCAAATTAGAGCCCTGCAGAACCCGTACTGTTCACTACCGTGCGATTTCGGATCGGGGCGGACTTATCTGCACACTGTTTGCGAACGGAATAGACAGGTTAGTGCCTAAATGTATTTTCAAATTGTCAATCACACAAATGAAACATTTTTATGCTGAAATATTTAATCAAGCAATTTTGGTACAATATGACAATCATTATTTCATAATGTCTAAATAGGACGAAACTGATGAAAATAAAGTGAAAAAATTCGCAATTTTTGTACAATACAACAATCGTATTATTTCATAATGTCCGAATGGGATGAAACTGGTCACAATAAAGTGTAAAAAATACGTGATACAAGTAAAGTATTTTATGTTATAATAATATATATTATATAGTAATTCAATAAGCATCACAAAGTAATGGCTTCAACGTACAAATGAAATACCATTCAAGTTCTCACTTTGGTTAAGCAAATTAAATGTTATTTCGAAATAAAACTCTTATTTTTTTATTTTTGGTTCATTGTGAATCGAGAAATTTGAAGATATTAAAACTGCAGAACATGAAGTGTTACGTTACGTTATTTATTTCTAAAAATGTAAAGAATTTATTTTATTTTAAAAAGTATTATAAAATGTAAGTAAGTAAGTGTTTTATTCATGTTATAACAAAAATGTTTTACATATGTCACATATTCATAAAGATATAATATAATAACATAAAATTACAAGAAGATAAGAAAAGAAATGATATGTTAAAATTGCATATATGTACATACAGATATGTTTTACATGGAGGCAATATCATACGAGAAGTAACACCAATGGATACAAGATTATCACATAAGTAAGCAATAAATATAGAAATAAATAAATAAATATAATGTAAAGATAAAACTTGAAAGTAAGATCACAATTGGTTTAAAAAGAAAGTATCAGCTAGTTAAAATTAATTAAATAATATGTATATAAAATTTTAAAATAATATCTTTAAAAGGCATCACAGTTGGTTCAAAATTAAAATCAAAGTTAAAACGATTAGAAGAGCATTTATAAATATTTTAAAAAATCAGATGGTTTTACAATATAAAAAAAAATGGTGATCTGGCCATCATGTTACTTTCTTCGATACATTGATGGTATAATAGTTATTTATATTTATACTCTTTTGATATATTTAATTTAAATTATATTCTAAATGTACATCAAGCGTTTTACAACTTTTAAAATGTTAAAATTATAAAAGATGAAAATGACAAATTATACTTCATTTTTATGGTCAATTTACTCGAAAACTAAAGAGATTTCGAAAAAAAACTTATGCTATATAGATGGTTCATTTTGGCATTCTTTACAATTATTATTAACATAAATTTGATATAACTGTTATAGTTTAATAATAAATAAGCAAAAATGACATTTTCAATAATGATTTTATGAAAAATATTTTCAAACAAAAATGTTTATATCTTTGTTGTCTTCAATATTTGTTTAAATGTTTATATTTGTAATTTTATATTATGTTTACAAAAATTATTGGAAAATAATAAAAAACTGTTAAGGTAGACACTTTCGGTGTTTAAATATTAATTATAGTTGCTGCATTAGTTTTCGAAAAATCAATTTAGGACTAAGTATGAAAATTGCGAACCAAAATATCAAAATATTTACCAAATAAATCGAAAATAAAGATAAAAAATTTTGGGCCAAAATAAAGAAAATTTTGTAAAAAAATAAATAAATTGGAACAAACAAATCGAAAATACAGGCCAAAATTCTGGTCTGAAAATAAAAAATGCAAAGCAAAAAGTAATTGAAAAATAAATAAATAAGTTTTCTAGAAATTCGAAAATAATTGCCAAAAAATTATAAAAATCGCGCATAAAAACAATAATTCCGGTTAAATTACTTAAAATAAAGAGCAAAAAATCAAACATTTGGACCCAAAAACTTAATTCCCGGATATAAATACATAATACAGGTATAGCGCAAAAAATCCAAAATTTAGACCAAAAATCACAAATTCTAGCCTAAAAATTAAAAAAATGCGGACCAACAAAATTGCAAATTTAAGCAAATAAAATGAAAATTTAGGCGAAAATAAAAAAGAAAATTACCAAATTAAAGAAAATTTAGGCCAAAGGGTCAAAAATTTAGACCAAAAAATCGGAATTACAGGTAAAAATTTAAAACCTAAAAATCGAGCCTAAAGATAAAAAATGCGGACTAATTAAAAATCTAAAATTTCAACAAAATGTTTAGGTCAAAAATTCAAAATTTATAGTATAGCAAAAAAAATCCTGGTCTAGAAATAAAAAATGGAGACCAAAATAAAGTAAAAGAAAAAATATTTACCATTTTTTGCCCAAAAAATAACTTTCTAGCTCACAATAAGATAAGATATTCGAAAATAATGTTCAAATAATCAAATAAAGAATGTTTAGGCCAAAAAATCGAAAATAAAAAAAAAATCGAAATATGGCCAAAAAAATTAAGAATTTTCGTCTGGGAATAAAAAAAAGTAAAAGAAAAATAATTTACATTTTTTGGCCGGAAAATAACTCACTATCTCAAAATACGTTTTCGACCAGAAATGAAGGTTAAAATTTTATAAATAAAAGACAAAAAATCCAAAACTTAGATAAAAACCTCAAAAAACAAATAAATCGAAATAGGTTAAAATAGTTAGGCCTGAAGTAAATAACTTTACTATTTTCAAAATCAAGAGTTCTCGCATATAAATCACGTTCAAAGTTTCATATCAATTGCTCTATTAGTTTTTGAGATACAGCGCGCACAGACACACACTCACACAGACACACACACACACACACACACACACACAGACACAAAATTTTTTTTTCCAGAAATTGTTGAAATGGCATCTAGGGACCCCAAAACGGATATTTCCGTAAAAAAAAATGTTGAAAAAAAAATCACGATCACAATACTTTCTCGTACTTCGTAACGGAGAAAGTAAAAATGGTGATGTGGCCATCATGTTACTTTCTCCGATGGTATCATCATTTATATTTAAGCTTTCATGGTTTATTTTCAATTTAAATGTACATCGTTTTATAGACTCGCATGAAACTGACGTTTAAAACGTCAAAATTATAAGATGGAAAAATTATACTTTAAATTCAAAAACTCAGTTTACTCAAAAACTAAAGAGATTTCGAAAAAACCTATTCTTTATAAGTTTTGGCATTCTGTACAATTATTATTAACATCAATTTGCTGTAACTATTATCGTTTCATTATTATAAACCAAAAATGAAAAAAAAAAATGGTGATGTGGCCATCATGTTACTTTCTCCGACTTAATAGTATCATATATATTTATGCTTTCATGGTTTATTTTCATTTTAAATCATATTTTAAATGTACATCGAGCGTTTTGTAGACTCGGATAAAACTGACGTTTAAAACGTCAAAATTATGAAAGATGGAAAAATTATACTTCAAATTCAAAAACTCAGTTTACTTAAAAACTAAAGGGATTTCGAAAAAAACTTATTCTTAATAAGTTGTTCATTTTGGTATTCTCTACAATTATTATTAATATAAATTTCCTGTAACTATTATAGTTTCATATTTATAAACCAAAAACGAAAAAATATTAATAAATTTTTTTCTCGAATAAAAATGATTTTATGAGAAATGTTTTCAAACAAAATAATCTCATTTCTTTATTGTCTTTAATATTTGTTCAAATGTTTTTGTGATATTTTTTATATTTAAGAAAATATTGGCAAAAAACAAAAAACAGTTAAGGTAAACACCCACTTCCGGTGTACGAAATTTTACCAAAAGCTTTTCAGTTCTTCGGATTATCAAATAAGACGTATGTTCAAAGTTTCATATCAATTGCTCTATTAGTTTTTGAGATACAGCGCGCACAGACAGACACACACACACACACACACACAGACACACACACACACAGACACACACACACACACACAGACACAAAAATTTTTTTTCCAGAAATTGTTGAAATGGCATCTAGGGACCCCAAAACGGATATTTCCGTAAAAAAAATTTTTGAAAAAAAAATCACGATCACAATACTTTCTCGTACTTCGTAACGGAGAAAGTAATAATAATATTTTCTCGAATAACAATGATTTTATGAAAAATGTTTTCAAACAAAATAATCTCATTTCTTTATTGTCTTCAATATTTGTTTAAATATTTTTATGATATTTTTTCATATTTAAGAAAATATTGGCAAAATACAAAAAAACAGTTAAGGTAAACACCCACTTCCGGTGTACGGAATTTTACCAAAAGCTTTTCAGTTCTTCGGATTATCAAATAAGACGTATGTTCAAAATTTCTTATCAATTGCTCTATTAGTTTTTGAGATACAGCGCGAACAGACACACACACACACACACACACACACACACACACACACATTTTTTTTTTCTAGAAATTGTTGAAATGGCATCTAGGGACCCCAAAACGGACATTACGGTAAAAAAAAATTTTGAAAAAAAAATCACGATCACAATACTTTCTCGTACTTCGTAACGGAGAAAGTAAAAGTAATATAAAAAATTAAATTATAATTGTTGGATGCGTTTTACATCCAAAATTCAATTCAATTTATGACCTAAACATCTTACTCCGTAGTATTCAAGCTGTTCAAGTAGAATTTCATGACTTATTGCTACAAATATCTTCGATAAGTCAAGAATAATTCCCAAAGGCATCTTTGACTTTTCAAGATGCATCTTAATTTCTTTTATATAATCGAAGACAGATATATTTGTTGATTTATTTTTAATGAATCAATTTTGTGCGCTATTTAGTAAATCATATGATTTATAATATACAGTGTGAACGTTGGCTGTGTAACGCTCCAAATAAAAAATTCCCCGATCATCTGGATAAGTCAACCTTATTTTTTGAACGTGCATCTTTTCGGAGAGTTGTGTATTTTCCATTTTTTCCACCCCTTTGCGTAATGACGTCATCGCCACTTTTTTAATGGCAACCACCACATTTTTTGATGGATTCTGATTTTCCTTAAAATCCCATATACAGCAATATGCAGTTTGGTGATCTTCATTTGATTAGTCAGCGAAACTATTGGGATTTATGAAAGAAACTGATTTATGTAAAGTTGAAAACAAAAATTGAAATAGCTGTGGAATTTTTATCAATTTATTTGAATCAGATGAATAGCAATTTAACAGAATATAAAATTAATAAAATAACAATTCAAAAAACATTAAACTATCAAATTAAGTGTTTAAGTGAGCCCCATTTACTTCTTGGTAGAAGGCAAGTCGATGCATGAATTCCTGCCTAACATTTTAAAGCATCTCTGGGGTAATTGCCTGAATTTCATTTCGGATTTTTTCTTTCAAGATATCAATGGAATTTGGTCTGTTGCTTCTAAGATAACCCCACAAAAATCTAAAGGCGTGAGGTCGGGGGATCGTGCCGGCCATTCAATTGGCCCCCGCCTTTCAATCCAGCGCCCAGGAAAAACGTGGTTTAAGTAATCGCGAACAGTAACATGGTAATGAGCGGGTGCTCCGTCTTGCTGATAAAATAAAGCATTATTGGCAACACCGGGGTCTCGTGATTTGGATACAGTACGGCGAGAGCAGGAACGAGATGGTCTCTGAGTAGTTCTAAATACTTTTCACTTGATAGTGTTCCTTCAATAAAATAGGGTTCTAGAATTCTGTTCCCAACAATGTCAGCCCAAACATTCAGCTTTTCTGGATATTGGGTACGGGCCTCCATCATCCAGTGTAGATTCTGGGGAGCTAAATACCGACAATTCTGTTTATTAAACGTTCCGTTGAGATAAAATGTAGCTTTATCAGAAAAGATAATACGATTGACAAAATCAGCATCAGCATCATGTTATCGCAAAATTCAATCCTGCGATAAGGATCGTCTTCGTTCAACTCGTGAACTAAAGTCACTTTGTATGGATGCCACTGATGTTTTCTTAAATACTTCACAACAGAAGATTGACTGATTTCATTATCAGCAGCCAACGCTCGTGTAGTTTTATGCGGATTATCTTGCAATTCCAACAACATATTCAATTGTACTTCACACACATATTGGTGGTATCGTAAATCGCTGCTACAGTGTCCCCTTTCAGAAAAATTTCTTTCAATTTTGCTTACTGTGGAGCGCACAATGGGGATATTGGGATATTTAATACTAAATAAAACAAATACTTCTTCTTGTGTACGTTGCCTGTTTCCATATCCCCTCATAATAAACATTTCAATTCTTTACCTTTCTGTTAAGTAACGAACCATGTTTCGCTAGATCAATGGCAATAAACAACAATAAAACACTACCGAAATGACTTTTCAGCAAACTGTCAAATTTCGATTCATTCAAATAAATTGATAAAAATTCCACAGCTATCTCAATTTTTGTTTCAATTTTACATAAATCAGTTTCTTTCATAAATCCCAATAGTTTCGCTGACTAATCAAATGAACATCACCAAACTGCATATTGCTGAATGTAGGATTTTAAGAAGAATCAGAATCCATCGAAAAATGTGGTGGTTGCCATTAAAAAAAAATGGCGATGACATCATTACGCAAAGGGATGGGGGTATGGAAAATACACAACTATCAGAAAAGATGCGCGTTCAAAAAATAAGGTTGACGTTTCTGAGGATTTTGGACGCAGATGATCGGGGAATTTTTTATTTGGAGCGTTCCACAGCCAACGTTCGCACTGTATAATTCATCATTCGTCGTTTTAATTATTATAAAAAACATAATACAGTATTATGTTTTTAACTATATACTTAATGTCGTTTGAAGTGAATGTAAATCCGTAAGAAATAAATATTATTATTAAAAGTTACTTTTGTCGACTTTTTTAAATAATGGACTTATAATGCCCACCTTTAAACATTCAGAAAATATCCCTTTCGCCAAACAAACATTAATTAAATCACGAGGAAATGCAGTCTGAACATTTGAATATTCTGTAAATCTACATTAAGTCTACTAAAAACAAATAACTCCTTGTAAAAAATCCATCCCTGGTTAACACCACTTCGGATATCAAATTATACAAAAAAAAATTGCAAGTTAAAAATTGTATGATATAACATTGAATTAAATACAAATTAATTATTTATACCGAGCTAAAAAAATCTAAAATTTATGACATTTGCAAATTATATAAACAATAATTTTCACTCTCTAATTAAACGCATACTATAAATAGTTTCGGGCAAATGGGAGTGTCCTTGTCGGGCTTGAGATCCAAGACTTTTAAAGCGTAAAAAAGAAGAGGAATCGCAACGAAGATTCTTCTCTCCCGCTATAAATTTTTTGCTTCGCGCGAATATAAACGCGCATTTTAAGCCGCAAGCGCTCATTCCGCGATGTCTCTCCTCAAGTGCCTTCCCGTGCTCCTCTTGGCGGTGCAAATTAGAGCCCTGCAGAACCCGTACTGTTCACTACCGTGCGATTTCGGATCGGGACGGACTTATCTGCACACTGTTTGCGAACGGAATAGACAGGTTAGTGCCTAAATGCAATTTCGTTAATAATACAAATGAAACAATTTTATGCAGAAACGATATTTAATCAAGCAATTTTCATGCAACAATCGTATTATTTCATAATGTCCGAATAGGATGAAACTGGTGACAATAAAGTGAAAAAAGTCGTCATACCAACAGTGTTTTATTTTAAATTTAATAAAACGAAATATAGCCTGAATATGTAAATATTCAACCTGTTCGTAACTCAAAATTAAGTCTTACTAAGACTATAAACAAATAACAACTACTTCCCTGGCTAGTGCCACGTCGGATATTGAATGATTACTAGTGAAATAACATTGGTTTAAGATCGTTTATTTCTACCCACAGGACTAACTTGAAAAATTAAACTAAATTGAATTTGAAAACTTTAAACAATAAAACTGAACTTTATAACAAGTGAGGTTGCCTCAAATTTATTAATGTTTTATTTTAGTAATTCAATATATATCACAAAATAATAGCCTCAATATTCAATCATACAAATTAATATTATTTAAATTCTGTTTTTGGTTAAGCAAATTAAATGTTATCTCGAAATAAAACCCTTGTCATGCTCTATGATTTTAATATCGGATTTTTGATTCATTGTTAATTGGGAAATTCGAAGATATTAAAACTGCGTTTCATCAAGTGTTACGGTTTAAGAATAAATCTAATTTTACAAATCAGACAACTCTACTTCCAAATCAAGACTGATTCAAAAGTTTATAGTTGAATATCTCAAAGCAACAGGTATTATGATTCAATAACTTCTTAAATATGTTATTTCTGATATGGATTAAATATTATGGATGCAATAAATATTAATTCTACTGTGCAGTGACGGTTCGCCGTTTGGTACGGCCGAGGAACAAGAGGTGGTAATACAGATAGGTGCGGTCACGCAGCCGTCTCTGCAACTGATCCTACCTATCTGTATTGCCACCCTTGTTACCTCGGCCGTACCAGAAAAAAACCCGTGAACCGTCACTGGTGCTTTGGTGTATCTTATAAGTTTCGCTGCTTTATTTTTCGAGCGGTCGAATTGTATTACTAGGGTTATACACTCGGCGTCAAAAAAAAGCGCCACTCGAAAAATCGCGAAAAAACTCGATTTTTCAAACCGTCGTAACTTGGTTCAATTTGGTCGAAAATCGATGAATCTTTCAGTTTGGGGAAGATTCAAGTTGTATCTTTAAGAATGTGTAGTTGATTTTGACCCCAAGTTCACCCCCCCCCCCCGTAACAAAGCGATGGAAAAAAATGTTTTTTATGTAAAAAATTATCCAACTTTGACAAGCTGTACCGTGCGCAAAGAAAAATCGGCGGGAAATTTCACCACAATGGCAGAAAAATTTACTCAATTTCCTTCAAATGCCTTAAAAATTCGAGTCGTTTCGATAATTTGGAGCAAAGTTATGAATTTTTGAAAAAAAAATGACATTTTTCACTTTTTTGGCCATAACTTGAGTAATTTTGCACCAAAATCGATGAACTTTTGTAGTCTGAACATTTTCAAATTTTCTCTTCAACGTCATGTGAATTAATAATAATAATAATAAATTTATTTATGCCAGAACTATAACGTTTTACACAGGTCAAGAAAAATGGAAATACATATTAGATTCGATTGAGTAATAAAAAAGAGTTACATTTATAGACAAAAGAAAGCGTAATAAAATAGTTGTATACACACATTTGAAAATTGAGTTATAATTAATAAAACTATCTTGTCGACATATTAAAATTGATTGTGTACAAGCAATTTAGTAAAAAAAAAGAAAAAAAGAAAAGCTAGAAAAGTAGCAGATACTAATCATACATATGCAAATGGTTGAACATGAAGTTATAAAATGTTAATGTTACTAGATAAAAACTCGTTAATGTTATAAAATGCTTGTGCTAACAGATATACTCTTATTTTGAGCTTAAATTTGGTAAACGATAAATTCTTTACATTATCAGGTAATAAATTAAACAGCAATGGCCTATAATAATTAACTCCATTTTGTGATTTCGACAGACGGAGATGTGCTGGGCAAATTAGATTCCTATTTCTAGTATTATGTTCATGAATATCTATGTGCCGTTTATAGGTATGTAAGTTTTTATGAACATAAAGCAGGCACTCCAGGATGTAAATACAAGGTACAGTCATAATATTATGTTTAATAAAGAAGCACCGGCACTCATTTTGGAAGTGAAGTGATACAACTATCCGTAGTGCACGTCTTTGCAATCCAAACAATCTATACATAATGCTAGAATGACCCCAAGCTAGAATTCCGTACGATAGATGACAGTGTATCAGCCCAAAGTATGCTGCTCATAGGGCATTGATTGGCAATGAGTTAGCAAGCTGCCTCAACAAGTATATGTTTTTACAAAGTCTACTAGAGAGCTCCATACTGTGGTTATGCCATGTAAGTTTACTGTCCAGATGAACCCCAAGAAACTTGGCACTGGTAATTAATAGTAATGTCATTTTGCAAGGAAATCAGTCTATGATTTACCTGCATTAACTGTTTATTTATTAGCAACAAACCAATCAGTTGCAATTTTCACTGAGCTATTACTCTTTTGGAAAGCTGATAATTTGTCCCCTGAAGAGCTCCTCACGGTGGTATCATCGGCGAATAAAGTGAAGGAGCAATTTAATGTTTGTGAGGGTAAATCGTTAATGTAGACCAAAATAAAAAATGGTGATGTGGCCATTATGTTACTTTCTCCGATTTGACGATTAGACCAAAACCTTGAAAATACTGGCAATACATTAAAATATCGCCGCTTTAGGTTAAAAATCTAAAATATTCGCCAATCAAAAATTCACTGATAGAAATCAATAATTAAACAATAAAACTAAAACATAGGCCCAAAAAATCCAAATATCGAAAACTATGGCCTAAACATTAAAAAATAAAACGCAAACTAAATCATCGAAAATTTCAACAAACACATCGAAAATGTTGTCCAAAATAAAGATTATTTAGGCAAAAAAAATTAAAAATTTGGAATAAATTAAGGCGAAAACAGGTAACGGTAAAGATCTAAAATATGGACCAAAAAAATGCAGACCAAAATATTGTAAATTCAAGTAAAAGATAAAATATTTAGCTAGCCCCTAAAATAATTCTTTGGCTCAAAATAAGTTTCCGACCAGAAACTCGAAAATAATGCAAAAAGAAAATAAATTAAAAAACAATAATTCAGGTTAAAAAGTAAAGAGCAAAAAATCAAAAACCGACCAAAAAACTCGAAAATACCGGCAAAAAAATCGCGCATAAAAATCAATAATTCAGATTAGAAAATTTAAAATACGAGTATAACACAAAAAAGCTAAAACTTAAACCAACAATTAGGACCTAAATATCAAAAATACGGACCAAAAAATCGAAACTTTTAACACGCAACCTAAATTTTCACGCCAAAATAAAGAATATTTAAGCCAAAATAAAGAATATTTAAGTCAAAAATCAAAAATTTGGAATAGAAAACGAAGTTACAGGCCAGAGACCAAAAAAATGCAGATAAAAAAATCAAGTAAAGGAAAAATAGTTTGCCGTGTTCACCTTCAAAATAACCCTGTAGCTCAGAGTAAGTTTCTGAACGGAAACTCAAATTGAAAATAAAAAAATCTAAAATATGGGCCAAGAAAATAAAAAATTAGACCAAATACTGAAAATTTGGGACAAAAAAAATTAAAAAAGCAGGCTAAAATAAAGAATATTTAGGCCAAAAATTAAAACTTTGAAAAAAATGAAATTACAGGCGAGAGATCTAAAAATGCAGAAAAAAAAATTCAAGCAAAGAAAAAATTGTTTGCCATTTTCACCTTCAAAATAACCCTGTAGCTTAAAGTAAATTTCCGAACAGAAACTAAAATTGAAAATTGAAAAATTTAAAATATTGGACGAAAAAAACAAAATTTGCACCAAATACCGAAAATTTGGGGCTGAAAATAAAAAATACATATTAAAAAATCGAAAATCTTCATAAACAAATTGAAAATTTCAGCCAAATAAAGAAATCTTAGGACAGAAGATCAAAAATTTGGACCAAAAAATCGAAAATACAGGTCAAAATTTAACAATTGTGGCCAAAAGATTGAAAACATGGGCCTAAAAATAAAAAAATGCAAACCAAAAAGTTAAAAAATCGAAAATCTTAATAAACAAATCGAAAATTTTCGCCAAATAAAGAAATCTTAGGACATAAAATCAAAAATTTAGACCAAAAAAATCCAAAATACAAATAAAAATTCAACAATTGTGGCAAAAAATCGAAAATTTAGACCAAAAATCGAAAGCACGAGCTTAAAAATTAAAATACTGACTAAAAAAGTCCAAAATTTCAACAGATCATTTTAAATTGGGACCAACATAAAGAATATTTATGAAAAAAAATCAAGAATTTAAAGGAAAAAAATCGTAGAAACAGGCAAAAAATATAAAATACGAGCACAAAAATAACACAAGCTCAAATTAAGATACGATCCGAAACTCTAAAATAATGGCAAAAACAATAAAAAATGGTGTTACTTTTTCCGATTTGATGGTACAGTACTTTATGTTTACACTTTCATGGTTTATTTTCAATTGAAATCACATTTTAAATGTACATAGAGCGTTTAGTAAAATCAGATGAGACTGACGTTTAAAACGTCAAAATTATGAAAGATGAAACTGACAAATTATACTTTAAATTCTAATAGTCAATTTACTCAAAAACCAAAGAGATTTCGAAAAATACTTATTCTATATAAGTTGTTCATTTTGGCATTCTCTTCAATTATTATTAAAATACATTTGCTGTAAGTATTATCGTTTCATAATTTTAAACCAAAAATTACAAACAATAAATTAATTGCTATTATTTTTCAAAAACCATACATTTCACGAAAAATATTTGTAAGCAAAAAATGTTCGTTTCTTTGCTTTCTTTAAGATTTGTTTGAGTGCTTTTATAGTACTTCTCATATTAAAAAATTATCGGAGAAAAACAAAAAACGGTTAAGGTAAACACCTACTTCTGGTGTACGAAATTTTACCAAAAGCTTTTCAGTTCTTCGGATTATCAAATAAGGCTTATGTTTAAAGTTTGATGTTCATTCAAGTAGTAGTTTTTTAGATACAGCGCGCACAAGCAAACAGGCATACATTTTAACAGGAATGCATATTGAAAAAATGGTGATGTGGCCATCATGTTACTTTCTCCGACTTTATGGTATCATAGCATTTATGGCCCTTTCATGGTTTATTTTCAATTGAAATCATATTTTAAATGTTCATCGAGCGTTGCGGATGAAACTGACGTTTAAAACGTCAAAATTATGAAACATGGAGAAATTATACTTCAAATTCAAAAACTCGGTTTACTTAAAAACTAACAAGATTTAGAAAAAACTTATTCTTTAGAAGTTGTTCATTTTGGTATTCTCTACAATTATTATTCACACAAATTTGCTGTAACTATTATCGTTTCATAATTATAAACCAAACATTGAAAAATAATTAATAAATTTTTTTCTCGAATAGCAATGATTTTATCAAAAATATTATCAAGCAAAAGATGTTCATTTATTTGTTGTATTTAATGTTTGTTTAAATGTTTTTGTGATATTTTTCATATTTAAGAAGATATTGGCAAAAAACAAAAAACAGTTAAGGTAAACGCCAACTTCCGGTGTATGAAATTTTACCAAAAGCTTTTCAGTTCCTTCAGATTATCAAATAAGACGTATGTTGATAGTTTCATGTCAATTGCTTTATTAGTTTTTGAGATACAGCGCACACAGAAAGACACACACACACACTCACACACACACACACACACACACACACACACATACACACACACACACACACACACACACACACAGACAGACACACACACACACACACACACACACACAGAGACACAAATTTTTTTTTTCCAGAAATTGTTGAAATGGCATCTAGAGACCCCAAAACGGATTTTTCCGTAAAAAAAAATTTTGAAAAAAAAATCACGATCACAATACTTTCTCGTACTTCGTAACGGAGAAAGTAAAAAGTAAAGGGCCAAGGATTGATCCTTGGGGAACACCGTGTTTTAAGTGCAACTCCTCAGAGGAACATCCATCAACAGTGACGGTTTGCCGTCGGTTTGTCAGATAAGAAGTAATCATACGGCAGGCAAGCGGTGAAAAGTTGTAGTAATACAGTTTTCGCAGGAGAACGTCGTGGGAGATACAATCAAACGCCTTAGTGAGGTCTAAGAACGTAGCAATTGAGCAAGTCCCCGTCTCAAAGCAGCCAAAAATTTCCTCAGTGAGGGAAATAATTGCATCCACGGTTGATCTGCCCCTACGGAAACCGTATTGGCAAGGAGAAATAATATTATGTTCGTCTAAAAAAGCAGCTATTTGGTTAAAGGTAATTTTCTCGAGCACTATTGATAGTATAGGTAGTAGGGATATTGGTCTGAAGTTGTTCACATCACCTCTACTTCCTTTTTTATGTATCGGAATGACCCGTGCTCGTTTCAGACAGTCTGGAAATATATTAGTCGAGATACACAAATTTATTAACTTGGTGAGAGGAGAAATGATGACATCAGTAATAGATTTAAGAATATTAGAGCTGAGACCATAGATATCACGGCTCTTACTATTTTTTAGGCTCTTAATTACATCTCTCACTTGTGCTTCACTAACCTCATGTAATTTAAAATAACGACTTATGTTTGGGTTAGCGTTATGCATTAAATTTATTGGATCATTTGCAGTAGTTGGTAAGTTTAGTAGATCCGCAATGTTACTAAAATGCAGATTAAAATGATTAGGATGGATATCACATATATTATCGCTAGTTGACTTTAGTTGACTAGAGTTAATAAGAGACCATAGAGCTCTTGGGTTATTACCCGATTTTATTACGAATTCTGCATTAGCAGTTTTTTTTGCTTCCGCCAGAGCACTTCTATATCTTTTCCTAAAATTAATGTAGTTAGACTTGAGGTTCGGATATTTGGTACTAGCATCTTTCATTAGCATTAATGTCTCACGCATGTTTCGAAGGTCATTATTAAACCAGAAAACCCTCTTTTTATTAGGGTCGAGAGTAGAAACTCTTTCAGGGAAGCAATCATTTAAAAAACTAGTTAATATAATATAAAAATGTTCTTATTTATGCAAGAATTGGTATAAACAAACCCCCAATCTGTGTTGCTCAATAGCATGAACAGTTTGTAACAACCACTTTGGGTAATTGGTCGAATTACCCTCTTGTATTTGCGTACTAGGTTTAGGTTTTAGTTTTTATTTCAACATGAATTCCAGTATGATCTGAAAGCCCACAGTCTAGTGATCTGGTAATTAAATTTTCAGGATCAATATTACTAAAAATATTGTCTAAACAATTATGTAGCCTTGTATTAAATTTTACATGGGGTGCAAGCCCATGAGTAGCAAATAAATCACATAATGTAATGGCCCTGGAGTCATTGCTGTTAAATTTAACATTAAAATCCCCGCCAATTAAAACAACCTTATTTGTATCAATATGACTTAGTAGCTCACTAATAATAAGCACACATTTATTAAAGTCCCCCAATGGGGATCTATACAGGGTAATAATTAATACACTGCAGGAAAGAAGTAACGTTGCGGCTATTTCACAATTAATTTCATCAGATAAATTATTTAATTTGCTTAATGTTTTGTGTTGAGAATTACTTTTATGTAGTTGCAACACTCCACCGTGAATATGATTTGAGCGTGCAAAGTATGATCCAATATTATAATCGCCCATTTTTAGCAACGGCACGTCGTTATTATTTAACCAGTGCTCACTAACACATAGTGCATCAAATTTTATGTTACTGTCGAGTAAGAAAGCCTCGAGTTCGTTTAATTTATGCCTTATGCATTGGATATTGACAAAATATAAATTTAAAACTTCAGAATTTATTTTACTAGGTTTAACACAACTAGGTGATGCTTGGTGGTTGTCGGCCCCGGCGAAAAATATACCGATCAAGAATTATTCCTTCCGGCAAATTATTGGGATCTACTAATTTGTCGTGTTCTGTCAAATCGGCTCCTATCTTGAATGCAGAATACGCACTTTTAGTATTAACACGTTCACAGATGAAATTATTTGAGTTCAGGATCATTCCAATGTGTTCCCGCAGGTCTTCTTCACTAACATTGATTTTAACACGTTTTAAAAACAACCATGTTTTCCTAGGCTCAGCTGCCAACTTGGATCGAATACTACCGCCTGATCATCAACGGTTTCGCAGGCACCCTACGCCTCTTCTTACAGGATACAGTAGTGAAAGAAGTATTATCATTGGTAATTACTTCTAGCGTGTCACTCGTTACTTCCACCGGTGGTACGTTGAGGTTATTCTGTTTGTTTGCGGTTTGTAGCTGATCCGCGCCAACTTCACGATGTTTACTTACGGTGGCTTGTGCTGTTGACTTTTCCTGCCGTGAGATGTTGTCGGTCTTCGCTACAGGCTTGCCAGCTTGAAATTTATCGGTTGAGATATTCTTAACCTCTAGACGAAGAATTCGGTTTTCTTGTTCCAGGCGTTTATTTTGATCTAGTAAGAGCGAGTTATTTAATTTGAATTCTCTTACTAGATCCTTCATATATATAGGCCTCCTTTTCGAAGTCGATATCACAATCCACTACATTTTCTTGAGCGGAAAGAGTGCTTATGCTCCCACTCAGCACCTTTCCACAGCAGGATTTCACCCTTTTAGCACATCCTGTATGGTAGATATTGTTACATACGATGCACTGTATACCAGATTTAGCTATTGCACCGCACCCACAAATTTTCTTGTTAATATCACTCGGATTTTTACTGTTTACTTTCGCAGTTAACAATTCACGTCCGTCACGTTCGGCAGACATGTTGAATTGTTTTGTTGCTAAAACGATTCCACCCCTTGCCACCCCCTAAAGGAAAAAAAAATGTTTTTGAAGTTTAAATGTGCAAATTTGGTTTCTTGTACCGTGTGAAAAAAAAAATCGTGGACTCAATCGGTCAGCATGGCAATAAAGTTCAATCATTTTCCTCCAATTTCCTCCAAAATTCAAGTCGATGCGATGATTTGGCGCGAAGTTATGCAGTTTTGAAAAAAAAATACATTTTGCGCCTTTTTGGCCATAACTAGGCGAATTTCGCACGAAACTCGATGGAATTTTGCGATCTAAGAAGTTTTCGATTTTCGTGACCTCCTGAAAACCCCTACAAAAAGTGTTTTGGATTGACAAAAAATGTTAAATTTTTACTTTTTCCGTTACGAAGTACGAGAAAGTATTGCGGTCGTGATTTTTTTCAAAATTTTTTTTTTACGGAAATATCCGTTTTGGGATCACTAGATGCCATTTCAACAATTTCTGGAAAAAAAAATTTGTGTCTGTGTGTGTGGCTGTGTGTGCGCGCTGTATCTCAAAAGGCATTGATATGAAATTTTGAACATCCGTTTTATTTGATAATCTGAAGAACTGAAAAGCTTTTGGTAAAATTTCGTACACCGGAAGTGGGAGTTTACCTTAACTGTTTTTTGTTTTTTGCCAATATTTTCTTAAATATGAAAAATATCACAAAAACATGTAAGCAAACTTTGAAGACAACAAATAAATAAACATCTTTTGCTTGAAAACATTTTTCATAAAACCATTTTTATTCGAGAAAAAAATTTATTATTATTTTTTAATTTTTGGTTCATAATTATAAAACGATAATAGTTACAGCAAATTTATGTTAATAATAATTGTAGAGAATACTAAAATGAACAACTTATAAAGAATAACATTTTTTCGAAATCCCTTTAGTTTTTGAGTAAACTGAGTTTTTGAATTTGAAGTATAATTTTTCCATCTTTCATAATTTTGACGTTTTAAACGTCAGTTTCATCCGCTCGATGTACATTTAAAATATGATTTCAATTGGAAATGAACCACGAAAACGTAAATGTAAATGGTTATGATACCATCAAGTCGGAGAAAGTAACATGATGCCCACATCACCATTTTACAACTTGTTTTCATTTTCAATGTAATTTTTTTTTCAAAAATTCATAACTTTGCTCCAAATCATCGAAACGACTCGAATTTTTAGGGCATTTGAAGGAAATTGATTAATTTTTTCTGCCATTGTGGTGAAATTTCCCGCCATTTTTTTTTGCGCATGGTACAGCTTGTCAAAGTTGGACAATTTTTTACATAATTTTTTTTTTTTATCGCGTTGTTACGGGGTTGGGTTGGACTTGGGGTCAGAATCAACTACACATTCTTAAAGATACAACTTGAATCTTTCCCAAACGGAAAGATTCATCGATTTTCGACCAATTGAACCAAGTTACGACGGTTTGAAAAATCGAGTTTTTTCGCGATTTTTCGAGTGGCGCTTTTTTTTTGACGCCGACTGTATATAGGGGCCGGAAAAAGCAACACAATTTTACCGAGAAGTGCTTCCGAAGCATAAAAATTTGCAAAAAGAAAAACTAAATAAATCAAGAAAAAAAGCTTTTAAAAAGTACCCCTTTTAAATCAAAGTAAAAAAAAAAATAAGTAATTGTGGAGGCTTTCACTTCGTGATACATTTTGAATAATTCAAATGAAAACGAATAACTTTGTTGGTATCACTAATAAAGTGAAACCAACAAAGTTATTCGTTTTTATTTGAATTAAAAAAATAAGACGGAAAAAGTTTGTAATCATTTTTATTGATATTTATTAACAATTATTATAAAAATGGTTTGCCATAAAATATTTTTCCAAATGTTCTAAATGAAAATTAGCTCTGTTATTCTGCAATATATTTTTAAAGAGTGAATGCCTCGAATGGACCTCGAATTTCAAACTTCTTTTTTATGCAAAATAGTACCATACGATGGGACATTCATCCCAGAGATATTTCAAGATCAGCATAGCCACGATTGCGGAGATACAAGGAGGTGAAAGTGATGCTTCCCATTCGACACTTTTGTGTTAGATCGAGTTAGTTTATAAACTAGCTATACAGGGCTTTTATTTTAACTCTGAACAAAGGTGTGAGCCACAGAATTTTGTTTCTGAGTTGGCCATACCTGAGAGAGAGAAACATAGCAGTCATGTCTGAGACAAACTAATCTAGTCTCATGATTTAATAATATGAGACATCATTTATCACACAGCCAACTCTGAAACAAAATTTTGTGGCTCACACGATATGATTAACGACTATGTGTAATCGTAAAATAATCACATCAACTCATTCATAGGTAGGCAACCAGACTTACTCAGTTTTATTTAATTGTCAAAATTGTGTTAATAAAAATGTATTACACCCAGTGGCGGCTCGTCAACTTTTAGTTTGGTGAGGCACAGATTTAATATTATCTACACATCTTTCCTATATTATTATACGTTTCGATTTCAATTGTCCGAGCTGTACTTAAAACATTAAGTACATTTTGTTTACACAACTAATAACTAATTTTCGGCAAAGGGAACGACAAGCTAGGTACATTTTCGTTCCCGTTCCCGTTCTCGTTACCGTTCCTGGGTTGTGAAGCTACCTTAACGGTAGGGTATACGCTCTATTTTGTTGTTAGGAAAACGTAATTTTAAGTCATTTGCTGTTTAAATATTTGCATTGCCATCTGATCACATAATATTTCCGCCAGCTAGGCAACCTAATTGCACTAGAATTCCGCCAGAAATTATGAAAATATGAAGTACGAAATAAATCTATCTTATATTTTAACAGTTGAATTAAACGTTTTGCGTACGAATTAAGGTTGAATATTAGGTAGAACAATGAAATAATCCGAAGAAAAATAAATACAGATATGATTGAATTTATTAACAATTTGAATGAATCTTTGAAAATTAATATTTTTAGTAGTAGAAGACGAACAAAAAAATAAATGGTGATATAATAGAATTCTACTTAAATTTTAAAATCTTCACGAAACCCCTACCTTTAAAACTAACTTAAATTTTTGAAAATTTGCCAATTTCTCCCCGAGTTATGAATTTTTGAAAATTAATGTTTTAAGTTGTCGAACAATTGAACAAATTAAAAAAAAAACTTATATGATGGAATTACCTTTAATATGAACTTTGATTTTTGAAAATGTGTAAATATCTGCGTGAGTTATGAATTTTTAAAAATGCGTTTTTTAAATTGTCGAATATTTAAACAAGGAAAAACTAGAAGAATGATATGATTGAATTCCTTAAAAACTCTGATGCAATGATAATACAGTTACCTTTAAAATTAACTTTGATTTTTAAAACTGACTCCATTTTTGCGTGAGTTATGAATTTTTGAAAATTAATATTTTCAATTGTTAAAGACGAACAAAAAAAAATGTAAAAAAATGAATAGTGATATAATAGAATTTCACAACATTTTTTAAAAACTGTACTATCTTTAAAACTAACTTGAATTTTTTAAAGTCTGCCAATTTCTCCGAGTTATAAATTTTTGAAAATTAATGTTTTGAGTTTTCGAACAAGTAAACAAACAAAATCTAAAGAAAATAAATTCTTATATAATGGAATTGCTCAAAGTTTTTAGTATATTCACAAATCATCTACCTTTAACTTAAACTTTGATTTTTGAAAATGTGTCAATTTCTGCGTGAGCTATAAATTTTTAAAAATGATTTTTTTAACTGGTCGAATATTTGACCAAAGAAAAAATAGAAAAAAAAAAGATATCGATATGATTAAATTCTTCAAAAACTCTAATGCAATCATATTGCATTTATTTAAATACTTTATCTTTTTAAATTAGTCAATTTCTGCGTGAATTATGAATTTTTGAAAATTAACATTTTAAGTTGTTGAAGACTAAAAAAAATCTATTTTTAATATATTCACAAAACATCTCCCTTTCAAACTAGCTTTAATTTTTGAGAATGTGTCACTTTTTCCTTAAGTTATGAATTGTGAATGTTTTAACTTGCTGAACACTCAAACAAAACAAAAATCGAAAGCAAAATTGAGTTCCATAAATATTTTAATAAATAGACAGAACGGCTAAATGCTAAATACCTTCATAACTTTGATTTTTAAAAAGGTGTTCATTTTCGGGTTATGAATTTTTGAAAATTATCAATTCACGAAACATCTGCCTTTAGAATTATCTTAGATTTTTGAAAATGTGTGCGTTATAAATTTTCAAAAATGTGTTTTTTTAAGTTTGTCGAATATTTGAACAAAAAAAATAGAAAAAAAATAATACTGATATGATTGAATTCCTTAAAAAGTCAAATGCAATCATAATACAGTTACCCTTAAAATTAAGTTTGAGTTTTAAAAATTCGTCTATTTTTGCGTGAGTTATGAATTTTTGTAGATTAATATTTTAAGTTATCAAACACTTAAACAAAACAAAAATCGAAAACAAAATTGAGTTCCACAAATATTTTAATATACCCACAGAACGACTACCTTTAAAATTAACTTTGAGTTTTGAAAATGTGTTCATTTTTGGGTGATTTTTAAAAATTGTCGAACTAAAAAAATATTGATATGATATAATTTCTCAAAAATTTTATATTTACAAAACATCTGCCTTTAGAATCAACTTAGATTTTTGAAAATGTGTCCATTTTTGCGTGAGTTTTGAAATTTAAAAAATGATTTTTTTAAGTTTCTCGAATATTTGAACAAAGAAAAAATAGAAAAAATAAATAATACTCATATGATTGAATTCCTTAAAAACTCTAATGCAATCATAACACATTTACCTTTAAAATTAACTTTGAATTTTGTTTATTTTTGCGCGAGTTATGCATTTTTGTAGATTAATATTTTAGGTTGTCGAACACTTGAACAAAAAAATCTATTTTTTAAATATATTCACAAAACATTCCCCTTAAAACTAACTTTATTTTTTTTAATATGTAATTTTTTCCGTAAGTTATGATTTTTTGAAAATTAATGTTTTAAGTTGTTGAACACAAACAAAACAAAAATCAAAAAAAAAAGTTTTGATATGAGAAAAGTCCTTTAAATATTTTAGCATATTCACAGAACATATACCTTTAAAAATAGCTTTAATTTTTGAAAATGTGTTCATTTTTCCGTTAGTTATGAATTTTTTTAAGTTAATGTTTTAAGTTTCTGCTTGTAAAATAGATGTTTTGAAAATAAAGTTTAAATTTAAATTGAATTGCGCTAGTTTCCTCATTGATTCAACACAATTCCGTTAGCAAATCCTCCAGCCGCTAAAACGAAAGTTATTCCGCAATTCGGATTCAAAATCCGCCAGATCTAGCGATTTTCCGCTGACTTGGCAACACTGGCCTTAACACAGCTGATTATGGCGAGCGCTGCGACTGCACTCTCTATCACGCGGGTGATTTCCGACCAAAGAGAAGCCTCTGAGGCTCGCCTCCAATATCGAAATAAATCTGCACATTACAACGAATGCGATATATGTAAACTGTATGGAGGCATATTAAGTTGCATAAATTCCGATCGCGCTGCTTTACATTTGCCTCAAGTCCGACCTGTGTGGGCGCGCTAATTCTAATCATACAAAATCGTGAACATTCCGTCAACACCACAATTTATAATTACTGTATAGTTATTAATTATCAATATTAAAGGCAACACGGAAGAAATTTATTGAATAAATTTATATTTTTATAATATAGAAAATTAATTGACGAGCCGCCACTGATTACACCACCAAAGAAATAATACAAATAATTAATTAGCTCAAAAGCAGGAACAGCACTCGAGGTGTTGCATACCTGAGCAGACAACTTCCATCCATCGGAACAATTTTTAATAATGTCCATAATTTTGACAATACTGTCTGCGTGAGTAATTTTCATAGTGAAAGGGCTGAAAGAAGTCACATTTTAGCAGAAGAGATGAAACTCAACATTTTATATTATGTAGAACAGCGCAGTTTCACATGTTCAGCTTCCGTTTATGAGACATTAAAAGAATTTAAATACAATGTTTACAAGTTTTCAAATCACCAGCAATTATCAAATGAAAACAAAGGCAGACGAACGGAATTCTGTGAAACCGTATTTAATTTAATTAACCTCACTTTGTTCGCAATGCGTTAAGCTGCGCCACTGTCACATTTGGGTACTTGGTTGCATACAATTTCAATTAAATGCCATGCGTTGATGTGATTATTTTACGATTGAACATAGGCGTTGCTTAGCATTACCAGTTCGAAAAAAGTTCGCTTCGATTCTACTAAATCTCCGTCTATTCATTGGTGTTGAATGGGGAAATCTTTCATTAAATATTCGGCGGCTCCTCTCTACAACTCGTCATTCACCGTGAATGTAAAATAAATTCAAAATATCGCTATTAGAGTAATTAACTCTCGGATTCAATTTAGCTTCACTTCACTATTAGACTAGATAACTAGTTTTCCAAGTTTAAACTACTTTTAGGTAAAATTGTGTTCTTTAAAAAAATTTGAAAAAATTCCCAATGCAAGCCGGTTATATCCTCTGGCATCCCTAAAACTTTCAACTCTCTGATATAAATAGAAAAAAATAAATCACTAAAAGAAGAAAAACGAAAAACCGGGTGACGTGCTCTGGAAGGGTAGGAGGTGTTTTAAAAATTTTGAGAAAAATACAGATGAAGGCTCGTCTTACCCCGCACTCCCCCTGAAAGTTTCAACTCTCTGATATAAATAGAAAAAATGGTGATGTGGCCATCATGTTGCTTTCTCCGATTTGACGATTAAACCAAAACCTTGAAAGTACTGGCAAAACATTAAAAAATCGCTGCTTTAGGTTAAAAATCTAAAATATTCGCCAATCAAAAATTCGCTGATAGAAATTAATAATTAAACAATCAAACTAAAACATAGGCCCAAAAAAATCCAAATATCGAAAACTATGGCCTAAACATAAAAAAAACGCAAACTAAAACATCGAAAATTTCAACAAACACATCGAAAATGTTGTCTAAAATAAAGATTATTTAGGCAAAAAAAATTAAAAACCTGGAATAAATTGGGGCGAAAACAGGTAAAGGTAAAGATCTAAAATATGGACCAAAAAAATGCAGACCAAAATATTGTAAATTCAAGTAAAAGAAAAAATATTTAGCTAGCCCCTAAAATAATTCTTTGGTTCAAAATAAGTTTCCGACCAGAAACTCGAAAATACCGGCAAAAAAATCGCGCATAAAAATCAATCATTCAGATTAGAAAATTTAAAATACGAGTATAACACAAAAAAGCTAAAACTGAAACCAACAATTAGGACCTAAATATCAAAAATACAGACCAAAAAAATCGAAACTTTTAACACGCAACCTAAATTTTCACGCCAAAATAAAGAATACATATTTAGGCCAAAAATCAAGAATTTGGAATAGAAAACGAAGTTACAGGCCAGAGATCCAAAAATGCACATAAAAAAATTCAAGTAAAGGAAAAATAGTTTGCCGTTTTCACCTTCAAAATAACCTTGTAGCTCAGAGTAAGTTTCTGAACAGAAACTCAAATTGAAAATAAAAAAATTTAAAATATAGGACGAAAAAAACAAAATTTGGACCAAATACCGAAAATTTGGGGCTGAAAATAAAAAAATACAGATTAAAAAATCGAAAATCTTAATAAACAAATGGAAAATTTCAGCCAAATAAAGAAATCTTAGGACAGAAGATCAAAAATTATGGGCCAAGAAAACAAAAAAATAGACCAAATACTGAAAATTTGGCACAAAAAAAATTAAAAAAATCAGGCCAAAATAAAGAATATTTAGGCTAAAAATCAAAACTTTGAAAAAAAAGAAATTACAGGCCAGAGATCTAAAAATGCAGATAAAAAAAATTCAAGCAAAGAAAAAGTTTGCCATTTTCACCCTCAAAATAACCCTGTAGCACAAAGTAAGTTTCCGAACAGAAACTAAAATTGAAAATTGAAAAATTTAAAATATAGGACGAAAAAAACAAAATTTGGGGCTAAAAATAAAAAATACAGATTAAAGAATCGAAAATCTTAATAAACAAATGAAAAATTTCAGCCAAATAAAGAAATCTTAGGACAGAAGATCAAAAATTTGGACCAAAAAATCTAAAATGCAGGTCAAAATTTAACAATTGTGGCCTAAAGATTAAAAACATGGGCCTAAAAATAAAAAAATGCAGACCAAAAAGTTAAAAAATCGAAAATCTTGATTAGTAACTGTGCAACAATAGCAATACCTGCACGCACAATTTCCGCCATTTTTATTTATTTAGTTATTAACGGATTCACCATTTTACATATAAATACAAAAAAAAAAAATATATATATATATATATACTTCATTCAAGTGAAGAACAAATCAAAAATTTTGGCCAAATAAAGAAATCTTTGGACATAAAATCAAAAATTTAGACCAAAAAAATCCAAAATACAAATAAAAATTCAATAATTGTGGCAAAAAATCGAAAATTT
Organism: Ocypus olens; assembly: GCA_910593695.2. Lineage (NCBI taxonomy): Eukaryota > Metazoa > Arthropoda > Insecta > Coleoptera > Staphylinidae > Ocypus > Ocypus olens. The sequence goes on along the minus strand of OU343063.1, from coordinate 32,291,727 downwards.
AGACCAAAAATCGAAAGCACGAGCTTAAAAATCAAAATACTGACCAAAAAAGTCAAAAATTTCAACAGATCATTTTAAAATTAGGACCAACATAAAGAATATTTATGAAAAAAAATCAAGAATTTAAAGAAAAAAAATCGAAGAAACAGGCAAAAAATATAAAATACGAGCACAAAAATTCTGGTCTAAAAATAATTTGCTCCAAAAATAACACAAACTCAAATTAAGATACGATCCGAAACTCTAAAATAATGACAAAAAAAATTAAAAAAATGGTGTTACTTTTTCTGATTTGATGGTACAGTACTTTATGTTTACACTTCCATGGTTTATTTTCAATTGAAATCACATTTTAAATGTGCATAGAGCGTTTAGTAAAATCAGATGAGACTAACGTTTAAAACGTCAAAATTATGAAAGATGAATTATTATTATTATTATTATTATTATTATTATTATGAAAATGACAAATTATACTTTAAATTCTAATAGTCAATTTACTCATAAACCAGAGAGATTTCGAAAAATACTTATTCTATATAAGTTGTTCATTTTGGCATTCTCTACAATTATTATTAAAATATATTTGCTGTAAGTATTATCGTTTCATAATTTTAAACCAAAAATTACAAAAAAAAAATTAATTGCTATTATTTTTCAAAAACCATACATTTCACGAAAAATATTTTCAAGCAAAAAATGTTCATTTCTTTGCCTTATTCAAGATTTGTTTGAGTGCTTTTATAGTACTTTTCATATTTAAAAAAATATCGGAGTAAAACCAAAAACGGTTAAGGTAAACACCTACTTCCGGTGTACGAAATTTTACCAAAAGCGTTTCAGTTCTTTGGATTGTCAAATAAGACTTATGCTCAAAGTTTGATGTTCATTCAAGTAGTAGTTTTTTAGATACAGCGCGCACAAGCAAACAGGCATACATTTTAACAGGAATGCATATTGAAAAAATGGTGATGTGGCCATCATGTTACTTTCTCCGACTTGATGGCATCATTTATATTTAAGCTTCCATGGTTTATTTTCAATTTAAATCATATTTTAAGTGTGCATCGAACGTTTCGTAGACTCGGATAAAACTGACGTTTAAAACGTCAAAATTATGAAAGATGGAAAAATGTACTTCAAATTGAAAAACTCAGTTTACTCAAAAACTAAAGAGATTTCGAAAAAAAATGTATTCTTCATAAATTGTTCATTTTGGCATTCTCTACAATTATTATTAACATAAATTTGCTGTAACTATTAGTATTTCATAATTGTATACCAAAAATGAAAAAAAAAATTAATATTTTTTTTTCTCGATTAACAATGATTTTATGAAAAATGTTTTCAAACAAAATATTCGCATTTCTTTATTGTCTTCAATATTTGTTTAAATGTTTTTGTGATATTTTTCATATTTAACAAAATATTGGCAAAAAACAAAAAACAGTTAAGGTAAACACCCACTTCCGGTGTACGAAATTTTACCAAAAGCTTTTCAGTTCTTCGGATTATCAAATAAAACTTATGTTCAAAGTTTCATATCAATTGGTCTATTAGTTTTTGAGATACAGCGCGCACAGACACACACACACACACACACACACACACACACACACACACACACACACACACACATACAGACACACACACACACACAGACACAACATTTTTTTTTCCAGAAATTGTTGAAATGGCATCTAGGGACCCCAAAACGGATATTTCTGTAAAAAAAATTTTTGAAAAAAAAATCACGATCACAATACTTTCTCGTACTTCGTAACGGAGAAAGTAAAAATGGTGATGTGGCCATCATGTTACTTTCTCCGACTTGATGGTATTATTTATATTTACGCTTCCATGGTTTATTTTCAATTTAAATCATATTTTAAGTGTGCATCGAACATTTCATAAACTCGGATAAAACTGACGTTTAAAACGTCAAAATTATGAAAGATGGAAAAATGTACTTCAAATTCAAAAACTCAGTTTACTCAAAAACTAAAGAGATTTCGAAAAAAAATGTATTCTTCATAAATTGTTCATTTTGGCATTCTCTACAATTATTATTAACATAAATTTGCTGTAACTATTAGTATTTCATAATTGTATACCAAAAATGAAAAAAAAAATTAATAAATTTTTTTCTCGATTAACAATGATTTTATGAAAAATGTTTTCAAACAAAATATTCGCATTTCTTTATTGTCTTCAATATTTGTTTAAATGTTTTTGTGATATTTTTCATATTTAACAAAATATTGGCAAAAAACAAAAAACAGTTAAGGTAAACACCCACTTCCGGTGTACGAAATTTTACCAAAAGCTTTTCAGTTCTTCGGATTATCAAATAAGACGTATGTTCAAAGTTTCATATCAATTGGTCTATTAGTTTTTGAGATACAGCGCGCACAGACACACACACACCAACACACACACACACACACAGACACACACACACACAGACACAAAATTTTTTTTTCCAGAAATTGTTGAAATGGCATCTAGGGACCCCAAAACGGATATTTCCGTAAAAAAAATTTTTGAAAAAAAAATCACGATCACAATACTTTCTCGTACTTCGTAACGGAGAAAGTAAAAATGGTGATGTGGCCATCATGTTACTTTCTCCGACTTGATGGTATTATTTATATTTACGCTTCCATGGTTTATTTTCAATTTAAATCATATTTTAAGTGTGCATCGAACGTTTCGTAAACTCGGATAAAACTGACGTTTAAAACGTCAAAATTATGAAAGATGGAAAAATGTACTTCAAATTCAAAAACTCAGTTTACTCAAAAACTAAAGAGATTTCGAAAAAAACTTATTCTTCATAAATTGTTCATTTTGGCATTCTCTACAATTATTATTAACATAAATTAGCTGTAACTATTAGCGTTTCATAATTGTATACCAAAAATGAAAAAAATAATAATACATTTTTTTCTCGAATAACAATGATTTTATGAAAAATGTTTTCAAACAAAATAATCGCATTTCTTAATTCTCTTCAATATTTGTTTAAATGTTTTTGTGATATTTTTCATATTTAAGAAAATATTGGCAAAAAACAAAAAACAGTTAAGGTCAACACCCACTTCCGGTGTACGAAATTTTACCAAAAGCTTTTCAGTTCTTCGGATTATCAAATAAAACTTATGTTCAAAGTTTCATATCAATTGGTCTATTAGTTTTTGAGATACAGCGCGCACAGACACACACACACACACACACACACACACACACACACACACACACATACAGACACACACACACACACAGACACAACATTTTTTTTTCCAGAAATTGTTGAAATGGCATCTAGGGACCCCAAAACGGATATTTCCGTAAAAAAAATTTTTGAAAAAAAAATCACAATCACAATACTTTCTCGTACTTCGTAACGGAGAAAGTAAAAAATGGTGATGTGGCCATCATGTTACTTTCTCCGACTTGATGGCATCATTTATATTTAAGCTTCCATGGTTTATTTTCAATTTAAATCATATTTTAAGTGTGCATCGAACGTTTCGTAGACTCGGATAAAACTGACGTTTAAAACGTCAAAATTATGAAAGATGGAAAAATGTACTTCAAATTGAAAAACTCAGTTTACTCAAAAACTAAAGAGATTTCTAAAAAAATTTATTCTTCATAAATTGTTCATTTTGGCATTCTCTACAATTATTATTAACATAAATTTGCTGTAACTATTAGCATTTCATAATTGTATACCAAAAATGAAAAAAAAAATAATAAATTTTTTTCTCGATTAACAATGATTTTATGAAAAATGTTTTCAAACAAAATATTCGCATTTCTTTATTGTCTTCAATATTTGTTTAAATGTTTTTGTGATATTTTTCATATTTAACAAAATATTGGCAAAAAACAAAAAACAGTTAAGGTAAACACCCACTTTCGGTGTACGAAATTTTACCAAAAGCTTTTCAGTTCTCCGGATTATCAAATAAAACTTATGTTCAAAGTTTCATATCAATTGGTCTATTAGTTTTTGAGATACAGCGCGCACAGACACACACACACACAGACACACACACACACACACACAGACACAATTTTTTTTTCCAGAAATTGTTGAAATGGCATCTAGGGACCCCAAAACGGATATTTCCGTAAAAAAAATTTTTGAAAAAAAAATCACGATCACAATACTTTCTCGTACTTCGTAACGGAGAAAGTAAAAAAGAAATCACTAAAAGAAGAAAACCGAAAAACCGGGTGACGCGCTCTGGAAAGGTAGGGGGTATTTGAAAATTTTTGAAAAAATACAGAAGAAGGCTCGTCTTACCCCGAAAGAAATAAAAAGGAAAGAGAAAAATGTCCTGGGTGGGCCGAATAACGCGCTCTGGAGGGGCGGGGGGTGGTCGGAAGGTTCTGAAAAAATTAGGGATCACGGCTCGTCTCACCTCCCGCTTACCCTGAAAGTTTCGTCTCTTCGATTTCCATAGAAAAAAATACGTCTTCGAAAGTACGCCGAAAAGTAAAAAAGGGGGCGTGAGGCAAATATTCAAAAATCGGGCACCGAGCGTCCCTCTGAAATCGATTTTAGTTTCTAAAAAATACGGCCGCCACCCTCCCGCTCGGTCGCCTATTGACTTCTGATCCGGCGCGTTTTGATGTTTTTTTTCAATTTTCAAAAATTCTCCCAGGGGACTCTGCTGGTTCTAGAGAGGTGGGAGTGGTCGGGATCGACTCGATCGACTATTTTACACAAACTAAGAAAATAAAATTTCAGCGTACTTTAAACTCCGCCCCCTGGGGGTGGGGTCCGACCCCCCGGGGGTAAGGGTTGATCACCAAAATCTAATATTTTTTTATCTTTTGGCGCCCTCTATACGGTGTCAAAATTTCAACTCTCTACGACTTTTACTTTTATCACTATTCAAGTTTTTAAAACAACAAAATACGTTTGACGTTCTGATTCAACAACTGTTTAAATTAACAACACTTGTTTTCTTTTATTTTATTTCTAGGCCCACTTGATAAATTGCATCCCCATTGTTTTTCTATTGCACAGAAGATTGACGAATTTTTACAAACATGTTAATATCTTGGAAACGAAAGAAGATAGACATAGGGAGTGCTAGTATAGATCAATGCAGAATTGAATTCTGCGTCGGAATATGTAAAAATATACAGGCTGTTCTTTAAAAAAAATCGAGATTTAATGCTTTAAAGTTGACTAAATGTGGTATGAAATTTTAAACACTCTTAAGGGAGACTTACACCTTGTAGAACAATTTCGGAGCCAATTTTCAAGAATTTATTGTAAAAACCCTAGAGAAGATTTCGATACGAAACTTTTTATATGTTATTGTAGATTCAATTGAATTTCACACATGATTTTTTTTACATGTCAATGTTGACTTCGAAGACCTGTCAGAAGTGAAGGGTCAAACGGTGTACAGGATTGGGTCAACCCTAGTTATCTGAAATATAATTTTTAACAAGACTTTTAATTGTTGTTATGTCAGCCAGGTCCTGATTGTTTACTTTTTCAAAATTCCGATTTTTCGCAAAATGGCGGACATTTTTCCAAAAAATGTTTTATGTCCTTCTTGAAGCTGTAAAAAAACTGAACGATCGAGACCTTGCCAAGTGTTGACTGTAGATTATAAAAAAAAAATTATCGTGATACGTTTAGTTGTTCTCCCGTAATCGTGTACACCAATTTGAAAAATGCAACTTTTGGGAAAACCCGTTTTCAACGTGTAAATGACGGGACTTACGATTAATCTGCAATGCCAGGTCCGTACAGTTAGCCTTCCTGATGAAGACGAAATTCACGATGGGTATACAAATGTACGGTAATTTTCACCCTGTATAAAAGCATTTTTACCGCGTTTTTAATTCGACAAATTTATCGCGCGGTAGCAATGGCGTCTTTATTAAGAGCGTTGGGAGTAGTGGAGAGAATAGAATTGTGAGAGGTACAACATCCATCCCACATAAAATTCATGGCGTTGCCATCTGATCACATAATATTTCCGCCAGAAAGCCAACCTAATTCCACTAGAATTCCGCTAGAAAATATAAAGTACGAAATAAATCTATCTCTTATTTTAACATAATGTTCAGCAGTACATTTTGCGTACGAATTGCCTAATATTCAAAGGTAAAACAATGAACAAATTCAAAGAAAAATAAATACAGATATGATTGAATTCCTAAAAATTTGAATGAATTTTTGAAAATTAATATTTTTGGTAGAAGAAAAAAAATCTAAAAAAATAAATAGTGATATCAATTTTTTTTTTAATCTTTACAATACATCTACCTTTAAATTGAAAAGTAATATTTTAAGTTGTCGAACAATTGAACAAATAGAAAGGAATACTTATATGATGGATTTGAAAATGTGTCAATTTCTGCTCGAGTCATAATTTTTTTAAAAATATCCCTATGATTGAATTCCATAAAAAAACTCTGATGCAATTTACCTTTAAAATTGATTTTTGAAACGGAGTCAATTTTTGTGTTAGTTATGAATTTTTGAAAATTAATATTTTTAGTTGTTGAAGACGAACAAAAACAAAAATCTAAAACATATAAATAGTAATATAATTGAACTCTTCAAACATTTTAAAATAGTTCTACTTTACAACTAACTTAAATTTTTGCAAATTCGCCAATTTCTCCCCGAGCTATGATTTTTTGAAAATTATTTTTTGGAAGTTGTCGAACAATTGAACAAATTTAGAGAAATACTCAAATGCTCGAAATTTTTAATATATCCACAAGATTTAACTTAAATTTTGATTTTTGAGTTATACATTTTTTTAAATGAATTTTTAAGTGGTCAAATATTTTTACAAGGAAAAACTAGAAAAAGAATTATATCGATATGATTCAATTCCTTAAAAACTCTGATGAAACTATAATACATTTACCTTTAAAATTAACCTTGATTTTTGAAATTGAGTAGATTTTTGCGCGAGTTATTAATTTTTGAAAATTAATATTTTAGCTAAAAAATAAATACTGATATAGTACTAATTCCTCAAAAATGTTGATATCTTTAAAAAATATTTACTAACTGCCAATTTCTGCGTGAGTTATGAATTTTTGAAAATTAGTCGAAATATTTGAACAAAGAAAAAATAGAAAAATAAAATAATATCGGTATGATTGAATTCTTTAAAAAGTCGGATGCTATCATAACACATTTATGTATCTTAAAAAAAAACTTTAATTTTTGAAAATGTGTTCATTTTTGGTTTTTAGCAGTTGAAATTGTCATTTTTGGCAGTTAAAAATTGTCATTTTCGCCAGTTAAAAATGGTCGTTGTCGACACTTGAAAATTGGCCTTTTTGCAGTTGAACATTGTCATTTTTGGCAGCTTAAAATGGTCGTTTCCGACACTTGAAGATTGGCCTTTTTGGCAGTTGAAAATTTGCTTTTTTGGCAGTTGAAAATTGTCATTTTTGTCAGTTGAAAATTGTCATTATTTGGCAGTTAAAAATTGTTACTTTTGGCAGTTAATAATGGTCGTTGCCGACACTTAAAAATTCGCCTTTTTGGCAGTTAAAAATTGTCATTTTTAGCAGTTAAAAATTGTCATTTTTGGCAGTTAAAAATGGTCGTTTCCGACACTTGAAAATTGGCCTTCTGGCAGTTGAAAATTGGCCCTTTTGGCAGTTGAAAATTGTCATTTTTGGCAGCTAAAAATGGTCGTTTCCGACACTTGAAAATTGGCCTGTTTGGCAGTTGAAAATTGGAATTTTTGGCAGTTGAAAGTTGTCATTTTTGGCAGTTGAAAATTGTCATTTTTGGCAGTTGAAAATTGTCATTTTTAGCAGTCAAAAATGGTCATTTCCGACACTTGATTTATTATATGATATGCTAGAATTCCATAAAACGTTTAATGCAATCATAATATATTTACCTTTAAAATTAACTTTCAGTTTTGAAAATGCGTGTTATGAATTTTTGAAAATTAATATTTAAAGTTGTCGAAGACTTGAATAAAAAGTCATTTTTTTAATACACTCACAAAACATCTCCCTTTAAAACTTACTGTAATTTTTGAAAATGCGTCACTTTTATGAATTTTTGAAAATTAACGATTTAAGTTGTCGAACAAAAAAAAAACTGATATAGAATTTCTTTAAAATTTTAGTAAGTATATTCACAAAACATCTGCCTTTAGAATCAACTTTTGAAAATGTGTCAATTTTTGCGTGAGATTAATTTTTGAAAATTAATTTTTAAAGTTGTTGAAGACAAAAAATCGATTTTTTTTTCATATATTCACAAAACATCTATTTTATTTAATTTATTTAATGTGCCAATAACAATGGGTTTATAAAGGTCAATATACATAATATAAATAACTGGTTTCAATAAATAAATAAAAAATATGAGTCATAACAGATATATACAGGGTGTTTCAGAACTCTGGGAACGGTCAATCACATGCTTATTTTCCAAAATTTCAAAAAATGTTGTATACAAAAGTTGTGCAGAATAGTGAGCCCTAAAAATATTTAAATTTATACAGGGTGTCTCATAAAAAAAGTTACAGACCAAACTTATGTGTTTTTTTACCCAGTATATTTTAGTATTTTTGGATTCCTCGTTACTTGGATACTAAAATGACCTAGGTTGTGGGGGTTGAAACCGGGCCGTTTTTGTGTTATTTAGTTTATATAAAAATTTGAACAAAATTGTTAAGTGTTCCCCTGAAACTAATAAAGATAATTCATTCTAATTGAGTGAAAAGTTTAGTTGAACTTTAGTCTTCACAATTACTCTATCAACCAAAACATAACACAGCGTATTATACAGGGTGATAGCCATTTGCAAATTGCACAATTTAGATTTTTTTTAAATGGCACACCCTATATATTATTTCATAATTTGAAAGTTCATTAAGTAAGCTTTCGTATATCTGAAGTTGATGGTTTCTCTAATATTTTAAAATTCGTTGGTGATTTGCATGTTTTTATTATTAAATAGTGTGTATTTCTCGTAGTCCACACCCTAGTAAATTATCACATCTAACATGTATGTACGGTAATTTATTAGAAAGTACGGTAATTCAGAGTACGCGTGTACGGTAATTCGTTTTTGAACGTGTGGCAACACTGCTGCGGGTAAAACTACTGAGCGGCCCAAATGGGGGGGGGGGGGGGGGGGACTTAAACTAACCATAACTTAAGCATAAGCACCTACCATTTGCAACCATTAACTCGCAAGTATTGACACTTCTTATACATTCATGGCAACTTCGCCGTCACCTAAAGTGCAATGGACAGTTTCTGGGCGCAAGTGTCCGTAATTTTAACGGGGGCGCATGTGTCCCGGGCGCAACTGCCTCAACACCCTTCTGGGCGCAACTGCCCCGATTTTCAACGGCGGCGCAAGTGTTATAATAGCCAAATGAGTTGTGATTTCAAATCCAACAAATGCAACTATTCAAAGACTCATTGCTGTTTCCAGTGTGAGCTCCTAAATATCGATCTAGCAATCTCATCTGACGATAAGAGCTTATAATTTTCACAGGATTGGCAAAAATTAGATTTTACCATCGTATCCACAACTTTCCTACTAAAATATCCAATGAGTGTACATACTCCAAACGATGAAAAACGTACCGTACCGTTTTTCTTGTGAAAAATGGATGTTACCGTGACACTCTTTGCAAACAACGAATTGAGAGATGCAGTAAAAACTGAGACAAACTCTAGGATGCAGTAAACGAATTCAGGTATGATGTAGTAGATGCCTGTTCTTGACGTACGTCTTCAACTTCAACAGTTTTAGGATTCGACGGCTTATGTGTTTTGAGTCGAAACACTCGGTAATTACGTTCACGTGACCCTTTATGGCCTATTTCATAATAAAAAAACTCACAAACAAGCATAGACACGCAGGTGACCTGGGTGCGCGAATCGGCCATGCGCCGTCATATTTAACTAACTATAACTCTCGAACTAGAAATAAATCTGACAAACCCTTTTATAGGCTCATTTCTAAGACCCTTTAGATTAGAAAAATGAAGAAAAACAAATCGATTTTTTGAAACCGACAAGGTGTAAGTCCCCCTTCATTTTATTTTTCCAAAAAGAAATCACCACTGGGTACCTTCGGGTATTGGCTTTTTATGGCCAATATTACAGCCCTTCAATTTTGTATTGTTCAGAGATCTGTATTTTTAAAGTGAATTATGAAAAAGCAGATTTTTTTTTAAATGTCAAATATTTCGAAAACGCTTAAATTTTGAGGTTATGTTATCTTATAATTTTTTTTCACAGAATTTTATGTGTAATCCAAATTTGCAATAAAAAATATAGCATTCCATTTAAAATAAGGAAGTTGGTGTTGACTTTGCCGTCACTCGTCAGAAAAGCTTACAATAATAATAATTTACGTAACAAGTTCCGAAAGTGATATTTTACGGGATGAGTAGCATGGGCGTCCGCAGGTGGGGGAAAGGGGGTGGGGGGCAGCTGGCGCCTCCTGGAAAATGAATTTATTAAATTAAAGTAATATTTTATATGCTAAACTTGTATGTAGTCGGTAAATGTATACTTTAACAATCACATCAAAATTAAAAATTATAATAAAAAATGCGTTCCACGTTGTGTTCATTGAATCCTAAAAAATGGTGATGTGGCCATCATGTTACTTTCTCCGACTTGATAGTATCATTTATATTTACGTTTTCATGGTTTATTTTCAATTTAAATCATATTTTAAATGTACATCGAGCGTTATGTAAACTCGGATGAAACTGACGTTTAAAACGTCAAAATTATGAAAGATGGAAAAATTATACTTCAAATTCAAAAACTCGGTTTCCTCAAAAACTAACGAGATTTAGAAAGAAATTTATTCTTTAGAAGTTGTTCATTTTGGCATTTTCTACAATTGTTATTCAAATAAATTTGTTGTAACTATTATCGTTTCATAATTATAAACCAAAAATTAAAAAAATAATAATAAATTTTTTTCTCGAATAGCAATGATTTTATGAAAAATATTTTCAAGCAAAAGATGTTCATTTCTTTGTTGTCTTCAATGTTTGTTTAAATGTTTTTGTGATATTTTTTATATTTAAGAAAATATTAGCAAAAAACAAAAAACAGTTAAGGTAAACACCCACTTCCGGTGTACGAAATTTTACCAAAAGCTTTTCAGTTCTCCGGATTATCAAATAAGACGTATGTTCAAAGTTTCATATCAATTGGTCTATTAGTTTTTGAGATACAGCGCGCACAGACACACACACACACACACACACACAGACACAAAAAAAAATCCAGAAATTGTTGAACTGGCATCTAGGGACCCTAAAACGGATATTTCCGTAAAAAAATTTTTTGAAAAAAAAATCACGATCACAATACTTTCTCGTACTTCGTAATTCGTAACGGAGAAAGTAAAAAGTTGACGCACAGCGACGAGTGGGCACGGTTCCACCCGACGTGTATAATTTGCGATCGAATAAAAGTTAGTCAAAGTTGGCTATGAGCCAAAATTCTTAAATTTATTGGCAAGTGTCAAGCTGGCGTATATTGATATTTTCAAATTTAGGAACTAAGAAAATACATGCGGTTTTTTGTTCATGACCTGCTTTAACTATTTTTTATTGTACATTTTAGTAGAAATTAACAATTTTTGACAGTTGTAAATAGTTATTTTTGGCAGTTGAAAATTTCCTTTTTACGTGCCATTTGTGATGATAGAAATGTGCGATTTTTGACAGTTGTCATTTTTAGCAGTCAAAATTTTCTTTTTTTAATATCAAAAAATGCCATTTTTGATTGTAAAAATCCACAATTTTTGGATGCTACTAATTTCTTTATTTACTGTTGAATCGTACCGTTTGTGAAAAATGCCGATAGTGATAGAAGAAATGGTCAAATTTTGACAGTAAAAAATTTTTGGCATTTGGATTTTTCCTTTTTATTGTTGAAATAAATAAATTTCAGTAATAAGCAATTTTTGACAGTACTGAATAGTTATTTTCAGCAATTGAAAATTTCCTTTTTACTGCTAAGTGCCATTTGTGATAGTAGTGCTATTTTTGACAGTTTGAAATTGCTATTTTTAGCAGTTGAAATTTACTTCTTTTTTTAATATCAAAAAATGCCGTCTTTGATAGTAAAAAAACACAATTTCTGGCAGATCCAAATTTCTTTATTTACCATTGAATCGTACCGTTTGTGGTGAAAAAAATGCATAATTTTGAACCGTACAAAAATGGCAGTTTTCTTTTTTAATACTAAAAATGCCGTTTTTTATTGTAAAAATTCACAATTTTTGACAGCTGCAAATTTCTTTATGTGCCGTTTGCGGTGGCAAAAATGCAGAATTTTTGACAATTCGAAATTTTTATTTTTCACGGTTATTTATTCGAAATTTCTGTATGAAAGTTTTGCCTCCCCCTGAAAAAAATTCTGCGGACGACCATGATGAGTAGGAAGTTTCCAGTACTCGCCCTCGTCTTGGAATCCTGCGAGTCCCGTAAACTTACTTTTGGAACGTGTTACAATATTTTTTCTGCAGCCATTTATGTTAAAAAAAGCAAAAACACACACGAATGTTATATGACATGAGCTCTAATAATTAAATACAAAGTTGATGTTATTGTCAAGGCCGCCTACATAGATTCCCAAAATCGTCCCAAAAGTAACAAAAATCGTTTCGAAAGTAAAGAAATCGTTCCAAAAGTGAAAAAATCGTCTTTAGGAACTTTAAATGGCTGTAACTTAATTTATTTAAATAAAACGCCATATTTTTCAACTTACCAGTAAATTTGATTTTAATTACGTATCGAATGGTATTTAAAGCTGAAGCTTTTCTACAGAAAACGCCAAAAAGTCGTTTGTTGCACCATTTGGTATTTTTTAAATAAAAGTTCGTTTTGTGATTACCTCTTCGGGAACTTCCCTTGTTAGTTGCAACCAGTTTAATACGTAAGTCGTTGATTATTTAATTATCCGTGGTGATACGAAAAAAACTTTTAAACATCGTATTGTGAAAAGATTTCGTTTCGAATAAGATCTGATGTCTTTATTGTGCGCGTTATTTTATTTTAAACATTGCTTCCACAATTATGCAAGAGCAGATAATTCACACGTGGTGAGTAATCGCGAAATTTAACTAATTATTCATACTTCATTTGCATTTTACAATGCTTCAGATGTCTTTTTTGTGTAAACAAATAAATTATCAAATTCAAAGATAGTTTTTGCATGTGCAATGACTGTAAATAAATAATAAAGATAATTTAATTATGAAAATTTATTATTGTGATAGTAGATAGTTTTATTAATATTTGACAGAGTACATATCGTCGGTGAAGCGGCAATACCGCCTATCTCACATTTACCAAATTTGATAGGAGAGGCAGAAAAACTAATTTATAGCTTTCTCTTTTTTTTTATCGAAGTAAAAGCTTCCAATATAAATGATAGTTTATTTAATAGTTTTAGTTTATTTATTTTAGTTATAGAAAATAAATTAAAATGCAAAGGAACATCGTTGGTTATAAAAGAAGATTTAACTGTACATCAGAATGTGCCAAAAAATCGATATTTTTTGATTTCGCTCTTCTTCTAGAATATCATTCCCCGTTCAAATTCATTCAGGTTCCCAAAATTTGAAGCAAATCAATCAATATTTTGAGTTCCATCAAGCCAGAAACGTGTTTTTTTAAGTTTTTCCTCAATTTTTGAGAGGTTTAATGTCACTGTTCTACAACAACGGGATGTTTGACACTTGGGACACATTAATACATTCAAACACAAAGTATTTAATGCGTTTTAGTCGCCACATCCTCTTTCAGATAGGTATATTGACAAAAATAACCATTTTTTTAAGGCCTTAAAACCGTAATTTCAAATTTCAACTTGAATAACTTCATATTTTTAGGTTTGTGTTGCGTCATATGCTGTTTTAACGTAGTCTAGTATAACGTAGCGTTAATTGAAATGATAATTTTGGATAAAAACTCCCATCAGTTATAATAATCTACTTCGCTTTTTTTTCAAATACCCATAACTTTGTGCAAAATCGTCGTAGGGACTTTGTTATTTGAGTCCTGCGTAGGTAATTGAACACATTTCAATGCCCTTTTGGTGGATCGAGTCGACACATTTTATCCAACTCGGTACAGGTTGCCAAAGTTGGACGTTTTTTGCCCAAAAACGTGTTTTTTTTGTTCGGGGGTTGAAGGGTTTGAAAAGGGATCATTCCTATTTGAGTTTACTGCCTTAAAGTAGAGCAAAAATGGGATTTTTTCCCGAAAGAATCATCAAATTTGGTTGAAAAGTCACTGAGTTATGTCCGAAAAACCTTAAAATGCACATTTTTTTCAAACACCCATAACTTGGTGCCAAATCATCGTAGGAACTTCGTTCTTTAAGTCCTACATGGGGAATTGATTTGATCACATTTGAATGCCTTTATGGTGGATCGAGTGGACAAAATTTTTCCAACTCCGTAGACATCGTCAAAGTTGGACATGGTTTCCAGAAAAAAACTTTTTTTTTAACAGGGGCGCTAGAGGGGGCGGAAGGGGTTACGTTTAGTTTCGCATGCATGACTTTAAAGAAGACACTTCAAAGTTTCTTGCTCTCAAAGATTCATCAAAATCGATTGAAAATACACAGAGTTATGGCGGTTTGAAAATGGTCGAAATTTCACGAATTTAAAGTGTTTCATTTTTTTCCTTCGTATAGTTGTTCTTGGTCCAATTTGCACTAATTTAACATTGTTGTATGATGTATTCATATTATAAATATACTAATATGTACAACTCTTGTGTTGACTGACAATAAATGTATTATTATTATTATTAAAGAAAGAACACGTGAAATTTAAATAATTTTGTTAACCTTAGAAAATGTTGAAATCATTCTTTAAATATATACTCGTATATCATTGACCCAATGCCAATGTCAGTGTGAAATCTTTGGCGCGGTCAAAAACTTGAACTTGAAACCATTATGTTAAGTTATTCGGACAAGCGACATTCATTCAGAAAAGTTAAATCTCCCATAAATTAATTACATGGATACATTTCCATGTAAATAAGCTTGAAAGATTTACATTAATTTCTGGAATTCCGAATTTGTTTAAAAAGCCAATCTAATTTCAATACAGGATGTCCCACGAGTAGGAAACGGCATTTAACTTATTTATTATGTAATATGCAGGGTGGCCCAACAATGCGAAATCAGGGGATATCTCAGAAAAAATCTATACTTTATTGATTCCTACCTGTATTGAACAACCTGCATAATTCAAAATAATTTTAAAAAGTTCATCATGTGATATGACAAAACTTTTATTTGAAACTTTTTTTGATTTTTTTTTTTAAATGAGATATCCTCCGATTTCGCACTGTTGGGTAGTGGCGACTCGTGGAACATGTTGATGGTAGAGCCACTTATACAAAACAAACAACCCCCCCCCCCCCCCCCCCTGAAGAAACAATGAACCATTTATCTTCCTAGACCAATCAAATATTTCGGCCAAAAAATCAAAAATTTGAAACAAAACAGCCGAAGGTCTAAAATATTGGCCAAAAAATCAAAAATCCTGGTTTCAAAATAAAAATGCAGACCAAAAAATTAAAAATACAAGCAAAAGAAAAACAATTTACCATTTTCAGCCCCAAAAATAACTCTTAGCTTAAAATAAGTTCCAACGAGAAATTCGAAAATAATAGCAAAGATAAAAAATTTCAAAAATTCGCGCAAAATCAATACACAAGTTGAGAAAATCTAAAATATGGGACAAAAATACAAAATTCAGACCAAAAATCTAAAATTCGTACCCTAAAATCAAAGTGGTAGACTCGAAATTTTAACTCGAAATAAAGAAAATTTCGGCCAAAAAACCAAAAATTGAAACCAAAATAACCGAAAATACAAACGGTGAAAATTTAGATGAAACATCGAAAACGAGCGTAAAGTTAAAAATTGCAGACAAAAAATTGAAAATTTCTATAAACCAATTGAATATTTTGGCAAAAAGAAAATTGAAAAAAAATGGAACAAAAAAATCTAAAATACATAAATCTAAAATATGGGTCTAAGTATCAAGAATCCTGATCTAAAAATAAAAAACGCAGTCAAAAAATCGAAAACTTATGTAGAAGCAAAATAATTTACCACTTTTAGCAAAAATAAGTTTCTGACCAGAAATTCGAAAATAATAGTAAAAATAAAAAAAATCACGAAATAAAACAAGTTAAAAAATCTAAAATATAGGATAAAAAATATACAAAAAATTTAAAATTACGGTAAAAAATTAAGACCAAAAATCTAAAATTCTGGCCTAAAAATAAAAATACTGGACCAAGGAAAGAAAAATTTTAACAGACAATAAAAAAAAATAAAAAAATAGGACAAAAGATTAAAAAAAGTCCACAATGTTGGTCAAAACATCGAAAACTCGGCCCTAAAGATAATAAATACAGACTAAACGAAAAATCAAAAATGGGGGCCAAAAATTCGAAAATTTTAACAATAAAATTGAAAAGTTAGGTCAAAATAAAGAAAAAATTAGGTCAAAAGATTAAAAAAAAATAATAAAAATCTGTAATGTTGGCCATAAAGTCAAAAATTTAGACAGTATATCGAAAACTCGGGCCTTAATTCAGACTAAAAAATGGTGATGTGGCCATGTTACTTTCTCCGACTTGATGCTATCATAGCCATTTATATTTACGTCTTCGTTGTTTATTTTCAATTGAAATCATATTTTAAATTGTACATCGAGCGTTGCGTAAACTCGGATGAAACTGACGCTTAAAACGTCAAAATTATGAAAGATGGAAAAATTATACTTCAAATTCAAAAACTCAGTTTACTCAAAAACTAACGAGATTTCGGAAAAAAACTTATTCTTTAGAAGTTGTTCATTCCCTACAATTATTATTCAAATAAATTTGCTGTAACTATTATCGTTTCATAATTATAAACAAAAATTAAAAAAATAATAATAAATTTTTTTCTCGAATAGCAATGATTTTATGAAAAATATTTTCAAACAAAAGATGTTAATTCCTTTGTTGTCTTTAATTGGCAAAAAACAAAAAACAGTTAAGGTAAACACCCACTTCAAGTGCACGAAATTTTATCAAAAGCTTTTCAGTTCTTCAGATTATCAAATAAGACGTATGTCCAAAATTTCATATCAATTGCTCTATTAGTTTTTAAGATACAGCGCATACAGAGAGACACACACGCACACACACACACACACACATACACACACACACACACACAGACACACACACACACAGACAGACACAAAAAAAATCCAGAAATTGTTGAAATTGGTATCTAGGGACCCCAAAACGGATATTTCCGTAAAAAAATTTTTGAAAAAAAAATCACGATCACAATACTTTCTCGTACTTCGTAACGGAGAAAGTAAAAATCGAAAATTTCAACAAAAAAAACTCGAAAATACTGGGAAAAATAAAAAAAATCTCGCTTATAAATCAATAATTGAGTTTATAGATATTTTAACTAAAATGAAATCAAAAATTTGGAACTAGAATTAAAAATTCGACCTGAAAAATAAAAAATGCGGACCAAAAAAATCAATTGTAACAATTAAATCGAAAATTTAGGTCAAAATAAAGAATATTTAGAGCAAAAGATCAAAAATTTAAACAAAATAAATCGATAATCTAAAAATTACAAATTCGGCTCGAAAAATCAAAAATACGGACCAAAAAAAAAAGAAACTAAAAGTAGTAAAGAAGTAATTCAAAAATGTATGTCAAAATAAACAATATTTAGGTCAACAGATCAAAAATGTATATCCAAAAGAATCGAAAATACAGGTCAAAAATCTAAAAATTAAAAATTCGGCGGAAAAATTAAATATAAGGGCCTCAAAGTCAAAAATTTAAACAATTAAATCGCAAATTTAGGTCAAAATAAAGGATATTTAGGCCAAAAGTTAAAATATTTAGACCAAAAATATCGAAAATAGAGGTCAAAAATAATTTAAAAATCAAAAATTCAGCGGAAAAATTAAAAAATACAGACCAAATAGTCGTAAATTTTAACAATGAAATCTAAAATTTAGGTCAAAAATAAAGAATATTTAGGCCAAAAGATCAAAAATGGTTTAAATTGGTCTCAAAAATCACTCTGTTGTTCAAAATAATTTTCCAATTTTTTTTAACAACATTTTTTTTTTAATTGTCGCTTTAATCGTGAAACTAATTTGAAAAAGAATTCGAATAAAACCATTACTTTTGTTGGGATCACCTTATTGTTTCACCTTTTGTGCGGGCAGTTTCGACAACTTTGGATTTAGTAAATACATTTTGAATAATTCAATTAAAACAATTCACTTGGTCTCAGTAGCGGCTCGTGAAACATGTTGATGGTACTTTTCTCGACTCCTTTTTTGAAGAAACTAAGAACGATTAATCTTCATAGTCCAAGATTATTTTGAGTTATAAAGTAAAGGTTAATCATTTCAAACAGCCGAACAAGCTGGAAATATGATTTATGTGTACTTTCGATTTATCGTGCGTTTACATTTTGTCCCAGACATGCACTAAATCTGTAACACGTAACCTCATAATCATTTAAAAAGAATTTTAAGAATAAATAAAAAAATCTTATTGATTGTGAGCTCAAAACTAGAGGTGGTGCCATGGCTCCTTGGCTCTATACAGGGTGTATTTGAAGTAACGAACAGGCCCGTAACCACAAAGAGATTATATTATTTTTAAATAATATTCGCAATTATTTTGTTTATAACTGTAACAAAAAGCCCGCAATTAATTATTAAAGTTAATGAGTGAAAATACGCAACATGTTTGGGGGCAGTGCTAATGTGACCTAATTTTTAAACGGTATCGGCTTTAGATATCGAATTACAAGAAGCGCGTAGGAAATATCTGAGTGCTCTTTAAGCGTCAATGAACTTGAGGACCGTTCACTTCAAATTTCAGAGGCAAGAAATCGTATCTCGCGTTTTAAATAAACAAACACACATTCCATGCAGATCTAATTAAATGAGAAAAGCATCGGTTCTTAAAATGTTTAAAAAACCTCGAAAAATTCGAATAAATTTTGACGGAAATGGGTTCACAATTATTTTGTGTATGTGCCCTTAAATGCCTGTTCGTTATTTCAAATACACCCTGTATAACGAGCCGCCCCTGGAAAGACGTAATATTCGAAGACATGGTCAATTTAAAAATGTCGAAAGTTTGCGTTTGAAAGAATTGTTCAAACAAAATGGAAGAAAAATGGTCCATTGATTATTGTTTAATATTGTTAATAAGCCCAAGAACATTTGTGGCCATTAAAATCATTTCTAAATGAACTTAAACACTAACTTTGGATTTTTTAAGTTGATAAGAAAAAAAAAGTTTAAATAAAATGGTAGAAAAACGGTCTTATTATTTTGTTTGATATTGTTAATAAGACTATGAGGAACATTTGTGGCTATTAGAATAATTTCTAAATGAGCTCAAACACTAACTTTGGATTTTTTTAAATTTGACCATTCGCGAATATTATGAGTTTCAGGAAAAAAAAAGTTTAAACAAAATGGAAGAAACTCTATCCTATAATTATTGTTTAACATAATTAATAAGATTAGAAAGAACATTTGTGGTCATCTAAACCATTTCCAAATGAGGCCAAACACTAACATTTGATTTTTTTAAATTGACTATGTATTCGAATATTATGCATTTCGGGAAAAAATATTTAAACAAAATGGAAGGAAAACGGCCCGCTAATTATTGTTTAATGTTGGTAATAAGACTATGAGGAACAATTTTTGGCTATTGGAATCATTTCTTAATGAACTGAAACAATACATTTTAATTTTTAATTACTCCGTTACGAAGTACGAGAAAGTATTGTGATCGTGATATTTTTTTCAATTTTTTTTTACGGAAATATCCGTTTTGGGGTCCTTAGATACCATATCAACAATTTCTGAAAAAAAAAATGGTATCTGTGTGTGTGTGTGTCTGTGCGCGCTGTATCTCAAAAACTAATTGCGCAATTGATACAAAACTTTGAACATAAGTCTTATTTAATAATCCGAAGAAGGCTTTTGGTAAAATTTCGTACACCGGAAGTGGGTGTTTACCTTAACTGTTTTTGTTTTTTTCCAATATTTTCTTAAATATGAAAAATATCACAAAAACATTTAAACAAATATTGAAGACAATAAGGAAATAAACATCTTTGAATTCTTGAATCTTGGAGGCGTTCACTTCGTGGTACATTTTCAATTTCGATATAAAGAAAACACTTAACTTTTTTATACCACTTTTATTTTACTATACGTGACTAGTTTCAATTACACGGTAATCATTATCAAACTGAGTACTTAAAATACGAAATACAAAGGTATATATACTAAAACTAGAATGCTTCAAAAAGAGGGGTGTACATCAGGTCAATCTGGTCGTTGAGGATGGAAATTCCCGGATTAATTTTTGCCTTGTGAATTTCAAGGGCTTCCAGTAAATCCATTGTTCTACCTTTTTCGGTGAGATGGATTACTGAAAGTACATCCTTGCCGAAATTATGGTTTAATTCTAACAGATGATTTGAAAAGGTTGAATTATTATGTTTTAAATTGTATGATCTAAGATGTTCTTTTAATCTAATTTGAAAATTACGACCTGATTGTCCTATGTACAATCCTCCACAATCTGGACATGTTAAACTGTAAATTCCTGACTTGTACATACTATCTATTGGTGTTTTTGCATTAAAAATTAAATTAGAGAGTTTGGTGTTGGATCTAAACACAATGTCAACGTCTCGTTTTTTAAAAATATTTTTAATTTTTGAACTTATTGTTCCAAAGAAAGTTAATATTTTATATGATTTGTTTTCTGTGGCTGGATTGGTAGCATATATGTAATTTTGAATTTGTTTTAATTGAAATTTATTAATTAATTTGGATATAAGTGATTCTGGATAGCCATTATTAGTAGCAATTTGTTTTATTGTATTGATTTCTTTCTTAAGGGATTCGGGGCTAAGTGGAATTTTGAATGCACGGGTTATCATTGAGTAGAAACTTGCTATTTTATGTTTATATGGGTGGCGGGAGGAATTTGGGATAATTGTATCTGTGAAAGTAGGTTTACGGTATATGTCGAATCTAAGTTTATTATTAGTTCTAGTTAATGTTAGGTCTAAGAAATTAATTTTGTTATTGCATTCTGTTTCTACTGTGAACTTAATGGATGGATGAAGGGAGTTAAGAAAAGTTAGAAACTGGTTAACTTGTCTGTCAGTACCAACGAAGCATGCAAGAATATCGTCGACGTATCTATACCACCATTTTATGTGTTTTTTACCTTGGGGTGAGTTTAATATTTGTTTTGTAAGGTTATCCATAAAAAGTTCTGCTAGAAGCGGGCTCAGGGGTGAACCCATTGCTAGACCTTCTTTCTGTATGTAGAATTTATTATTAAATGAAAAGTGATTATGTTTTAGAATTAGATCTATTAAATCAATAAAATCTGATTTGACTACTGGGTTAACATTGTTATTATCTAAATGTTCAATTATCAGTTGGATGCATTCTTCAGGTGGTATTTTCGCAAACATATTCGAGACATCGAAGGATACTAACTTACAACTGCTGGCAATGGTTATATTTTTAAGATTATTGGTTAACTCTACAGAGTTTTTAATGGAATGGGGATCGGTGAAGTTGGTGATAGATTTAAAAATAGAGTTAAGTTCAACCGATATTTTTCGGGTTGGAGAGTTTATGTATGATACTACAGGACGTATGGGATTATCGGGCTTATGAATTTTAATAAAACCATATAGCCTGGGGGTTCTGGGATTCATTGGAAACAGGTATCTTGTTTTATTGTCTGGAAATAGGGAGTTATCCTGTACTAGGGATTTTAATTTATTTAATAATTGGTTAGTAGGATCTTTTTTAATTTCTGTAATATTGGAAGTGCTTATGAAATTTTCTACTTTTTGAATATATTCTTCGTTTTTTAAAATTACTATAGAATTGCCTTTATCCGCTTTTGTTACTACTAGATTATTATGTTTTACTTTTTTGTTTATGGCTTTGATTATTTTCGTATCTGAGTCTGAAATTAGTTCTGTTTGTTTGATTAATTTGGCTATTTTTAACTTGTCAATTACAGATATGTTTTACAGATATGTTTGTGTGCTACCAATCCAGCCACAGAAAACAAATCATATAAAATATTAACTTTCTTTGGAACAATAAGTTCAAAAATTAAAAATATTTTTAAAAAACGAGACGTTGACATTGTGTTTAGATCCAACACCAAACTCTCTAATTTAATTTTTAATGCAAAAACACCAATAGATAGTATGTACAAGTCAGGAATTTACAGTTTAACATGTCCAGATTGTGGAGGATTGTACATAGGACAATCAGGTCGTAATTTTCAAATTAGATTAAAAGAACATCTTAGATCATACAATTTAAAACATAATAATTCAACCTTTTCAAATCATCTGTTAGAATTAAACCATAATTTCGGCAAGGATGTACTTTCAGTAATCCATCTCACCGAAAAAGGTAGAACAATGGATTTACTGGAAGCCCTTGAAATTCACAAGGCAAAAATTAATCCGGGAATTTCCATCCTCAACGACCAGATTGACCTGATGTACACCCCTCTTTTTGAAGCATTCTAGTTTTAGTATATATACCTTTGTATTTCGTATTTTAAGTACTCAGTTTGATAATGATTACCGTGTAATTGAAACTAGTCACGTATAGTAAAATAAAAGTGGTATAAAAAAGTTAAGTGTTTTCTTTATAAACATCTTTGGTTTGAAAATATTTTTCAAAAAATTATTGTTACTCGAAAAAAAAATTATTTATATTTTTTTATTTTTGGTTTATAATTATGAAACGATAATAGTTACAGCAAATTTATGACAATAATAATTGTAGAGAAAGCCAAAATAAACAACTTATAAAGAATAAGTTCCTTTTGAAATCACTTTAGTTTTTGAGTAAACTTAGTTTTTAAATGTGTATTATAATTTTTTCATCTTTCATAATTTTGACGTTTTAAACGTCAGTTACATCCGAGTCTGCAAAATGCTCGATTTACATTTAAAATATGATTTAAATTGAAAATAAACCATGAAAGCGTAAATATAAATGACTATGATACCATTAAGTCGGAGAAAGTAACATGATGACCACATCACCATTTTTACTTTCTCCGTTACGAAGTACGAGAAAGTATTGTGATCGTGATTTTTTTTTCAAAAAATTGTTTTACGGAAATATCCGTTTTGGGGTCCCTAGATGCCATTTCAACAATTTCTGGAAAAAAAAAATTTGTGTCTGGGTGTGTGTGTGTGTGTGTCTGTCTGTCTGTCTGTCTGTCTGTGTGTGTGTGTGTGTCTGTCTGTCTGTGTGCGCTGTATCTCAAAAACTAATAGAGCTATTGATATGAAACTTTCAACATACGTCTTATTTGATAATCTGAAGAACTGAAAAGCTTTTGGTAAAATTTCGTACACCGGAAGTGGATGTTTACCTTAACTGTTTTTTGTTTTTTGACAATATTTTCTTAAATATGAAAAATATCACAAAAACATTTAAACAAACATTGAAGACAACAAAGAAATGAACATCTTTTGCTTGAAAATATTTTTCATAAAATCATTGCTATTCGAGAAAAAAATTTATTAATTTTTTTTTAACTTTTGGTTTATAATTATGAAACGATGATAGTTACAGCAAATTTGAGTGAATAATAATTGTAGAGAATAGCAAAATGAACAACTTCTTAAGAATAAGTTTTTTTTCGAAATCTCGTTAGTTTTTGAGTAAACCGAGTTTTTGAATTTGAAGTATATTTTTTCCGTTTCATAATTTTGACGTTTTAAACGTCAGTATCATCCAAGTTTACGCAACGCTCGATGTACATTTAAAATATGATTTCAATTGAAAATGAACCATGAAAACGTAAATATAAATGATACCATCAAGTCGGAGAAAGTAACATGATGGCCACATCATCATTTTTTCCAGAAATTGTTGAAATGGCATCTAGGGACCCTAAAACGGATATTTCCGTAAAAAAAAATTTTGAAAAAAAAATCACGATCACAATACTTTCTCGTACTTCGTAACGGAGAAAGTAAAAACGTAAGACATACGAAATAGTTATCTTTTATTATCTATTTTATTTATATACTGTATGTTTTGTTTCAAAACGCATCATAGGAAATTCCCATGTAAATTTTTCAATAACCTTTTCAAGAAGCAGAAATGTAATGCCCAACAATTAAAGTATTAACAATACCAGTTTGGTGAGAGTAGACGCTATATCTGATTTGGGGATTCTTTTCGATAAAAATTTATCATTCAGTAATCACATTAAGTCAATTGTTAATAGAGTGACGAAAATGTTGGGATTTATTCGGAGAATAGGCATGGATTTTAATGTTTACACCTTAAAACTCTTGTATTGCGATTTCAATCAATGCAA
The DNA here is from genome assembly GCA_910593695.2 of Ocypus olens. Lineage (NCBI taxonomy): Eukaryota > Metazoa > Arthropoda > Insecta > Coleoptera > Staphylinidae > Ocypus > Ocypus olens. The sequence goes on along the minus strand of OU343063.1, from coordinate 32,267,218 downwards.
ATTGCCAAAATCGTACATTTTTAAATCAAAACAAAAAATCGTATTTAAAAAAAATTATATAACAGTTGAACGCGTTGTTAGATTTTTATGATTTAATCGTGAAAATGTAGAGAATTTAATACGTTTTGAAAAATCATTGTAAAATTTCCATCTTAAATCAACGCAAATTGCCAAAAATTCAAATTGTCAAAAAACGCAAATTTTCAAGTCAAAACATTTTTTTTTATTACGTAACTGCTGAATGCGTTCTTAGATTTGATGATTTAAACGTGAACATGTAGCGAATTTAACACATTTTTAAAAATCATTGGAAAATTTTCACCTTAAATCAACGCAAATTGCCAAAATTTCAGTTTTTTTTTTAATCAAAACAAAAAATCGTATTTTTTTATAAATAAATAAAGTAATAAAAGTAAATAAATAATTAAATAAGGCAAATTCGTAAACCTTCAAATTGGTAATTAGGTGGACTATTTTCATGAAATTTTTCAGAATTTTTCATCAACTTGTTCGTCAGTGTAAAAAAAGTGTTTAAAAAATCGATTAAAAAACTTTTTGAATTTTTTTAGGGTTTAAATGACCTTGGAAAAAAGGATCAAATATGTAATTGTATGGACTATTTTCATGATTTTTTTTCAGAATTTTTCATCCACTCGTTCGTCAGTAAAAAAATAATTTAAAAAAAATCGATTTACAAACTTTTGGAATTTTTCCAGTACCTAAATGACCTTGAATGACCTTGGAAAAAATTGGTTAAATGGTTAATTGGCTGGACTATTTTCATAAATTTTTTCAGAATTTTTCATCCACTCCTTCGTCAGTAAAAAAATAATGTTTATAAAACCAATTAAAAAACTTTTGGATTTTATTTTCATTATGGTCGGTCTATATGACCTTGAATTACTTTGTAAAAAACTGGCCAAATTGAGCAATTCATATGAGACTTTGAACATAAGTCTTATTTGATAATCTGAAGAACTGAAAAGCTTTCGGTAAAATTTCGTACACCGGAAATGGGCTTTTTGTTTTCTTCCAATATTTTTTTAAATATGAAAAATATCACAAAAACATTTAAACAAATATTGAACACAACAAAAAAATGAACAAGTCTTGTTTGAAAATATTTTTCGTAAAATCATTGCTATTCGAGAAATTTGTTTTTTTTTTTTCATTTTTGGTTTATAATTATGAAACGGTACCAGTTACAGCAAATTTATGTTAATAATAATTGTAGAGCATACCAAAATGAACAACTTATAAAGAATAGGTTTCTTTCGAAATCTCTTTGGTTTTTGAGTAAACTGACCATTTTCATCTTTAATAATTTTGACGTTTTAAACGTTAGTTTATTCGATTCTACAAAACGCTCGATGTACATTTAAAATATGATTTAAATTTAAAATAAACCATAAAAGCGTAAAAATAAATCATACCACCAAGTCGGAGAAAGTAACATGATGGCCACATCACCATTTTTTTAAGTTGACCATGTGGTGCTCTAATTATTGTTTAATATGGTTAATAAGACCATGAAGACTATTTGTGGCTATACAAATATTTTGTAAATGAGGTCAAACATTAACTTTTGATATTTTTAAATTGATAATGTCTTCGGATATTCGTCTCTGGAAAAAATGGTTAAACAAAATAGAAGAAAAGCGGGGATCTAATTATTGTTTAATATTGTTAATAAGACTATGAGGAAAATTTGTGGCTGTTTGAATAGTTTTATCTTATTATGGCATTTACAAGAGAATTTTAAAATAAATTTACAGAAATATGCCAATTTAACAACAACTTATGCTTAAATTGTGTATATACAAGCCATATCTAAGGGTTCTGCAGTTATAATTGTTTATAAAAAATACAGGTCATATTTTTACAAATGCTTACACGTTGAGCATTTAAGCAGATTCACAGTTTTATTTTAATATATTACGTATCATTTGGTAATAAAAAATGTAAATTATTTAATCGCGGATCGATAGAGGAAAAAGGTGTGTGAAAAAAAACTGGTTATTTATTGAGATGTCCAATAAAGGAGTAATCGTGTTGGGAAATAACATAAATAATCAACAATTATCGAGATTTTCGTGTATTTATATTACGTTTTATCTTATGTTAAACCACAAGACATCTACAAATAAATATATAGGTATAAATAGCATTTATATTCGACTGTACGAAAATAGTAACTTTGATGGTTTTTTTGTAGGCCAAAATGGTGTAAAAAACATTTTCTTAAGTATGTTGTAAACATATTTTTTTTACGAATTTACTCGTATCTATCTCAATGAAATACGTGCGTATTATTAGTGTCAAAACATTCTTAACTTCCAATTTAAATTTGCTTATTACAGTTTTAAAATCGATTAATCAATTGTTCTTCGTCACTAGATATTTTATTTTAATGATTTTGACACATTTTTTGAAGTTTGAGGATTTCACTTTCAAAACTTGTTTTGAAAATTTAATTTTCAAGCATGACATTACTTGTCAAAAGTGACAAATATACAATTGACAACTTACATTGTGACGATCTATCTGTTTTCGGGAGTGGTCGTAGCAGTGTTGCCATACGTACGGTAATTACCGTACTTGTACGGTATTCTGAGCGAAAGTACGGTATACGGTCCAAATGTTAAAACCGTACACAAATGTACGGTAATTTTCACCCTGTATAAAAGCATTTTTACCGCGTTTTTAATTCGACAAATTTATCGCACGGTAATTCCACTAGAATTCCGCTAGAAAATATAAAGTACGAAATAAATCAATCTCTTATTTTAACATAATGTTCAGCAGTATGTTTTGCGTACGAATTGCCTACTATTCAAAGGTAAAACAATGAACAAATGCAAAGAAAAATAAATACAGATATGATTGAATTCCTAAAATTTGAATGAATTTTTGAAAATTAATATTTTTGGTAGTAGAAGAAAACAAAATCTAAAAAAATAAATAGTGATATTAAAGAATTCCACATAAATTTTAAAATCTTTACAATACATCTATCTTTTTTTTTCTAATTTGCCAATTTCTTATGAATTTTCGAAAAGTCATATTTTACGTTGTCGAACAATTGAACAAATAAAAATAAATACTTATATGATGGAATTACCTTAATATACACTTGGATTTTTGAAAATGTGTCAATTTCTGCTCGAGTCATAAATTTTTAAAAACGAATTTTTAAGTGGTCCAATATTTAAACAAAGAAAAGCTAGAAAAAAAAATCATATCCCTATGATTGAATTCCACAAAAAATACTCTGATGCAATTTACCTTTAAAATTAACCTTGATTTTTGAAACGGAGTCAATTTTTGTGTTAGTTAAGAATTTTTAAAAAATAATTTTTTTAGTTGTTGAAGACAAACAAAAAATACAAAACACATAAATAGTAATATGATTGAACTCCACAAACATTTTAAAATAGTTCTACTTTACAACTAACTTACATTTTTGCAAATTCGCCAATTTCTCCCCGAGTTATGATTTTTTGAAAATTTGTTGTCGAACAATTGAACAAATTTAGAGAAAATAAATAGTCAAATGCTCGAAATTTTTAATTTATCCACAATATTTAACATAAATTTTGATTTTTGAGTTATATATTTTTTTAAATGAATTTTTAAGTGGTTTTTTTATCAAGGATAAACTAGAAGAAAAAAACATATCGATATGATTGAATTCCTTAAAAAGTGATGATGAAATCATAATACATTTACCTTTAAAATTAACGTTGATTTTTTAAATTGAGTCGATTTTTGCGCGAGTTATGAATTTTTGAAAATTAATATTTTGGCTAAAAAATAAATACTGATATAATACTAATTCCTCAAAATGTTTGATATATTGACAAAACATTTACCTTTAAAACTAACTAACTCTGCCAATTTCTGCGTGAGTTATGAATTTTTGAAAATTGGTCGAAATATTTGAACAAAGAAAAAATATAAAAATGAAATAATATCGATATGATTGAATTCTTTAAAAAGTGCGATGCTATCATAGCACATTTATGTACTTTCAAAAAAAACTTTTGAAAATGTGTTTATTTTTGGGTTTTAAATTGTCGTTTTCGGCAGTTGAAATTGTCATTTTAGGCAGTTAAAAATTGTCATTTTTGCCAGTTCAAAATGGTCGTTACCGACACTTCAAAATTGGCCTTTTGTGCAGTTGAAAATTGTCATTTGTTGGCAGCTTAAAATTTTCGATTCCAACACTTGAAAATTGGCCTTTTTGGCAGTTGAAAATTGGCCTTTGTGGCAATTAAAAATTGTCATTTTTGGCAGTTGAAAATTGTCATTTTTTTGCAGTTAAAAATTGTCACTTTTGGCAGTTAAAAATGGTGGTTGCCGACACTTGAAAATTCGCATTTTTTGCAGTTAAAAATTGTCATTTTGGGCAGTTAAAAATTGACATTTTTGGCAGTTAGAAATGGTCGTTGCCGACACTTGAAAATTGTCTTTTTTGGCAGTTAAAAATGGTCGTTTCCGACACTTAAAAATTGGCCTTTTTGGCAGTTAAAAATAATCATTTTTGGCAGTTAGAAATTGTCATTTTTGGCAGTTAAAAATTGTCATTTTTGGCAGTTGAAAATTGTGATTTTTGGCAGTTGGAAATTGTTATTTTTGGCAGTTAAAAATGGTCATTTCCGACATTTGATATATTACATAACATGCTAGACTATATCAAAAATAAAAAAAAATAGTATATTCACAAAAAATCTGAATTATCTTCAATTTTTGAAAATGCGTTGAGTTATAAATGTTTAAAAATGATGTTCTTTAATTTGTCGAATATGAACAAAGAAAAAATACTGATATGATTGAATTCCTTAAAACATTTAATGCAATCATAATATATTTACCATTAAAATTAACTGAGTTTTAAAAATGCGTGGGTTGAATTTTTGAAAATTAATTAATTTATTTATTTTATTTTATTTATTTATTAATTATTATTTATTAATTATTGTTTATTAATATTTAAAGTTGTCGAAATCTTGAATAAAAAATCAATTTTTTTAATACACTCACAAAACATCTCCCTTTAAAACTTACTGTAATTTTTGAAAATGCGTTACTTTTTCCGTTATGAATTTTTGAAAATTAACGTTTTAAGTTGTCGAACAAAAAAAAAACGATATAGAATTTCTCAAAAATTTTAGTAAGCATATTCACAAAACATCTGCCCTTAGAATCAACTTGGACTTTTGAAAATGTGTCAATTTTTGCGTGAGATTAATTTTTGAAAATTAATATTTAAAGTTGTTGAAAACAAAAAGTCGATATTCACAAAACATCTATTTCATTTTATTTATTTAATGTGCCAATAATAATAGGTTTACACAGGTCAATATACATAATATAAATAAGTGGTTTCAATAAATAAATGAAAATATGAGTCATAACAGATATAAAAAAAACTTACAGGGTGTAGAAATATGCAAAAGATGCGTTCAGAAAGAAAACTGTAACATGGATAAATAACAAATGTATCTTCCTTTAAAACTAACTTTAATTTTTGAAAAAGTGTCACTTTTTCAATTTTTAAAAACCAATTTTTAAACAAGGAAAAACCAGAAAAAACATCATATCGCTATGATTTAATTCCATACAAATTTTTTGATGCAACCATAATACATCTACCTTTAAAATTAATCTTGATTTTTGAAACTTAGTCAATATTTAATTATGAATTTTTGAAAATTAATGTTTTAAGTTGTTGAACACTTAAACAAAACCAAAATCGAAAAGAAAATAAGGTCTGATATGATAAGAGTTCCTCAAATATTTTAGAATATTCACAGAACATCTACCTTTATTTTTCGAAAATTAATGTTAGTGCTTTTTCTCTTGTAAAATACACACATTCATTTAAATTGAATTACGCTAGTTTTCTCAACTATCCAACACAATTCCGTTAGAAAATCCGCCAGCCGCTAAAACGAAAATTACTCGGATTCAAAATCCGCCAGATCTAGAGGATTTTCCGCTGACCTGGCAACACTGCCTATGGGAAGTATTGAAATCTATCTCGTCCCGATAGTTAACATTATATTAGCAGATAGGACCATCTAGCGTCGATTTATGTAACAAATTCGTAGAAAAATGTGCAAATCCTCGAAATAATCCAATAGAACAAGATTTTATAAGGGGGAGAAAACGTTTTTTATGTGATATTTTCTGTAAAAAAAATTTTTTAAACCTTCGCTTCACCTCTGAAATCGTAAGTTTACATCATTATAAGTGTGTATTTCTCGTAGTCCACACCCTAATAAATTATCACATCTAACATGTATCTACGGTAATTTATTTTTTACTTTCTCCGTTACGAAGTACGAGAAAGTATTGTGATCGTGATTTTTTTTTCCAATTTTTTTTTTACGGAAATATCCGTTTTGGGGTCCCTAGATGCTATTTCAACAATTTCTGGATTTTTTTTTTGTGCCTCTGTGTGTGTGTGTATGTGTGTTTGTGTGTGTGTGTCTGTCTGTGCGCGCTGTATCTTGAAAACTAATAGAGCAATCGATATGAAACTTTGAACATACGTCTTATTTGATAATCTGAAGAACTGAAAAGCTTTTGGTAAAATTTCGTACACCGGAAGTGGGTGTTTACCTCAACTGTTTTTTGTTTTTTGCCAATATTTTCTTAAATATGAAAAATATCACAAAAACATTTAAACAAACATTGAAGACAACAAAGAAATGAACATCTTTTGCTTGAAAACATTTTTCATAAAATCTTTTTTTTTTCGAGAAAAAAATTTATTATTTATTTTTTATTTTTTGTTTATAATTATAAAACGCTAATAGTTACAGCAAATGTATGTTAATAATAATTGTAGAGAATGCTAAAATGAACAACTTATAAAGAATAAGTTTTTTTCGAAATCTCTTTAGTTTTTGAGTAAACTGAGTTTTTGAATTTGAAGTATAATATTTCCGTTTCATAATTTTGACGTTTTAAACGTCAGTTTCATCCGAGTTTACACAACGCTCGATGTACATTTAAAATATGATTTCCATTGAAAATAAACCACGAAAACGTAAATATAAATGGCTATGATGCCATCAAGTCGGAGAAAGTAACATGATGGCCACCATTTTTTCTGGTTGAAACAATATTGAGGGATATTGCCTTAGTTACGATATGCTATAACACACTTACATTTCCCTAGGAAAATATGACGCTCATATTTCCCTAGGAAAATATAAATAAAAAATGGTGATGTTACTTTCTCCGACTTGATGGTATCATTTCATGGTTTATTTTCAATTGAAATCATATTTTAAATGTACATCGAGCGGATGAAACTAACGTTTAAAACGTCAAAATTATGAAAGATGGAAAAATTATACTTCAAATTCAAAAAGTCAATTTACTCAAAAACTAAAGGGATTTCGAAAAAAACGTATTCTTTATAAGCTGTTCATCTTGGCATTCTCTACAATTATTGTTCACATAAATTTGTTGTAACTATTATCGTTTTATAATTATAAACCAAAAATTAAAAGAAATAATAATACATTTTTTCTCGAATAAAAATGATTTTATGAAAAAAGTTTTCGAGCAAAAGATGTTCATTTCTTTGTTATCTTCAAAGTTTGTTTAAATGTTTTTGTGATAGTATTCATATTTAAGAAAATATTGGCAAAAAACAAAAAACAGTTAAGATAAACGCCCACTTCCGGTGTACGAAATTTTACCAAAAGCTTTTCAGTTCTTCGGATTATCAAATAAGACGTATGTTCAAAGTTTCATATCAATTGCTCCATTAGTTTTTGAGATACAGCGCACACAGACACACATACAGACACACACACACACAGACACAATTTTTTTTTTCCAGAAATTGTTGAAATGGCGTCTAAGGACCCCGAAACGGATATTTCCGTAAAAAAATTTTTTGGAAAAAAAATCACGATCACATTACTTTCTCGTACTTCGTAACGGAGAAAGTAAAAAATGTCATTAGGAGCTTCTCGCAAGAATTGTTTTAATTGCTCTCGGGACAACACCTCCGATTTCTTAGGAAGGTATCCTTTATGGATTTTACAGCTTTGGATTTTACCGGAACCAAACATTCAAGGTTTTTCGCCGTTTGCGTTAACACATGGTTTGACATTTCAGCAATTTATGAAACAACGCAAAAATCAAACCAGTCAACTATGATATTTACAAACAAGGCCCTTAGAAACGTTACCAATCCGATAAATTCAAAAATTTACAATCCAATATTTTCCCATTTACAGAACAATATTCTTTCAACCAGAAAAAAAACTATTGATTACAACACGGGAAATATGAATACATTTCCTAAAATATACTATTCATATTTCCCTAGTTGTAATAATAGCTATAATAAGTATGGCATTCCAGAGTACGCGGGTACGGTAATTCGTTTTCGAACGTGTGGCAACACTGGGTCGTAGGAAAAGTCTATTAGCATTAACCTCATGTATTATTTATTATCAAAAATATTCGCAGTGGTAATAATAAGGAAACTGTCAATCAATTAATTAAAGCATGTATTGCAAAAGCAGTTTCTATTAAAAAATATAATTTAAAAAAAAATACTGTACAAACTGACAATTCCTCACGAATTGAGTCGTCAAATCGTACATTCGTGCAAATAAAAAAAAACACGTCTTGCACTCATCATAACCCACACATGCACACACAAATTGCTCCAGCATGTGTGTGCATGTTTATAATTATTCCAACTACAATTCTAGACGAGATTTTAATGATATAATAAATACTGTTATCTAAAGCATTGCTCTTACAGAAATGTGGCCCAGATCCAGCGTGCGGTCCCGATTTCAGAGAATTGGAAATGACGGATGAACTCAGGCAGTACGTTCTGGACCTACATAACCACTTGAGGAACAACGTCGCGTCAGGCAATGAAACGAGAAACTATCAACCGTCAGCTAAGAAAATGATGACTTTGGTAAGATTTTAATAGTATATTATACATTACTTTTTCTATGGTCATATAGATTTCATTTTTTATTTATTTTTTCTGTTCTTGGGGTAAATCGTAAAAAAATGCAAGAGAATATATTTTTAAACAAAAGTGTAGCTATCATTTCCAAGGCACTCTTTGCAAAAACAGGATTTTTGGCATATCCATTAAACTGCTAGACCAAACCCCAATACATGACAATTCATCGTAATCAGAAAAAGAAATCTGTATTTGAAAATGCAAAAACACAAGATGGCTCCCATAAGAAAAAACAAAGTTGATGATGTTTCCCTAAAATCTAAACGTCGAATTTGTATTATTATATCATCACGTTGTAGAGCGTACAAAGTGGCAATGATAAAGTGTTAATTGTTTTGAAGTATCTCAATAAATATTTTCGCAAAAAATAAAAACATTTTTTGAAAATTTGGATTTTTTTTTGATATCTTCGGAAGTAGTCGGAATATTTTATGTTTCAAAACGGCATTATGTTACACTCCAGATTGGGCAACTTTTCCCTAATTTAACCGACCTTGTATCTTTTCAAATAACTGAGATCCCCATGCTTGAGCTCCAAAAACGGGCACCCTGTATATGTCGTAGGCTAATTGAAAAATTCGGCTTATTGCAAAGAGCCCCGTCATTTTGCAATGCGCCCGGCTAATTGGAAATTTGTAGAGCGCTTTCCAATCAGCGTGATATTTGGAGTCGGAGTCGCTACATTTTTGTCACGACTCCACACCCCTGGGTAAAACAATGAAAAATTGAAAGAAAAATAAATGCAGATACAATTGAATTGCTTGAAAATTTAAATGTATTTCATTCTTATGAGTTATGAATTTTTGAATATTAATATTTATAGTTCTTGAAAAAATAAATTCCTCAACAATTTGAATATCTTTACAAAACATATATCAATAAAACTGCAATTTTTGAAAATCTGCCAATTTTTCCGTAAGTTATGAAAGTTAGGGTGGGTTTACAGTACATTTTTTAATTCGAAATTAAGTTAATCGCGCAATTAATTTAATAGCGCCATCAAATTAATCGCGGTTTAGAGATACTCTTTTGTCGAAATTAACAACGCTATTAGTTAATTTCAATTAAGGCGATTTTAATCGCGGTTGGTACGGCGCGAGACGTCAGCGGCTAACTTCACGCCGTTTAACGTAACCTATAAATTAAATAGTCTGTCACCAATCTGTCGCCACGAATAGGTGCGCATGTGTTGATTGTACACACACAGACACAACATTTTTACTTTCTCCGTTACGAAGTACGAGAAAGTATTGTGATCGTGATTTTTTTTTCAAAAATTTTTTTTACGCAAATATCCGTTTTGGGGTCCCTAGATGCCATTTCAACAATTTCTGGAATTTTTTTTTTGTGTCTGTGTGTGTGCTGTGTGTGTGTGTGTCTGTGTGTGTGTGTGTGTGTGTGTGTGTGTGTCTGGCTGTGTGCGCTGTATCTCAAAAACCAATAGAGCAATTGATATGAAACTTTGAACATAAGTCTTATTTGATAATCCGAAGAACTGAAAAGCTTTTGGTAAAATTTCGTACACCGGAAGTGGGTGTTTACCTTAACTGTTTTTTGTTTTTTGACAATATATTCTTAAATATAAAAATATCACAAAAACATTTAAACAAACATCGAAGAAAACAAAGAAATGAATAGCTTTTGCCTGAAAATATTTTTCATAAAATTATTGCTATTCGAGAAAAAAAATTATTATTTTTTTTTAATTTTTGGTTTATAATTATGAAACGATAATAGTTATAGCAATTTTATGTGAATAATAATTGTAGAGAATGCCAAAATGAACAACTTCTAAAGAATAAGTTTTTTACGAAATCTTGTTAGTTTTCGAGTAAACCTAGGGTGGGTTTACAGAAAGCAAATCAAATATTTGATTGCAATTAACTATTTGATTGCGATTAAAATTCGCGTTGCCTTGCCAACTAATATCAATCAACATGAAATCAAATAGTTAATCGCGATTAAGTTAACAGCGTTGTTAAGTCCGATTTGATTGCGATTAAATAAAAAATCGGTTTACAGAAGCTCGATTAGCATTTGATTGCGATTAACTTTTTGTTTAATTTGACGTTAACTTAATTGACGGCGCTACCTCAATTAAGTCCCTGATTAAAGTGAATGTGAAAAGAAAAACTTATTAACAACAAAAATTTGGAAAGTTATCAATTAATAAAAGGTAAGTAATTGATGAAACACGTATTTGTTATCCGAATAATGTTAATACAGGCGTCATAAATTTATGTACATATGTATAAGGCAAGCCAAAACATTATTTGGCTGTGCAAAAATAAAAAAGTAGAGGAACCTATTTCATAGCATCACAAGATGTTATTCAAATTTATTTAACAGCGGAGAAGGTAATTAATTCTAATGATATCGTCAAAATCAAAACAAATTAATCTAAAACTGTGCAATACTATACTATACTATAGTATATGGCCAGTGCAAACATGCATTTAATACATACGTCATGGCACAGCATATCTCTGAACAAACGTTCTTGGACAATGATAAGGTCCAGTTAATTATATTAATAATTATTACCGAAAAATTATAAACGCCAAAAACTACATAGGAACATATTGTTCCGACATGTATAAACATTTTCCCGCATTAAAGAACATCCTCTTGATTCATTTGCATTATTTTATATAACCTTTTACAAAAGTAAACGCGCCAGCAGAGAACAGCAGATCGTTTAAACACCATCGACCGCCATGCAATCCACACATGCGCACTTATTCGTGGCGACAGATTGGTGACAGACTATTTAATTTATAGGTTATGTTAAACGGCGTGAAGTTAGCCGCTGATGTCTCGCGCCGTACCAACCGCGATTAAAATCGCCTTAATTGAAATTAACTAATAGCGTTGTTAATTTCGACAAAAGAGTATCTCTAAACCGCGATTAATTTGATGGCGTTATTAAATTGATTGCGCGATTAACTTAATTTCGAATTAAAAAATGTACTGTAAACCCACCCCTAGTTTTTGAATTTGAAGTATAATTTTTCCATCATTCATGATTTTGACGTTTTAAACGTCAGTTTCATCCGAGTTTACGCAACGCTCGATGTACATTTAAAATATGATTTCAATTGAAAATAAACCCATGAAAACGTAAATATAAAGTCGGAGAAAGTAACATGATGGCCACATCACCATTTTTACTCTACATAACATACTGTCTGTGTGTTTTTAGGACTTTTTTCAGCCTTTCTGAGACAATTTTTTCAGAAACTTCAGAACTTTCTACGAGAATTTTTTTAAGAACTTTTCTTAGGACTTATTTTAGGACTCTTTAGATGACCTTTTTCAGGTCCTCTGGTATTTTGAACGAAGACTATTTTTCAGGACTTTTATGCAGGACGTTTTTATGACTAAATCGTTGTTTTTTCAAAGTTTGAAACAAGAGACGGACTCTTAACTTTTACAGAATTTTTCGTAAAACACTGGGCTTTCATATTTTAGAAAAATCCAGACTTATTAATCGCATAGTTTTCCAAATAATCACTGTCAAATTCAAGAATGACCATTTTATGCGCTAAAAAAATAGAAAAATCGTTGTTTTTTCTTAAATTTCAAACAAGTACTTACTCTTAACTGTTATAGAATCATTAATAAAACACTGGGCTATCATATATGAGAAAAATCCAGGCTCATTAATTGCGCAGCTTTCCAAATAATCACTGACAAACTCAAAATTTACCATTTTTGCGCTCGAAAATCGAAAAATCGTTTTTTCAAAATTTGAAACAAATACAGACTCAACTTTTACAGAATTATTCGCAAAACACTAGGATTTCATATTTTAGAGAAATCCAGTCTCATGAATCGCGCAGTTTTCCAAATAATCTTTGTCAAACTCAAGAATAACCATTTTATGCGCTCGAAAATCGAAAAATCGTTGTTTTTTCAAAAGTTGAAACAAGTGCGGACTTAACTTTTACAGAATGATTTGTAAAAAACTGAGCTTTCATATTTTAGAAAAATCCAGACTTATTAATCACTTAGTTTTCCAAATAATCACCGTTAAACTAAAAAATAACCAATTGCTGCGCTCGAAAATCGAAAAAAACGTAAATTTTTCAAAATTCAAAACAAGTACTGACTCTCAACCTCTACAAAATCATTCATAAAGGAATTATCAGGACTCTTTCTTCAAGATTTTATTTCTAACATTGTTTCTCCAGGACTATTTTTAATTGTATTAACAGGAATTCTTTTTTAGGAACTTTTTTTGGGGAATTTCTTAAGTACCTCCTTGTTTTTAAGACTTTTTCTTGGTATTTTTTTCTAGAACAACTTTTTCAGAATTTCTTCATGACATTTTTTTCGGAATATCTTTTTCATGAATTTTCTTTCACGACCTTGTTTGAATTTTTTTTTCAGGACTTTTTCAGAATTTTCTTTTTCAAGTTGATTTTAAAAACATTTACTTTCAGGTATTTATTTAGGACATTTTTTGGGGACTTTTTTCAGGCCTTTTTGCTGGATTTTTTATAGGACTCTTTCTTAGGACTTCTTATTAAGAACTTTTTCAAGACTCTTTTTGGGAAAAAAATTTTTTAAACAATTTCTTCGGAACTATTTCAAGATTTATTTTCAGTACTCTTTTTTACAGATTTAGGATGTATTATCAGGACTCTTTTTCTGAACTTTTTTCAGAACTGTTGTGCAAGACATTTTTTTGTCAGGACTTTTTATCAAGACTTTTTTATCAGGACTTTGTTGTTCAGGACTTTTACTAGTTTATTTAGGACTTTTTAATTAGGACTATTTTTAGAAATATTTTTCAGTATTTTCTCGTTCAGGACTTTTATAAGGTTTGTTAGGACCTCTTAAGCAGGACTATTTTAGAAATCTTTTTTAGGACTTCTTTCAGGATTTTTTGTTTGTTTTTGAGTAAACTTACGGTAAAGATTATTAGAATTTGAAGTATAATTTGTCACTTTCATCTTTCATAATTTTGACGTTCTTGCGAAACGCTCGATGTACATTTAAAATATGATTATAGTTAAAAATAAACAAAAATGTGCAAATATAAAACAATTATACCATCAAATCGGAGAAAGTAACATGATGGACACATCACCATTTTTTTTCCAGAAATTGTTGAAATGGCATCTAGGGACCCCAAAACGAATATTTCCGTAAAAAAAATTTTAGAAAAAACAATCACGATTACAATACTTTCTCGTACTTCGTAACGGAGAAAGTAAAAATAGAAAAAAAAATTCATGCCGATATGATTGAATTCCTTAAAACCTCTAAGGCAATCAATAAATAATACATTTACCTCTAAAATTAACTTTGATTTTTGAAAAAGGGTACATTAATATTTTAAGTTATCGAACACTTAAACAAAATTGAGTTCCTCAAATATTTTAATACATTCACAGAACGACTACCTTTCAAACTAACATTGATTTTTGAAAATGTGTTCATTTTTGGATGTTATGAATTTTTGATTAAATTAATGTTTTAAGTTGAATACTTGGCAAAAAAAAATCTAAAAAAAAATACTGGAATGATAAAATTTCTCAAAAATTGAAGTAAATTCATAAAACATCTGCCTTTGGAATTAACTAGGATTTTTGAAAATGTGTCAACTTTTGCGTGAGCTATGAATTTTTGAAAATTATTTTTTTAAGTTGAATATTCGAACAAAAAAAAATGGTGATGTGGCCATCATGTTACTTTCTCCGACTTGATGGTATCATGTATATTAACGTTTTCATGGTTCATTTTCAATTGAAATCATATTTCAAATGTACATCGAGCGTTGCGTAAACTTGGATGAAACTGACGTTTAAAACGTCAAAATTATGAAACGGAAAAAATATACTTCAATTTCAAAAACTCGGTTTACTCAAAAACTAACGCGATTTCGAAAAAAACTTATTCTTTAGAAGTTGTTCATTTTGCTATTCTCTACAATTATTATTGATACAAATTTGCTGTAACTATCGTCGTTTCATAATTATAAACCAAAAGTTAAAAAAATTAATAATTTTTTTTCTCGAATAGCAATGATTTTATGAAAAATATTTTCAAGCAAAAGATGTTCATTTCTTTGTTGTCTTCAATGTTTGTTTAAATGTTTTTGTGATATTTTTCATATTTAAGAAAATATTGGCAAAAAACAAAAAACAGTTAAGGTAAACGCCCACTTTCGGTGTACGAAATTTTACCAAAAGCTTTTCAGTTCTTCAGATTATCAAATAAGACGTATGTTGAAAGTTTCATATCAATTGCTCTATTAGTTTTTGAGATACAGCGCGCACAGACAGACACACACACACGCACACACAGACACAATTTTTTTTTTCCAGAAATTGTTGAAATGGCATCTAAGGACCCCAAAACGGATATTTCCGTAAAAAAATTTTTTGAAAAAAAAATCACGATCACAATACTTTCTCGTACATCGTAACGGAGAAAGTAATAGAAAAAAATGTATACTGATATGATTTAATTCCTTAAAAACCCTAACGTAGTGATAATACATTAAATTAACAATTAACGTTTATTTTTGAAAACGAGTCAATTTTTGAAAATGAATATTTTAATTCATGTTGTATTGTCGTATTAAGGTTGTTTATATTAGATTAGTGAAAGGTTGGTACTCCCTTAATAATTTTTATTTAATTTGCAAATTAATTACACAAAACCAAAATCGTAAACAAAATATTTTAATACACTCACAGATCGTATACCTTTAAACCTAACTTTTATTTTTGAAAATGTGTTGATTGCCGAAAAATCTAAAAAAAAAATACTGATATGATAGAATTTCTCAAAAATTAAAATAAATTCACAAATCATCTCCCTACGGAATTAACTACGATTTTTGAAAATGTGTCAACTTTTGCGTGAGTTATAAATTTTTGAAAATTATTTTTTTTAGTTGTTGAATATTTAAACAAAGAAAAAATAGGAAAAAAAGATAATGATATTATTGAATTCCTTAAAAACTCTAATGCAATCATAATACATTTTACTTTGGTTTTTGAAAACGAGTAAATCTTTTCGTGGGATGAATTTTTGAAAATTAATAATTTCAGTTGTCAAACACTTACACAAACAAAAATCGTAAACAAAATTGAGTCCCTCAAATATTTTAATACATTCACAGAACAATTACCTTCAAAACTTACCTTGATTTTTGAAAATGTGTTCATTTTTGGGTGTTATGAATTTTTGTTTGCTGTCCAACACGACAAAAAAATACTGACATGATAGAATTTCAAAAAAATTTTAATATATTCACAAAACATCTGCCTTTAGAATAAACTTCGATTTTTGGAATGTGCCAATTTTTGCCTGAGTTATGAATTTTTGAAAATTAATATTTTAAGTTGTCGAACACTTACATAAAACCAAAATCGTAAACAAAATTAAGTTCCTCAAATATTTTAATACATTCACTGAACGAGTACCTTTAAAACTAACTTTTATTTTTGAAAATATGTTCGTTGCCGAACACTTGACAAAAAAAAACTAAAAAAAATAAATCAATGAGAACAAAAAAAAATACTGATATGATAGAATTTCTCAAAAATTTAAGTAAATTCACAGAAAATCTGCCTTTGGAATTAACTAGGATTTTTGAAAATGTGTCAACTTCAGCATGGGATGAATTTTCGAAAATTAATATTTTAAGTTGTACCTTTAAAACTAACTTTGATTTTTGAAAATTTGTTCATTTTTGGTTGTTATGAATTTTTTTAAATTAACGTTTGTTGTCCAACACGATAAAAAATACTGACATGATAGAATTTCACAAAAATTTTAATGTATTCACATCTGCCTGTAGAATAAACTTCGATTTTGGGCATGTACCAATTTTTGCACGAGTTATGAATTTTTTAAAATTAACATTTAAAGTTGTTGAAGACGAACAAAAATATCTAATTATTTTAATATACACACAAAACATCTACATTTAAAACTAACTTTACTATTTTTAAATGTGTCACTTTTTCCGTAAGTTATAATGTTTTAAGTTTTTGCCTTTTCTCGTAAAAAAATATATTCTTTGAAATTAAAGTTTAAATATAAAATAAATTACGCAAGATTTTTCAACAATCCAACATTATCCCGCTAGAAAATCCGCCAGCCGCTAAAACGAAAATTATTCCGCAATTCGGATTCAAAATACGCCAGATCTAGCGGATTTTCCGCTGACTTGGTAACACTGGGCTAAGGGCTTATTAAAAAGTGCTCCACAAATTTCCAATTAGCCCGGCGCATTGCAAAATGACAGTGCTCTTTGCAATAAGCCGGATTGTTCAATTAGCCTACGACATATACATTTCTAAGAATTAACAATTCCACGTTCATGTTGTGACATCAATATAATGAAAAACAATTGAAGCTGAATTTGGAATTATCCATATCTTTTTGATAACTGCAAAAATTAAGAAAACATTTATGTTTATGCTTTACGCTTAATAATAATTTTTCATTCTTGCCAATCCGTTCGACAGTTATCCCCAAAACCATAATTGACCGTTGAACTTGTGATTTTTACATTATTTGCATTTTTGTGACAGAATTTCTGTCTACAAAACAGCTAAAAAACTGAATGAAAATAACTACATCTTCGTATTTTATTTCTTAACCATGAAATAATTTTCTTAAATTGTAGACACAAAGTCTCCGTCACAAGTCGAAGTGATAAAAATGCAAATGAGCCGCAAACCACACATTCACACGTCCTATCCTGTATTTAATTATATCTCCGGAACAAACTGCGAGAACACCTGTTGGAGCAGGTAACAATGCGCGATCCTTTTGTATTTCGAATTTGCAAAAAAAAAACAACTAAAAACCGGTAAGACTATAAATTTTGATAATTTAAATGTCCGGAGACTAGTTTCGAGAAAATAATTTATGCAACGAAGCGCGCCCAGAAACATCCAATAAAATTAATCTTATCGACAACGAAATACCAAAAAAAAATTGTCTCGGAATTATATCGTTAAGTTTTGACGGATTAAATAAATGGATGTTGTCGAAATGATCATTTGTAATTTTGATGTGAATAATATACAGGGTGCCCGTTTTTCGAGCGGCACCATGGGGATTTCAGTTATCTTAAGAGATACAAGGTTGGTTAAATTAGGGCAAAGTTGTGTATTATAACGTTGATTAATAATCTGTTGAGAAATTGGAGTTACCTTTTTTTGTTTTCAAAAAATCGCGAAAAAATAAAAAAATTCAATTTTCATTTTTACTTTTTTATTCGAAAACTATTACGATTGCGCATTTTACACTAAAATATTATTAGAGCCCTTTTTAATGGAGGATCTAAATATGTTATTAGATTTATTATAACTTTCAAGATCGCGGAGAAACAATAGACAACTTTTGTTTTTCTTATGGCCGCCATATTGGATTTTTACAATTTCTAATGCAAGATTTTTTCTGTTTACGATGATATATCACACATTATGTTTTAATTTTACATTTGAGCCAAAATTTTAAATTTATTATTTTTGTAAAGAGTGCCATGTAAACAAAATCAACACTTTTGTTCGAAACAAAATGTGACAGTTCCATTTAAACTTCATTCTTGAAATTTACTTTCGTGGTAACTTTATCGTAAAAATGAAATTGAAGAATAACGCGATATTTTACAAATTTATTACATCTTGTGTATCTTCAGAAATATCCGAGAAATTTATCCCCATTGGATTACTTTTTATGGGGAACTTTGAAAAATAAGATTTATCAAAGCGTTCCAACCAATATTAATGAACTGCGTAGAAGTATCGTTGATTCTATAAATAATATTAGAAGAGATATTAGTAGGGCAATTTATAATTTAAGAAAAAGCGCAGAATTGTGTTTGGAAGTGGAATGTGAATGTGAATAATTTGAACACTTATTGTAGCATTATGTTTTCTAGTAGTTTTAAATGTTGTAATAAATTCCTGAGATTGTTATTCGTTTACAAATTGTATTTTTTATGTAAACCCAACCTTACCCAAACAGAAGTGTTGATAAATGAATGCATATTCCCTTGCTTGATTGTAGATGAATTAAATAATAAAATAAAATGCCACAGTTTGTTTTATAGGCTTTGTAATACTCATTGTTGTAGAAAAGTGTGATGTTTGCATGGCACTTTTTACAAAAATAATACATTTCAAATTTTGGCTCAATTGTAAATAACGATCATTATCATCGTAAACAGAAAAAAATCTTGCATTAGAAAATGTAAAAATCCAATATGGCGCCCATAAGAAAAACAAAAGTTGTCTATTGTTTCTCCGCCATCTTGAAAGCTACAATAAATCTAATAACATATTTAGATCCTCCATTAAAAAGTGCTCTAATAATGTCTGAGTGCAAAATACGTAATAGTAATAGTTTTCGAATTAAAAATTAAAATTGAAATTTTTTATTTTTTCGCGATTTTTTTAAAACAAAAAAAGGTAACTCAAATTTGTCAACAGATTATTAATCAACGTTATAATACACAACTTTGCCCTAATTTAACCAACCTCGTATCTCTTAAGATAACTGAAATACCCATGGTGCCGCTCGAAAAACGGGCACCCTGTATAGTGGGCCGCGACATGAATTCTGATTATTGTTTCTCACAGCTCTTTATAAGTTATAACTGCAGTTGTTATTAAATATTTTGATTAAACTAATATTAAATGAGTAATATGGATTTGAAAATTTCGAATTACCAACTTTAAATAAGTTTTCTTTTATTAGTAAATTGTGATATTTGAAATTATAGAAAATTACGGGTATGGCAAAAAAACTTCATTGGTTTTTCGGTTTTTTGAGAATAACTTTTGAGCAAATTTGTAAAATCTTCCGGCATAAATTATCTACTATCTACTCATTAAACAGATACAGATAGGATAGAAAAAAACAAAATTCAATTGTTTTAACGTTTTTTTGAGGATAACCGGGTGACTTGATTTTCCAAATATTTTGAGCAAACAGTTCCACTCATCAAATAGTTACGGATAAGAAGAAAAAAACAAAATTCGCCTTTTGATTGTTTTTAAATTTTTTGAGGATGCTGCTAACCGGATGACCAGATTTGGAAAATTCTTCGAGCAAACAGTTTTATATATCAAATAGATGTAGATAACATGACAAACAACATTGGACATTCAATTGTTTTCAAGTTTTTTTTTAAGATAGCTACTCACCGGAAGACCAGATTTTTTTTTTAATTTTGAGCAAATAATTCTACGCACCAAACAGATAAAGATAAGATAAAAAACAAAATTCGATTTTAAATTATTTTTGACTGATGGATGATCACATTTTTTAAATTCTTGCAACAATTCTTTGCGATTCGTACGTAGTAGTACGAAAATGATATTTGGTGGCTTTAAATGGTTTTAAATGGTGCCCCTTTCTGTATACATAGATTTTATTTCCGTTTCTCCATTTCCGATAAAATGACATCAACTTCAGAATTTCAAATGGGACATCCTGTATATTTATGGATTTTTGGAAAGGTGATTGAAAGACAAATTCAGCGATACCATATTATTTCCGGTAAATATTTTCGATCGTTTTAAAATGAATGTTTCTATTCCTTTTTAAATCACGAATCTAACGACGGATTATCATTACGGTATTGTGTGTACGTGAAACAAACATTGAATTTTTAAATTCGCCCAATTATTAACCGAGATATGGATATTTGAATAATTGTCGTGTTTGAACGTTGAACATTTTTCCCCGGAAAATCAATTGAGAAAAAAAAATATTTCAGAACAATGAAACTTTGGGAAATCATTAAGAGTTCCATTTGAAGCAGACCACCAAAGTTTGGCAACATTTGGGTCACCCCGTCAGCCCCACCAGCCGCAACGGGGTGCCAAAGACCGAAACAACCCCCATCAGTACCGGCCTAAATTTTGTTTGAATGTTGGTTTGTACATAATGTGTATACGCTTCTCAGACGCTCACCAAATAATTTTTAGAGGCCCAAAGTTGATGAAAAAAAATAAGCTTCTTCCCGTTAACGTCCGAGTGCTCCCCAAACTGCAAATTAAGAAATGCATTGATAGTGCATTGTCACATTTGACAGATGTCAGATTCAGAAACTGGGGTTACCACCAGATTACATTCTCGAAGTTCCTCAATAATTCCTAAAATAAGGTTTTTTATTTTTTTCACCCCTTCTGTACGGATGAGAGAGGTGGCGCTTTTGGGCAATGTGGTGTTTATCAATTGTCATCGAATGAGCAAATTTGATCGTCCCCGTGATCCTCCCCGTAGCCTTCTCAAGAAATTATACAGGAAAATCTGCCCGGCCTTCCGGGTACAATTTAACCTGGACAATTTAAAACGATTCTATCCTCTCCACAAAAGACCCCTCTACAACATTTATTGTCATAATTTTTTGATTTTTTTAATCGTTAGTTATGAATTTTTTTATCTGTCGAGGCACCATATTTTTCATTTTTCATGAGTAAACCGTCGGAAATTTGAGTGAAAATCGCATGACATGGATTCGGCTGAAATTTTCACCAAAGATACCTTTCGGCAGAAGGGGTACCGCGTGAGAAGTATTTTATCTCTGGGGGCCCTCTTCCCGGGGCCCCGGCCTTAAAAGTGAGCGATTCAAGATTACCTATATCTTCATGCCTTTAGTTTTGACTTTGAAGAGTCTGTCAAAGCTCCAGTATATTTACAAAGCTTTCCACTACAATATTTACGTTGGAACATTTTTTTTGATTTGTTGCTTCCTTAACGGGATACGATTGTTCAAAGATTGACCTCATTGTTTCCACCTGTTTTCAAGCTTCTTTCATATAAAATGACAGTTTCTGTCAGATTGAAAATTTTCGGAGTTAATGACATTAACATGACATGCTTAAAGTCGCGGGTTTAGGTTAGGAACCTATTAGCCGCGTCCCGGGGCCCGGCCTTAAAGGTGAGCGATTCAAAATTATTTTTCGGGAGTCTTTATGCCTTCAGTTTTGACTTTGAAGAGTTTGTCGAAGCTCCAGTATATTGACGGAATATTACCCTACAATATTTATGTTGGAACTTTTTTTGATTTGTTGTTGCTGTTCCCTTAACGGGATACGATTTCTCAAAGATTGACCACATTGTTTCTACCTGTTTTCAAGTTTCTTTCAGGGGCGTATTTTTTTTCTGTTTAAAATGAATAGAGCTGATATGTCTAGAGTTCGTAAATGGTACAACGATTTTTCATCTCTATTTTTTTCAAAATTTTTGGAACTACCTCTTCGCGCCATTTGCATCCCCTGGGTTCGTTTTCCCACTTTTAAGGCCGTATTTTTTCGTCTTTTAAAGTCGAATAACTGAAATTCGCAGGAATGAGAGAAGATATTTTTAAATTTTTTTTGGAATCACCTCTAGGTGCCATTTGCACCCCGCAGGGTTCGTTTTCCTTCATTTAAGGCAGATTTTTTTTCTTTTCAAGTCGGAAAGCCGAAATTTTAGGGATCGCAGAGGATACAAGTGGCTTTCAAAAAAAGAAAGGAAATAAAAATGAAAAATGAAAAATAATTTAAAATATATATATATTCATCGACGGCGCAGCGCAGGCCGTCGTTCGTCACCGGTTACTTTGGTCAATTTTAATGGGATACGCTCAGACGACGGCGCAGCGCAGCGGAGCCGTCAGTCGCCACCAGTAACTTTATTAAATTTAAAGGGTCACGCACGGATGACGGCGCAGCACAGTGGAGCCGTCATTCGTCACCGGTTACTTTGCTCAATTTAAATAGGTTAAGCACGGACGACGGCGCAGCGCAGTGGAGCCGTCGTTCGTTACCGGGTATTTTGGTAAATTTTAATAGGATACGCATGAACGACGGCACAGCGTAGCGGAGCCGTCGTTCGCCACCAGTTACTTTGGTCAATTTTAATGGGTTAACGGTAAGGTATCCATCAAAAGTACGGTAAACGCCCGCGAGAGGGGGATTAAATCAAATTGGTATGACTGTAGGCAACCCAGCTTACAGCGAGGGTAAATTAACTCGGTGCTATTTCCATATATCTAATACATTCAAGGTTGCGCCTGCGATTCTAAAAGAGAGAGGCTATTATACGTCTGCACCCCGCTACAGCGCGAGCGTGAGAACCGTATTAGAATATGTATTGTGGTTATTTTTTTTTTTCGCATCGGTGGTGGCGTGTGAGAAGTTATAAAAAAACACTTCTGCTGTAGCGTTTACACCAAACCTCGCCCAACCCAACCATTTCACGGTCTAGCGAGCGTCGTCCAAACACAATTGAAGGGCGACATAATCGTAAGCAAGTAATTCCCAAGAAATAATCTCTTGGGGATTATAACTTGAAATCTTCATTATTGTCATACAACAAATCTCCAAAAGCTACCAATAGATTTTATAATGTAGTTTGAAACCATATCTGTTGTATGGGCCCATTATATAAGTAATGCGCATTTTCTGGCAAAAATATATTTATTGATCGCACCGGTACATATGCTTCCAATTCTTCAAAACATTTTTGAATTTACGAATCATTAAGTCAAATTATTTGCCAAAATAATTTGCTACAAGACTGGAAACGTAGGATTAATGAAAACTTAAGATAGCAAGTTTTACACCTTTTCGTTGTTGTTAAAGGGTTATTTTACTTTATGTCTTATAGTAATATTAGTTTCCAAATTAAATTCCTTTTCCAAATTGGTGTTCTACTATTCTAAAGAGTATAGACTTGTACATCATTTAAAATGTTAAACATATTTTAACTTTCGCCATACAGTATTGTTTTCGAGATTGAAAATGTTCATGAAAATATTCATTTTGAGGTTCCCGAAAACAATTATTTTTTTGGAAAATGGTCTGTATGTCCGTGTGCTGTGTCGACTTATCTCTAAGTTTGTCATTTTATGGGCACTGTGTCTTAAAATCTTGAAGTCGAAGTCATTTGTAAAAGTGTCTCAATAAATGTATTGTCTCTCTCTATTACGAAAATGATTATTCATCTATTTAAGATAACAATCTTTTGTTGATGGATGAATTTCGTAAACTCTTTGATTTTCGAGAAAAAATTTTGAATGGAAAAATTTTGACTTTTTTGAGATAATGAATAATTTTTGTTCGAAATCAGACTTGAAAAAAATCCACGAAAATGCAAAACATCCGAAAAACCCATTTTATACTCTCAAATAAAGAAAGTAACATGATGGCCACATGGACATTTTTTAAATTATATTACATACATGAACTTTATTCCAACATACATACAAAACATACATATGTTAGAAAGGGCCATCGATCGAGTCCTTTAAATTATATTATTTCGTTTTAGTCTTAAAAATATTGCCCTATATTATAGGTTGTAATGTTTAAAAAGTTTTTAAAACTGATGCCTTATTTCTTTTTACTTTCTACCTTATAAAATTAATGTATGTAAAGGCTTCTGAACTCTGCGTAATCTTTCTCTGCTACTATGTTGAATGTGGCGAATCTAGCCGGTAGTTTAAATACAATAGTGATGAAAGTAGAGCATATTCTAACCCAAAGTTCTGTTGTCGGCTCTTTTATATCACTATGTCAAAATTCCAATCATCTATTGAAATCAATGTAGAATTTGTAGAGCAATTTTGGAAAAAGTGTATTTTTGGTCAGCCAGCCATTTTAGTTACTGCAAAGTTTAAATGATTTTGATTGGACATATTGCTTAAGATTAATTTGTTAAAATGTTAATGTAGAATTCCTAAAGCAATTTCTGTAAGAACTGCAATTATGGTCATCATGCTTTCTCTTCATGTTGCTGTAAAGTCAAATTAATTTTCTTTAGGCAATTACAAAGACACGTTATTCACTCTATTATGTCCCTTTTCATGACTCCAATTTCCAATTAGAGAACAGCATATTTACGACAATTATTATGGACGAGACTTAGCAATAAAATATCGCACCTGAGTTACAAGCCAATTAATAATCAATTAAAAAATACAAAATGTGTGCAAAGTAAAACCTCGCCGACATAACATAACCTCATCTGCATTGAAATTCAATATGAATTACATTGCGGCTGGGATATTATACCCCGAAATCAGGCCAGGGTCCCTCAAGACCCGGGGTTCGGAGGCAGTTCCCTCCTCTGCCTCATTACAGTTACGCCACTGCACAGTGGTCCAGATGCACTCAAAATCTGGCCAAAATCCTAAATTGCAAAGTCGAAAAGAAGCTTCAAAACTAAGGTAGTTTGAAAGATAAACGTGGATAGTATTATAAAATATTAATAATTAAAATAAAGTCGTACCCCATAGTCCATGATGAGCCGTTAAAGATGTAGTGAGTGCTTTGAATGCATAATAAAACGGGTTGCGAATATAAATTTTTCATATTTGTGTACAAAGCATACAGAAGGCCTATGTGGAAAATTATATTGCATTATGTTTCTTACAATATTAAGCTCTTCCAAAAAATAATTTTATTTCTAAAATACGACGTTTCGTTATTAAGATACCCGCAATAATCATCATTTTTTATTTCATTTTTGAGTAGCTTTTCACCTCCCAAAATTAATGAAATATCACACTCAACACTAAATTGTTTGCTATATGAGTTATTTGAAGTTTAAAAAAATTGAAAAACGCGCTGAATGAAAAATGGATCATCAATTTTGTTTAAATTCATTTTGACTTTAGATTCGTAATCTGCGACCTCGAAAACTCCTATATACTAATTTTCATCACTTTTTATATCATTTCCACATATGTTGCCGCCATATTGGATCCGCTATTTTGTTTAGAATAATTTTAACTTTAGATTTGTAATTTACGACTTCGAAAACCCCCACATACTAATTTTCATCTTTTTTTTATGTCATTTCCTCATATTTTGCCGCCATATTGGATCCGCCGTTGTGTTTATAATAATTTTGAATTAGGACTTGTAATCAGCGACGTCAAAAATCCCTATATACCAATTTCTGCACGAATGTATGTTCATTTGGGATTTTGGCCAGCTTTTTAGGGTAGCTGGACCACTGTGCTGGGGGTACCGGTATTTAATTGGCAATATAGTGGGATACCAGTGGGTAAATACTTTTTAAAAGGCAGACCTAAAAATGTTTTCTATAAAAAAAAATTGTGGAATAGATAATAAACAGCCGAACGTTAAACAAAAACAAACAAAACAAAAAAACAATTTCCAATTATAACTCTATAAATTATCGGAGCAGTGACGGATCGCGGGGTGACTCTGGTACGGCCGAGGTAGCAGAGATGGTAATACAGATAGATCACGCCGCCAGCCGTCTTTGCAACCGACCCTACCTATCTGTATTGCTACCTCAGCCGTACCATGAGTCACCCCGCGAGCCGTCACTGAATCGGTCTTAAATTATTTACTAATAAATATCTGGAATTCCCCGATTATGTGACTATTCTTATTAGCTTGTATGCTTTTCAAGTTAGTTTTGTACTCTGCAATGATGAGGGGATCAACAACTTATATTTATCAAATATATACATGACGTAATTAATTTATAAATTTTATTGAACGCATTACTAGTATGTACATCTTATAAATCGTAATCGTCGCAGGTACCCTGCCCTCCGGTCCCTTGTTTATTTTTTTTAAGTGCAGTTGTAACTCGATACACTAGTACGAGTAAGTGCCGCCGTCGCGAGTGACGCAGAAATGTGAATAACATGCGATGTACGAATACGAAATCTAGCACGGAAGATCGATTTGAACATCGCGCTAAATAAACTCCCCTATCATAACGTATCCCCTAATGCCCGCGCACACTACCATCACGCTCAAGTGGCCGAATGCCCGTACTAGGATGAAGAGCAATAGACTCGCTGCAAGAAATATCTACATAACTTTTTTATTTCTTTCTGATTGACTATCTTAAAAAGTTGCCACAGGATTATTTTGAAATTTTGCACATATGTCAATTATGTTCCTGTCTAGACAGTAAGAAAATTTTATCAAGTTTTGACCAATACTAATGTAAATAGACACAAAAAACATCATTTTAATACTCATTTGTCTCCTAATTCGTTCATAATTTTTTTATTAACTATGATTTTGCCTTCAAATTACTTCATTGCCTAGATGTATGTATTGGCTGGCTACAAGTCAAATTTCACTGATGTTGCTTACTTGGTTCTGCAGTTTGTCTGTTTAAAGTAAAATGTTGCTAACTTTGTTAATAATAACGATGAAACCAAAACGTAAACACAGAAATAATAATCGATCTTTATATAATATGTTATCAAAATAAACTTTTCGAAAAAGTTTATATTTACAACGATATATTCGATTTCTTGAGCGGCTAATTTAATGGGTACCCTACCCTTAAGCACGCACGACGGCGCAGCGCAGCGGAGCCGTCCTTCGTCACCGGTTACTTTATTCAATTTTAATAGGCTACGCACGGACGACGGCGCAGCGCAGGGCCGTCGTCCGTCACCAATTAAAAAAAATATATATTTTTTTTATTTAAAAATTTATTAAAGAAGACAATTTTATCTAAAAGTAGCTTTAGCTTGAAACTCTAGTTCGTCTACTAAGCAGCCACAATGCTCTCTTCATAACTCGTACCAGAAGACTGTCCAAAAATGTCAGACAATTCGCTTTTCCGAAATGTTCGATAGAGATATATTTACCTCTTTATTTATTAACAACAAAAAAACAAATTATCAATCAGCGACCAATACCGCCGCGCCAAGAATCTCACTCTCGCAGCGCGAAATATCACTGCGAAGAATAAATTTGACCAGTGACGGTTCGCGGGGTTTTTTCTGGTACGGCCGAGGAACAAGAGGTGGCAATACAGATAGGTAGGGTCAGTTGCAGAGACGGCTGGCCGCGTGACCGCACCTATCTGTATTACCACCTCTTGTTCCTCGGCCGTACCAGAAAAAAACCCCGCGAACCGTCACTAAATTTGACGGACTTTAACAAATAACTAAAATATCATAAAATCAATACATAAACTGACTCTGAAGAGATTCCATAAAATGAGTGTAAAATATATTAACTAATTAACCATAAAAATAATTTATTAAAAGTAACAGTCGACATGAGGAAGATATGAAGTAATTTGGGTTGCCTACAATAATGAGTTACTACTCAGACAATAAACCGTTACAGGGTGTCCCAGTATCAATAACAGAACAAAGTTTTGTTTTTTTAAACGGAACACCCTATATTTTATACTTTATTTTTAACCCTCTTGAGAAGCTGATAGAAATAGTATAAGACACTATGGGTCGATTATGGACGGTAGGTTAGCTAAGGGCAATTTTGTGGCAAAAACGTGTACACATTGAAAAAATTGCAGAAGCGTTCATAGCAAATATAACGTCATTGTTTATACACTAGAGAATTTTTCACATCATGAAGACTGATACACATCGGCTACACATCAGGTTGCCAACATACGTAAAACAATGAATAACTCTTTTTTTAAATGGAACACCCTATATATGTTGCCACCACGCATGGCATTTTTGAGCTTTCCAATGATATACATTTTGTATAATGAAATATTAAGGACTCATGAGATTTATCCATTAAACATTTTTTTTTACTTTCTCCGTTACGAAGTATGAGAAAGTATTGTGATTTTTTTTCAAATTTTTTTTTACGGAAATATCCGTATTTGTGGTGCCTAGATGCCATTTCAACAATTTCTGGAAAAAAAAATTGTGTCTGCGTGTGTGTGTGTGTGTGTGTGTCTGTGCGCGCTGTATCTCAAAAAATAGAGCAATTGATATGAAACTTTCAACATCCGTCTTATTTGATAATCTGAAGAACTGAAAAGCTTTTGGTAAAATTTCGTACACCGGAAGTGGGCGTTTACCTTAACTGTTTTTCGTTTTTTGCCAATATTTTCTTAAATATGAAAAATATCACAAAAATATTTAAACAAATATTGAAGACAACAAAGAAATGGACATCTTTTGCTTGAAAACATTTTTCATAAAATCATTTTTATTCGAGAAAAAAATTTAATATTTTTTTATAATTGTTGGTTTATAATTATAAAACGATAATAGTTACAGCAAATTTATGTTAATAATAATTGTAGAGAATGCTAAAATGAACAACTTATAAAGAATAAGTTTTTTTTCGAAATCCCTTTAGTTTTGAGTAATCTGAGTTTTTGATTTTGAAGTATAAATTTTCCATCTTTCATAATTTTGACGTTTTAAACGTCAGTTTCATCCGAAATTACACAACGCTCGATGTACATTTAAAATATGATTTCAATTGAAAATAAACTATGAAAACGTAAATATAAATGGCTATGATACCATCAAATCGGAGAAAGTAACATGATGGCCACATCACCATTTTTTTGTCACCTTTTGCTGATTTTTTGAATTTTCAGACAAAACTGTGTATTTTCTGAAAAAAAATATGAGTCCAAAGTTTTAGAGCGGAAAAATTCCGATCGATGTAGGTCTTTTGATTTTTCAAATAATGCGTGCATTGCCCGCCAGAGCGCGCAAAATCGTGACCATAGATGCATTTTTGCGTTTTCCTTTTTTCAAATGTATTAATAAATTACACTATACTTTATTTTCCAAACCTTCTAGCGGAAAAACGGCAAATTATAGGAAAATTCAAATGACCTATATCGATTGAAAATGTTTCGCTCTACAACATGAAATTTTTACCCAAAATGCATACTTTTCGCTAAAAATGCAAATTGAAAATGTTTGTATCAATTTTCGCGTTGTTGAATGGGTTTTTGCATTTTTAGCGAAAATAATGATTTGAAAAGACCTATATCGATCGGAAAGTTTCCGCTCTACAACTTTGGACTCTTATAAATTTATATTTTTAATTTTATGGATGAATATTTATACATCAGAAGAGTTATATAATCCAAATTGTAAGATCATTCAACCTGGAAGAGGCAAATATCATTAGCACAACAATACCTACTTATCCATAGAAATTCGCGAACAATTAGAAGTCAAAAGAATAATCAAATACCTGAAAGGAACGGCAAGCTATATAATATAAGTAACGTGGTGCAATCAACGACAAATCACCGTCCGAATATGAAAATGTTGCAGTTTCTGGTGCGCGTAAAGAAGTAATTTGGTTGCAGACTTTACTAAACGACATCAGTGAGTGTACAGGGTGTCCCATTTTAAATTGCCACCCCAAATATCTCATTTGCATGGCAAAAAATGTTTCAGATGAAAGTTCTAGGGTTTGGAGGGACATATGCTGGTGATCTTGAAAATGACCTTGGGGTCAATTTTTAAGGTCAAACGAAGATCAACTTTGATTTTTCAAATGGAACCCCCTATATTTTATTGTGGGATCGTATTTTACGGGAAAAATACAAACTTTTTGTAGAAAACGTTTTTTTAAATACTTTTTTACTTTCTCCGTTACTAAGTACGAGAAAGTATTGTGATCATGATTTTTTTTTCAAATTTTTTTTTACGGAAATATCCGTTTTAGGGTCCATAGATGCCATTTCAACAATTTTTGGAAAAAAAAATTGTGTCTGTGTGTGTGTGTGTCTGTCTGTGCGCGCTGTATCTCAAAAACTAACAGAGCAATTGATATGAAACTTTGAACATCCGTCTTATTTGATAATCTGAAGAACTAAAAAGCTTTTGGTAAAATTTCGTACATCGGAAGTGGAATTGTTTTTTGTTTTTTGCCAATAGTTTCTTAAATATGAAAAATATCACAAAAACATTTAAACAAACTTTGAAGACAACAAAAAAAAAAGAAACGAGCATCTTTTGCTTGAAAACATTTTTCATAAAATCATTTTTATTCGAGAAAAAAATGTAATATATTTATTTCAATTTTTGGTTTATAATTATAAAACGATAATAGTTACAACAAATTCATGTGAATAATAATTAAGAGAATGCTAAAATGAACAACTTAGAAAGAATAAGTTTTTTTCGAAATCTCTTTAGTTTTTGAGTAAACTGAGTTTTGGAATTTGAAGTATAATTTTTCTATCTTTTATAATTTTGACGTTTTAAACGTCAGTTTACAAAACGCTCGATGTACATTTAAAATATGATTTAAATAGAAAATAAACCATAAAAGCGTAAATCAAGTCGGAGAAAGTAACATCACCATTTTTTTCAATAGTTTTTTCACGAATTTTGTCCGTCATGTTGTTTGAAATCTCAGATGAATGATTCATGCATTACCCACGGCATTAGCGTCACCACGAGGAAGTTGCCGATGCGATTTTGCATATCATTGGCCCTGAAAAGGCCCGATGGTTACAGTGGCTGGAGGTTCGATCTCATCCTTAGATCAAATGCTCGATCAAGTGTCCATCCTCGCCAATGCACTTATATACCCGGTGGCAAAAGTTTACTTGAACATTTCGAAGGGTTTGGATGGAAATTGCTCGAAATGCAGCCCTAATCCTCTCCTTCATCTTCTGCACTGTTGAAGGAGCTTCAGCAAATACTTTCTACTTGACTAGTCCCCAGAGAAAAAAGTCAATGGGAGTAAGATCCGGGGATCTTGTACCCGCACCTTTGATGGCAATGATGGCATGAATCACAGCCTGGATTCATATGAGATTTCAAACAACATGACGAACAAAATTCGCGAATAAACTCTTGAGAAAAGCATTAAAAAAAAACGTTTTTTACAAAAACCGTGTATTTTTCCCGTAGAATACGATCCCGCAATAAAAAATAGGGGGTTCCATTCGAAAAATCAAAGTTGACCTTGAAAATTACCGCCAAGGTCACCAGCATATGTCCCCTTCCGAACTCTACAACTTTTATCTGAAAAGTTTTTTGCCATGTTGCTCAGGTTTCGAGATATTTGGGGTGGTAATTTAAATTGGGACACCCTGAATAGTGAAACCAACCACTATCTTTGTCGACAACCAAAGTGCACTCAAG
This sequence comes from Ocypus olens, assembly GCA_910593695.2. Lineage (NCBI taxonomy): Eukaryota > Metazoa > Arthropoda > Insecta > Coleoptera > Staphylinidae > Ocypus > Ocypus olens. Next base: position 32,235,326 of record OU343063.1, on the reverse strand, counting down.
TTGGCTAAGAACCCAGTGTTTCACTCACGCACAAAACATATTAATATCAAAAATATATGTCTGATGAAATAAGAGTTGAATTTGTACCTATCAATATGCAACTTACAGATATATTTATCAAACCTTTAAGTTCTCAGAAATTTTGATCAGGTAAGACTGTTGCTTGGAATGATTAATTTCTGATAATGTTTCATTTGGGGTTTTATTTAAACATTTATTTTTGTTGTACTTGTTAGATTTGTAGAATTTTGTGGGAGTGTTAAAATAAGATTCTACAATTTTAAATGTGCCACCAAAGGCGGAGTGTTTCGAAGTTGGCGACATCGACACATACTTTAGATGCGCAGAAGGTAAAAAATACCTTCTGCGCCCTCGGCTTTGGCGGCATAATTAAAATTGTAGAATATTATTTTAATACTCCCGCAAGATTCTACAAATCTAGCAAGTACAATAGAAATACATTCTTTTTTCGCATCTTATTAAATAATACAAACGTTATTTAATCGTTTTTAATTGAGAAACTTGTCCATTATTCGGCCGAATCATTTTCTCCACAGGTGAGGTCCAATCAAATGATAGCAATTTCATTGCCCAACGTCCAATCAAATGATAGAGGTTTTATTGCCCAACAGTTTAGTTGTTACTATGGTTACGATTCGTTTGTTGTCAGCGAACTGCCGCAATTTCCAAATAGAACAAATATTCGTTATAATTTAATACAAACAGAAAAATCTTTAGGTAATTATTTAATATGATGCGAAAAAAGTATAGTATTAAACTCGTGAACAAGTTGGCCATTGCCACTCGACTACGCCTCGTGTTGCAAACTTCACCCTCGTGGCAATGGCCAACTTTCTCACTCGTTTAATAATATACTATTAAAATTCTAAAATTGCTTGTTAAAAACCTTGTGTGCTTGTTTATAACAAATATTGTACCGGATTATCCTTTCTCAAGTGAATTAAAGTGTCTTTTTATTCTTTTTCAGAATTATGATAAAGAATTGGAATTCATAGCGCAGTGTTGGGCGAACACATGCAACGGCGATCCACTGATTCACGACGTGTGCCGTGCAACAAGTGAGTTATTTCAATTGTTTTCATTATCAATTCACACAATCCGTCAGTAAGAATTCAGGCGGCGCCGTCGCTTTGTTCTCATAATTTGTTTTTCTGTTTTATTTTAATCGGGATGAGCCTTACACATTCACGTCGCCAATTTGTATTTACGGTTTCCCATACAAACGTCAATCATTTGCGGTCGCTTAATTTGTCGAAGGTTGTTTATTTGCCAGAGTGATTTATATAAGCTAATTGAAATGTTTTTAGTTTGAAATTCATTTTACCATTGTTTTGTACAGAGTTCTCGATAACAAAACTTGAAATATGTGTGTTAGAAATACAAATATAAGTTTAAAAAATAGTATTTTTATTACACTGCTCAACATTTAAACTGGTACATTACAAGAACATATATAAAAAACAATTTACTACTTTTTGAGCAACACCTTTTTGCTTAATTGATAGTATATGGTTCTGGAAACACTTTTAGGGCAATGAATTAAAAGAATAAAACTTAAATTACAAATTTCAAATGTTTCAATTTAAAATAACAAAATCTTCATTTTGTATTACAGAAAAGTTTGCTCTGGAAAGAAATGATAACAAACCCTTAAAGATGAATAATGCGTGGGACCTCCTCTAGCTCTTATGACCTCTTGGAAACGTCTTGGCATGCTGGAAATCAAATCCCTAATGTAATGCTGAGGAATATTTAGCTATTCGAGATTAAGTATAAGCATTAGGCATTTGTTCGAATTCCGAAACAGAGCCTTGATCATTTAGGAAGTCATGCCAAATGCCTAAAAATCGTTGTTTGCTTTTACTGCATTTTATATAAGTGTACCAGTTCACATGTTGAGCAGTGTAGAAGCATCATGTCGGAATGTGTTTTAGTTTGATGAATTTTTCTGTTAACAATCGATTTTTGAAAATTCAATTCGAATTTTTAATCTAGTGCGCGTCTAAAAGCGATTATTTCAAGATCGCATTAAGAGGTAATCAGAGATTTTTTATAGAATCATAAAGTATAACTAATTGTGATGTTTAAAAGGGAAAGAGTAGATAAATTGGCATCAGCCACAACCGATTACATAAGGCAACTGTAAAAATTTAACACGAACAAAGCGAGTTGTTCTTTACTGATCACGAAAACCTTCAATTAGCTCTATTTTCCAAAATATGAGGTGGAGGCGTAGGGCGTTTGCAATAAGTATACAACGAAAATCAAAAACATCGAAAATAAGTTTTCATGAAATATTACTTTAATTTTAATTGATTCATAAAAAAATAACACTGGTCAGTCATGGATTCAGCGCCATTTCAGGAAAATGTTTTACAAATTTTTTTTATCGACTTGTGCAACGTAAAAAGTTACCAATATTTTTCTTTTCATAAATTGATTGCTGCTTATATTTACAGGAAAATATGAGCACATCGGACAGAACTTGGGCTTCATCAACAGCTCCGCCAGCGAAATAGACATCAAGGAATCTGTACACCAACTGATCACGTATTGGTACGAGGAGGTCGCACTCTTCAGGCGAGAATGGGTGGATGTCACTGAAGACAGGTATATGCTAAGATAAACAATAATTTCTGTCAAAAATTCTTCATATGACTCTCATCACATCTTATTGTATTTATTAAAGTAATTGCAGAACTACTAAAAACAACAATATTCGACTAGTTTTGCCTTATCAGGGCATTTTTAAGAGAATTTACACCTGATAAGACTTTTTATTTATTTTTTATTTGGTTGTACATCAGTGATGGCTTGCGGGGTGTCATATGGTACGGCCGAGGTAGCAGATGTGGCAATATGTAGAGTCGGTTGCAGAAACGGCTGGCGGCATGACCGCACCTATCTGTATTGCCAGTGGCGTAGCGTGGGTTAAAGGGCGGGGGGGGGGGCAAACTTTACAAGGGCGCCGGCACTCATTGAAAAGTGTATTTCAATATAGGTGTGTGTTGTAGAGGGATTTCTATGTTTTTTTTTTAATCTTGATTATTTGCACCCCGTGTTGTTTTATCGTAAAATCATAAGGGTGGTTTCTTGTAAAGATAAAGAAAACTCGATCTAATTAACCCATTTTAAATATTATTTTATTATACCGGGTGGACCATTTAATGTGTTTTCAGGAAATATCTTCGAAACAAGAAACTTTAGAAAAAAATTACCCAAACAAAAAATGATTGTATTGAAGGGGGCCATAATAACATAATTTTGTTTTTTTCATAGATGGCGCTGTTGTTGCTAAATCGAGGTCAACTTAGTTTTTTTAAATGGAAACCCCTACTTTTTATTACAGAATCAGAGTCCTTGTTAAAAAATGAGAAGAATTCACTCAGATAACTTTTTCGTCAGAGTGATAGATGGCGCTGTAATCACGAAAAGAAGTTGTTGCATTTGGACGCTGGCGTATTCGAACTTCGCGCGCATGTGTGTATGTGTGTGTGTGGTGTGTGTGTGTGTCAAAACATGACGTCGGCCGTATTTCCATGAATTACAATTTTAAATTGAAAAATAGCTGGAAATAGCTGGATTTTGATGCTTTCTTTGACTGAACAAAAGAAAATTTAGTTTGGTAATCAGTCGGTCTTCTGCATTGACGGCGAAAACGTTACAATGGTGCGGTATACTATCGCGGAAAAGGCCGACATGATTTTCGTGTATGGTGAAGCTAGACGCAATGCACTTGATGCGTGTGGCTTGTACGCGGAGAGGTATCCTGATCGAGATCATCCGAGTCACATGACTTTTCTTCGGATCGTCAACTCATTTGTGGACACTGGCAGCCTAAAACAAACCAGACATCGAAGACGCACCGTAACCCAGGAGAATGCCGAAGTTGATATTTTAGCTGCAGTTGCAGTCAAACCCAACATAAGTTCTTGTCAACTGGCGCGGAGTTCAGGCATCTCCAAAACGAGTGTTCTGCGAGTTCTTCATCGGCATAAATTTCATCCTTACCACGTATCGTTGCATCAAGAACTTCATGGCGACGACTTCCAATATCGAGTGCAGTTCTGCAATTGGGCTCAGCAGCAAATACGCAACAACCGGAACTTCGTTTCCATGATTCTATTCTCGGATGAAGCAAGTTTCACGAATCGTGGCCAAATCAACCGGCATAACATGCATTATTGGGCGGAGGAGAATCCACATTGGATCCGACAAGTGGACCATCAACGACCATGGAGCGTCAACGTTTGGTGCCGAGTTCTGGGAGATCACGTCATTGGCCCGTACTTCATCGACGGAAATCTGAATGCTGAAAAATACGGTGAAATTCTGACGGCTCATCTTCCTGCTTTACTCGAAGACATCCCTCTGCTGACCCGATTGAGACTGTGGTATCAGCACGATGGCTGCCCTGCACATTTTGCCCGTGTCGTCCGAGATATTTTTAACCGCCAATTTCCGAACAAGTGGATTGGTCGTGGAGGTCCGGTGCCTTGGCCGGCACGTTCGCCGGACTTGACAGCGCCGGACTTTTTCCTGTGGGGATTGCTGAAGGACAAATGCTATGCCGACATACCGTCGACGCCTGATAACATGAAGGAGCGTATTCGCAATACTTGTGCGAACATCAACAGAGACACCCTACGAGAAGTTCAGAGATCGTTTCAAACAAGGATCGCAAAATGTCTCGAGATGAACGGCCATCATTTTGAGCACCTGCTCTAGAGATGATTTCAAGTAAGTTAAACACAAGTGCGCGTCTACACACACTTCGACCCAATCGACTTCTTCTAACCTGCCATTTCTTTTCAGCTTCCTACAAATTACGCTCCAGTCGTACATCGACAACATCAACCTGCAGAGCGACATGAGGCTGCCAAAGCTGTCAGCAGCGCTCACGCTGAGCCCAGAATATAAAAAGCAAAATTGAAGTTATTTGTTTCATTTGAAATTATTATAAATTTTGAAATATCAACTTGGAAATGGATCAAAATTATTTATTTTGCATTTCCAAGTCGGTCGATCATACAATTACACTCTTGAATAAAATACTAGTTAAGTTTACGTCACATTCATATCCTTTACAAAAATAATAACAAAATAATGTAACGAACATTATTGGTGATTTTAGACGGGCATGTTCGCGGGTGCGCACACACACACACGCGCACACACACACACATGCGCGCGAAGTTTGAATACGCAAGCGTCCAAATGCAACAACTTCTTTTCGCGATTACAGCGCCATCTATCACTCTGACTAAAAAGTTAGCTGAGTGAATTCTTCTCATTTTTTAACAAGGACTCTGATTCTGTAATAAAAAGTACGGGTTTCCATTTAAAAAAACTAAGTTGACCTCGATTTAGCGACAACAGCGCCATCTATGAAAAAAACAAAATTATGTTATTATGGCCCCCTTCAAAACAATCATTTTTTGTTTGGGTCATTTTTTTTTAAAGTTTCTTGTTTCGAAGATATTTCCTGAAAACATATTAAATGGTCCACCCTGTACATTCGAGTTATGATTTTAAAATCAGTTAATACAATCATTATCATTGCAGATTTACTACTAATGAAAATTAACCTCCAGCACGGTGATATAACATTATAAATAGTTGCATTATGTACGATTTTTTTGATCTCTACATGGGAAGCAAATAATTAAGAATTTAAAAAAATATATAGAAATCACTATGGTGCATTCTCCTCATGCACCACCCAGTATGTCCAAAGGTATTGGTTAGATAATGTTTAAATAAAAATACAAGATATTAATAGAAAATATTTATTTAAAATGCAAGGCGCCTGGTTTTAACATTTTTAATTTTATTTAGAATAACATCAAAATCAAGATCCGCGGCATATTCTGATTCAATGCTTATTAAGGCCAAGTCTTTGAAAGGATTTTATTTTTCGCAAACGGCTGAATGATCTTTCGGCTCCGGCGCTATTTGTTGCTAACGTGCAAAATATTTTATACAATTTTAATATATTAGGATAAACACTCTCTAAATTATTAGTTATAATAAATGGTAAAATTTCATGTGTGGTTAAAATATTTTCTTTTTTAATCTCCAACATAAAGCTGCAAAATAACTTAAATTCTTCAATCGTATCTATTGTCACAACATTTTTTATAATATAAGACTAAATCCATTATACGTTTAATATTATTATCAGTTGTATCTAATTCTTCAAACATCAAACAATTAAATTTCTGCGAAACCTCCATAAAATCATTGAACCTTATAAAACTTTTAAGGCCACATAAAACACAGTAATTTTAAATTTAATTTCTGGATTTTCATGTTGGAAGTCTTCTTGCCTCTCATCGTGAAATCTTTTTACTTTCCTCGTCCGTCTATTGGTAAAATTTAGAGGACTGTCAGATTTGGTTGCTAATAATAGGGCTTTCGCTTTAATCTTGAAAAAAGTATCATCATTTCTAAGTGAAATTATGTCTATCTGGGCAGCATTTATTAAACGTGCGGATGTGTTTAAATTTAGATCAGACTTCTGCAAATAATTAGACAACACGTAAATTTTATTTAATATTTCTTTCCAAACACACAAAAGAAATTTGAATTCAAAGGATTTAATTGTGGTTATTATACCGGATGCTTCTGACATTTGTTTCCCAGTGGCATTTGTTATTTCTCCGAAAATAATTTTTTCACAGGTTTCTTCAATGGCCTGTATATTATAAAAACATGAATCAACTGCTTTTTTGTGACTAGCCCATCTTATAACAGATAATTTTTTTATTGTTAGTTTCGTAACATCTTCGACAATTTCGTTTTGAATTTTTCGAAACAATTTCAGCCTAGGAAAACTTTCTGTTATATAAACATATATTTGTTCCAAAGTGCCAAAAAACAGTTTAATTTCCACACAAGAACTAATCGCATCTGCTAATGCCAAATTAAGATTATGCGCACGGTAATAAATAAATAAATAAATAATAAATAAATACTTTATTCCTCTCTTAAATTAAAAAAATTAATACATAAGAAAGAAAGAGCGTCACATAAAGTGCTTCTGGCACTTGCTCTTGAATTCTAGTTCTCAAACCAGATATATTACCGGACATTGTACTTGCCCCATCATATGCTTGACCACGACATAACCCAAGATTAATTCCTAATGATTTTAATTCCCTTGTTATGATATTAAAGTAGGTTTCTGCAGAACCGTCAGACATTCAATAAATTTGATAAAACTTTCTTCGGAATATCCACGTTTATTGATATACCGGATTGACAAAGAAAGTTGCTCCTTTTTTGTTATGCCGAGGGATGAGTTCACCATAAGAGAATAATAACCAGCATAATTAATTTCATTAACAATTTTAGACAAAAGTTCAGTCGATATGAGATGAAGCAATTCATTTTGAATTGTTGGACTGGTGTACTTGGCAACTTTATTTGTATTCAACAAATGTTCGGCTAAAGTAACGTCATATTTTTTTAACAAATTTAATAGTTCTAAAAAATTCCCCTTGTTATTAACATAAGCATATTCCGCATGTCCCCTTAAAGGTAGATTTTGTTTTGCCAAAAACAATATAACGTGAAGAAACCTTTTTAGAGTTTCACGATTTTTGTTTAATAATTTTTTTTCAGCACGCAGTTGGTTATTAATTACTGTAGAATCCTTGAAAATTCTCAGTTTAGTTATTACAAATTTATTATGTAATTCTCTGTGAGTACGACTTTCTTCGTGCAATTTGATTTTTTCAAGTACTTTTTTTAAATTAAAAAATCCTTTATGAGGATCAGACCAAACAGTATCCCCAGTTGTAGAAAACAGCCAGCAAGAAAAACAGAACATTTTGTTACAACGAGGAGAATATATGAGCCATCCAGGGATGCTGATACCCTGCTTGTACCAATTTGTCTGAAATTTTCTATTATTTAAATCAGATGGAAAATTTTCAAACGTATCTGATAGGCCTGGTTGACACGGCCCCAGGGTTAATAATTTTCTTATTTTCTCCGTTGATAAAATTTCGGTTTTATATAAGTAGGGGTCACTGGGATAGTAATCGGATACATCCCTTTCAAAATTTCGATTAATGTTTGTTGAAAATTCTGAAAATACAAAAAAAAAACACGTTACTTCATTGACATAACCCAGTTCTCATACATATCTTGTCATGCAAGTTAATAATTTATTCATGTAAATAATGTAAAAACACAAAACAAATCAAACAATCGATAACCATTAAAAAACCAACCATTTGGTGTTGATCGTGATTCATCTCCTGAACAATTAGGATTTTGGTCCATTTCTTCTATTTGTTCTCTCTCAATCTCATGCACATCGACCTTGACCTTATCATCAGTGTGGGCATCTCTTGTTGGGGTAATTGTGAATAAATTTACATTTGAACAGCTGGGGATATTTGAGTCAGGCAGTACAAGTTTCGTTCTAATAAATAACAATAAAATTTATACTTTTAAAATTTAATAAAACTTAATAATATATCTTAAGTTTGATTCTCTTTGATCAAATGATGAAATATGATTGAATATTTGTATTACTAATAAAACAATCACTTGGTGTGTTTCACTATTTTTATTTATTTAATTCCGACTAGTTTCAACTATCAGTCATTTCTTGATAATATTTGTTAGCTGAAACTAGTCGGAATTAAATAAAAAATAATAGTGATTTTTTTATTAATAATACAAATTTGAAACAGTTCAACCTTTTCGTAAAGACGTTTCTTTTTAATTTATTTAAATTATCTGTAGTACGTGATTAATTCCAATCCATTGTAAAATTTGTAGAATTTTAATATTTATTTTCACTGTATATTTTACGTATGTTTACAACTCCGTACGATTCCAACTCCGCCAACGCATTTTTGCTAAGGTTAGTCGAAAATAAATCTTTCATTGTTTTCGAATGTTGTAAAGCAACACATTCAAGAAGCTTCCTTTTTTTCTCTTGATGAAATGCAGCCCCAGACTTTTTTTGCCCTTTCTGCTGTGAATATTAAGATCCATCTTATCCTATATCACTGTCGGGACTTGGAACAACTACTGAAAAAAATTGTTTTAATACCATTAGAAAAAAGTTAAAAAATACATTACAAAATAATTAATAATATTTCAAAATTGAGCTGGAATTGAAATGTTTCTAAAGTAGCAGATTAAGCAGCTAATAAACTACAAATATTAGTGAATTATATCTCTTACAGTTACTGTAAGAGGAATTTAGACATTTACATCTTTCTATTTGATTTTTTGATATTTCTGACATTTCCGACATTTTAACATACTAACATTTTGACAATTTTGAGATTCTGACATTTTGAAATTTGGACAATTCTTTATTTGTAATTTTCAATTTTTCAATAATGGAGCACTGGTCTGCTATTATCATTTCATAATTACAGGCCAGACATTATAAAAAAAAAATGAAATTTTTTTCTCAAAAATAAAGGAGTTTATGGAAAATATTTATTAGCACAATATGTAGGTTTGAAAACTGTAAATTGTTTTTACTTTGGAAAATCAAGGATTTTATGAAAAACATTTATAAACAAAATATGTTCAATTTGTCGATACCTAAAATAGTATATTACGTAACAAGAGTTGTAAATAGCAAATTACGCGCAAGTGAAAAAATTGCGTACGAGCCGCGTAGCGGCGAGTAACGCAATTTCACGAGCGCGTAATTGCTTTACAACTCGCGTTATGTAGTATACTTTATCTACGACCACTCTCACCTTAATTTATATTTGATTCTCCAGTCCATAAATGTTCCTTAAACATTTTTGTATCGCGAGGCGTAGCAGGGAGAAACTTGTTGGCCGCTTATTTAATCATTTTCGTTGTTGCTGTTACTGGACATTATTTATCTTGCAAGAATTGAAAAGAGTTTCATTAACAATGGTTACATACCTCATCATTTGGTACTTACTTCTGGATATCATTGCATTTGAATGAGAATGTGCGGAATAGCGAAGTGACAGCTTCGGGGTGCGTGATGTGACGTTTAACAATCGCGGACTACTATATTTAATAAAAACGAACAAACGCGCAACTCTCAACCAATCAAAAGTTCGTAAACGAAACTCACTAGTACCTTTAATTTACAAGCGGGCTCTAACATACGTGGGTGTTTTGGTGTATTTACGCAGTACGCGCATTGTACGATAATGGGCATTTACAGTAGTGGTCGTAGATAAAATGTATTTAAATGTGTAAAAATGTATACAGGGTCTTTCAGCACCCTGGGAACGGTCAATCATGGGCTTATTTATTATTTTTCGTTATTTTAATAAATAAGCCCGTGATTGACCGTTCCCAAAGCGATGAAAATAAAAAATGTATATCTAAAAATATATCTCGAAAAAACTAACTTAAAAGAAATAAGTTAGGTAAATTCCCGCTTCAGGTGTACGAAATTTTGCAAAAACAGATTGTCAATTCTTCGGATTGTCAAACAATGCTTATGTTCAAAGTCGCGGGGACCTCAGAATGAATATTTCCGTTGATATTTCGAATTCGAAACAAACTTTCCCGAAATTCGTTCAAATTAGAAAATGATAATTTTGGTATTAGAAAGTGAGAGTGAATTGGTAAACTCAAGTTTTATATAAAAACAATTATTTGGGCGAGTTTAGTTAAATTTCTCAATCCAGTGGCATAGAATATGTTAATCTTATCACTTACCAAATATAAAACATGTCACTGGATTATTTAATGAACAAATATTTTTAGATTGTCTATTTAATTGTGAAAACAAGAATAATAAATTGGCCATGGATAGCGAGATCCTTGAGCCGTGTACGTTTTTGGATTTAATATGATTTCATTTTCTTCTTCTTTTTATTTGGTAGTTTTTTTAAATTCTGAACATGTTTTAATCTATAGTAATCAGAACAAGAAAATGCAGCAAAGAGATTTTAAATGTTAAATTGTTACGTATATTAAACCAATTAAAATCCGGTATAATATTTAAGTAACATTCGTTTGAAACATTAATAAAAGGAAAATATTGGGTTCAATTTAATGATTTCTGGGTTTTAAGATGTACAAGCCAGTCAAAGTCAAAGGTTAATATGTTTATAATTACAAGTTACAAGTTTTAAATTACTAATCAAGTTGTAATAGGGAATTTTACCATAATAAATATTCTTATAAATTAAAGTACCTACCTTTATACTTAGCCGAAAATCACAATATAACCAACATTTTTTCTATTGTCCACTATTAAAAACTCACAACCAAAAATCACAAAATACACAAATTATAATTAAAAATACACATAAAATCGAATAACTATAGCTACTAAACACGCGAAGGTGGAAAAGTGAACTGCGTAAAGGCAAATTAAAATATAGACGTACCTCTACGAATCGTTAGATAAACATTACACTTATGATTTATACTGACGCTATACATTTGGTGCCCGGATACTATTTATTAACGGAAATAGATCAGCATTATTTGTCTCTTTATTGATTTAAAAACAAACCCGCTATTCAGAGCGCTGGTTACCAGCTGTGAAATAGGAACGTAAACAAACCAACCCACTTCCCCTGTACCTAACCCGCGCGGCCCTAGAAAAAGACAGGCCAAGGCCGGGCTGCAACAAGACAAAAATAGAGAAATGTGCTCGAAATATCACTGAAAAAGGTTCGTTGTTGGGCTAAATATAATAATGCACGATAATAAACGGAGAACGCGCGAGTTTCAAGTAGGGAAATCGGCGGACCTGCGATTGTTCGGTTAGTCTCTTTATTCGGGTATAATTATTATTACGCCCTTTCTGTTTAGTATTTCTACTACTTCACACTTGTCGATTGAGATCAATCAGATCACTTGCTTTGGGCGCAGATTTATGAATTATATCCGATTAATTAAACCATCTACTACGCAGGAAGTAATTCCAAATCAACAAATCATTATATTTATACAAATAGAGTTTGTAAACCAATCAGATTAATGACCCTAACCAACCGAATAGAAGAACAAACATTACAATCTTAATATTTTTTGAATTTAAGTATTATTTAACTTAAAAAGTAAAAATAAACATTGATGTGATTATCATATAACTTTCTCCGATTTGATAGCACTCTTAATGTATCTTTGTTGTTTTATAATTTAAGAAAAGCTTGAACTCATTCGTAAATTTTGCTTAACAACTGAAAGCCTCATTTTCAGAAACACGTAATTTTTCGAATATCGATGGATTTTCAATTTTTTTTTTATAAATACACCGATTTGCGCAAGAGTAAAACTATATTGAAAAAAATTACAACTTGTAGAAAAAATTGCTCATAATAAATAGAACCTTACTATTCGATAATCAGATTTTTATGACGTACGTTTCAATTTCTTTTACAATTTAGCACATTTGAGGTACGAAAAAATATAATGAACGCCTAGATAAAAAGTCACAAAAATTACAATCAGTTAATAAAGCATCAATGCACAACAATAATTTAAAAAATAGTCTTTATCTGTGCTTTTGTTTCAATTTTATTTCTTACAAATTCCTTAGAGGCAAGTTCCTACATTTTCTAGGGTCAACCATTTCAGGTAGCATGTGTTTTAAGTAAAATTCTTTTAATGGAGTTATCATTGTTTTCTTCCATAATTCTCCATCTCGTGAAATCTGGAAAAAGTGTTACTTAAAATTGTTACTTATGTTTAAATGTCATTTATATGTTGTATATACCTTTTCAACTAGAATTCCCTTTGGGGTGTAGATAACAAAGTAACAAATATCCCGCTTTGTTATATTCAGCTGCCCTTGGATTTGGTAATAATAATTGTGGTGTTTATTTAAAGTTATCATATTAGTATTATGGTTGATTGATACATATATAATTAATTTCTTTTCTATAGCCTCTTTTGGAGTGTCTCCTTTTGCTTTGTATGGACATTTAATTTCAATGATCCAGTTTGGTTCTCCCATCCCATCTGGACTACTAGCTAGATATGGAAATTCTTCGTCAACAAATAGACCACAATCGTTAACTTTCAGACAAAATTGTTGCTCGAATTGTTTTATTGCCAATTGTTCACATGCATTTCCATATCTAGTTTTGGAGTTACCATAAAAATTTGAATACAAAATATTTTCAACGCGTTTTGCTCTACTGGTGGATTTCCTCATTTTTATGATCTCTCCAAACCGAGAAGCAGTTAGTCTAAGAGATCTTTCCTCAAACCATTTTAGATTTGCCCCTTGTCCTCGACTTCTATTTCCACTGCTTCTACATCAGTACTTCCCAACCGTCCAAGAAAAGCGTTCTCCCTTAAAGTTAATTCTGTTTCAGTCATATCTTCAATTTGTTGTGCATCAGGACCATAATCTTCATCAACGGTATTGATAGATTTTATTTTCCTTTTCGTTCTTATATTCGTAGATCTTTTTTTAATTATGTTTCTTCGACCAATTTGATCTTTTACGTACTTCTCAGTATACAATCCAATGCCCTCTTTTGTAAAAGCTTCATGTAGTATATGATGATACATTCCACGTGAGTTGTAGGATATTGCAGCAGCCTCACAACGAGTTTCATATTGTCTTCGCAAAGAGAAATTTATTCACTTTCCTCCAACAAATGTACATATTATGGAATTAAATTGTTCAGCGTTATTTGTATTCATATTTCTTAGTAAGCTTGAAGCATTTAATGTTAATCTATGCAAACAATATAAAATATCTGCCATAAATCCACATTCTTCCATCATGGGAATATGATTGATATTCGAGTCATTCTTATTGCAGTGAAAATATTGTATTACTTCACATTCCTTGTGCTCTCCAAAGATATGCGATGGAATATTTTGAATGTCCTTTTGCAACAATTTAATTTTTCCTTGCATTTCAGTAGTTTCATTAATTCTGAACTTTACGGCACTAGTTATTGCAGTCCTAAACCGCATTAAACTATGTTTTGCAATATTCCGGATATAAAGTGAAACTGGTAAATTTTTTGAATGGCTTCGCTTTCGATCTGCAAGATGTCTTAAAATGTAGGAATATGTCTATGATTTAAATGTAGGAAAAAAATAAAATAGAATTTATAACAGACTGAGGTAATATTTGTTGCAAATCTTGGCCTGGTGAGCACAAAACGCATTTATTTAATTTTATAATTCCTATGTGTAAGACCGACGGATTTTTTGAATTTTATGTAATAATATAAGTATATCAATGAACAATGCAATGGAATATTATGAAAATGTTAACGCAATTACCATGTAACACTTAAATAATAATTCGAATCAGCAACCTTATGTTTGCTGTACCAATTGAGCATTTTATTACACAATAAACGATTTTTAACTTTGAGACCTTGTATTAATATGAAATTACTTACCACATACTTCACGGAATTTTTTGCAAAAATTCCGTAACAAATGATTTTTACATTCAACCTTTTCAACCATTTGTAGCCCATATGGTTTATTTTCCAAAAATTTTCGATAAACACTGCTATCTCCATCTGCTACCAATTTTAAGTATTTTAGACCATGCATCTGTACACTACATTTAAAGCCTTCTAATAAGATATCTGCTTCCATACTAGTTGAACTTCCAGTCCAATTTTTGTAGCAGATGTGTTCTTCGGCAGTAATTTCGTTCAATTCTGCACGTTCACAAATCATGCAATATTTGTTCCGTATACCAAGAAAGATGATTTTTCTTGTTCTACTTCCTATGATACATGCCTATAAAATAATTAATGTTATCAATATATGTATATGTTTTCATTTATATGTTCTTACAACTCCTGATGAAGCATTGTAATTAATATTATAAGACCGTTTACTCCAGGCTCCATCTGCTATAACAGTAATATATGGAATTCCATAAATATCGACATCACCGTTGGCCTCTGCTAGCCTTGTTTCTTCAATAGCAGCCTCCATGGAATGCCATGCCGTAGTATGAATAATATTCGCAACTGTTTCAAAAGAATTCCTAAAGGTTTTGTTCGTCATGGAGGGTATATTCATAATAGAAAAAAAATCATTTAATTGAGAGTAACCTATTCCAATAGATATAGCACCTAATCCAGCTTTATCATTAATACTTGTTTCACTATCGAGTTTATCTGTACTTATTGTCTGTACAATTTTACACATTTTACATTGCATCCTAAAAATACTTATTAATCCCTTCCGTTCCTCCCTGATAATTTGCATGTTCGCAATTGAACAGTCGAATGGGTGATGTTTTTGATCATTGAAAATCTGTTCAAACATATACCCAATGTTAACCATACGTCTACCCAAATTAAAGATGTCTGTGTGAATATATGGCTCAATGTTAATAGGAACACTCTCTACTTCATTTTCCTTGTATGCTTCTATATTGTTACGACATACAGGCTCCAATTCCAAATATTGTGGCTCATCAAGTGAACATTCCAAAACACTAGTATGCTCTATTATTTCGGTTTCAATAGCATCAACTGAAGTGCTGGTACTTGCCACAACCGATTCTTTCTGATTGTTTTTGTTGATCCTAAAATTATTTGTATATATGCATACACATACAGTGTGGAAATTAAGTAGCGGACAAATTCGGTAACTCCGTTAATGTGTATGATAGAGAAAAAACACATGTAAAATAATTTTTCAGATTTTTCAAGCAATTGTACTAAAAGTTGTGACGTTTTCTCTTTTTTAAATGACAACCTGTATTTTTTATTTTTTATTTCGGTAGAGTTTTTCAATCTGTTTTCAACCCTATAAAAATTTGAATAGGTTACATAAGAAAGAATTAAAGAAGGAAGTACTTAATCAGAATGTATTCTCAACTTGATATGGAACATTTGACACGAAGTGTTCTTAATGTTTTGTTTGACGTTTTGTTTTTTTAATCCATGTAACCGCGAATATTTATTTTGATATAATACTTATCATCATTACTAAATATTAAGTCCATTTTCTTTTTCGTACTAATAACTACTTCAAGATATCGTCTATCTACTACCTCGTGAAACAAAAAAAATTGGGTGTTAGCAAAGCTAATAAAATAAGGTGAAAATTACTAGATAAAAATACCTACTTCGCAGATGCGGCTCTTTTTGCCTTCAATGACTACGGCTTGGGGGTTTATATTTTCGTGAAGTAAACATAATGTCAGTAAGATTACAGCTCAACAAACAATTAATTTATAATAGGTAAAACACAGGGCAGTTTCGGAATAAGGTAAAGTACGTATACATAGGTACCCGTTAGAAATATTTCGTTTGAATTTCGGTCCCTCGTATCCAAGATATGCACCAAATTGTGCATAATAAATCATAGATGTCGGCACAATATGGGGAACATAATTTCCAACTTTCAACATAAATTCTGGAGTTAATAATGAAAATAAATTGAAATAAAATTAGCGAATTCTTTTAAAATAAATAGTTATATGGTCGAGAGATTCTTATATTTTGATTATACATGTTTTCATTTTATTATTATCAATAATGAAATTCCTGAAAAATCACGATCTCTTGACTGTACATTAATTTATGAAAATGCTATTGGTAACGAGTTATAAATAATATTCGATCACATAATTAAGAAATTTGAGATTCCGTTTAAAGCAATTTCAGGCAACCCAATATACAGTATCCAACGCTCTTAAGTATTCATTAACATCTGCAACGAAATGAAATCACTTATAATTTATACCAGTAATAATAGTAGTAAATAGCATTTACGGATAAATAAAGAAAAATTTCGATAAAACTTCTATAATTAATTTGATCGGCCGAAGGGGCGCGGTGAACTAGGGGGCGGGTGGGGCAATCGCCCCCCCCCCCCCATGGCCCCCTATACGCTACGCCACTGTGTATTGCCACCTATGCTACCTCGGCCGTACCATGAGTTACCCCGCGAGCCGTCACTGTTGTACATATTAATATCAATCATATGACTACTTAATAATTTCAACTACCAATACATATTAAAACAATTAGCCTAATTAAGTATTTTATTATTTAGGAAACAAGTAAAAGTTGGACACTATACACAGATGCTATGGGCTGACACGAACGCCATAGGTTGCGCCCTCAGCTACTACACAACACCCAATCTGTATCCAGAGCCACAGGAAGAAGCCCACGTGGTGCACACACCCGAAGGCGACATAATCTACTTACCGAGAGAAATCAATCCGGACTGGTACCATCTCATCCTCGTCTGCAACTATTCACCTGGTGGAAACTACATAGGTGTACCTTTATACGAAAAAGGAACACCGTGCACCGGATGCCCGAAGAACAAACCGTGCGGACGCTATTCCGCACTGTGCGGCCAAAGCACGCCGGTGAACAACATCGTCGATAATTTCCAGTCTTTCTTTACTTTCTAGAGTGTTCATTTATTTTATAAGTTGTTTGTGTTCAATTAATAAAAAAAATATTTATTACAGTACAATAATTTATAGTTTAAGCCTTAAATCGACTGTCTTGTTTTACATCGAAATTAAGTTATCGAACAAACGTCTAAAATTTATAAGAATGAAAGAAAAAACTGTCCCAACAATACAGGGTCCGGCACGGAGGTATGGAAGATTTGAAAAAAACTGTAACTCACTCATTTTTTACCTAAACTCAAATTTTATTTTTTGAATGTGTACCTTAGATGTTGCCATTACAAAACCAGTTAAGAGTAAGAAAACAAAACTTGATTAGGTAAGAAAAATAACGGCAGTTAAGTGCCATTCATTTTTAGCGAAACACTCCTAAAGACGTTGTGAGAAGTTCTGCATACTCCTCCGAAGTATTTCACGTGGAACTGCACGAATCTCTTGGGTTATTGTCTCACTTAGGGCTTCGAGTGTACATGGTTTGTTTATGTACACTCGTGCTTTGAGATAGCCCCATAAAAAGTAATCAGAGGTCCGGTGATCGAGGGGGCCACTCCACATCTCCTCGCAATGAAATCAGACGTCCAGGGAATGTGTTCCTTAAAAAACCCATCGTTGCTCTTGATGTATGGCAAGTCGCTCCATCTTGTTGAAACCATACAGTATTCAGAGTGATCCGTCGTCTTCTTAGTTCTGGCAGAAAATAATCACGCAACATCTGTAGGTAACGATCTGTGTTGACAGTGACGGTCCGAACGTTTTCACGAAAAAAGTACGGACCAATAATGAAGTTTCGACTAATGCCACACCAAACAGTTACCTTTTCGCTGTGGAGAGGTCGTTCATGGAGCTGTTGCGGGTTTTCAGAGGTCCAATAGCGGAAGTTTTGTGTACTAACCACCCCTGACAAATGAAAGTGGGCTTCGTCACTCAATATCAAAACAATGTCATCTATCAAGATTTCCAACATCGCTTTTGCAAACCTCATCCGTCTGCCGTAGTCGTTTTGCTGCAATTCTTGAACAACCATCATCTTATACGGATGAAAATGCAAGTCGAGGTGTAAAATTCGGCGAACTGAGCGGTCTGTCATCGGTAGAGCCCGAGCGTGACGTACGGCTGATCGACGAGGGCTGGCTTCAACTGCTTGACGCACCCTTTCAATGTTTTCCGGGGTCCTTACCGTTCGATCACCTCCTCGCGCAGTTCCAGGTCTCAAAGATCCAGTTCTTTGAAAGGTATTCACCCACTTCATGATCGTTTCAAACTTCGGAACACGACCGTGACGGCCAACGTTAAAATGATTTCGGAATCGTCTCTGTGTTTGAATGACAGAACGATCCGTTTCAATGAAAGTGTTATAAACAAACACACGATGTTCAATAGACCACGGCTCCATGGTAACTAAAATGGCATCTCGTGACGAGTAGATACGACCTACTCCGAAAACATTAGGTTCACCCCACCTTGCTTGGCGCCCAGTTCAAATCTTCCATACCTCCCTGCCGGTCCCAGTACTTTAAAATCGGTTTTTGAGATATTAGTTAAATTAAATTTAATCGATTGCCTTGAAAGTAAAATTTCACAATACTAAACGAAAACATACTAACCAAGACACAGTGGCGTAACTACAATGCGCCGGACCGGGAGGTTTGCAAGGCATCAGCGACACAGACTAAACAAAATTATCATAGGCCTTCATGAAACAACTAGGGCCTGTCTTAACCACCATATCATCACAATCTAATAGCACTTTTTTAGTTCAAGAAAAGGGCCAAACTTTGGAATAATTCCAACAAAGCTCTAAATTGGTGCACACTTACCTTTCGGCTCTCCAAATAAGTAGTGAATAGTCCCCAAAGTTCAGTTGTATACTCGACTTTTGGGAGCCCAAAAAATGGTATTTTTTTCGCTTTCTCGCTTATATTTTCGTTCCTGTCAATTTTATGGCTATAAGATATACTCATGTCGCAGTGATAAGTTGTGGTCTGCGAGTATTGGGAGAAATGACGGTAAATTAGCATCATTCAGTGTGACGTGGCTTGCCGTATGTTCGCCAAACTAGTATCATCTTTCGATTAAAAAAAAAAATGTGTTTTTTGCAAAGACGAGGCTGATGAGGAAAAAGAAAAGAAAAAACGTAAAGAACTCCGCTATTCGGTCTGTCAAGTTTCAACAATTAACTTTAGAGAAAACATCATGCAGAGCATCGAAAACAGTAAAGATGGAATGGCAAAGACTGAGAACGATTTAGCAGCAGCCGAAGCCAAGTATCATCATAATTGTTTTCTCAAATTTCTCTCACCATGCGCTGTGAAGAAAGCGGGCCACTCTTTGGATGTGCAAATCGCTGCAGCAATGGAACACATTTTCGCCTATATAGAAAATAACGAGGACTGTCAATTCACTTGCTTGCTTTGCTAACAAAGCAAACATCTAAAAGCATTAAACAACCAAAACAAATACTGCGCAAGAAAAATCCGTATTAAAATTATAGTGGCAGGAAAAGGAGGAGCTGTTAATAAATGGGGTTAAGACATTAACACAAGCTATAATTGTTATTAATTTAAATAATGCAATATCTAAATGAGAAATTTAATTACTTGATCGTTAGTTTATTTATTGTTTGATAACTAATTTATGTCTTTGTGCAAAATTAACTGTTGCATTACTGTATATTTGTATTTAAGAAACTATAGTTAAATCTTGTGTAGAACATGAATCAATACATTAGGAATCCTCCAAAATTGCAAGTTTGAAAACCGTGGATGAAATAAATCAGATATTAAATATTAATAATAGAAATTTTAAAATACTTCACCAAAATATACGCAGTATTGCAAAAAAATTAAATGAACTGAAAATATACCTAAATAGCATGGATCCATTTGTTGCCATAGTCCTAACTAAAACCTGGAAAATCGAAAATCTAGAGCTATATAATTTAGCAGGATATCAGTTGTTTTACAATAATGATACCCTTAATCAAAATAGTGGAACTATCGTCTATATTAAGGAGAATTGTTCAAAAATAAAACATGACGTAGTATAAAACAGATGTTTTAACACCATTAAAACATATCTAGAATATCAAAACCATAGTTTTTTTAATTTCATCCATTTATAGATCACCATCAACAATAATTTATGATTTTTTAAAACAATATTCACCTTCAGCAAATATAAGATTTAAATCTAGACATATTATCAGAGAAAAATGATGCTACGGAATATCTTAACTTGATGAGCGAGTTTGGTTTCATGTGTACTGTAAATGAGTTTACAAGAATCCATGGCAAATCCAAGAGTTGCATTGATCATTTATTTGTAAAAAGCAAAGAGGATGCTGAAACTAATATTTTACCTTTAATTTTGCAGTCAACTATTACTGACCATTTTACTATAATTTGTCAAATTGTATTAATAAAATTGAGTAGACCAGAAAATGATAATATACAAAAATATTATACTGTAATTAATTATAAGAAATTAAAAGAACAATTGCAATATGTTTCATGGAACACAGTTACAAATGAAGATAATGTAGAATCTGCAACCAAAAACTTTATTACTATCCTAACAGAAAGAATAAAAGCAAATATTTGTAAATTAAATATTAAGCATAATGAACTAAAAAGAAGTGAATGGATAACACAGGGATTAATAAAATCAATTAATAACAAAAACAATATTTATATCCAATTGCAATGAGATCCAAAATCGATTTAAAAGAAACATATAAAAAAATCAAATTAACTCAATTAATTAAGACAACTAAGGCTGATTATTATAAAAACCAAATTTATCAAAACAACAATAATATTGTAAATTTATGGAAAACGATAAAGAAACTTAATAGAAAATCACAAACAAAACTTGGTGATTTAAATAAAATTAAAAATGGTAAAGGTCAAATCTGCTCAAATCTTAATGAAACAGTAGAAATGTTTAATAATCATTATGCGACAATGGGACAGGCTTTGGCTAGCAAGATTAAGACCGGAACAGAGTATATTCCAAAGAGGCACCCCCAAAACAATTCATTTTATCTACACACTACAGATAAGTCTGAAATCATTAAAATAATAGAACAACTAAATAATAAACGATCTGTTGGCTACGATGAAATAAAAACTAGTACGCTGAAACAGTTAGCATCACAAATAGCAGAACCATTGTCATGTTTAATTAACAAAATATTTGAATCGGGTATTTATCCAAAGCCTAATATTGTGCCGATATATAAAAATGGAGACAGCAAAGAAGTAATAAATTATCATCCATTATCCCTAATCTCAAACCTTGCGAAAATATTCGAAAAAGTCCTAAAAGTTAGATTGACCAAGTACCTTATAAAATATAAAATAATAGCTGAAAATCAATACGGGTTTCAGGAAGGAAAATCTACCCAAGATGCTATACTAAGAATTTCAAATAGGTAGTATCTATGATTCTGTAGATCGCAAAAATCCCTGGCTATGTCTTTTTATCGACCTTGCAAAGGCATTCTATACCGTTAACCATGAGATACTTATTCAGGATCTTGAGGATATGGGCATTAGAGAAATCCCTCTAAACTTACTTAAAAGTTACCTAACTGATAGGGAGCAGTGTGTAAAAATTAATGACACTTTCAGTGTATATAAAAATGTTAACTGTGGTGTTCCACAAGGTACTGTTCTGGGGCCCATATTATTCATAATTTATATAAACAATATGTTTAACCTGACAACTGAAAGCAATATAACAAGCTTCGCTGATGATACTGCCTTATTCTGCACTGGAAAATCCTGGGACGAGCTTAAGACAACGGATAGACTTCAAGACTTCAAACGGATATAAGAGTTTTGAAACAATGGTTTGATCACAAGAAATTAACAATTAATATAACAAAAACACATTATTTACTCTTCTATATTAACGATTCCAGCAAAACAACATTCACCTCAATTGAATACACAGACAGCTCAGGCACATATGATATTACCCCGGTAACGAAATACAAGTATCTAGGTGTATACATTAATAAGAATATGAAATAGAGTCAGCACATAGATTACATTGTGAAAAAAACGAAGAATAATAGCATATACCTTTAAATTCCTAAGAAATGTATTGGATCTAAGGCGCTTGAAAGTATTATACCATGCTTTGGTTGAGTCCCACATAATATACGGTATAGTAGCTTGGGGAGGACTTCTTAATATCCATCTGCAAAGTCTTAGTACAATTCAAAAAAGAATAATGAAAATAATTTTCAATAAACATTATATGTAAGCAACTGATAAACTTTCTGAAGAATTAAAATTGTACGATGTAAGGCAGCTATATTTTTTGCACTGTGTATTATTTCAACATAAACATAAAAAATTACTTACTTATAAAATTAATAAATGTAACACCAGGGAAATGGAAAATAAATTATTTATTCCAAAATTGAAGACGACATTTGGCCAAAGAGGATTCGCTTTCTTGGGACCAAGAGTGTACAATTTTGTTCCGAGAAGAATTATAGATATTAAACAATTTAATACCTTTAAGAAACATTTAAAACAATTTTTAAATAGCGAAATTCGACTTACTATCCATAAATGTATTGATTTTAAAAATTATTTAGTATATTATTAATTGCAATATATTAATTGTTGCTATAGCGTCTATTGTTGAAACAATGTAGTGTATATATTATGTTTATAGAAATATCAGCGTGTATAGGTATATATAATATATAGGAGTGTATGCATGTGTGTATGTACGTGTGTATGTATGTGTGTTATGTATATATGTATAGTTTTATTAAGTGATATAGTTTTAAAGTTGGGAATAACCTTACTTGTTGCAGAAAGCATTAGATTAATACAATAAAACGAAATGTAGCCTGAATATATGAACCTGTTCGATAATCTGCAAGCAAAAATTAAGTCTTACTAAGACTATAAACAAATAACTTATTGAAACAACTACTTCCCTGGCTAGTGCCACGCCGGATATTGAATGATACAAAAGAAATTTGCATGTTATTACTAGCACTACTAGATAATAACATTGGTTTAAGATCGTTTATTTCTACATACAAGACTAACTTAGAGAATTATTCTAAAATGAAATGTGCAACTTTAAACTGTAAATGTTATTATTAAAATGAAAAAAAAAACAGAAAACATTTTGACAAGGACATACAGTGCTAAACTTATCAAGTGTTACTAGATGAAACAAATTTGATAATAGCTAAAAATACCACTGGATTAAAAAATATATGAAAACGCGAAACGCGTCTGCAGATGGCTAGTTACTTAATTTTCATATATTTTTTAATTCAGTGTTTTTTTTAGAACAGTTTTGTGTAGACCGGTGAACTACTTGTGCGCATGTACCTACTTTGAATTGTCTTCGGTCCCCGCTACTGTCTTAACTCCAACCGCTCCCAGCACCAGACGCCCCCCCCCCCCTAAATTCCAGTTCAGGACGCAAAGGGTGATATTCTTACCCCACAACAATCACTATTGTTCTTGCCGGGTAGCTTTTTGCTGGCTGTATTGACATGAAGTCCAGCGAGGAAGCCATCTTCAAGTGTAGGATGTGTGAGTGTGTCGGCACATGCCGGCAGCATGACTTCAATAGGTATCGGTAGCGTTGGGTGCATGGAAGTTGTAGAGGCTTCTTTCGTGAAACGAGTCAAAGGTGCGAAGACGGGAGATTAGCCAAGATAAGGCGAAGCGATTCGCGTCAGCATCCTCGTCCCCGGCTGGAAATCGCAACGGGTCCCCGGCGGTCAGCCGCCAACCTTCGCTAACAGCCGCCAGTCGTCTCAGACCATTAGCAGACAGTCATCCTGGAGCGAGTCCAGGGAATACCATACCGAAAAGAGGGAGGAGCCGGTTTCGAAAGTCGGAACGGAGCGCCCAAAGGAACCGTGGCGACGGCCGCTCGGAAAGCTCCATCTCAAACTCGATCGGGACAGTCTTCAGTAGCGACACGCAGACGGAGATTAAGGACGCAACTGGCAAACCGGTTGCTCTCGGCAAGGGACTGGCAGCAGTAGACCTGAAGGCGTTGATGTACGACACGACAAAAGCGGCGGAGACAGACCCGGCACCGGGTCCGCTTACCTGAGAAGCGAGCTTGGCAAGTTATCGAACAAGGTAGAGCCTATGGTGGAATAAATCAACCAACAAGGGCCGGGAAAGAACCCGAGGCTCAGTTGACCTGGTGCAGTAAATCCAGCTCTCTCCTGGAACAGAGTGGCAGGCAGGAAGCAACTCCAGAACCAGATACTCTCTGAAGCGACTATGGCGGTCGAGTGGTCCGCGACAGTGCTACCTACCAGACCAACCAAGAAATAACTGATCAGGATCATGGTGAACACGGAGGGCACCTCTTACAGCGGTGCTCTGAAGACCCAGGGTATGGATATCAGTGCCAATTCAGTATCGGCAACCTGGAAAAGTATTGCTAGGAATCTGGTCGTACAGGTCTTGAATAGGTTTGCTGTCCTCAAGTCTATTCAATGACTAATCGGGGACACCAGGCCAAAAATAACAGAGGGCAACAAGAACGTGGCCGAAATAAAGGGGCTAGATGACGATGCTACCGAGGAGATTTTCAGGGAGACGAGCACGATTGTAGGGCCAGTAGAAGGGATCGAGGTATCAGCAAGCTTTTAGAGTCAAGGACGGTCAAGATCGGGTGGGAACGGTAAGATCCACCTGGCTGACGCCCTGCTATGGATGCCATAACTAAGGACACATGGCCGCAAGCTAGCTAAGTGGAGAGGGACTCCAAAGCTTAACCCCACTGTGCCCCATGCAAGTGACTTATCAACAGTAATATAACGAGTGCCTATGGTTTTGATGGCAATTATTAGAGGCAGGATCAAGATTGCTTGTTGCGACGAAAATCGATTTTCGAAAATCGATTTTCTAACAAGCAAGAGTGATCCAGACAATAATAGTTGCCTAGGAAAAATCAGTCACGAGTTAGATACGAAAAGTCAATTGGCCGAACAGAAAGTTCATACTTCATAATTTAAAAAGTTAAATTTAGTGACACCAAGTGTCAGGCGTGTATTAATCTGCGCCATAATAATTGTAGTAAAAAAGGAGCTTACCAAGATTTAGAGAAATGCCCATGAATACTATTACTGATGAAAGCACTAACACTTCACCCGAAAAGACAAACAGATCGAATTCAGGAGCAAACTGCTTAAAAGTCCGGCAATAACTGACGTTTTATACGTTATAGAAAATGAACCAACGCGTTGCTAGGCAATATCAACATGAGAGATTATCTGATTAGATACCACCCAGGGTGAATTGCCATGCATAACATGCAGCGTGGTCTGTTACGCATCGTAATTAGAATTTTATTGGATCATGTCATCAACATGTCGCCGTGATCATCATGGACGATCGCCGAATAACCCAAAACGGGCCAGAACGGCTTCGCCTGGGGGAAGGCAAGCGGAGTAGTTGACTGCAGCTGCTACTTCATCCCGAACATTTCGACCCCTGAATACGTGGTGACAGTGGAAGCAGCTGCAGTTAGCCTAGCAGCCCTGTCGCCAGCCAGGGTGATCGTGGCTGGCGACTTCAATGCGAAGTCGTGGGACCCGGGCTATCCGATACAGGATGCCAGAGGTACGTTTCTCGCGGAGACGGCGGCGACACAGGATTGGGTGGTATGCAATCGAGGGTTCGAGTCGACGTGGACCAGGGGAGACTCTTAATCCTGGACGTCACCATGGCCACCATCGAAGGGCTAGGGCGGTAGAAGACTAGATGGTGGAGACATCGAGCAACCAACAGTACATTACGATCCAGGTGGTGGAAGGCGGCGCCAACCAGTAGGTCTCCAAAACGAGGACCAAAGGGTGGGTCTACTGGTAGACGCCCAAAATAGCGTCACCCAGAGAAACCTGACCAGCGAAGGGTAAGGTGAACAAGCGCCGGCAAAGGCGGGGCAGTCCAGAGGAAGCCGAAGGAGCCAAGGCGGATCTATCGGAGGCCAGGAAAGCGCTAAAAGGGGTCATTGCTAGGAGTCAGAGGAGCTGTTGGGGAGCCTTTTGTGACGAAGTAGAATCCTACTCCTTCGGCAAGGGTTATCAGATAGTCAGGAGCAAGCTGTCAAAGCGGGTCCGGCAGCAGGACACGGACTCAGACACTACCTTGAGGGTCGCCAGGGAGCTTTTTCTAGAGTAGGTGGCTACCGTGTACTATAAGCCAGAGGTAGTGGACGTGGAGGTACCACCCGTGACACCCGAAGAGCTGGAGGTGGCGGTCAGGAACAAGAGAACCGAAAAAGCACCGGGACCAGACGCTGTTAATCCTGGAGACCAAGAGCCAACTGGAGGTGTACTCACCCTGCTTGAGGAAGGTGGCAAGGTCGAACTTGTCCTCTTAAGAATAAGGGAGATAAGCCGCCGAAACAGGCAGAGGATAACCGGCCCATCGGCCTAATCGACCGACCATGCCGGCAAGCTCCTGGAGCGCCTACAACAGGGGATAGATAGGACAGCGAGTGTGGCAGAGAATTTGGATTTCGATGAGGCCGGTCCACCGCGAACGCACTCTGCGTGATCATGGCCACAACAGAGGCAGCAAAGCAGGGGACCCGGACCATGCGCCAGCTGTGCACCCTCATCACGGAGGACGTCCAGAATGCATTTAACACGGCAGGTCATTCTGGATGAGGGGATTGGAGCTGTACCTACTAAGATTCCTAGAGCGCTATTTAAGCGATAGGTGGGAACAATGACTAAAGGTAAGCAGGGGCGTCCACCAGGGCCCTGCCCTCTGGAACGTAATGTACGATGAAGTACTGAGGCTAGACCTTCCAGAGGGCGCAAAGTTGGTCGGGTTCGCCGATTCAAGATCAAGGCGGATATAGCGCTCACCATGATCGAGCTCTGGATGACCCGGAATGGCCTAAAGCTGGCACCTGACAAAATAGAGTCAATTTTCTCGGCCAGGCGAAGGATTGAGAAGTGATATACCATACGGGAGAACACCTGGCGATCCGGCAATACTCTCTCAAGTATATATGTCAAACTTTTTTGGACCACATATCTAGAAGGCAACAACCAGAGCAAACGTAGGCTTGGTTGGCTCATGCTTAACGTTGGAGGGCCGCGCCAGCCCAAACGGCGACTGCTAGATTCAACGACCACCTCGGTGGTGCTGTACGGGGCAGAATTTCTTGGCTGGGGGCCATGAAGGTCCAACGCAATAGGAACAAACTCTTCATCGTCCAGACGGAAACTGACCTCAGAACGGCCAGCCTGTACAGGATGGCCCACATTGGATGTTACTATAGGGAATTTCGATAATTAGAAGAGATAGAAGACGTGAGATTAGATAGCGCATCCTCTAGCTCTTTTTTCGAGACCAACCCAATGCCGAAAACATAAATTAGCTATCGTCTTTTGTTTTAAGTTATAGTCAAAAATTCAATATTTTCCATCATCGATTTTTATTAATATCTTAGTTATTTATTATTTTATCAAGATAAGAATTGCTTTTCATTTTCAGCAATTAACAGATTTTTTCTATTTTCATTATAAATAAAATCACTTATTTTTTTCATAAATGTATAACATGTTGATGTTATATATCTATGCAATTCTTATCTTGAATAAGATGATAATAAAAATCGAAAATATTGAATTTATGGTTATAACTTGTAAACAAAAGACGATAGCTAATTTCCGTTTACGGCATTGGGTTTGTTTCGAGAAAAGAGCTCTAGGATGCACTATCAATGTTGTTCTATCTCTTCTAATAACCGAGATTTCCTATAGTAACATCAAATTTGGGTCACCCTCTATAGACCGACCTCCACCTGGCACTTGCCCATATGACCTACTGGCGGACAAAAGGGTCATAAAAAGGCGGCAAGGGCAGTGATGATGAAAGGGTGGCAGGAGCTATGGAAGAAGTCTGTGAAGGGGAGATGGACGGCCAACCTGATCCCCAGGGTAAAGCCGTGGGTCGAACGGCGCTGGGGGAAGAGGGTTATCACAGATGCTCGCAGGACACGGGTGCTTTAGGAAGTACCGCCACAGGATGGCCCGTGACCCGGAGGAAGACTGCATGTATTGTGGAGAGGTGGACACGCCGAAACACACCACGTTCCGGTGTGAGAGGTGGACGTCCGCAAGACACGACGCCGAAAGCAGCCTGGGGGCACCACTGACCCCACAAACCCTTGGCGCACTATTCCTCGAATCGGAGTAGAACTGGATAACCATCGACATTGGACGTCCGCAAGACACGACGCCGAAAGAAGCCTGGGGGCACCACTGCCCCCACAAATCCTGGCGCACTATTCCTGAAGTCGGAGTAAAACTGGATAACCATCGACATATTTGCTCATAAAGTTATGCGGTCGATGGAAAAGTAGGAGAGGCAACGTCAGGCAGAGGAAAAATCCGGAGGTTAAAACAAGCAGGAAGGGCAGACACCGGGCGAGTATGCCGAAGGCCGCCGGTGTCTGTGATTCCCTCCGTGGGGGCAACCAAAATAAGAAGTCGAAAAGGAAAACCATAACGAGTTTTTTTTAATATTTAAGGCTCGCTTGTTCAAAACTCGATCATTGAGGAAATTAAAACGGCTAAATATTTCACTATATTATTGCTGATGTAACTTCATATTATTATTATTAAATTTATTCGGCTAAGATTTACATGTTTCATGTACATAGGGTACATATACACTTAAATATATACGAGTGTTTGGGATAAGGGGCGAACATAGGGATTTAACATGTAAAATTAAATATGTGTAATTATTTGCTTCCGTCCCCTATTCATTTTAGAGAAAAATCGTGAAGGAATATTTTTTAGAGAATTAAAAACTGTAAATGTATCATCCATTTAATTTACGTTTGTACCAGCATACAACTCAAAAATAATAAAAATAAGTTTAACAATTTACCATTTAATAAAAACCCTTGCCATGACTTTGACAAATGTCATGTTATGGTGAGAATAATTTTACTAGTCAAACATTAATTCGGGCGGCCCGTTGGTGTAGTGGGTACAAGCGAGCGCTTATGCCGGTTGCACCGCGTGCCGCGAGGGTTCGAATCCCAGCCCGGGCGAACGATTTCGGGGTCGCGGAATATTCGCTCGGGACCATGGACATTGCATTTGTCTTTCATTATTCAGTTATTCATTTAATTTCTGATATATTACAATACAATGATTATGGCAGATGGCCTCGTAGCCGACGCCAATTTCCCGAATCATTCAATCTCCTTAACCCGCAGTTCCATCCACGTCCAAATATCAATTCACGCATTGTTATTACTATGAACAATAATATGAGTTATTCCAATGGAGAGAGGGTATTATTTATTATCAAAATATTTACAGTGGCGTCAGTTTACACAGAGTTCGTGACTTATTTTCGGTTACATTTAACAATCGACCAATTCCGTCTGTATCAACAATTTCCAAATTTGTGAAAAAGTTCGAAAATACAGCAAGTGTAGCGGCAGATGATTCAAAAGGTATTTCAATAGTCCAATTTCAACAAATATTATTTCAAACATATTAAAATTAAAGGCAAACGGAACAGAAGAAGCAACGATGAATTGAATTAAAGTGGTGTCAGATTACACACAGTTCGTGATATATTTTTGGTTTTACCGTAACCAGCGGTCAACGGGAAATTTTAGAGCAAGTACTCAAAAAGTTCTCCGTTCTGGTGTAAACAATAACCCAATCGGTTATAAAATGCATGTCTAACATTAGCCAACTGCCTATCTGTAATCAATGTGCATTCCGCAAAAATTGCTTCCCGCAAAGATTCAATATTTGGATGGTGTTTTTTGTAAATTTTGTTTTTCAAGTGACCCCACAAAAAGAAATCACATGGTGCTAAATCAGGAGATCTTGGTGGCCAGTTGATAGTGCCACCGCGACCAATCCAGCAATTGGGAAAATTAGCATTTAAATATTCCCTTACATTTAAACCATAATGGGCTGGACATCCATCATGCTGATACCATATCTCCTGATTGTCACGTGCAACTTCTTCTAACGCTGGGCCAACCTGGTTGATTAAAAGGTCTAAATAAGAATTCGAATTTAAATTTCCACATATTTCAAACGGCCCAATAATATTATTTTTAAAAATACCAGCCCAAATATTGATTTTTTGCGGGAACTGGGTTCTAGTTCTAAGGCATATCCGCGGATTTTCTTGGGTCCAGTATCGCGTGTTCTGAGTGTTGGGCTCGTTGTTAAGTGTGAACGTGCATTCATCCGTAAAACAGATAGACTGCAAAAAGTTTCTGTCTATGTTTGATCGATCCTGCATTATCTCGCAGAATACACGCCTGCTTTCTTCATCCACTAGCAATATCTCCTGATGGCATTGATGTTTGTAGGGATAATACCCATGCTTATTCAGAATCTGGTAAGGGTTTACTTTAGGGTAAATCGGGAAAAATCGGGAAGTGGGCTGTTTTTTTATTTCTTCTTAATTCTTTGTAGACGTAGTTTTTTGAGCCGAGTGCAAAAATGTATATCTTAACTTTGAGAAACATAAGGGGAAGAAGTTGTGCCCCCTTAAAGTTTCTCTCGTATCGGACGTACAACTCGCTCAAAACCTGCTTTTCTGGGTAGATTTTGGTAAACCAACAACCACAATCAATTTATAATGATGTAAACTTACGATTTGAGTAGTAAAAATGCGAATTTTATATCTTTTTCTTTACATTAATATTTCATTTTAAGGTTATGTGCAGTTCATTGAACCGCCGAAACTGACGGACATGCAAACTGAACACTCTATTTAGTTATCTGTGATTATTAGGGTTGCCAACTGGTCACATCATAATCGGAAAACCAATCTAATTCTCACGGAAAATATGTGAATACATAAAGTACGATATAAATAAAAATAATTATATTTCTGAAATTAACTATATTAACAATAAAACAAATGTGTATGTTAAGAGGTTAAACAGTTAACATTTACATTTAAATTACCATGTCCTTAATTTCTAGTTGATTTTCACACAGTCCCAATAAGTTCACTTATTTTTTTGAAACCTCTTGTATTTACGTTCTAGTAATTGCTACTGTTATTTCCATTTGTGTGCTATAGTGCTATTAGGGTGTTTAAAGTGAAAGTATGTGCTAACATGACAAAGAATCCCGCTTCCTATGCATTCATGACAGCTTCGCCATCACCTAATCTACTGCGGGTAAAACTACTACCCGGTCTCAAGGGGGAGGACCTTGACGCAACCAGGCAACCGAGCCAGCGTAACTGCTTCCTATGCATTCATGACGGCTTCGCCTTCACCTAATCCGTTGCAGATAAAACTACTGGCCGGTCTAAGGGGGGACCTTAACCTCACCCTAATCTAAGCATGAGCAAGCGAGGCGGCTGTGGTCGATGGCTTCACTTCGCTTCGCTCCGCCATCGACTACAGCAAGCCACCGTAATTGCTTCCTATGCATTCATGACGGCTTCGCCTGCACCTAATCCATTGCAGGTAAAACTACTGGCCGGTCTAAGGGGGGACCTTAACCTCACCCTAATCTAAGCATAAGCAAGCGAGGCGGCTGTGGTCGATGGCGGAGCGAAGCGAACTGCTTCCTATGCATTCATGTCCGCTTCGCCTTCACCTAATCCATTGCAGGTAAAACTACTGGCCGGTCTAAGGGGGGACCTTAAACTCACCCTAATCTAAGCATAAGCAAGCGAGGCGGCTGTGGTCGATGGCGGAGCGAAGCGACCACAGCAAGCCACCGTAACTGCTTCCTATGCATTCATGACGGCTTCGCCTTCACCTTATCCGCTGCAGGTAAAACTACTAGCCGGTCTAAGGGGGCACCTTAACCTCACCCTAATCTAAGCATAAGCAAGCAAGCCGGCTGTGGTCGATGGCTTCGCTTCGCTCCGCCATCGACCACAGCAAGCCACCGAAACTGCGTCCTATGCATTCATGACGGCTTCGCCTTCACTTTATCCGTTGCAGGTTAAACTACTGGCCGGTCTAAGGGGGCACCTTAACCTCACCTTAATCTAAGCATAAGCAAGCAAGCCGGCTGTGGTCGATGGCTTCGCTTCGCTCCGCCATCGACCACAGCAAGCCACCGTAACTGCTTCCTATGCATTCATGACGGCTTCGCCTTCACCTTATCCGCTGCAGGTAAAACTACTAGCCGGTCTAAGGGGGCACCTTAACCTCACCCTAATCTAAGCATAAGCAAGCAAGCCGGCTGTGGTCGATAGCTTCGCTTCGCTCCGCCATCGACCACAGCAAGCCACCGTAATTGCTTCCTATGCATTCATGACGGCTTCGCCTTCACCTAATCCGTTGCAGATAAAACTACTGGCCGGTCTAAGGGGGGACCTTAACCTCACCCTAATCTAAGCATGAGCAAGCGAGGCGGCTGTGGTCGATGGCGGAGCGAAGCGAACTGCTTCCTATGCATTCATGTCCGCTTCGCCTTCACCTAATCCATTGCAGGTAAAACTACTGGCCGGTCTAAGGGGGGACCTTAAACTCACCCTAATCTAAGCATAAGCAAGCGAGGCGGCTGTGGTCGATGGCGGAGCGAAGCGACCACAGCAAGCCACCGTAACTGCTTCCTATGCATTCATGACGGCTTCGCCTTCACCTTATCCGCTGCAGGTAAAACTACTAGCCGGTCTAAGGGGGCACCTTAACCTCACCCTAATCTAAGCATAAGCAAGCAAGCCGGCTGTGGTCGATGGCTTCGCTTCGCTCCGCCATCGACCACAGCAAGCCACCGAAACTGCGTCCTATGCATTCATGACGGCTTCGCCTTCACTTTATCCGTTGCAGGTTAAACTACTGGCCGGTCTAAGGGGGCACCTTAACCTCACCTTAATCTAAGCATAAGCAAGCAAGCCGGCTGTGGTCGATGGCTTCGCTTCGCTCCGCCATCGACCACAGCAAGCCACCGAAACTGCGTCCTATGCATTCATGACGGCTTCGCCTTCACTTTATCCGTTGCAGGTTAAACTACTGGCCGGTCTAAGGGGGCACCTTAACCTCCCCTTAATCTAAGCATAAGCAAGCAAGCCGCCTGTGGTCGATGGCTTCGCTTCGCTCCGCCATCGACCACAGCAAGCCACCGAAACTGCGTCCTATGCATTCATGACGGCTTCGCCTTCACTTTATCCGTTGCAGGTTAAACTACTGGCCGGTCTAAGGGGGCACCTTAACCTCACCTTAATCTAAGCATAAGCAAGCAAGCCGGCTGTGGTCGATGGCTTCGCTTCGCTCCGCCATCGACCACAGCAAGCCACCGTAACTGCTTCCTATGCATTCATGACGGCTTCGCCTTCACCTTATCCGCTGCAGGTAAAACTACTAGCCGGTCTAAGGGGGCACCTTAACCTCACCCTAATCTAAGCATAAGCAAGCAAGCCGGCTGTGGTCGATAGCTTCGCTTCGCTCCGCCATCGACCACAGCAAGCCACCGTAACTGCTTCCTATGCATTCATGACGGCTTCGCCTTCACCTTATCCGCTGCAGGTAAAACTACTAGCCGGTCTAAGGGGGCACCTTAACCTCACCTTAATCTAAGCATAAGCAAGCAAGCCGGCTGTGGTCGATGGCTTCGCTTCGCTCCGCCATCGACCACAGCAAGCCACCGAAACTGCGTCCTATGCATTCATGACGGCTTCGCCTTCACTTTATCCGTTGCAGGTTAAACTACTGGCCGGTCTAAGGGGGCACCTTAACCTCACCTTAATCTAAGCATAAGCAAGCAAGCCGGCTGTGGTCGATGGCTTCGCTTCGCTCCGCCATCGACCACAGCAAGCCACCGAAACTGCGTCCTATGCATTCATGACGGCTTCGCCTTCACTTTATCCGTTGCAGGTTAAACTACTGGCCGGTCTAAGGGGGCACCTTAACCTCACCTTAATCTAAGCATAAGCAAGCAAGCCGGCTGTGGTCGATGGCTTCGCTTCGCTCCGCCATCGACCACAGCAAGCCACCGAAACTGCGTCCTATGCATTCATGACGGCTTCGCCTTCACTTTATCCGTTGCAGGTTAAACTACTGGCCGGTCTAAGGGGGCATCTTAACCTCACCTTAATCTAAGCATAAGCAAGCAAGCCGGCTGTGGTCGATGGCTTCGCTTCGCTCCGCCATCGACCACAGCAAGCCACCGTAACTGCTTCCTATGCATTCATGACGGCTTCGCCTTCACCTTATCCGCTGCAGGTAAAACTACTAGCCGGTCTAAGGGGGCACCTTAACCTCACCCTAATCTAAGCATAAGCAAGCAAGCCGG
Organism: Ocypus olens; assembly: GCA_910593695.2. Taxonomy (NCBI): domain Eukaryota; kingdom Metazoa; phylum Arthropoda; class Insecta; order Coleoptera; family Staphylinidae; genus Ocypus; species Ocypus olens. The sequence continues at coordinate 32,200,665 of OU343063.1, read as the reverse complement.
CTGTGGTCGATAGCTTCGCTTCGCTCCGCCATCGACCACAGCAAGCCACCGTAACTGCTTCCTATGCATTCATGACGGCTTCGCCTTCACCTTATCCGCTGCAGGTAAAACTACTAGCCGGTCTAAGGGGGCACCTTAACCTCACCCTAATCTAAGCATAAGCAAGCAAGCCGGCTGTGGTCGATAGCTTCGCTTCGCTCCGCCATCGACCACAGCAAGCCACCGTAACTGCTTCCTATGCATTCATGACGGCTTCGCCTTCACCTTATCCGCTGCAGGTAAAACTACTAGCCGGTCTAAGGGGGCACCTTAACCTCACCTTAATCTAAGCATAAGCAAGCAAGCCGGCTGTGGTCGATGGCTTCGCTTCGCTCCGCCATCGACCACAGCAAGCCACCGTAACTGCTTCCTATGCATTCATGACGGCTTCGCCTTCACCTTATCCGCTGCAGGTAAAACTACTAGCCGGTCTAAGGGGGCACCTTAACCTCACCCTAATCTAAGCATAAGCAAGCAAGCCGGCTGTGGTCGATAGCTTCGCTTCGCTCCGCCATCGACCACAGCAAGCCACCGTAACTGCTTCCTATGCATTCATGACGGCTTCGCCTTCACCTTATCCGCTGCAGGTAAAACTACTAGCCGGTCTAAGGGGGCACCTTAACCTCACCTTAATCTAAGCATAAGCAAGCAAGCCGGCTGTGGTCGATAGCTTCGCTTCGCTCCGCCATAGACCACAGCAAGCCACCGAAACTGCGTCCTATGCATTCATGACGGCTTCGCCTTCACTTTATCCGTTGCAGGTTAAACTACTGGCCGGTCTAAGGGGGCACCTTAACCTCACCTTAATCTAAGCATAAGCAAGCAAGCCGGCTGTGGTCGATGGCTTCGCTTCGCTCCGCCATCGACCACAGCAAGCCACCGTAACTGCTTCCTATGCATTCATGACGGCTTCGCCTTCACCTTATCCGCTGCAGGTAAAACTACTAGCCGGTCTAAGGGGGCACCTTAACCTCACCCTAATCTAAGCATAAGCAAGCAAGCCGGCTGTGGTCGATAGCTTCGCTTCGCTCCGCCATCGACCACAGCAAGCCACCGTAACTGCTTCCTATGCATTCATGACGGCTTCGCCTTCACCTTATCCGCTGCAGGTAAAACTACTAGCCGGTCTAAGGGGGCACCTTAACCTCACCTTAATCTAAGCATAAGCAAGCAAGCCGGCTGTGGTCGATGGCTTCGCTTCGCTCCGCCATCGACCACAGCAAGCCACCGAAACTGCGTCCTATGCATTCATGACGGCTTCGCCTTCACTTTATCCGTTGCAGGTTAAACTACTGGCCGGTCTAAGGGGGCACCTTAACCTCACCTTAATCTAAGCATAAGCAAGCAAGCCGGCTGTGGTCGATGGCTTCGCTTCGCTCCGCCATCGACCACAGCAAGCCACCGAAACTGCGTCCTATGCATTCATGACGGCTTCGCCTTCACTTTATCCGTTGCAGGTTAAACTACTGGCCGGTCTAAGGGGGCACCTTAACCTCACCTTAATCTAAGCATAAGCAAGCAAGCCGGCTGTGGTCGATGGCTTCGCTTCGCTCCGCCATCGACCACAGCAAGCCACCGAAACTGCGTCCTATGCATTCATGACGGCTTCGCCTTCACTTTATCCGTTGCAGGTTAAACTACTGGCCGGTCTAAGGGGGCACCTTAACCTCACCTTAATCTAAGCATAAGCAAGCAAGCCGGCTGTGGTCGATGGCTTCGCTTCGCTCCGCCATCGACCACAGCAAGCCACCGTAACTGCTTCCTATGCATTCATGACGGCTTCGCCTTCACCTTATCCGCTGCAGGTAAAACTACTAGCCGGTCTAAGGGGGCACCTTAACCTCACCCTAATCTAAGCATAAGCAAGCAAGCCGGCTGTGGTCGATAGCTTCGCTTCGCTCCGCCATCGACCACAGCAAGCCACCGTAACTGCTTCCTATGCATTCATGACGGCTTCGCCTTCACCTTATCCGCTGCAGGTAAAACTACTAGCCGGTCTAAGGGGGCACCTTAACCTCACCCTAATCTAAGCATAAGCAAGCAAGCCGGCTGTGGTCGATAGCTTCGCTTCGCTCCGCCATCGACCAAAGCAAGCCACCGTAACTGCTTCCTATGCATTCATGACGGCTTCGCCTTCACCTTATCCGCTGCAGGTAAAACTACTGGCCGGTCTAAGGGGGCACCTTAACCTCACCCTAATCTAAGCATAAGCAAGCAAGCCGGCTGTGGTCGATGGCGGAGCGAAGCGAAACTGCGTCCTATGCATTCATGACGGCTTCGCCTTCACTTTATCCGTTGCAGGTTAAACTACTGGCCGGTCTAAGGGGGCATCTTAACCTCACCCTAATCTAAGCATAAACAAGCGAGCCAGCGTAACTACTTCCTATATTCGCTTCGCTCCGCCATCAACCACAGTGAGCCACCGTAACTACTTCCTATGCATTCATGACAGCTTCGCCTTTACCTAATCCGCTGCGGGTAAAACTACCAGTCGGTCTAAAGCGGAGGGGCTTAACCTCACCCTAACTTAAGCATAAGCGACCGGTCTCGCTCTGCTCCGCCATTGACCACATGGAGCCCGTATAACTACTTCCTATGTATTAATGACGGGGCTTCACCATCACCTAATCTACTGCGTGTAAAACTACTATCTGGTCTAAAGGGGGGCAAATGTAACCTCACCCTAACCTAAGCATAAGCACCTACCATTTACAACCATTAACTGGTAGGTAATGATGAATTAAACTTATCGCCCAGGTTTGTTCACTATTTTATTCACAACCGTACGTTTTTTGTTAAAGCATTAAAGTCAAATCAAATTAAATAAACGTTAGTTCATGAAATGCGAGCTGTTTGTTTTAAAACCAACTTATAGCAACCATGCAAATACATATTACGGATAGCTATACTGAATATTTTTACTAATTACTAATATATAACTATAAAATCAAATATTGTATGCACCATGGGAGATATTCTTGTTCTTCACCCTGGGTTGACTTACAAACCCCGGGCCAGAGGACCTCCATATCTCCCTTAATGCATAAATATCTATTACATTGCCATTTAATCATTGACTAAAGTCCCTAATTTTTACCAGATGAATTTGTGTCGTTAGGATCCAGGTTAAAGATACATGCGTGTGTTTATGTTTGGTAGGGGCACCTTTTCCCAAAAAAAATAGAAACACCCACAAAAGTGGGGCACAAATAAAGAAATTGTAAATAGATTTACAACAGAACAATTTAAAATTCGTGTCAATTGTTAATGCACATAAGTAATCTAGGGTTAACGCAATGATAGTTCACAGAAAACTTTATAGAGTGTTTATTTCGACACGCCACTCCTTCAGTTGCGGTGGGACGATGAACTAATGAAAATACGCATTTTTAACATGACCTTAAAATGTGAATTTTCATGAAGAATAGGATATAAAAATCGCACTTTCACCACTTAAATCGTAAGTTAAAATCATTATTAGTCGATTGTAGTTGTTAGTTTACAAGTTATTTTACACAGAAACTCGTAGTTTGTGCGAGTTGTCCGTCGAAAATGGAAACTTTAAGGGGGCATAACTTTTCCCCCTTACGTTTCCGCGGGTTAAAACGTACATTTCTGAACTCGGCTCAAAAAACTATGTCTTCAAAACAAATTTCAGCCCCCGGGTCGATTTACCCTAAAGTAAACACCAGCCCAGAATCTTATACACTGAGAATGTAGACACGCTGCACTCACGAGCAATGCATCGTATGCTAGTTGTTGGATCAGCATTTATCAACCCCAAAACTCTTTCTTCCAATTCATCGTTGCTTCTTCTCTTCCGTTTGCCTGCTATGTTAATGTTTTTGAAATAATATTTGTTAAAATTGGACTATTGAAATACCTTTTGAATCATCTGCCGCTACACTTGCTGTATTTTCGAACTTTTTCACAAATTTGGAAATTGTTGATACAGACGGAATTGGTCGATTGTTAAATGTAACCGAAAATAAGTCACGAACTCTGCGTAAACTGACGCCACTGTAAAATCGTAATAACTAGAATTGATATCTGACTTGCAATATTATTATTTTCACTATAACATGAAACATGACATTTGTCAAAGTCATGGCAAGGGTTTTTATTAAATGGTAAATTGTTAAACTTATTTTTATTATTTCTGAGGTGTATGCTGGTACAAACGTAAATTAAATGGATGATACATTTACAGTTTTTAATTCTCTAAAAAATATTCCTTTACGATTTTTCTCTAAAATGAATAGGGGAGCAAATAATTACACATATTTAATTTTACATGTTAAATCCCTATGTTCGCCCCTTATCCCAAACGCTCGGTATACATATACACGAAAATAAAAGGTAAATCCTAGTTTATTTCCCTCCGTCTTCACCTCGAGAATCCTGGGCACCTGGTCCATCTCGGGCTAATGGTATTGAGGGATCCATTGTTGATCCTCTGGTTCTTAGCATGCTACTATTTGATTGTGTAGTATTAAATTTTTAATTTTTAATTTGTATGCAGGATATTTAAGAGTTCGGATTTCTACTCTCAGGTTATTAAATAGTTTTGTAGTCTCTGTTGTTAATAGTTGTATAAATTTTTCAGTCCTTATATCTGATTTTCTTCTTGTTTTGTAACGATGTATTTCTTTATTTATAGTTAGCGTGATATTCATCTTTATAAGTTTATGTTTGATTTTATATATTAAGAGTAGGTTGTTAAATATTATAAGATGTTTTATATTTAATTCTTGTAGCTGGTTATACAGTTCTGTGGTACTTGTTTTTTTTATCTAATTTGTATATTTTTTTAGTACTTTATTTTGTTGGGTCTGTATTTTTTAAATATTTTTTGTAGTTGTGTTTCCCCAGATGTTACAAAGATAGTTATTTTTTGACGTGAAGAGCGCATGGTATACTGATTTTTTCACTGTTGAGGGTATATAGTTTTTTATTTTATCAATTGCTGCTATTGTTTTTGAGTTTTGTTTTAGTAATTTGTTAATGTGCGCATCCCATTTCAGATTATCTTGGATTTTTAATCCCAAGTAGTCGACCTCTTTGATTTGACTTATGTCTTTATCTTTTATTTTAATTTTAAGTTCTTCTGCTGGGTTTTTTTCATTAAATATCATAAATGTTGTTTTCTCTTCATTGATTGTTAGTAAGTTGTTAAAGTACCACTTATCTAATTGTTTTAGATCATTATTTATTTTTTCTTGGATGTCTGTGTACGTTCTTCCGTTATATATGATGCAGGTATCATCCGCATATATACCGGGTGACCCAGTGATCTGTAAAAGCCCCATAACTTATTTGCTGTTTGAGATATCGACTTCTAGTTTTCTTGAACTGGTACCCACACTTATTCTACATGTTTTAAAAATATGTATGTTTTGTACAGGGTGTCCCAATATACGTAACAGAACAAAGTTATGTTTTTTTAAATGGAACACCCTATATTTTATAATTTATTTTCAACCCTCTTGAGAAGCTGTTAAAAATAGTATAAGATAGTATTGGTCTATTATGGACAATTGGTTAGTTATGGGCAAATTTGTAGCAAAAACAAGGACACATTGAAAAAGTTGCAGAAGCGCTCCTAGCAATGCTAGAGTCGTTTTTTATACACTATAGTTATTTGTATGGTAAGAGCGCAAAGTGATACATTGCCGGCAATGAGCTTTGCGCTCGCACTATACATAATTTTTTTTCTACGACCGCTTTGAAAAAGAAACATAAATATAATTAAATATAAAAAGCAATAATACATACAGACTGTACCGTGGTCAGCCATGGAATGTCGTATCCATGGTAACGGGTGAATAAAAATTGTGCAAAGTGACGTTTAGATAGTTGTGAATACTTTGCCGCGCGTTGCTATAGGCAACGCGCGGAAAAGTACTTTGTCGCTCGCTCCTCGGGAAACGTCTACTTTGCGTTGACAAACGCAAGCGCAAACGCCTTCTTTTTATATCGGTCGTAGAAAAAAGAATTTTCCATATCATGAAGAATAATACAAATCGGCTTTGGTTCTTTTTTGTTCATACTGCTATACAGGGTGTCAACATACGCAAAATAATGGATAACTATTTTTTTTCAAGTGGAACACCCTATATGTCTTGCGACCAATGCATGGAATTTTTAATAAGCTTTCCAATGATGTACAATTTGTATAATGAAATATTAAGGATTCTTGAGATTCATCCATAAAAACATTTTTCTTTTGTCACCTCCTGCTCATTTTTGGATTTTCAGCCAAAACTATGCATTTTCTGAAAAAATAATAAGAGACCAAAGTTGTAGAGCGGAAAATTTTCGATCAATATAGGTCTTTCGACTTTTCCAATAAAGCGTGCATTGCCCGCTAGAATGCGCAAAATCGTGACCGTACATACATTTTAGCGTTTTTCTCAAATTTTTTGTTAATTAATTGCACTATACTTTATTTTCCACGTCCTCTAACAGAAAAACGGGTAATTATAGAATTATTCAAATGACCTACGACGATTGAAAATATTCCGCCCTATAACTCTTAAAAGAAGCAATTTTTTCCCAAAATGCACAGTTTTCGCTAAAAATGCAAAAAAAACATTGAAAAACGCAAAAATTGATACATACATTTTCATTTTGCATTTTTAGGGAAAACTATGCATTTTTGGCAAAAATTGCTTCTATTAAGAGTTGTAGAGCGGAATATTTGCAATCGATATGGGCCATTTTAATTTCTCGTTTTTCCGTTAGAGGGTGTGGAAAATAAAGTATAGTGCAATTTATTAATAAAAAATTTGAAAAGAAAACGCTAAAATGCACATACGGTCACGATTTTGCTCGATCTGGCGGGCAATGCACGCATTATCTTAAAAGTTGAAAGACCTATGTCGATCGGAAATTTTTTGCTCTACAACTTTGGTCTCTTATAATTTTTCCTGAAAATGCATAGTTTTGGCTGAAAATCCAAAAATCAGCAGAAGGTGACAAAACAAATATGTTTTTATTGATAAATCTCAAGAATCCGTAATATTTTGTTATACAAACTGTACATCATTGGAAAGCTTATTAAAAATGCCCTCGATTGGTGGCAACTTATATAGGGTGTTCCATTTGGAAGAAAATAATTATCCATTGTTTTGCGTATGTTGACACCCTGTATAGCACTATGAATAAAAGAGAACCAAAGCCGATGTGTATCATTGTTCATGACGTGGAAAATTTTATAGTGTATAAAAAATTATGCTATCTTTGCTAGGAACGCTTTTGCAATGTTTTCAATGTGTACATGTTTTTGCCACAAATTTGCCCATAACTAAAGGTGCGTTTAAACGTGAGAGTTTTTACTCTTGAGAGTAAAACTCGCAAGTGTAAATGCCTCTGAGAGTTCTCGCCAAAAGTGGTAGGAGAGCTCTCCGAGAGTTGCAATATTGCATCATTCTCGCCAGTGTAAACGTTTTCCCCACGCTCTCGGCGAGTACTCTCAACAATTCAAGAAATTTCGTATTGCTGAGAGTCAGTGTTGCCAAGTCAGCGGAAAATCCGCTAGATCTGGCGGATTTTGAATCCGAATTGCGGAATAATTATCGTTTTAGCGGCTGGCGGATTTTCTAACGGAATTATGTTGAATCATCGAGAAAACTAGCGTAATTTAAATTGAAACTTTATTTAAAAACATCTATTTTACAAGAGAAAAAGCAGAAACTTAAAGCATTAATTTAAAAAAATTCACAACTCACGGAAAAATGAACACATTTTCAATCAAAAATTAAAGCTAGTTCTGTGAATATGCTAAAATATTTGAAGAACTCTTCTCATATCAAAACTTATTATTTATTCAATTTTTGTTATGATTAAGTGTTCAACAACTTATAATATAAATTTTCAAAAATTCATAACTTACGGTAAAAGTGACACATTTAAAAAAATAAAGTTAGTTTTAAAGGTAGATGTTTTATGAATATAATTTAAAAAACAAAGATTTTTTTGTTCAAGTGTTCAACAACTTTAAATATGAATTTTCAAAAAACATGTTTTTATTTAAGTGTTAAAATATTAATCTACAAAAATTCATAACTCACGCAAACATGTTCAAATATTCGACAAACTTAAAAAAAAACATTTTTTTAAATTTATAACTCGGGCAAAAATCAAAGTTGATTCTAAAGGCAGATGTTTTGCGAATATACTTACTAACATTTTTGAGAAATTCTATCATATCAGTATTTTTTTAAGTTCGCCAACTTGAAATCTTAATTTTCAAGAATGAACACATTTTCAAAAATCAAAGATAATTTTTAAGGGAGTTGAATTAAATTATTTGAGGAACTCAACTCATAACTTAAGGAAAAAGTGACACATTCTCAAAAATGAAAGTTAGTTTCAAAGGGAGATGTTTTCTGGATATATTTAAAACAATTAAAGTCTTCAACAACTTAAGATATTAATTTTCAAAAATTCATGACTCATTTAAAAAAATCAAAGCTATTTTTTAAGGTAAATAAATGCATTATGATTTTAAAGAATTCAATCATATCGATATTTTTTTCTATTTTTTCTTTAGTCAAATATTCGACTAGTTAAAAATTCACGTAGAAATTGACACATTTTCAAAAATAAAAGTTTAAGTTAAAGGTAGACATATTTTGTGAATATACTAGAAAAAATTGAGGAATTCCATCATATTAGAATTTATTTCCTTTAGATTTTGTTTGTTCACTCAAAACATTGATTTTCAAAAATTGATAATTCGAGAAAAATTGAGACTTTCATAAATTTACGTTAGTTTTAAATTCAGTAAAGATTTCAAAAATGTTGTGAAATTCTATTATATCACTATTTATTTTTTTTATATTTTTTTTTGTTCGTCTTCAACAACTGAAAATATAAATTTTCAAAAGTTCATAACTCACGTAAAAGTTGACTCAGTTTCAAAAATCAAGGTTGATTGGAGTTTTTAAGGAATTCAATAATATAGACATGATTTTTTTCTAGTTTTTTCTTGTAAAAATATTTGACCACTTAAAAAAAAATTCATTTTTAAAAATTCATAACTCACGCAGAAATTTACACATTTTCAAAAATCAAAGTTTATATTATATAAGCATTTCCATCATATAAGTATTTTTTTTTTAATTTGTTCAATTGTTCAACAACTTAAAACATTAATTTTCAAAAATTCATAGCTCATGGAGAAATTGGCAAATTTTCAAAAGTTTAAGTTAGTTTTAAAGGTGGGTGTTCCGTAAAGATTTTAAAATATTTGTGGAATTTTGTTATATCACTATTTATTTCTTTTAGATTTTTTTGTTCGCCTAAAATAGTAATTCATTAATAAAGATTCATTAAAATTTTTAAGGAATTCAATCATATCTGTGTTTATTTTTCTTCGGATTATTTCATTGTTCTACCTAATATTCAACCTTAATTCGTACGCAAAACGTTAAATTCAACTGTTAAAGTATAAGATAGTGTTATTTCGTACTTTATATATTCATATTTTCTGGCGGAATTCTAGTGGAATTAGGTTGGCTATTTGGCGGAAATATTATGGGATCAGATGGCAACGCTGCTGAGAGTAGCCTGACAGTAAGTGTGTGTGTGTGTTCACGCGAGTAAATGTACCTTGCAGCCGAGACGATGGCCAAACCCAATCAAAAATGGACCCACGAGGATTTTTTCAAACTGATAGAAACATTATATGAATTGAATCCAATCCTTTGGGACATCCAGAACACAGATTACAAAAATAGAGTTAAAAAAATGTTGTGATGGAGAGATTAGCGACAGACTTCAATTGTCCGGCCCCTGAAATTAGTAGGAAACTACATAATTTAAGAAATCAGTAAGGCAACCATAATACGTTCACGAACAGATATTGCTTCTCTCATTGCAGTTTTTTCTAAATTATGGGTCCTACTAATTCTACCAGTAATTCAACTTCAACAATTGAAAATCTGCAAAAATTCCTAAATTGCTGGGCGTCTTCAAGTTCCAATTCGCGTGCTAAAGCGTGGTACACGATTAAATTATTCCTTCTTTGTACCCATGACTTGATCCACTTTCTTGGTTTTCGAATAGTTCTTTTTTTGGATATGCACAAAACTAATAACGCTGCTGCTACTTCTCTTCTTCGTGTTGAAGACATCTTGTCAACTTAAAATCACTCTCAGACTGCGTCTGTGTAAACGGTTGGAAGCGACTCTCGAGAGCCGCAATGGAGAGTTGCTCTCCGAGAGTGAACTCGGGCGAATTTCACTCTCCCGTGTAAAGGGCTCTGAGAGTAACTCTCGAGAGCTCCGGCTGCGAGTTACTCTCAAATGTAAACGCACTTTAACCAACCGTCCATAATAGACCCATACTATCTTATACTATTTTTATCAGCTTCTCAAGAGGGTTAAAAATAAATTATAAAATATAGGGTGTTCTATTTAAAAAAAACATAACTTTGTTCTGTTATGTATATTGGGACACCCTGTACAAAAACATACATATTTTTAAAATATGTAGAATAAGTCGATATCTCAAACAGCAAATAAGTTATGGGGTTTTTACAGATCCTTGGGTCACCCTGTATATATGGTCTGCCTTCTAGTTCTAATTCTAGTATATCATTGGTATAAATTATATATAGTATTGGTGGTAAGATACCTCCTTGCGGTATTCCATATTCTGAGAACATCGGTATACTTTCTTCGTTTTTGCTTTTGGTTATTTGTGGTCTGTTAGTTAAATATGTATTTATTAGATTTATGTCTTTTTGATTCCTAATTCCTAGGCTTTCTTCATATCGATGTATATTGCAGCAACCTTTTCTTTCTCGTCTAGCTTTGTTTTTATTTGGTTTATTAAATCATATGCTGCCGATGTTGTTCCCGAGTGTCTTTGAAATGCGTATTGCTGCTGGTTGATAATATTATGTTTATTGAGGTGATCAGTTATTTGGATTTGTAATATTTTTTCCAATATTTTATTTAAGTTTGATAAGAGTGAAATGGGTCTATAGTTTTCTGGATTTGTTTTATCTCCTTTTTTGTGGATTGGGATTATTATTGTTTTTTTCATGTACTTGGGGTATATTCCTTCATTTATAACTGAATTTATTAATTTTACTAATATAGTCGTAAGAATGTTTCTGTTTTGTTTTATTACTTCATTGGTGATTCTGTCAAATCCGGGTGTTTTGTGATCTTGTAATTTCATAATTATGTTTTTTACTTCTTTATAATTAGTTTGTCGAAATATAACTGTAGGTACGTGTCTTTTGGTTAATGTTGTTGTTGAAATTTTATTTGTGTTATTAGTTTGTTCTTCTGCCAATTTTTTCCCAACGTTTGTAAAATAATAGTTTATTTCATTTGCTATTTCTTTTGTATTTCTAGTAAGAGTTCCATGTTTAGTTCTAATTTCACCAATTCCTTTTTCATTTGTTTCTTGGGTTTTTATTTGTTTATTTATTAATTGCCATATCTTCCTTGTATTTTTTTGATTATTTTCGAGTTGATTTTTATAATATTGTGTTTTAATCTCTTTTATTAACTTTGTAGTTGCATATTTATGCATGTTATATTCATATTTTATAATTTCATTTGTCGGGTTTTTATTATATTTCCTCTGTAATTTATTTCTTATGTTAATTTTTTTTATGATTTCTTCATTAATCCACGGATATTCCTTTCTTCTTTTTATATGTGTAGTTTTCTGATTGCTTCGTATTATTTGCTCTAGGGTGGTTGATAATTGCTCAAAGTTATTAATTTTATTTACGTTTATGTTATTTATTTCATCTTTGACTTGTTTGTAGTTAATATTTGTAGTACTGCATATTTGATATTCTCGTTTTATTTGCTGAAGCTCTTTTATTTGAATGTCCAAGGCATTATGGTCCGATATGCTTGACTGATTAATCTTTATTTTGTTTATTAGTTTAGATTTGTTTGTAATTACATGGTCTAGTATTGAATTATTATTGCCATTTACATTAAATCGTGTATATGATTTCGCACTCACTGTATTTTGTATTGTATAATTGTTTTCTTTTATTATATTTCTATACTCTTCTGTGATTTTATTTTTTTCTAATAAATTAATATTTATATCTCCTATTATTATGTGTGCTTGTTTTTTCTGAAATATGTGATTATTTAGTGTATTTTTTAACATTTGTAATGTAACATGTGGTGGTTTATAAATAAGAGTGATTTGAAAGTTGCTCTCTATTAACTGTATCGTTAATAGTTGTATTTGATTTATTGTTTTATTTGCTATTGTTTTATACTTTATGTCACTTCTTATATATATTGTGAGACCGCCCCCTCTCGTGTCTCTGGAATTAAATTCTGTGTTATAGTTTTCTAGGGTGTATAGGTGCTCATTACTTGGTGATAACCACGTTTCTGTTAATACAATTATTTTGGGATTTTTCTGTATTATTGGTAAAATTTCTATTTCGTAGAATTTGTTTACTATGCTTCTAACGTTATGTAAATATATGCTGTCCATTTTAATGCCTATTTATTTGTCCGTTTATTTATTTTGTTGATATTTGCATTAACAAATTCTTTCTAGATCACTTTGGTTTCTAATTTTATTTTGTTACTACTTTCTGTTTTTTTTATAAAAATATTTCCATCTCTAGTCCATAAGTATATATATTTATATTCTTTCTTAAGAACTCTTGCTTTGCAAAACAATGTGTTTGTTAGGGGAGTGAGCTGTTCGTTTATATATATTTCATTTGTTTTTCCTCTTAGTGCACATTCAGTATTAGTTATATTTTATTCGTTTTTCTAGCATTCAAAATACTTTCTTTTACTTCTTTTGTTTTTAGTTCAACTATAATTGGGCTGTTATCAATACTCTGTTCTTTTCTGCAGTAATAATTGCATCTTTTTCGATATTAATGTTTAGGCCTTTAATGATTTTTGTTACAACTTCTTCTGTTTTTTTCATTTTTCTCTTGTTTTTGTACTCCTATTATTATTGTATTATTTTTGATTTTGTCCTCCGTTTTTTCTAATATATTCTCCAGTGTTTCTATTCGTTCTCTCATCTCTTCATTTTGCTTTTTATTATCTTTTAACAATTTTTTCAGATCCTTATTTTCCTTTTGAATTTCATCAAACTTATTGCTCATGAAGTTTACTGTATTTTGCAGTTCTTTTAATATTTTAATTATATCTTTATTAGTTATTTCTTCTTCACTGTCACTAGGGTTTGTATTGCGGTTTTTATTTTTATTTCTTGTTGCCATTTTGCCAGAAAATAATGTTATTAAGGGGAATATAAGTTATAATAGGAAATAATAACACAGGGATACATGCACCAACGGGGCTTATCGTGGTGGCTGACCAAACAAACAATAGAGCCACGGATTGGGATATGTTTATATTTATAACAAAGGTACTTTATTAACGAATTCAATTGTTTCGGTACGGACCTGTCGTATTTCACGCGGTCTTCCGTCTCTTTCTCTTGACTTTTAGGGAAGTGTTTACGTCTTATTTCTGTTCAAATCTTACCTTATTTCTGTATTTTACAGTTGTAGTCAAGTGTAGGTATCTTTCATCACCACTATGCGTTGTAATTATGATTTAATATCCTTTTTTTCACTTGTTATGAGGTTTTATTCACGGAGCACTTAAATTTTCACTATAAACACACTACAGAGCCGTAGTTACATCTCAGGCTACACCTACATTGGATCCGTATTTCTCCCGATCCGACGACGTCCGATTTTCTAGTTCGACGTCGGACGACGTGAGTGCCTACAGTGATTCAGTTAACACCCGACGCCCAGTCGTGACCTTAACATGAGTAATGACGATTTCATGTGTTGGCTCCTGCTAGAGAACAATGTTCTTAAAAGGCGTAGAATAAAAAGTACATGGGTGCATAAATTCAATGTAGATAGATCTGCAGGGGAATTTTTTAAAACTTGGCAAACTATAAGAAATTACCCTGATAAATTCAAGGAGTATTACCGTATGACTATGGAAACTTTTGATTATATCCTGGAAGGCATAAAAGATGACATATCTGGGCAATCAAACTTCAGGAAATGTATCAGTCCAGAAGAAAAACTTAGTATCACAATAAGGTAAGTAAATTAAATGACATATTTAGGTATTATTTATATAATTTTATTATCATTTTAACATATTTGACATTTGACAGTATTTACATAATGAACATATTTATCATTATGTTTGAATATTGATTTTCTTTTATTATATATACATGAAGGTATACAAACAAACAGCATCATAAGGTATGTACTCTATAATCAAATTCCCCAGTGTATTGAGGTGTCGACAACAAATTAGAACCAGTTGGTGATGTTATGACTCCAGGATATGTGGCACACTGTAGAACAGGGTTAGGTGAATGTTGTGAATAATCAGATACACCTGGCGATTGGTTAGGTGATGATAGTACTGATGAAAAATTAGAACAATTGGGTGATGGTATGACCTTTAACACTCTCACGTCATTAGCAAAATTGTGTGCTTCCAGTGCTCCAGTGACATCTTCTAAAATTTTCATTCGGAGCTTCATTTTCTCCAATTGATTCAGTTGCTTAATAGTTGGCAGTAAACTAATCAAGAAAGCATAGTCATCGTCATCCTGGTAAGGCGTTTTTTTAGAGAAGTGTTGTTCAATGAGTGAAATTTTTCTTTTTTCAATGTCAAGTGCCTCATCGTAACTCTTGTCTTTTCTTTGGCGTTTTGGACGTTGTTGTGTTTTAGAAAGTGAAGTGGGTTCCTCTTGTCGTGTTGTAGAGCTATTGCAAGCCGATTCAGACTCGTTTTCACTTTCCTCATCTGCCATGATGGAACTTGTTAAAGATTAATCTTCAGTTATTGTGGCAGTCAAATTTCCTGAACTGTTCTTAGGTGTCATAATATCCTTCAAAAACAGCATGCTGTTGAAATGAGGCCACTTATTAGGGGCAGTCGCTCCCTGACCGCTTTTGGTTTCATTTTCTCCTTTATATTTCCTTCTAAATGTGTCTCTAAGGTTTTCCCACGTTTTACGAGCCAATTCACCTGAAAAAGATACAGAAAATTTTACATGATGTGCCTTTATTACACCTAACTTTAAAATAACTACACATCACAAATAAACCGCGCATTCGTTTTGTTTTCTCTGTTACAGGTACTTGGCGACAGGAATGTCATTTCGATCCCTGGGTCTAACATTTCGAATGAATGATTACACAGTAGGCAAATGTGTATCGTCAGTTGTGGATGTAATATGGAACAATTTTTATCAGCGACACCTATCTGTCCCTGATCATAAACAATTTGAAGAAATAGCGGCGGGATTTAGCGAGCGGTGGAATTTTATTCACACCATTGGATGTATTGACGGCAAGCACATCCGAATTAAATGTCCGAAACAAAGTGGAACTACGTATTTCAATTATAAAAAGTTTTTTTCAATAGTGCTGCAAGCTGTTGCGGACTACCGCTGTCGACTTCTTTTTGTGGACGTGGGTAGTTATGGAAAACAACATGATGGACAAACGTTTGCTGCATCTACTTTGTCTACGTTCTTGGAAAACTGCAATAATACTTTACCCCAACCTTCACCTGTTGAAGGAATTGCTACAAATATGCCCTTTGTCATGCTAGGAGACGATGCTTATCCTCTGAAAACGTATTTGATGAAACCTTATTCAAAACGACTTCTTTCACACGAAGAGAGGGATTTCAATTATAGGCTATCAAGGGCTAGAAGATGCATAGAATGTGCCTTTGGTATTATGACTGCCAAATGGCGCTTACTAGGAAAATGTATAGAAACCGAAGTTGACAAAGCTGAGAGAATTGTGAAATGTATTTGCTTACTACACAACATAATTATTGATCGTGAAGGTGGGGACTTCTTCAGCTCGGTAAAATTACAGGACCAGGACGGTTTGATCGAATCACCTCTTCAACCAATTAGTTCATCAAGAACATTCAATAGACCATCAAATCAGGCTAAAATCATCAGAGACACTTTAAAATCATACTTCAATGGTATCGGCGCTGTTTCATGGCAAAATGAACGCATATATATAATTAATGATAACAATAATTATTATTGTTTTTAGTTCTCCATCTATATTTTAAGACTATATATATATATATATATATATATATATATATATGTAAATAAATAAATTTATTTAAAATAAATTTAAAAAAATATTAAATTCATTTAAATTTTAAAATGTTTACGTACCTTTAATTGATAATTCTTCTCCAATAGACTCCCACAAATCACTTTTTATTCCGCGATTATGATAGATTGTAAGCCGTTGGTCCCACAGGCGTGGTTCATCTCTTACATAATGTATTAGTAACTCTTTATCGACGTTCACTTTAACTTTAACATTATTAACAGACATTTTTAAGGTTTCGTCTGGAGTCGTCGGGACAAGAAATCGGATTGGAAACAAACAAGTTTGGTTTTGAGAATCTAACGGCCGACGTCGGATGTGATCGGTCGTTGTCGGATCGGGATTCCCCATCCAATGTAGGCACTATTCATTGAAACCGTTGGTTTGTTTTCAATCCGATAGTCGGCCGACGTCGGGCGTCGTCGGATCGGGAGAAATACGGATCCAATGTAGGTGTAGCCTTATAAGGAACAAACCACCATTAGTGAATACCATTTTAACTTAATTTAGAGGTACGTTCTAGGACCTTTAAGGAAAGAAGGATTAACAAGTGTTAAACAAGTTTTCATACAGAATTTTGTTTATTTCCGTAATCATCATAAATTTTCAACAGACTATCGGGCGTCCTGGGTGTTATTACTTGTAACGCTTTAACAAAATGTTTCATTTCGACCGCCTTCGCCTCCAAATCTTCCTCAAGCGCCGCCATGGCGGCTTCGTGACAAATCGCGTTCACTTCCGCGCCTGAATAACCCTCGGTCTTCCTCACCAAGTCATCCCTCGGCACATCGAGCACCTAAAGGTTAAACAGTAGAAACAAATTATCGCCAGACCGTTCGCCTCGCACTCACCGGCATCTTCTTCAACTTAATCCTGAAGATCTCGTCCCTAGTTTGCGCATCCGGAAGCGGGACGTACACAATCCTATCCAAACGTCCCGGCCTTAACAAAGCTTTATCGATTCTGTCGGGGCGGTTTGTGGCTGCTAAAACCGTGACGTCGCCCAGCGGCGTGACGCCATCTAATTCCGTCAAGAGTTGCGCCAGCACGCGTTCCTGCACAGTACTAGAACTCGCTCCCGCGGTTCGCTCACCGCCCAAAGCGTCGATTTCGTCGAAGAAGACTATCGACGGTGCGACCTGCCTGGCTTTACTGAAGACTTCACGAACCGCTTTTTCGGATTCCCCGACCCACTTGCTGAACAGCTCGGGGCCTTTTATCGAGAGGAAGTTGAGGCCGCTTTCCGTGGCCAAGGCTTTCGCGATCATCGTTTTCGAGCAGCCGGGCGGGCCGTACATCAACACTCCTCTGGGTGGAGTGATGCCCAAACGGATGAAACTGTCGGCGTGTTTTAGAGGCCATTCCACGCATTGTTTGAGTATTAGTTTTAGCTTATCCTGGCCTCCGATGTCATGCCATTTTACGTTTGGAACCTAACAAGGGATTCATGTTAACTAACTAACACTAAAAAACATCACGCAAGCGTTGCTGTTTATTGAATTAATAAAGCTAGGAAAGAACAGCCAAATATACAAGGAGGCAGGGATCATGGAACGTGCTATACTAAAATT
Source organism: Ocypus olens (assembly GCA_910593695.2). Lineage (NCBI taxonomy): Eukaryota > Metazoa > Arthropoda > Insecta > Coleoptera > Staphylinidae > Ocypus > Ocypus olens. The sequence goes on along the minus strand of OU343063.1, from coordinate 32,182,896 downwards.
AAATTGTAAATTTTTCGGACTTGGTAGAATCCAAGCTGCCAAACAATGACTACAACTCAATAACGGTACGCGGGTCAGTGATTTTGATACACAAATTAGAAAATTTGTGATTCGAAAATTTTGACAAATAACCTTAACCCGCCAATGGTGACCTGCTGGTCTGTGAGACCGGGTGTGTCGAATAACTTTATTCTCCGTTATTGTTTTTGCAACTTCGAGTAGTTGCCGCACTGCAGAGCTTAAATTGATTAAATATCTTTGTTTTATTGTCAAAGAGCATATATTAAAAAAAAAACATGAACTATTAGTAACACGTTTCGAGAAATCTTCAGTTGAAAACCCCGGTGCGTGAGACCGGCGTCTCCATTAAATTTGCGTTACCAGCGGGTTAAAACTCTAATATTGATAACCACCCTGTAGAACATTACACATAGAAGATTTTCTCTCAAAAATTGCATTTGATCTTCTGTCATCTAAAGGCGATGCAAGCGAGAAAAAACTAAACTGAAATCAAGCTGAGGCATATTTCGGGAAGAACTTTCGGCGATAATTGTTGTAATACGGACTTACCTCAACTTGTACCTCTCTCATGGCGCTCGGACGGACTCTGGTTAAGGCAAACTTAAAGTCTTCATGAGTTAACGTGACCCTATCTTGGGTGGTGGCGTGTAAAGCTGCTCTAGAACAGAGCGCGACGAGATCGGCCCCGACAAAACCGTGAGTCGCGTACGCCACTTCTTCCATAAACGTACCGGAAACGCTGTCTTTCGCCTCTTCCAGAACTTTCTCCAAGATACTCAATCTGTTATAATGAAAATATATTTCCCTATTTACTCAAAAAAAAAACGAAAATAAAATTTAACCAGACGAAGTGACAGAAGGATAGTCGAAAGAAAAGAAAGACTGCTACTAGCGTTAACACATTCACCGCCAACATCTTCCACCAAGTGTTGATCACGTTGTGGGGTGGGAAATGGGAATTGTGGACCCACAGCAGATATAAGGTGTGAGCCACATAATTTTGTTTCAGAGTTGACCATGCCTGACTGGAGTGTGTCAAGTTGGCACCCCAATGAAGAGTTCTGATAGTTCTGAATAGAGTTCTCAATTCCTTTTGATGTATCTAGAAGTACTATCAACTTTTAAAAAAGAGTTCTGTAAAATTGGGCTGTCAGGAATTTTTTGAAAAATGGGGTGCCAACTTGACACCGCACCCCAACATTGTTATCGAATAGTTCTAAACTAGTTTTAAGATTTATTTGGGTCAGTACTATAGTTCCTGATACTTTTAAAAAAGAGTTCTGTTGAATTTCCAGAGATAAAAATTTTCAAAGTTGGAAATTCGAAATATTCAAATTCATATTACTCACTTAATATTGGTCGAATCTAAATATTCCATAACAACTATGGATAGAACTACAGCAAACACCTATCAGAACTATCCGGAACTATCAAAAATATTTTTTTGAAAAAAGTCGCAAAGCAAAAAAAAATTGAGAATTGAATTGAAAATTTGAGGAGTTCTGAGTCAATTTTCTATTGCTACTCATTGAGTACAATAATCCTCTCTTATAAACAAATTCGATACAATCGCGATTTATACCATTTTTAAATAAATTTAAAATTCGATAATGGAAAAATTAAATTTTGAAAATACCCATTTCCTGTCATTTAATCGCAATTTGCCATGAGAGTTTTCGTCAGAACTCCTTGAGTACAACCCATAAGTCAAATCAGAACTCCCAGAACTATTAAAAAAAATCAACATTTTGAAAATAATTCTAAATCCGAAATAAATAAAAAAATGGGAGTTCCGGGAGTTCTGAGTCAATTTTCTATTTCTACTCATTGAGTACAATAATCCTTTCGTATAAACAAATTCGATACAATCGCGATTTATGGAATTTTTAAATAAATTTAAAATTCGATAATAGAAAAATTAAATTTTGAAAATACCCATTTCCTGTCATTTAATCGCAATTTGCCATTAGAGTTTTCGTCAGAACTCTTTGAGTACAACCCATAAGTCAAATCAGAACTCCCAGAACTATTAAAAAAAATCAACATTTTGAAAATAATTCTAAATCCGAAATAAATAAAAAATTGGGAGTTCCGGGAGTTCTGAGTCAATTTTCTATTTCTACTCATTGAGTACAATAATCCTTTCTTATAAACAAATTCGATACAATCGCGATTTATGCCATTTTTAAATAAATTTAAAATTCGATAATGGAAAAATTGAATTTTGAAAATACCCATTTCCTGTCATTTAATCGCAATTTGCCATTAGAGTTTTCGTCAGAACTCTTTGAGTACAACCCATAAGTCAAATCAGAACTCCTAGAACTATTAAAAAAAATCAACATTTTGAAAATATTTTAAATCCAAAATGAAAAAAAAATTGAGAGTTCCAGGAGTTCTGAGTCAATTTTCTATTTCTACTCATTGAGTACAATAATCCTTTCTTATAAACAAATTCGATACAATCGCGATTTATGCCATTTTTAAATAAATTTGAAATTCGATAATGGAAAAGTTAAATTTTGAAAATACCCATTTCCTGTCATTTAATCGCAATTTGCTATAAGAGTTTTCGTCAGAACTCCTTGAGTACAACCCATAAGTCAAATCAGAACTCCCACAACTATTAAAAACAAATCAACATTTTGAAAATAATTCTAAATCCGAAATAAATAAAAAATGGAGAGTTCCAAGAGTTCTGAGTCAATTTTCTATTTCTACTCATTGAGCACAATAATCCTTTCTTATAAACAAATTCGATACAATCGCGATTTATGCCATTTTTAAATAACTTTAAAATTCGATAATGGAAAAATTAAATTTTGAAAATACCCATTTCCTGTCATTTAATCGCAATTTGCCATAAGAGTTTTCGTCAGAACTTCTTGAGTACAACCCATAAGTCAAATCAGAACTCCCAGAACTATTAAAAAACAATCAACATTTTGAAAATAATTCTAAATCCAAAATAAATGAAAAAATGGGAGTTCCTGGAGTTCTGAGTCAATTTTCTATTTCTACTCATTGAGCACAATAATCCTTTCTTATAAACGAATTTAAAATTCGATAATGGAAAAATTAAATTTTGAAAATACCCATTTCCTGTCATTTAATCGCAATTTGCCATAGGAGTTTTCGTCAGAACTCCTTGAGTACAACCCATAAGTCAAATCAGAACTCCCAGAACTATTGAAAAAAATCAACATTTTGAAAATAATTCTAAATCCAAAATAAATAAAAAATGGAGAGTTCCAAGAGTTCTGAGTCAATTTTCTATTTCTACTCATTGACCACAATAATCCTTTCTTATAAACAAATTCGATACAATCGCGATTCATGCCATTTTTAAATAAATTTAAAATTCGATAATAGAAAAATTAAATTTTGAAAATACCCATTTCCTGTCATTTAATCGCAATTTGCCATAGGAGTTTTCGTCAGAACTTCTTGAGTACAACCCATAAGTCAAATCAGAACTCCCAGAACTATTGAAAAAAATCAACATTTTGAAAATAATTCTAAATCCAAAATAAATAAAAAATGGAGAGTTCCAAGAGTTCTGAGTCAATTTTCTATTTCTACTCATTGACCACAATAATCCTTTCTTATAAACAAATTCGATACAATCGCGATTCATGCCATTTTTAAATAAATTTAAAATTCGATAATAGAAAAATTAAATTTTGAAAATACCCATTTCCTGTCATTTAATCGCAATTTGCCATAGGAGTTTTCGTCAGAACTCCTTGAGTACAACCCATAAGTCAAATCAGAACTCCCAGAACTATTGAAAAAAATCAACATTTTGAAAATAATTCTAAATCCAAAATAAATAAAAAATGGAGAGTTCCAAGAGTTCTGAGTCAATTTTCTATTTCTACTCATTGACCACAATAATCCTTTCTTATAAACAAATTCGATACAATCGCGATTCATGCCATTTTTAAATAAATTTAAAATTCGATAATAGAAAAATTAAATTTTGAAAATACCCATTTCCTGTCATTTAATCGCAATTTGCCATAAGAGTTTTCGTCAGAACTTCTTGAGTACAACCCATAAGTCAAATCAGAACTCCCAGAACTATTAAAAAACAATCAACATTTTGAAAATAATTCTAAATCCGAAATAAATGAAAAAATGGGAGTTCCTGGAGTTCTGAGTCAATTTTCTATTTCTACTCATTGAGCACAATAATCCTTTCTTATAAACGAATTTAAAATTCGATAATGGAAAAATTAAATTTTGAAAATACCCATTTCCTGTCATTTAATCGCAATTTGCCATAAGAGTTTTCGTTAGAACTCCTTGAGTACAACCCATAAGTCAAATCAGAACTCCCAGAACTATTAAAAAAAATCAACATTTTGAAAATAATTCTAAATCCAAAATAAATAAAAAATGGAGAGTTCCAAGAGTTCTGAGTCAATTTTCTATTTCTACTCATTGACCACAATAATCCTTTCTTATAAACAAATTCGATACAATCGCGATTCATGCCATTTTTAAATAAATTTAAAATTCGATAATAGAAAAATTAAATTTTGAAAATACCCATTTCCTGTCATTTAATCGCAATTTGCCATAGGAGTTTTCGTCAGAACTCCTTGAGTACAACCCATAAGTCAAATCAGAACTCCCAGAACTATTGAAAAAAATCAACATTTTGAAAATAATTCTAAATCCGAAATAAATAAAAAATTGGGAGTTCCGGGAGGTCTGAGTCAATTTTCTATTTCTACTCATTGAGTACAATAATCCTTTCTCATAAACAAATTCGATACAATCACGATTTATGCCATTTTTAAATAAATTTAAAATTCGATAATAGAAAAATTAAATTTTGAAAATACCCATTTCCTGTCATTTAATCGCAATTTGCCATAAGGGTTTTCGTTAGAACTCCTTGAGTACAACCCATAAGTCAAATCAGAACTCCCAGAACTATTAAAAAAAATCAACATTTTGAAAATAATTCTAAATCCGAAATAAATAAAAAATTGGGAGTTCCGGGAGTTCTGAGTCAATTTTCTATTTCTACTCATCGAGTACAATAATCCTTTCTCATAAACAAATTCGATACAATCGCAATTTATGGCATTTTTAAATAAATTTAAAATTCGATAATGAAAAAATTAAATTTTGAAAATACCCATTTCCTGTCATTTAATCGCAATTTGCCATAAGAGTTTTCGTTAGAACTCCTTGAGTACAACCCATAAGTCAAATCAGAACTCCCAGAACTATTAAAAAAAATCAACATTTTGAAAATAATTCTAAATCCGAAATAAATAAAAAATTGGGAGTTCCGGGAGTTCTGAGTCAATTTTCTACTTCTACTCATTGAGTACAATAATCCTTTCTTATAAACAAGTTCGATACAATCGCGATTTATGGCATTTTTAAATAAATTTAAAATTCGATAATGGAAAAATTAAATTTTGAAAATACCCATTTCCTGTCATTTAATCGCAATTTGCCATAAGAGTTTTCGTACAACTCCTTGAGTACAACCCATAAGTCAAATCAGAACTCCCAGAACTATTAAAAAAAAATCAACATTTTGAAAATAATTCTAAATCCGAAATAAATAAAAAATTGAGAGTTCCAAGAGTTCTAAATCAATTTTCTATTTCTACTCATTGAGTACAATAATCCTTTCTTATAAACAAAATCGATACAATCGCGATTTATGCCATTTTTAAATAAATTTAAAATTCGATAATGAAAAAATTAAATTTTGAAAATACCCATTTCCTGTCATTTAATCGCAGTTTGCCATAAGAGTTTTCGTTAGAACTCCTTGAGTACAACCCATAAGTCAAATCAGAACTCCCAGAACTATTAAAAAAAAAAATCGAATTTTAAATTGATTTAAAAATGCCATTAATCGCAATTGTATCGAATTTGTTTGTAAGAAAGAATTATTGTACTTAATGAGTAGAAATAGAAAATTGACTCAGAACTTCTGGAACTCTCAATTTTTTTTTGCTTTGTGACTTAAAAAAAAAATATATTTTTTATAGTTCCGGATAGTTCGGATAGGTGTTTCATGTATTTCTTTGTGAGTTCTATCCATAGTTGTTATGAAATATTTACATTCGACCAATATTAAGTGAGTAATATAAATTTGAATATTTCGAATTTCCAACTTTGAAAATTTTTATCTCTGGAAATTTAACAGAACTCTTTTTTAAAAGTATCAGGAACTATAGTACTAACCCAAACACATCCTAAAACTAGTTCAGAACTATTCGATAACAATGTTGGGGTGCGGTGTCAAGTTGGCACCCCATTTTTCAAAAAATTCCTGACAGCCCAATTTTACAGAACTCTTTTTTAAAAGTTGATAGTACTTCTAGATACAACAAAAGGAATTGAGAACTCCATTCAGAACTATCAGAACTCTTCATTGGGGTGCCAAGTTGACACACTCGCCTGACTGAAAGAAACATAGCAGTCATTTTTGAGATTAATTCTTTTTTTTTAAATCTAATTCAATTGAACTAATCTAGTCTCGTGACGTAATATGCGACATACATCATTTTTCTCACAGCCAACTCTGAAACAAAATTTTGTGGCTCACACGATATGTTTGTACGGATCGTGTTAACATGATAACAGGAAGAACAAAGTTGAAAATGTTTATTTAAAAAAATCTTGTAGCCATTAGCGGTTTGTGAACTTTCGTAGAGGAGGCTAAGAAAGAGATATTAACGCGTCTTCAAGACAACCTCCTCGGGCCACCGTTTTCTTCCGTAGCTTCATCTGGTTGAAGCTGCTATTCCATCATAAATAAAAACAAAATTGCAAAGCTTGCTACGAATCAAGCTCCGCCATTGATCCAATATACCATCATATGTATAAAAAATATTTAGATAAGGCGTGGCCATGATAAACAAAATCATGGTCTTAGATTAGTTCAGCACGTTGTTGACTTTATGTCATATGAACAACTGGTGGCGAAGACGTGATGCGACGTATCAAACCTGCAACGTACGTTCCGAAATACAAAGCCACCCTTTATCTAAATAATTTTTATACATATGGTAGAAGACGGAAACAGTTATCCACGACACTAACCTGGCTTTCGGATTAGGAACAGGTATCTCGATTTCCCTCTCGAACCGCCCGCACCGCCTAAACGCCGCATCCAAACTCTCCAATTTATTCGTCGTCGCCAACACGAAAATCTTCTCGCCCTCGCAATCGTTAATCTCATCCAACTGCACCAGAATGCAAGAAACGATCCTCCGCTCGGCCTCGCTCAGCCTGGAGTTCCGCGACGGACACAACACGTCAATATCCTCCAAAATAATCAAACTGGGCACTTGTTCTCTGGCCTCCTTGAACAACATTCGGATGTTCTCCTCGGGATTTCCCTGGAGTTTCCCGTAGAGATCGGACGCATTGATCCGCGTGACGTTCGCCGAGGTCGTCGTGGCGATGGCGTTGACGATGAGGGTCTTCCCGGTGCCGGATGTTCCGTACAGAAGAACGGCGCGAGTTAATTTAAAACCCGGAATTCCCCGCCTCCGACCCAGGATGGAATTGATCAATTCCTTCAGCTCGGAGATTTCCTCTTTCAGTCCTCCGATTTTGATGAAGGGGTTTATTGCTGTTTTTACTTGTTTTGTGTACTCCGTGTTATTCCTGAAAATAATTGAAAAAATTCTTTGGAATGTCTATTTTATGTTAGACTTTGCCCGACATTGCCCCGCCAGAAACCCCGTTAGAAAGTTACAGGCCAATTAGTGAACCTGTGTCACTGAGGCGCGCGCTCGGAGAACTCGTCCGTTACCGGCGAAACGGGCGGCCTTTTTAGTTCCAAATACTACCACAGCGTATTGTAGATGGCTCTGGCATCGAATACTTGTGATTTGAATGGTTTCCTTTCATATTGTGAACAGTCTATGGTGACCAGCTATAACAAACACACCTTCCTTGTGCGCGCCGTCGTGGTTTTGTATTGAAAATGGCCAACAATCGTTTAAAAAGTGGGCAGAAAGGCACAAAAGACAACAATTTCCATCAGAAGAACTTTTTCATAAAACGACACCATCCGATTAATCGGCATTCCATGGAAGCCGACGTTGAAGGGAAGTTAGGGTTAAACCTCACCTCTTATCGGGGCCTTATTCGGTAAAATTTGGTTAGTTTTTGCGCGCAGATCGACGCCCAGATAACCGGGCAAGCTTTTAGAACCGGTCCCGTCGTTTCGTTTCACCGGTGATTTTTCAAATGCAGATTTTCGATTTTTGCACGTTTCAAAAAAAAAACTCCGTAACCGCCGGAGCTGGACGATCCCAGTATGTCTTAAAATAATCTTAAAGAAAATACCTAAAATTGATGGAGCCACTTTTTTTAATTTTTGCCCCGTTTCCGAGATATGATTTTTTAAAAACCGGGTAAAAATTTTTTTTTTTTCTTCTTCTTTTAAGGACGTATTTTTTTCTTTTCAAGTGGAAAAGCTGAAACCTTCAGGGATGGCAGAAGGGATAACTGGCTTTCATTGGGAATTTTTCCAAATTTTTGGAACCTTTTTTCTTTTAAAGTCGAAAATTGAAACTTTCGGGAATGGCAGAAGATATTCTTTCAAAATTTTTGGAACCACCTGAACATGAACCCTGGGTTCGTTTTCCTTCTTTTAAGGACAATTATTTTTCTTTTCAAGTCGGAAAGCCGAAATTTTCTGGGATCGCAGAGGACATAACTGGCTTAAAAAAAATAAAAAATTTAAAATAAAAAATAAAAATGAAAGATAAAAAATTTAAAATTAAAAGTGAAATATGAAAATGAAAAACGAAAAATTAAAATTAATTTAGAAAAAAATATATTTCACTTCACACTTTCACTGGCACTTCGTAAAACCAATTTTATTTGTGCAAATGTTTAGTTATCTAACCTAACCTCCAAATTTTAAATTGGTACCGCGCAATATTTTTAGCCCTTTTAAGAGGGTATCTTTTTCTGAATACAATGATGTATCGCATGATATGGAAACTTTTTCAAAATCAAGTATGCCGGAATAACAGTGGATAGTAATAAAACAAAATTTATTTATAACCACGAACTGTCATACATACACAACTATAAAAATGATAAACGATAAATTACTCAAATAATCCACTTTCATTGGCACTTCGTAAAACCAATTTTATTTGTGTAAATTTGTAGTAATCTAACCTAACCTCCAAATTTTAAATTGGTACCGCGCAATCTTTTTGGCCCTTTTAAGAGGGTATTTTTTTCTGAATATAATAATATCATAATAATGATATTATCACATGGTATGGAGTTTTAAAAAATTAAGCTTATTCTTTTTTACGGGCGGAAATCACTAGTGCCATAATCAGAATAACTTTGTTTTTTTGTTTATTACGTTATCTGTCAAGTTATGTTTCGTGCCTCTCAATAGTGTAAGCGTTATTACTTCAACTTATAATGGAAAATTTTGAAAAATATACTGAAGGAAAAAAAAATGAAACACTTGAAATTCGTGAAATTCTTTGAGGGCGAAACACTTTGAAGTGCCTTCTTTAAAGTCATGCATGCGAAATTAAGCGTAACCCCTTCCGTCCCCTCTAACGCCCCTGTGAAAAAAAGTTTTTTCTGGAGAGGCATGTCCAACCATCTCAAAGATTAAGACCTGGAGATCCAGAAAGAAGACTTCACTTTTGCAACTGGTATTTGGGCCAAGTGACCACAAATCCCAATTTCAAGAATATTGTTTTGTGGACAGATGAAACTATGTTTACCAATTGTGGTATGTTTAAGACATAATAAGCATTACTACTCTCAAACTAACTTACAGCTGACTCTTCCAGTTCAAAACCAAGTAAAATTCGGTTTCAATGTTTGGTGTGGTATAATAAACAATAGATTACTAGGCCCCATTATTTTTAATGGTAATTTAACGGGAGATTTTACAAGAGGAGATCGAAGATTTAATAGAAGAGTTGTCACCGGAGACTTCTAGACAAATGTGGTTTCAACAGGATGGGTGTCCTTCGCATAATGCTCGTATCGTTATGGACTATTTAAAAGAGGGACTTAATGATAGAGTGATTGCAACTAATAGAACGGTACGTTGGCCTGCAAGATCACCTGATTTGGCTCCATGTGATACTTTTTTATGGGAAACTGTTAAAAATAAAGTCTATGGTCCTATTGATGTTTATCGTTTTTGTAGTCGTGTATGTATGACAGTTCGTTGTTATAAATAAATTTTGTTTTATTACTATCTACTGTTATTCCGGCATAGTTGATTTTGAAGAAGTTTCCATTTTATGTGATACATCACTGTATTCAGAAAAAAATACCCTCTTAAAAGGGCCAAAAATATTGTGCGGTACCAATTTAAAATTTGGAGGTTAGGTTAGATTACTAAACATTTGCATAAATAAAATTGGTTTTACGAAGTGCCAGTGAAAGTGTTTAAATTGCCATGCAAATTGGTTTAAATTGCCATGCAAATTGGTTTAAACCGCATCTCCATATCTTGGGTAGAAGAAAAGTTACGGCAAATGAAAGAAATTAGGAGATTTTGTTTTTATTTTTATTTTGAAGAATTGGGTCATGATAAGTGCGATTTGGAGGTGGATTTTTAATGCTCTCGAACCTGCACCTTTTTGCTAATTTGACCATCTCTCTATCTCTTCAAATGGAGAAGTTACCCATGCTGTCCCTACGAAATCCGGGCACCCTGTATAACTTAATAATAACAATATAATACATTTAGATACAATTTAGTGAATACAATTAAATAATCACTAAACACTAATAATTAAATTAAAATTAAACTAGAGAAAATACATTCTAAATAAAAGAAAATAAAAGAAAAATTATTGACGTGCTGCAATACATCAAAGAACATCCTTTTTAAAATTAACAAATGAGGTATTGAAAATGTCAATAGCATAAGAATATTCATTGCAGATACGACTGAGACGAATTATTGGAGAGTGAAAGTAGTGCAGTGTGTTTGTTAGCGGATACATAAAGCATTTAGGGTATCTTGTTTGCAATCTAGGAATATGAAACTGTAGTCTAGCTAACGTTTGAGGATCATCAACTATGTAATGAACACACTTAAATAAATAACACATTGATACATAGCTATGTAGATTTTTTATGGACAAATAATTGAATGCCATCAACAATTCATGATAGCTAATATCAAATTGATATGATCGATACTTTACGAAGTATAAGTACCTCAAAAATTTCCTGTGTACACTCTCCAATAAGTTCAGATAATTTGCATATAAAGGTGACCAGATAATTGAGCAATACATTAATTTAGATACAATTTAGGCGTTAAATACAGTTTTTAGTACATCAATAGATTGGAAACATTTGCAATTACGTATTATAAATCCAAGCATGCGAAAACATTCCTTTGATAACATTAAGATGTGCGTGTTAAATGTAAGTTGGTTATCAAAATGTACACCGAGATCTTTCATTACGCTGACTCGAGTTATTGTACTCCCATTAATGTTGTAGTCAACCTGTATTAATTCTGATTTGCGTGAGTATGTCATAACACTACATTTTTTTTATATTAAGATCAAGGCCGTTATTACAACACCAAGCTAGGATTACATCAATATCGTTTTGTAGTTGAACACAGTCATCAAGGGACTCAATTGTATGATACAATTTTAAATCATCTGCATATAGTAGCACATTGCATTTTAAATTTACACATACATCATTAAAATACAATAAAAAAAGCAATGGACCTAGGTTAGACCCTTGAGGTACCCTGCCCGTTGAATGATATTCATGAGACTGTATTCCATTAATTACAACGAAGTATACACGATTATCCAGATAAGATTCCAATACACACACAATATTCTCCTGTATCCCAAATCGTCGAACCTTTGAAAGTAGGAACGAGTGATCAATCCTATCAAAGGCCTTGGTAAGATCTGTATATACAACATCCACCTGTTTACCGGCATCCATATTTTCAGAAATATCTTAAGTAATGTTGATTAAATTAGTGCATGTCGATTTTTTCTTCATAAAGCCATGTTGCGATATGACGATGTCATTTTCTACTTGGCACTTAATATGTTCAAAAATAATTCCTTAAAATATTTAAAAAAAATGACTCAAAATGGCTATTCCACGATAGTTTTCAACATCGTCAATTTGACCCGATTTGAAGACCGGGCATACACGCACCTTTTTCGATATGTAAGGGAACAAACCGGATTTCAGAATTAGTTTAAAAATATGATGAATTGGTTCGCCTAAAGTAGAAGCAGCATCTTTTAAAATAAGGTATCATATCCATTCCTGATGTTGATTTCGGTTTTAATTTACGCAGGTGCTTTTCAACATCATCAATACTGATATTAAAGTCACCGAAATGTTCCGTGACATGCTCTTTCGGTTGGAATATTGAATTAGATGGAGGGTACGACTTACTAAACTGATCTGCAAATGCGTTTGCAATTTCACACGAATCAGATATTGTTTTACCGTCGTGTTTCATGATGCCGGGTATACGAGTAGCATTTCTTTTATTGTTAACAAACGCCCACAGAAGTTTAGGGTCAGACTTTAGTTACTCCTCAGTTTTTTTTAATATATTAATCGTAAGCGGCTCTAATTTAATATTTAATTGATCGTCTCTCATCGTCAAATGCCTTCTTATCAGAATCAAGTTTAGTTAGAGAATACGTATTTCTTAGTTTATTTTTTAATTTGATTCTATTTTTGATATTACGATTTATCCATAACTGTCCTGACTTCTAACATGATTAGATTTTGATAAAGGGACGTGGCGGTTAAATAATTTGTACATTTTTTCGTAGAATAAATTACAAGCAGAATTAACCTCACGACACTGGTAAAGTTCAGACCAATCTACTAAGCACAATTCGCTGTAAAGCGCTGGAAAATTGCAACGTTTAAAATTGTATCTACTTGAACCAGCATTGTCAAATTTTGAGGGCGATAAATCTAAGGATGAAATGTGGAATAATAACGTGGGATGATGCTTATCTTCAATTACCAGGGAGTCTGTACATCTCTCGATTTCTATAGCAAGGATAATATGGCAAGATCAAGTATTCTCCCGAATGTATTAGGAACAAAATTACATTGAGAAAACTCATTGAAATCTAAGAAAGCATTGAGATAATCAAGCGTTCTTGAAGATTTACCAGAGGAGTACTCCGGTATATTAAAGTCACCAGCAATAATAATCTCATGATTTTGTTTTGACGGAATTTGATTTTCAATACACTCAGGTATTCTAATATATTCATCAACATCAGTTGAAGGAGCAATATATAAACATATAACAAAAATACTTTTGTTATTAACCGTTACTTTTGATGCGATTATTTCTGTGGAATTCAAGTTAGGTATATTCAAGTTGAAAATTTCAGATGTATTGTCGCAGATGCGAAACCATTTTTGTGGAGCACATTTGTTCATCCATGCATAGGCGCTGGCTCATAGGTATCGATTGAAAACATTTGTTGAAGTGATTTTTAAGTGGCTGGAATGTAGCATTATATTTTGGATTATCCTTTGCTACTACTTCTGAATTGTCATTGAAATGTAAGTAGGGATGATATTTCCTCAAATCTGTTTCTTGGCATTGTTTGTTGTATAGGCTCGAATGGTGTTTCACTCCAATATTCTCGGATATTCGGATATCGATAGATCGACATATAAATAAGGATCCCCAGATATTTTCGTATCTCCTGTGCCGACGTTAAAAACTTTGCAGAAATGTTCATTTGATGTGCATATAAATTTGTTTGGTCAGCAATAATAATAATAAATTTTCATCAGCAAAATATGTCAAACATTGGTATGGCGTTTCCAGTTCATAAAAACAATCAGGTAACTCTTTGCTTGCTTTGAATAATATTTGTTTTTATCAAGTTGGATATGGTCCTGCGATATATAATTTTTTTGAATGCTGGACTTTTTATGTCTATTTCAAGAGCAGAACCAATGAATGCACTGAGTGGTATACATTCTTCTTCATGCCGATTTTCGATTTGTTTGACAGGTTGTGCTGTAGTGGATAGCGCTTCTGCGGTACATTGATCATTTGACTCAAAATTAGTCAATAGCAATAGGACAGTATTTCGATCTATTACTTGGCCCAGGTATTGGCTGAGAAATTTCGCCGTCGCTTTCATCACAAAGAACTTTTCTATTGCCGTTTCGCAGATGGGATTAAAAGTAGGGTCTGCATCACTGTCATCTGACCAGAAGTCATCATCATCAGTACCATGGTCATCTAGATCCACAGAATCCAATAATGCATACACATCTTCATCAGTCATTTTTGACAAATCGTACATTTTGTGTCGATCCATAGCTAAAAATAATTATTGCTATTTGATACTTCCAATAAAGGTCATATATTTCCTATATATATTGTGCAAATACGGCAAAGAAAATAAAAACGTGCGGTAGTAAACTCATTTCATTTATAATACTGCCCAAGTCCGCCTCCAGACGGTAAAGCTTCTTGGGCAGGTATACGTGTTTACCTGAGCGGATTTTCTTTTCAAATAAATTTACTAAAAAGAGAATAACTTACCAGTAATTTTTATTTTCAAAAATTATCACTGATACTATTTTATATACCGAGTGTCTGGGATAGGGATTTAACATGTAAAATGAAATATGTGTAATTGTTAGCTTCCCTATTCTTTTTAGAGAAAAATCGTAAAGGAATATTTTTTAGAGAATTAAAAATTGTAAATGTATCATCCATTTAATTTACGTTTGTACCAGAATCCACCTCAGAAATAATAAAAATAAGTTGAACAATGTACCATTTAATAAAAACCCTTGCCGTGAGTTTGACAAATGTCATGTCATAGTGAAAATAATTTTGCTAGTCAGATATCAATCCACGCATTGTACTTACTATGAACAATAATGTTGGGCTTGTTGTTAAGTGTGAACTAACATTCATCTGCAAAAAGTTTCGGTCTGTATTTTGTCGATCCTGCATTATTTCACTCATGGCATTGATGCTTGTAGGAATGATAACCATGCTTCTTCAGAATTTTCTGTACAGAGAATTTAAACACGTTGCACTCACGAGCAATGCATCGTATGCTAGTTGTTCGTTCAGCATTTATAAAACCCAAAACTATTTCTTATAATTCATCATTATTCCTTCTGTTCCGTTTGCATGTAATGTCACGAACTCTGAGTAAACTGACGCCACTGCAAAATGTTTTGATAATGAATACGCTCTTTTCATTGGAATAACTCAGATTATTGTTCATAGTCATTACAATGAGTGCATAACATGACATTTGTCAAAGTCATGGCAAGGGTTTTTATTAAATGGTAAATGGTTTATAGTTATTTATGCAACAAGTGAGTAAAGTTGCTTTACTCTTGAGTTTCATATAATTTTTTTTCTACGTCCGTAACTTTAAATAAATTCAATAAAACCTTAATCAATTTTTATAAGTAATAATACTTTTTTTAAATGAAGAAAATAATAATCAAGTTTTCTTGATCGGAAACGAATGTTTGACATTTATTGGCGGAACTCGCGGTGTGTTGCGAAGCGTTCATGACACACTTTGCGCAAACAATTTTATAGTAGCGTTAAAAAATGAACTGTTACGGCACTTTTTTTCACGCAAAAAAGTGAAAAATGAACCGTTATGGCACTTTTTTTCACGCTGTTTGTAGGGTCCAGGAATTACATATTTTATGAACCCAAATTAATGAAAAAAACTGTACATTTTATAACGGACGTAGAAAAAATTATTTTTATTATTTCTGAGGTGGATTCTAGTACAAACGTAAATGAAATGGATGATATATTTGCAATTTTTAATTCTCTAAAAAATATTCTTTTACGATTTTTCTCTAAAATGAATAGGGGAGCTAAATATTACACATATTTAATTTTACATGTTAAATCCCTATGTTCGCCCCTTATCCCAGACACTCGGTATATTCTTATAATTCCTGAATAATGCGTACATCCATGTAGTAGCACTTTTCGCAGCAAACTAACAATTATAACCTGCACATATTTTTGCAGCGTGAGATATTTCTTGCGATGCACGTGTTGTTTACAGTTTATAATCCTCGTTAGTTATCGAACCTTTACAATATTTGAATTCAGCATTATATAGGATTTTGTGTTGGCCGCCTTGAGGCGGAGTTGGGAATTAGAGGGTTAACACAAGGTGACTTTACACTGTATGATTTATCATATGACTTATCATATGATTTTATCACGTGTAAAATCACACGGACGGCTTAGCTTATGATTTTTACGAAATTGAGTTTACACTGTATGACAACGTTATAGAATTGCAAGTGATTAGTGCGCGTGGCACGGTCGTTTACATATAGGTTATGTTTACACTTTGAGGTTATGCTGCTATAGCAGGAATATAAAAGATAAACATGATCGAGGAAGAATTACGTTTGAAGGCCATTGTAACGTGTCTGTTACTAATAGTACACCGCAGAGAATTATGTCAAGTAGAAAAAAAGAGAAGGAAAAGAAAGCTTTGGGCACGTCAGTGGCTTCTGCGACGAGATTGTGGAAAGGGCATGTCAAATTTAATGTTTAATGAATTAAAATATGAAGACCCTGCTAGTTTTAAGAATTTTTGTCGGATGTCATCAAATGCATTTTATTCACTGTTGCAAAATGTAGAGCCGTTGGGAGAATAAGGTAAAGGTATGAATAGTTACTAAAAATTGTTGTAAAGCTCATGAGTCAATTTTTGCAGATTACTAGTCACTTTTAGATATCTAGCAACAGGAGAGACATTTCGAAGTCTTAATTATGCATTTAGAATTTCCATTCCTTCACTGTCGAACATTATTCCAGAGACAGTAAATGCTATTTTTATTAGCCTTAAAGATGAATATTTGAAAACACCGACGATAAAGGACGAGTGGTTACAAATTTCCTGTAGATCTTATAAGGAATGGAATTTTCCCAATTGTCTCGGTGCTCTTGATGGGAAGCACATCGTATTTAGGGCAAGAAAAGCTGATGGATTCTTTTATTATAATTATAAAAACTTTAATAGCATAATCTTAATGGCATTGGTAGATGCGGACTATAACTTTATTTATATGGATGTTGGTTGCAATGGCCGTGCTAGTGACGGAGGTGTTTATAATAATAGCATTTTATGTAAGGCTATAGAGAATAATTGGCTCAACTTTCCTGATGATGCAAATCTGCCTAATTATGCAATATCCCATATGTTATTGTGGCCGATGATGCCTTTCATTTGTCAAAGCGTATAATGAAACCATGTGGACAAAGATCTTGTCTAGAGGTAAAGTTTTTAATTATAGACTAAGTCGTGCTAGAAGAGTTGTCGAAAATGCATTTGGGATACTTCCAAATCGATTTCAGATATTGCAAAAAGACATAAATGCAGATGTCGAAAAAGTGCAATCTATTACAACAACTTGCTGCGCCCTTCATAACTACATTAAGCAAAAAGATGGACAGCAATTTTATTTAAAAGGCATAGATTATGAAAACACGAATGGAGTTACATTAACTAAAGGTGACTGGCGAACTAACATTTATATGACAGAGTTGGAAAGAAGTACAGTTAACCGATCTGCTAATGAGCCAATAGAAATTAGAAAATGCTTTAGGAATTATTTTAATAGAGAAGGATTCGTGTCCTGGCAATGAGAGGCAACAAAAAAATTTAATTTTTGATACCACATGTATAATAACAATATATTATAATAAACAAAAAATTAGAAATTTATTTTGAATCTTCAAAAATTTCAAAAATGTATTTTGCCTGACTTTTTTTTATATCCAACCATTTTTTTTTGGCAAGATATATGGAATTGGTGATATCATATTTGACATCTGTTGCTATTTCTTCGTCTCCAATATCCTGCAGCTCACTGGCAATAAATTGGCCAAAAATTTGATTTTCTGAGCTAATTGCCGGCTTAATTATTGACTGCTGTAATTGTTCGAGTGTCTCCACAGCTTTTGTAATGATTGGATCACTCCCAGTTTCTGAAATTTTTCTTTTCCTAGAATTTGATAGGTCACTGCTGCTCTGAGACATCATTTCTTGAGAATTATCCCCATCGCTCTCTGGTTCCCGTAATTGAGACTAAAATAGTACATATACGTTTTTTTAATGCCATACCCATTTATTATTTGACAACATAGAACACATCACCATTTTTTGAAATGGCTTTATAGTACGTAATTTTTATATAAAATCATGTGCAATAAGCAAATTACTGTGATCATTTGAGGGAAATAATGTTATTCATTACCCACTACTAAGAGAGACTCTAGGAGTAATTGGATTTTTGAAATAATTCAAATCGACACCACACATGTCAAAATTTTATGAACATTATTTCAATATTTCATGCAATTACAGACGATTTTGGATAAAATTATATTATACTTATGTGGAATTACTCATTAGTCACTAAGGCTTAAAAACTTTTTCTTGTGCGACTAACTACAAACATTCCACACTCGTATAGTAGATTATTATGTAGCCTACTTTTCGGCATTTTTTTAGGAACCGCCCTGTCTGAGGCATCATTATACCATATGTATAAATTTTATTTAGATAAAGGGTGGCTTTGTATTTCCGAACGTACGTTGAGGTTTGATACGTCGCATTACGTCTTCGCCAGCAGTTGTTAAAGTAAGGTTAAGGTGAAGCTAATCTAATTGTCAAATAAAACTTGTGTCAACGGGGGGTCACAGCGCGGGGTGTGAAAAACCGCCCTCGATGACCTCCAGCTAGTTCTTGGAGTCGGGTCACTATATATACACACGGAAAGTTAATAAAATAAAAGTCTCGAAAGTAATAGGGTCCTTGCATGAATTTTTAAATGAAGTAATAATCCCTTTATATAATATTATACTCTGCTAAAGGCATGTGTGTCTAATAAGAAGTATTTAAAAAAAATTAGTTTAGTAGTAATTTTGAAACGAAAAGTAGTAATTTAAATGAAATTATGACTCATCCGAAAACACATATTCATTGGTTTGACGTAATGGAAGTCCATTCCCGCGCTTATATTTTGGTTTTAAATTATTTGCATCTTTTCATTGTACTTATAAATCTATACCTGGGTGAATTTCAGGTAGAAGTAATAAAGTGGGCCATTTCCATCCTTTTGAATGCTAATAAGGGCGGTACCGTTTATCCCATTAAGGGTATTTCTAAGAATTTCTGCACTTTTACGATTGTTTGCGTCGAAGGGCATATTTAGCTTGATAAATGCAGTAGTTAAATTTGTTCTGAGACAGTCGTATTTTCGTTGTTTCCGAGTACACATTCATAATCCTTTTTTAAAAATAATACTTTGCAAAATGACGGACGCTGGATTCGTGCAAGCTCAATCTGACAACTTGCCCAGAGTGGATTCCTTGATGATTGCAGAGTTTTTTTCAAGTAATGTTCAATTTAGTGCCACAGAAATCCGAGGAGTTAAATTAAACCAGTAAGTACAAATAATTATTCTGTCATTAGTGATTATTACTTAGCAGTACATTCTTGTTGCGAGTTTTTTAGGTTATGTTTTTACAAACACAATAATATACACATTTTTTATACTTGTTTATTTTTAGTTTATTTTAAAGTTATTCTTAACAGTAAATTTATTAGGTAGATTAGTCTAACTTAAATATTTTTGGTACCATTTAATTTGTGAGGTTAGATCGAGATCGAAACATTATATAAATATTCATAATAGATAACTAGATAATAGTACACTGAAGTAGATTATTGCAGGTATATCATTAATTTCTAATCATTAAATAAATCATTTATTTATGTGATCATTATTTTAGAGCTGGACGTGAAGACTACGGAGATTCTGCTATTGGATATGTTCAAGTTAAACGTGAGGGAGAACTATGTACAGTAAAAGCAAAAATATGCCCAGAACATAAAGTACGCTTAAAAAATTATAACGTACTTTTGAACGTGAATGAAGACGAAGTGAAAGTTATAGATATTACATGTCTAGATTGTGCTGCTGCTGCTGGTAAGAAATATTTTATTTATTTATTTTTAATGTTTTAAGAAGTATTTATGGCCATTTGTAAAAATATTTATTTTATCCTATAATGTTAACATATAATGTTGCCTTAGCAACGAGTAACGTTGGGATACCTTTAAGAACATTAGTGTTGTTACGAAATTCCTAACAACACTAGTGCTGTTATATTATCTAACGCAATTCGTTACTATGGAGATATTGCCAAACAAACTAGTGTTATTATATGTATCTTAATGCAACTCGTTGCTATGGAGATATTGGCAAACAAACATGATTTCGCCTTTTGACGGTTTTCATTATACATGTTTTTAAATTAAAAAAAATAGAACTAGGATAAAATAAACAGTGTTACGACACACGTAACGCTATTTGCTTTTACATTACTCGAGAATTTAAAATCAGTCGCTCGTGCTTTTAAACTTTTCTCTCGTAATGTAAAATCCTTCATAATGTCACTTTTATCATAAATTACTATTAAGGGCAGCATAACTTTAACGACCCCTTATGTTACACTGCAAGCGTTCTAATGCTTTCATCAACATAAACTAACCTGTTTTTAGGTTTGCTAGAGTACAGTAATTACCTACTATAAGCATATTTTTTGACTTTTATGTAAACAGTGTTACCAAACCGGCAATATTAACAAGAAACCTTAGACAAGTGCACCAAAAATGGGTTAAGTGCATGAGAAAAACCTTTCTGCGGCGCAGAAAATATCCACTTTCATGACTCACAAAGTGTGAAGTATATGCTTCGAAAGAGTTTTCATATGTATTAGCAGAGCTTTTTTGTACTGCACATTGTAGTTGAACCATTTATGACATGACAAAACTAAGTCATATTCAACTAAACTCATTCTAAATTATAATGTAAAAAATGTAAAGATATAAATGTTCTCTTTCAATAAAATTTAACTTTATTATAGGTGGTTGTAAACACGCAGTGGCATTCCTTATGTGGGTACATAGGCGAAGTGAGGAGCCATCTACAACCGATGTTCAATGTTATTGGAGAAAATCTACACTTTCCCGTGTTGGAACATCACTGAAATATATAAATGTGGAGCATTTAGGGCAAGCTCAAGATTTTCAGTTACCAAATCCGTCTGATGGAAATTTTCTTCAGGAATTTATTCAAATTGGGACACAAAAAGAAATTTCTAGTCAAATTTTAAAATACTACGCACCAAATTTATCATTAAATAAATTATGTTTACACAATTTAATGTGTGATTATGTTAATTTGGGGGGAGAAGATGTTCAAGATTTTTTAAATTTTATTAAGAGTAGTATTAATGTAAATTCATACAAAGAAGCCTGTGATGCTACGATGAATCAAAGCGATTCAAAATTATGGCACGATTTATATTATGGACGTTTTACTGCGTCAAAAATTTATGAAGCATCTACTTGCAAAACCCAATCTGGGACATTTGTTGAATCGGTCATGGGTAGTGCCAAATTTTATGAGACACAAGCTATGAAGCGTGGGAAAGCTCTCGAAAAAATTGTAATATGTGAGCTTGAAAAACAAATTAAAAAAAAACTTGTATATACTGGACTATTAATTTCAGAAGTCTACCCCTTTTTAGGTGCATCACCAGATGCTTTAGGTGATGATTTTGTGGTTGAAGTTAAGTGTCCAACAAGTACAAAAACATTTAATAACTACATAAAAGATGGACAAATAACAAAAAAATGTAATGCACAGATACAATTACAAATGTTTTTGTTTAAAAAACAAAGCGGTATTTTTTGTGTAGCTGATCCTTGCTTTGAGATTAATAAAAAAATTAATATATTATATGTAAATTTTGATAGTGTATTAATACACAATATAATTGAAAAAGCCGAGGTATTTTGGGTTAATAATATATACCCCATATTATTAAGCAGTTGTAAATCGTAATACATATGTTATACTTGGTTTTTAATAAAACTTCATATTTATAAATTTGTGTTTTATTTTAAAAAGATATAAATAAAATATAAAGGATAAAAATAATAACAATTGGTTTGCTTAATTTTTTTTAAATGTATTTAAAGTTAAAAATGACTGTAAAAAGTTGAAGTTCAAACGATATTTCAAAAGTATATTTTTGTAATATTGTATACATATAAATTTAATACATGCTGTCATATAAAAACTCGGTTACTGGTTAATATATATTATTTTTATTATTTACACAAAATTTTATTTTATTAAAGAGTCTTGCAAGTTTATTAAACCACATGCAATAATGGCTATATGATCCATAAAAGCAATTAATTTGGTATGAATGCATGAATGTGGCTTCATTATTTTAAACTCACGCAATCTCCGAATGACTCTTTCTACATGTATTCGCAAACTGGCAATACGTTTTGTTTCCAATACTTGCTCCTTTTTCAGTGTTTGACCAGCAGCAATACTCGGTGGCCGTAAGAGCTTACATTTTTTTTCTATTAAAAATTTTTCAATATGTTTAAAACCTCTGTCAGCCATAATAACTGAACCGGGTTGCAATATAGCTAAAAATCCACTCACTTCCACAATAAGAGCATCCGAAGACCTCCCGCCAAAACCCTTCGATATAAAATATATAATACCATCTGGAGTGCAAGATACTAGATATTTAATGGTGTTACATTTTTTATAATCCGACCAAGTTAGTGCTTGATGAACTGCATTCGATGGTTTATTTATTTCCACTTCCCAACAATCTATTATATATTGTACATTACTATAGCGTACTCTAAAATGTATTGGTAATTGTGCTTTTGTTTGTTTTAGAGTAGGTTTTATGATCATTTCCTTCATTAATTTGCTTATGAGCACAACAGCTTTAGAAAATGTTCGACTTGCCGTACTTTCAGATATTCCAAAGTCATCGGCTAATTCAAAAAATGTATGAGCACATCTAATTTTTTTTAATGTAAGATAAATACTTACATTATCTAAATTTGTGTATTTTTTTATTAGGTCGATAATAAAGAAACATTCTTTTGGTATACCGAGATAATGTCTAGGATTTAACTGAATTATTCGCATTGTGTTATTTCTAGCTCGTTTTGAAAAATCTTCTGGTTGTGAATCTATTGTTTCATCCGTACTTGAATTTACATTTAAATATTGCGAACTAACAGATCCACTCACAGAAGATGAATCTGTTTCTTCAAAAACAAGTTTCATATGAGATTTTTTAAACGGTGAAGTCCCTACATTTTTTTTTAATATTTTAATCGGCGAACATATTTTTGAAACTGTTTTTATTCTTGTTGTTGTTTGTGTATGTTTGCTTCTGAAGTGTGGTCTTGCACTCATGGCTACATCCCTTTTCTGTTGAGATGCAGGCAGTATTTTTGTTTCCACATCTAACCTATGTTCTTCAACAATTATCTCACTTTGAATTAAACAAGTTGTAAGTTCAGTCACTTCAATTGGAAGTGGAGCACTTGTTGATGGTTCCGATATATCAACGGTTGCCTCACTGCTGTGAATTAAACCACTTGTTGAGGGTCCCGTTAAGTCTTCCTGAATACACTTTCTTGGGCGTTTAACAGCTGCTGCTTCAGGAACAGTGGAAGATGCCCTTTTCCTGTCTGGTTGACATTCGAATTTGTGTGGTACAGCTGTTTTTTTCATGGTTTTAATACCACCCATTATTTTCCACCTAACATAATTTTCCATGTCGTTTTCCAACTATAATATAATAAAGATATTCCAGTAATAATAACACAAACAGTTAAATGTTCAAAAAACTTACATCAAAATGATCTTCACACACGTACATCATAGAGTAATTTGAATAATCGTATTTTCTTCTCGCTGCTTCAAACCACATTTTTCTACGTCCCTCATCAGGCGGTACCTGTATGAACACCTTATTTGGGGTCCTTTTACTATTGCTTGTGCACTTGGGTACCAAACACGTACGATACCTAACCATTGTAATATTTTCACTTTTAAACTGTCGCGTTACCAAGCTACAATACATGTATAACCTAACAAAACACACGCGCGTGATTAGCGTGGCGCCGGCGCAGAACCCTCTCGACTTTGGTTACGTCACGCGCCGTTTTGAGAATCAATATTTGCCGCGAATCTTTAATATGCCATAATTTAAAATTGATGTGACAATAAAAAATATTATATAGCACAATATGATTGTTTACACCTAATGAATGGATTAAGCCAAAGAAAAAAAAATCTGCAAGGACCCTATTGTCACAACCCTTCACCGATAGTTCGCACCGGGATGCCCGACGACTTTGCGGAGGAGTGACCGGCGGCTCGGCGGCAACGACAGAGGTGGCGAAGGCAGGTGCGGCGGCGGCGGCGACGGCATGGACAAGTATTATAAATCCATTGCCCGTTTTCAAGATGTCCATCACGGAAATAAAATTCAATGATGAAACGCTTGTGAAGTTGTAAAAATACCATGATTAAATTAAAACTGACTTTTAATTGACATAAAATCAACAACGTGCTGAACTAATTTAAGACCATGATTTTGATTATCATGGCCATGCCTTATCTAAATAATTTTTTTCACCGATTGAATTGAAATGTAAGATTTTTCGGACTGTTTTTAGGCCGTGAAATATCACTTTTGGGGACTAGGCTTTAAAAATGCTTATTTATGCCTAGGCTGTAAAAGTAATGAGCCAATCAGCTGAGACTTCATGGCCAATCAGATAAGACGCCGCTTCGACCAATAGAAGCCGCCCGGAAATTTGTTTGACATTAGATTGTATTTTTCGTTTAATTGAGAGTTGCCTTCGAATTTCCCGTGTCAAAAAGGCTAAAAACAGGTTTCCCGAAGTTTTAATAACACCGCGTGTGTTTTCCCCGACCTCCATGCGAGTACCTAACTTATCCACGCACAAAAATCGAGACGCCGAGTGGCCCGGCATTTGACGTTTAAACGTCGTCGGCCGGCGCACTTACTTCTTGGCACAGTAAAACGAGAGACTTTCCTTCATATATTTCCTGCGGAAGAAGCTCAATAATGGCCTCTGCGAAGTATTAACAACCCCGCGTTAGTTTTCCCGTGCACCGTGTGTGCCTAACTTTCCCACGTAATTGAACCCGAACAGCAATCGGAAAAATGATCAAAAGGATTTGGAGGTTAGGTATTATGTAAGTTTTATTTCAATTTAATCATTGAACAATAATAATATGAACATAATGACTTTAACATTTTTATTCGTAAAGAAATGTGTGTGATACCAAGAAAGTGCACTTTCTTGAAAAGTTCTGAATCAAAATGTATCTCAAAGTGATACCACCATCAACCATATCAGTAGAGAAATGTATTGAAGAATTTTACTCGAAATAATTATACGGTCTGTCCGTTTTAAATATTCATTGCATGTCACTTACGAAATCATGATTATGATTATACATACACACACCGTCAAAATGTGGACACCACAATGTCTATTATAAATGTCAATTTTTGTTTTAATTGGGTACCTACGAAATTTTTACAAAGCTACCTGTGATATGTTGATAGAATTAAATATATATTTAAAATCATCGCATTGCAAGTTATTATTAATTTCTCCCAAACAATCCGCGAAAAAATTATGTGTTTAACTCAGCAATAAAGCAGATTGCCTGACTTCTTGGCTGGATTCAACGGTGAAACTCCAGCCGCGTCCGTAAATCTGTCACTTTATTGCCTTGTTAAATAAATAACTATTATACATATGGTACGTTTAACTACACAAACAATTCTTACCATCTCATCCAAAGAGCTCTTAGATTTCCTGCATCTCACAAATGGAATTAAAAATAATAATTTTTCATACCACCAAACTGCAGGCTCATGAATATCATAAGCGCCCACACCAGACTTTTGGCTGGCTTGTTTTTTTAGAGTTTTCGTGGCTAAACTGTTGCCTTAAATTTTTAATTTTTTTTCTTAACATCATCTACTTCTACCTGGGCACAATTTCTCTTTAATGCCTCAACAATTTTTGTTAATGCATCATTTCTTGCATGTTTATTTGAGTAAAATTTGTGCTGAGGATCGTACAAGCAGGGTTTGGTTTCGTATTCCTCTAGTAACATGCTTACGAGATCCTTTGTCCAATCAATCTAAACCGGTTGTATTGGTTAATTATCGACATATAACTATTTTTTATTACATACCTTAGCCATAGCGAATTCGATAATTAACACAGAATGAAATTTTTACAAAAATGTATGTGTGAACTTATCAACAGTAATAGGGTTAAGTGTTGCGATTCCAGTCAATTTTTCCACTCCGCCGATAACGTAGTTCAATGACATTACCGATAATCATATGAAAAATCATAGGGAATAGGCTGGAATTCGATATGATTTTGCTTATGATTTTCCTTATGACTAGTTCGGTATGATAAATCATATAGTGTGAACATAAAATTTGTTGCTATGACAAAATCATACGATAAAGTCATATGATAAGTCATACAATGTAAAGCCACCTTTAGGATAATGCTATAATACTATTTTTTTTCTAATGTGTTTAATAGAAAATAATTCAACTAAATATTTTGGATGTTGCATTTAAAAATAATAGATCCTCGGAAGACAGACATTACAACACGAATTCAACGGATTAGTAATTTTCTACGAGTACATCAATTCAACATTTTTGGACCATTTTATACCAGGGAAAAACTTATGTACATTCAAAGGAAAGATTTGTTTTATAACATATAATCCAAATAAACCTACCAAACGGGGCATAAGAATTTGTTTATAATATTCTTCTTAATTAAGTATTACTTCCAATAAGCTTCTAAAGCCAGAATTACACATTATCACTAGAATTCCTCTGCATTTATATAGGAAATTGTTGACCAACATATCAGGTGCGCAAGGTTACCACATGTAAGCAGAGTGATACTATACTAGTATTCCATTGTCTGAAGAATTGATGAAAAGGAAATGTCATTTAACGGAGCATTAAAAATCAATAGAAAGGGAATAAATAAAGAAACCAAAATTTTCCCAAAATAAATCGGTTGCTAAAAGAGAGAGGACAATGGTATTATTCTGGAAAGATAAGAGAGTAGTTGCGCTATTGAGCACTAATGACAGCATTACAAATATTCAGAAACCTCACCAGTAAAACTCCCTTTAAACAGTGGTGGCTGGCGGCAAGACTCATGGTATGGCCAGCGAAAGTAGAGATTAATCAAGACCACGCATCTCTACCGCAATAATAGAATTCAACATACTGAGTAAGTCGAATCCAACTCTCTACTACTAAGCCCATACCACGAGTCACACCTTTTAGACTTACTTGTAAAAATCAAAAACGGTCTTTTCCATAACCCTGTAGTAAAACCTCTTCTTTTCGCTATCCACGAGATTCATTACGGCAAATTCGTTCTCTAATTCCAGTCCATCCGACGATACGATTTTCTTAATTTCAAAATGTAAACTTTTCCCATAAAACAGCACACCGAGAACGTTTCCAATCGTCACGATCCGCTCGATGTGCGACTTGTGAAGTCTGTTGTTCAACTCCGGAGATAAGTCCATGGATTTCGGGGCGTTTAAAATGACCACTGATATGCGTCTCGCGTCGGAAACATTTGCGGTCAACTTGGAGACTTTAACGGGTGTGTTTGGTTTCAGTGCACAGACATCGAGGCCTGAAAAACATTTGTTGATAAAGGCGCGCCGAATTACCAAGTCCGTTGTGGTCGTAAAAGGGAAGGCCGCCCCCAAACACAGGGCGGACCCGTCGCACGGTCGTGAATGCCAGTGGTTCCCAATAAAATACCCATTCAAAGCAATACAAACATTATTTTGTTTGTGATTGAATTGTTTTAGATATACATAAGACATTAAACAATGTTTTTATAGCAATCGTTTGGAATCATTAACTTCGATCCCTCGACCAAGTTACTCCGCAAATTTGGAGCAGCTGCATCCAAAGCACAAATAAAATTATTAATGATGACTTTGTAAAACAGTGTGTAATGGACGACGTATTACCACTAGTAATATCATTAAATAGTGATGATTCGTCCTCGGATTTGACAGAGTCAGATACTGACTGTGCTAGTGATTCGGATTAAAAAACATTAGGAATTAAGTATAAAATTGTTTACGTTTTGTAAATATTATTTTATTATTTTTTATTTGTAAGTAATTTAAAACTAACATTTTATTATTTTGTTTTTGTAATTAGCCACTGTTTTATTTTGCTTTTGTTGTACATAAATTGCGTAACATTTTAATTTTGCTTTTATTTTCAACCCATTTTGAATCATTTGAAATAACGTTTTCATTCACGACAATACATTTTGGGATAATTACAACATTATTTAACATTCTTGGTTAAATAAACACTCGGAATTAGTCGATGGTACTTTTAAAAACCTTTTGAGAGCCACTCATTCAAATATCGAAGCGGACGTTGCAAAAAGCAACACCAATGGGTGACAGGCCGAGTTGTAAATATTATTGCATGCAATATATCTGAATACCAATGAACTCGGTTTGGGGGTAGGACCTACCAGCTTTCGTTTATTACTTCAACGGACTTGCTAAATCGGCGCGATTATATTAACTGTTTGTACTGTAGGATAGTGTCCACCCACCACCCTTTCTATTGACATTAATTTAATCCACACAACTATGTTCGTGTAATGAATTTTTTTTATAAATTCATTGTTCACATAAATAATTTTTAAACCTTCAATAGAAGGTTAAAAAATCAAAAATCACTAAAAAAGAGTGGACAAACGGTCAACTCTGATTAATTGAAAAGCTACTTTAAGTAAATCTCCCCTTAACCAATTTTGATAAACATGCATTTTAACCCGCCATTGGTGACGCAAATTTAATGGTGACACCGGTCTCATGCATCGATTTTTCGAAAAGTGTTACTAATAGTTCATTTTTTTTTTATTTATGCTCTTTGACAATAAAACAAAGATATTTAATCAATTTAAGCTCTGCAATGCGGCAGCTACTCGAAATTGTAACAGTAACGGAGAATAAAATTATTCGGTACACCCGGTCTCACAGACCAGTAGGTCACCATTGGCAGGTTAAAATATTCTACGTTATGTACACAGAAGAATTACGAATGAAATTTTTCCCTCGAAATTAATTCACAGTTTTCTAAGTGGGTTTTCATTAAGCAAATACAATCTTAAAATGTTGAAATAATATTCAAACATACACCAATTGCGGCTTGATGGAATATTACATTACTTACAATTTTTCGTGAATAAAACAGAAGTCAACGATTTCTCCAGAGTGGGCCACACCGTCCTCACGTAGCAGACGTTTTCCTTTGAATGCTCGACGACTGCGACATCGCCAATCGACAGCTCGCACAACTGTATAGCTGACTGGCTTAAGAAAACCAAGTTATCCCTATCGTGCGCCGAAACCCCTTTAATCTCTTCACTCGTTTTAACTTCCAACGTCCCAAACAAAACACCATCTCTGATGAAATTGTGCTTCGGCTCCACCGTATCTGGTGGGCAATCGCCCGAGTGCGCTTCAGCATCTTTTGTAACAATTTTCACACCGCAAGCTTCACACTCGTTCCACGGACTGTTGTTTGCACGTTTCGGGGCCATAATTTTGAAATGTTAACCTACAAAATAAAACATGCTTGCCAAAAAGTAAAAACACGAATTAATCACATCAAATCACATGGTGACATGCACTGCGCACTGCTGCGCACTCTGTACGATTTAAATTGTTCCCGTTTAAGCTTTATCGTCCTTGCGAAAGATGGCGCAGGCATCGTTAAATTATCGAAAGGCGAATAAAATTACAGACGCTAGATGGCACAACCTGGAAATATCATTCGAAAAGCTAGTCTGTAAATCAACTATCACGA
This sequence comes from Ocypus olens, assembly GCA_910593695.2. Lineage (NCBI taxonomy): Eukaryota > Metazoa > Arthropoda > Insecta > Coleoptera > Staphylinidae > Ocypus > Ocypus olens. The sequence continues at coordinate 32,152,967 of OU343063.1, read as the reverse complement.
AGAGGTATAAGATAAGGGAAATTTTAGAGCGAACTTTATGTAAATAAACGTAAGTATTCGAACATTCATCTCCTTTCAGCATTTCACCTTAATTATAATAATAATTTTATTGGTGCCAGAACTTTTAGAAGATTCATATTGTCGGCCGTTCGGTGTCGCGCTCTATATATTTTAGTATAACTACGTGGCATCCATAGCGCACGAAAAAAGGCAGTCGTCGCCACTGAACATATACCATAAATGATAATTATTATCAGGCGCGCATTCGGGGTGTTTATATCGGGCTTGAGCTTGATCTATCATGTATGAGTTTTGTAGAAATTATTTTTGTTAGCATTATATTTGATCGTATTTTGGATACCCTTAGGGATTATTAATAGAAAACCACCACTATTAATTACCACTAATAATTTTACCAATTTTGATGTTTCTTTTAAGGACGATTTTTTGTATTTAAAAAGGAAAAGTTGAAACTATTAAGGTCAGTAGAGGGTACGGCTTGCTTTTAACATTATTTTTTTCAAAAATTTTGGAACAATAAACATTCATTTTTTCGATCGTCAACTTTTGAAACCTCGAAAATGAGACTGCGAAGTGTATACATTTCTCAGACGCTCAGCAAATAATTCGTAAAGGAGCAACATTAATAAAAGAAAAGGTTTTTACTGTTCATATCCGAGTGCTTTCTAAACAGCAAATTAAGAATACATCGATAGTGCGTCACGTTTGATAGATTATGACAGATTCATAAAAATTGGATTAGCAATGCATGCCAAGTCTTTGCACGTGGATATTATTTCAGGGGACAATTTAAGCAAGTGCTGGAGTAGTTTTGCGTAGGCAACCTGATCGACGGCGCGGCGCAGCGCAGCGGAGCCGTCGTCCGTCACCAATTACCTCGCTTAATTTATTATTCCACTATTTCACATAAAATCACTATTTCACACACATCAAACTTTAGCCTAGGAAAAACTAGTTTTTTTTCTAATTTGGATTAATAACACTTTGCAACAAAAATATATATATCCTGTTGCATGAGATTTTTCAACTGATTCTGAATATTTTGGCAATGCTGATTTCAAATCTGAAATCAGTTTTCTTCTGCAAGCCAGTGGCGGCTCGTAAAGTTTTGGTCAGAGGAGGCTGAATGTCAACTTAGGATTTTGCACCCCATATTTTTATCACCCTGTATAATTTTTTTATATTAAATAATGGCTGGCGCTGTAGTTCGAACCCGTAACCAAACAATAGAAATGATTATAATGGTTCAACGGCAATCACGTGAATATAAAATTTTATCTGTACATACCATGCATTTACGTCCTTATTTTTACATCAAGAATTTTTACTAGGGAAACCCTCGTTTATGTTCTAGGAATTGGAGGATAGGATAGGGACCACCCACCACCCTTTATTTACACTTGAACTTTACATAGAAAACTTTTTGGTCAAACCATTGGAGATATAAGTTCCAAAGCCACCGAAAAAGTAAGGTTTGTGGGCTGAATTACAATTAAAACGGTGAGTGGGCCCTATCCCACCCTCGAATTCCTTGAACACGTCCCAAAGTTTCTATGAATTTGTCCTAGAAAATTTCAAATTAAACATTCGATTCCGAGAGGAAAACAAGCAATTGCTCAGTTTGAAGGTGACAGCTGTCAAAATGATGTCAACTGAACGACAATTCCATTATCTACAATTTCTCCTTAAAGACGTTTGCGCTACGAGGCGCAGCTTTCGCTAAAACCACCCCTCGCAAACCATCGACTTTGAATAGAAAATAAAAGGCGATTGCTGGGATTTTGAGGCAAGTGCCAGCTGTAAAAATGGTATAAACTAAAAAAAAAATGCATTCTCTTTGATTTCTATTAGAAAATATTTGTGCTACAGTTTATGCTAGAATACTAAACATTTCTGCAAACCGATTTAGAGTGGAAAACAACAGGCGATTGCTCGGTCTGTAAACTAATTTACGTGAGTAAATTTTTTTTTTATGTTCAACTGGTTGGATTGGAGGATAGGGCCCACCTACCATTCACCCCTTAAATTTTTATTTAACCTAGAAATACTGTTTATGTATTTCTTGTTGATATACAACTCTTATTACTTTTATACCTACAGAAAATTGAAAACGGCGATGGTTGGTTAAGTAAACGTAAAAATGAAGGGTGGTGGGTGGGCTCTATGCTACAATCCAACCAGTTAAACATAAACTAGGGTATTACAGAAGTGAAGTAATCAACAAAGGAAGATAATAAATATTGATTTTGTTCATAGTTTGTAAATTAATTTACGTGAATAATCGTTGTTTGATGTTTAACTGGTTGCATTGTAAGGTAGAGGCCACCCACCACAACAATTTTTATTTAACCTAGAAACACTGTTTATATACCGAGTGACCCAGGGATCTGTAAAAGCCCCATAACTTATTTGCTATTTGAGATATCGACTTCTAGTTTTCTTAAACTGGTACCCACACTTATTCTACATATTTTACAAATATGTATGTTTTTGTACAGGGTGTGCCAATATACATAACAGAACAAAGTTATGTTTTTTTTTAATGGAACACCCTATATTTAATACTTTATTTTCAACCCTCTTGAGAAAATTTTCCGCTGTACAACTTTTATCTCTTATTATTTTTTCAAAAAATGCATAGTTTTGGCTGAAAATCCAAAAATGAGCAGGAGGTGACAAAAGAAAAATGTTTTTATGGATAAATCTCAAGAATCCTTAATATTCCATTATACAAATTGTACATCATTGGAAAGCTTATTAAAAATTCCATGCATTGGTGGCAAGATATATAGGGTGTTCCGTTTGAAAAAAAATAGTTATCCAATATTTTGCATATGTTGACACCCTGTATAACAGTATGAACAAAAAAGAACCAAAGCCGATTTGTATTATTCTTCATGATGTGGAAAATTCTTTAGTGTATAAAAAAGACGCTAGCTTTGCTAGGAGCGCTTCTGTTATTTTTTCAATGTGTCCTTGTTTTTGCCACAAATTTGCCCATAACTGACCAATCGTCCATAATAGACCCATACTATCTTATATTATTTTTATCTTCTTCGAGGGTTGAAAATAAAGTATAAAATATAGGGTGTTCCATTTAAAAAAACATAACTTTGTTCTGTTATGTATATTGGGACACCCTGTACAAAAACATACATATTTTTAAAATATGTAGAATAAGTGTGGGTACCTGTTCAAGAAAACTTGAAGTCGATATCTCAAATAGCAAATAAGTTATGGGGCTTTTAAAGATCCCTGGGTCACCCGGTATTTCTTATTGAAAACTCTTATTACAATTATACTTATAGAAAACTGGAAACAGGGTTTGTTAGTTAAGTAAATGTGGAAATCAAGGGTGGTGGGTGGTCCTTTCCCCACCATCTAAAGAGTGGAACATAAACAAGGGTTTTACAGAAGTAAAGTAATCGAGGAAGGCAGAAAATAAATATTAGGAGTAAATAATTTAAGACAACCTGACTTGTTACAGATGCATTGAATACATTTGAATTTATTTTTTTTTAATTAAAATTTATTTATATTTCTTCTATATTAAATTTAAAATAAATATTGTTTTTGTATTTTGTAAATTAGTTTACGTGGGTAAACTTTATTTTATGTTTAACTGATTAGATTGTAGGATAGGGCCCACCCACTACCCATCCCTTCAATTTTTAGTTAACCTAAAAACAGTGTTTATGTATTTCTTGTTGATATACAACTCTTATTACAATTATACCTATAGAAAACTGGAACAGGGATTGTTGGTTAAGTAAACTAAGAAATTGAGGGCAGTGGCTGGGCCCTATCTCACTATCTAGACGGTAGAATATAAACGACAGTTTTATAGATATAAAGTAAACGACTAACAAAATAATTAAATGTTATTTTTTGTTTCTGTAGATTGGTTTACGTGAGAAAAATTTGTTTTATGTTCAAATGTTTGGATTGTAGGATACGGTATGATCCGAAGTAGAGATGGGCAAAATGACTCATTTTTGGGATCTGCTTCGAAAAAATGAAAAATCCTCTAATGTTTGTAATGTAATGTTTTTGTAAGGTTTTAAATTTAAAGCAGAAACATATCGTGTCAGAACATAATCAACAAATTTGTTCATTAGAAACATTATGTGGTTTTAAATCAACATTCATTTCTATGGTTTGAACTTTGGCGATTGGGAGCTCGTCTTGTTTTAGACAAGTAGAAGTAGAAGCGAAACTAGAAATGCAAAAGGAGCTGGGTTTTGATTTTGCAAACACTTTTGAAGCGTTTCTCGAAGTTTATTTGCTCATACTTGTTTCCTAGCTTTTATTCTCCTGTAAAATGCTCCACTCTCTCTTTTTTACTTTCTCCGTTATGAAATACGAGAAAGTATTGTGATCGTGAAATTTTTTTTTACGGAAATATCCGTTTTGGGGACTCTAGATGCCATTTCAACAATTTCTGGAAAAAAAATTGTGTCTGTGGTTGTGTGTGTGTGTCTGTCTGTGCGAGTTGTATCTCAAAAACTAATAGAGCAATTGATATGAAACTTTGAACATAAATCTTATTTGATAATCCGAAGATCTAAAAAGCTTTTGGTAAAATTTCGTACACCGGAAGTGGATTTTGTTTTTTCCAATATTTTTTTAAATATGAAAAATATCACAAAAATATTTATACAAATATTTTAGACATCAAAGAAATGAACATCTTTTGCTTGAAAATATTTTTCATAAAATCATTGTTATTAGAGAAATATTATATTTTTTTTAAATTTTTTGTTTATAATTATGAAACGATAATAGTTACAGCAAATTTATGTGAATAATAATTGTAGAGAATGCCAAAATGAACAACTTATAAGGAATAAGATTTTTTCGAAATCACTTTAGTTTTTGAGTAAACTGAGTTTTTGAATTTGAAGTATAATTTTTCCGTCTTTCATAATTTTGACGTTTTAAACGTCAGTTTCATTCGAATCTACAAAACGTTCGATGTACATTAAATATGATTTAAATTTAAAATAAACCATGAAAGTGTAAATATAAATGATACCATCAAGTCGGAGAAAGTAACATGATGGCCACATCAACATTTTTTTCCAGAAATTATTGAAATGGCACCTAGGGAACCCAAAACAGATATTTCCGTAAAAAAAAATTTTGAAAAAATTTTCACGATCACAATACTTTCTCGTACTTCGTAATGGAGAAAGTAAAAATGAAGAAAGAATTCTTGCAAATTACGGTGATGCGAGTTTCATCGGTTTACTCAGAGATTTTAAATAACCGCTGCTAAACACGTGTAAAATAAACAAGATAGAAGTGGAACAAGATAGAAGAGCTTCAGTCAGCGGGCGAAGTAAGCATCGGAATAAGAGAGAGAGAAACACACCAGCACAAATGTGATCCTTTGCTGTAATCCCTTGAAAAGAAATCAACTCGAGGATTGCAAAGCATAAATGCACTAAGGATCAGTTCAAGGTCGAGCCCGAAATTGCAAAGCAGAAATTCTCTAAGGATGAGCTCAAGGTCGAATCCGAAATCTCTATTTCTGCTTTGCAATCCTCGAGGTGGCCAAACTTTTGATCACTACGGGCGACCTATTTCTTAAAATTATACGGCGGTCTACCTACCAGCGTTGCCAACTGGTCACATGATATTTCCGCCAACCTAATTCCGTTAGGATTCCACCAGAAAATATAAATAAAGTATGAAATAAATAAAACAAATATATCGAGGTTACAAAACTCCATAATGTTATAAATAATAACAAACTGAAATAATTACAGAATTCGTAAACATTATTCAATTATCATTATTCATTATCTTACGGCCTTTGACTACATTTATATAGTCAAAGCTTCAGGCCATGTCTGAATTGAATTGAATTGATGAGAACAAATGTTTTGTCTATTCATTTTGTAATTCCTTAATTGCAATAATTTAACGTTTCAACGCTAATTCTGTTACGGAAATAATTTGCTATTAAATTAATTTTTGAAAAGAGTCGTTAAATCAATCAGTTGCCACTGACCGCGTCGTTTTTACCGTTTTTACTTTCTCCGTTACGAAGTACGAGAAAGTATTGTGATCGTGATTTTTTTTTTCAAATTTTTTTTACGGAAATATCAGTTTTGGGGTCCCTAGATGCCATTTCAACAATTTCTAGAAAAAAAAATGGTGATGTGTTCATCATGTTACTTTCTCCGACTTGGATCATATGGTATCATAGCCATTTATATTTACGTTTTCCTGGTTTATTGAAATCATATTTTAAATGTACATCGAGCGTTGCGTAAACTCGGATGAAACACGTTTAAAACGTCAAAATTATGAAACGTGGAAAAATTATACTTCAAATTCAAAATCTCGGTTTACTCAAAAACTAACGAGATTTCGAAAAAAACTTATTCTTTATAAGTTGCTCATTTTGGCATTCTCTATAATTATTATTAATACGAATTTGCTGTAACTAATATAGTTGCATATTTATAAACCAAAAAAGAAAAGAAAATAATAAATTTTTTTCTCGAATAAAAATGATTTTATGAAAAATGTTTTCAAGCAAAAGATGTTCATTCCTTTTTTGTCTTCAATATTTGTATAAATGTTTTTGTGATATTTTTCATATTTAAGAAAATATTGGCAAAAAACAAAAAACAGTTAAGGTAAACACCCACTTCCAGTGTACGAAATTTTACCAAAAACTTTTTAGTTCTTCAGATTATCAAATAAGACGTATGTTCAAAGTTTCATATCAATTGCTCTATTAGTTTTTGAGATACAGCGCACACAGACAGACACACACATTCGAGTTACATTTGTTCTACACATTTCTGGCCATAATTCCTGATCGAATGAGCCGAATTCGCAAAGTTCTCCCCAAAGCACTTCTCTCATCAAATTACTCCAAATTACAGCAAAAAATCGAATTTGATTTTCATTTGTTTTCAACATTTTTGGGCATAACTCGTGAACGAATTTTAGAAATTCCTTCGTTAGAATATTTTACTGATTAAAATTTTGTAAATTATTGCAAGAAAAACATTCCGGTTGCAATTGTTTTTCACTTTTCTGACCATGATTCCTGATTGGATGAACGGAATTTCTGCACCAAACCATTCCTCTCGTCAAATTACATCAAATTATAACATAAAAACGAATTTGATTTTCAATTGTATTCACATAACTCGTGAACGAATGAGCGGATTTCAAAAATTCTTTCGTAATATTGTTCTGCTCATTGAATTTTTGGAAATTATAGCAAAAACGCATATTCGGGTTGCAATTGTTTTTCACATTTCTAGCAATAATTCCTGATCTAATGAGCCGAATTCGCAAATGTTTGCTCCAAAGCACCTTTCTTGTTAATTTACATCAAATTATAGCAAAACATCAAATTTGATTCTCTATTGTTCTCTACAGTTTTTGACATAACTCGTGAAGGAATGAGCGGATGTTAAAAATTCTTTCGTAAAAATGTTCTACTCGTAGAATTTTTGGAAATTATTGCAAAAAATGTTTTTGACTATCAATTGTTTTCAACATTTTTGGACATAACTCGTAAACGAATGAATAGATGTTAAAAATTATTTCGTAAAATTGTTATACTCATCTAATTTTTGAAAATTATAGCAAAAAAACAATTGTTTTTTACTTTTTTGGTCACTATTAACGGTCGGTTGAGCCGAATTCACAAATTTCTGCGCCACTCCACTCCACTCGTTAAATTAGATCAAATTATAGCAAAAAGTCGAATTTGATTTTCAACTGTTTTCAACATTTTTGGACATAACTCGTGAACGAAGGAACAGATGTTAGAAATTCTTTCGTAAAAATGTTCTTCTCGTGGAATTTCTCGAAATTCTAACAGAAAAACGTATTTGACTTGATGGGATCATAGCCATTTATATTTACGTTTTCATGGTTTATTTTCAATTTAAATCATATTTTAAATGTACATCGAGCGGATGAAACTGATGTTTTAAACGTCAAAACTATGAAAAGTGGAAAAATTATACTTCAAATTAAAAAAACTCTACTCAAAAACTAAAGTGATTTCGAAAAAAACGTATTCTTTATAAGTTGTTCATTTTAGCATTCTCTACAATTATTATTCATATAAATTTGCTGTAACTATTATCGTTTTATAATTATAAACCAAAAATTTAAAAAAATAAATAAATTTTTTTCTTGAATAAAAATGATTTTATGAAAAATGTTTTCAAGCAAAAGATGTTCATTTCTTTGTTGTCTTTAAAGTTTGTTTAAATGTTTTGTGATATTTTTCATATTTAAGAAAATATTGGCAAAAAACAAAAAACAGTTAAGGTAAACGCCCACTTTCGGTGTACGAAATTTTACCAAAAGCTTTTCAGTTCTTCAGATTATCAAATAAGACGGATGTTCAAAGTTTCATATCAATTGCTTTATTAGTTTTTGAGATACAGCGCACACAGTAGGACACACACACAGACAGACACATACACACACACACAGACACAAAAAAAATTCCAGAAATTGTTGAAATGGTATCTAGGGACCCCAAAACGTAAAAAAAAATTTTGGAAAAAAAATCACGATCACAATACTTTCTCGTACTTCGTAACGGAGAAAGTAAAAATGTGACTGTGTGTGTGCGCTGTATCTCAAAAACTAATAGAGCAGTTGATATGAAACTTTGAACATACGTCTTATTTGATAATCAGAGAAACTGAAAAGCTTCTGGTAAAATTTCGTACACCGGAAGTGGGCGTTTACCTTAACTGTTTTTTGTTTTTTGCCAATATTTTCTTAAATATGAAAAATATCACAAAAACATTTAATAAAACTTTGATGACAACAAAGAAATGAACATCTTTTGCTTGAAAACATTTTTTATAAAATCATTTTTATTCGAGAATTTTTTTTTTCATTTTTGGTTTCTAATTATAAAACGATAAGAGTTACAGCAAATTTATGTTAATAATTTAATTGTAGAAAATGCTAAAATGAACAACTTATAAAGAATAAGTTTTTTTCGAAATCTCTTTAGTTTCTGAGTAAACTGAGTTTTTGATAATAATTTTTCCATTTTTCATGATTTGACGTTTTAAACGTTTCATCCGAGTGTACACAACGCTCGATGTACATTTAAAATATGATTTTAATTGAAAATTAAATTATTTAAACCATTAAAATATAAATATAAATGGCTATGATACCATCAAGTCGGAGAAAGTAACATGATGGCCACATCACCATTTTTTTTGTTCATTTTGAGACATTTTTGAAACATACCAAGGTATCATCTATATTTATTTTAAACAACCAACGAGAATTACAGAAAAAAAATTACAGGGAGTTACAGGTACATCACCCCTATTTTCTTTATTTTAGAAGAATTTTTGAAATTTGGCGCATCATTTGTACAAACTAAACGCTTTTTTTGACATTAAATTTCATAATTTGATTAATTAAAACACTTGGTTTTGTTTCACTGATTTTATTTTTCTCTCCGTCTAGTTTCGACCTTAGGTCATTCTCAAGGAGATATGTACAAAATTAACATGGACTGGTATTTATACAGGAATTTAAAATCAGGTTATAAGGGCCGTCGAAATGGGGGAGTTCCAGATATCTTCTACGTTATTAAGGGCATTGGATACCGACGAAGAAATCGAAGTGTAAACAAAAATAGCCGGTTGTCAAGACCGAAGAGAAGAAATTTTAATCATAAATACATTGTATATTGGCAATAAAGATTTGTTATATATTTATTGAAACGCAAGAGTTTTTGTATGAGTCGTTAATCCCTCTTGCCACGAAAGAGGTATATGTTTAGTAACACCACTGTGTAATTTAGATAACGCGGCTAAAGTTACAGCGAGAACCCGCCTTGGGAACGCCTGCTCTCATATGCACAGCCCGTTAAGGCTCCTGGAGCGTACCTCTAAATTCATTTAAAACATTATTCACAAACGGATAAAGACTTAAAAGTGAAATTTTGAATTCACCTCTGTAAATATATTCTAAAGAGTAGCACGGATTTATTTTTTTTATAATAATGTTCATAAACAATTTGAATACTAATACTTCCGTAATTTAGAAAAAAAAATCCGTCGTACTCTGGGGTAATTTATTTAAAATTTATTATTCAAATAATCTTTTTTCATATTTTCGAAACTGTATCCGAAATTTGAATAATAAGTTATTCATTTTAATACTCTGTCGTAGTGCGCCCTCTGCGGCGTTCTTGTTTAACGGGCTGTGCATATGTGAGGAGGCGTTCCCAAGGCGGGTTCTTGCTGTAACTTTAGCCGCGTTATCTAAATTACACAGTGGTGTTACTAAACATATACCTCTCGTGGCAAGAGGGATTAACGACTCATACAACACTTGTGTGAAATTATTGGGTTTCAATAAATATATAACAAATCTTTATTGCCAATATACAATGTATTTATGATTAAAATTTCTTCTCTTTGGTCCTGACAACCGGCTATCTACCCGAGGGCTTTTCGTCGATTTCTGCGTATTTCATTGAAATATTTTAGATTAGCCTGTAATGTACTACAAAATTAAGAAATGAAATTATTAATTTCTATCTCTTGCATCAATGCAAAAAATATATTTAGATTAATTAAAAATTAAATATTAAAAATTAAAAATTAAAAATTAAAAATTAAAAATTAAAAAGTAAAAATTAAAAATTAAAAATTAAAAATTAAAAATTAAAAATTAAAAATTAAAAATTAAAAATTAAAAATTAAAAATTAAAAATTAAAAATTAAAAATTAAAAATTAAAAATTAAAAATTAAAAATTAAAAATTAAAAATTAAAAATTAAAAATTAAAAATTAAAAATTAAAAATTAAAAATTAAAAATTAAAAATTAAAAATTAAAAATTAAAAATTAAAAATTAAAAATTAAAAATTAAAAATTAAAAATTAAAAATTAAAAATTAAAAATTAAAAATTAAAAATTAAAAAAGAAAAATTAAAAATTAAAAATTAAAAATTAAAAATTAAAAAAAAAAAAAAAATAAAAATTAAAAAAAAAAAATTAAAAATTAAAAATTAAAAATTAAAAATTAAAAATTAAAAATTAAAAATTGAAAATTGAAAATTAAAAATTAAAAATTAAAAATTAAGTTTGAGTTTCTTTAGATGGTTTGTTAAAGAATTTGGCCTATGGTATTTAACTCCTCTGTGGGATTTTATTAGCCTCAATTTGGACTTGCTTAAATTTAATTTGTTAAGTTCCTCTTCAAGCGAGTGCATCTTATCTAGCATAATCGAATTAGTGTATTTTAGTTCACTTATTCCTTCCCTTAGGCTAGCGAATTGAACTAACCTTCCCTAGGGAGGGAAATGATTACTACTCTCCCTGCGAGGTTCCATTATTTATTTTAACTGTCACGCCTGGCAGATTTTTTTTCCAGGTTGGATTTTAGAAACGAACGTTTTATTATTTGTTGAATTTGGTTCTCGTTTATCACGTGGTGAAACATTTTTAATATTACTGGTTGTTGAAATTAGGCACTTGGTAGGTTTCACAAATTTTATACTTTTTATTCCGACTAGTTTCGATTGTTACATCATTATCTAGGAATGAATACAGGGGAAAAATAGTTTCGCTTATATATTAAAATTGTCCATTCAGGTAATTAGGGCGGTCATTATTGGAGATAATAATTAAAATAAATCTTTGTCATACGATTGAATCAGTTCTCTTCGTGAAATATTTTCAACTTCGGTTCCACCGCAAGTAGCACCAAATTTGTTATTTTAAATGGAACACCCTATATATTAGTATATTTTTGGATTCCTCTTTTAAATTTCAATATATTTTGTAGGAACGTTTGTACACTTGTCTATTTTAGTTTTCAAGAAAATTAATTATTTCTAAAATTTTGTACTCAAAAGGGCAACTTTAAATCTGCCTATAACTTCTTTGACAGTTTCCAATTATATTACTCATAGAGGCATCCTCTAGGTACAATTAGAGGTACAAATCATGTCTGTCTTATTCTTACGAGAAGTTTCAGGCAGATTTCAAGAAGCCTTTTTGAGGTCAAAATTTTATACAGGATGTCTACGGTTTAGCGTAGACATCCTGTATATCTCGGGTGAGAATGCTATTTTGCCCTCGGTGCGTTCTATCCCTTAGGCTGTCGCCTTCGGGATACAAATTTGCACCTCGGGAAAAATCACTCATTTCTCTCCCTTGACATACAACCTACTGTTATTGTTCACTTTGAAAAGTCGGTCATGATGGTATCGCATGTAGACGCTAATAATGTAGAATACATTGTTTTCAAATTTATTGGTGGGAAAAGAGTAAATTTTTCAAAACATAGGCAATACGAAACACGATGTGAAGCAGCAATAACGTTTCGTTTTCAGAACAAATGATGATACAATAAAATTAAACAGAAATAATCATTACTACCAAAATCAGGAAAAGGTTAATATAACAGGAAGGGTGATCTTGTTATTTTATTATTCATACTCATCAAGGAATTCTCGTAGAGGTATATTAATATAAAATTAAATTTTTTTGCGTATTTTTTTTTTAAATTATAGAATGCTAGAGATACAGAGATATGAAGTAACAAAATGGTAAAACTTCAAAAGACTAGAATGAATAGACTCTGGAAAAGCTAGAAATCACAAATTAAATATATTCTTTTTTTATTTAAAAAAACGATTAAATTAAAAAAAACACTTGATATGTTTCACATATTAAATTATTAATTCCGACTACTTTCGGCTGCAAGCCATTTTCAGGGAATGTGCATATCAAGTGATTTTTCTTAAATTTAATCATTTTTTAAATCATGTTTTATCAAGTGATCAATGAGAACCAAGTTAACCCTCTATTGCATATTGTTCCCAAATGGGAACATAATTTTTGTTAGGCAAAGTTCTGCTATATTACGAAATAAATAATTACTAAAATAAATAAAACAGATTCGAAAATCGCAAGAGATCCTCAATAAAATTTATTTTTGAGGAATCTCATCAGACAACTTTCCTTAAGCAGGTATTGGACCACTAAAACCAGAATGTTTCAAATTACGGATGTTATGCCTCTAAACAAGTTAGAAGACCTCAAACGCTTTCTTCATTTCTTTGATAATTGTGTTGCTGCCAAAAATATTGATAAAATTACATCAGTACTAAACCAAACAAAAGATTAACACGTTTTATAAAAAATATAATTTTGCCTTATTGCTTTAATCATTTAATGTAAAAACTTATATTTTTATGTTTAAATAAATCGTGCAAAAGAGGGTTAAAAACTAAATATGGTATTTTTTTAAGTAAAAATGAGTAAGGTATACTGTCATTAAATAAATATGTTTTTTCTATTTTGCGACTAAAACGGAGTCATTAACGCACTCATATGGGTTCGTTAATGGCTCGCCGAGTGCTTTAATAATTTAATTTTTCTAGGTTGGCACCGTTGAAATTCAGAGCTGTCAACCTGTGCTAAATTTTCGGCAAAATAGTTTTGAGGTTATGTGATGTGTGGAAGAAATCGCAAACTAATTTCAAATTTAAAAGTCAATTATTAGTGTGACCAACCACTATACAATTTTCTGAATATGTATAGACGATTTTTTAATTTAGAAATGAAATAAAAAGGACAAAATAGAAAAAATACTGTAAAAAACTCGTTCAAAAAAAAACTTGTCCATTAGAAAACTCCTCGGTACGCTCGTCGTTTTCTAAACTTGGACGCGTGCGAAAAAATCGAGCTTATTGAACTCGTTTTTGAATATACTATTTAGGTATTAAAAAATATATGTGGCCACCATCATTACTTTTTCCGATTTATCTATAGTAGGGTTTTTTCCAGATATTTTTTCATATTTATCGATTTTATAGAAAAATTGAGTGAGATTTCGTAAAATACTAATTACTTATAAATCATTAATTTTGGCGTTTTCTACAATTGTTTATTAAAATTTCATGCCACTATTTCAATTTAATAATTGTACCAAAACAAAATGTTATATTTTTTTGTTTATTCGGGAATTAAGGGGTTAATTAAAAATATTTATTAATTTGTTCATTTTTACTTTGTGTTCAACATTTGTTAAAATGTTTTTGTAATATTTTTCATATTTAGAAAAATATCGGAAATAACAAAAAAAATTATACGTCAATTTTGCAAAAAAATAACAAGAATAGTGAATTCATCATCGAAGCCAACACTACGGAAATACTCTGAACAAGCGCGCTTGGAGCTGAGATTTTCTGTTAATGATTTACATAAATCTGTCGTCACTTTAGATAAGACGGTCCCTCCCTTTTACAAACATTCTAATAGTCAGTCAAGTCAAATAAGTATAATAGTGCTGAGCGCCAATATTTCATTCAAGTGATGGTCCACTCTTGACGACCACATCCTTGTCTCGCTACATTAATATCACATATGGTGCTCTTCTAGGGCTTTCGCGGGTTAGATGCAAGAGCAAGGGGTTGGTTTGTTTACATTTCGATTTCTTCGTCGGTATCCAATGCCCTTAAACAAGAACGCCGCAGAGGGCGCACTACGACAGAGTATTAAAATGAATAACTTATTATTCAAATTTCGGATACAGTTTCGAAAATATGAAAAAATATTATTTGAATAATACATTTTAAATAAATTACCCCAGAGTACGACGGATTTTTTTTTCTAAATTACAGAAATATTAGTATTCAAATTGTTTATAAACATTATTATAAAAAAAAATAAATCCGTGCTACTCTTTAGAATATATTTACAGAGGTGAATTCAAAATTTCACTTTTAAGTCTTTATCCGTTTGTGAAAAATGTTTTAAATGAATTTAGAGGTACGCTCCAGGAGCCTTAAGCGTGGTAAATTTTATTTTCTGTTTCCGGTTTTAGCAGGTTTTAGTAGTGACAACTTTTGATTTTCAAATGGAACTCCTGGTATATTTCTACATTTTTCAGTTCTACATAATATTCTAAATCCAATGACACCACAATTATTTTTAAAAATTTTAATGAAAATGTGCCACAACTATTCCAATTTATTCATATTGGCCCATGCTAGGAAAATGTAAAACAGCCCGAAAATACTCAATTGTGTCATTTATGAGCAGTGAAAGTTCTTCAAAATGGTTTTTGGGAGAAAACTCAATATTTATAAAGAAAATAAGGGTGTATCTTGATCCTGTAATACCCTGCATAATAATAAGAAAAGATTAAATTTAAATTTTATAGAACTTAATTCGATAATGAATTTGAATCTTAAAATAAAAATTACTAATTAATATTGACATAAATTTATCAATTATTCATTTATTTTGCTTAGTGTGGTGTGTTCCATTAAATAACTTATTTTATCAGAGGTTTGGGTAGGTAGATGTAATTAATAATAATCTTAAGATGACAAAAATGAATTAATAAATATTAGTTAGGATTAAATTTGGTGGCTCTATATTAAAAACAGCAGTGTCACGGCAGAATTACTAAAATACGATGACACTTGCTGCAGATTGAATCGTCCGTGTATGCACGTATAGTTGCGACTTTGGAACTGATCCCGTTTGGTTGGGAATCCGGAGGATGATCGCACCAAAAAAGGAGTTCTATTTTACAATAAAATTTGAATATACATGAGGTCCACTGTAGACGTCCGTTATATTCTCATAAAACACAGTAAAAAGGTGCGAACTCGATGGACATACTCGTACGGATGAGTGTAGCTCGCGGGGTGACTCATGGTACGACCGAGGTGGCAGAGGTAGTAATACAGACAGGTGCAGGTCTCTGCAACCGATCCTACCTATCTGTATTGCCACCTCTGCTACCTCGGCCGTACCATGAGTCACCCCGCGAGCCGTCACTGGTACGGATACTATTTCTAACGTAAAATGATGTTATTTGCACATTGCACATGCACGCATCCACTGTGATAGAAGCGTAATGAATGCAAATCCTTGCGTTGTTTTAAGGTTTTACCAAACAGTATCGAGAAACGCATGAAATCCACAAGCCGAGGCGTTAAATTTACTTGGAATGGTAGAGAAGGTAAATAGAAATTGTTGAAAGATTCAAGGGTGAGCTTGTTTTAATACTAAGTAGTTATTGTATTTATTGTTGACCACTATAACAACTTTCATCGCAAACTGCTTTTATAATTGCATAGATTTTATTGTACATCACTCGCACCAATTTCAAATTGGAAATTTGATAATTTTTTTTCGTTTTAATTAAAATGGAATAAGTTAAATTATTGATGAATATCAATAACGTACATTATTAAAAACATATAACGAAGTTAAATGAGTTATTTATTACGATTAAAAGTGTTAAAATTTGATGTTGTATTGTGATCCACTCTTTTTTGGCGGCGAATCCATGTCGTCGGCCAACATCGCCAATTTCTTCAAAACCAAGCGAGTTCGGTCCGTTAGAAAGGTGTCCACTTGTCCCATGATATTCACCAGTTGGATCATCTTCTCGAAGTTTTTGTTGATCTTCTCCGCGTTCTCGAGTTCCTTCTCCTTGATTCTAATCTGCTCGCGCAATTTTTCAATAATGTTCGATTTCGTCGGAGTTTCTTCGCTCTCAATTGAATTTCCAATTTCGGAAACTGTTGGTGTTATCTAAATTGGGAATGTAACGTTATTATTTTTAAATTGAATGCAGATGAAAAATAGCCTAAAGTAGGAATAAATTCAGTAAAACCAAAATAAAATATTTTGGGAAAAAATCCTCGATTTTCTTTGATTAA
Organism: Ocypus olens; assembly: GCA_910593695.2. Classification (NCBI taxonomy): domain Eukaryota; kingdom Metazoa; phylum Arthropoda; class Insecta; order Coleoptera; family Staphylinidae; genus Ocypus; species Ocypus olens. The sequence continues at coordinate 32,136,224 of OU343063.1, read as the reverse complement.
AATACACATTTTTGAATTAAAGTCGATTTTCAACCATCATGTTTTTTGAGTAATGGCGTCATCCATTTTGTTAAAAAATGTTGTCATCTTACATAAGAAACTTTTCGAGTAAATGACATGATGATTTCGGTTTTACTGAATTTGTTCCATACTGTATATAATTATTCAACCTGTTTGCAACTCAAAATTAAGTTTTACTAAGGCTATAAACAAATAATTTATTCAAACAACTACTTCCATGGCTAATGCCAGTTTAATTATTAAATTTATTTAATGCAACAAATGAGGTTTTTACTTCCTCCGTTACGAAGTACGAGTATTGTGATCGTGATTTTTTTCCAAAAATTTTGTTTACGGAAATATCCGTTTTGGGGTCCCTAGATGCCATTTCAACAATTTCTAGAAAAAAATGGTGATGTGGCCATCATGTTACTTTCTCCGACAAGATAATATCATTTATATTTACGCTTTCATGGTTTATTTTCAATTGAAATCATATTTTAAATGTACATAGAGCGTTGCGTAAACTCGGATGAAACTGACGTTTAAAACGTCAAAATTATGAAAGTTGGAAAAATTATACTTCAAATTCAAAAACTCGGTTTACTCAAAAACTAACGAGATTTCGAAAAAAACTTATTCTTTAGAAGTTGTTCATTTTGGCATTCTCTACAATTATTATTCATATAAATTTGCTGTAACTATTATCGTTTCATAATTATAAACCAAAAATTAAAAAAACATGAATAAATTTTTTTCTCGAATACCAATGATTTTATTAAAAATATTTTCAAGCAAAAAATGTTCATTTCTTTGTTTTCTTCAATGTTTGTTTAAATATTTTTGTGATATTTTTCATATTTAAGAAGATATTGGCAAAAAACAAAAAACAGTTAAGGTAAACACCCACTTCCGGTGTACGAAATTTTACCAAAAGCTTTTCAGTTCTTCAGATTATCAAATAAGACGTATGTTCAAAGTTTGATATCAATTGCTCTATTAGTTTTTGAGATACAGCGCACACAGACAGACACACACACACACACAACATTTTTTTTTCCAGAAATTGTTGAAATGGCATCTAGGCACCCTAAAACGGATATTTCCGTAAAAAAAATTTTTGAAAAAAAAATCACGATCACAATACTTTCTCGTACTTCGTAACGGAGAAAGTAAAAAAAATGTGTTTGTGTGTGTGTGGCTGTGTGTATGTGTGTGTCTGTGCGCGCTGTATCTCAAAAACTGATAGAGCAATTGATATGAAACTATGAACATATGTCTTATTTGATAATCCGAACAACTGAAAAGCTTTTGGTAAAATTTCGTACACCGGAAGTGGGTGTTTACCTGAACTGTTTTTTTGTTTTTTGCCAATATTTGCTTAAATATGAAAAATATCACAAAAACATTTAAACAAACATTGAAGACAACAAAGAAATGAACGTCTTTTGCTTGAAAATATTTTTCATAAAATCATTGATATTTGAGAAAAAAATTTATTATTTTGTTTTATTTTTGGTTTATAATTATGAAACGATAATAGTTACAGCAAATTTATATGAATAATAATTGTAGAGAATGCCAAAATAAACAACTTCTAAAGAATAAGTTTTTTTCGAAATATCGTGGGTTTTTGAGTAAACCGAGGATTTGAATTTGAATTATAATTTTTCCATGTTTCATACTTTTGACGTTTTAAACGTCAGTTTCATCCGAGTTTACGCAACGCTCGATGTACATTTAAAATATGATTTCAATTGAAAATAAACCATGAAAACGTAAATATAAATGATACCATCAAGTCCGAGAAAGTAACATGATGGCCACATCACCATTTTTTCAAGTTTAACGTTAATATTATTTTTTGTCAGAAACACGTGTCTTTACAAATATACAAGCAACAAAAATAGCTTCGTTATTAGATAGGTTTCGATAAAAAAATTCAGAATTCTTTTTGGCGATTTATTTCGTTAAATGCTTAAAATTTTAACAAATTGATCTTAAGTCACGTGTCCTCACAATTCCCAAAAGAAAATGATTGTAATTGCGTACAAAATTGACATGAACCATGAAATAACCGTCTCGAGCATTAAATATTCAATTTAATTTAAATGTGTGATGTTTATGCATGTTTAACAGTGTGAAAAAATACTTTTAAAAACAGCAACGAATATTTTTGCTTATATTTAATTACTTACAGTTAACATGAAGTGGGCGGCGATGAACAAACAATAGCAATTAGCGATTCGCATGTTTGGTTGAAGAAAAAAAATAATAAATATTGGTCAGGAAATGGTCCGATTATTTCGACTTGTGCGCCACACTGTAACTAATTGGAGCGTATTTTTTGCACTTCCTCACTTGCACTTTTCGTTGGTGACGATTCGCTGACTCTTCATTAGTGTGACATTTCTACTAATTGCTTTATTTCTATAATACATTTGACCCGCTTTTTAGTGTTAATAACACAGAAAATTCCTGTGCAAGTAGAAAACGTCCGTCGTCGTAATTAGGAATTTTTTGGCCAACTAACACGTTTGTGGATAGATTTTTGCCTCTCAAAAACGGGTGCCTGGTTTCAATATTTAAATCGAGTCCCTACATCTTCAAATTTCGCAAGTACGAGTAAATCTACGAAAAAAGTGTTGATTTTCTTAGATTTGATGGTATAAAATAATATTCTCTGATATGCATGTTTATCGATAATTTATCAGAAACTAGTGGGTTAAAAATCTTTAGTTGTTCTTTATAATTTTTTGCTTATGTAAATTCGATAAATATCATTTCATAATTATAGACCAACAAAGATTTTTCTTTTGAATTTAAAGAGTTTATGAAACACATTTATTTACACAAGATGTATTCAATATTTATATACAAATTTTCATATTTAATTTTTTTTTAGAAAACAAAAATGTACAGACACATAGACATTTTTTAAATGGTCGGAATCGTCTCGGGGACCTCAAAATGGTTATTTCCATTGAAATTTAGAATTCGACAAAATCACAAATACAGTTTTGTACGAATAAAGTAAAAAAGAAAATGGTGATGTGGCCATCACCGACTTGATGATATAATTTATATTTACGCTTTCACGGTTTATTTTTAATTTAAATCATATTTTAAATGTACATCGAGCGGATGAAACTGACGTTTAAAACGTCAAAATTATGAAAGATGGAAAAATTATACTTCAAATTCAAAAACTCGGTTTACTCAAAACCCAGAGATTTCGAAAACAGCTTATTCTTTATAAGTTTCTCTACAATTATTATTAACATAAATTTGCTGTAACTATTATTGTTTCATAATTATAAACCAAAAATGAAAAAAAAATAATAATTTGTTTTCTCGAATAACAATCATTTAATCAAAAATATTTTTAAACAAAAGATGTTCATTTATCTGTTGGTTTTAATATTTGTTTAAATGTTTTTGTGATATTTTTCATATTTAAATCAAATATTGGGGAAAAAACAAAAAAAAATAGTTCAGGTAAACACCCACTTCCGGTGTACGAAATTTTACCAAAAGCTTTTTAGTTCTTCGGATTATTAAACAAGACTTATGTTCAAAGTTTCATTTCAATTGCTTCATTAGTTTTTGAGATACAACATTGAAGACAACAAAGAAATGAACATCTTTGGCTTGAAAACATTTTTTTCTGCAGCCGTCCCGAAAATAAAACTTTCGGTATGTTTTATTAAATTGAAAGTGCCACTTTACATAAATCGTACCAAAAGTAGTTATTTTCGGGACGATTTTGTTTCACTTTCGGAACGATTTCTATACTTTCGGGACGCTTTTTGTTACTTTCGGGATGATTTTGCGTAGGCGGCCTTGAGAAAAACATCAACTTCGTATTTAATTATGACAGCGCATGTCATATAACATTCGTGTGTGTTTTAACTTTTTTAACATAAAAAAACGGCTGCAGAAAAAATATTGTACGTAACGCGTTCCAAAAGTGATTTTACGGGACTCGCAGGATTCCAGAACTCGCCTACGGCTCGTCCTGGAAACTTCCTACTCATCCCGTAAAATATCACTTTCGGAACTTGTTACGTAAATTGCTATTCATAAAATTATTTTTATTCGAGAAAAAAATTTGTTATTTTTTTTAAATTTTTGGTTTATAATTATAAAACGATAATAGTTACAGCAAATTTATGGTAATAATAATTGTAGAGAATGCTAAAATGAACAACTTATAAAGAATAAGTTTTTTTCTAAATCCCTTTAGTTTTTGAGTAAACTGATCCTAGCAGCACAAAATATTTTTTAAATATAGGAAAACACATATTTCTGTGATATTGATTATGACAGATTTTTATATGTTTTAGCAATATTTGTATGAAATGTTAAGGAAATATTACTATGCATATATTTTTGCAATATTTGTAAAAAAATGTTAAGGAAATATCGTCATATATGAGGTTGTGGTGCGGATCCCAAAAGCATGTACAGTATTACCGAACACTCAAGATTTGCGCGGAGTGAGAAAGTATTGAAAGAATACGACAACAAATCTCCGGAGCCAATTAAGACGGTCACTGTGCAACACATCTCGAGTGCTTGGCACAACTCTACTTACGGTCAAATATCACACTTTGAAGTTTGCAAATAAATTATACACTGGTTAAGAGAATATACAGGGATATATAACGAAATAGCCAGTAGCACAGACGTCCGCGTATAAAACAGTTCAAACAGTGGCAGAATCGACAGAGACAGTACAGTGTTGGCTTTTTCTGTCATCCATATATTTCTTTGGATATATTTATAAAATGTTACTAAATATATCGATTATAATATATAGAACATGTTTATAAAATAATTTTATTTCAAAATTTCCATAGACATAATATATAAATATTTACTTTGGCCTTTTAATATTTCCGAAACGTAAAAACGTAAAAACGTAAAATCAATATTTGGAAAATATTTCCGACACATATTGTGCTACTAGGGGAGTTTTTGAATTTGACGTATAATTTTTCCATCTTTCATAATTTTGACATTTTAAACGTCAGTTTCATCCGAGTTTTCATATTTAAATATGATTTCAATTGAAAATAAACCATGAAAACGTAAATATAAATGGTTATAATACCATCAAGTCGGAGAAACCATCACCATTTTTTTTACTTTCTCCGTTACGAAGTACGAGAAAGTATTGTGATCGTGATTTTTTTTTCAAAAATTTTTTTTACGAAAATATCCGTTTTGGCGTCCCTAGATGCCATTTCAACAATTTCTGGATTTTTTTGTGTCTGTCAGTGTGTCTGTGAGCGTTGTATCTCAAAAAGTAATAGAGCAATTGATATGAAACTTTAACCATCCATCTTATTTGATAATCTGAAGAACTGAAAAGCTTTTGGTAAAATTTTGTACACCGGAAGTGGGCGTTTACCTTAACTGTTTTTTGTTTTTTGCCAATATTTTCCTAACTATGAAAAATATCACAAAAACATTTAAACAAACTTTGAAGACAACAAAGAAATGAACATCTTTTGCTTGAAAATATTTTTCATAAAATCATTTTCATTCGAGAAAAAAATTATTATTATTTTTTTAATTTTTGGTTTATAATTATAAAACTATAATAGTTACAGCAAATTTATGTTATAAAGAATCAGTTTTTTTTTAAATCGCTTTCGTTTTTGAGTAAACTGAGTTTTTCAATTTGAAGTATAATCTTTCACAATTTTGACTTTTTAAACGTCAGTTTCATCCTAGTTTACATAACGCTCGATGTACATTTGAAATATGATTTCAATTGAAAATAAACCATGAAAATGTAAATATAAATGGCTATGATACCATCAAGTCGGAGAAAGTAACATGATGGCCACATCACCATTTTTAAACATTATCTACTGAAAACATATAATTATTTTTAAAACTTCTATATTCAGTTCAATTTCGTATGCAAAACGTTAATTCAACGGCATGTTAAAATTCGTGACCACCCTTGTTTTACTAATTGAAAATACACTGGCGGAAAAAAAAAGAAACACTTTAAATTCGTGAAATTAAGACCATTTTCAAAGCGCTATACTTCGGCGTATTTTTTATCGATTTTGAATTGTAAATTCACTTATAGCATACGTGACAATAAATATATTTGGGGTCCACCAGAGTTCAGTTACACCCGGTATATCTAAAATATCTAAAATTCAACATATCGAATGCTTTATATTTTGATATGAACTGAACTGTCATTTTTGATATTTTTGATGAATCATCCTGTATATTGAATTTTAGTATTAGCGTAATTTTATTTACACATCCTGTATACCGGGTGTGGCACTTAAGACGCCTCGGACCATAGCTCCTTTACGATAAAAGCTATCGACAAAAATCTAAGAACAAAGTGGTGCATAGTTACCGTCGCTATGTTTCAAAAATATTTCTAATCATCAGTGGCGTGCCGTACTCCAGTGGCGTACCAAACTTATGTTTTTTTAAATGGAATGCCCTAATTTTTATTCAGATTTGGAAAGTGCTCGACGAGTACTTATTTTTTTATCTAACATGTTATACCCTTCACTTTAGCGGTTTCGCTGTTATAACCCCTTCTTTCAAAATTGCGCCCCATTTTTGAGATTTTTTTGTAGAGAAACTAATTGACGCCGGCGCCTAAATTTTGAATTGAGGTACAGGTTAAGACCTCGTATACCTTCAGATAATTTTTTTTCGGGTAATTTATGGAAAAAAAATAATTTTTGATTGATCTTCGCATGTTGTCATTTTTTCCGAAAATTTCAAATGGCACCCCCCTAAAAAAATTACGGCGTTGTACAGCCAAAACTCTAAATTTTTCATTGGTGTAAAAAAAATTACACATTGCATAACAAAAAAATATGTAGCAACGCCCGTGTGTGGCGCTTTCGTGAATCGTTCGATGATAAATATTGGTTTTACTAGTGCTCCAAGCTATTAATTATTCCAGTAACCTTACCTAACTAGTGCTCTTCTGTCCTACTGCTTTGTGTACTTAAGGAAAGTTCTCTGTAATCGTGTAAGTAAAGTGAAAATTGTAAAATATATTTTAACCTCAAATATCACCCAGGCCGTGCACGTTTTCTACCGGCGGGCGCTAGTTTTATGTTAAAATTTTAACTCCTATCAGTGGCGCATCATTGATCTGGGCAACCTTCACTTAATATTCCTCTCCTTAACCGTGGTCTTCCAGTTTGTTTTGGTTAGTCACCCTGATAGGCCCCTGGGTGTGAAGCGAGTGTCCACGTTTATATTTGTTCGCCCACTTCAATTGAATTATATATTAATTTTTAATTTAAGTATTCGCTACAAATTGTTAAAATGTCTATCACTTGCGGTCAGTGCCAATTGGTTATTCCTCCTAGGAATATATCTTCGTCAATAAAATGTTCAGAAAGATGTGCTAGTTGGTTTCATGCCAAATGTGTTAACTTATCAGATAACGACCGCTCTGAAGATAAGAACAATGGTGGTCCTAAATGGATTTGCCCTAAATGTGATATTCCCACCACATCGTTAATTAAATCTCTTTTTTGTTCAGAATTCGGTGCATTCAAGGAAGAAATTAATTCAAATATTTCTCTGATTATGGAAAATATGCAAATTATGAGCAGTAAAATTGTTAATCTAGAAAGCGAAAACAAATTATTAAGAACCGAAATTGAAAATTTAAAAAATAAACCGAATGAAGATAATGTTCTTTATGAAGTTATTGATAGACAGGCACGCCTAAATAATTTAATAATATATAATGTTCCTGAATCTAATGCAACGGATAATGAGTCTAGAAAAAAACATGATTTAGACGAGTATATAAAGATGTCTACCTCTATTTCGATAGTTCACACTTTGCCGATAACAATTGTACGATTGGGGCGCAAAACTAATAAATGTCGCCCATTAAAACTAGTATTCGAAAATCGACAAGCTGTTTCAAATTTATTAAAAAATCGCAAGAAATTGAAATAATTGTTTCCTACTTTCAATATTAAAGCAGACTTAACTATATCCCAACGTCAAGAATTAAAGAATCTGAATTCTGAATTATCGATTCGTAAAAATAATGGTGAGACTAATGCTTATATAAGATACTCTAACAATCGTCCTGTTATAATATCCGATCGACCTTCTGACGCCTTACCATGCCCAAAGAATCATCTCACAAAAAACTGAGAGTTTACTATCATAATGTTGGAGGTATGAAAACAAAACTGGTCGACTTAATGCATAATATAAATTGTTCATCTTATGATTTAATTATTTTAATAGAGACCTGGCTAGACGATTCCATTAATAACAGTGAATTGGGATTAGAAAATTATATCATTTATAGGCAAGATCGTACAACGCATACAAGTTCAAAAACTAAAGGTGGTGGTGTTCTAATCGCCGTTAAAAAATATATAAATTCGTACAGAATTAATTTACAGACGATTTTAAATGAGGAATTATTTATTAGAGTTAACAAATGCTCCATTATTGGGGCTTTATATATTCCACCGTCTTCCAATCTTATTTCTTATGAAAATCACTGCGTTTCTGTTAATAGTATTCTGCAATCTTATTGTAATGATTCAGTCCTTCTATGTGGAGACTATAATTTACCCTCTGCTTGCTGGTCAGTCAATTCAAATTATGTAATATCTCCTACAAACCCTTGCCTCTCCGCACAAACTTTAGGTGAATGTTTTATTTTCCACAATCTCTTTCAAATTAATTCTATACCAAATTCAAGAAATGTTTTCCTCGATTTATTTTTTTCAAATGTAAATTCAATTAATGTAAATCAATCATGTGATCCTATTTGCATGAACTCAATTCATCATATAGGCTATGAGTTGGATTTTCCCCAATCAGTGGTAAATGAATTGATGTCTGAATATACTACTTATAATTTCAAATTAGGGAATTTTGAAGCAATAAACAATTATTTTGCTTCCGTTAATTGGTCATATCTTATCGCTTCTAACAATCTTGATGATGCTGCAATCTTATTTAACAATATAATTCACCACGCCATTGATTTATTCATTCCCAAAATTAAAATTAAAAATACCCAGTACCTAATTTGGTTTAATAGTGAACTTATATCATTAACTAAAGAAAAGAAACGCACACATTTAAGATACAAACAAACTTCATGTCTCGTGGATTATGAAATGTTTTCATCACTAAGATCCCGTTGCAAAAATTTAAGCGAAATTCTCCACAAAAATTATCTATTTAATGTTGAAAATCAGATTAATTCCAATCCAAAAAGATTTTGGTCATTTGTTAATGAATATAGACGTACTAACGGATATCCATCATGTATGCACCTTGATGGACGTAAGTCTGATAATGGTAGTGATTGCGTTGATTTATTTGCAGACTATTTTTCTTCGGTATATGTTGAGGGCATACGAGATGTTCCCGATTGTAATTATAACACTTCAGTTAACTGTTCGCCCATCGTAATTTCGACTCCTGATGTGTTTAATGCAATTAATAACTTAACAGACAGTTGCAACTCTGGTCCAGATGGCATACCGCCATTTTTTCTAAAAAAATGTGTGTTTACTCTGACTACACCTATAAAACTTCTGTACGATGCATCGCTACACTCGGGAGTTTTTCCCAGCATTTGGAAATCGAGCTACATCACACCTCTGTTCAAGTCAGGAGACCGGGGCAATATTAAAAATTATCGTGGGATTGCTATCCAATCCGCAGTACCAAAATTATTAGACAGCTTGGTGGCATCGCAGTTAAAATGGATGTGTCTAAACATCATAATTGATGAACAGCATGGTTTCATTTCTGGACGATCTACAACCACAAATTTGTTGCTGTTTAATACCTTTATGACGGATGCATTGGAGACTGGTTGACAGGTTGATGCTATCTACACGGACTTTTCAAAGGCGTTCGACCGTGTAGATCATGGGATCCTTATATCAAAACTTACTGAGCTAGGTTTTAATAGCAGATTAATTGATTGGGTTCATAGTTATCTAAGGGATAGAACACAGTATGTCAAGATTGAAAACCATGTGTCTAAGGCAATCTGTGTAACCTCAGGTGTGCCGCAGGGTTCTCACTGTGGACCCCTGCTATTTTCATTATTTATTAATGATATTTCGTCTATCTTAGCTTCATGTAGATTTGTTATGTATGCTGATGACCTTAAGATTTTTAAATCAATCAAAAGTATTACTGACTGTGTTGCTTTACAGATAGATCTTACTTCCCTGTCAGATTGGTCTGAACTTAATCAATTAAAACTTAATATTCAAAAATGTTTTAAAATCACCTTTTCGCGCAAAAAAACTAGTATCAATTTTAATTATTGTATAAACCATGATGTATTAGATGACATCTCTTGTATTAAGGATCTTGGAGTTTTGTTTGATAAGAAATTAACATTCAGACCTCACATTAACTTAATTGTAAGTAAAGCTTGTAAAACTCTAGGATTTGTTAATCGCTTTTCTACTCATTTCTCCCCTTCTACTATTCGTTATCTTTATCTAGCATTAGTTCGCCCACTATTAGAATATGCTTCACCTATATGGTCAACGTCTTTTGCATGCGACGATTTATCAATTGAGAGAATTCAAAATAAATTCCTAAGGCTCTATATGTTCCGAGCACAAATAACTCTGGATTATGACAGTCTGCGTCGCCTTTTAAATATTCCAACTCTTTCTGCTCGAAGAACTATGGCTGATCTATGTATCATTTATAATTTAATCAATGGCAATATCAATTGTAGTGAACTGTTGCAAATGTTAGCTTTTAACTAGTTACCTGTAAATTTGCATAGATCCGGGCATTTATTTAGAATTCCATTCCACCCATCTAACTATGGAATGAATAGCCCTGTGTGTCGTGCAATGATTATTTTTAATTCTCTCTCGAGTAAGATTGATATTTTTCATGTACCAATTCATATCTTTCGGAATCGTTGCATGCTACTATTATCCGATATCATTACCAATTAATTCTTCCACAGTTGAAATTTGAATCTCATTTTCTTTTTCCTTTATTTTAGGGTTATTACACTTTGATTACATGATATTTTGTAAACTGGTATAATTTTGTTTATATTATTTTTAGAGCATTTCTTATTTTTATGTATTTCTTGTAAAAAGTTGAATACGTCAATAAATGTATTATTATTATTATTATTATAAAATTTCGGAGAAAAAAGGAATTTCATCGCAAATGTCGGGAAACGTTTTCCGTTCCCAAGTGTGCCATGAGAAAACAAAAGATTGGTAGTTGTCAAAGTAAATTATTAGACGTCAGTAGCAGCCATAAGTCATTTTTGATAAATGTTCTAAAAATGTTCCGTACTCAAGAGGAAATGATTGACATGATATTTATTATTGGAGAATGTAACAAGAATTGTTTCTTGGCATCACGAGTGTACGCTGCGAGATATCCGCACAGGGCACATCCAAATGAACGTGCGTTTCAAAAAGTGTTGGAGAGATTTACTACTACGGGAAGTGTGAAACGGCCAAGGAGAGTTAGAAAGAAGGCAGTTATTACCGAAAATAATGAACTGCAGGTTCTGGAGGCAGTTATTGAAGATCCTCATACCAGTATCCGTGATATTAGTAGGAATCACGATATTTCAACGCGATCCGTACATCGTACAAATTCCGTCCATTTAAGATTCAACTGCACCAAGAATTGCAACCTCAAGATTTTTATGCGAGGCAAGATTTCTGCATGTGGGCTATCAACAAAATTGAGCAGGAGGAATCATTTCTTATGCGCGTATTATTTTCTGATGAAGCAACGTTCCATACAAATGGGCATGTCAATCGCCACAACTACCATTATTACGCCGATGAAAACCCACAAGCCATGCGAATGATAAACCACCAGCAAAGATGGTCGCTGAATGTTTGGGGAGGCATACTTGGAGAACACCTTTTGGGTCCTTATTTCATCGAGGGGCACCTGAACGGCAACAGTTATTTGAGGTACCTTCGCGACGACTTGGATGATCTCTTGGAAAATGTCCCTCAAGCCGCTCTTCGACAGATAGTTTTCCAGCACGATGGAGCTCCTGCACATAATAGATGTGTCGTTCGGGAATTTCTCGATAAAACGTTTCCGGACTCCTGGATTGGTCGTGGGGGTCCTGTGAGGTGGCCGCCAAGATCACCAGACCTCACTCCCCTTGACTTCTTCCTTTGGGGCCATATCAAAGACGAGGTTTACAGGACGGTACCAACTACTGTCGAGGATATGAGGGAGAGAATCCGCGCGGCTTTCCGCGGTATATCACCAGAAGTCCTTAGGGCAGTGTCTAGAGCCTGTGAGTCGAAGTTGCGGTTGTCTCCAGCAGGAAGGTCGTCATTTCGAACATTTAGTTTAAGTTGTTAAATTTTCTTTATCTGCATTTTTCATATCATGTTGAATAAATAGGTACATACTATTATGTTGACCGTATTTGTGTATTTGTTTTCTCATGGCACACTTAGGAACGGAAAACGTTTCCCGACATTTGCGATGAAATTCCTTTTTTCTCCGAAATTTTGTTATGCAATATGTAATTTTTTTTACACCAATGAAAAATTTAGAGTTTTGGCTGTACAACGCCGTAATTTTTTTAGGGGGGTGCTATTTGAAATTTTCGGAAAAAATGACAACATGCGAAGATCAATCAAAAATTATTTTTTTTCCATAAATTACCCGAAAAAAAATTATGTGAAGGTATACGAGGTCTTAACCTGTACCTCAATTCAAAATTTAGGCGCCGGCGTCAATTAGTTTCTCTACAAAAAAATCTCAAAAATGGGGCGCAATTTTGAAAGAAGGGGTTATAACAGCGAAACCGCTAAAGTGAAGGGTATAACATGTTAGATAAAAAAATAAGTACTCGTCGAGCACTTTCCAAATCTGCAATAAAAAATAGGGCATTCCATTTATAAAAACATAAGTTTGGTACGCCACTGGAGTACGGCACGCCACTGATGATTAGAAATATTTTTGAAACATAGCGACGGTAACTATGCACTACTTTGTTCTTAGATTTTTTTCGATAGCTTTTATCGTAAAGGAGCTATGGTCCGAGGCGTCTTAAGTGCCACACCCGGTATATTCATAATTTGATGGGACCACCATTTTTTTTTTGTTGGCACATCCTGTATATTGAATTTTACATTTGGTGCCATTTTATTTACAAATCCTGTATATATTAATAATTTGAAGGGCTCGTCATTTTTTTGTTGACACATCCTGTATAATTTCGGATTTTTCGTTATGATTTCGGGAACTTTTGATTTTGGAGGATTAAGTGCGACCTTGGTAAAGCAGCGCTGTGTCGTCGGCGTATTGGGCAGTCAGTCATGACCGGAGTGAAGTCTGGCATGTCGCTCACAAAGATGTTGTAGAGAGTTGGGGAGAGACATGACCCCTGAGGAACCACGGCTTCTATCTGTCTCCTTAAGGAGAGAGCAGAGTTGACTTTGCAGCAGTACAGTCGCTGTCGCATAAAGGAGAGGATAAGTTTGTATACCAGGCCGTCTGGCCAGATCTTATCGAACGCCTTGGCCACATCGAAGAATACCGCAACCGTGTCCTTCTTATGGACGAAACCGTTAATTAATTATTCGGTTACTCTCACCCGCTGGTGAGTGGTAGAGAGGCCCGATCGGAAACCGTGCTGGGAGTCCGGGATGATTTTGTGCTCTTCCTTGAAATCGCGGAAGCGTTTGAGAATGATCTTCTCGACAATTTTGTATAGAGTGCTGATTGGTCTGTAGTTTTGAGGGAAAGTATGAGACTTCCCTTGCTGCAGTATGCTGACTATGAAGGCTAGCTTTCATGCGCTTGCAAAGCCCCCTAGCCTCATCGACGCGTTTGCTATGTTCAGGATGGCTACTCTGGCCTTGCGACCGATCTTACGGTGGTGATGCCGTCATGGCCGGGGCCTTTCTGAGAGGTAGAGCCTTAATGATGTCATCGACTTCGCCTTTAGTGGCAGGGACTATTGTCCTTTGGCCAGATGTCGTGCTCGGCATTGACGTTACATAATAGAGCAATGTCAAGAATGTCGGGCCGGAAGCCGGCGGGCGGTGTGAGAGAAGGTGGGGCATTCTGGAGCCACAGCCCTTACCTCGCGAGGGGAATTATCGATGTAGTTAGCCAGGGCTCTGCCTCCTCTGTTGGTGGTTCTGCACTTCCAGAGAGTGTTTTTGCTGTTCAGATCTCCTGCCAAGATGGTAGGCATGGCATCACTGAAAACGATGTTGAGATCTGCGTCGAGTAGTTGGAGACTAGGGGTCAGGTACCCCGAAACTATTTTAAGCGGGCCTTCGATTGTGTTTAGGACCAAGGCGGTTGCCTCGAGGTCTGACAGGCCGTAGATTGGGAGGTGGGATTGGCTGAGTCCCCTTTCGATGTAGGTAGCTGTGCCACGCCCATTATTGGCGAGGTATTACTGATACTCGTTGATTTTTGATATCCGACGACCACTGAGTAGAGTCTCGCTCACAAGCACAACTTGAATGTCATGCCGGCGAACGAAGTGCTCCAACTCCAGTATCTTGTCTGATAGTCCGTTCGCATTCCAGAAGGCGATGCGAACGAAATCGATCGCTCTGCGGGGTTTGCCTGCTGGGGAGAAGCGCTCACGGAAGGAGGAGCCGAGCTGGCGGGGGCCTCCCTCTCTGATGGGGTCGCCGGGCTCTTGGTGGTTCGCGTACGATACGCCGTCTATCCGTGTGGATTGACGAACGGAGCCGCGGGCGGTGCAAAGGGAGGTTTTTGTCTCTGGGTGTTTGCGAAGTAGTGCACACTGCTTGTGCTTCTTTTGCGGCAGTGCACTCTGAGCATGTGTGCTTTCTTGCGCATTTTACGCACGCGAAAGATGCGGTGCAGCGGGCCGGAGAGTGCCCTACACGCTGGCAGCGGTGGCATTGATTACCGCCCGAGGCCTTGTGTTTGGCCACGCTTCTTATATTGAATATCTTACGACCTTCATCGGATTTTTCTACCTGAACGTAGACTAATGGTATAGGGCCGTGACGGCCGGTCGTCCTGGTGACCAAAGTCACAGGTATGCCCTTTAAGGCTCTCCTCCACGTCTTTGACGGTGACCTCGACTGGTACAGTGACCTTATCACTGGTCCACCCCGGCTTACCAGTGGTAATCCGTAACACCCTTGCCTGACTCACGCCTAGCCATGTTCGGTGACAGTGAGCGCTAGCAATAGCCTCTCTGCTCGCAACTCGAGCGAAAGCCTGACCAGAGACAAGGCGCCCTCGTTGATTTAATCTGTGTTTATAAATACATTTGTATTTCTTATAGTGAGGTGAACCTCTCCGCAGCTACTTTGGCCGCAGAGGGCGGAACGAGATACGTCTCGTGACTCGTGCAGGGACACCTGCACGTGACCTGAGGCGTCCGA
The DNA here is from genome assembly GCA_910593695.2 of Ocypus olens. Taxonomy (NCBI): domain Eukaryota; kingdom Metazoa; phylum Arthropoda; class Insecta; order Coleoptera; family Staphylinidae; genus Ocypus; species Ocypus olens. The sequence continues at coordinate 32,120,805 of OU343063.1, read as the reverse complement.
ACCCTCGCTGTAACAGCTTGACCCTTGGTTTACCATCGGCCCCGACATCCACTCTAACTAAAGGGGATTGCTGGGAAAATCAAGGGGATATCGGCCAGGTGTTTTTCTTAAAAAAACGCGAGTGGTACCATTTAACAGCGAGCAGGCCTGGGGGAAGTAAACCCAGGCCTACCTATCAAAGGCGCGATACGGCGCCAGCGAGAAGCCCAAAGAGAGGCAGATACCGCCTCCTCAAAAGCAACAACACAACTTTTAGAACCACCGCGTTTTCGTTCGGGCAAACGCCTAGCTTCCTCTGATACGGCCGCCGAACCGGCAAAAAAATCGACCTCCAGCTCCGGTGGTCATCTCGATGCTCGAGCTGGACCTCCCAGCCAGAGAGACCGGCGGCCCCAGGACCCGAATTCAACAAAGATTTCCGAAAAAAATCCGGCCACCCATCTACCGACCCGAGCCGGCGGTGCTTGACTTCGATGATCGATGGTTCAGCGCCGAGAACCCCAGCCAACATGACTAAAAATAGTTCTCAAGCCCATTCTGGCTATAAAAGCCCCCCCCCCCCCCAGTCGTGCTCCGCACGAAATCCCGGTGGGTGGCGCTATACAAGCACCTTACAACGGTGCTTAAAATAAATGTGCTGCGTTCCAATGCAGTAGTGGACGGAATATCGTTGCAGGTATCACCGTATTATATCAAGAATTGGAAGCTTTTTAGGCAAAAGGTCGACAAGCTCCTCTCTCCTCTTCCAAGCATAGAGTCAACAGTTGACCTAGACGCCGCAGTAGCTAGTTTTACCACCACCATCTTCACGGCCGCTGAAGAGTCCGAGCCTCTCAATATCTCGCCGGAAGTCCTCGAAATGATTCGCAAGAGCAAGAAGGCTCGTCGCAGGTGGCACAGCACGCACCTGCCTGAGCACAGGGTGGGGGCCTACTCCCTTGCGCTTCGGGTCAAGGATAGTCTTCGCGACCTACGCAACGAGTGTTGGGAACGCAAAATTGACGAGGTAAACTCTTGCTCCAAAACCTTCTGGAGGCTAGCTAAAGCGCTAAGACGCAAACCGATGGGCGGGCTGTAATCCATGGTGAGAGAGGTCTCGCTTACTTAGATGCCGAGAAGGCTGAAGCACTCGCCGACTCCCTCGAACATCAATTCACGTGAAACCCTAGCGAGGATTTCGACTTTGAGGATGAAATAATATCCGCTGTTAATTCATACTCAACAGCAGACAATGGCCAGTGGACCATAGTCCCCGCCACTAAAACCGAAGTCGACGACCTAATCAAATGTTTTTCGCTAAAGAAGGCCCCGGGCCCTGACGGTATCAGCACCATTTCACGAAGGACAATAAGATCATCCCGGACTATCAGTTTGGCTTCCGAAAAGGTCTCTCCACCACTCATCAGCTGATGAGAGTCATTAAATACATCACCAACAGGTTCGCCCATAGGAAGGAAACGGCTGCGGTCTTTTTTGATGTTGCCAAGGCTTTGAAAATTAATATTCTCCGTTCCACCGCAAGCAAGGACGGAATATCGATGCAGGTCGAATCGCCGACCGATTTCCGAAAGGCAACTCGCTACTTCGACGAGAGAGCCGTGCCATATCACACCTACCAGCTCGACGAGGATAAAAATCTCAAGGTGGTGTTCCGCACCGTCCCCATTGAGATCTCCGTACAAGAGGTCGAAGATTCTCTCAAAGAGAAGAACATCCCGGATATATCGGTCACCAGAATGGCAAATCGTCAGGGTCCAATCACCTTGGTGTACGTTCAGGTCACCAAGAATGACGACGGGAAGAAGATCTTCCAATTACGCAGCGTTGCTGGACTCTCTGTCAAATACTTCTTCAAAGTGGTCGGCCGCGAGTGACCACCCGAAGCACATTCGTGCCGCCATACGACATAAGTCGTCTCCCAGCCAACACTACTGCTACCAACCAGGAAGAGCGCGACCTCTTCGTAGCATCGTTCGCGAGGTTTTTCCACGTCGGTAAGTCGCTTTCCCGAGAATCCCCTACCATCCTAGAATGTCGTACACCTCAAACTCTGACTTTCCCATGGATTCCGTTCGCATTGCTTTTTGGAATGGGTTAATCGACAAGATACTCGACCTGAAGCTGTTCGTTCACCAGCACAAGGTTCATGTTGTGCTTGTGAGCGAGACTCTTCTCAGTGCAAGTCAAGTTCCAAAGATCAATGGGTATCAGATACCTCTCCTAACTAGAAATGCTACCGAGCGTGGCACCGCTATCTACATCAAAAGGGGACTCGACCACTCACATCTCCCCATATACGGCCTGACCAACCTTGTGTCCACTGCCTTGGTACTCAACACCACAGACGGTCCGCTAAAAATCGTTTCGGGGTACTAATCCTCTAGTAAGTCGCTTCTCGATGTAGATCTCGACATCATCTTCAACGATGTCATGCCCACCATCTTGGCAGGAGATCTTAACAGCAAAAGCGCTGCTTGGAAGAGTAGAGTTACCAACAGACGCGGTAGAGCTCTCGAAGCCTACATCGAAAACTCGCCTCACGAGATAGTTGTGGCGGCTACAGATAGTCCCACATTCTTCAATCGCCGTGGCTTCCGGCCTGACAGAGCATGGCCGACGCACGCGACGGTCACGTCAAATCCAGTGTTTCTAATAACGCGAAAACAAGTGATGTTATTAAAAAATTGTGTGCTTGTGGGCATGTAGCCAAATCAGGATCACAATGTACTTCATGTTACACCTACTATCACACAGGATGTGTGAAAAGAGTAAAATCGTGCTGCGGTTCCATGCTAACAGACGGCGGCAGTATTACTCCGACTCCATTTGCAACTGAGGAATTTGACTTCCAAAAAGAGGCTTACCTAGGGATGAAGGAACGTCTGTCTGAATTGAAGTTAGTAATATCTCTTTTGCACGACAAGATCCATCATCTAGAAAATGAAAACCGTACTCTTCGCTTCGAGGTTAAAAGTTTCCCGCCTAAAATGCCGGCCGTGAAGATTCCCATTGCAGAGGCGCCATCCACATCCAAGGCGACCTTACCAGCGTGCGCATCTTCCGTCAAACGTGCGGACGTTCGTGTTCCCGATCAGCTGTTTAATGTAAACACACCAGTATCCATCGCGAAGAAGAAGAACATCGAGGCCGAAATACAAAGTGTAACTACTAATAAAAATACTCCTCCTAAGACCGATGATGATTTTACCCAGGTAAAATATAAAAAAACGAAATAATCGCTAAAAATATTTTTGTTGCCACGGGTAATGGAAAATTAAAATCAAAATTAGTAGCCGAACCCAAAAAAACCTGGCTTTTCATAAAAAAGGTCGGAGCTCATATGACTACCGACATAATGCGTGAACATGTAGAATTAATACTGGAAAACAAAAATTTCTCTTGTGAATTAATAAACACAAAGTCAGATCTCCCTGCATTTCGTATTAGTGCTGATTTTAAATATCACAGTTTACTTACGGACCCTAACAACTGACCTGAAGGCATTTCTGTGTCAAGATATATTTTTCGAAGAGCCCAACTTGGAACTAAAAACACCTGATATTTCATCTACGGCTTGTTTTCAGACTGTGCACTTTTTTTTCTCAATGCACAATGTATTAGAAATAAGTGCAATGAAATTGAAGCATTTCTGATTGAAAATAATGTTTTTAATATGTTGTGTATTAGTGAGCACTGGCTCAAACAGTCTGAAATAGAATCTCTTTCAGTTGGAGAGTTCAATGCAGTTTCTTACTTCTCTCGGGCACAGTTTGCTCACGGGGGAGTATTGAATTTAGTGAAAAATGATATTTTAACAACAAACTTAATTGAACTTTCTCAACTTTCGTGCGAGATACATTGTGAAATTGCTGCAACTTATTTGCACACCTTCAATATCATAGCAATAACTATATATCGTTCACCGTCCGGGAACTTTACTGAATTTTTATTAATTTTAACTAAATTACTTGATAAACTAGATTGCAATAAAGTGATACTAATTGGTGGTGATTTTAATGTGTATTTTAACACTAAGGATGCCAGAGCTGTACAAATTTGTGATCTTATGGCATCATATGGTCTGGGCAAACTGGTCAATTTTCAAACTAGATCAACTAATTGTATTGATAATGTTTTTTCTAATGTCGATAAACTTCTTATTAATACATATCCAATTAATACAGGATTTTCTGATCATACTGGTATACACGTAAAACTACACATTGAACTTGGTAATGGAAAAGTAGTAAATAGAATTATAAGGCCAATAACTGAAGCAGGCAAAATACTACTTCACAGCCGCCTGGCTGACACTGATTGGAGCCTACTCGAAAATGTAAATTCGGATCCTGAATTTGCATTTGAATCTTTTCTGCACAAGCTGCAGCACTACATTCATGAATCATTTCCTCTAAAAGAAAGCACTCATAAACCGCATAGCGTGAATATTACCTGGTTTAATGGCAATCTTAGACAAATGAGGGAAACATTATTTTTAATGAAGGATGCCTCTAAAAAGCACCCGGAATTGAAAAATCAAGTTCGAAACTACGAAAAACAATATCATTTTGCCTTGAAAGAAGCTAAAATAAAAGCAAATCATGATATCATAAAAAAGCGAAGTATTCACCAAAATCCAAGTGGAATATTATTAACTCTAACCATAATAATACTAAGTCTAAATCTACTTGTGAAATCGACCCAGATGACTTTAATCATTTTTTTAGTAATATTGCTGAGACACTCATAAACAATCTTCCGAAATCTAATACGGATCCCATCAATATTTTACTAAACTCTAAAACTTTTGTTAATACACCCTATTTCACTTTTAAAGAAGTAAGCCATGTCATTGTAAGGGAAGCAATAACAAAACTGAATATTACCAGTTGTAGAGATGTTTATGATATGTCTGTCGATTTGCTTAAATCTGTAGTAGATGTGATTATTGACCCTCTTACCAAACTTATAAACTCATGTATTAAAAATGGTATTTTTCCAAGGGGGCTGAAACGAGCCTGTGTTATCCCTATATACAAGTCGGATAGTGCTAGTGATTTGAGTAATTATCGCCCCATGTCGCTTTTACCTGTTATCTCCAAAATTTTAGAAACAATTCTATCCAGTCAAATTAGTGAGTTTTTAGAAGAAAATAATTTACTGTCAAATTTGCAGTATGGTTTTCGCAAGGGAAGATCAACCAGTGATGCAATTATTAGCTTTACTGAGGAAATCCTTCGGGGATTTGAAACCGGATTATACTCCGTTGGTACATTTTTAGACCTCAGTAAAGCTTTTGACTGTGTTTCACATGACGTTCTCTTGCGCAAACTATACTGTTATAACTTTTCTCCATCTAGCTGTAAATTATTAAACTCCTATCTTCCTGATAGGTCTCAAATGGTACGGGTTGGCGATAATTACTCTGCATATACTGATATAAAACATGGTGTCCCGCGGGGATCCATTCTCGGCCCTTTGCTGTTTTTAATCTATATAAATGACCTACCTAACATTTTCACCGAGTCTTCGTCTATTTTGTATGCAGACGATACCACGATTAAATCAGCATCAGCTGATCTTCAGTCAGCAATGAACCAAGATACACAGGCTCTATCCGTTAGTCATGATTGGTTAAACTCAAACTTACTAACGTTGAATTTAAACAAAACTAAAAATGTTATTTTCTCTTTAAAAAATTCTCAGCCATTCATTTTATCTGAAACTAAGTTCTTAGGTGTGTATATTGACTCCAAGCTAACTTGGAACAAGCATGGGGATATACTTGCAGCAAAACTCTGCAAAAATATTCATTTACTAAGACGACTTAGCAATTCTCTTCCACAGGTGGCACTCCGCTCAGCGTATTTTGCCTTATGCCAGTCGCATATTTCTTACTGTCTATTAGCATGGGGCCACTCCAGCATCAGTAACAGAATATTTGGGCTTCAAAGAAGAGCAGTTAGAGCAATTTGTAATTTGCCTTACAGAGAAAATTGTAAATCTAACTTTACTTCACTAAATCACGACATTCCCGTGTATGTTTGCCTTGGAATGTTTATTATTCGTTAAAAGAAACTTATGTAGATACCAAACTCATGCACAGATGCATGTTCACTATACAAGACAAGGTTCAAATATCTACCCAAGTTGCCCTAGACTATGTAAGACCCAAAATGCCATCAACTATTATGGTCCAAAATTATTTAATATTCTTCCCGATAGTGTTAAAACTATGTCTTTAAAGAAGTTCAATTCCACCATTAAAAAATATTTTATAACCAAGGCATTTTATAGCATAAATGAGTGTTTATCAAGTAATTTTCAAGATATTGATCTGTTTTAATATGTTTTTTTAATGTCTCATTAATGTTTATCTATTTTAATTTTTTAACTATTTTAATTTATTAACTTACATATGTAATGGTTTTTACTGATTTTTTATCTATTTTCATTTTTTAACTATTTTAATTTATTAACTTATATCTGTTTTAGTTTTTACTGATTAACTGTTATTTTTATATTGTATTCGTACCAGTTTTAACATATTTAATTATCTTTAGCATGTTTATTTTTAGGTATTTTTATTTGTTCGGTTCTAATTTATATTTGTATTGTTAATACATATGTTTTTATATTTGTCTACATTTACTTTATTTAATTTTGAATTGGCTGATATTAGTGCAATCTATATTTTCCATTTTGTATATGATCTGACTAGTGTTAACAATTATTGTACTTGCACCAATAAACTTACTTACTTACTTACTTACTTACTTACATTCTTGATATTGCTCTACTAAGTAACGTCAATACAGAGTATGATATTTGGGTCGAGAATGACTTAGATCCCGACCACAACCTAGTAATAATGCATGTCGCGTTGGGTGTCAACAACTCACCCCATTCGATCAGGAATACGGACTGGAAGCTTTTCAGGCAAAAGGTTGACAAACTCCTCTCTCCTCTTCCAAACATTAAGTTAATAGCGGACCTAGATGCCGCAGTCGCCAGTCTCACTACCGCTATCCTCACAGCCGCTGAAGAATCCTCGACCATGAGAGTCTCGACAAGTCCTGACCCTCTCAATATCTCGCCGGAAGTTCTCCGCAAGAGCAAGGCGGCTCATCGGAGGTGGCACAATACGCACCTACCTGAGCACAGGGTGGAGGCCTACTCCCTTACAGCTCGGGTCAAAGACAACCTCCGCGTCCTACGTAACCAGTGTAGGGAACGTAAAATCAACGAGTTCAATTCCTGCTCCAAAGTCTTCTGGGCCTTGACCAAAGCTCTAAGACGCAAACCACAATGTCGGGCCGCTAAGCACGGTGAGAGAGGTGTCGCATACTCAGATGCTGAGAAGGCCGAAGCATTCGCCGACTCCTTTGAACATCAATTTACTCTTAACCCTAGCGAGGATTTTGATTTCGAGGATGAAATAACATCCGCAGTTAGTTCATATCTAAAAGCAGACAATGGCCAGTGGACCATAGTCACCGCCACCAAAACCGAAGTCGACGACCTCATAAAAAGTCTCCAGCCCTGACGGTATCTGCACCACCATCGTCCGTAAACTCGGTAGAAAAGGTATTAGAGTTGCTACCCATAATATCGCGAATGCGTCTATGAGGTTAGGATACTTTCCGATCTCCTGGAGGCTGGCTAACATAGTCAGCATCCTGGAGCAAGGGAAGTCTCCTACCTTTCCGGAGAACTATAGACCCATCAGTCTTCTCAGCACACTGTGTAAATTTTTCGAGAAAATAATTCTCAAACGCCTCCGCGACTTCACGGAGGACAAGATCGTTCCGAATCATCAGTTCGGCTTCCGCAAAGGTCTCTCCACCGTCCATCAGCTGGTGATAGTCACAGAGTTTATTACCAATGGTTTTGCCGATTACAAGGATACGGCTGCGGTTTTTTTTGACATCGCCAAGGCTTTTGACAAGGTCTGGCCAGAAGGTCTAATCTACAAAATGATCCAAAATGTACCCTGAGGACTTAGTACGACTAATTCACTCCTTTATGAGTCAGCGACGGTACAGCTGTAAAGTAATATTACCTCCTTTTTCTCTCGATCCAATTTGACACCTACCTGTTTCCTTTAATGTCACCAAAGCAATCACAACTATTTGGCCTAGCTCTCAAGCGGTAGGGTAGAGTGGTTCAAAACTACTTTAACCGATATTATTCTCTCCGGAAGAGTAAAGGGCGCCACGTGATCTGTGACAAATAGTTGTGTTTGGTGACCGGCGATCACGAACCTTTTAAAGAAAAGCGGTAGGTCGCTAAACAACAAAAAAAACTAATAGGCCTTTACCAGGTATAGGCAAGTATAGGCAGGGTTTATGCTAGCACCGAAGTATCAGCATTTAACGAGACTGAGATAAAATAAAAATAACAATTTATTTCAGTAAATAATTAATCACTAAAAAACATTATAATAGGTGGCAAACAATTGTAAATTCTTTTAAACCCCATAGAACCAACAGCGTAACATGTCATAAACAAAACAAAAACTATTCGACTAAGGGCCGCTTGTACAATCGTCGGACAAATGATGGTTAACTTATACCCTCTTTAACTAATCCCATCGTTTATCTCTCAGTTAACGCACGCTGCCTTTTACAAACGCTTAGATAGATTTTCGACCGAAACGCCAAAGTTGGCAGCATTGCGGATACATGCGGTTGCGCAGTTTATAGAATTGGCATTTTTCGTTTTGCTTGTGGAAAGATTAGAAAGTTGTGTTTGTATTCATTGTTGCGACTCTTGAACCCCTCGAGCTTCTTTTCAATATTCCACCTAGAAATATGCCAGAATGCATGTTTCTTAGAAACTAATTTGTCGCCCTCTAACGGCCCCTGTATGTAATACCGATTGCAGATCGCTATAATGCCGGTATGGTGCGTGTGCTTGCTGTGCGCATTGCCTGCTCGTTAACGGTAGGGTATCCATCAAAAGTACGGTAAACGCCCGCGAGAGGGGGATTAAATCAAATTGGTATGATTGTAGGCAACTCAGCTTACAGCGAGGGTAAATGGACTCGGTGCTATTTCCCTATATCTAATCATTCAAGGTTGCGCCTGCGATTCTAAAAGAGAGAGGCTATTATACGTCTGCACCCCACTACAGCGCGAGTGTGAGAACCGTATTAGAATATGTATTGTGGTTTTTTTTTCGCATCGGTGGTGGCGGGTGAGAAGTTATAAAAAAACACTTCTGCTGTAGCGTTTACACCAAACCCCGCCCAACCCAACCATTTCACGGTCTAGCGAGCGTCGTCCAAACACAATTGAAGGGCGACATAATCGTAAGCAAGTAATTCCCAAGAAATAATCTCTTGGGGATTATAACTTGAAATTTTCATTATTGTCATACAACAAATCTCCAAAAGCTACCAATAGATTTTATAATGTAGTTTTATAATTATATAAGTAATGCGCATTTTCTGGCAAAAATATATTTATTGATCGCACCGGTACAAATGCTTTCAATTCTTCAAAACATTTTTGAATTTACGAATCATTAAGTCAAATTATTTGCCAAAATAATTTGCTTCAAGACTGGAAACGTAGGATTAATGGAAACTTAAGATAGCAAGTTTTACACCTTTTCGTTGTTGTTAAAAGGTTATTTTACTTTATGTCTTATAGTAATATTAGTTTCCAAATTAAATTCCTTTTCCAAATTGGTGTTCTACTATTCTAAAGAGTATAGACTTGTACATCATTTAAAATGTTAAACATATTTTAACTTTCGCCGTACAGTATTGTTTTCGAGATTGAAAATGTTCATGAAAATATTCATTTTGAGGTCCCCGAAAACAATTATTTTTTTGGAAAATGGTCTGTATGTCCGTGTGCTGTGTCGACCTGTCTCTAAGTTGGTCATTTTATGGGCACTGTGTCTCAAATCTAATAGACATTTTTAAATTGCCTGTTGAGGTCATTTGTAAAAGTGTCTCAATAAATGTATTGTCTCTCTCTATTACAAAAATGATTATTCATCTGTTTAAGATAACAATCTTTTGTTGATGGATGAATTTCGTAAACTCTTTGATTTTCGAGAAAAAATTTTGAATAGAAAAATTTTGACTTTTTTGAGATAATGAATAATTTTTGTTCGAAATCAGACTTGAAAAAAATCCACGAAAATGCAAAACATCCGAAAAACCCATTTTATACTCTCAAATAAAGAAAGTAACATGATGGCTACATGGACATTTTTAAAATTATATTACATACATGAACTTTATTCCAACATACATACAAAACATACATATGTTAGAAAGGGCCATCGATCGAGTCCTTCAATCCTTTAAATTATATTATTTCGTTTTAGTCTTAAAAATATTGCCATATATTATAGGTTGTAATGTATAAAAAGTTTTTAAAACTGATGCCTTATTTCTTTTTACATTCTACCTTATAAAATGAATGTATGTAAAGGCTTCTGAATTCTGCGTAATCTTTCTCTGCTACAATGTTGAATGTGGCGAATCTAGCCGGAAGTTTAAATACAATAGTGATGAAAGTAGAGCATATTCTAACCCAAAGTTCTGTTGTCGGCTCTTTTATATCACTATGTCAAAATTCCAATCATCTATTGAAATAAATGTAGAATTTGTAGAGCAATTTTGGAAAAAGTGTATTTTTGGTCAGCTAGCCATTTTAGTTACTGCAAAGTTCAAATGATTTTGATTGGACATATTGCTTAAGATTAATTTGTTTAAATGTTAATGTAGAATTCCTAAAGCAATTTCTGTAAGAACTGCAATTATGGTCATCATGCTTGGTCTTCATGTTGCTGCAAAGTCAAATTAATTTTCTTTAGGCAATTACAAAGACACGTTATTCACTCTATTATGTCCCTTTTCATGACTCCAATTTCCAATTAGAGAACAGCATATTTACGACAATTATTATAGACGAGACTTAGCAATAAAATATCGTACCTGAGTTACAAGCCAATTAATAATCAATTAAAAAATACAAAATGTGTGCAAAGTAAAACCTCGCCGACATAACATAACCTCATCTGCATTGAAATTCAATATGAATTACAGACCGGCTGGGATATTATACCCCGAAATCAGGCCAGGGTCCCTCTAGACCCGGGGTTCGGAGGCAGTTCCCTCCTCTGCCTCATTACAGTTACGCCACTGCACAGTGGTCCAGCTGCACTAAAAATCTGGCCAAAATCCTAAATTGCAAAGTCGAAAAGAAGCTTCAAAACTAAGGTAGTTTGAAAGATAAACGTGGATAGCATTATAAAATATTAATAATTAAAATAAAGTCGTACCCCTTAGTCCATGATGAGCCGTTAAAGTCGTAAGATGTAGTGAGTGCTTTGAATGCATAATAATACGGCTTGCGAATATAAATTTTTCATATTTGTGTACAAAGCATACAGAAGGCCTATGTGGAAAATTATATTGCATTATGTTTCTTACAATATTAAGGTCTTCCAAAAAATAATTTTATTTCTAAAATACGACGTTTCGTTATTAAGATACCCACAATAATCATCATTTTTTATTTCATTTTTGAGTAGCTTTTTACCTCCCAAAATTAATGAAATATCACACTTAACACTAAATTGTTTGCTATAGGAGTTATTTAAAGTTTAAAAAAATTGAAAAACGCGTTGAATGAAAAATGGATCATAAATTTTGTTTAAATTCATTTTGACTTTAGATTCGTAATCTGCGACCTCGAAAACCTCCATATACTAATTTTCATCACTTTTTATATCATTTCCACATATGTTGCCGCCATATTGGATCCGCTATTTTGTTTAGAATAATTTTAACTTTAGATTTGTAATTTGCGACTTCGAAAACCCCCACATACTAATTTTCATCAATTTTTTATGTTATTTCCACATATTTTTCCGCCATATTGGATCCGCCGTTGTGTTTATAGTAATTTTGAATTAGGACTTGTAATCAGCGACGTCAAAAATCCCTATATACCAATTTCTGCACGAATGTAAGTTCATTTGGGATTTTGGCCAGCTTTTTAGGGTAGCTGGACCACTGTGCTGGGGGTACCGGTATTTAATTTGCAATATATTGGGATACCAGTGGGTAAATACTTTTTGAAAAAACAGACCCAAAAATGTTTTCTATAAAAAAAAAATTGTGGAATAGATAATAAACAGCCGAACGTTAAACAAAAACAAACAAAACAAAAAAACAATTTCCAATTAATACTCTATAAATTATCGGACCAGTGACGGCTCGCGGGATGACTCTTGTACGGCCGAGGTAGCAGAGATGGTAATACAGATAGATCACGCCGCCAGCCGTCTTTGCAACCGACCCTACGCATCTGTATTGCTACCTCAGCTGTACCATGAGTCACTGAATCGGTCTTAAATTATTTACTAATAAATATCTGGAATTCCCCGATTATGTGACTATTCTTATTAGCTTGTATACTTTTCAAGTTGGTTTTGTACTCTGCAATGATGAGGGGATCAACAACTTCTATTTATCAAAAATATACATGACGCAATTAATTTATAAATTTTATTGAACGCATTACTAGTATGTACATCTTATAAATCGTAATCGTCGCAGGTACCCTGCCGTCCGGTCCTTTGTTTGTTTTTTTAGTGCAGTTGTAACTCGATACATTAATATGAGTAAGTGCCGCCGTCGCGAGTGACGCAGAAATGTGAATAACATGCGATGTTATTGGGCATGCAGGTGAATATGCATATGGCATACGAAATCTAGCACGGAAGAACGATTTGAACGTCGCGCTAAATAAACTCCCCTATCATAACGTATCCCTAATCCCCGCGCACACTACCATCACGCTCAAGTGGCCGAATGCCTGTACTAGGATGAAGAGCAATAGACTCGCTGCAAGAAATATCTACATAACTTTTTTATTTCTTTCTGATTGACTATCTTAAAAAGTTGCCACAGGATTATTTTGAAATTTTGCACATATGTCAATTATGTTCCTGTCTAGACAGTAAGAAAATTTTATCAAGTTTTGACCAATACTAATGGAAATAGACACAAAAATCATCATTTTAATATTCATTTGTCTCCTAATTCGTTCATAATTTTTTTATTAACTATGATTTTGCCTTCAAATTACTTCATTGCCTAGATGTATGTATTGGTTGGCTACAAGTCAAATTTCACTGTTGTTACTTACTTGGTTCTGCAGTTTGTCTGTTTAAAGTAAAATGTTGCTAACTTTGTTAATAATAACGATTAAACCAAAACTTAAACACAGAAATAATAATCGATCTTTATATAATATTTTATCAAAATAAACTTTTCAAAAAAGTTTATATTTACAACGATATATTCGATTTCTTGAGCGGCTAATTTAATGGGTACCCTACCCTTAACCGAGATTATCTGCTGCTCCAAGCACCGGATAAGATAACTGCGAATTATCTGCTTCTTAACCCTAACCCTGCTTTAACTAGACATTGTAAAAGCGTATTTTCGCATTTAATCAGGAGATAGTGTTAACCTTAATTTAACTGACTATTGTAAAAGCGGCCCTAAATCAATGTCTCAGTTCAGCATTCCGTTGCGTAGGGTTATTTGGTCATGACGTCATCCCATTACATGTTATACCCATGAATTTGTTTAATGCAAACTTAAGCTAAAGAACTTCTCGGTTAACAGAAATTGAAGTTCTAAAAATTTAAATCGCGAAAGTGAATTATATTGAAAGTTATCGAAACAAAGCGTTACTCAATTTCTGTCAACGAGAAGGAATATACCGGGTGAATATTCCAAAACCGAACATAGGCATTTAACATGGGAAAAATATTTTTTGCAGATTCCTGCTCCCCGTTTTAACTAAGAGGATTTATAATGACACCAGTCGAAAGAAGATTTGTTTCCTCATCTAATCATATCCGAATTAGTTAATTTTGAGTAGTATTTCTTTATTATTTTATCAAAATATTCGCAATAAATATAATTTGGAAAATCGTACTGAGCCATGACTCGAAAGACAATAAACAGATTAATGGTGTGGCATGGTTTGCCTGAAAACAAGTTATCAGTTTATGATAACTGTCATTAATATTTCTTTGTAAAATACATTTCATCGAGGAAAAACTATTCATAGTAAAAAACGTTTACAAACGGAGTTACCGTAGGGTGCAAGATTTATTTTCCGTGCAGTTTAACGAGAGCTCCATACCCTCAGTGTCGACAATACAACAAATAGTCTCTCAATTAGAAAATTCAGGTTCTTTTAATTCAGGTAAATATTATTCACTTCAAATGATAGCTTGAAAATTATTTCATTGTGGTTGTTTATTAGAATATCGCAGAATAAATGGCAACAGACGAGAAAACATTCACGGAGAAATTGTTAGGCTGGTATCCGGGAATCCTCGACTAAGTACAAGATTTATTGCTTTAGAATGTGGTAAATCGCAAGGAACGGTCTGCAAAATTTTAAGAAAGTTCGCCTACCGTCCGTACAAGTTTCAATGCCATCAATAAATATTGCCGTTTGATGAAGAACCTAGACAAACCTTTTGTGAAATTTTTTCGCAATTTTCTCTCGTCGATTTGCTTACGGATTACCTTTACATTCAATAATGAACCAAACGTTCAAAACGATAGATATTGGACAAATAAGAATCCAGATCTGAATTTAAATCTTAGAACGCAATATCCTCAAAAAATTAATATTTGGACAGGCAATTTTTTTGGACAGGTCCCCGAAATTATAGGAAATTTAAATTCAGAAAATTATTCAGAATTGTTGATAACTTAGGTTGGCCCTGCAATGGAAGAAGTGGCACGTCCAAATCGGGATATCAGGTTCCAACACGATGGATAACCGACACATTTCGGACTAAACGTCAGAGAATATTTGAATAATGCATTTCCAAAACGGTAGATTGGACGAGGAGGTGAAATCAACTGGCTTGCTAGATCTCCTGTTTTGGCACCATGCGATTTATTCGTGTAGGGTCACCTGAAAAGCCAAATTTACAAAACTCGTCATCCAAACATTAATTCTTTGAGGAATGCTATATTTAACGAGTGCAGGTTGACAACGAATAGACAGTTGGCAAACATCAGAAATTCGTTTTACAGTAAGTTTGGTATTGTTTAATGCAGGATGAAGATTTATTTGAACATTTGTTTAATTATTAAATTCTAATTATAACTGTCAACAGGTGTATCATTATGATCCTTGTTTTCTAATTTAAATTGATCAAATTGGATACTGCAAAACATTGCGCCCAGTAATAATAAATCTTGTAATGTAACTTCCTCCATTTATTTCATTTGTTAAAATATATTTATGTTATTTTTGTATAAACATTTTTTTCATAAACACGATGCGATCGATGTTAATGAAGTTTACTGAATTTTACATTTACCAGAAATTCAACCAGAGTTTTTTCAATTCTTTAGAAAATTTACAATTGATTTCAGTAAAGAAAATTGGAAATCTTAAAATCAGTCGCCAACGGCATGATGAATTTGTCACTCGATTGACGTTTGAATCTGTTTGTCGTACGAGTCATGGCTCGATACGATTTTCCGAATTGTATGTATTGCGAATATTTTGTTAAAATAATAAAGAATTACAACTGAAAATTAATCAGTTTGGATATTATTATATGAGGAAAAAAATCTTCTTTCGATTAGTGTCATTATAAATCGTCTTAGTTAAAATGGGGAGCAGGAATCTGCAAAAAACAATTTTCCCATGTTAAATGCCTATGTTCGGTTTTGGAATATTCACCCGGTATATATACCGGGTGTGGCACTTAAGACGCCTCGGACCATAGCTCCTTTACGATAAAAGCTATCGAAAAAAATCTAAGAACAAAGTGGTGCATAGTTACCGTCGCTATGTTTCAAAAATATTTCTAATCATCAGTGGCGTGCCGTACTCCAGTGGCGTACCAAACTTATGTTTTTTTAAATGGAATGCCCTATTTTTTATTGCAGATTTGGAAAGTGCTCGACGAGTACTTATTTTTTTATCTAACATGTTATACCCTTCACTTTAGCGGTTTCGCTGTTATAACCCCTTCTTTCAAAATTGCGCCCCATTTTTGAGATTTTTTTGTAGAGAAACTAATTGACGCCGGCGCCTAAATTTTGAATAGAGGTACAGGTTAAGACCTCGTATACCTTCACATAATTTTTTTTCGGGTAATTTATGGAAAAAAAATAATTTTTGATTGATCTTCGCATGTTGTCATTTTTTCCGAAAATTTCAAATGGCACCCCCCTAAAAAAATTACGGCGTTGTACAGCCAAAACTCTAAATTTTTCATTGGTGTAAAAAAAATTACACATTGCATAACAAAATTTCTGAGAAAAAAGGAATTTCATCGCAAATGTCGGGAAACGTTTTCCGTTCCCAAGTGTGCCATGAGAAAACAAATACACAAATACGGTCAACATAATAGTATGTACCTATTTATTCAACATGATATGAAAAATGCAGATAAAGAAAATTTAACAACTTAAACTAAATGTTCGAAATGACGACCTTCCTGCTGGAGGCATAACCGCAACTTCGACTCACAGGCTCTAGACACTGCCCTAAGGACTTCTGGTGATATACCGCGGAAAGCCGCGCGGATTCTCTCCCTCATATCCTCGACAGTAGTTGGTACCGTCCTGTAAACCTCGTCTTTGATATGGCCCCAAAGGAAGAAGTCAAGGGGAGTGAGGTCTGGTGATCTTGGCGGCCACCTCACAGGACCCCCACGATCAATCCAGGAGTCCGGAAACGTTTCATCGAGAAATTCCCGAACGACACAGCTATTATGTGCAGGAGCTCCATCGTGCTGGAAAACTATCTGTCGAAGAGCGGCTAGAGGGACATTTTCCAAGAGATCATCCAAGTCGTCGCGAAGGAACCTCAAATAACTGTTGCCGTTCAGGTGCCCCTCCATGAAATAAGGACCCAAAAGGTGTTCTCCAAGTATGCCTCCCCAAACATTCAGCGACCATCTTTGCTGGTGGTTTATCATTCGCATGGCTTGTGGGTTTTCATCGGCGTAATAATGGTAGTTGTGGCGATTGACATGGCCATTTCTATGGAACGTTGCTTCATCAGAAAATAATACGCGCATAAGAAATGATTCCTCCTGCTCAATTTTGTTGATAGCCCACATGCAGAAATCTTGCCTCGCATGAAAATCTTGAGGTTGCAATTCTTGGTGCAGTTGAATCTTAAATGGACGGAATTTGTACTTTTTAAGAACACGATGTACGGATCGCGTTGAAATATCGTGATTCCTACTAATATCACGGATACTGGTATGAGGATCTTCAATAACTGCCTCCAGAACCTGCAGTTCATTATTTTCGGTAATAACTGCCTTCTTTCTAACTCTCCTTGGCCGTTTCACACTTCCCGTATTAGTAAATCTCTCCAACACTTTTTGAAACGCACGTTCATTTGGATGTGTCCTGTGCGGATATCTCCCAGCGTACACTCGTGATGCCAAGAAACAATTCTTGTTACATTCTCCAAGAATAAATATCATGTCAACCATTTCCTCTTGAGTTCGGAACATTTTTAGAACGTTTATCAAAAATGACTTATGGCTGCTACTGACGTCTAATAATTTACTTTGACAATTACCAATCTTTTGTTTTCTCATGGCACACTTGGGAACGGAAAACGTTTCCCGACATTTGCGATGAAATTCCTTTTTTCTCCGAAATTTTGTTATGCAATGTGTAATTTTTTTTACACCAATGAAAAATTTAGAGTTTTGTCTGTAAAACACCGTAATTTTTTTAGGGGGGTGCCATTTGAAATTTTCGGAAAAAATGACAACATGCGAAGATCAATCAAAAATTATTTTTTTTCCATAAATTACCCGAAAAAAAATTATGCGAAGGTATACGAGGTCTTAACCTGTACCTTAATTCAAAATTTAGGCGCCGGCGTCAATTAGTTTCTCTACAAAAAAATCTCAAAAATGGGGCGCAATTTTGAAAGAAGGGGTTATAACAGCGAAACCGCTAAAGTGAAGGGTATAACATGTTAGATAAAAAAATAAGTACTCGTCGAGCACTTTCCAAATCTGCAATAAAAAATAGGGCATTCCATTTAAAAAAACATAAGTTTGGTACGCCACTAGAGTACGGCACGCCACTGATGATTAGAAATATTTTTGAAATATAGCGACGGTAACTATGCATCACTTTGTTCTTAGATTTTTTTCGATAGCTTTTATCGTAAAGGAGCTATGGTCCGAGGCGTCTTAAGTGCCACACCCGGTATATATATATATATATATATATATACATATATATATACATATATATATATATATATATATATATATATATATATATATATATATACATATACAGAGTGACTCATTTGAAAGCGGGCCACCCTCATAATTTTTTTATTTATGGAGCGATTTTGACGATTTTTTTTTTTTATGTGGAGGGGGGAAATGTGTATTTTGGAGCCAAGCGGCGTCCAGTTTTTTTTTAAACCAAAGCCTACAAGATAACATTTAGAGTTGTAAAATCCATAAAATCCATTCTTCTAAAATAATATTAAATTAACACATAAATTAATTTTAAATTCTGGATTTTTCAACTAAATCTCCATTTATTTGAATGCATTTATCATATCGTCTTTTAATATTTGCCATAACATTAGATAATTGATGTGGTGTAATTTCAGCGCATGCCTGCCTTATTCTTTCGCGCAGTTCTTCTGCGTTGGTTGGACGAGTATTGTAGACTTTTTCTTTAATAAACCCCCATAGAAAAAAAATCTAGGGGAGTTAAGTCAGGAGACCTGGGAGGAAACTGCATTAACCTACTATTTCGCCCTATCCACCGATTAGGAAAATTTTCCTCCAGCCACGCTCTCACAGTCCTAGCATTGTGGATAGGACAGCCATCTAACTGGAACAGTAGACCAGCCACTTCTGCAAGTGGAAGTTCATCAACAGCATCCGAAAATCCATTGTTTAAAAAATTTAAAAAACTTTGGCTATTCAAATTGCCTTCAAAAAAGAAGGGGCCAATTATTCTGGTATTTAATATACCGCACCATACGTTTACCTTCTGTGAATATTGTCGCCTACAGTTTATTACCCATTCTGGATTTTTTTGTGCCCACTGTCTCGTGTTCTGTGAATTTACCGTCCCATTGGTTGTAAATGTTGCCTCGTCACTAAACAAAATTCTTTTTTGAAAATTTATGTCATTAAGGTATTCTCCTTGGCACCATAAGCAATATTCCATTCGCTTATCATTATCACCTTCTTCTAAGGTGTGGAGAAATTGCGGTTTATAAGGCTTCATATTACTGTATTTTTTAAGGTTTCTTCTTATTGTTTCCCGTGGTAACTGGAGGTCCAAACTTGCAATTCTCAAACTTTTTTTCGGATTTTCGATGAAATAATTTCGAATTCGTTCATTGCTTTTTCGTGGCCGTTGTACTACATTAATATTTTTTAAAATGTGCTGAGATACAGCTCCGTATTCGTTAAAAATATTGCACACTCGCACAACGGTAGACTTGCTAATATTTTGAAGTTCTGGATGTCTGTCATTAAAAATTCGAGATACTTCCCTTCCAGACCTGTCTCTGTCACCACGAAGTTTTACTATTTCAATCTTATGTTGTACCGTTAAATTATGAGCCATACTTATTGACAGTGTACTTACGGAACAGTACGTAAATTTCACTACTTAACTGACATTTGACATTTTCGTCTTTTATTTCATCTGTGACTTTAGTAATTGCAAAGCCTACTATTATGAATTGTTCATCCGTGTGTAGCTGTATTCTTAATGCATAATAACACCTGTCAGTAATTTAGTCATAGAATCGTTAATGTTGAATATTTTTTCATGAAACTTGGTACAGATCTATTTCAGAGGACGCCAATTCCAGTGGCGTACGCGGATTTTTAATAAAACAATCTCTAATATGGATTATGGATTTTACGGCTCTGAATATTATCGTGTAGGCTTTGCTTTTTAAAAAAACTGGACGCCGCTTGGCTCCAAAATACACCTTTCCCCCCTCGACATTAAAAAAAAATTCGTCAAAATCGCTCCAAAAATAAAAAAAATATGAGGGTGGCCCGCTTTCAAATGGGTCACTCTGTATATATACATATATATATATATATATATATATATATATATATATATATATATATATATAGATTTGCGAAAAGGATAATTCTTGAGCTGTATTTTTTTTTGAAAAATGTGCAAACATATATGGGAGAGCAGAAGACTGGGACGCGTTTCATCGTTATTACGAATCATCAGCCAGTCATATCTGCAACCTCACACACATGTTTGCACATTTTGGAAGTGATATTTATGCGGTACCCATATATGTTTGCACATTTTTCAAAAAAAAATACAGCTCAAGAATTATCCTTTTCGCAATTCCATATTTTCAAAGTCATCCCACCCTCTATATATATATATACCAGGTGACCCAGCGATCTGTAAAAGCCCCATAACTTATTTGCTATTTGAGATATCGACTTCTAGTTTTCTTGAACTGATACCCACACTTATTCTACATATTTTAAAAATATGTATGTTTTTATACAGGGTGTCCCAGTATAAATAACAGATCAAAGTTATGTTTTTTTAAATAGAACACCCCATATTTTATACTTTATTTTTAATCCCCTTCAGAAGCTGATAAAAATAGTATAAGATTCTATGGGTCTATTATGGACGGTTGGTTAGTTATGGGCAAATTTATGGCAAAAACATGTACACATTGAAAACATTGCAGAAGCGTTCCTAGCAAATATAGCATCATTTTTTATACTCTAGAAAATTTTCCACGTCATATAGAATAATACACATCCGCTTTGGTCCTTTTTTGTTCATACTGCTATACAGGGTGTCAACATACGCAAAATAATGGATAACTATTTTTTTTCAAATGGAACACCCTATATACGTTGCCACCAATCTATGGAATTTTTAATAAGCTTTCTAATGATATAGAGTTTGTATAACAAAATATTAAGGATTCTTGAGATTTATCAATAAAAACATATTTCTTTTGTCACCTTCTGCTGATTTTTGGATTTTCATCCAAAACTATGCATTTTCTGAAAAAAATATAAGAAACCAAATTGTAGAGCGGAAAATTCCGATCGATACGGGTCTTTCAACTTTTCAGATAATGCGTGCATTGCCCGTCATAGCGCGCAAAATCGTGACCGTATATGCATTTTAGCGTTTTCTTTTCAAATTTTGTATTAATAAATTGCACTATACTTTATTTTCCGCTCCCTCTATCGGAAAAACGGGAATTTATAGGGAAATTCAAATGACCAATATCGATTTAACAGAAGCAATTTTTGCCCAAAATGCATAGTTTTTGCTAAAAATGCAAATTGAAAATGTTTGCATCAATTTTCGAGTTTTTGAATGGTTTTTTGAATTTTTAGCGAAAACTATGCATTTAGAGCAAAAATTGCTTCTATTAGGAATTGTAGAGCGGAACATTTTCAATCGATGTAGGTCATTTGAATTATTCTACAATTACCCGTTTTTCCGCTGGAGGGCGTAATAAAGTATAGTGTAAGTAATTAACAAACAATTTGAAAAAAACGCTAAAATGCATATACGGTCACTATTTTGCACACTCTGGCGGGCAATGCATGCATTATTGGAAAAGCCGATATCTCAAATAGCAAATGAGTTATAGGGCTTTTACAGATCGCTGGGTCACCCGGTATATGTAACTACCAGATACATCTTGCTGTTGATTTACATGATACAAAGAATTTATCTATGCCTAATAACCAAATAATAAAAGTTTTACATTCCCTTGAATATTCACCCCCCCCCCCCCCCCCCAGTTTTAATACAACAAAACCCACATCAATTACATCAACCTCCCATGCTAATGTGCATTAATGAAAGTTACGACAAGTCGCTATCACAATTAATATATCTGGCAGGTAGCAAGTAAAATATCTATATAGCTAGCGAACCTTAATTGTCTTCAGTTTCAAACCAGTACGACATCAAACTTCGGCGAAGTTGTTTCCAGGCCTCCAACGTAAAATTTCCTCCGTAGGACAGCGACTAGCATGTGACGTTGAAGCAGCAAAATATCTCAGCGAGGGCGAAAATCCAATCCAACAACATTGGTTAGCAACCCACAACGGAAACCAAAATGTACAACGGTAATACGGAGAACGGACGGTCGAACAAATGAACGGCCGAACGTAACGATAACGTAACGTAATGAAGCGTACAGAATATACTGTACGTAACACACCGTGCGTAATAGATCGGGTGCGGTCAACTAGTAATCGCTTTGCACGTGAGATTTCAAATCCGTCGAACGACGATAACGTTTGATTCCAAACCAAATTCCAATAAACCAAACGTACTAATAATACTAATATCTGAGTGAATTAATCCCTCAACACGAGGAAACACAACAGGTATTTTACAATAAATCAGACACTTATCTCATTGTGCAAAATACGATGTTTTCGCTTTCACGGTCAAGATGAAAGAGAAAGCCTAAGAGGATGTTCGGGCGTGTCCCTTGCACATCTACCCCACCAATTACCATTTCGTCACTTCCGTGAAAAAAAAAACAAATAATGAATGATATTCCAATTAATCGAAACATCCAATTCTTCGGAATGAAAATGATGCCCCGAAAATTCATTGTTTCTAACGAAAACCAATGAGTCGGACTTCACACGGTACTCAAACAATAGAGGGCGCTACCTCTACACGAATATTAGAATTACTTAAGTCAGCTGGTTTCCATTCAGCCATACTTCTCGAATGTTTCACATTACCAGTAATACATACTACTCCAAATACTGTGATAACAAGAGTATTCTTGTCGTTATGCTGCCACTCGGTAAACTACTACGGAGCCACTACGCCATAACTTTCACATCTGTAACGGTGCTCGGCGAACAACGTTATGTTGACAGCTATCAAGCATGCAACAAGTTGAAAATAAACAACACGGAACTGATAGAAATATCCTGCCGATTACTTCTACAGCGTAGTAATGTTGTGCGTTGTGAAATGCATTCGTGCACGGATAATGCAAGCAATAATGGTAAGCGATAAAACCTAAACTGAGATGAGCAAAACAATAACCTACAAATAAGCAGACCTCTTATGCTTACCACACTATTCATTTGTAATCGACTAGAGCAGATATCCTGTCGTACAACTAACGATACCATGTGAGCCCAATCTGGAACCAACGTCCGAGGCAACACCATACAAAACAAGAGGATTGTCTAACTATCCGCAACCAAACAAACATAATATAAGTGAGTACAACAACTCCAAAAATACTTAGACTATCACCAATAATAATTCAAACTATCCCACCGATACGATATTCGATAACCACAATGATCCTAATAGTATTTACTCCAGCGGCGGCTCGTGGATATTCGGCGGTGAGGCAACGGAAGAAAATTTGACCGAAAAAGCAACGGAATATTTGCTTCCTCTATAAGAGTAAGTGGTTTAGCATGAGCGGCATCTTTGTCTTTGCCTCACCTACGGAAATCCACGAGCCGCCGCTGATTTACTCTCATAGGCACAAACATATTTCCAGTGGACAGTACACCACATAACCACAATCCATCCACACGATGACATAAGAACGAACACATCCACTAAACAAGATTCCCTCGGGCTGGCAAGCAACACGAGCGTTTCCACTTGACTACCCCATCAGCAATCAAGAAGTGCCCTCGTGCTGGCAAGCAACATGAACTTTTACTCCCCTGATCTCGCAATCACCCGTGAGATTCTACGAGATCAGGCCCTCCGGCATTTGTTTTGCAACAAATAGCCAACGGCAATTTTGACACGTAAATACTGCTCTCTCCACAGTGAGAAAGGTAGAAGCCGGGGTTCCTCGGGGGTCATGTCTCTCCCCGACACTCTACAACATCTATGTGAGACGATACGGCTTTCCTGTACCAAGATCGCATCCGAAAAGCCACAAAAATCAACCTTCACGATTACATGGAGAACACGCTCCAATCAGTTATCGATTCCTTTGAGAAATGGGCCGACAAGTGGCGCATCGCGATTAACCCGAACAAGAGCGTGGCCGTGCACTTCACACGGCAACAACGCCCCAATTTCCCGATCCCTCCCTTGAAATTAACATACGGTGAGTCCCCGATAGCCCTCAAAGATCACGCCCGGTACCTGGGGTACACTCTTGACCAGCACTTAAACTGGTCTAAGCACATAAAGACCGCCATCGACAAAGCGAAAGCTACACTGCACGACCTGTTTCCTATAATAAACCAAAAGTCCAGGTTATCCACCAAGAACCGGGTTAACCTTTACAAACTAATCATGAGACCTCAGATGCTCTACGCATCACTAGCCTTCGGTTACTGTTCTCAACCACGCTCAATAAGATTCAAACCCGGCAAAACGTTATGCTAAGGCAGGTGCTACGTGCACCCCTGTACATGCGCAACTCACAGCTGCACAGAGACACAAAAACGCCCAGTGTCCTGGATCATATCAAAGAGCTCTCCAGTAAATTCTTCGAAAGGCTGGATAACGACCCTTCATCGGGAATTTCATTCCCACGGTACGACAGGCCGTCCAGGTGTAGAGATGCCGATCACCTCACCCCCAGAGATATCCTAAGGTAAAACTTAGAAATACCAACATCCAACGTGACATGCATTATTACAGGATTATGGTCGGAATCTTAGTCATTCTCGGCCCAGATATTATACTCTGCGTTGACGTTACTTAAAAGAGCAGTATCAAAAATATCAGGCCGGAGGCCACGGCGATCAAAGAATGTGGGGCTGTCTGGAGAAGCTACAGCTATCACGTAAGGCGAGTAGAGCTCTACCGCGTCTGTTGGTAACTCTACTCTTCCAGTCAGCGCTTTTCCTGTTTAGATCTCCTGCCAGGATGGTGGGCATGACATCGTTGAAGATGATGTCGAGATCGGCATCGAGAAGACTTATTGGGGGATTGATACCCCGAGATGCTCCAGCTCGTGTATCTTATCGAGTAACCCGTTCGCATCTCAAAAAGCAATGCGAACGAAATCTATGGGAGAGTATTGGTTGTAATATTTATAGTGGATGTGGGAAAGGGAGTGTGGTAACTCAGAGTGGTTTTAATTTACGTTTTGGAGAAGGTTCGAATAATTCGCAAGGTAGTCTGAACTATGACTGACTTTATTTTCACCTTCAGTCCCGTACCTCATATTTTATAATGTTGCCAAAAGTACATAAATTAATATAATATAAAATAACCAAATATACAACATCCTTCTCCTTAACTTAAGTCCTAATTATCCTAATAACAAAATCAAAATTATTTACTAATAACAAAATCAAAATTATTTACTAATAATAAAATCAAATTATTTCCAAATGTACATACTTATATTAGAACAATAATTGTTGCAATATCTTAACCTAACTATATACAATTCTAGACCTTAAATTATAACGCTGTTCTGGCACTTCAGGCTGGACCAACTCTGTGCTTTTATTTGCTAACTCATTATTTAAATCAGCCTGATCTGCCACAACAGGAGAAGTTTTAAAATTCGCAGGTAATGAATGTCGCATTTGGTTCGCATGTCTTTTAACAATTTTGTTTTCATCAGTTTTTATCTCAAATGTAACATTACCAGTTTGACGGGCTACCTCCCCTCTTTGCCAGATCGGCTGGGTAGGATCTTGGTAATTTTTAAAACGTACTGAGTCCCCCTCAGTTAATTGTTTTGTTTTAAAATTGGAATAATTTGGTTCATTTTTAATTTCCATATTTGTATTTAAATTTGGTTGTAATAAATCTAAACGCGATCGTAAATTCTTGCCCATTAGTAATTTCGCAGGAGATTCTCCTGTTAAGGTATGAGGTGTATTTCTATAATGAAACAAAAATAATTGCAATGCTACATTTACATTTTTCCCTTCGTAATGTGCCTTTTTTAAAAATGTTTTCGCTGTTTTTACCATATTTTCAGCGGCGCCGTTACTCGCGGGGTGGTATGGAGGTGAAAAAATGTGTCGAATTCCATTACTTTTTAAATAAGATTTAAAATTTTCTGAAGTGAACGGTGGACCGTTGTTACTAACCAGATATTCAGGTAACCCATATCTAGCAAAAGTTGTTCTCAAACAACTTATTGTTGAACTTGCGTCGGTAGAACTCATTTTAAAAACTTCTATCCACTTCGAATAAGCATCTATTATTAATAAGTATTTGTTTCCATATATAGGTCCAAAAAAATCTATGTGAATACGAGACCAAGCGGTCCGTGGTCTTGGCCACGGGCTGACAGAGACCTTATCTGGTGAGAAATTAATTATTTGGCAAACACTATGTCTCTTCGTGTTTCCCTGGCTACTATTTTAAAATCAATGGGAAGATCATCACTTTTACTATAATTAAGTTCTATATCTTCTTGTCTATCTCCGACTTTATCCACAGGCCAGCGGGATAAACTATCTGCATTGCCATGCTGCTCAGATTTAATAAATTTAATCTCGTATTGATAACCAGCCAAAATAATAGCCCATCGCTGTAAACGGCTGGCTGCCATCTGTGGTATACCTTTTTTTTCACCAAAGATGGATAAAAGCGGTTTATGGTCAGTTAATAATATAAATCTATTACCGTATAGATACTGATTACATTTTTTTACCCCAAAAATGATAGCCAGGGCTTCCTTATCAATCTGTGAATAAGTTTGTTCTGCCTTATTTAAGGTGCGTGAGGCAAAAGCGATCGGTTTAACTACCCCATTTGGGAAACTGTGAGAGATAACACATCCCACTCCGTATGCACTTGCGTCACACGCCAGAATAATCGGTAATTGTGGGTTGTAATGTACTAGAACCTTGGATGAAGTTAATTCCTTTTTGATTAATTCAAAAGTTTTTTGTTGCTCATTGCCCCAATGCCAGTTGATATATATTTTTAATAATTTATATAATGGATATAATTTTGCGCTAATATTTGGCACAAACTTTGCATAGTAATTAACCAAGCCTAAAAACCCCTTTAACTGAGTTAACGACTGTGGTGCTTTGGCTTCCACAATTGCTTCTATTTTATCTGTGCATGTACTCAACCCCTCTTCGCTGATGGTATAACCTAGATAGGATATTTCGGTTTGTAAAAAATTACATTTGCTTAGTTTAACACGTAAACCGTATTTCTCTAATTTATCTAAAACTTGGAAAAGACGTTTATTATGTTCAATTTCATCCCGGCCAGTAATTAAAATGTCATCCAGAAACACTGCTACTCCCTCTATATTTGTAAATAACATGTCAATTGCTTTTTGAAATAAACTTGGTGCTGATGCTATACCGTATGGTAGGCGTTTAAATTTAAAAAGTCCCTTATGGGTATTAATTGTCACCAAATTTTGTGACTGTTCATCCAAAACAAATTGAGCGTAGGCCTGTGAATGGTCAATTTTGCTATAATATTTACCTCCCTTTAAAGAAACGAATAATTCCTCTATGCGAGGGAGAGGATATTTTCCAATTTTTAATATTGGATTCACTGTAATTTTGTAATCCCCACATATTCTTACTGAACCATCTTTCTTAATTACTGGAACAATTGGCGTTGCCCATTCACTATATTCAACCGGAGAAATAATATCATTTTTAATTAAATTGTCAATTTCCTTTTCGACTTTATTTTTAATGGCAAATGGCAAAGGCCTTGCCTTACAAAATACAGGAGTTGCGTTTTCCACAGTATATAATTTAAGATTACCCCCGCTAAATTTACCTATACCAGACTTAAATACATTTTGGTATTTTTTTTGAACCATTTCTTTGATAACGTTGGTATCAATTTTAACATGATTTAATTTCAATGAAGAAAATATGCGTAGTTTCCGCAGCCAAGATCTGCCAATTAGGGGTGGGCCGCCATTTTTTATAACATACAAGGGCGAAATTATTTCCATATTACCGTATTTAATATTTATATCAAAATACCCCTCACATTCAATACATTTACCGTTATACGCTTTCAAACGTAAATCACTTGAATTTAACCTATATTTTGAAAACAACAATTTATAGGTATTGTAAGAAATTACACTAATCGCACTACCCGTATCAACTTCCATTTCAATATCTTTATTTGCAAGTTGAATATTAATCCTTAACGGGTATCGGTCAATACTGTTAATATTAAAAAAGTCAATATCAGATTTATCAGGTGTACTGTGAACTTCATCTAAATAAAAATTATTTTTCGGCCTAAATTTACACACTTTGCTAATATGCCGTTTTATTACATTTATAACAAACTGCATTTCTAAAATAGCAATCAACTGATCGATGATTCATCAATCCACAACAATTGCACTTACATCCACTAACACTTGTTCTGTTTTGGTGTACGCCATTGTTGTTTACCTTTTTGGAATGCTTCAGGCCTGCGCGTTGTCCTCCGCTGTTGCCAAACTTCACTGGAGACCCGTGTTCTCCATCGCGATGGTGCTTCCCTCTAGCGTTGTCGCGTTGTAGGCTGATAAGGTTTAGCGCCACGTTCCTATCGTCCATTTTTTTGCCTGCCACAAGGTGAGCATCGTTGACCGCTGCCTCGTGGTTGACTGCCTCCTGGAACGCTCTTGCGAATGCTATGTCCCCCAATGTGAATAGGCGCTGTTTGATCTCCTCGCTCCTTAATCCGAACACCATTTGGTCCCGCAGATTTTCGTCCAAATTAGTTTTAAATTTGCAGGTCCGCGCTAAGTGTTTTAACGCGGCGGCATAATCCGCAATCTGCTCGCCGGCTTCTTGAATCCGTTGTCGAAATTTGTATCGCTCGGCGATAACGGATGGTTCCGGTTCCACGTGCCTTTGTACAATTTCAACTAATTGTTCAAAGGTTTTTTCTTCCGGTTTTTCCGGATTACACAAATCCGTCATAAGTTCAAAAGTATTGTCCCCGACAGCACTTAATAAAATTGGCACTTTACTCTCTTCCTTTATATTATTCGCGATAAAGAATTGATTTACACGTGCGATGTACGTACACCATTTTTTGCACTCTAACTTGAACTCTTTTATTTGCCCGATCGACATATTTATAATTTAAAAATTTATGCTCCTCGTTAATGGCAATTATCCTCGTCGCCAGTGTGGTAACTCAGAGTGGTTTTAATTTACGTTTTGGAGAAGGTTCGAATAATTCGCAAGGAAGTCTGAACTATGACTGACTTTATTTTCACCTTCAGTCCCGTACCTCATATTTTACAATGTTGCCAAAAGTACATAAATTAATATAATATAAAATAACCAAATATACAACAGGGAGCATCTAGGCGACGTGGAAGAATCTTGCGAACGACGCTACGAAGCGCGTTCTGGGTGGCAGCACTCGCGTACGAGGTGCCGGGCACTCTGTGTGCTTGCCCTATCGGTGCGGGAGGTTTTTGCCTCTGGAGTCAGGTGAAGGCTGGGCAGCCTCGAAAGCTGGCCACATGTGGGCCGTCGCAGTTTGAGCAACTTGGCCCAGAGTCACTCGTGTCCGAGCACTCCTCTGAAGATGGCTGCCGGCGCAATTAATGCACAAATGCGGCTAGGCAGGGAGTGGCCGACTCGCTGGCATCGAGGGCATTGATTGCCCCCCGGATTTCTGCTTCGATTCTACTCTGATGGAGTTCAGCAACGGCTACGTAGTTGGAAGATCTTTTCCCTTCGTCATTCTTGGTTACTTAAACGTAAACCAAGGAGATTGGGCCCTGACGGTTGGTCATTCTTGTGACCGATTGAACTGGTATATCCTTTTCTCTGAGAGAAGCTTCGAGCACCACCTTGAGGGATTCGTCCTCGTCGAGTTGGTAGGTATGGTATGGAACGTTGCGCTCGTCGAAATAATAACGAGTCGTATTTCGAAAGTAGGTCGAGATATCCACCTGCACCGATATTCCGTTCCTTACTGCATTTCAATGCAGCACGTTGATTTTGAGCAACTTTATGAGGTGCGTGTATAGCGCACCCCACCGGGATTTCGTGGCGAGGGCCTTTTATAGCCGGGATGGGGTGGGATCTTATTGCTAGCCGTGTTCGATCACCGAAGTCAAGCACCGCCGACTACTCGGGTCAGTAATTGGATGGGTGGCCGAATTTTTATCAGCATTTTTTGGGGAGTTCGGGACCTGCGGTCGCCAGTCTCTCTGGCTGGGAGGTCCAGTCAGTGCATCCTGATTTTTTTTGCCGGTTCGGCGGCCGTTTTGGAAGTTGCTGGCCCTACCAGCACAAGGACGTCCTATGTACGTACAATGGACGTACACTTCCGTACATATGGATGTACGATGTACGTCCATTTACGTACATGGACGTCCTATGGACGTACAATGTACGTTACTTTGGCACAACTTTGTACGAATCTGGGACGTACATGGCTGTAACGGTGTAACTGAATTCTGGTAGACCCTAAATATCATTTTTATTTCAAGATATATCTTTATGAAATTTAATATGGTGTTTTAAGGGAATAAAGTGCGTCGATATGTCTACTTTTAGTAAAAATTCCACTTCCAGTTTAACCGGAACTGACTATAACTTTTCTATTTCAAATGGAACACCCTGTATATTTTTACATATCTTAATTCGTCTCTAAATTCTGAGTTTAGAAATGTATCGCAAGTGACATTTTAGTTGTTACTTTTTTGTTTAAATTTAAATTAAATTTATAAACAAAAAAACAAATTTAAATGAGATTTAAACAAAAAACTAATAAAGAAAAGGTCACTTACGATACATTAATATATTTGTGTAAATTAACATAAAAATATGGAACCCAAGTATATTAATTTAAAAAAACTAATTAAATATTTGTTCCATCAAGAGTATACCTTGGAAGTATTAGTTTTATGGAAAAAAATTAAAAAACTTGATTTTCAAACGTTTATTGTTAGGTTTATGAAATAAATTAAAAAATAACTAATTAGATTAATTTTTTGCTCTCTCTGAACACCTCCTCAGCCATTTTCCTACATCTTTTTCAATATCGTTTATAGTTGCAGAAGGAAATAATTTCATTGAGGATTGTGTAAAAATTAAAATATACAGAAACAGGTGCTTTTATAAATACAAATAACATACTTATCAATAATTCCTTCAGTTTTAATATGCTGAATGCTTTTTTATTACGTTTTCCCAGATAACTGTAGTGGGTTCCACAAAACTGATTAGTTATTAATTTTTGTGTGGCCCTAAATACGAAGTCGTATACATTACTACCACCCAAGAAAGACATTTCATTAACCTACAAATAATAAATAATTATACAGTTTGTTTATTAATTAATATATAAAATAATAAGGTTACTGTAAAATGTGACTATAAAAACACCCAATTAAAAGTAGTATACGTACTGCCATCTGCATTTGTGAATCTTCTGATAAAAATCTTTCTAAATCATCTAAATGTTCTGCAGAATTCACGGGCAGGTTCTGCAATGTTATGAAAATGGAATCTCCATTATTCTGTATATTGTCAATATCCCGATTTATTTCCAAATGGCTTATTCGAGTATTCATATCAGCTATCATAGATTGAATGATATTTTGTTTTCTGATAATCTGTTCCAGGTATTCTAAAATATACTAAAAGATTACCAAAATATTTTTACAAAAGTATGTTAACATACTGATTATTACATCAGAGTCTTTAATCCGTTCATTATTCTCTGTTTCTCTGATTTTGTTAGAATGCATTACTTGGGCTTGAGAAGTACTAATTTGACTTCCCTCAGGTATAGCTGGACATAATGGGATGTTAAAATAATCTTCAGTATTGATATCTGAAACTAAACACATTTTATTGAGAAAAAAAACATTCAATATTAACAGATAAGGTATTTTGTACCTTTACGTTTTTTTAATTGAGGAAAATTTGATATATTACTAATACCTTCTTCTTCTGTTGAGGAAAAGCTGAAAGTTTTTCTAAATATTTTTCTTTTCTTTGAAGACATCAGGTACGTGTTATTGTCCGACTCTAAATCAGATGTATTTGTGGCTTTTATCGATTTTCTGTTTGCTTCTTTAAAATTGTCTAAAAATAAATAATATAAATACATGAAATTATTATACATTTTAAAAATATTACCATATACATTATTTCGAAATCCTGAGCATGGAAAAGATTGCCAACTTTTCTTATCTGGAGTTTCATTTTTCTCAATGGCTGCTCTTACATGAACTTTATTGTAAGGTGGCCAATAACATTTATCTCCTTCGTGGAGCCAGGAAGTTGGGACAACTGACACTGCTTCTTCATCAGGGAATTTGATGACTGACCAGGTTTTTATTTGTGGATCCATATTATGAATTTTGGCCTGGAGCAAGGATGAATGGGTCATTCCAAATCAATTCAACATAATTTTAATACACTTTTTTTAAAAATTCTAAAAACACCCTTTATACGTTTACTGATACTATAAGTTTAAAAATGGGATCATTATGGGATCACATGGAAAGCAGTCTAAAATGCTGCCCATTAGTTATATTATCTAAATTGGTTGATTTATAAAGATGCAATTTTTCTTAGTCTAGAGGTCACCTATAATTTCATTAAAATCTGAGATGGTGAGGAAAATGGCAGTGTTGATTTGACATGGAATGACTCTTATTCATTATATTTGGATTGCTCAGGACATCAGTATTAGGACATATTTTATCGTATAGGATATTAATGGTATTGATGGAAAGATAATGTTTATAAGGCCACCATAAAAATAATATATTTATTGCATAACTGTATAGAAAATTGAAAGTATTATTAATTATTAATTAATAATAAACAAGGTTATGGCCCACATTAAGAGTAAAGTAATATATTACAGATATATGATCCTTAATTAGATTTGAATACGAACCAAAAAAACTTATTCCATTGAATGTAGTAATGGAATTAAAACAAACTTCTCGCCATATTTTAATCTAACAAATTTGCATGTAATTTCTTTAACATTCCACATTTGTAATATATCCAAATCACCAACAACATAAATATTTAGGAATGTTGACTGACAAGGTTCAGTATAGAAATCTTCTATTAATTTAAATTTGCGTCCAATTATGTGCACACCATCGGGATTACTTACAAAATTTTCAATAGAAATTAAAGTATTATCAGCTAATCTACAACAGTTGTTACCCTTGTTAAGTTTTAGTGTAAAGTTTTTGAAATGGAGTTCTTTATATTGATCAATACATTTTTGGCAACTTAATAATGGTCCATTATTATGTTTTACTTTTGGTATAGGACTTTCTTGTGGTGAGCTTTGAGAATCATATTGTTGATATTGACTATTATCAAGTTCTACTTTTCTCTTGATAATTTGTAGCAATGGTTTGTCACCATTACGAATTAATGATTTTAATAATTGTAGATAATTTTCAAAAGGAAAAGCAGAAAATTTTTGCACAGTTCCAAATCTTTTGCAGTCTTCATAAAGATGTATTAAATTATGTACGTTGTGAGAGATATGTTCTTTACCATACAGAATCATAAACGATTCTATAAAATATTTAAGTAAAGCGTGTGCATAATCACCCAAATTATTTAAATATTTAGGATTTTATAAAATTGTGATACTAATGTGAAGACTCAAAAAATGTAAATATTGATTTCTTGGTAAAATTGATTTCAGAACAACTGGACCTGTATAAAATAAAAATTGCCTAAACTCGGTAGCCTTAAAACGTTTAACATTATCTAATGATCGCGGCTTTCTAACAAATTCACAGGGTATGTAATTGTTTTGTTCCAATAACAATTTTGATACATTTGTAACTTGAGTGAATGATAACTTTGTTGGTGGTTTCCCAAACACCCATAAGAATAGCAACTTTCTAACAACACCCAAGCATATAAGATGCATATAATCCAAAGGAATATCACGTATCATATCAAACCCAGGTAAACTTTAAATTAAAGAAGTTCCGTTATGATGATCTTCATCTCCTTTTTTGCAAAATTCAATATGATTCCGATTTCTTAAATTGTCAGTTTCCAAAAAACATACCCGATTGTTAATAAAAGTTCCTTTAACATGGCACTTTGAACATGAATTATAACCGGTATGACCTTTAGTATACGTAACAAATGATTTTGCTGGCACATCACAAATAAAAGCTTTAACATTAAATGGATAGACATATTCTTTATAGTTAAAACCATTGTTTGTGAGAAAGATTGCTTCACTTACAAAATTTTGTAAAAATATATTCGCATCGTGCGGCTTATCATACCCATGATATAATCCTATTACTTCCACTATTGAAGGATTTTCATATAAATTACATGAAATAGGATATAGTTGACTTCCAGAGCTTTTCGATAAAGGTAGACCATCAATGTTTATACAAATTTCGACATTATGAATGTTAGAACTAAATTTATATTTATCAAGTAATTTTTCTACAGCACTAAAAATTCCAAAATGGTAATATTGACCAGGGTGTACAACTTGCAACTCACAATGCCTGGGTGTTTTTAATAATGTTCTTGAATCTAATGGTAAATTTTCTTCAAATCTGTGAAGCAGCTGCAATAAATTATTTAAAGCAATGTGTGAGATTTGAAACTTTACTGCCCAATCAGCTAACAATAATGAAAAGTTTAATTCAGGTTCCTTAGTTGGAACATTGGTATCAGTACATTCATTAATAAATTCATTTAAATCAAAACTATTATTACTAGAGTCACTGCTACAACCAAAATCACAACGAATTTCTTCATTTGATAAGCAATGGTTTTCAGCACTTGTACTTGCACAAGCAACTTCATAAGCATTTTCATTTAGTACTTTACTATTCTTAGCAAAAAGAATATTATTAGTTTTTGAATTAATAACACTAATAGTAGAATTTGACGCTATTTGTGCATCTCTGTAAAGCTTGCGATAATTGAGATAATTTATATTTAGGCATTTTAAAGTTAAACTATTAATGCAAAGACTAAGGATTGAGATAGATCACAATGGAATTGAGGTTTGGAGTACGTAATAATAGGTACCTGGGTAAAAGGGGACTTCCCAATTCGGATGAAAATCAAACAACTGCAAAAAATATGAAATAAATATCGCATATTGTTCGATATTATAAAGCACTTACGATTTAAACTTTGATGCTAATACTCTCACGTATCCAGTGTCGCAATAAACTATTGTCTATTGGCGCAAAGTGCACCACGCCGCACGACCTGATCGTCTTCTTCACTTCTAGCGGTACAAATCATTTCAATGGTATATGCACTGAGTGCAATAACTAGTATAACACA
Organism: Ocypus olens; assembly: GCA_910593695.2. Classification (NCBI taxonomy): domain Eukaryota; kingdom Metazoa; phylum Arthropoda; class Insecta; order Coleoptera; family Staphylinidae; genus Ocypus; species Ocypus olens. Next base: position 32,085,483 of record OU343063.1, on the reverse strand, counting down.
ACTTGTTGCACGTGGTGATGAAGAAAAGATAAATATACTCTGGAGCACTCACCACCATTTGCCGGCTGTGACTGTGACTCATGCTGTCACGAAGCGTGAAAGTTTAGTCAAGTAAATATGGTGCGTGGGCCAGGCCGGCGGGATTTTTAAGCTTGGCCGTTTTTGGTGCACGCTCTTGAATTTTCAAAAATCAGATCGAATGGGAAAATTTCATATATTTAACACGTTCGCGGACAGTAAAAAATTCAGTGAGCTGCAAAAATAGACTTTTAAATTACTAGTGATATCCGAAATCTGATTAGACATGTTTTGCAAGTACGTACGTACATCGGACGAAGTGTGCTAGTAGGGGGCCGTTTGCCCGAACGAGAACGCGGTGGTTCTGAAACTTTAGTTGGAAGTTTTTCGCGCCCGATTTTTGCGGCGTACACTTTTGCAGAGGCGATATCTGCTTTTCTGGCTTGCACCACGCCCATCTTGCATTCCTGCGAGAGGGTGGGCATATCTATAAGGGAAACTGTCGGGCCTGGAGGGGCCGGCGCGATCCCCTTCTCGCTTTCTTGCGAGGGAAAGGTCCTGTCGTGTTTAGGAAGGGCTTCTATGAGTCAGCAGGTCAGATCTCTGATATTGTCGGTTTGTTTGGCGTTCTGCGACTGGAGTTTAGTCAGCAGGGTGTTGACTCTTTTGAGTTCAGCGGGCATTTCCGCCATTTTTTGATCCCGGTGATCCCACCTGGATGAGGTGAGCGCGGAGGATGCGCTGCTGTCGTTGGCGACCGAGTTGGTCTCCATGGCCTCCTTGTCCTCGGAGGACGGGAATGGTGGCCTTAGTAGCGGCCATAATAGGCGGGGTACTGGGCGGGAGGGGAAAGATAGGTAGGTCTGAGTTTACTGCCCCCAGACGAGTCGGGGTCGTCTTGTCGACACTTTTGGAAAAAATGGAGTCGCAGTCCATCCCCACCACCCTAAATTTCGAAACGAAGATAGTAGGGCCGGCCACCAAGCGACCAATGACGATGGTGTATAGGTCCAGGTAGAAAGCCCAACCGAGTCGCAGGCCGACAAGACGGGTGCGTGACGTTTTGTCGACACTCTTTTGGCTCATGTGTTAGATAATAAAGAATATTATTATTACTATTAAACATTATATAATTAATACCTTTGGTCATATAACGGACACCTATATTTCTAGGGCCGTCGCCCTAGAAAAGTACAACGAAAGTGTATTGTGCAATATAAAGAAGGTTTCAGTCCATTCATGAATTCCATAAATGGCTACTAGGCAATCTAAAATAACATCTCGGAATACCCGAGCCACGATTGGTGGGCGAAGCACGACACTTTGGATCTGCACCCCCCTTCCGTCGATGAGGGGTAAGCAGGTAGTGTCGACAAAACGTTACGCACCCCCAGTGTTGCCGATGCTACCGTTTTTTCGGTAGATCTACCGATTTTGCAACTCATCTACCGATCTACCGAAATAAGTTAATTTCTACCGAAATTTCGAAAAATGTGTGGATATTTATATTATTTTTTTATTAAATATATAGAAAAAATATATTCTTTATTTTTAACACCTATGCGAAATATTCGGAATAAAAGTTTAATTTTGGCTTATACTCTATCTTATAATATAATATAACTTAAATGTAATAAATGGCATAGCTTAAATCCGTTCAATAGCAAAAAATGGTAACATTAGTTTTAATACTTTTAATACTCGACGCTTTGTTCTCGTCCTCGGAGAAACACTTGTTACGACCTATTTTAACAGAAATATCAGGGGTTCTTCCCCGAATTATATTTCTCGCTGCGTGTCTCGTACTTCGGTACTTAGTAATACTAGACGCTTTGTTCTTGTCATCGGGGAATCACGATTTTCTAATTTAACAGCAATAAGAGCGGTTCTTCTCCGAATTATATCTCTCGTTCTTTGATACTTCCACTTGATAAACTTGATTCACTTGATTGCACCGAACACAGCACGCGCGTGTACTCGTATTCACGTATATTTTTAAATAGTTTTACTTATACTCGTATACCTAATAAAATGAGTGATAGTGACAGTGATAGTGGCCGGTTTGGAGAATCTAGTAGTGGTATAAAAAGAAAAAAATATTCTCAAACATATAAGGCAGACTGGGAAGATATTGCAGAATTTAAAGGGTGGCTTACCAAAAGTGGAAAAGGGATAAAGTTTGCAAAATGCAAAAGTTGTAACAAAGACATTAATGTAACAAGTGGGAAGGATGCGATAATTAAACATACACATTCAAAGCTTCATCAAAATAAATTAAAAATAATAAGTTCACAGCCATCAATTGCAAAATTTACCGTGGACACTTCTGCGAAAACATTGCTGCAAAATAATATTAAAGAAGGTATGTAGTTAAATATTAACCCGTAACTGGTATGGTGCAATTTTTGTTACATTCCTGGTATGGTGGGGTCAATCAGACCCCATTTTTGATTGATCACAGAAGTAAGTCTAGTTGAAAATTATAACAAAATACATAATTTTAGTAATATTTATTTAATAACAAAGAAGTGGAACTATAAACAATTAAATTTTCACATCTTATTTTATTATAAACAATAAAAGTTACACAAAACTGCAATTTTATATAAAGAAATGTAACACCTAAGTTTAATCGAAAAAAATCAAAAGTTATTTGAGTTTTGAAAAGAAAAGTCATTGTAATCGTAAGTAAAGATATGTAATAAAATATATAGTAAGAGAAAAAATAATTTCTTGCATTTTTTTCGGAAAATCACCAGCACTTTTACATGCAATCTTCACAAATTGCTCTGGCGCATATTCCACATACTGGCGCCTTACAACTAATACAAATGTTATTAGTTTTCCTGTCTTTTGTACGGGGGCATTTCACACATCTCACCCTAGTTGTCAAAGTAGTTGCAGGCATTTGATCAATATCCTTGTTCAATAATGAGGCAATATTTTTCCGAAGTATTCTCGGAAGATGTTGGTTTGCCATGCGATTTTCCAATTCTGGTGTAACTAATTGCCACGCTAGTGCTTTTATAAAATTATATCGTGTCTTTTGGGGATTGTCACGTAAACCAGAGTAAATTACAAAGGCATTAACTGAAGAAATATTCAAAATTTGGTAGAAAATTGTTAAAGGCCATCTTCTAGAACGCCTGTTACAACTGTAAGTCGTGCATTTTTCGTCCAATGCGTCAATTCCTCCTTTAGTATCATTATAAAAATGTATTATTTCTGGTTTCTTTGTTTGGTAGTTTACGTTGGCATTGTGATGCATTGATGAGATCAGAATAACTGCTTTTCCCGTTTTGGGTACATGCGAAGTAATAGTTAAATCATTTGTAAATCCAAATAACGATGATTGAACTGCCCTCGATTTTGAGGGCAAAAATTCTTTGGGAATTTCCCGTTTGTTTTTTTTTAAAGTTCCCACGAAAGTTAGACCCCTCATTCTCAATTCTTTTACAAGTTCAACTGACGAAAACCAGTTATCAGCAGTTACATTTCTGTTTGATCCTTCAATGGATTTAACAAGACGAAGAACAGATTGTGTTGGTTTGCTAAACTTATTCTCATCTTGTGACAATGTCTCTCCATCACTATTCTTGCCTGAGTAAATATATCCATCTAAAAAGTAATGGGTCTTTGCGTCGTTTATCGCTATAAATTTTATTCCATATTTTCGGGGTTTATTAGGCATGTATATACGAAATTTACATTTGCCTCGGAAACCTACTAACATCTCGTCGATGCATGCAAATTGACTGATTGAGTAATTTTTTTTACAATTATCCACGAATTGCTCAAAAACCCATGAAATGGCAGCAGTCTTTTTTACTATCTTCCGTTGCTCTCTGGTTTCTGCATCATCGAATCTTAGTGCGGTCAGTAAAATATGAAAACGTTTTTTCGACATAGTATATCTAAAAATTTCTCTCCCCGTCCCGTCAGTGGCAAAAATTGAATTTAAATCTTCATCATTCGATTTAAAAATCGCTGAATAGAATAGTAAACCTATAAATGCTTTTAGTTCTCTTATATTCACATCCACCACAAGATATTGGTTATGGTCAGAAAACTTTTGTCTCATGCTTTGCAATTTCTGATTTGTTCTCAACGTAGCTTCTTGTAAAATATCGTGCGTGATAAGACATTCCCATGCAGATGCCTCAGAGCATGTATTTCCTAAAGCTTTAGCCGGTCCTTTCACTCCAGGAAGCTGAGAGATGATGTTGTGTGCTCTTATTCGCACATTGCCTTGAGGAGGAAGAGTACTCTATTTGAATTTATTCTTTCCGAAGTAATTATTATTTTTTTTACTGCTTACAATTTCATTGACACATTTGGAAACTGTACTTGAGGTTTTTTCATTACGAGAAACCTGTAAATCATCCTCTTCGATTTCCGAATCGCTGCTGTGATTACTCACGTAATCCGGATCCCTATCTGAGTCTTCGTTTCCACTGAAATCACTTTCGAGATCATTGAATATTGCCATTGCCCATTCCTCAAAATTTGGATCATCGGGACGCATTCTTTTTGGTAGAGGGACAGCCATATCTAAATCTAAGAGTAAATCGAACCATGTTGGCAAATGTAACGTAACTGGTATGGTGGGGTCATTATGACCCCACACAGAATATTTATTCGAATAAGATACATATACTTACGGGAACAAACGCAACCTCTGCACTCGTCGACACAACGCACACTGCCCGAAAGGTACTGGAGCACACAGCGCCTCACAGTAACCGATATCTTAAATAGGCCGAAAACAAATAACGCTGGGGTCCACTTGACCCCACCATACCAGTTACGGGTTAAATATAAACAAACTCATATTGAAAATATTTTCTTTTTATAGCAGAAATTCGTTTGGCGGCTTTTGTAGCAGAACACAACTTGCCGTTTTTAATTATGGAACATCTTCCAAAATTATGTGCAGCTGCTTTCCCCGATTCAAAGATAGCAGCAGGCTTGGCTTGCGGAAGGACAAAAACCACTTCCATCACAAGGTCTATAATTGGTGATGAAGATTTTCAGAATATTTGTGAGGACTTGAGACATAAGAAATTTTCTCTCATAATAGACGAGTCAACGGATCGCAGTACTGAAAAACATCTGTGTCTAGTTGTTCGGTATTTAAAAGATTTTATTATTAAGGACTGTTTCTTTACATTAATTAAATTAGGCAACGCTGATGCAAAGACATTGTATAATTTAATTGTAGATAAATTTAATTGTAATAATATTCCATACAAGGAAAATTTAATTGGATTCGCATCAGATGGGGCAAGTGTCATGATGGGGGCACATCACTCGGTTATGGCTTTATTAAAGAATAATATACCTTCTTTGTATATTATGAAATGTATATGCCATTCATTTCATTTATGTGCTTCATATGCCTGCCAAAAATTACCAAGATTTGTCGAAGACCTAACAAGAGATGTGTACAATTATTTTAGTTCAAGTCCTAAAAGAATTGCCGAGTTTGCAGAATTTCAAACTTTTTGTAACATAAAAATTCATAAAATTCTGCATCCTTGCCAAACTCGGTGGCTATCTGTTCATAGTGTCATCAATCGAATTTTGGAGCAATATAATGCCCTTAAATTATATTTTATTGATGCTGTCAAGAAAAAAGATGTATTGGCTTCGGAAAATATTTTAACAAAATTAAATGATCCAACAACGAAATTATTTTTGCAATTTTTAGATTTTTCATTACCGTTATTTAATCAATTAAATCGAGAAATGCAATCAGAATCGCCAAAATTGCATATCTTGTATGATAATGTAAGCAGCATATTAAGAACCATTTTTGATTGTTTCCTTAAACGAGAATACATTTTATCGATTCCAATTGACGAAATTGATTTTAAAAATCCAAATCATTTTTTAGCAAATGAAAACTTATATTTTGGAGCAAATGTCTCTGCTTCTTTGCAGCAAATGACAATTGAAGAAAACAAAAAAACATTTTTTAAATTAAGGTGCTTAGATTTTTATATTGAAGGTTGTGCTCAAATTATAGCAAGGTTTCCTTTAAAAAATAATAACCTAAAAAAATTTTCTTTTATCAACCCTGAGGTAGTAAAAAGCGGAAGTATAAATTCTGTTGTTGACGTAGCAACACTCTTTCCGAATCTAGTGAATCCCCGTTTGCTTCAAGCACTCGATTCGGAATGGAGGTTGCTACGTAACAATGCTAAAATGCAAACATTTAGCAATGATGTCGAAATTTTTTGGAAAACAGTAACGCTGATGAAATTGGGTAATGAAGTGACTGCTTTTCCAATATTAACAAATTTTGTTCAGAACATTCTTTGTCTTCCTCACTCATCTGCAAATGTTGAGAGAATTTTCTCTGCAATTAATTTAATTAAAACGGATAAACGCAATCAATTAAATGCAGAATCAATATCAGGTCTGCTCCATACAAAACAATTTATTGGAGATAAGAATTGCTACAATTTTGAAATCACACCAAAATTATTAAACAAATGAAATAAATAATATTTAAACAGTCTAGCTGAATAATCTTTTACATAATCAAAATTTAAAAAATCTACAAAACAAGTTAACAATAGTTTGAAGGGTACATTGTTTTATCAAATAAGTCATGTAGCTTGAGCCTTACTATTGTTGATCTGTCTCGCATATTTGTTCAAATTGCAAAATTATTTAAGGTGAATTATTTTAGTTGGGAATAATCATTCGAATAAATAATCGATTTTCAGATCATTCGAATGATCACTCGAATAATCATTCGAATGATCATTCGAATGAATAATCGATTTTCAGTTTAATTCGAATAGTAATCATTCGATTATTGAAATTATTCGATTATGCCCATCACTAGTTGGGATAGATTTTAATGTGTAAGCGTTTTCATTGTTTATGTATTTTTTGTTATTTTCATTGTTACAATTTTTTTAATTGTTATTTTCAAAGTTTAATGGTTTTAATATAGTTTAAAGTTTTTATTGGTATTTTCGTAGTTTAAAGTTTTTATAGTTTATGTTTTTTTGTTATTTTCGTAATTTATTAGCGTAATAAAACAAGTTATTAATTAAAAATCGTTTTTTTTTCACATTTAAATAAAGATTTTTGTTTTTTTTTAATTCTACCGAAATCTACCGAATTTTACCGATGACGTCTACCGAATTTAATTTTCAAGCTGTGGCAACACTGCGCACCCCCCCAGACCTGCTCGCTGTTAAACGGTACCACGAGTGTTTTTTAAGAAAAACACCTCGCCGATATCCCCTGATCTCCCCAGTGTTAGGATGTGAATTATATTCAGTTTATATTTAGTAAATGCGCGCGACGAGATTATTATAAAAAAGGTTGTTTTTTGTGTACTGTGTTCGGTCGAGAAATAAATCAGTTTTGAGTTTGCAATGAAAGTGTGTACATCGTTTTATTCCCCCATAACCCAAGTTAGAGCAGTGGCGACGAGGATACTTTTAGATATTCAAGTGAATCAAGAATATAATAAACTTCGTAATGTCGATTGGCAGAATTGTGGAGTATGAATTGGGAGTGAAAAAGTGGTCGACGTACATCGCCCGGCTGGAACAGTATTTTCTAGCAAATGGCGTGGTGGAAGAAAAAAAAGTGGCGATTTTATTAACGGCTGTTGGAGATAATATAGTCCATTCTCCGGAATCTGACGGCTGTGGTCGTAAAAGAGGGTCGGAGTTCGGTAAGTAGTGGACGTAATATTTTTTATCTCAAACCAATCTTTGTTGGGGAGTACAGGTGTAAAAGTGCGTATACCAATCGGAGCGAAGGACAGTATAAATGTATGGGATGCAATTAGACGAACCACCAATACCTTTTCTTTGAGGGTGCGTCGATCCTCAGGGCGGACCGACCGTTTTACGACCTCGGCCGCCACATTCCACCGAATATGCTATACCTACGAGTTAATGGTAAATCTGTGCGACCCGAAGAAGCCTGAAAATATGAACTACGAGCAGTTGAAAAAAATTGTGCAGGATCATCTAGAACCGGCTCCTTCCGAAATAGCGGAACGCTACAAATTTCGCATGCGGAAACAAGAAAATGGCGAGATGTTATCACATTTCATTTCGGCATTAAAAGGATTGGCAAAATCCTGCAATTTTAAAAGTGTTTTGGAGGAAAATCTTCGAGATCAAATGATTTTCGGGATGAAAAGTGACGTAATTAAACAGCGGCTGTTCTCTGAAAAAGACTTAACATACTGTAAGGCAGTAGAAATATCCCTCAGCATGGAACAAGTGGAAAAAGAAGTGCATTTAATGGAAAATTCAGAATCCATCCATGTGATCCAACGAGGCGGTGCGGCACGTGCGGACCATCGGAAGTTTGGCAACGCTGCAGCTGACGTCAGATCCGCTGGACTCGGCAGCAGGCGCGACAGGGACAACCGGCACAACAGAGCAAGAGCACAGGTAAATAAGGCAAGTGAGAACCAGAGTGCGCGCAACTATGTTTCGAATTAAAAGAGTGATAAAAAGTGCGTGTGTTGCGGTTTAAGAAATCATACGTCGAATGACTGTTATTTTAAATCCGCTAATTGCCACAATTGCGGAAAAACGGGGCACATACGATCGGTTTGTAGATTAAATAAAAATTGTAATTTCATAAATGATAATAATTTAATTCAGAATGGCGACTCGAACTCAAATTTATTTACTTTAAGTGGGGGTAAAAATCCAATTAAAATTGAGGTAACCGTAAATAATTTAAATTGTACTATGGAAATAGATACCGGTTCTGGCATTTCAGCTATTTCCGAAAATTTTTATAATAAATATTTTAAAAATTGTAAAATTAATAAAATTAATTTAAATTTAACTTCTTATGTAGGAATTCGTATAAATACCCTGGGCTACATACCGGGTGACCCAGGGTTCTGTAAAAGCCCCATAACTTATTTGCTTTTTGAGATATCGACTTCTAGTTTTCTTGAACTGGTACCCACACTTATTCTGCATATTTTAAAAATATGTATGTTTTTGTACAGGGTGTCCCAATATACATAACAGATTAAAGTTATGTTTTTTTAAATGGAACACCCTATATTTTATACTTTATTTTCAACCCTCTTGAGAAGCTGATAAAAATAGTATAAGATAGTATAGGTCTATTATGGACGATTGGTTAGTTATGGGCAAACTTGTGGCAAAAACAAGGACACTTGAAAAAATTGCAGAAGCGCTCCTAGCAAAGCTAGCGTCATTTTTTATACACTAAAGAATTTTCCACATCATGAAGAATAATACAAATCGGCTTCGGTTCTTTTTTGTTCATACTGCTATACAGGGTGTCAACATACGCAAAATATTGGATAACTATTTTTTTTCAAATGGAACACCCTATATATCTTGCCACCAGTGCATGGAATTTTTAATAAGCTTTCCAATGATGTACAATTTGTATAAGGAAATATTAAGGATTCTTGAGATTTATCCATAAAAATATTTTTGTTTTGTCACCTCCTGCTCATTTTTGGATTTTCAGTCAAAACTATGCGTTTTCTGAAAAAATTATAAGAGACCAAAGTTGTAAAGCGGAAAATTTTCGAAAAAAATAATGCGTGTATTGTCCGCCAGAGTACACAAAATCGCGACCGTATATGCATTTTAGCGTTTTTCTCAATTTTTTTGTTAATGAATTGCACTATACTTTATTTTCCACGCCCTCTAGCAGAAAAACGGATAATTATAGAATTATTTAAATGAACTACATCGATTGAAAATATTCCGCTCTACAACTCTTAAAAGAAGCAATTTTTGCCCAAAATGCATAGTTTCCGCTAAAAATGCAAAAAATCATTAAAAAACGCAAAAATTGATACATACATTTTCAATTTGCATTTTCAGGGAAAACTATGCATTTTTGGCAAAAATTGCTTCTATTAAGAATTGTAGAGCGGAACATTGTCAATCGACATGGGCCATTTTAATTTCCCTATAATTTCCCGTTTTTTCGCTAGAGGGTGCGGAAAATAAAGTAAGTGCAATTTATTAATAAAAAATTTGAAAAGATGACGCTAAAATGCATATACGGTCACGATTTTGCGCGCTTTGGCGGGCAATGCACGCATTATCTTAAAAGTTGAAACACCTATATCAATCGTAAATTTTTCGCTCTACAACTTTGGTCTCTTATAATTTTTCCTGAAAATGCATAGTTTTGGCTGAAAATCCAAAAATCAGCAGAAGGTGGCAAAAGAAATATGTTTTTATTGATAAATCTCAAGAATCCTTAATATTTTGTTATACAAACTGTATATCATTAGAAAGCTTATTAAAAATGCCATAGATTGGTGGCAACTTATATAGGGTGTTCCATTTGAAAAAAAATAGTTATCCATTGTTTTGCGTATGTTGACACCCTGTATAGCACTATGAATAAAAGAAAACCAAAGCCGATGTGTATTTTTCTTTATGATGTGGGAAATTTTCTAGTGTATAAATAATAATGCTATCTTTGCTAGGAACGCTTCTGCAATGTGTTCAATGTGTACATGTTTTTGCCATAAATTTGCCTATAACTAACCAACCGTCCATAATAGACCCATAGTATCTTATACTATTTTTATCAGCTTCTCAAGAGGGTTGAAAATAAAGTATAAAATATAGGGTGTTCCATTTAAAAAAACATAACTTTGTTCTGTTATGTATATTGGGACACCCTGTACAAAAACATACATTTTTTTAAAATATGTAGAATAAGTGTGGGTACCAGTTCAAGAAAACTAGAAGTCGATATCTCAAATAGCAAATAAGTTATGGGGCTTTTACAGATCGCTGGGTCACCCGGTATATGTAAGTGTCGGCTATAGGGATAAGTTGATCAAAAATTTGAAACTCTTTATTATTGAGAGGGGAGGTCCACCCTTAATGGGACGTGAATGGATTGAGAGGTTATCCATATCGATTGATAGATATTTTAATGTACATGAAATGCATAATATAAGATTATTGAATAAAAATACAATCAATTCATTAATTGAAGAATTTCCTGAAGTTTTCGAAGAAGGAATTGGTAAATGTGTCAATTTTAAAGCAAAATTAATTCTTAAATCAGATGCTAAACCAAAATATTGCCGTGCTAGACCATTACCCTTAGCTCTTAAAGAAAAAGTTAAGGATGAAATTAATAGATTGGTAAAGTTAGAAATTTTAACGGCAACGGAGCACAGCGAGTGGGCTACTCCAGTAGTTCCAGTTGTTAAAAAAGACGGAAATATTAGACTGTGTGGAGATTTCCGCATTACTGTAAATCCCCAATTGCACATAAATAAATATCCAGTTCCAAAAATTGACGATTTATTTGCCAAGTTATCTGGAGGCATATTATTTTCAAAAATTGATTTGTCACAAGCATATGCTCAGTTAGAATTAAATGATAATTCAAAAGAAATTGTTACAATAAATACAAGTTTAGGGTTATTTAAATATAACCGACTTCCGTATGGAATTGCGTCAGCACCCGGTATTTTTCAAAGATTTATCGAGGAACTTTTTGTAGGAATTTCTGGTGTTACCGTATTCTTAGATGATATTTTGGTAACGGGGAAATCCGAAAAAGAACATCTAGATACTTTAAAATTAGTTTTAAATAAATTAAAAAAGGCTGGTCTCAAAATCAGTCAAAGTAAATGTCATTTTTTCCAAACAAGAATATCTTATTTAGGCCACGATATTGATAAATATGGTATTCATACAAATTTAGATAAAACAAATGCGATTTTAAATGCAAAATGTCCCGAGAATGTGACGGAACTTAAATCATTCTTAGGATTGATAAATTATTATTCAAAATTTATTTCAAATGCAAGCACTATACTTAGTCCTTTATATTCATTATTAAAAAAGAATTCCAAGTGAAAATGGACACAATTGTGTAATCAAACTTTTTATAAAATTAAAGATATTTTAGCTTCACCCAAAGTGTTAGCACATTATGATTTAAAAATGCCTATCACTTTACATTGTGACGCAAGTTCTTATGGGCTAGGTACAGTGATCTCTCATACTTATCCAGATGGATCAAGTAAGCCAATAGCATTTGCATCACGAACCTTATCAGTTCATGAAAAGGGGTATTCTCAAATAGATAAGGAGGCGTTAGCCATTATATTTGGAATTAAAAAGTTTAATCATTATTTATATGGCCGACACTTTACCTTATTTACAGATCACCGACCATTAATAGCCTTATTTGGAAATAATAAGGGAATACCAATTTTAGCGGCCAGTAGATTGCAAAGATGGTCAATTATTTTATCAGCTTATCAGTATGATATAAAATATGTACCATCAAATAAAAATTGTGCAGATGCTTTATCAAGATTGCCTCTGCCGATTATTGATTCAAAATCAAACGATTTTGGTCATATTCATTATATAAATGAAATGTTACCAATTTCATATAAAGAAATTGCAATGAAATAAAAAAAGATAAAATATTAAATCAAGTTTATGGTTTTTGTTTGTATGGCTGGCCAGATTATTTAGAAAATAATGAAATCAAACCGTACTTAATACGAAAAGATCAATTGCATATTCAGCATGGTTGGTTAATGTGGGGTTATCGAATCATAATTCCACTAAAATTCAGAGAAATTATATTGAAAGATTTACATTCTGCACATTTAGGTATAAATAAAATGAAGTCAATTGCACGATCATTTTTCTGGTGGCCGTCTATGGATGAACACATTGCAACATTATGTGGTCAATGTTCTAGTTGTAATTTATTCAGATCAAATCCTGAGAAAAATATAATTCATCCATGGGCAGTACCAAGTAAACCATGGTCGCGAATTCATTTAGATTTTCTAGGACCCATATTTAACAATAAATATTTAATAGTAATTGATTCCTATTCCAAGTGGGTAGAAGTTTTTAAATTAAAAACAACTACTGCTGAAGATGTTATAAAAATTCTAAGAAATTTATTTTCACGGCTAGGCTTACCTGATATTGTGGTGAGTGATAATGGTCCACCATTCAATTCCTGGATATTTGAAAACTATTTAAAAATGAATGGAATTTTAGTAAAGCACTCTCCGCCATATCACCCAGCAAGTAATGGTGCAGCTGAGGTTACAGTCAAAATGATTAAACATGCATTAAAAAAGGCACATTTATCAAAAGAAAATCTAGACAACGCTCTGGATAAATTTTTATTTGACTACCGTATAGCAGCACATAGTAGTACAGGGGTGAGCCCAGCAAAATTGTTATATGGTAGAGAACTTAAGACCCGATTTCACTTATTAAGACCCGAAACTTATAGAATTATTGAAAATAGTAATGATAAATTTGTGGAAAAATGCAAAAAGTTTTCAAAATTTTCGATTGGGGAAAAAGTGTTAATTAGGGATTTTAAGAATTGTACCGAAACTCCATGGCAAGAAGGGGAAATTGCGAATGCAGATGGTCACGTGTCTTATGATGTCAAAATGGGCAACCAAGTTGTAAGAAGACATTCGTACCATATCTTGCCATTGAAGCGCAACTCAGTGTTATTACCATTTAATTCTGGGAGCGATTATAATTTAAGTGATAACGCGAATAGTGAAATTAAAGATAATAATAGTGTGAAGTTAAATGTAGAACCGGCGCCAGTATTAGCGGAAACAGTGACTGAACCACCGTACAATTTTCGTCCGCGTAAAAATATAGATTATGCAAATTAAAAAATATATCAATGTATATGTTTTTAAAATATGTTTTAGTTAAGGAAGAGGATGTTAGGATGTGAATTATATTCAGTTTATATTTAGTAAATGCGCGCGACGAGATTATTATAAAAAAGGTTGTTTTTTGTGTACTGTGTTCGGTCGAGAAATAAATCAGTTTTGAGTTTGCAATGAAAGTGTGTACATCGTTTTATTCCCCCATAACCCAAGTTAGAGCACCCAGCAATCCCCTTTGGTTAGAGGGGATGTCCGGGCCGATGGCAAAGCAAGGGTCAAGCTGTTTTAGCGAGTGTGCTAACGCCTCAGGTCACGTGCAGGTACCCCTGCACGAGTTAAGAGACGTATCTCGTTCCGCCCTCCGCGGCCAGAGCAGTCAAACTTCGCCTTAGCTGCGGAGACGTTCATCTCACTATAAGATATACAAATGTATTTATAAAGACAGATTAAATTAACGAGGGCGCCTTGTCTCTGGTCAGGCTTTCGCTCGAGTTGCGAGCAGAGAAGCTATTGCTAGCGCTCACTGTCACCGAACACGGCTAGGCAAAGTTAGTTAAGGCAAGGAGTTAGGCAAGGATGTTGCGGATGACCACTGGTAGGCCGGGGTGTGCCAGTGGAAACCCGATGGCAGCACGGCTGTAGAGAGCTATCGAGAGCGGGGTGCAGCAGATGCGACAAAACGAGTGCCTTGGCAAGAGGTGCAGAAATGTCGTCGACGTCTAGGACTCGAATTTTTACGTCTGTTCAAGTAATTGTGCTGATCTGAACTTTTTTTTAATTTTTTTTGTACTGCACCGCTGCTGCACCGTTTAACATTTATTTAATTTAAACCAATTATGTGCTGAAACATAATGCGAGTAGAGAACCAATCACAAAGCCGCATTCGAACTGTACATGATATGTTTCCCGAAAACAGAAGTTATATAGAATCTGATTGGTTCTAATTCCCGGACTCCGAGTAGAGCAGACCACCAAGGAATGACCAACTACAGCAGCAGACCGTCAGAATTCGAATCCGTTCTCCGAGCCGTTTTCACGGCAGCCGAACGGACCCATAAATTCTCGATGACAAATTCTAAGATCGAAAAGTCGTTTTCACGGCTCCACACCACACCATGGTCAGCAGCAACTACGCCCAGCAGTTCGCCAAGGCCCAGGCCGAGCACGCCCCAACGCGCACCCCACCGGACTACCACGAGCTATACCAAACTGAACTAATCGAGCGGACGTCACTAGCCATCACAAACGCCAAGCTAAAGACGGCTAACCTAGAACTCCGGGACAAACTGGAAAAGATGGCAAGACGCATCAAGGCGCTGTCCAGGTCAGCGACCCCGACGCCGACAACGCCGCCGACACCAACACCGAGGCCGATCAACAAGAAAAGGCTCGCACCACCAACGCCAGCAAGAAGGCGGCGCCCCCACCAAAGAAGGCCAAACAACCGGTCGCAAACGCAGTGGTCCCGTCCACCTCCCACATCACGACCCCACCAGCACCAACGTCTACCCCAGCTGTGTAGTTCAACACAGCTAAACTTCCCTTCGTCCCCCCTGCACACAGACCGCCTTCAGTTGTCCTACCAGCGGACACAAACTGGCCGGCTATCAGGGCCTTGATGGAATCACACTCCATCAAGGTACAACAAGCCAAATACGCAGCACGCGGTCTGCGTATTTTCCCTGAGACACCCAGGGACTTCCACACCCTCACGAGGGTCCTTGATGACAACGGGACGCCGTACCACACGTACCAGCTCCCGGAGGACAAAACGACAAAGGCAGTAATACGCAATATTGCCCCTAGCTGCACCGAGGCCAAGATCGCGGAGGATCTTAAGAACCAAGGCTTCCTGACACTCCTCGTGAAACGGATGACCCACAGGGACCAAGTGACCGGACAAACCCATCCCCTGTGGATGGTGTACATTCAACTAGACGGTGGCGTGGACATACACCGCATCCTCGCCGTCAAGAAGGTCCTGGGGCTCGACGTGAAAATCAAGCGGAAACATCACGATGGTAGCAAACAACAATGCTACCGTTGCCAGCAGCTACGGCATATGCAGAGCTGCTGCACCATGCAGGCGCACACTTGTCGCACAACTGCGAGAGGCCAAGGACGGTCCCGGCGAAGTGCGCAAACTGCGCTGAGGCCCATCCTGCGTCTTACAGAGGCTGCACTCGCTTCATCGCCCATGTGAAGAAGAGTGCCTCCACACCGAAGCCTCTCATGAAGAGCTTTGCCGCAGCCGCGGCGGGCTCCAACCAGCAGAAGACGACGGCACCAACGGCCTCCCCGGGGCCCGACTACGACAAGTCGGCACCATCGTGGCGGAGATGCTCCAGGTCCTCGGCGCGGCGAGCGGCCCGACAGACCACGCAACCATCGTGGCCACATCGTTCCCCAAGATCGTCCTGGCGATCTTGGGAACAAGAGTTTAGACAACATTAATCTCTTTTTGTTGCTTTTTGTTGTTAATTAAAATGTCACTTTTTGTCGAGACCGTAAGGTCGAGCAAAAAGTCATTCGAATGTGTCATTGTCACCCTTTTCTGACGATTGTAGAAAAGATTAGTTACAGAAAAATAACTAGAACACACAAATGGTTACGTATAAGAGTTGTTCAAAATGTCCTTCTTGGACTCGAATTCACTAATGACATTAGTGAACATTTGAGTAAACACGCGCTATTCTTTCACCGTCTTGATGAATTTAACTCAATCTAATTGTTACTAGGCCAAGTAAACCTATCGTTCATGAAAATGTACAAGCAACCTTTGAAGTGAGCTGGTGCGCCATCATGTTGAAACCACATTTATTGACGATTGAAAAATGGATTATATTCGACCTCAAAAAGTGTTTTCTAGGCCCGCTTGATAAATCACACTCATATTGTTTTTCTATTGCACAGAAAATTGACTCATTTTTACAAATAAATTGATATCTTGAAAACTAGAAAAGATAGATGCAGGGAATATTGGTATAGATCAATGTAGAATTTAATTCTACGTCAGAATATGTAAAAATATACCGGGTGTGGCACTTAAGACGCCTCGGACCATAGCTCCTTTACGATAAAAGCTATCGAAAAAAATCTAAGAACAAAGTGGTGCATAGTTACCGTCGCTATATTTTAAAAATATTTCTAATCATCAGTGGCGTGCCGTACTCCAGTGGCGTACCAAACTTATGTTTTTTTGAATGGAATGCCCTATTTTTTATTGCAGATTTGGAAAGTGCTCGACGAGTACTTATTTTTTTATCTAACATGTTATACCCTTCACTTTAGCGGTTTCGCTGTTATAACCCCTTCTTTCAAAATTGCGCCCCATTTTTGAGATTTTTTTGTAGAGAAACTAATTGACGCCGGCGCCTAAATTTTGAATTGAGGTACAGGTTAAGACCTCGTATACCTTCACATAATTTTTTTTCGGGTAATTTATGGAAAAAAAATAATTTTTGATTGATCTTCGTATGTTGTCATTTTTTCCGAAAATTTCAAATGGCACCCCCCTAAAAAAATTACGGCGTTGTACAGCCAAAACTCTAAATTTTTCATTGGTGTAAAAAAAATTACACATTGCATAACAAAATTTCGGAGAAAAAAGGAATTTCATCGCAAATGTCGGGAAACGTTTTCCGTTCCCAAGTGTGCCATGAGAAAACAAAAGATTGGTAATTGTCAAAGTACCAAAACAAATACACAAATACGGTCAACATAATAGTATGTACCTATTTATTCAACATGATATGAAAAATGCAGATAAAGAAAATTTAACAACTTAAACTAAATGTTCGAAATGACGACCTTCCTGCTGGAGGCATAACCGCAACTTCTGGTGATATACCGCAGTTCATTATTTTCGGTAATAACTGCCTTCTTTCTAACTCTCCTTGGCCGTTTCACACTTCCCGTAGTAGTAAATCTCTCCAACACTTTTTGAAACGCACGTTCATTTGGATGTGCCCTGTGCGGATATCTCGCAGCGTACACTCGTGATGCCAAGAAACAATTCTTGTTACATTCTCCAAGAATAAATATCATGTCAACCATTTCCTCTTGAGTTCGGAACATTTTTAGAACGTTTATCAAAAATGTCTTATGGCTGCTACTGGCGTCTAATAATTTACTTTGACAATTACCAATCTTTTGTTTTCTCATGGCACACTTGGGAACGGAAAACGTTTCCCGACATTTGCGATGAAATTCCTTTTTTCTCCGAAATTTTGTTATGCAATGTGTAATTTTTTTTACACCAATGAAAAATTTAGAGTTTTGGCTGTACAACGCCGTAATTTTTTTAGGGGGGTGCCATTTGAAATTTTCGGAAAAAATGACAACATGCGAAGATCAATCAAAAATTATTTTTTTGCCATAAATTACCCGAAAAAAAATTATGTGAAGGTATACGAGGTCTTAACCTGTACCTCAATTCAAAATTTAGGCGCCGGCGTCAATTAGTTTCTCTACAAAAAAATCTCAAAAATGGGGCGCAATTTTGAAAGAAGGGGTTATAACAGCGAAACCGCTAAAGTGAAGGGTATAACATGTTAGATAAAAAAATAAGTACTCGTCGAGCACTTTCCAAATCTGCAATAAAAAATAGGGCATTCCATTTAAAAAAACATAAGTTTGGTACGCCACTGGAGTACGGCACGCCACTGATGATTAGAAATATTTTTAAAACATAGCGACGGTAACTATGCACCACTTTGTTCTTAGATTTTTCTCGATAGCTTTTATCGTAAAGGAGCTATGGTCCGAGGCGTCTTAAGTGCCACACCCGGTACAAAACAAATATCATTATATTTGTATAAATAACATTCTGTATTTTAGGATTCCAAAAATAAATCACCACTGGGTACCTTGGGGTATTGGCTTTTTGTAGCCAACATTACAACCCTTCGATTTTCTTTCGTTCCGAGATACGTATTTTAGAGTGAATTATGACTAGAGTCCGGATTTATATTTTTTTACATGTTTTATTTGCTCTTTCATATGGAACTGGCGAATTGTGTCTATACGTTTCTCTCGGAAATAAATAAAAGTACCAAGTTTTATTTCGCATATAACTTAATATTTCGAGGTTTTGTTACATTAAACTTATTTGAGCATATATCCGCATATAACTACATATAAAGTCAATATTTCCATTAACTGTAATTGATTTTGTTGTTATTAGCTTTTATTGCTCATTTTTGCATCTTAATAACTGCAATCAAGAATTTGGAAACAGCTGAAATATCTTTAATTGAGGCTTTTAAAAGTATTGAAGAACTGTACGAAAATTTAAAATTAGTTTCCTAACTTTTGCGAAAATTTGAAGCGTATTATATCGAAACCAGGGATACGAAAAAATTAAAATGATTTGTGGAACTCATGTCATTTGACTTTACCTAAAATGAAAATTAAAATCAAATTTTGGTTCTACATTGTAATTCCAATTAGAGATGGGCAAAACTGCTACTTTTGAATCACGTTGCTACCTGTGATTGCTACTTTATAATATCAGTGATTTTAAACAATGACTGTGATCACGGTTAGTAAACGTCGTAACACCTTCTGAAATTGTTAATGGTTTCGCAAAAAATGTTTTTGATATGATTCTGCTATTTGTTCACCTGGTCACGTAAATAGTGTTCCTTTTGATATTATACCTGTGACTGAAGGTAATATTTTGGCTATATTATCGGCTATACCAAATAAACATACGACTATCCTTGATTCAGTTCAAAATTCGAGAAGTATTTGGAGATTTTTCAGAATCTTATAACAGAATGTTTGTTCCGTAAATTTAAAAAGTTGGAAAGTTTTAGGTATGTGCCAAATGTTTTCCTATTTTGGTTTTACCTCTGAAAAAATGCATCTTTTGAAAGATTATTTGCTTTGTTCTCGAAGGATTATTTTGATATAAAATCATTAACCAATGGAGATATGGATTTTTGAAAATTTTCTTTTTAATTTTTTGAGCACTTGGCCAAAAACATCGCAGAAAAAAATATAAAACGTGCAGGCAAAATTTCATAAAAAATGATCCTCAATGGCCAAAGTACCGCTTATTCGAAATTAATTTGGTTTTTGTAAATTCAACAATTTTCAATAGAGATATAGATTTTTGAAGATTTTCGTTTTAATTTTTTGAGCACTTGAATGAAAATATCGCAGAAAAAAATATAAAACGCGTAGAAAAAATTCCTTAAAAAAATATCCTCAAACTTAAAACTTTATTAACGGCTATACCTATACAATATACATAATGAGCACAGAAAGTGCTTTACAGTATCAACTTAAAAGTAAAATATTTAACGCACATAAGAAACATTTAAAATATTATTACTAGACACTATTTGTTGCCTTATTCTACATATAGGGCTATTCATTCCATAATTGGTGCTGTGAAATTCAGGCCTAAATGTTAATTGGGTTCTTTGTAATGAACAGAGGCTGCATTAAAATTTAACCTACTTAAAAGAAAACTAGAATTGACTAAGGCATTCGTTAGTTTAAAAAGAAGTACTAAGTCTGTGACAAAACGTCTTTCTCTTAGAGACAGTAAATTAAATGGTATAAATATCGCTTATTCAAAATCAATTTGGTTTTTGTAAATTCAACAATTTTTAATGAAGATATGGATTTTTGAACATTTTAGTTTTAATTTTTTGAGCACCTGAATGAAAACAACGCAGAAAAAAATAAAACGGGCAGATAAAATTCCATAAAAAATTATCCTCAGCGGCCGAAGTATCGCTTATTTGAAATTAATTTGGGGCTTGAAAATTCAACAATTTTCAATAGAGATATGGATATTTGAAAATTTTCGTTTTAAGTTTTTGAGTACTTGGCCAAAACATCGCAGAAAAAAATATAAAACCTGCAAGCAAAATTCCATAAAAAATTATCCTCAATGGCCGAAGTACCGCTTATTCGAAATAAACTTGCTTTTTGTAAATTAAACAATTTTCAATACAGAAAATCTTCAAAAGTTCTTTTGAAGATTTTCGTTTGAATAAAAACATCGCAGAAAAAAATATAAAACATTCAGGCGAAATTCCATAAGAAATCATCCTCAATGGCCAAAGTATCCTTAATTCAAAATCAATTTGGTTTTTATGAATTCAACACTTTTCCATAGAGATATGGATTTTTGAAGATTTTCGTTTTAATTTTTTGAGCACTTGAATGAAAACATCGCAGAAAAAAAGTAAAACGCGAGACAAAATTCCATAAAAAATTATCCTTAATGGCTGAAGTATCGCTAATTCAAAATCAATTTGGTTTGTGTAAATTCAATAATTTTCAATAGATATGGATTTTTGAAAATTTTTGTTTTAATTTTTTGAGTACCTGAACAAAAACATGGCAGAAAAAATATAAAACATGCAGGAAAAATTCCATAAAAACTCATCCTTAATGGCCAAAGTATTGCTCATTCAAAATCAATTTGATTTTTGTAAATTCAACAATTTTCAACAGAGATATGGATTTTTGAAGATTTTCGTTTTAATTTTTTGAGCACTTGAATGAAAATATCGCAGAAAAAAATATAAAACGGGTAGAAAAAATTCATTAAAAAATGTCCTCAATGGTCGAAGTATCGCTTATTTAAAATAAATATGTTTTTTTGTAAATTTCACAGTTTTTAATGGAGATATGGATTTTTGAAAATTTTAGTTATAATTTTGTGAGCACCTGAATGAAAACATCTCGGAAAAAAAATAAAATGCGTAGACAAAATTCAATAAAAAATGATCAGCAACGGCCGAAGTATCGCTTATTCAAAATCAATTCGGTTTTTGTAAATTTAACACTTTTCAATAGATATGGATTTTTGAAGATTTCTATTTTAATTTTTTGAGCGCATGAACAAGGAGCATTTTTAGATTTTCGCAGTTTGGTAAATTGTTTTTATTTATTTTTTTCAGTTCATGAAGTTTGTAATTTCAAAATTAGTTTCGTGGTATTATTTTAAACAGTATGTTTAGATAAATTAAAATGAGTTTTATGTCATTTTGGGTTTATTAAGTTAGCGGACTCATCACTTTCGATCACTCGAGTTTGTGGTTCAATTCCATGCCGGGCAAGAATTTTTTTTCGTTTTTATAAAATCTCAATTAATTAATTAATAATTGTTAGTAAATAAGTTGTAATTTATTTCATTTTATATGGTATACTACGGCATTTTATAAATATTTGTCTTTTTTATTAAATATTTATTTAAAATTTAAATACAATACCTTGCACAAATGGGAGAATAAAGTAATGAATATTAAATGACATTTAGAAATGCCACCTTGAATTGTCTTCTTACAATTATGTTTTAAGTAACAGTCACAGTTTAAGTAGCAATCACGGTTTGTCACAGTTTAAATAGCAGGGAGTAGTGATTTGAAGTAGGTGGTTTTAAGTAGCAGTGATTTTAAGCAGTGAAATTCACCTATTAGTAACAGTAACGATCTATGATTTTTTAATATAGGTAAAAAATCACAGATATGTGAAATATCGCCTATCCCTAATTCCAATAAATAAATTATCATCAGTTGCTATTCGTATTTTTTTATTTTGAATAATTTTGTCGCAAATATTGGGTAATTTTAAGCGCATATAAAAAAATTATAATACCTTTTAAGCGCATATAAAAAAAAATATAATGCCATTTTTTAGCGCATATAAAAAATTTATAATGCCTTTTTTTAGCGCATATAAATCCGGACTTTAATTATGACAAAGCACTAAATTAAAAAAAAACGTCAGATATCTCGAAAATGCTTAAATTTGGAGGTTATGTTACTTAATGATGACATCTTTTTTAAGTAGGTCATAAATAAATCTTGTATCCATAGCAACAACAATAAAACAACAGTTTTTTTTTATATGTATACCGGGTGTGGCACTTAAGACGCCTCGGACCATAGCTCCTTTACGATAAAAGCTATCGAAAAAAATCTAAGAACAAAGTGGTACATAGTTACCGTCGCTATATTTCAAAAATATTTCTAATCATCAGTGGCGTGCCGTACTCCAGTGGCGTACCAAACTTATGTTTTTTTAAATGGAATGCCCTATTTTTTATTGCAGATTTGGAAAGTGCTCGACGAGTACTTATTTTTTTATCTAACATGTTATACCCTTCACTTTAGCGGTTTCGCTGTTATAACCCCTTCTTTCAAAATTGCGTCCCATTTTTGTGATTTTTTTGTAGAGAAACTAATTGACGCCGGCGCCTAAATTTTTAATTGAGGTACAGGTTAAGACCTCGTATACCTTCACATAATTTTTTTTCGGGTAATTTATGGAAAAAAAATAATTTTTGATTGATCTTCGCATGTTGTCATTTTTTCCGAAAATTTCAAATGGCACCCCCCTAAAAAAATTACGGCGTTGTACAGCCAAAACTCTAAATTTTTCATTGGTGTAAAAAAAATTACACATTGCATAACAAAATTTCGGAGAAAAAAGGAATTTCATCTCAAATGTCGGGAAACGTTTTCCGTTCCCAAGTGTGCCATGAGAAAACAAAAGATTGGTAATTGTCAAAGTAAATTATTAGACGTCAGTAGCAGCCATAAGTCATTTTTGATAAACGTTCTAAAAATGTTCCGAACTCAAGAGGAAATGGTTGACATGATATTTATTCTTGGAGAATGTAACAAGAATTGTTTCTTGGCATCACGAGTGTACGCTGCGAGATATCCGCACAGGGCACATCCAAATGAACGTGCGTTTCAAAAAGTGTTGGAGAGATTTACTACTACGGGAAGTGTGAAACGGCCAAGCAGAGTTAGAAAGAAGGCAGTTATTACCGAAAATAATTAACTGCAGGTTCTGGAGGCAGTTATTGAAGATCCTCATACCAGTATCCGTGATATTAGTAGGAATCACGATATTTCAACGCGATCCGTACATCGTGTTCTTAAAAAGTACAAATTCCATCCATTTAAGATTCAACTGCACCAAGAATTGCAACCTCAAGATTTTCATGCGAGGCAAGATTTCTGCATGTGGGCTATCAACAAAATTGAGCAGGAGAAATCATTTCTTATGCGCGTATTATTTTCTGATGAAGCAACGTTCCATAGAAATGGGCATGTCAATCGCCACAACTAACATTATTACGCCGATGAAAACCCACAAGCCATGCGAATGATAAACCACCAGCAAAGATGGTCGCTGAATGTTTGGGGAGGCATACTTGGAGAACACCTTTTGGGTCCTTATTTCATCGAGGGGTACCTGAACGGCAACAGTTATTTGAGGTTCCTTCGCGACGACTTGGATGATCTCTTGGAAAATGTCCCTCTAGCCGCTCTTCGACAGATAGTTTTCCAGCACGATGGAGCTCCTGCACATAATAGCTGTGTCGTTCGGGAATTTCTCGATGAAACGTTTCCGGACTCCTGGATTGGTCGTGGGGGTCCTGTGAGGTGGCCGCCAAGATCACCAGACCTCACTCCCCTTGACTTCGTCCTTTGAGGCCATATCAAAGACGAGGTTTACAGGACGGTACCAACTACTGTCAAGGATATGAGGGAGAGAATCCGCGCGGCTTTCCGCGGTATATCACCAGAAGTCCTTAGGGCAGTGTCTAGAGCCTGTGAGTCGAAGTTGCGGTTATGCCTCCAGCAGGAAGGTCGTCATTTCGAACATCTAGTTTAAGTTGTTAAATTTTCTTTATCTGCATTTTTCATATCATGTTGAATAAATAGGTACATACTATTATGTTGACCGTATTTGTGTATTTGTTTTCTTATGGCACACTTGGGAACGGAAAACGTTTCCCGACATTTGCGATGAAATTCCTTTTTTCTCCGAAATTTTGTTATGCAATGTGTAATTTTTTTTACACCAATGAAAAATTTAGAGTTTTGGCTATACAACGCCGTAATTTTTTTAGGAGGGTGCCATTTGAAATTTTCGGAAAAAATGACAACATGCGAAGATCAATCAAAAATTATTTTTTTTCCATAAATTACCCGAAAAAAAATGATGTGAAGGTATACGAGGTCTTAACCTGTACCTCAATTCAAAATTTAGGCGCCGGCGTCAATTAGTTTCTCTACAAAAAAATCTCAAAAATGGGGCGCAATTTTGAAAGAAGGGGTTATAACAGCGAAACCGCTAAAGTGAAGGGTATAACATGTTAGATAACAAAATAAGTACTCGTCGAGCACTTTCCAAATCTGCAATAAAAAATAGGGCATTCCATTTAAAAAAACATAAGTTTGGTACGCCACTGGAGTACGGCACGCCACTGATGATTAGAAATATTTTTGAAACATAGCGACGGTAACTATGCACCACTTTGTTCTTATATTTTTGTCGATAGCTTTTATTGTAAAGGAGCTATGGTCCGAGGCGTCTTAAGTGCCACACCCGGTATATAAAAAGGAGTTTTATTACCTACATGTTATAAATAATAAATTCACGCTACAAATTAAATTAAAATTGTTAAAATCAATAAATAAATAATGAACTAACAGTATTAACGTTAGTACGAACATTCGGCCTTCTAGAAGGAAAAAATCAGTCAACTCAAAACTGTACAGGTAATTTCGACTGATTCTTTCCATTTTCACGCCGATGGTATTATAAAAAAAATCTATTTACACGATTAAATAATACATTCAAAAAAGAAATAACAATATCAGTTAGTTTGTTATTAATTAACATCACGACAAGCACAAAATTAATGACACAATTGGAAATATAATAATTCTATTACTTAAAATGAGAAATCTACAATCGAAGAGTCTTAAAAGATTTCAATAAACAAATTATCTATTGAAACAATTACTTCCCTGGCTAATGCCACGACGGGTATTGATGTGATACTATAGATAATTTGTGTGTTAAATTGTATCATTCAATATTCGTCGTGGTATTAGCCAGGAAATTTATTTTTATTTATTTACTTAAAGAACCCAACAGCCATAAATGCCAATTCAATAATCAGTACAAAAACAGAGAAAGTAGTGGTTTCAATAGATAATTTGTTTATTGTATTCTTTTTATAATCAAAAAAAAAAAAAAAAAAAAAAAGACCTTTATTGGCATAAAAATAAAATACAAATTACATTAACTTCCTTTCCTTCTCCTCTCCTTTTCCCACCCCAACCTCGCCAGTGTCTTCACCCCGGTTCCGTCCTCTCTCATCCATTCGTTCACTCTTTTTATAATCATATTTCTCATTTTAATTTTATTTATCTTCAAGAAGTCAGGGAATCTTTACTTTAATTTATTCAATTCTAAAACTTGTTATTACAAAAAGCTAAGTTTTTACCACAAATAATTTATTTTTATGTATTCACAATTCATAGGTGAATTTTTGTTTGTGTATATGAAATTATTGTGTATACAGGGTGTATTTGAAATAACGAACAGGCATTTAAGGGCACATACACAAAATATTTGTGAACCCAATTCCGTTTTTTGAATTTCCCTAATTTTTCGTGGTTTTTTAAACATTTTGAGAACCGATGCTTTTCTCATTTAATTAGGTCTGCATGGAATGTGTGTTTGTTTATTTAAAACGCGAGATACGATTTCTTGTCTCCGAAATTTGAAGTGTTATCGCAACGTTTTTTTTTTTTGTAAAAGATAAACAGTCCTCAAGTTCATTGACGCTTAAAGAGCACTCAGATATTTCCTACGCGCTTGTTGTAATTCGATATCTAAAGGCGATGCCGTTTAAAAATTGGGTCACATTACCACTGCCCCCAAACATGTTGCGTATTTTCACTCATTAACTTTAATAATTAATTGCGGGCTTTTTGTTACAGTTATAAACAAAATAATTGCGAATATTGTTTAAAAATAATATAATCTCTTTGTGGTTACGAGCCTGTTCGTTATTTCAAATACACCCTGTATACATAATAATAAATTATTTGTGGTAAAAACATAATAAATGTTTTATTTTTTGTATAAATATAGATGACCTCTTGGTAACGGTCGCAATCATAAATGACATGTTACAAGATAACAAAAATTTTTGCTTGAATAATTTTATGGCTGATAATTCAATTCGTGAAAGTTCAGCAGAGGAGGCAACGATAGAAAACAGTCGCCCAATACTTGCTTTCTTTATAAGTGTAAGTGCACTATGGAATTTTTGAATTTTGGGTTTAAGGCGCATCGACAGATGTCATTCGCGTAGTTGCTATGGAGACGAGGTAACATCTCTCTCTCTTTCTCTTTTAACCTCCTCTACGAGAGTTCACGAACAGCCATTGCTATGGAAATAAGTGTTTACGTGCAGAAGCAAACGAGGATTTTACAAAAATGTCAAGCATTTATCAGATTATGCAACAGACGTGCATAATTTGAAAAGCGTTGTCGTCATTTTTAAGCAATTAAATAAGCCAGGCGATTGCAGTACTCACAAATAATTTAAAGCAATGGAATGTTTTCATAATTAAATAAAGCAGTCTTGTATTGTACGCTGTAAATAAATAAATAAACTCAATTTATAATTAAAATTTAAAACAATTAACACTTATCAAAGGATGTTGTTTATAAATAATTTGAAACAATCAAGTGTTAAGTGTTTTAATTCAGAATAGTCAGAGATGTCAGAGACTTCAATCATATGTCAGTTTATAATCTTTAAAATTCAATTCGTGGATTGATTAAGAAATACAGCTTTTTGGTAATCTAAACCCTAAACCCTAAACAAATTCTGGATTCATTGATTGCTTGGAAAATTTCGAATATTGATAATAGGCAATATTTTTATCTTTTGCATTCTTAATATTGTAAAAGCTGACATACTTAAGACACGTTTTAAAAAAAATCGGTCGTTATCGAATTCAATTTTAATAATTCATGTCCGAGTTGTTCTTTGCGATGTCGATTCTTCGTGCTTGTCGATTTATTTGGTGAACAGTGGTGAGGTGTGATGTTACTTGAGGTTCTAATGCAGGACCCGTTTCCGACAGGTAAACCTCGAGCAGTCTTTCGCTTTCACGGCTTCCATGACGTCCCCGAGGTGGTGGGACACTCCGGACAGGACTTCCGGATGCACCCTGAAAATTGGAAACCTAAAATTAAACGATAATCAAATTATTACTTTGGAAACTCAAGACTCAATAACTTTGTTTTATATTTGCTGCTTCAGTTGCAGCAGAGCATTGTGAGGTAGTCTCTTAGTGTGATAATGGCTACCTCTTTGTCGGAATCATAGTTAGAATGTAAACTGAAACTTCATATACAGAGTGGTGATAAAGCTCTGCACAAAATTCATAATTGCTCTATTAAATGTTTTTAAAGAAAATCGCTTATTTTCTGTTTATTGTTGATGAATTTTTGGCGCGCTCATAAATATTGTGACTAGTGTTTGACGTGTGACGTCGCTAGTGTTTGACGTGTGACGTCGCTAGTGTTTGACGTGTGACTTCACTAGTGTTTAACGTGTGAAGTCATCGGCAATTTTTATAATTGCATTTTTTTTATTTGCTCTTAATTCTCTTTACAGTCACATATTTTTTAAATGGAATTCGATTTTTTTTATTTGGCTACTTTTGTAGAGCTTTTAATTCTCTTTACAGTCACACAATTATTTTTATAAAATACTTATCCATTCCTTCCCCAATCACCACCCTGTATATAGGACTTAAACGAAGTTATTGTGTCTCATTTCCAAATTATATCCAATATGTATGTACTACGAACTAAACGCCTCATGTAACTTCCTCCGATTTGTTTTGTGATATTTAGCATATTTGTCGATTTTTTTTTAATTTTGAAAAATTTTCTTGATCGTTACGAAGAACATAAAAATGCGCAAAATTAATGATTCGTTGTGTTAACTTTCTATGGAAATTCAAAGGAGTATTATTTATAGATGAATTTTATCATTTTAAAGCTAATTTGTTAAGGGGAGGCGCTACACCCATTCAATGATTTTTTTCGATATCTCCTAAACTATTTGATATTTAAAAAAATAGCTGCATTAGTTCTCGATTATCTCCAATTATCTAAGGCTTTCCGTGAAGATTTCTAACGAATTCATAATAATAACAAAGATAATTTAGAAAAAATAATAACATTGAGAAAATCCAGACGGTATGTTCTGGTATTTATTATCTTAAATTTATTATATAAGTAAAGTTTTGCTTATTTTTGGGTATTAATTGATATATCTAATAAAATGTAACTTCGAAATATGGAACCAGCTTACGGCGTCACCAAGCGGCTTGGCTTAAAACAAGGGGTGCGGATATATTTGGGCGGAGTTCCATGCCGTACCGATAAATGTGCGTTGACTCGTTTACAACTGTGTTAAGCAATTTTAGCCGATGCGTGCCGTCCGTCCGATTCCGACAAGTGTGCGCGTAGCTTTAGACAAATAAGTGAATCTCGCTGAGTAAGTTTACTACGTTCACGACCTTCGTTAGTTTACTTTATGTTACAAGAGTAACTTATATTGTATTGTAAGCTTTACATATATATTAAGAAATATTTAAAAAAAACGAAGTAAAACTGCTGTTTTCTGCAGTGGCGGCTCGTGAAACATTTTGATGGTACAGCCACCGTCTCCTTTTTGAAGAAAGAAAAAACGATCATTGAAAACCTTTACTTGTTGCAGAAGCATTCAAAAAATTAAATAAAGACGCAAAATAGCCTGCATTAAATCTGCAATACCGTTCTTCGTCCACGTTAAAATAAAATGGATTGTTTGTGTCTTTCGCTCAAAAGTTATCCTCAAAACAAAAACAATTAAAGACGAATGATTTTTTTGGTTCTGTCTACATTTATTCGATGAGTACAATACTTTTCAGGAAGAATTTTTAAAATCGGCTATTTTGTTCAAATTCATCTCCTCAAAACCACAGAATAATTGAACAACGATTTTTACTTTCTCCGTTACGAAGTACGAGAAAGTATTATGATCGTGATTTTTTTATCAAACATTTTTTTTGCGGAAATATTCGTTTTGGGGTCCCTAGATACCATTTCAACAATTTCTGGAAATTTTTACTTTCTCCGTTACGTAGTACGAGAAAGTATTGTGATCGTGATTTTTGAAAAAAAAATTTTTTTACGGAAATATCCGTTTTGGTGTCCCTAGATGCCATTTCAACAATTTCTGGATTTTTTTTTGTGCTGTGTGTGTGTGTGTGCGCTCTGTATTCAAAAAAACTAATAGAGCAATTGATATGAAACTTTGAACATCCGTCTTATTTGATAATTTGTAGAACTGAAAAGCTTTTGGTAAAATTTCGTTTACCGAAAGTGGGCGTTTACCTTAACTGTTTTTTGTGTTTTGACAATATTTTCTTCAATATGAAAAATATCACAAAAACATTTAAACAAACTTTGAATACAATAAAGAAATAACCATCTTTTGCTTGAAAACATTTTTCATAAAATCATGTTTATGCGAGAAAAAAATGTATTTTTATTTTTTTTATTTTTGGTTTATAATTATAAAACGATAATAGTTACAGCAAATTTATGTTAATAATAATTGTAAAGAATGCTAAAATGAACAACTTATAAAGAATAAGTTTTTTTTTAGAAATCCCTTTAGTTTTTGAGTAAACTGAGTTTTTGAATTTGAAGTATAATTTTTCCATCTTTCATAATTTTGACGTTTTAAACGTGTTTCATCCGAATTTACACAACGCTCGCTGTACATTTAAAATATGATTTCAATTAAAAATAAACCATGAAAACGTAAATATAAATGACCATGATACCATCAAGTCGGAGAAAGTAACATGATGGCCACATCACCATTTTTTAAATCTACCTCTATTCAGCGAGTACAATATTTTACTGAAAGAATAATCAAAATCTGGTTATCAGTTCAAGAGTTATCCTCCAAATTCAGAAAACAATTGATAAATTTAATGTTTTGATCTTATCTGCATCTATTCGACTACAACACTTTGCTAAAAAAAATTGCCAAATTTGGTCATCCGTTCAAAAGTTATCCTAAAAACACAATTGAAGATTAATGAAAATGTTTGGTCCTATCTACATTTATTCAATGAGTACAACACATTTCTGAACGAATTTTTAAAATCTGCTATTTTGTTCAAAAGTTATCTGCTCAAAACCACAAAACAATTGAACAATGAATTTAATTTTTTAAATATTTTATACATCTATACGGTGAGTGCAATACAGAATTTTCAAAATCTGTTTATCCATTCAAGAGTTATCCTTAAAGACCAGAAAATAATTGAACGACAAATTTATTTGTTTGGTCTTATCTACATCTATTCGACGAGTACTTTTTACTTTGCTGGAAGTTTGTACTTTTGAAGCAAATTCCTCGAGAGAATAAATTTGTTGAATTTTTTAAATCGTTGAACGCATTTTTTGTTTTGTTTAAAATCTGAGATGCACCGTTTTTTTATGTATTTTGTGCTTTTAAACGAAATTCGTCCAGTGATTAATTTTTTAGATTCTTTTAAATCGTTGCAAATATTTTTCGCTTTCCTGGTTGAAGTTTGGATTATTGCCGTTTTGTTTCCACTTAGGATGTGGCAATTGTTTTGTTGGAAAATCAAAAGTGTATTGCAGTTTTATTGATTTTGAGCACAAATTCCTTGGTTGACAATTAATTTAAAATTATCCAAATCGTTGAATGCATTTTTCGTTTTTCTAGTCTAAGTATGGATTGTTATTTGATGATTGTTGGTCCGAAATTGGATATAATAAATAATGTTACATTACCCTGCAATTGGATATACCGGGTGCTGATCCGACCGCTCGGTAATAGCAATTCACATGTAAAATCACACTTTTGCAGTTTCCTGCTCCCCTAATTATTTTAGAGCAAAAGCATAAGAGATCAAAGTTGTTCAGAATTTAGAATGCTATATGATAGGTCCGTATTTATTTTCAAAATAGTACTAAGAGTAGAAGAAAACGAAGATATAAATTAGTAATAATTTGAAAAAAATAGAGATCATGGCTAGGACTGAGACAGGGATGCCCGTTAAGCCCTATGTTGTTTAACCTATATATATATATATATATATATATATAAGTGAATTGGAGGAAGTTCTGAGGAAAGGGCAGTCGGGAGGAGTAGTGATTGGGAAGAACAAGGTGTGGATGCTGGCGTATGCGGACGATATGGTGTTGATGGCGAAAGATTGGGAAGGGATGAAAGACATGTTGAAGAGAACGGAGAGGTATATGGAGAAGAGGGGGCTGAGCGTGAACGTGGGGAAGACAAAATGGATGAGATTTAGGAATAAGGGTAGAGAGGGGAGCGTGAAAGAGTTGAAATGGAAGGGAGAGGTGATTGAGAGGGTGAAAAGATTTAGATACTTGGGGTTTATGTTTAAAGGGACAGGGGGATATGAGGAGCATGTAAGATGGGTACAGGGAAAAGCTAGGAAAGCGTGGGGTATCGCGTGGGAAAAATGGGGAGTATGGATGAGGAATAATTTCAGTGTGGCGTGTAAGGTGTGGGATGCGTGTGTGAAGTCGATTTTAATGTATGGAGTGGAAGTGTGGGGGGTGAAGGGGTATGAATGTGTGGAGAGGGAGCAGCTGTGGTTCCTGAAGCAGATGTTGGGAGTAGAAAGATCGACACCCAGCTATATACTGCTTTAGGAGACCAATAGAGGAAAGATAGAATGTGAGGCAATGGAGAGAATGGTTAGGTCTGAGATGAGGTTATGGGGGCTAGGTGAAGAGAGATTGGTAAAGGCGGTATGGAAGACATGCATGAATGTAGGGGGGGGGTAAATGGAGGAAGGAGCGAATGAAAATGTATGAGAGAGTAGGACTGTCTGAAGTGAAAGTGAGGGAATGGTTAGAGAGGGGGATAAATGTAGCAAAGGGGGTGAAAGAGAGGATGATTGAAGTGGAGGGACAGGAGAGACAGGGACGGATTGAGTGCAGTGAATATAACGACATGTACGGGAGGTGGCAGGTGCATGGAAGGAGACCCAAGTATTTGGATGCGGACGGATGGAAGAGAGAAGAAAGGGTGGCCTTAGCTAGGGCCAGGTGTGGATCGGAAGAGAGAGGGAGGAAGAAGTGGATGGGTGAAGAATACATGAGGTGTGTATTGTGTGAGGATGGGAGGGATACGTGGAACCATCTGGCGGAAGAATGTGAGGGAGTGAATGGAGAATGGATGGGAGAAAAAAGGAATAAGAGGTTAATGGAATGGATGAGAGAGGACGGGGCCGGGGTAACGATACTGCAGAAGCTAGGGAGGGAAAGGGAAGATAGGGAGAAAGAATTAGTGGAAGTGAAGGAGGTTTATATTTGAGGATGTAATTTTGTTGTAGATGTAGTTGATGTTGTAGATTTTTTTTTTTTTTGAAAAAAATAACAATAGCCATGATTTTATAAAAAAAATTTGCGTCATCAATAACTATCAGTTCTTTTTAATAAAATCAAATTAAATGGTCAAAGAGACCTCCATTAACGGCTAAACATTGACCAAGTCTATCATAAAAATTTCTGCGAACATTTGCTAGTTGCCGATTCGTTATTTTGTTGCATTCTTCCGTAATTTTGTTTTTCAGAACCTCGATGTTAGCATATCTAGCACCGTATATTTTTGATTTTAAGTGGCCCCATATAAAGAAGTCGTTTGGTGATAAGTCTGGTGAACGAGCTGGCCAATTCACCGGTCCGCCTCGTCCAATCCAGGTATTTGGATAGCAAATATTTAAATACTCAGTGACGTCTCTTGCAAAATGCGCAGGACATCCATCATGTTGAAACCATACCACATTTTCTCCTGCGACAGCATCTATGGCGGGGCCAATCTCCGATTGAAGCAGCTCAAGGTATTTTCCCCCGTTTAAGTGCCCATCATTGAAGAAGGGGCCTATAATATTAGATCTGTATATTCCTAACCATACGTAGACTGACTGCGGATATTGGGAATGGTTATCGATCACTAAATGCGGGTTATCCGTATCCCAATAGCGATAATTTTGCACATTTGGCTCTCCATTTATGGTGAAGGTAGATTCGTCAGAAAAACAAATGTTGTTAATGAAATATCTGTCCACATTGGCCATTTCCATTAGTGTTTCACAGAAAACCATCTAGAATACCTGTCTGGCTCAAAAATCTCCTGGTGATTCGAAAACTTGTACGATTTAAACTTGTTCTTCTTTAACATTTTAAGAGCGGTCGTATTGTGCAAATTTAAATCGTCGCCAATTTGCCGAATACTAATGCGGGGATTTGCAACGGCCGCAGCAATAACGTTTATTTCGTTTACATTATCTCGCACAATTTCTTCTTCCTCGGCTATATTTGAAGTATGCTTTAAACAGGACTGGCAGGGTTTAAAAACGGATCCATATTTTGCTTGGTTTGCAATCACGTTCTGAATCGTGGAAATAGCGGTTATCGGCCGATCGGGATATAAACCAGCAAATAAGTTTCGAACTTCATTTACACTACTACCGGAATAAAACCACTTCAGAAATATGTTTTTTTCAGCAATTGTATAAGACATTATTATGAATTACTTAATTGAAAAGCGCACTTAAATATCGAAACGGAGTGCGATTTTACGAAAAGTCA
Source organism: Ocypus olens (assembly GCA_910593695.2). NCBI lineage: Eukaryota > Metazoa > Arthropoda > Insecta > Coleoptera > Staphylinidae > Ocypus > Ocypus olens. The sequence continues at coordinate 32,051,246 of OU343063.1, read as the reverse complement.
AAACTGACAGTTGTTGATGACGCAAAATTTTGTTGAAAAATCATGGCTATTGTTATTTTTTTAAAATTATTAATATCTTCGTTTTCTGCTACTATTAGTACTATTTTGAAAATAAATACGGACCTATCATATAGCATTTTAAATTCTGAACAACTTTGATCTCTTATGATTTTGCTCTAAAATAATTAGGGGAGCAGGAAACTGCAAAAGTGTGATTATACATGTAAATTCCTATTACCGAGCGGTCGGAACAGCACCCGGTATGTCTATTGGGAAGTAAATGGTTATTATTATTATTATAACAGAGTATTTTTAAATTTTTCGAATTAAAAAATAAACCCCCCCCGCCCCAAGAAATGTTTTACTGCACGTGAAGGGGCGGCCAACTCATCATTTGCACGCGGGCGGCCAAGGGTCTAGGATCGGCCCTGCAGCAGATCTCCCATCGGAACAATCCAGATCCAGATCCAGAACCTCTAATTAACAGTTTTCGAGATATTTGACATTTTTCAAAACTTGGTGCTTTTTCATAATTCGCTTTAAAAATACGTATCTCCGAACAAAATAAAATCTGAGAGATATAATATTCGCTATAAACAGCCAATATCCGGAGGTACCCAGTAGTGTATTATTTTTGGAATTCTAAAATACATAGTGTTCAAAATTACTTACCACATTTACTCAATTGAAACCATAAAATTTCGATTTTTTAAATGCTTTAAATGCTATTTTTGAATACTCCATACGTATTCTGACGAAGAATTCAATTCTGCATTGATCTATACTTCATTTTCAAGATATTAGCATGTTTGTCAAAATACGTCAATATTCTGTGCAATCGAAAAACAATGGGAATGAAATTTATCAAGCGGGCATAGAAAACAAAAATTAACAGTTGTCAGAATCATATTCTAAGCTAAAATGATTTTTTTTAATTTTCTTGCATAAATAGTTATTTTTGTATTAGGTGCTTTTATTTTCATTAAAATGTCACATTTTGTCGAGACCGTAAGGTCGAGAAAAAAGTCATTCGAATGTGTCATTGTCACCCTTTTCTGATGATTGTAGAAAAGATTAGTCACAGAAAAATAACTAAAACACACAAATGGTTATGTTACAATCATATGTATTGCCTATAAGAGTTGTTCAATATGTCCTTCTTGGACTCGAATGTAAGTATGACATTAGCGAGCAATTGAATCGTAAACACGCGCTATACTTACACCATCTTGATGAATTTAAATCAGTCTAATTGTTACTTGGTCAAGTAACCCCCGCCAACAATCTATCGTTCATGAAAATGTACATTTTTTGTATTTTTTTTATTTCGGCGTTACGCATTGCCTTGGTTCTATGACCATTAGCCATCATCAAATGTTTAATAGATATATAAGTTATAAATTAAATTAATAAATGAACAAATGAATAATGAAAGACGTTTACAACAACTACGGACCCGAACGAATACTTCTCGAAACCGAAAAGTCTTTCGCCCGGGCTGGGAATCGAACCCACACGGCCGCGGTGCAGCCGGCACAAGCGCTCGCCTGTACCCACTATACTAACGGACCGCCCCTGAAAATGTACATGCAACCTTTGAAGTGAGCTGGTGCGCCATCATGTTGAAACCACATTTGACGATTGAAAAACGGCTTATATCCGACCCCAAAAAGTGTTTTCTAGGCCCGCTTGATAAATCACACTCATATTGTTTTTCAATTGCTCGGAATATTGACTCACTTTTACAAATAAATTGATATCTTGACAACTAGAAAAGATAGGTGTAGGGAATACTGGTATAGATCAATGTAGAATTTAATTCTACGTCAGAATATGTAAAAATATACAAAATAATATTAGAGTTGACTAAATGTGGTATGAAATTTTAAACATTCTGTATTTTATAATTCCAAAAATAAATCACCACTGGGTACCTTGGGGTATTGGCTTTTTGTAGCCAACATTACAACCCTTCGATTTTCTTTCGTTCGGAGATACGTATTTTAAAGTGAATTATGAAAAAGCACTAAATTAAAAAAAAAACGTCAGATATCTCGAAAACGCTTAAATTTTGAGATTATGTTACTTAATAATGACATCTTTAGTAGATAAGCTATGACAGTTCTCCCTCAAAATCCCATAAGAATTTACATAGAGGTCTCAATTTACTTTTTCATCCCCTAAATAATTATCATTTTCATCCCCCAAATTTCCTCGACCACAAGGGCCTTAACCAATCCAGCCACCCCTATGAGAGTTCTCCCTCAAATTCCCATAAGAAATTTAGAGGATGAAAAAGTAAATTGAGATCCCCTGCGTCATTGGGGTGGCTGGATTGGTTAAGGCCCTTGGGGTCGAGGAAATTTAAGTGATGAAAATGATAATTATTTAGGGGATGAAATTTAGGGGATGAAAAAGTAAATTGAGAGCCCCATGTAAATTCTTATGGGATTTTGAGGGAGAACTGTCATAGCTTATCTACTATCATTTTAGATAATAAGGTCTAATCTTGTATCCATAGCAACAACAATAAAACAACAGTTTTTTTTTATATATATAAAAAGGAGTTTTATTACCTACATGTTATAAATAATAAATTCACGCTACAAATTAAATTAAAATTGTTAAAATCAATAAATAAATAATGAACTAACAGTATTAACGTTAGTACGAACATTCGGCCTTCTAGAAGGAAAAAATCAGTCAACTCAAAACTGTACAGGTAATTTCGACTGATTCTTTCCATTTTCACGCCGATGGTATTATAAAAAAAATCTATTTACACGATTAAATAATACATTCAAAAAAGAAATAACAATATCAGTTAGTTTGTTATTAATTAACATCACGACAAGCACAAAATTAATGACACAATTGGAAATATAATAATTCTATTACTTAAAATGAGAAATCTACAATCGAAGAGTCTTAAAAGATTTCAATAAACAAATTATCTATTGAAACAAATACTTTCCTGGCTAATGCCACGACTGGTATTGATGTGATACTATAGATAATTTATGTGTTAAATTGTATCATTCAATATTCGTCGTGGTATTAGCTAGGAAATTTATTTTTATTTATTTACTTAAAGAACCCAACAGCCATAAATGCCAATTCAATAATCAGTACAAAAACAGAGAAAGTAGTGGTTTCAATAGATAATTTGTTTATTGTATTCTTTTTATAATCATGTTTCTCATTTTAATTTTATTTATCTTCAAGAAGTCAGGGAATCTTTACTTTAATTTATTCAATTCTAAAACTTGTTATTACAAAAAGCTAAGTTTTTACCACAAATAATTTATTTTTATGTATTCACAATTCATAGGTGAATTTTTGTTTGTGTATATGAAATTATTGTGTATACAGGGTGTATTTGAAATAACGAACAGGCATTTAAGGGCACATACACAACATATTTGTGAACCCAATTCCGTTTTTTGAATTTTCCTAATTTTTCGAGGTTTTTTAAACATTTTGAGAACCGATGCTTTTCTCATTTAATTAGGTCTGCATGGAATGTGTGTTTGTTTATTTAAAACGCGAGATACGATTTCTTGCCTCCGAAATTTGAAGTGTTATCGCAACGTTTTTTTTTTGTAAAAGATAAACAGTCCTCAAGTTCATTGACGCTTAAAGAGCACTCAGATATTTCCTACGCGATTGTTGTAATTCGATATCTAAAGCCGATGCCGTTTAAAAATCAGGTCACATTACCACTGCCCCCAAACATGTTGCGTATTTTCACTCATTAACTTTAATAATTAATTGCGGGCTTTTTGTTACAGTTATAAACAAAATAATTGCGAATATTGTTTAAAAATAATATAATCTCTTTGTGGTTACGAGCCTGTTCGTTATTTCAAATACACCCAGTATACATAATAATAAATTATTTGTGGTAAAAACATAATAAATGTTTTATTTTTTGTATAAATATAGATGACCACTTGGTAACGGTCGCAATCATAAATGACATGTTACAAGATAACAAAAATTTTTGCTTGAATAATTTTATGGCTGATAATTCAATTCGTGAAAGTTCGGCAGAGGAGGCTACTATAGAAAACAGTCGCCCAATACTTGCTTTCTTTATAAGTGTAAGTGTACTATGGAATTTTTGAATTTTGGGTTTAAGGCACATCGACAGATGTCATTCGCGTAGTTGCTATGGAGACGAGGTAACATCTCTCTCTTTCTTTTTTAACCTCCTCTGCGAGAGTTCACGAACCGCCATTGCTATGGAAATAAGTGTTTACATGCAGAAGCAAACGAGTCTTTTACAAAAATGTCAAGCATTTATCAGATTATGCAACAGACGTGCATAATTTGAAAAGCGTTGTCGTCATTTTTAAGCAATTAAATAAGGCAGGCGATTGCAGTACTCACAAATAATTTAAAGCAATGGAATGTTTTCATAATTAAATAAAGCAGTCTTGTATTGTACGCTGTAAATAAATAAATAAACTCAATTTATAATTAAAATTTAAAACAATTAACACTTATCAAAGGATGTTGTTTATAAATAATTTGAAACAATCAAGTGTTAAGTGTTTTAATTCAGAATAGTCAGAGATGTCAGAGACTTCAATCATATGTCAGTTTATAATCTTTAAAATTCAATTCGTGGATTGATTAAGAAATACAGCTTTTTGGTAATCTAAACCCTAAACCCTAAACAAATTCTGGATTCATTGATTGCTTGGAAAATTTCGAATATTGATAATAGGCAATATTTTTATCTTTTGCATTCTTAATATTGTAAAAGCTGACATACTTAAGACACGTTTTAAAAAAAATCGGTCGTTATCGAATTCAATTTTAATAATTCATGTCCGAGTTGTTCTTTGCGATGTCGATTCTTCGTGCTTGTCGATTTATTTGGTGAACAGTGGTGAGGTGTGATGTTACTTGAGGTTCTAATGCAGGACCCGTTTCCGACAGGTAAACCTCGAGCAGTCTTTCGCTTTCACGGCTTCCATGACGTCCCCGAGGTGGTGGGACACTCCGGACAGGACTTCCGGATGCACCCTGAAAATTGGAAACCTAAAATTAAACGATAATCAAATTATTACTTTGGAAATTCAAGACTCAATAACTTTGTTTTATATTTGTTACTTCAGTTGCAACAGTGCATTGTGAGGTAGTCGCTTAGTGTGGTAATGGCTACCTCTTTGTCGGAATCATAGTTAGAGTGTAAACTGAAAGTTCATATACAGAGTGGTGGTAAAGTTCTGCACAAAATTCATAATTGCTCTTTTAAATGTTTATAAAGAAAATCGCTTATTTTCTGTTTATTATTGATGCATTTTTAGCGCACTCATAAATAATATGTGTTTGACGTGTGACATCACTAGTGTTTAACGTGTGACGTCGTCGGCAATTTTTATAATTGCATTTTTTTTATTTGCTCTGAATTCTCTTTACAGTCACATATTTTTTAAATGGAATTCGATTTTTTTTATTTGGCAACTTTTGTAGAGCTCTTAATTCTCTTTATAGTCACACATTTATTTTTATAAAATACTTATCCATTCTTTCCCCAATCACCACCCTGTATATAGGAGTTAAACGAAGTTATTGTGTCTCATTTCCAAATAATATCCAATATGTACTACGAACTAAACACCTCATGTAACGCCTCCGACTTGTTTTGTGATATTTAGCATGTTTGTCGATTTTTTTTTTAATTTGAAAAATTTTCTTGATCAGAATACTTTCCCGTACTTCGTTACGAAGAACATAAAAATGGTGATGTGGCCATCATGTTACTTTCTCCGATTTGATGGTATCATAGTTATTTATGTTTACACTTTCATGGATTGTTTTCAATTTAAATCATTTTTTTTTAATGTACATCGAGCGTTTTGTAGACTCGGATGAAACTGACGTTTAAAACGTCAAAATTATGAAAGATGGAAAAATCATACTTCAAATTCAAAAACTCAGTTTACTCAAAAACTAAAGGGATTTCAAAAAAAAAACCTATTCTTTATAAGTTGTTCATTTTGGCATTCCTACCATTATTATTAACATACCGGGTGACCCAGCGATCTGTAAAAGCTCCATAACTTATTTGCCATTTGAGATATCGACTTCTAGTTTTCATAAACTGGTACCTACACTTATTCTACATATTTTAAAAATCGGTATGTTTTTGTACAGGGTGTCCCAATATACGTAACAGAACAAAGTTATGTTTTTTTAAATGGAACACCCTATATTTTATACTTTATTTTCAACCCTCTTGAGAAGCTGATAAAAATAGTATAAGATACCATGGGTCTATAATGGACGGTTGGTTAGTTATGGGCAAATTTGTGGCAAAAACAAGGACACATTGAAAACATTGCAGAAGCGCTCCTAGCAAAGCTAGCGTCATTTTTAATACACTAAAGAATTTTCCACATCATGAAGAATAATACAAATCGGCTTTGGTTCTTCTTTGTTCATACTGCTATACAGGGTGTCAACATATGCAAAATAATGGATAACTATTTTTTTTCAAATGGAACACCCTATATATCTTGCCACCAATGCATGGAATTTTTAATAAGCTTTCTAATGATGTACAATTTGTATAATAAAATATTAAGGATTTTTGAGATTTATCCATAAAAACATTTTTCTTTTGTCACCTCCTGCTCATTTTTGGATTTTCAGCCAAAACTATGCATTTTCTGAAAAATAATAAGAGACCAAAGTTGTAGAGCGGAAAATTTTCGATCGATATAGGCCTTTAGACTTTTCCAATAATGTGTGCATTGCCCGCCAGAGTGCGCAAAATCGTGACCGTATATGCATTTTAACGTTTTTCTCAAATTTTTTGTTAATTAATTGCACTATACTTTATTTTCCACGTCCTCTAACAGAATAACGGGTAATTATAGAATTATTTAAATGACCTACATCGATTGAAAATATTCCGCTCTACAACTCTTAAAAGAAGCAATTTTTGCCCAAAATGCATAGTTTTCGCTAAAAATGCAAAAACCATCGAAAAACGCAAAAATTGATACATAAATTTTCAATTTGCATTTTTAGGGAAAACTATGCATATTTGGCAAAAATTGCTTCTAATAAAAGTTGTAGAGCGGAACATTTTCAATCGATATGGGCCATTTTAATTTCCCTATAATTTCCCGTTTTTCCGCTAGAGAGTGCGGAAAATAAAGTATAGTGCAATTTATTAATAAAAAATTTGAAAAGAAAACGCTCTGGCGGGAAATGCACGCATTATCTTAAAAGTTGAAAGACACATCGATCGAAAATTTACAACTTTGGTCTCTTATAATTTTTCCTGAAAATGCATAGTTTTGGCTGAAAATCCAAAAATCAGCGGAAGGTGACAAAAGAAATATGTTTATATTGATAAATCTCAAGAATCCTTAATATTTTGTTATACAAACTGTATATCATTAGAAAGCTTATTAAAAATGACATAGATTGGTGGCAACGTATATAGGGTGTTCCATTTGAAAAAAAATCCATTGTTTTGCGTATGTTGACACCCTGTATAGCAGTATGAACAAAAAAGGACCAAAGCCCATGTGTATTATTCTTCATGACGTGGAAAATTTTCTAGTGTATAAAAAATGATGCAATCTTTGCTAGGAACGCTTCTGTTTTTAATGTGTACATGTTTTTGCCATAAATTTGCCTATAACTAACCAACCGTCCATAATAGACCCATTGTATCTTATACTGTTTTTATCAGCTTCTTAGGGGGATTAAAAATAAAGTATAAAATATGGGGTGTTCCATTTAAAAAAACATAACTTTGATCTGTTATTTATACTGGGACACCCTGTACAAAAACATACATATTTTTAAAATATGTAGAATAAGTGTGGATACCAGTTCAAGAAAACTAGAAGTCGATATCTCAAATAGCAAATAAGTTATGGGGCTTTTACAGATCGCTGGGTCACCCGGTACATATAAAAAAATTTTTTTTCGAATAACATAGATTTTATGAAAAATATATTCAAACCAAAGATGTTCATTTCTTAGTTGTCTTCAATATTTATATGAATATTTTCTTAATATTTTCCATATTTAAAAAATTATCGAAGAAAAACAAAAAACGGTTAAGGTAAACACCCACTTTCGGCGTATGGAATTTTACCAAAATCTTTACAGTTCTTCGGATTATCAAATAAGACGTATGTCTAAAGCTTCATGTTATTTACTGTATTGGTTTTTGAGATACAGCGCACACAGACACATTTTTTACTTTCTCCGTTACGAAGTACGAGAAAGTATTGTGATCGTGATTTTTTTTTCAAAAATTTTTTTTACGGAAATATCCGTTTTGGGGTCCCTAGATGCCATTTCAACAATTTCTGGAAAAAAAAAATTTGTGTCTGTGTGTGTCTGTGTGTGTCTGTGTGTGTCTGTGTGTGTGTGTGTGTGTGTGTGTGTCTGTCTGTGCGCGCTGTATCTCAAAAACTAATGAAGCAATTGATATGAAACTTTGAACATCTGTCTTATTTGATAATCTGAAGAACTGAAAAGCTTTTGGTAAAATTTCGCACATCGGAAGTGGACGTATACCGCAACTGTTTTTTGTTTTTTGCCAATATTTTCCTAAATATGAAAAACATCACAAAAACATTTAAACAAACTTTGAAGACAACAAAGAAATGAACATCTTTTCCTTGAAAACATTTTTCATAAAATCATTTTTATTCGAGAAAAAAATGTATTATTATTTTTAAAATTTTTGGTTTATAATTATAAAACGATGATAGTTACAGCAAATTTAAGTTAATAATAATTGTAGAGAATGCTAAAATAAACAACTTATAAAGAATAAGTTTTTTTCGAAATCCCTTTAGTTTTTGAGTAAACTGAGTTTTTGAATTTGAAGTATAATTTTTCCATCTTTCATAATTTTGACGTTTTAAACGTCAGTTTCATCCGAGTTTACGCACCGCTCGATGTACATTTAAAATATGACTTTAATTAAAAATAAACCATGAAAGCGTAAATATACATGATACCATCAAGTCGGAGAAAGTAACATGATGGCCACATCACCATTATTTTCAATATGCATTCCTGTTAAAATGTATGCCTGTCTGGTTGTGCGCGCTGTATCTAAAAAACTACTACTTGAATGAACATCAAACTTTGAACATAAGCCTTATTTGATAATCCGAAGAACTGAAAAGCTTTTGGTAAACTTTCGTACACCGGAAGTAGGTGTTTACCTTAACCGTTTTTTGTTTTTCTCCGATAATTTTTTAAATATGAAAAGTATTATAAAAGAACTCAAACAAATCTTGAAGAAAGCAAAGAAATGAAAATTTTTTGCTTGAAAATATTTTTCGTGAAATGTTTGGTTTTTGAAAAGTAATAGCAATTAATTTTTTTTTTATAATTTTTGGTTTAAAATTATGAAACGATGATACTTACAGCAAATGTATTTTAATAATAATTGTAGAGAATGCCAAAATGAACAACTTATATAGAATAAGTATTTTTCGAAATCTCTTTGGTTTTTGAGTAAATTGACTATTAGAATTTAAAGTATAATTTGTCATTTTCATCTTTCATAATTTTGACGTTTTAAACGTCAGTCTCATCTGATTTTACTAAACGCGCTATGCATATTCAAAATGTGATTTCAATTGAAAATAAACCATGGAAGTGTAAACATAAAGTACTGTACCATCAAATCAGAAAAAGTAACACCATTTTTTTAAAAAAAATTTTGTCATTATTTTAGAGTTTCGGATCGTATCTTAATTTGAGGTTGTGTTATTTTTGGAGCAAATTATTTTTAGACCAGAATTTTTGTGTTCGTATTTTATATTTTTTGCCTGTTTCTTCGATTTTTTTCCTTTAAATTCTTGATTTTTTTCATAAATATTCTTTATGTTGGTCCTAATTTTAAAATGATCTGTTGAAATTTTTGACTTTTTTGGTCAGTATTTTGATTTTTAAGCTCGTGCTTTCGATTTTGGTCTAAATTTTCGATTTTTTGCCACAATTGTTGAATTTTTATTTGTATTTTGGATTTTTTTGGTCTAAATTTTTGATTTTATGTCCTAAGATTTCTTTATTTGGCTGAAATTTTCCATTTGTTTATTAAGATTTTCGATTTTTTAATCTGTATTTTTTATTTTCAGCCCCAAATTTTCGGTATTTGGTCCAAATTTTGTTTTTTTCGTCCTATATTTTAAATTTTTTTATTTTCAATTTGAGTTTCTGTTCAGAAACTTACTCTGAGCTACAGGGTTATTTTGAAGGTGAAAACGGCAAACTATTTTTCCTTTACTTGAATTTTTTATCTGCATTTTTGGGTCTCTGGCCTGTAACTTCGTTTTCTATTCCAAATTTTTGATTTTTGACCTAAATATTCTTTATTTTGGCCTAAATATTCTTTATTTTGGTGTGAAAATTTAGGTTGCGTGTTAAAAGTTTCGATTTTTTGGTCTGTATTTTTGATATTTAGGTCCTAATTGTTGTTTTAAGTTTTAGCTTTTTTGTGTTATACTCGTATTTTAAATTTTCTAATCTGAATTATTGATTTTTATGAGCGATTTTTTTGCCGGTATTTTCGAGTTTTTTGGTCGATTTTGGATTTTTTGCCCTTTACTTTTTAACCTGAATTATTGTTTTTTATTTAATTTTTTTTGCATTATTTTCGAGTTTGTGGTCGGAATCTTATTTGAGCCAAAGAATTATTTTAGGGGCTAGCTAAATATTTTTTCTTTTACTTGAATTTACAATATTTTGGTCTGCATTTTTTTGGTCTATATCTTAGATCTTTACCTTTACCTGTTTTCGCCTCAATTTATTAAAGATTTTTAATTTTTTTTTTGCCTAAATAATCTTTATTTTAGACAACATTTTCGATGTGTTTGTTGAAATTTTCGATGTTTTAGTTTGCGTTTTTTTATGTTTAGGCCATAGTTTTCGATATTTGGATTTTTTGGGCCTATGTTTTAGTTTTATTGTTTAATTATTAATTTCTATCAGCGAATTTTTGATTGGCGAATATTTTAGATTTTTAACCTAAAGCAGCGATTTTTTAATGTTTTGCCAGAATTTTCAAGATTTTGGTCTAATCGTCAAATCGGAGAAAGTAACATGATGGCCACATCACCATTTTTTTCCAGAAATTGTAGAAATGGCATCTAGGGACCCCAAAACGGATATTTCCGTTAAAAAAAAATTTGAAAAAATTTTCACGATCACAATACTTTCTCGTACTTCGTAACGGAGAAAAATGTGCAAAAATTAATGATTGAAATTCAAAGGTGTAATATTTATAGATGAATTTAATTTTAAAGCTAATTTGTTAAGTAATGAACTGACACAATTTTTCTTATCGTGGAGTGCAATTCTCGCCTCGTCCAATTCAAGTTTCTTACGATGCCGTTTTATTTCTAGGTGAGATAAATCAATTGTTTTTGAATGGGAATTAAACAGAGCACTATTTTAAGATTGGTTTTGCAATTTTGGAGCTATTTTCTTGAATTATTGAATTTAAACAATTTATTTCTCCTATAGTTAAATATTTCATGTCTTCCGGGTCAAGTGTCGAGGGACGTCGTCTTACTTCTATTTGGGTAACATCAATTGTTTTTTAATGGGAGGCCATAAACGCTTAATACTTACACGAATTCTGTAATTTTAAAACTAATTTCTTAAGTAGTTAATTCTGGACAATTTTTCTAATAGTCGAATGTAATTTATGAAAAAAAAAACACCAAAAAGAGTGTACAGTGTGGGCAAAATTCGACGATTCTATGGGGGATCTTGATAACTATAATAGACAAAAAGGGGTAGCGCATCCTCCGCCTCTTTTTTGGAGAAAAACTCAATGGTGAAAACTAAATTTATTCATCAATCATTCAATTCATAAATTCAAGTCAACTTTTTTCATTCTATAAATATTGCAATAGCTCAGTTGTTTACCATTTGACAATTAAAGTTACTTATTCAGGCACTTTTTACTTTCTCCGTTACGAAATACGAGAAAGTATAGTGATCGCGATTTTTTTTCAAAAATTTTTTTTACGGAAATATCCGTTTTGGGATCCCTGGATGCCATTTTAACAATTTCTGGAAAAAAAAATTGTGTCTGTGTGTGTGTGTGTGTGTGTGTGTGTTGCTGTGTGTGTGTCTGTCTGTGCGCGCTGTTTCTCAAAAACTAATACTTTGAACATAAGTCTTATTTCATAATCCGAAGAACTGGAAAGCTTTTGGTAAAATTTCGTATACCGGAAGTGGGTGTTTACCTTAACTGTTTTTTGTTTTTTGCCAATATTTTCCTAAATATGAAAAATGTCACAAAAACATTTAAACAAACATTGAAGACAACAAAGAAATGAACATCTTTTGCTTGAAAACATTTTTCATAAAATCATTTTTATATGAGAAAAAAATTTATTATTTTCTTTTTTAATTTTTGGTTTATAATTCTAAAACGATAATAGTTACAAGCAAATTTATGTTTATAATAATTGTAGAGAATGCTAAAATGAACAACTTATAAAGAGTTTAGTTTTTGAGTAAACTGAGTTTTTGAATTTGAAGTATAATTTTTCCACCTTCCATAATTTTGACGTTTTAAACGTCAGTTTCCTCCGAGTCTACAAAACGCTCGATGTACATTTAAAATATGATTCCAATTGAAAATAAACCATGAAAATGTAAATATAAATGACACCATCAATCGGAGAAAGTAACAGGACTCATTTTTAACGACGATTTTTTCAGGACTTCTGTTTCAGGACTTTTCTTTTGCAGATTTTTTTTCCAGGATTCTTTTTTCATGACGTTATTTTAAAAAGTTTTTGTTAGGGGCTTTTCTTTAGAACTTTTTTCAGGAACTTTTTTAATGCCTTTTTTCAGATCTTTTCTAAGGCTTTTTGCAAGAGTCTTTTTGGGATCTTTTTTGCAGGATAAAACTTTTGTTACGACTTTTTTCAGAACTTTTTCAAGACTTTAATAATAAATAATAAACATTTTATTCATATTGGGGAAAATACATGACATAATTGATAATTACTATTAACTACTATGTATCTACTTTATTTTCAGAACTCCTTTTTGGGGCCTTTTTTGAGGACTTTTGTTTTAAAATCTATCTTTTTCTATTTTTATCAGGGCCCTTTTTTCAAGACTATTTAAAAACTATTATGTTCAGGACCTTTTTCAGGGTTATTTTTTAAGACTTTTTAATGCCTTTTGTCAGGACTCTTCTAAGGCTTTTTCAGGACTATTTTCTGGAAATTTCTCGGGTCTTTTTAGGACCTTTTTCAGGACTGTTTTCGGGACTATTTCACAGGCTTTATTCAGGGCTTTCTAAGGTCTTCATTCTGATTTTTTTGTAGGCTTTTTCGGTACTTTTCCTCTGGATTTTTTTTATCGGAACTTTTTCTAGGACCTTATTTTCAGGAATTTTTTATCCGGATTATGTTTTCGAGACTTTTTTAATGCATTTTGAAAGGTCTTTTCTAATGCGTTTTTCATGACTTCTGTTAGGACTATTTTCTCGACTTTTTCGGATCTTTTTTAGGACCTTTGTAAAGACTCTTTGCAGCATTTTTTTAGGATTTTTTATGGTCTATTTTACAGAGTTTTTTTCAGGACTTTTTAAGGCCTTTTTCGAATTGTTTTTTTTATTAAACAAACCAATTTTATTTCAAGATCAACACGATATGATAGCAAAAACGCAGAAAAATCAGCTATAGGCGTAATTAGAGCTGAGCCAGCTATTTCCACTCGTAAAATTAAGAGGAATCTGGGATTTCAATTTTGAAAAACATAAATTTAGGCCTTATACTATTCGAAAACAACATTTACAAAATCTTCAATTCCAATTCTTTTTACCGTTGTATTATTTGGACGCATGAAGCATACATTATTTTAGCTCTGCAGGAATACTGAATAGGCGTAACGTGCATTATTGGTCTAATTCCAAGTCTCACCATATTGTTGATGTCCAGTGCGAAGAACGCCTCGGTTGTAATGTTTGGTGTGCCCTAATAGGAAACAGAATTTTACCATACGAAAGAAAACCTTGACAGACTACGTTATTTTCCATTTTTAGACCAATACGTTTAATAATATACTATTTCCTGATATTATGGTCCTCCATTTGTGCATGCGTTTGGTGTCTATTCGTGTTCTTTTTTACAAACAGCAAACATTCCAAGGCAAACATACACGGGAAAGTTTTAGTGTAGTAAAACTCGATTTACAGTGCTCTCTATCCGCAAATTGCATATAGCCCTAATTGATCTCCTTTGAAGTCCAAATCTCCTTTCGCAAATACTCAAGTGCCCTCAAGCTAATAAACAGTACGAAATATGCAACTGACATAAGGCAAGATTGTTAAAAATGTATATCTAAAAATATCCCTCTAGCGCTATCTGACGATTGACATATGTAACCATGTATTTTACTTGTAGTAGCCATTTTGTAATAATGTCAGTCTAAGTTCAACCAAGACCGTGTTCACATCTATTTAACCACTGTGCACTTCCAACAGGTTGGAAGACCCACGTGTTGAGAATTAGTTGTGAAAATAGAAGTTTGTGACATAATGACTGCAGGTTATCTAATAAATGCTCCCAAGTTAAAAGGACGCGAGAACTATGACGATTGGGCGTTTGCAGCAGAAAATTTCCTCATATTAGAAGATTTGGCGCAATGCATACAAACACCAAGCGGAGACACGGATGACGCCAACGATAAAAAAGGCTAAGGGCAAGTTAATATTAACTCTGAATACGCCTCTGTATGTTCATATTCGAGATGCAACAACCATCAGGGAGTTATGGTTAAAGTTGAAAGCAATATTTGATGATTCAGGTTTTACACGCAGAATCAGTTTGCTCAGAACATTAATTTCAACCAGGCTGGAGAACTGTGATTCGATGGGTGCTTATATGAATCAAATCATAGAGACCGGACAGCGATTGAGATGAACGGATCCTTGCTGTTGGCGGGATTGCCGGAAAAGTTTTCCCCAATGATAATGGCGATTGAGTGTTAAGAATGTATATCTAAAAATATCCCTCTAGCGCCATCTGACGATTGACATATGTAACCATGTATTTTACTTGTAGTAGCCATTTTGTAATAAAGTCAGTATGAGTTCAACCAAGACCGTGTTCACATCTGTTTAACCACTGTGCATTTCCAACAAAAATATGCGGAAAGTAGTGTTACTTGTGGAAATTAATTTCTAACGATAAGAAGTTCGAATAAATATATATTTTTGCAGTTCTCTCGCAAGTACATCACCATGCTTATTCTAAGTTTGCTTGCCATTCATGACTAATGTACTGTGCATGAGTTGAGAGAAGATCAGTTGATATAGATTCAATTGTTGTTTCGCTTGCATACAAGATAACAGAATATTTAGTATAAATATTAGGTAAATAATTTATGTATATTAAAAACAGCAGAGGACCGAGAATCGACCCGGCGCACAGTGGGGCAGCGGACCTGAAAAGCGGCATTAAATGAAAAAAATATATTGCTTATACATGTTTTTTTTTGTTACTACTCCCTACCCTACCACCCTGAGCGTAAGATACCGAGAGAGTACAGTCGAGCTCCGTCATTTCCGGAGACTGCACGTGTTTTATTATCGCTTGTTTTAAATCTGTTTTCGTGCGGTTATAGTTAAAGTTTATATAAATTCCACTTTTTCGTCATGGAACCTTCATCTTCAGGTAATAATTAAATAATTTAGTCACTTGTACTTGCAAAACCGTGTATATTAGTTTAAATTAATGCATCAAATTAAAATAGACGCTATGATTTCAATTTTAAAATTATGTGCACAAATACGTAGATTATTAGTTATGTTCGCGTTGGTTTTTTTTTTAAGAACAATTGCTGTACTTTCCATTGCCATTTTTTATTTTTGCCCTTTTACAGCCTTTTTTTATTTACAGCGACGAGTTCTAACACACTTTTCATAACGCGAAAAGAACTTTTTGATATTATGAGAAGTTCTGAGCAAAAAAAAATTGAAGACCAATTCAATTTTTTGAGAGAAAAGATTAAAACACGGACAAATTGCCATGCTGAAAATATTAAAAATTTGAACAAGAAAATATCTCATTTCAAAACAGATTTTAATTTTCATTGGACGAAAGCGCATAGAGAACTAGAAAGGTTCAAAAGTAATAAAATTTGGCTAGATACATCTGTTTCATTTCCTCGATATCTAACAGAGAAGAAACGTGGCCGCCCGGAAATTTCTTTTGAGAAAAGCTCTGAGCGATCGAAGAGACAAAAATCAAAAGAACTAAGAGTTTCTACGGATCTCTCTTTGTTAAATTACGCGACACAAATGGCCTTAAGAGCTACGGGACAAGTGCAGGCCTCAAAACTTTTGCAAGAAATTACCAACACGAGTCCAAGACGAGCGAGTAGGTACAGGGAGGCATACAGAAAATCGGACGAAATGCAACATATAACAGGCGGCAACCATATGTCAGGAGAAGAAGCCCTTTCCACAATGATAGAAGCCAAGCTCACTAGGCACCAATATAATATTATTAGATCCAAAGACCCGGAAAGGTTTCCGTCTTATAAAATAGTACAGGTTGCGAAAAAAAACTGTTATCCGAATAAGGATGATGTTACTATCACACCTACTTCTGCAGAAGTAACTGTTCAAGCTCTATTAAATCACACTGCTGAACGATTGATAAATGTACAGAAAGAAGTTGTACTACATTGAAATCAGACCAGCTGAAAAAAATTGTGCTTGATTTCAAAATGGGGGTTTGATGGTAGCTCAGGCCATAGCTCATATAAACAAAGGTTTATTGGTGCGGATGCTGAAGATTCCAGTGTTTTTATTTCCTCGGTGGTGCCCCTCCGATTAATTTGTGAAAACTCCGTCAATCAAGACATAGTTTGGCAGAATCCACGTCCTTCTTCTACTAGATATTGCTGCCCAATTAAAATTAATTTTGTAAGAGAATCAACTCAAGTTTCAATCGCCGAGAAGGACCGAATAGACCGACAAATAAAAGATCTTACAAGCTCACTAATGACACTTGAAGATAAGATGGTGCTAGTGTCCCATAAACTCTTATTTACTATGATAGATGGAAAAGTGTGTAACTCGTTGACAGATACAGCTTCTACACAACGTTGTTACATCTGTGGTGCAAGTTCCAAAGACTTTAATACTATAGAGAAATTATTGAAAATACCATATGAACCCGCAACTTTACAATTAGGTTTATCAGTGTTACACTGTTGGATCAGATTATTTGAATGCATTTTGCGTGTGGCTTATAAACTTCCAATAAAAAAATGGCAAGCCCGAAAAGATGACAAAGAAATTGTCCGTGCACATAAAGTTCGCATTCAAAATGATTTTAAAAATCGGATGGGACTAATAGTTGATCAGCCTAAGCCTGGTTTGGGAAATTCGAATGACGGTAATACCGCCAGACGTTTTTTTAGGAACGCAGATTTGGCTTCAGAAATTACAGGCGTAGATAAAATACTAATAAACAGTCTACATGCAGTTTTAGTAGCAATATCAAGTGGTTATGACATAAATATTAATAATTTTAGAAACTTTGCCCTTGATACTGTTAAGTATTTTGTTAAAATGTATCCCTGGTTTTACATGCCCCCTACTATGCATAAATTACTTATTCATGGGCCAGACGTAATTTCGGCTTTATTGCTGCCGATTGGTCAATTGTCAGAAGAGGCCCAGGAGGCTCGAAATAAGGATTTTAAAAAATATCGGGAAAACTATTCAAGGAAATGTTCTCGCGAAAAATCTAATGAGGATGTTTTCAATCTAATGTTAATTACTTCTGATCCTGTAATAACTAGTCTAAGGCAACTATCGAAAAAAAAAATTAAAGCATTTTCCCAAGGAAGTATTCAATTTAATAATTTCCCCAGATTTACCATTATCCGACAATACTGAAAGTGATAACGATTGTTCATCTGATTTATCGGATAGTTAAAACAATAGCATAGTTAAGTAATTATTGGTAACATTTTGCATTTAAGTTTTAGTATTAACTTGTCTTTTAGTTAATAAGAAGCGCAGAACGCCGAAAAACATAATAAAACAATATTAAATTAAGATTTTATATTTACTTACATCCTGATTCAAATTAATCGAATCTAAATCCTTTAAATCCGTCCCATGAAATTGATGTCAACTTTTGGTGTACCTTTCCCCACTGTGAGATTTTTTAATTATTCGTGGATGTGAAAGTTTCTACAGAAATGATTTTAGTTTCCACCCTGTGAGAACGTACGAGATTTTGTTAACTAATTTTTTATTAATTTTAAAGTTAATTCTATATGAAACCGGAAATGTTTTTTTAGGTTTTCGTGGCGTTAGAAACCACCCTATTTTATCGAATACATTTTTTTCACTATTTTTTTGCTAATTCGTAGGTCAAATACTATACGAATCCAAAGTTTCAGAATTTTACACCGCTATTTCAATTTCCATCCCCTTAAAACCACCCCAGTATATCAAATATGTTAAAAAAAAATTTTCCTAGATCACGAACTTAATTTAGCTCAGCTTCATAAGTTTCAGAATTTTACACCGCTATTTCAATTTCCATCCCCTTAAAACCACCCCAGTTTATCAAATATGTTAAAAAAATTTTTTTCCTAGATCACGAACTTAATTTAGCTCAGCTTCATAAGTTTCAGAATTTTACTGAGTCCATTTCTATTTCCATCCCTTAAGAAACACCCCAATTTATCAATTAAATTTTTTAAATTATTTTTCCTGTAATCACGACCTTAATTGGAACAAGTTTTGTAAATTTCAGAATTTTGGCCAGAAAAATGTTCTTTCTGCCCCACTGTGCGGCGGGACGTCATGTTTTATGAGCATATATGCTGAGTACTTATCACCTTTCCGTACCATTTGATACCATCACAATTTCACAATGAAAGGAGTTTATTATTATTACAACTAGATGGAGAAAAGTTGTAACAATAAAGCTTTCGCAGGAGTATCTCGCGTGAAACACAGTCAAACGCGCCTTTTACTAGGGCCGAAAAACGTACCGATGGAATACATTCCTGTTTCAAATTCCAAGAGGATTTACTCAGTAAAACTAATAGCTGCGTCACTAGTTGATATTCCCTTGCGAAAACAACGTTTGAGAACAAATTATTCTCTTTTATAAACTAACTAAGTTGGTTAGATAGTATTCTTTTAATGAGTTTAGCAATGAGAGACAAGAGCTATATTGGGCGATATTAACTCATATCACTAGCATCCTCTTTTTTGAGAATCGGAATAACAGCGCACTTCAGGGTTTCTGGAAAAATTCTAGATTTAATGCATGCATTGATCAATTTACCGCCTTACTGCATGATTTTTATTTTTATGAAACCAAAATAATTATGAATACCTTTAGTGATACACTTATTGGGAAAAATATTAAAAAAAATGTTATATTTATTTTTTACAAAAATACAGGTTGTGCCATATCTGGCACGCAATGCAGTAACGGAACCTAATTTCATATGACATAATAGAAAACAATTTCTGTCTTTATTTAACTCTTTGCTGCATACAGGACTACAATTTGAACCACTAAATTTAGGCAAACTGTGACACATCGGCCTACAAAATAGACCACAAAGTTTGCGGTTTAACCGACTGTCAGTACATATAACGCAAATGCTAATTCTGGCAAAAATCTCTTGTTTCCAGATGCTTATGAAAACTAGATACTTTCTTCTAGGCAACCCCATTAGTCTCTAAAATATATCTAAAGTCTGTTGGTTATATACAGAGAGCTATGGAATTTAAAGAATGTAAATAGTATGCGAGTTTAAAATGGTGAGCGCAGCGATGAAATAGAAAATATTTTTTTTTTTTGGCATTTTATTTTCAATGGGCCGCTCTGTTTACCGTGTGTTCGAGGGTATAAGCTGTGGACCAATATATTTTTTGTGATAGTTCGTTCATATCTCGCTGAACACATGGTCCGACCGCTGTACCACTCAACCAAAAGTTATCGCTCCGCTTTTCCATGAACGTAGACGTCTTTCGAAACGGCAATTATAAAGTTTGTCGTTTATGCCCATTATTTACAAATAATTTAAACCATAAACATATTTAAATATGTTTTAAGTTTAATTATATATTGTGATACTCAAAAAAATACTTTATTAATAGATTTTATTAATAATTAAAACGATAATATTACTGAATTTATGCTGCGCCACTGGTAACGACCATCGGCACATTCCACGCGCATTCCATAGCTCTTCCTATATCTCGCACAGGGTATAAATATAAATTTTTACCACTAGCCGCTAAATAAAGCTAAAAATATATGCAAACTGCTTTGTGCGATATATGGCACATTATGCAGAAAGGGGTTAATGCCGCTATAATAAGTAATATTAATTATAATAGGGATTTTCAGGAAATGTGCTGCCAACAATTTTCGACTTTCTGATCTCACGGTAGAACATTAGTTTTAAAATGATTTTTTTACACCACTCAATTATTAACGTGAAAGCTAAAAGAAATTACGCTCCGAACAATGATTTTATATCACAATCATAATCACGATCACGTATTGTATTTAATAGACTTATTGTTCTCGCATCCTCGGGCACCCGGGCGCCGAAGAAGAAGAAGAAGAAAGGAACACGAGCTCTTTAATTAGATTAGGCGACTTTTTTTTCAACTTCCTCACACATTAATAATAAAGGTGTTTTCTGTTTTGACAGATTCATTGATAGGATTTGATGGATTTAATTGAATGTAAACCACCCGTTCCGTCACCATTCATCAGGTTTACAGCTCGTTTCCGTTTCCGTTGCCAAAAAAAAACTTATTAATAATGACACATTTAGAGGATGTGTGTGATGAAAAATTACTAAGATGCGAAAAGTAATTAGTTCATTTTAGATCTTTAAGTTTCTAAACTCGATACTCAATTATTTTACCAATAAACAAAATTATAATGTTAATTTATAATATGCAGTAAGAGTGGAAGATCATTTTGCCGAGTTGAATTTCATACTTTAACCCATTTGGGCCCATTGTCCTTGTAGGAGGCAAATTTACTTATAATGTAATAAATGTTATTTGATACTTTTAAATATGTTTGAGTGAATTACAGGGTTCTACATAGTCCATGCAATGTTACACCTAAACGACACAAGGGGCGCTAGTAAGCGTGTAATTATTTATTATTTTTTAACATGTTTTTACAAAAAATAAAAAATAAAAACAAAAAAATTCCGTGGGTCCAAATGGGTTAAATTAATTTTTGATGATGTGGAGAAATCTTAAATTTAAAAAAATAACAGATTAAGTATAAATTATTGTTTCTCATCAATGAGAACGCATAGATTCGTCATGAGGGTCAAATCATTCTATTGTTTTAAAAACAGATTAGATCAATTTGTTAATTACAGATAACAATGAACACTTTATAGGCCGGCTAGTTCCACGAATAACCGCAAATGGCGTTTTATCTAGAATGTTTCTGATTGTCCGTTTATACCCCCGAGAAATATTGCATTGCCACAACACATTTATATTATTTTTTTGCCCCATCGGTCATTTTATTTAATTTATAAGCTTTGCTCTCCGGGCGGTTTGATCAACTTACGGCCCATGGCTCCATTGTAAAGTATGTTCATTAAAAAAAACCTCAAGTGTGCCATGATTTTTTATTTTTTTAAATTTAAGTTGGTAACACATTTTGAGGTTATGTTACTTATGTTATGTTCCTACCGATAAATTCATTTCCTGTGACAAACGACGCGGTGAAATTGTAGGTTCATCTTCCAAAATTTCTTGTCCTGAGTACGTTTGACTGGTCCACCACTTCCCGGTTTACGGAGACATAACAGATCATGATAAAGTATTTTTAAATTCATCATAAATAATGGGAACGTTAGGAAATTCTTCCTGAAACTCTGCCAAAGGTGCGTCGAATGAATACACCCAATTTCCGTCCAATTTAGTCCCATTTCGGAAATACCTTTCAACCAGTAACATGTTTTGCTGGTTGCTGTAAACCATTGTGACCACGGAATAATTGTGACTTTTAGAAAGATCTGACGTTTTGTATGTCAATTCCTAACATGTGTGCCAACTTAAATTTTAAAAAATAAAAAATCATGACACATCAGAGCGCATTAGCCGACTTGACAGAATTCACATTTTCGGAGTGTCATTAAAAATAAATATTTTAATTAATTAATTAACCAATCGATCGGGCAAAGAATAGTATAAGCATCTCGGGCGTTAGTGCTACCGGTCTCGGGTAAATATTATCCTCCACCGTTATAACGCACTTGCCTCCCTTGATACTTAACATACTATTAACGGGATTTTGAAAGCCAGGCCCGGTCCGGCCCGACAGTGAAAATTTAATACCCGGCTAGGCCCGGCCCGATAAAATGAAAACGTGCTGCGAGCCCGGCCCGGCCCGGCCCGGAGCTGAGTATTCAAAGCCCGGTCCAGCCCGGCCCGGCTCTGAAAAAATTGAATTAAAAAAATAAAATTTTTGGACCCATGTACAATTCTTAAAATACATTGATTCATGTTAATAAAAGTAACACAATTTATTTTTCAGTGCACTTAGTTGTTACTGTCCAAACTATAATAAAATTAAATTTATCTAAGCCCGGTCCGGCCCGGTCTAAATTATCAATCAGAAAGCCCGACCTGGCCCGAAGTTTAAAAAATGGTGATGTGGCCATCATGTTACTTTCTCCGACTTGATGGTATCATTTATATTTACGCTTTCATGGTTTATTTTCTATTTAAATCATATTTTAAATATTCTAGCGTAATAAACACTATTATTATTATTATTATTTTGTAAAATGGCGGCGGTGACTATAAGCCGTTCGCACTCCGAGAGTGAAATAAGTATCTCTGAAATCGATAATAACGGAAAAATTTGCTTCAGTTGCAAAGATCAAGTTAATATTCAAGGTGAACAATGTTTTATATGTGAAATGTGCTATCATCTAGAATGTTTCAAGTCTGAAAATAAGTTTGGTGTACCAGCGTGTTCAGCATGTGAAAAGAACGGAATACAGAAGAGTAGTCTGCAATTATGTTGGCAAATGAAACAAGACATTACAACGATCAAGAATCTACTAGAAAAACAGGAAAAGTCCATACATCATAAAGACAAGGTAATTGTAAATCTGGAAAATGAAATTAGTAACCTTAGAAAATTGATAAACAATGGAAAATTTTCTGATCGAATACCGAAGAAGAACCCTGTAAATGAAAAGAAAACTGTAAAATCTGTCCCAAAGGAGTCAAATTCGAGGAGAGATGGCGCTAAAACAACAAAATTAAACACAATTAATACGGAATTCCTCAATAATGGTCGGGACAAAAACAATGGAGCAGAAAAAGTAAACGCTACTCAGTTTGGAACTATGGAAAATAGTATTACTGATAATACCGTCATTAATACATTTGATTTAACGGAAAAAGAGGAGCTGATAATATCAGAAAGAGAGCAAGAAACCCCAAATATTTCAACAAATCAAAATAAACAAGAGAACCTGGAATGGAATATTATAAAAAGAAGAAAACACAACAAATCGGTAGCACACTTTAACGGCACAGCTGAAGATATGGATTTACCTATAAGTAACGATAAGAAATGGATCTTTGTATCCCGACTACATCATGAAGTTACAAGTGATCAATTAAAAAATTACATTTTGAAACATAGTAGAGTAAATTGCATTATTGAAAAACTCACACCGAAATATGAGGGAGCCGATTATGCATCATTTAAAGTGGGAATTCCTACAAATGCTACAAATGAAATTATAAATCCAAGTTTCTGGCCTAAAGGAACTTTTATAAATAATTTCTATCGCAAAAGAAGAAATAATTCTAACGAAATAAATGAGTCATCCGGTTCTTCTGAAACTGTAATACCATTTTTTCGTTAATGAAAATGATAAAATAGGCAATACAAGATCAAGCTCATACCATAAAAGATTTAAACATAAAACAAGTGAAACCGCGAAACCAAATAATGTAAAAGTGATACACCAAAACATCCAATCATTATCTAATAAGATAAATCAAGTGTATAAATTTGCACATGATGAAGAACATGTGGATGTACTATGTATATCTGAACATTGGTTACAAGACAAATCAATGACGACCACCAATTTCACTGGATTTAAGCTTAGTGCATACTACTGCAGCACTACAAGAAAACATGGCGGCGTTGCCATGTATACAGCAAATCACGTAAAGACACGGACGGTAAAAGAACTCGAAAATATTTCAGAAGAGGAAGTGTTTGAATGTGCGGGAGCAATGTGCGTTTTCAACAAAAAAGAGATTTTAGTGATTGTATTGTATACAAATGGACTAAACAAAAACGGCTTTTTAATTAAACTATCGATATTATTAGACTTTCTACATAATAAAAAACCACCTTTTATAATTGTTGGTGATTTCAATATTAATATATTAGAAAAAAGTAATGAAACAGATACTTTTAATAATTTAATTAAATCATATGGTTTTAAAATTTTAATAAACGAACCAACGAGGGCCAAAAACTGTTTAGACAATGTAATCACAAACTATGGCGGATGTGAGGCAAAAGTGATACATGCGGGATTATCTGATCATGCGGCACAAGTTGTAAATATTAATAATTATGCACACACAAAAATATGGCCGGAAAAGTTTTATTTAATAAATGAAATACAAATATTTTATTTCTGCCAACGAATAAAAGAAGAAACGTGGCATTTTCTAAATGAGCACAATGATATCGACCAACAATTTGTAGATTTTGTAACAACTTATTTAAACTACTTTTATGAAGCCTTTCCGCTTGTAACTAAAAGAAAATATAACAAAACTCTTACATTTAACACAAGAGAAATTATTGATATAAAAAATAAAATATCAATTTTTAGTATAATATCTGTCTATATGCCGGAGGCAAATAATATACTAAAAAAATACAAAAAACAATACGATAGTTTGTTAAGAAATGAGAAGCGGCGATATTATGAACATCAAATATTAAATTCAGACAATAAAATGAAAGCTTCATGGAGGGTAGTAAAAACATTAACAGGTAATTGTATACAAGAAACAATAGAAAAAAAAAACTTGCAAATAATTTTAATACTCACTTTGCACAGAAAAGCACAAAATTAACATCAAATCTTCTAAAAGTACCTCATGAACATAATATACCTATGAATCAAAAAAGTTTTTATCTTCTTCCGGTCACTCCTCAAGAGGTAATAACATATGCTCTAAACATGAATGACAAAAAAACTGCCGGAATAGACAATATTTCAAATAATTTATTAAGGAGGACTATTCACTTAGTAGCTGATCCATTATGTTATCTAATTAATAGATCCTTTGAATATGGTATTTTTCCACAAATTTTTAAATATGGGCTGATAAAGCCATTATTCAAAAAAGGAGATAAACAACAAATTAACAATTACAGACCAATTACTATATTATCAGCGTTCGCCAAATTAATTGAGACTATAATCGCGGATAGACTAAAAATTTTTTTAATTAAAAACAAGTTAATGCATGAGAGTCAATACGCATATCTTCCAAATAGATGTATTGACTTATCATTGTATTCATTTTTCCAAAAAGTGTCCATGAGTATGGAAGAGGGGTTTATGGCATGTGGGGTTTTCCTTGACCTGTCATGTGCTTTCGATTGTGTTGACCATGAAATATTACTAACAAAACTGTATCAATATGGTGTTAGAGGAGTGCCATATCAATGGTTCAAGTCATATTTAGGTAACAGGAAACAAATTGTTGAGCTGAAGAGAAATGGTAAAAAAAACAAGTCAGAGGCTATAACAGTAAACATAGGCGTTATGCAAGGCAGCGTTCTTGGACCTCTGCTCTTCATAATATACACAAACGATTTTTTTATGTTAGATTTTTGTAATAGACATCACACAAGTGGTTTTGCAGATGATTTTAACATATTAGTAACTACAACGAATATGTACGAGTTAAAAATAGAATTAACAAATATCCTTCAGATATTAGAAAATTGGTTTTTACAAAATAAACTTATATTGAATTCTGAAAAAACATCTTACATATATTTCACCACCTCAAATAAAAAAAATTCCCCTTCTCAAATATCTTTAGATAATGGTAATATCGTACCTCTCAAAAAAAGTCTCAAGTTCTTAGGGCTTCATATCAGTAATACATTGACGTGGACGGAACAAATTCAAAACGTATGCGCTAAACTTAGTAAGCAATGTTATAACTTAAGAACATTAAAAGGAAACGTGTCACATGATATATTAGTGAATGTGTATTATGCAACTTTTCTGTCCATAGTGCGTTATGGGATAATTCATTGGGGCAGTGGTCACATAGAGGAAGCATTCATAATTCAGAAGCGAGCAATAAGAATAATAATGGGGATGGGATACAACGATTCATGTAGATCAAAATTCAAATGTAATAATTTTCTCACTGTTCCTGGTATTTATGTGTTTGAATGTGTTCTTTTCTGTTTTAAAAATAAAGCGCTATTTATTAAAAATAGTAATAGAGAGGAGTCAAGATATAAAGAAAACTTGTTATATCCTAAACATAGGCTATCTCAGACAGAAAAGTGTGCATTTTATGCATGTATAAGGTTTTACAACTTGCTGCCGAATGTCATCAAGGTCTCAAAGAAACTGAAACACTTTAAAAAGTTGGTTTTTGAATATATAAGAAACATTGAGCCCTACTCAATCAATGAATTTGTGGCAAATTTTAAAGAACAATAAGTGGATACACTAATGTAAATGAGTAATTAAGCATAGCATTCAAGCTTTTATTTGTTTTGACGGTTTTCAGGTGCTTATGGACTATTTTGAATTTGTAAATTTAATTTTAGTTACTATGTATTGTCCTGAAATAAATTGATTATTATTATTATTATTATTATTATTATTACATTGAGCGGATGAAACTGACGTTTAAAACGTCGCCAAAATAAACAACTTATGAAGAATATCTCTTTGGTTTTTGAGTAAACTGAGTTTTTGAATTTGAAGTATAATTTGTCCATCTTTCATAATTTTGACGTTTTAAACAGTTTAATCCGAGTTTACGCAACGCTCGATGTACATTTAAAATATGATTTCAATTGAAAATAAACCATGAAAACGTAAATATAAATGGCTATGATACCATCAAGTCGGAGAAAGTAACATGATGGCTACATCACCATTTTTACTTATTCCTCGCCACCAAATAAATAAAACCATCTACAGTTTTTGAAAAAGCCAAAGAAACTCCTGTTCCCAAAAACCTATTCAGCAAGAAATTGTGAATACTGTATATTATTTCTTAGAGGAGTACAAATATGTCACACTTTCTAATTTAACAAAGAAATTAATAGATTTAAGACCTTCCCCGTAGTATTCTCTACTTAAATTGTGGACGTAAAATCTTGTGCTAGCTAATTGTTATGGCGTTATTTATTAGCATATCTTTTCGCTTAATTATAATTTTAATTGTCATACTTTTTAGCATTAGAATGAAGATTTTAATTTTTTCCAGTTTAAACCGAATTTCCTTAAATTCTCCCAAATAAAATCCCATCAACTTCTTAAATCGTAATCCATATTTCGAGTCTTTCTACTTTCTCCGTACAAGTACGGGAAAGTATTGTGACCGTGAAAATGTTTAATTTTTACGGAAATATTCATTTTGAGGTTCCTGAACGATTCCGACACTGTTTTGTATCAGTGTGTCTGTTGTATTTTAAATATTTTAAAAAAAAATCGAAATATTAAAAAGCACATTAACAAATTAGAATTGAAAAACTCTCATTTGTTGGAGATATATTAAATTTTCGTCTTTATTGAATTTTCAGTTGTTAAAAGCAACTAAAAACTAAACATCTTTTATAATTTTGAAATTTACTTTAACATTCATTACATGTATTAATTCAATCGTAATGAACATTTTATAAAGAATAAGCATTTAATAAGTCATCAATGCGAAGAATGTTGAAATGATAGAAATATCACCATTTTTTTAGACTTGAACTATCAAATAATAAGTCACAAATTTATTTAAACAAATATTAAAATCAACTCTCTTCAAATGGGTTTGTTTATATCAAAATCTAGAAATGAGACATTCCATGTAGAAAAATATAATTTCAAGAATATTGGAGAGTTTGCAATTGTTTTCAATACAGGGGTTACAAATTCGATGCATTAGCATTGCTATCTCGGTAACTATAGGCTCTCCTATAATAATAATAATATAAAATAATAATCAGTAATAAAGTCGTGAAAAAATAAAAACCAAATTTGACTTTTTCGGGTTTTATCAAATATCTCCGGAAGTAGTTGGAATATTTTAAATTTCTTTTGAGTAAATTATTCAGCATTAAAATGCGCAACTTTGCCGTCTCTAGAGAGAGAAATATTCCAACTACTTCCGGAGATATTTGATAAAACCCGAAAAAGTCGAATTTGGTTTTTATTTTTTCACGACTTTATTACTGATTATTTAGAAAAACCAAAAGTACTTCTTTAAAATAATTTTATTTCTTAAATACGACGTTTCGTTATTTAGATACCCACATGAACTTTATTTTTTTAAATACGGGCCTGGATTTTTGAATTTTTGAGTAGATTTTCAACCCAAAACTAATAATGTCTCACATTTGCCATTAAATTGTTTTCTATAGGGTGTTGACTTGGCGGACGCAACATAGGAAATCGCATGTTAATTTTGATGTGTTCAAATATTGGCTTCCCTATTTATTTTAGAGACAAAATGTATTTAACTTTTTTGTACAGGGAAAAATTCTGATTTTATTAATGTTCACACTTAATACCTTATTTATCTTTAAGTTGAAATAATTAAGAAAAAGTAATGTGATTTTATAAAAATAATGGCATGCCATGGAATTGAAACAACAATTACGGATTTCAAAATGGCACATAAATGCTGAATAGGAGTTATTTAAAGTTTTTCAAAAATTGAAGAGTATGCATTGACTTTGACCTTTTAAAAATGTATTTTTCTAACGAAGAAAAACGCGATGTGCTTAATTTTTACTACTTATGTCATTTATCATATCCCGAACGCCGGCAAGCTTACGGATCAATGTTTTCAAAATTAATAAAATACAAAAAAAAATGGTGATGTGGCCATCATGTTACTTTCTCCGATGGTATCATCATTTATATTTACACTTTCATGATTTATTTTCTATTTAAATCATATTTTAAATGTACATCGAGCGTTTTGTAGACTCGCATGAAACTGACGTTTAAAACGTCAAAATTATGAAAGATGGAAAAATTATACTTTAAATTCAAAAACTCAGTTTACTCAAAAACCAAAGAGATTTCGAAAAAAACTTATTCTTTATAAGTTGTTCATTTTGGCATTCTCTAGAATTATTATTAACATAAATTTGCTGTAACTATTATCGTTTCATAATTATAAATAAAAAATGAAAAAAAAAATTATAATTTTTTTTCTCGAATAACAATGATTTTATGAAAAATGTTTTCAAACAAAATAATTTCATTTCTTTATTGTCTTCAATGTTTGTTAAAACGTTTTTGTGATATTTTTCATATTTAAGAAAATATTGGCAAAAAACAAAAAACAGTCAAGGTAAACACCCACTTCCGGTGTACGAAATTTTACCAAAAGCTTTTCAGTTCTTCGGATTATCAAATAAGACGTATGTTCAAAGTTTCATATCAATTGCTCTATTTGTTTTTGAGATACAGCGCACACAGACAGACACACACACACACACACACACAGACACACAACAAATTTTTTTTCCAGAAATTGTTGAAATGGCATCTAGGGACCCCAAAACGGATATTTCCATAAAAAAAAATTTTGAAAAAAAAATCACGATCACAATACTTTCTCGTACTTCGTAACGGAGAAAGTAAAAATTGAAAACATCGAAGTATATTCAAGCCAATGGAAATCTTTTTGAACATATATAGAAAATTAGTCGTTAATTTGTTAGACTTTGAAGACAAAAAATTATTATCAGTTTTTTTGAATTCACTTTTATAAAGTTTTTTTAATAAAATCAAGAAACCGCTCCAAATTTAAACAAAAATCGGTATTTCTATTAAAAACTAATAAAACCAAACCCATATTGTTTTGGACCTTATTGAGACCTGACTTTCAAAATTTGTCATACAAGATATCAAAGTGGTATTTAATTGTTTTGTGATGATATCTAGAAAACGAAACGCCGTACCAGAAAATTATTTTATTTTTTTGAAGAGCCTGAAAAAAGAATCTTTATGTTTCAAAGTCAATGCCTACTCTTTAATTTAAAAAAAAATAAAGCTTGAAATAACTAAAGTGTGACACATCTCAAAAATGAAAAAATCCAGGTCCGTATTTAAGAAAAATTAAGTTTATGTGAGTTTCTAAATAACGAAACGTCGTATTTAAAAAATAAAATCATTTTCAGGAAGAGCTTATAAATGTGTTTTAAGTGCTCTTGATTTTTTTTTATTTTGCAAAAACTTCAGAACTCGTTATTTGATATTGATGATTTGAATGCCAAAATGCAGAGAATTTGGTGTATTTTAAAATTCCCAAGTTCAAAGGCAACAAATTCGCGTTTTTAATTATTAAACATTGCTGAGGTGTTGACAGCATTTCTTAATTTTAATAATGCAGATAACAAAATGTGTGTTTTTTTAAGTATAAAGAAATATTCATGACAATGCAACGAAAGTTGGCAAAATCTGAAATTCACAGTCAACAAGATGGCGTTTTTAATCTTGCAAAATTGCTTAACTTCCGAATGCGTTACTTGTAATGTTATAAATACCAAAATGTAGCGAATTTAGTGTGTTTTAAAAAAATATAAGGAATTATACATATCGTGTTAAAGAAAGTTACCAAAATATGTTGTTTTCCAAGTTGAAAGTCGACAAAATCGCGTTTTTGATTTAAAAAAATTGGTGGGGAATTTAAGGTGTTTTTAATTATGATGATTTATTTGTTAAAACGTAGAGAATTTATTTTATTTTAAAGAGAATTATTAAGAAATAATCATAATGTGTTAATGAAAACTGCCAAAATCCTCCAGGTGCAAAGGCAACAAATTCGCGCTTTTGTTTTTTAGAAATTACTGAGGTGTAAGAGCATTTCGTGATTATGATCATTTATATGCCATACTGTAAAGAATTTAGTGTATTTTAAAAAAGTATAAAAAAACCTCGGGTTTCATTTTGAAAAATTGCTTAATTTCGGGTTATTTGATTTTGAAGATTGAAATGCCAAATGTAGCGA
Source organism: Ocypus olens (assembly GCA_910593695.2). Classification (NCBI taxonomy): domain Eukaryota; kingdom Metazoa; phylum Arthropoda; class Insecta; order Coleoptera; family Staphylinidae; genus Ocypus; species Ocypus olens. The sequence continues at coordinate 32,019,907 of OU343063.1, read as the reverse complement.
ATTTAGTGTGTTTGAAAAAGTATTAGGTAATATTCATGTCGAGTCATTGAATATTTCCAAAATCCGGTTTTTCCAAGTGGAAAGTCAAAAATTCATGCTTTCGATTTTTAAAAATTGCCGTGATTATGGTATTTTATATGTTAAAGAATCAAGAATTTAGAATGTTTTAAATAATATTACATATTGTTATGTCAAGACAATGAAAATTGTTAAAATCCGAAATTTTCGGAGCTCGAAATCAACAAATTCAAGTTTTTGATTAAAAAAAATTGTTTAACTTGCAAACGCGGTATTTGATTTCAATGATTCAAATTCCAAAATGTAGCGAATTTAGTATGTTTGAAAAAAGTATTAAGAGATAATCATATCGAGTTGCCGAAACCCGAAATTTTCCAAGTTGTTAACAAACTCTCGTTTTCAATTATTAAAAATTGGCATTTTTTGATTATGATCTTTTATATGTTAAAAAAATAGAGAATTCGGTGCGTTTTAAATAGTATTGAAAATATTCATGTCGAGACGATGAAAATTGCCAAAATTTGAAATTTTAATGTAGCGAATTTTATGTTTTTTTTAACCAATTATTTTCATGCAAAATCAACGCAACTTGGCAAATTTGCAAGTTTTTTTTGATCTTAACAAAGTTGAATAATATTTGGTTCTAAGTTCAGCCATCTCTGCAGGCAGATATTCAAAATGCTTTTGCCCCCGAAAAATGACCATCGCTTCCCAAATGCGGATTTTCAGATGAATAAATTTGACGCTGATGAAACTTGTGGTTTTGCTGTAATAAATTCCTGAAATTTACATACATTTTGCAATAAAAAAAAAACAATTGCACATTTGTATAGGTTACATGTAAGTTTTCAGCATTTTACAACTTGTAGCTTACAGTTTTGTCTTTCAAATGACACCGAAATGACCAAAATTGGTTCATAAATAACAAAGTTATAGTAATTACAAACTTAAACGTCACCTTACCCGTTGGTGCCATTTTGTTAAACTGCATCAAATTTCAAAATGACCCATCGACCCCAGTTTTCACATAGGAATTCTGCAAAAAAAAACTTAATAATTTTTCATTATGTACTTGCTGACAATTTTTTTTTACTAAAATCTGTGACATGAGGGCAACGAGATTTTCTTATTTTGGGTGATTTGAAATGAAATGAGCCCTTACATAATGTTCTTTCCTGATAATGGATTAAATTTTCTTGATGAAAAAAGTATTTCATTTTTTTATTAATCAAAGCCATTTTGATTTTTCTTGTTTTTTCAAATTTTAGAAAGAAAGTCCGTATTCAGCAGGATCGTTCCCTTAAAAACCAAACAACATTTACGTATTGGTACTTTATACGAGTTATAGTAATACTACCAAATCAAATATCTGAATGTAAAATTTCGCCATATCAGGGTATTTTATTGAGAATTAAGTTAACTTGAGACAACCTCGCGTATTGCAGATTTATTGAATAAAAGTAATAAAGACGAAAAATAGCCTGAATATATGAATATTCAGCCTGTTCGTGACTCTGCAACATTAAGTCTTATTAAGACTACAAACAAATAACTTATTGCAACAACTACTTCCCTGGCTAGTGCCACGCCGGATATTGAATGATACCGAGTTGCAGAGTCGTGAACATGCTGTTCATATATTCAGACTATTTTTCGTCTTTATTACTTTTATTCTTGACAGTTTGTCATTTTGTAAAAGCCGTAAAACATTACAACTTTCAGGATACCCACGAATTAGAATTTAAAAAAAAATCTGTGGCCGTCTGCCAAAAGCAGATATGTCCACTTAACTGGGTTATTTTTTTATACTATAAAATTTGGTTTGAAAATTTATATGTAAACGAAAGTAGACAATTATACAAATTTTAATTCAAAAACCAAACCTGAAATTTCTTAAATTACGATTTTCTGGTTAAATGGATTTTTTTTTGCTCTCCTGAAAAGTAGCAAAAATGGACATATCTGTTTTTGGCAAACAGCCACCGAATTATTCATCCATTTAAACATTCTGACTTCATACGTTATTAATGAATCTTCCTGGATGATGTAAACAGGTGTGTCTATTAAAAATGTATGTTCACTGAGGTCTTGGGTCAAGTGAAAACAATTACCTTCATTTCAATAACACCCATAAATTTAACTATTGCTAATCCACGTGTCTTATTATTATACAGTGCGAGTCTCCAACTTGGAATAAATTCAGTAAATCAAAGAATGTTTATTCTTCGGAAATATACTCAGACACATCGATTAGTATTTTAAATTGCGCTCTTTATGATGTAATAAAATTTTATACAGCGTGTCCCAAATTTGAGATATGACGTCATCGACTATTTTTTTTAATAGCAACCCTAATTTTTTTATCACTATTCTTAAAGAGTATATCAAGTTACACATGTGTGCCAAATTTCAAATTTTTTTTCCCTGTCATTTAGAAGATATTTAACAAACATTATCAAATTTGTAGAATGAAGAAATCAAGTCACCTTAATCGAATTTTTATGCATTTTAAAAGTGGAATGCCAAAACGTGCTGGTTTGTCATTTTTTTTTTCAAACTGACGTTTATCATTTTGACGTTTAGTTATAAAAACAAGTAAGAAGTGTAGCATCGCATTCCACGCATATTCGAGTGAGGAGAGTATTAGTCGTTCCATTGTTGTGTTGACCGTTGTTCACCGTTGGTCGAAAAATTATACTAACATGCCGTACTTAACTGAAACCCACAAAATCGAAATTTTAATGATGATTGGCTATGGAGATAATAATAATAATAATAATAATAATAATATTTCTTTATTGCCCAACAGTACAATACCAATTACAGGACAATATAATTCAAATTATTTTAATAACTTTAAATAAAACAGTTTCTTTGTTAATATCACACTTTATTGTTTAGTGACTCGAGTTTCGATCATAAGCTGATCATTTTCAAACTTAAAGTAAATTAAATTACAATAAACACACGTATTTATGCGGAATGGAATAAGGAGGAGAATACTAGGTCGACCTGGTCGTTAATTATGGGGAAGTCCGGATTACGCTTCGCTTTGTGGATTTCTAGGGATTCGAGTAGGTCCTACTCGAATCCCTAGAAATCCACAAAGCGAAGCGTAATCCGGACTTCCCCATAATTAACGACCAGGTCGACCTAGTATTCTCCTCCTTATTCCATTCCGCATAAATACGTGTGTTTATTGTAATTTAATTTACTTTAAGTTTGAAAATGATCAGCTTATGATCGAAACTCGAGTCACTAAACAATAAAGTGTGATATTAACAAAGAAACTGTTTTATTTAAAGTTCCAAAATGTATCACGAAGTTAACGCCTCAACCATCAATCAATTATTTTAATAACGTTAATTAACAAAAATTAATTTCTAAATAATAATAAAATTAAAATAATATGTTATAATTATAACAAAATTATTAACTAATACCAGAAAACAAATAAAATTAAAAGAAAATACATAACAAAGTAAACAGAAGAAACAAAACAAAAATATATGTATATATTACCACAATCATAATAATAAATTCGGCTTGCGTGTAGGAGAATGAAAAATATCCTCTAGCAGATCATTTGCGTATTTACTCATTCTAAAAATTGGTGAGTTTAAGAGCAAATTTGATTTGACGGTCGGTAGATAAAACGTATTTGTGTGCCGAGAAGTTAATCTAGGAACAGCAATTTGTACTTTCCCCAGAAGAGCAGGACAGTCAACTAAGTTGTGTAGCAGTTTAAACATCATTGCGGCACTACTATAATCTCGACGACTGGAAAGTGATTCAAAATCATGGCGCATTAATAAATGTTTATAATCAGTATTTCTTTGCGGGTATATTCCATCAATTTTGAATGACAAATACTTTAAACACCGCCTCTGAATCCGCTCAACTGTTAATATGAGATATGTGTAATGGGGAGACCAAATAACAGACGCATATTCAAGTTTGCTCCGAACTAATGCAGAATAAAGTGATTTCATTACGGAAGGATCAGTAAAATATTTGCAAATACGCATTATGAAACCAAGTGATTTAAACGCACTCAGGCATAACTGAGTAATATGGCCAATAAATGTAATTTGAGAGTCAAACAATACCCCGAGATCTCTAACCTCGCTTGACTTAAGTAATACAATACCATTAACATTATAGGCAAAATTAAAACAAGAACGTTTACGAGTGTAGGTAACAACAGAGCACTTCTTAATGTTTAATCTTAACATATTTAACTCGCACCATTGAGTAATTTTGTCCAAATTATCTTGTAGTAAAAGTGCATCACTTACGTTATTACTAGTTGCAAATATTTTCAAATCATCCGCGTATGCTAACACATTACAGGTTAATGAATTAATTACGTCGTTTATATACAAAATAAATAACAGAGGTCCCAGGTTTGAGCCCTGAGGAACCCCTGTTCTAGAATTAAATTCAAATGACTTGTAGCCATTGTACTGTACATAACTCACACGATTATATAAATAGGACGTAATTAACTGTATAGTAGAATAACTTAATCCAAAAGTTTCCAGCTTATTCAACAAAATTTGATGATCAATTGTATCAAAAGCACGGGAAAAATCCGTGTAAATGACATCTAACTGATCCCGATTATCTAAAACTTCACTAATATATTGTGTAATGACTGCTAAGTTGGTAACTGTTGATCGTCCAGTCATAAAACCGTGCTGCTGAACTGAAACCATTCCCTTAACTTGATTATAAATCTCACAGTGCATGATTTGTTCTAACACTTTAGCAAAATTATTGAGTATTGAGACAGCACGATAATTATGTATGTCATTTCTATCACCTTTTTTATGCACAGGACTAATACGAGCACGTTTCCAAATATTTGGAAATGAGTTCGTACGTACTGCCAAATTAAAAATAATTAACAATGGTTTTACAAATACAAATTTACAATCTTTGATTAAAAAACTTGGTACTTGATCATCGCCACAAATAAAATTATTTTTTAGTTTGTTAATACTCTTGAGCAGGCATGTCAAACACGCGGCCCGTGGGCCGCATGCGGCCCGCTTACAAGTTATCTGCGGCCCGGCAAGGTTGGTATCAAATATTTAAAAAAAAATTACATACAAGGTAAAAATAATTATTTTTTGTTTGGTTTCAATTGTAGTTTTTTTTTTTGTAATGCGGCCCGCGGCTTGTGTGTAATACTTGATGTGGCCTTTGGTGGTAAACGAGTTTGACATGCCTGCTCTTGACCACATCCTCTTCCGTAAGCATATACATATTATAGGGAACACCATTAATTGGCACTTCACTTCTGTCTTCAACATCAGATGGTGGTAGGAAGTCAGTGGAAAATAAATTTGCAAATGCTGAAACAATATCTTCTGGCATATTATACACAGCATTCTTATCATGAAGTTGAGGCGGAATCCTAGTGTTACCAGATTTGCTGCGCATGAAGTTCCAAATCTCCGTGGGGTCATTAATTATTTTGCGTTCTGTTACAATTATATATTTCTTATAGGCTTCCGAAATTTTTAACTTAATTACAGCTCGTAGTCTATTAAATTCAGAATGATAAAACTCTGAATTAGTTGCTCTCCACTTGCGACGATACTGTTCCTTAGCTTTGATACAATTTTTAATATCACCTGTAAACCATGGTGGAAAAGATGCATTTCTTGGAACAGATATAGATATAGGAACAGTAGCATCAAATATATTATAAATGGCATTATAAAATTCTTGAACAGCTTCATTCACATCAGTATGATTCTCTAGAAAAGACCAATCAGCACAAGTAAGTTTCTCATATAAAATAGGGTAGTTGGCTTTTCTGAAGTTATAACGGTTGTTATTATTACTGGGAAATGCCGCTGCCTTTCTATGTACTGCAATATCCATATACGCTGAGAGAGCAGGATGATGCAAATCTTCAGTTATAAGTGGCACCTTATCACGTGCCATAATAAATTCCGTATTAATATTAGAGAGTACGAGATCAAGAAGCTTTCCATTTGCATTATAAATCCTGTTGTGCTGTTGAAGTCCCAAAGTTATGATAAAATTTTGCAAAATATTTACTTTGGGAGTTTGAGTCGACGATTGATTATATTCGTTATATTGTGGCACATTAAAATCACCCAATATTAAAACCTGTTTATCAGAAACAAGTACCTCCAAGCACTCCAAGAAAATAGCCAGAGATTCATGTGGTATATCCGGCGGAATATACACGACGACCGTATAAAAAGTGAAACAATTCGTTTTGCATTTACAAACAACTATGTCAACTAAGGGAACCAAATTAACTAAGTGTGTGATGTCAAGATTCTCAGTGACTATACTTTCATCAACAGCAAGCAGTACGCCACCTCCAGTAGAGCGTCCAGTAGCGGAACAATTCCTATCACAGCGTATAATATTGTAATTAGAAGTCATAAGTTCTTCATCTAAAATTGAATCATTTAGCCAATTTAGATAGGACAAGAACACAAAATGAAGTTATTTATTTATTTAGAGAGAAGTATCCTGACTTACCAGCCATATCTCAAAGTACCGTAAGCAAGATTGAAAGTCAGTTTCGGGAAAATGGGCATTTAAGAAAAACGAATAATCATCGTCAGAATGCGCTGAGTGAAGAGGTCAAAATTGATGTACTTCTCTCTGTTCAGGAAAATCATCATGTCTCCTCTAGGCAGATGGCTAGGGAACTCAAAATTAGCCAGTCTTCAGTGTCAAGAATCCTTAGAGAGCAAACATTTCATCCTTATAAAATGACAATCCTCCAGGAACTCACCGAAGATGATCCGGATAGAAGACTTCAGTTTTGCGAAAAAATGATGGATCTACTAGATAGAAATGTTCTAAAAATAGAAAATATATTGTTTTCCGATGAATCAACGTTTATGTTAAATGGTGAGGTAAATCGTCAAAATTGCCGTTTTGGGCAGACAAGAACCCACACTGGATGAGGGAAGGCCACACTCAATATCCAGAAAAAGTTAATGTTTGGGCAGGGATTGTTGGTGATCGAATTTTAGGACCAATTTTCTTTCCAAATAATCTCAATCGAGCGGGATATTTACAATTCTTGGAGGAAGAGCTAATTCCGAGTTTGGCTATTTTGTTTCCTTGCCCTGTAGAAGCTGACGTCCCGAAAAGAAACATCTGGTTTCAACAGGACGGTGCGCCTCCTCATTTTGCAAGGCGTGTCCGTGAGTACCTGGATAATGTATTTCCACGAAGATGGATTGGCAGAAGAGGACCAGTTGAATGGCCACCCAGGTCTCCGGATTTAACACCTATGGACTTTTTCTTATGGGGGTACTTGAAAAGCAAAGTTTTTAAGACCAAACCGCCAAATCTTGAGGAGTTGAAAGAACGAATAAGACAGGAGTGTAGACTAATTTCCCCCGAAGTAATTAGAAATGTTCAAAACGAGTTTCAGTTCCGTTTAGGGTATTGTCAGTTAGAAAATGGACAACATTTTGAGCATTTATTGAAGAAAGACTATTAAGTTGAATTCATTTTTCAAATTTGATACAGTTTGTTAAATATCTTCTAAATGACAGGAAATAAAAATTTGAAATTTGGCACACATGTGTAACTTGATATACTCTTTAAAAATAGTGATAAAAAAATTAGGGTTGCTATTAAAAAAAATAGTCGATGACGTCATATCTCAAATTTGGGACACGCTGTATAAAATTTTATTACAACAAAAAGAGCGCAATTTAAAATACTAATCGACGTGTCCGAGCATATTTCCGAAAAATAAACTTTGTTTGATTTACTGAATTTATTCCAAGTTAGAGACTCGCACTGTATAACTTAAATAAATATATAAATATTTAACGTGTACACATTTCTACTGTTAAAATTTGAATGATTATTATTATATTCGAAAAGTAATTAATTATTTTAATATTTAAGTATGTATTCCCAATTTAGCAATACAAAAATAGAAACTAATCAATGTCTTATGTATAAAATTATCGACTTTTATTTTCGAGAATAACATTTGAATTATTTAACCGTATAGCAGTTATTTAGTCTGAATCTGATTTTTGTTATATAAAAAAGAAAAATGTGTGAAATTGGTGCATTTTTAGGATGGGTTCCTGTTGTTGAGGAGTGGAATGCAGTCCACTTGATCCGTTCCAAGCCCCAAGGTCCGAGCGGCTCGAGCGAGTCTCGAGAAGTCTCTCTTTTCAACTTTCACTTCGACCTAGACATTGGTAATGAATTATAAAACTGCCCAACCATTAAATGACCAACAGACCGACTGACTCTGTAGACTTGCAGACTGCATATTTCTCATCTTAATCATTCGTAAATATTCCCACTGGGCAAAAACTCTCATTGTTATTGAACCAGTTTAAAGTTTAGTTTATTGTTCAATACTGTTTCTCAAAGGAAAGAGTAGGTATCGTGATTAAAATATATTGAAATTTATATACACTATTTTGTGAAAGTATTGAATCCCTAAATTGATTTTTTAAAGTGCATCCCCGATAGTGTGAGAAGATAATTTCATCAAGTTGTAACGAAAAGGACTATTTGGCCAAATCAAGATCAAATTATGTCATGATTGCGTAATAAATTCTCGTCGCCGCTATTTCCGTTGAAAGTTCATGTAGTACAGTGGATATTTAAATGGAATGTGCTCGGTCGTAAAATTCGTAAAATTTAGAATGTGTCTTCGGGCGGATTCTGCACGGTTAGCCCTTCCCTAGTTCAGAATCAAATAGACGTAGACTACAGTATAGAGAGAATTTAATTATTAGTAAATTAGTAAGGCTGGTGTAATTCTTCACCATCAGCGAGTAATGCAATAGTTTTTATTGCTAATTAGTTACAAATAGTCATTTTTTTCAATTTGAAATTTCTTTTTAGAAAAAATGTAAAAAAAATATGAAGAATTAGTTTACCTACAACATGGTGCAACGGGTGTGATTTCAGCTATCACCACCAAGTTATTCCATAGTGTTCATCTATGCTTTTTACCAACAGAAATTTCTGTAAATTTAAATATTTTTTTAGAAAATTGGTACATGGCATCAAAAAATCCTTTCTAAAAAGAGGCAAAGAATTAATTTTCCTACGAAATGGCAACAGTAGTTCAATTTGCAGCTAGCACCATCACCAAGTTATTCAATTGTTTTCATCTATGCTTTTTACGAACGTAAATTTCCGCAAATTTGAATATTTTTTAGAAAATTGTTACATTTTCTTAAAAATGGTGATCTGGCTATCATGTTACTTTCTCCGACTTGATGGTATCATTTATATTTACGCTTTTATGGTTTATTTTCAATTGAAATCATATTTTAAATGTACATCGGACGTTTTGTGGACTCGGATGAAACTGTCCAAAAATTATACTTTAAATTCAAAAACTCAGTTTACTCAAAAACTAAAGAGATTTCGAAAAAAACTTATTCCTTATAAGTTGTTCATTTTGGCATTCTCTACAATTATTAATAATAATAAACGTTTATTGTACTTACTAAATACATAATAAATAATAAATACAATGGCCATATAAATTTGCTATAAATATTATTGTTTTATAATTATAAACCATAAATAAAAGAAAAATTGAATAACAATGATTTTATAAAAAAAAATTTCAAACGAAAGATGTTCATTTCTTTGTTGTTTTCAATATTTGTTTAAATGCTTTTGTGATATTTTTTATATTTAAAAAGATATTGGGAAGAAACAAAAAAAAAACAATTAAGATAAGTCAAAGTTTCACATCAATTGCTCTATTAGTTTTTGAGATACAGCGCACACAGGCAGACACATACACACACACACAGACACAATTTTTTTTTCCAGAAATTTTTGAAATGGCATCTAGGCACCCCAAAACGGATATTTCCGTAAAAAAAAATTAAAAAAAAAAATCACGATCACAATACTTTCTCGTACTTCGTAACGGAAAAAGTAAAAAACCAAAGATTTTAAAGTAATATATTCCAAAAGCTACTGGATAGCGTACGGAAATTTAAAAATAACGTTTTCTGGAAAAATGGTGCACATTTAAAAAAAGTTTGTTTTTCTCACCCTAAAATATCACCGAAAAATTGTGTATAAAAAATAAAGTTTATAACTTATTGCAAAATCCGTACGCTATCCACTAGATAATGTGTCTAAAACGTAACCCTCAAAAGTTCAAGGGAATCGATAAAGATTTGTAGGAGTTATCATTTCGCAATGAATTTGAAAAATGCAATTTCTAAAAAAACGCGTTCAAAGTTTTGAGTAACATTCTATAGCTGAAAATTTGATTATATCTTTAATTTGCAATGCATGTACCATACAATTGCCCTTTAAGTCAATATATTAACAGAAAATGAATCAATTTCTTCAAAATTCTCGAGTGTATATAAAAAAATTAAAAAAAAACTGTATTGACATTATGTACGTATGCGTGTTTAGTTTCCACATAAAAAAACTTATTTTCTCGTTGTTTTTTTCATTTATATCTCTTTACTTTCATCAACATGAAATACAAAATTAGAAAAATGTTACTTTCATGTTACTTTCTCCGACCTGATGGTATAATAGCCATTTATATTTACGCTTTCATAGTTTATTTTCAATTTAAATCAAATTTTAAATGTGCATCGAACGTTTTGTAGACTCCAATATTTGTTTTAATGTTTTTGTGATATTTTTCATATTTAAGAAAATATTGGAAAAAATCAAGAAACAGTTCAGGTAAACACCCACTTCCGCTGTACGAAATTTTACCAAAAGCTTTTCAGTTCTTCGGATTATCAAATAAGACGGATGTTCAAAGTTTCATATCAATTGCTCTATTAGTTTTTGAGATGCAGCGCGCACAGACACACACACATACACACACAGACACAATTTTTTTTTCTTCAGAAATTGTTGAAATGGCATCTAGAGACCCCAAAACGGATATTTCCGTAAAAAAAATTTTGAAAAAAATCACGATCACAATACTGTCTCGTACTTCGTAACGGAAAAAGTAAAAATAACAATTCATTCGAGAAATTTGCAATGAAATGACGAGTGAGCCGGCCTACGCTAATATCCCATATCATCCACAATTCCCTACCCCAATTCCCATCAACCATCTTTCCTTTAAATAAAAAATAAAAAAATGACTTGCTTGAAATAAAATTTATTCTGCAGAAATTATTATCGCGAATGGTAATTTTTTAATTTATCGAATAAAGCAAAACTATATATAATTTCAAATCGTTCAAATCATTGTCATAGTGGAGGTACAGAAAATGTATCCACTTGCAAACTTGTATCTATGTTTTCATCCATTTGCAAACTTGTACCTACTTTTTTATCCACTTGCAAACATTATCTGATTGCAAAACCGCTTGCTCGGCTATTTTAAATTCGCATTTTTATACATGAGTTGTATTATCGGTGAAATTGTATTAAACGCAATTAATTTCGTAAGAAAAATAGTGTTTTTTTTTTATATAAATAAAACCTTTATTTGGCATATTTACATTATTACATAATTTTTTTATGCCACAAATTATTTGTTTATAATTAACTTGATTTATAGTTTTTTTTTTATAATAAGATTTTCAAATTAAATTTTTTTTTATGAATGAGTTTTTATTTATATATTCAACTTTATTTAATAAATAAACAAGTTTTAATTAATTTTTTTTATCGATACAATTTTATCAATTGCAATTATTTTCGTAAGAATGATTTTTTTTATATTCCACACACGATTTATAGTTTTTTTACTTTCTCCGTTACGAGAAAGAACGAGAAAGTATTGTGATCGTGTTTTTTTTTCCAAAATTTTTTTTTACGGAAATATCCGTTTGTGGTCCCTAGATGCCATTTCAACTATTTCTGGAAAAAAATTGTGTCTGTGTATCTGTATGTGTGTGTGTGTGTGTCAATTCAACAATTTCTGGGGAAAAAAAATGTGTCTGTGTGTGTGTGTCTGAGCGTGTGTGTCTGTCCGTGCGCGCTGTATCTCAAAAACTAATAGAGCAATTGATAATCTTTAAACATAAATCTTATCTGATAATCCGAAGAACCGAAAAGCTTTTGATAAAATTTCGTACACCGGAAGTGGGTGTTTACCTTAACTGTTTTCTGTTTTTTCCCAATATTTTTACTTTCTCCGTTACGAAGTACGAGAAAGTATTGTGATCGTGATTTTTTTTTCAAAATTTTTTTTTTACGGAAATATCCGTTTTCGGGTCCCTAGATGCCATTTCAACAATTTCTGGAGAAAAAAAAATGGTGTCTCTGTGTGTGTGTGTGTGTCTGTCAGTGAGCGCTTTATCTCAAAAACTAATAGAGCAATTGATATGAAACTTTGAACATCCGTCTTATTTGATAATCAGATTAAAGTAAAGCTTTTGGTAAAATTTCGTAAATCTGATGAATAAAGCGACAGTTGAATTAAGAAAAAAAAATCATCTATAAATCGACAGCTACAGAAAAAATACAGTCCAATTAAAACAATTACATCCATAAAAAAACAGTTGGATGTAAGAAAAGCACCTATAAAAAATTTCATCTCTAAATCCAGTTGAATTTTTTCTTAATTCAACTTTATTTTATAGATCAATTTTTTTTTAAATTCAACTTAATATTCATAGATTTTTTTTTATCGATGATTATTTTACATTCAAGTGTTTTTATGGATGAAATTTTTGGAAATCGACTATATTTTTTCAACTGTCGATTTACTTTCTCCTTACGAAGTACGAGAAAGTATTGTGATCTTGATTTTTTTCAAAAAAGATGCTATTTCAACAATTTCTGGAAAAAAAATGGTGATGTGGCCATCATGTTACTTTCTCCGACTATATTTACGCTTTCATGATTTATTTTCTATTTAAATCATATTTTAAATGTACATCGAGCGTTTTGTAAACTCGGATGAAACTGACTTTTAAAACGTCAAAATATGAAAGATGGAAAAATTATACTTCAAATTCAAAAACTAAAGAGATTTCGAAAAAAACTTATTCTTCATAAATTGTTCATTTTGGCATTCTCTACAATTATTATTAACATAAATTTGCTGTAACTATTAGCGTTTCATAATTGTATACCAAAAATGAAAAAAAAATTAATAAATTTTTTTCTCGAATAACAATGATTTTATGAAAAATATTTTCAAACCAAAGATGTTCATTTCTTTGTTGTCTTCAATATTTGTTTAAATGTTTTTGTGATATTTTTCATATTTAAGAAAATATTGGCAAAAAACAAAAAACAGTTAAGGTAAACACCCACTTCCGGTATACAAAATTTTACCAAAAGCTTTTCAGTTCTTCGGATTATTAAATAAGACGTATGTTCAAATTTTCATATCAATTACTCTATTAGTTTTTGAGATACAGCGCTTACAGACAGACACACACACACACATGCACACACAGATACAAAAAAAAATCCAGAAATTGTTGAAATAGCATCTAGGGACCCCAAAACGGATATTTCCGTAAAAAAAAATTTTGAAAAAAAAAACCCCATTAAAATACTTTCTCGTACTTCGTAACGGAGAAAGTAAAAAAGAAAAACAACTGCGGCAAACTTAAAACTTTTAAGATATACTTAGAATCGATTCTATTTTACGATTTAATACAACACTGTATAAATCTTTTCCTAAAATTTTGAAATAATCGCATTTGGAAAAGTCAAAGTCAAATGAGACCGAAAAAATAATTTTTTTTGTGATTTTGCAAAAATGAAGAAAACATGTTTCCAATTGCAAAAATTGAAAAAAAAAAACATTGGACGGTATTATTCAATTTAGTTCGTGTTTGTAACAAAATCTGTTAATACATTTACATTTCGTTATTTTCGAGAAATTGCAATTTTCACTTATTTCAAAATAATTTATATACAAACGTATATATGAATAAAACAAAATTGGCCATATTGTAACCTTTAGATCACATCAAAATCACAGCACATTCTATTGCGCAATTTCAAAAATCAAATTTATGAATTTTGAGACTTGAAACGAAAAAAATTCAAATTTTATGTTATTCGATGATTTCACTAAAAATATTGTTGATACGTTATTGAATCATACATAATTGGCTATATTTTAACGATTGGATTATCACAGTTTGACAGCACATTCAATAGTTGTACAATCGTCAAAAATAAAAATCACAATTTTCGTGAAGTGCGGATTCAGATGTTTTGCAGTGGTCTCGCAAATATATTTTTTTAAATGTACTAAATTTAACAAAATTTAACCGCTCGTTCAGTAGTTTTTTAATTTAAAATTTAAAAAAATGTGTCTCAATTTTGGGGCAGCAGAACATGTAATATTGATCTATTTCACTAATTACACAAGAACATATCCTGACACGTTTTTAAATCATAGTAAATTGGCCATATTTTGACGCTTCAATTATCAAAATCGAACATTATGTTCGGGTTATGCTTAAATTCGCATGCGTGTTTTTAAAGAAGACACTTCAAAGTTTTTTTCCCTCAAAGATTCATCAAAATCGATTGAAAATATGCCGAGTTATGGCGGTTTGAAAATGGTCGAAATTTCACGAATTTCAAGTGTATAAACAATGTTACTTGTGTTATTTCGATCATTTAAATATGAAGTCAAATCCTCCACAATTACGTATTTAACACGAAAAATTTGCTTATTTAAAATCTGTCTTTGTGTATAATGCCGTCTCTGTTCAATTTTACCATCCGTAGTTAACTATGATAAACGAAATGGCAAAAACCATAACAACTGTTTTGTTGCCATTTCCTTGATATCAATTACATATTTTAAGACTTACCCTGTAACTCCTGGCCAAACAACCACTTTCAATATTAATAGTAACTCAAAATTTTGTTAAACAGATCTTCGTGCTGCAATTCTTCAACAACAACTACGATTTTAGCGGCCGAAAGGAAAGAACACGCAGTTTTCTTCGCGATATCGCTGGGGCAGCACGAAATAGCAGCTTTCGAGATGCGTGTTGTCGATTTCTCAATTTTTCAATTTTTCGAAACCTTAACACTGAGGTTTAAATCCTGGAATTTGAATCCTAAGATTCTTTTCAAATTGCATCGAATACATGTATTCTATTGTGTATTCGAGTAATCGAATACTTGCGATTGAATACCAAGAAAATAGTAACTTGAATACAGACTACACTGACTACAGAATATCAAATAAATGGTGATGTGGCCAATATGTTACTTTCTCCGACTAGATAATATCATTTATATTTACGCTTCCATGGTTTATTTTCAATTGAAATCATATTTTAAATGTACATCGAACGTTTCGTAGACTCGGATGAAACTGACGTTTAAAACGTCAAAATTATTAAAGATGGAAAAATCATACTTCAAATTCAAAAACTCAGTTTACTCAAAAACTAAAGAGATTTCGAAAAAAACTTATTCTTTATAAGTTGTTCATTTTGGCATTCTCTGCAATTATTATTAACATAAATTTACTGTAACTATTATCGTTTCATAATTATAAGCCAAAAATGGAAAAAAAAAATTTCTCGAATAACAATGATTTTATAAAAAATGTTTTCAAACAAAATAAGCTCATTTCTTTGTTGTCTTCGATATTTGTTTAAATATTTTTGTGATATTTTTCATATTTAACGAAATATTGGCAAAAAACAAAAAACAGTTAAGGTAAACACCCACTTCCGGTGTACGAAATTTTACCAAAAGCTTTTCAGTTCTTTGGATTATCAAATAAGACGTATGTTCAAAGTTTCATATTAATTGCTCTGTTAGTTTTTGAGATACAGCGCGCACAGACACACACACACACAGACACAATTTTTTACTTTCTCCGTTACGAAGTACGAGAAAGTATTGTGATCGTGATTTTTTTTTCAAAAATTTTTTTTACGGAAATATCCGTTTTGGGGTCCCTAGATGCCATTTCAACAATTTCTGGAAAAAATTTTTTTGTGTCTGTGTGTGTGTGTGTGTGTGTGTCTGTGTGTGTGTGTGTGTGTGTGTGTGTCTGTGCGCGCTGTATCTCAAAAACTAATAGACCAATTGAAATGAAACTTTGAACATAAGTTTTATTTGATAATCCGAAGAACTGAAAAGCTTTTGGTAAAATTTCGTACACCGGAAGTGGGTGTTTACCTTAACGGTTTTTTGTTTTTTGCCAATATTTTCTTAAATATGAAAAATATCACAAAAACATTTTAACAGATATTGAAGACAATAAAAAAATTCAATTATTTTGTTTGAAAACATTTTTCATAAAATCATTGTTATTCGAGCAAAAAATTTATTTTCTTTTTTTTCATTTTTGGTATACAATTATGAAACGCTAATAGTTACAGCAAACTTATGTTAATAATAATTGTAGAGAATGCCAAAATGAACAATTTATGAAGAATAAGTTTTTTTCGAAATCTCTTTAGTTTTTGAGTAAACTGAGTTTTTTAATTTGAAGTACATTTTTCTTTCATAATTTTGACGTTTTAAACGTCAGTTTCATCCGAGTCTACGAAACGTTCGATGCACACTTAAAATATGATTTAAATTGAAAATAAACCATGGAAGCGTAAATATAAATGATACCATCAAGTCGGAGAAAGTAACATGATGGCCACATCACCATTTTTTACTTTCTCCGTTACGAAGTACGAGAAAGTATTGTGATCGTGATTTTTTTTTCAAAATTTTTTTTACGGAAATATCCGTTTTGGGGCCCCTAGATGCCATTTCAACAATTTCTGGAAAAAAAAAATTTGTGTCTGTGTGTGTGTGTGTGTGTGTGTGTGTGTGTGTGTGTGTCTGTGTGTGTGTGTGAGTGGTGAGTGTGTGTGTCTGTCTGTGCGCGCTGTATCTCAAAAACTAATAGAGCAATTGATATAAAACTTTGAAAATCCGTCTTATTTGATAATCTGAAGAACCTTAACCGTTTTTTGTTTTTGGCCAATATCTTCTTAAATATGCAAAATATCACAAAAAAATTTAAAAAATATTAAAGACAATAAAGATTTGAGATTATTTAGTTTGAAAACATTTTTCATAAAATCATTGTTATTCGAGAAAAAAAATTATTATTTTTTTTTCATTTCTGGTTTCTAATTTTGAAACGATAATAGTTACAGTAAATTTATGTTAATAATAATTGTAGAGAATGCTAAAATGAACAACTTGTAAAGAATAAGTTTTTTTCGAAATCGCTTTAGTTTTTGAGTAAACCGAGTTTTTGAATTTGAAGTATAATTTTTCCGTCTTTCATAATTTTGACGTTTTAAACGTCAGTTTCATCCGAGTTTACACAACGCTCGATGTACATTTAAAATATGATTTAAATTAAAAATAAACCATGAACGCGTAAATATAAATGATACCATCAAGTCGGAGAAAGTAACATGATGGCCACATCACCATTTTTAAATATGCATTCCTGTTAAAATGTATGCCTGTTTGCTTGTGCGCGTTGTATCTAAAAAACTACTACTTGAATGAACATCAAACTTTAAATATAAGCCTTATTTGATAATCCGAAGAACTGAAAAGCTTTTGGTAAAATTTCATACACCGGAAGTAGGTGTTTACCTTAACCGTTTTTTGTTTTTCTCCGATAATTTTTTAAATATGAAAAATACCATAAAAGGCCAAAGAAATGAACATTTTTTGCTTGAAAATATTTTTCGTAAAATGTATGGTTTTTGAAAAATAATAGCAATTAATTTTTTTTTTTTGTAATCTTTGGTTTAAAATTATGAAACGATAATACTTACAGCAAATGTATTTTAATAATAATTGTAAAGAATGCCAAAATGAACAACTTATATAGAATAAGTATTTTTCGAAATCTCTTTGGTTTTTGAGTAAATTGACTATTAGAATTTAAAGTATAATTTGTCATTTTCATCTTTCATAATTTTGACGTTTTAAACGTCAATGTGATTTCAATTGAAAATTATTTTAGAGTTTCGGATCGTATCTTAATTTGAGCTTGTGTTATTTTTGGGGCAAATTATTTTTAGACCAGAATTTTTGTGCTCGTATTTTATATTTTTTGCCTGTTTCTTCGATTTTTTTCCTTTAAATTCTTGATTTTTTTTCATAAATATTCTTTATGTTGATCCCAATTTTAAAATGACTTTTTTGGTCAGTATTTGGCCAAAATTTTCGATTTGTTTATTAAGATTTTCGATTTTTTAACTTTTTGGTCTGCATTTTTTTATTTTGAGACCCATGTTTTCAATCTTTTGGCCACAATTGTTAAATTTTAACCTGTATTTTAAATTTTTTGGTCCAAATTTTTGATCTTCTGTCTTAAGATTTCTTTATTTGGCTGAAATTTTCCATTTGTTTATCAAGATTTTCGATTTTTTTAATCTGTATTTTTTATTTTTAGCCCAAAATTTTCGGTATTTGGTCCAAATTTTGTTTTTTTTCGTCCTATATTTTAAATTTTTCAATTTTCAATTTTAGTTTCTGTTCGGAAACTTACTTTGAGCTACAGGGTTATTTTGAGGGTGAAAATGCAAACAATTTTTTCTTTGCTTGAATTTTTTTTATCTGCATTTTTAGATCTTTGGCCTAAATATTCTTTATTTTGGCTTGCTTTTTTTAATTTTTTTTGTCCCAAATTTTCAGTATTTGGTATAATTTTTTGCTTTCTTGGCCCATATTTTAGATTTTTTTATTTTCAATTTGAGTTTCTGTTCAGAAATTTACTCTGAGCTACAGAGTTATTTTGAAGGTGAAAACGGCAAACTATTTTTCCTTTACTTGAGTTTTTTTATCTGCATTTTTGGATCTCTGGCCTGTAACTTCGTTTTCTATTCCAAATAGTTTTGAGTTTTGACCTAAATATTCTTTATTTTGGCGTGAAAATTTAGGTTGTGTGTAAAAGTTTCGATTTTTTGGTCCGTATTTTTGATATTTAGGTCCTAATTGTTGGTTTAAGTTTTAGCTTTTCTGTATTATATTTTAAATTTTCTAATCTGAATTATTGATTTTTATGCGCGAGATTTTTGGTCGGTTTTTGATTTTTTGCCCTTTACTTTTTAACCTGAATTATTGTTTTTTATTTTATTTTTTTTGCATTATTTTCGAGTTTCTGGTCGGAAACTTATTTTAAGCCAAAGAATTAATTTAGGGGCTATCTAAATATTTTTTCTTTTACTTGAATTTACAATATTTTGGTCTGCATTTTCTTGGTCCATATTTTAGGTCTTTACCTTTACCTGTTTTCGCCTCAATTTATTCCAAATTTTTAATTTTTTTGCCTAAATAATCTTTATTTTGGACAACATTTTCGATGTGTTTGTTGAAATTTTCGATGTTTTAGTTTGCGTTTTTTTTAATGTTTAGGCCATAGTTTTCGATATTTGGATTTTTTTGGGCCTATGTTTTAGTTTTATTGTTTAATTATTGATTTCTATTAGCGAATTTTTGATTGACGAATATTTTAGATTTTTAACCTAAAGCAGCGATTTTTTAATGTTTTGCCAATATTTTCAAGGTTTTGGCCTAATCGTCAAATCGGAGAAAGTAACATGATGGCCACATCACCATTTTTTCCAGAAATTGTTGAAATGGCATCTAGGGACCCCAAAACGGATATTTCCGTAAAAAAAAATTGAAAAAAATCACGATCACAATACTTTCTCGTACTTCGTAACGGAGAAAGTAAAAAGTAGTTACCTGAATACGAATACTCAATTTTCATGTGTATTCGAATATGAATATAAGGAACGAAACTTTAATAGTATTCTTACATTTACTCATATCGATTGAATCCTAGCTGTGACTGACTTCACGGGGAAACGATGGGCAGTGCATGCAAAGTGTTGCAATTTCCAAATTAATCGAATCAATTCATTAACGAATAATAGAGGTTTCACTTTCATGTGAACTTGTCACTGCATGCGCCGCTTCCTCAGGAAGTTGTGATGTGAATGTGAAGTCAGCAATTAATACATTTATATTGAATTCAAATATTTAATAACACGAATGAAGATATCACATTTTAAGACAACAATGCCGTCGTTAATTGGCTTAGCAGGAAGTAAACCGGTGTGTAAGAAGAGTAAACAATTCACCGTGCTCGAGAAAGAATCCTTGACATTTCCACGGCATTCACGTTGGATCGCACACACGTCGTAACACACTGCCCTCTCGTATATTCATCGATTAACCTCGAGCCCGAGGCGTCCGTCCGTTCATTCATCACGAACATTTTTAATGACGAGAAAGACAATACAAATAACTGCATGCGGCGAGCGCATCGCTGGGCGGCATCTACTTCATCGAGGAAAGTTGGTTGCACCATCATCATCGGTGCTAGTCAACCGGTCGTCACTTGTTTTATGGGACGATGCAACCGAGCAGCGAACAACACAGACGGAGAAAGTCATTCCGTTCGCGTTGCGTTGCGTTGCATTTCCGCTCAATTATACCATGCATTCACATTCCGTCATAACACCAATTATTCCATAAGAATGCATCGACAATACAAGTATAGGTATGTTGATATATATTAAACATATCATTAAGGGGAGTCGGTAGACCTCTTTGGTGTGTTTCTGGCTCAGTAGATGGCACCGCTTTATATGGGACTTATAATGTAAAAGTTTTACAGTTTTTTCTCGACAACTGTGGTTTCTAGAGGAAAACAAAAAACGGAAACGTGTTTAGTGCAGTCAGGAAATTCCCGGAAGTTTAAGATTTTTTTCCTAAAAATTAGTATTTATTAGAAAATAATGAAACAAAGTGTAGGCTAAACTCCCGCTTGGGTTTGTATTCAACGTGAAACGGGCGTTAACATACTTCTTGCCTTAGTCAAATAAACACAAACGTGAAACGATCCGAATACATTTTTATGTGCAAAGAAAGAGGATAGATAAATGAAACGTCGTTGTAATTTTTAAACTTGTAATTTATCGCACTCCGTCGTCTCCGATTGGCGATTGACGCCGCGACATGCATCTTTCCAGTCCACGTGGACTCGAAATTATCTACATAATACAAACAAACATAACAAGAAATACGATACTCGAGTTTCTGAGCCGACAGTCGGGAACACATACTGATCTGATCGACTTTCAAGAAATATTTTCGTGGCGAAATTTTATTTCCGACAAAATTATAATTTGTATTTTCTCCGTTACGAGGTACGGGAAAGTATTGTGATCGTGAAACTATTTCAAAAATTACAACAACAAGCAACATCGAACACGTGCTTTACTTGACAATTACAACCTTTTGGTAAAAATTCGTACACTGGAAGTGGGTGTTTACCTAACCTTTCTTTTTTTTTCGTTTTTTTGTGAATATGCAAAATATTACAAAAACATGTAAACAAATATTAAAGACAATAAAAGAAATCTTTTGTTTGAAAATATTTATCAGAAAATAACATGATGTTCATATCTCATTTTTAACCTTTACAATAATAATAGTGGGTTTGTTGCATTATTTGAGTCATAAAAAAAATTACCGTTTCAGTAAACGTCAATGTTACGTGTGCCAATATTTTCATTTCGTGACTGAATTTTGAAAATGCTAAAAAAAGGCGTGTTCATTTAGTACAATGCAATGGAATTCGATATTTATGTTATCAATACGCAAAAGGAGAGAGGGTTGAGAGGCAGATAAAGTCAGATTGGCGCGAAATCCTTTTCGCTGTTATTTACACAAAGTTCAATATACTGGACACAAATGACATAATAACATGTTCAATCGGAAAACATTTACACTAAAAAGGTCACAAGAAAAATAAATACGGAAGAGTCACAAGAGAAATCACAGATGCGTCACTATAGTTCAGACAAAGTTCGGAAGGGCAAGCACCGGTATGCACGGCAAGAACTCGGATAAATTACCGGAGGGTGACTTCACATCAGCGGATCAGCAGCTTCGGTGGATCGGCGATCTTGGTGTAGTTGCTTCCTTGGAGGCGACTTCTGTCGTAGGTTTTTTAGTGCTCCCTGATAGGCATATTACTACATGTCCGTGGATCAATGATTTCTTTTAATAAAATGTTTTTATAAAAATATATTCATTTTTCAATCATTTTGTTTCCCAAAAATTGTCGTCTCTGGTAACTCTCTCAATCGACAGGTCTTGTTTCGTCCATATGACAAAATGAGAAAAGTCGACTTTTGCAATATGCATCTGGCCCTGGATTTGATAGTAATAATTGTGATTACGTTTTAATTTCAAATCCGTATCCAAAAAGATTTTTTTTTTTCGATTGCTGCTTTTGCTGTTTTTATTTTTTCTATCGATTTTGGGCACTTCACCTCGATAATTCCGCGACCATTTTCTATCAATCCATCTGGAGATGCTACCAAAAAAACCATACGTCTCATCCACAAAAAAGCCGCACGGTGTCACCGAAGTTTTTGTCATGTCTTCGTACTTTCGTAAGGCATTTTTTACTTTCTCCGTTACGAAGTATGAGAAAGTATTGTGACATGATTTTTTTCAAATTTTCTTACGGAAATATCCGTTTTGGGGCCCCTAGATGCATTTCAACAATTTCTGGATATTTTTTTTGTGTCTATATGTGTGTGTGTGTGTGTCTGCTGTGCGCGCTGTATCTCAAAAAATAATTAAACAATTGATATGATACTTTGAACATACGTCTTATTTGATATTCTGAAGAACTGAAAAGCTTTTGGTAAAATTTCATACACCGGAAGTGGGTGCTTACCTAAACTGTTTTTTGTTTTTTGTCACTATTTTCTTAAATATTAAAAATATCACAAAAACAATTAAACAAACATTGAAGACAACAAAGAAATGAACATCTTTTCCTTGAAAACATTTTTCATAAAATCATTTTTATTCGAGAAAAAAAAAATATTTATTTTTTATTTTTGGTTTATAATTAAAAAACGATAATAGTTACAGCAAATTTATGTTAATAATAATTGTAGAGAATGCTAAAATGAACAACTTATAAAGAATAAGTTTTTTTTTTAGTTTTTGAGCTGGGTTTTTTAATTCGAAGTATAATTTTTCCATCTTTCATAATTCTGAAGTTTTAAGCGTCAGTTTCATCCGAGTTTACACAACGCTCGATATAGATTTAAAATATGATTTCAATTGAAAAAAATAGTGATGTGGCCATCATGTTACTTTCTCCGACTTGATGGTATCATTTATATTTACGCTTCCATGGTTTATTTTCAATTTAGATCATATTTTAAGTGTGCATCGAACGTTTCGTAGACTCGGATAAAACTGACGTTTAAAACGTCAAAATTATGAAAGATGGAAAAATGTACTTCAAATTCAAAAACTCAGTTTACTCAAAAACTAAAGAGATTTCGAAAAAAACTTATTTTTTATAACTTGTTCATTTTGGCATTCTCTACAATTATTATTAACATAAATTTGCTGTAACTATTAGCGCTTCATAATTGTATACCAAAAATTTAAAAAAAAAATAATTTTTTTTCTCGAATAACAATGATTTTATGAAAAATGTTTTCAAACAAAATAATCATATTTCTTTATTGTCTTCAATATTTGTTTAAATGTTTTTGTGATATTTTTCATATTTAAGAAAATATTAGCAAAAAACAAAAAACAGTTGAGGTAAACACCCACTTCCGGTGTACGAAATTTTACCAAAAGCTTTTCAGTTCTTCGGATTATCAAATAAAACTTATGTTCAAAATTTCATATCAATTGGTCTATTAGTTTTTGAGATACAGCGCGCACAGACACACACACATACACAATTTTTTTTTTCCAGAAATTGTTGAAATGGCATCTAGGGATCCCAAAGCGGATATTTCCGTAAAAAAAAATTTGAAAAAAAAATCACGATCACAATACTTTCTCGTACTTCGTAACGGAGAAAGTAATACTCCATGAAAAAGTAAATATAAATGGCTATGATACCATCAAGTCGGAGAAAGTAACATGATGGCCACATCACCATTTTTTCATTTATTTGTCCGTAGACCGTGGCTTCATTTGAAAATGGCTCCTTATAAAGTAGATTTGATACTAGAGGAGCACATTTTTACTTTCTCCGTTACGAAGTACGAGAAAGTATTGTGATCGTGATTTTTTTTTCAAAATTTTTTTTTACGGAAATATCCGTTTTGGGGTCCCTAGATGCTATTTCAACAATTTCTGGAAAAAAAAATTGTGTCTGTGTGTGTGTGTGTGTGTGTGTGTCTCTCTCTCTCTGTGTGTGTGTCTGTGCGCGCTGTATCTCAAAAACTAATAAAGCAATTGGTATGAAACTTTGAACATACGTCTTATTTGATAATCCGGAGAACTGAAAAGCTTTTGGTAAAATTTCGTACACCGGAAGTGGGTGTTTACCTTAACTGTTTTTTGTTTTTTGCCAATATTTTCTTAAATATGAAAAATATCACAAAAACATTTAAACAAATATTGAAGACAACAAAAAAATGAACTTATTTTGTTTGAAAACATTTTTCATAAAATCATTGTTATTTGAGAAAAAAAATTATTATTATTTTTTTATTTTGTGGTTAATAATTATGAAACGATAATAGTTACAGCAAATTTATGTTAATGATAATTGTAGAGAATGCTAAAATGAACAACTTATAAAGAATACATTTTTGTCGAAATCTCTTTAGTTTTTGAGTAAACTGAGTTTTTAAATTTGCGTTATAATTTGTTAATCTTTTATAATTTTGACGTTTTAAACGTCAGTTTCATCCGAGTCTATAAAACGCTCGATTACATTTAAAATATGATTTAAATAGAAAATAAACCATGAAAGGGTAAATATAAATGATACCATAAGTCGGAGAAAGTAACATGATGGCCACATCACCATTTTGTTTTTAGTCGCCTTTTGCAGATTGTGCCAAATTTAGATGCTGTCAATCGGTATTTCTGGAACTTTTAGTATGTTGTACTACAGCAGACACCAACGAACAACTTTGCCGAAAAATATCAAATTTCCGGGATTTATTTCACTCGATCACCTTTTTATGGTATAATTTCACTGGGCTATAATATAAATAATACGATTACATTGCTAAATTATCTAACTGTTGTTTATAAAAGCCGAGAGGGGAAGGGCACCTGACTCACACGAATAGACTGAGCCAGTCACATAAATCACGTAGCGCGGCTCCTGTATCGCCCAGAAATATGCCTCATTATTTAGGTACTTTTGAAATCAAATTGCAAAAAAGACTTCACGGAAGCGGTGGTCCATATTTCTAATGTGTTCCAAATTGTTCTGAAGAGTTCGATGAAAATATTTGTGGAATTTTTACACAATTTATTTCGCCCGAAAGTGTTTTCGCACAAATACCTCTCTGTCAACTGAAATGAAAATAATGTTATAGAATAGAACTGCTCGGAACTATTTGAAATACATTTACTGAATTATCTAGCTGTGTTTGTTTATGAAAGCCGAGAGGGCAAGGGCACTTGACTCATACGAACGGAGCGAGACATAAATCACGTAGCGCGGCTCCGTTTTCGCCCAAAAATATGCGTGATTATTTAGGTATTTTTGAAATTTAACAAATTACAAAAAGTACTAAACTATCGGTAAGCTCCTGAATTTTCTGAATTCATTGCAATTTTTCTTTTTTTAATATGACCTATAGTGTCCGAGATGTGCCGGTATTACTTTTCATTCGAAACCGTGGGTATGGAGATTCCCCTTAAGGGGTTATCCTACTGTAACCAGCGTCCAAACAGGCTAAGTTTTTGGCAGGGCCGATCCTAGACCATTGGCCGCCCGCGTGCAAATGATGAGTTGGCCGCCCCCTCACGTGTAGTAAAACATTTCTTGGGGCGGGGGGCTTTTATTTTTTAATTCCAAAAATTATAATAATAATAATAACCATTTATTTCCCAAAAGGCATATATACAATTATTGGGAAATGTAACATTATTTGTTATATCCAATTTATCACAACAACGAAGTTCAGTCGATGCGAAGAAAACGAAAAAAAAAACTGATATGCAAATACTGCAGGAAGCCCAATCACATGGCTAAAGTGTGCAAGAAATGAATTGCAGATAGCCGTTCTCTGGAGTCCGACACAAATACGATACTCCTCACTGTTAACTCAACTGAAATACATACTGAGTCGGCGAGAGGCATGGATGATGGATGACAATGGCACGACAAGCCATATTTTAAATGATGAGATTTGCTTTAGAACGTTCGAGTCTTTTTCAACTGAACACACAGTGACCACAGTAAATGGTGAGAAAATCGAAGCCATCGGAATACGTGAAGAAGGCAAAAATGGTACAAAATTACCTTGTCTGAAGTTTGGTGGTGTGTGCCTCGAATCAAGAGGAATCTGTTCTCCGTGCTTGCAGTCCAGTATAAGTACCCGGAGAGCGAGTTCATCTCATCAGCTGAAGTCTAAAACTTCCTAGTTAACAAAGGGTAGGAGCTCAACATGGAGGACTGTTCAAGTTGGCCGTAAGAATTTTGAACCCTATTGTAGTATGATGGGTTGCCGACACAACGACACCAACAGGTGGCAGGAGGAGCACGGCCGCCGCAGCGATTATTGATCGACAGGGACGCGACGCCATTTCAAGTAACAACTGCCTGAGCCCGCCCGCATCCGATATACTTATACACAGTGTAGTTAACCGATTGTAGGCGTCTGGTCAATATACGTATTTTACCAAACACCGTCTTAATACTCCCACAAGAACCAGCAACGACACGCGAGCAAGCAGGCAGATACACCCAACAATACAACATAGTTTTCTTGGCGACGAGTGACTTTGGAGGTTAAGACTGGTTTTTTTTTTTTTATTATTGCGCGTGATAACAGTCACAGTGCACAACAAACAAAACAACAGTGAACATGGAAACATCAACGTTGAAGAACTTTACTTTCGATAAATTCTCACCGGAGAAGGAGGAATGGGACTACTACATCCAGCGTTTCGAGGTGGAATTAACATTATATGGCGATGTAGCAGACGACGAAAAAAGGAACGTGCTTTTGACTAAGGTAGGATCAGATTCATTTAAACTATTAGTGGACAATTTTAAACCGGACAATGTTTTAACAAGAACATACGACGAAGTAAAACAAGTGTTAAGTGAACTTTACGGAAAAAAATCATACATTCTCGCCGATCGAATGCAATTTACGCTCCGAATGCGGAACCAAAACGAGTCGGTTACTCAATATATTTCGGTTTTACGGGCATTAGCAGGGAAATGTGATTTTAAAAACATTTTAAATGAACGGTTAAGAGATCAATTAGTGATCGGATTAAACAATAATTCGTGGCAAGAGGAGATCATTCGACAACACCAAACAAATGACGCAACATTTGCACAAGTTGAAGCGACCGCGTTGAAACTCGAACAGGCAGAGATCCAATCAAAACGATTAACAATTCTAACAAATACGCAAGGCGCTACTAACACGAACCGCGTTCAACAAAAACGGTGGAAAGACAATAAACAATATCGCACAGTGAATAACAACCCTCAAAATAACACGAACTGTATGTTTTGCGGCCAAGGCAGGCATCAAAATAGAAACGATTGCCCAGCGCAGGGAAAAAAGTGTAATGCGTGTGGACGTTTAAATCATTTCGCGAAAGTGTGCATCGCGACCGGGCGCGCAAATTCAAATCACGGGCGCGTAAATTTTCAAAATAAAGACACTACAACAAAAAGACAACCAAACTCAAACAACACAAGGTGTGTGCGTGGAAATGACATGGATGCTGACGAGACAGATTCATCAACAAATACGTCAAACATTAGATGTTTAGACTCGCCAAAAAAGGTGCTACTATCGGTAAAATTAAACGAGAAACAAATTAACATGCTATACGATCCAGGTGCGGCTTATTCCGTTATCAGTAGAAAACTTTGGATGGAAATTGGCTCACCGAAAATACAACCAGCACGAAACCTAGTGGCGTATACAGACGTCGAAATAAAAACACTTGGTACAACAGATGTGAACGTCGAAGCTCAGAACAAAAAGGAAGTCTTGAAAGTATACGTAGTTGAACAAAATGACATTCCTTTATTTGGTCTGGATTGGTGTTTGAAGTTTAACCTACCAATGCCAGAGGGAGCAGAAATATGTCATACGAAACAACACTCAGCGAAGGCCGAACAACAAGATAACCTGGAGATTGATCGTATTCTTACAAACTACCAAGAGCTTTTCAACGGAAAATTGGGTTCCTTCAACGGACACAGTGTGCGCATTCACATTAATTCGCAGGTAACACCCAAGACTTTTAGACCCCGACCAGTACCCATCGCATTGCAGGGACAGGTGGAAGCAGAACTTAAACGGTTACAAACAGAAGGAATTCTTGAACCAGTTGATACAGTAACGCATGCCATAGAATGGGCAACACCCGTAGTAATTGCAGTCAAGTCAAATGGAAGCATACGCATATGTGGTGACTTCCGTGTAACCATCAACCCCTATGTACAACGAGACGAATATCCATTACCACGTTTTGAGGATATCATGTCTAAATTAGCTGGTGGTCAACATTTCATAAAAATAGACTTACGTGATGCTTACCTACAACTAAACGTACATCCAGACTCCCGAAAATATGTAGTCATATCTACCCACAAAGGATACTTCACCTACAAAAGATTACCTTTTGGAATATCTTTTGCACCATCAGTTTTCCAAAGAACAATGGATACAATACTATCAGGGATTGACGGAACAATATGCTATCTGGACGACATCCTTATAACGGCCAACAACAAAACAGAACACATCCAACGCATTCAACAGGTATTACAACGACTATACGATGCAGGAATAAGAACACACCCTTCAAAATGTGCTTGGTTACAAGAAAGTGTAGTTTTTCTGGGACATCGAATTGATAAAGAAGGACTTCATCCGACAGATGAACACATAGAAGCAATCAAGGAAATGCCAACCCCAACGAACGTCTCTGAACTACGATCCTTCCTAGGTTCCATAACATATTACGGAAAATTATACAAAACCTACAAGTAACATGTGTACCATTACATCGCTTACTCAAGAAAGAAGTCAAGTGGAATTGGACAAAAGAAGACGAAGAGATATTTACAACATTGAAGAACCAACTAACATCAAATGACACATTGGTACATTATGATCCGAGTAAGGAAATATACCTCACAACAGACGCGTCAGAAAAAGGACTAGGAGCAGTATTATTTCACAAAAATGAAGGTAACATCTTACGACCAATATCATACACATCGAGAACTCTAACCGAGGTAGAATCGAGATACGCAACCATAGATAAGGAAGCACTGGCTATTATATATGCCGTGACGAGATTTCATCAATATCTGTACGGAAGACATTTTACGTTATTGACGGACCACAAGCCGTTGGAACGGATCTTTAGTGAAAAACGAAATACTCCAAAAATAGCTAGCAACAGACTTCTTAGATGGGCGATGCTGTTAAATAATTACGATTACAGTATTTTATACCAACCAGGCAAGGACAACGCCCCAGCAGACGTATTATCAAGATTACCGCTATCGAATACGCAGCTAACCGAGAATGAAAGAATAGGCTTACCAGAGAGAGGACACCTATTGAATCTAAGGCTACAACAGCTACCAATATCAAGAAGAAGTTTACGTGATAAAACAACAGCTGACCAAATATTGTTCCAAGTAATGAAATTTATTAGAACCTACTGGCCAGACA
Organism: Ocypus olens; assembly: GCA_910593695.2. Classification (NCBI taxonomy): domain Eukaryota; kingdom Metazoa; phylum Arthropoda; class Insecta; order Coleoptera; family Staphylinidae; genus Ocypus; species Ocypus olens. The sequence continues at coordinate 31,990,229 of OU343063.1, read as the reverse complement.
AAAAGAAATTAACCCCAGAACTATTACCATATTTTGAGAAGAAAGATGAACTCTCTGTGGAAGAAAATATCTTATTATGGAAAGGAAGACTATGCATTCCATCAACACTACAAAAACAAGTATTGGAAATGCTACACGACGGACACCCAGGCATGTGTGCTATGCAGTCCATGGCAAAAATGCACGTATACTGGCGAAACATTGACAAAGACGTAATAGACTTTGTACAACAATGTACATCATGTCAGGTATCCAAGCAGAACAGAACCGAGGTACCACTCTACCCATGGTATGCTCCACCCGAACCATGGTCACGTGTACATATTGACTTCGCAGGGCCGTTCGAAAACAAAATGTTTTTGATTGACATTGATGCTTATACACGATGGATGGAGGTGATCCCTATGAAGAGTACAAACTCAGAAAAGACAATTAATGTGCTTCGAGATATGTTTGCACGACTCGGTATTCCAAAATTCCTTGTATCAGACAATCGACCACAATTAATATCAAACGAATTCGAACATTTTTGTATTGTAAATGGCATAAAACACATAAGAGTGACACCATATCATCCGAAATCTAATGGCATAACTGAACGAGCCGTAAGGACATTCAAAGAAAGAATGAACGCAAGTAATAGAGACTTAAGACTAAATAGATTTCTGTTAACACATCGAAACACAATCCAAAGATCAACGGGAAGAGCTCCAAGTGAACTTATATACGGGAGACCGTTAAGGACGATATTTGATATCATTAAACCCGACATATCTAGAAACCAAGAATATGAAAGTATCAAACAGAAACAGTATCATGACAGAAAATCAAAGGAAGTGACATTTGAAATAGGACAACCAGTTTGGGTAAACAATCCAATAGGCAAAGGATCGACTCCTGGAACTATCACATCGAAAACAGGCATATACTCATATGTGGTAGACATAAATAGCCAACTTAAACGCAAACTCGCAGACCAACTACGCCATCGAAAATCTGGAACATCTGAAGTTGAAGCAGCGACACCGGAATATTGTGATACTGACTATCCACAAACCACGGACAGTAATATCACAGATTTGAATAGGACAATCCAGGACCAAAGCCATTATCCCCAAACACCACTAATGGAGCCGGAGAATATAACGGAAGCAAACGACACACCGGAGGAAAGGCTAAATGATCAGGAAGTAACAGGACCCAAGTCACCGGATGGACACCAGACACTAGTCAGCCCTCGAAGAAATCCCCCACGAAATCGTAGGATGCCCGCCCGATTTGGAGATCCAAATTTCACCAGGGGAGGAATGTAGTATGATGGGTTGCCGACACAACGACACCAACAGGTGGCAGGAGGAGCACGGCCGCCGCAGCGATTATTGATCGACAGGGACGCGACGCCATTTCAAGTAACAACTACCTGAGCCCGCCCGCATCCGATATACTTATACACAGTGTAGTTAACCGATTGTAAGCGTCTGGTCAATATACGTATTTTACCAAACACCGTCTTAATACTCCCATAAGAACCAGCAACGACACGCGAGCAAGCAGGCAGATACACCCAACAATACAACACCTATCAAATGAAGTCAATGCAGTGATTAAGGGAAACCTGCTAAAGTTGTGTCATGAACGATTCGGACATCAGAACATGTGGAATCACTACTGAGGAGGGAGCTTGACATAAACGTAGAAATGCATAGTGAACTGTGCGAAGGTTGCATTTGTGATAAAGCTCATCGTCTACAGTTCGGCACGAGGTCCAGAACAACAGAACCGAATTCACACGGATGTCTGCAGTCCATTTCAAGAATTGAGGTATGGATATCGATTTTTTTTGACGATTACACAAAATTCAAGACAGTTTATTTTCTGCGGCAAAAATCCGAAGTTGCTGAAAAACTGAGCCAGTTCCTAGCTAAGGCAGTCGAGAGCTTCTGAGTGATAATGGCAGGGAGTTCGACAACAAACAGATCAGAACCAGTCTACACAAGAAAGGTATTGTTCAACGTCTTGTAATGTCCTACAATTCGGAACAAAACGGGTTCAGTGAGAGGGAAAATCGTATGGTGGTGAAACTGCTAGAAAAATGATGCACGCGCATGGAACCATTCCTCAGGCACTTTGTGCTGAGATGAAACGAACATGTACCTACATCCTTAACAAGACAGGGCCTTCCTACGTCCCAGGAACATCACCTTTCGAGTTGTGGTATGGTAAGAAACCAGGTTTGAAACATTGGTTCAAATTGCTGAATTCATGTATATTCATATCGAAGAAGCAAAGAACGAACATGGATCAGAAGGCCATTAAAGGAATCCTCCATGATAACGACGACGGATAGAGGATCTACAGTGAAGAGGACGACAAGCTTTACCGTCATCTTCAAAGAAAAATTGGTGGAAAAGGGGGTTATTATATCTCCAGGAAGCATCAAAGTTGAAGAGACGAAACCTTCTGATAGATGGGTAGGTTCGGTTGCAGAGACTGCGCCTATCTGTATTGCCATCTCGGCCCTTAAAAAAAACTGTGAGCCGCCACTGATGCTCATTTCGACGACTTTCGAGGAACCACACCTACAACGATGTCACAAAATAAAAACAAACGCCGATAGATTGATCGGCAAATTCAAGGCCAGATTGGTGATCAAAGGTCTTTCGCAAAAAATAGTAGTAGACTATGATCAAACCTTCAATTATTCGAACGCTACTCAGTGTTGATCTAAATTCTAAAACAATACTTTTCGCCAGTGGCGGTTCCTGGAACATGTTGATGGTAGAGCCACTTATACAATGTAGCACCTAACCCCCGCCTGAAGAAAGAATGGACGATTTATCTTCCTAGGCCAGTAACTGGCGAAAACGTGTTTTAGGAATTAATTAAAAATTCTTGCTGAGCTTGAAACTACAAGTAGTACCATGGCTCCTTGGCTCTATATAAACCCCTGCTTTCAACAGCGAAGCGAAACATACTGCTTTTGATAGCTGAAAAATACAATTTTTGACAATACAAAAATGTCGATAAAAACTATTTTTATTAGGTGAAAAATACTGTTTTTGGCAGCTGAAACATAGCATATTTGGTAACTGAAGAATACCATTTTCTACAACTGTACAATAGAACTTGAGACAGCTGAAAAATACTATTTTCAACAGCTGCGGATTACTATTCTTGACTTGCCGAAAAATATACTGAAACATACCGTTATTGGCAGCTAAAAAATAAATTTTTGACAACAAAAAAAAGCAATTTTTGTCAACAAAATATACAAGTTTTGACAGCTGAGAAATGTCAGTTTTGACAGTTAAAATTGTCAAAAAATGCTGCTTTTGATAGCTGAAAAATACGATTAATATAGGTGGGAAATACCATTGTTGGCAGCTGAAAAATATTATTTTTGATATCATTCTTGAAAACAAAACATTCAATTTTTGACAACAAAAAGTACAAAAATTCAACTGCAGCATACTATTATTGACAACTGTATCATACCATTATTGTCAGCTAAAAGATACTATTTTTGAAAACAAAAAATTCAATTTTTCACAACAAAAAGTACAATTTTTGGAAACTTAAAAATGCCATTTGAAGGAGCCGCTAAAAATGTCCAGAGTAGGCGGCATGGCCCTTGGGTTTATTGCGGTCGGTAATAATCACCAGACGGTTGTAAAAATGTCAAACTTGCCGGCACGTGCCCACCGGATCGAATTTAAAATTTTTGGCCCAAGCAGGTAGTGAGCCCTTTTTTGGGGTGTGTTATAATAAGCCGTGTATTCATTCACTGGTTGATCGCCCCAAGATGAAGATGAAATAATTAAAAAATAGAATACTTTTCCTTTTAATGATCGGTAATATTTGACGCATTAGGGATATTACATATGAAAATTAAATTGTCAATAATTTTTATTTTAACTTTGATAATAAATGCACATAAAAGTACAGAATTACAAGTTATCCTTATTTTAAATCAGTAAAGGTATGATTGTAGCTCAAGTATAGTACATAACTCGAGTTATAAAGTAATTGCGCACTAGTGAAACTGTGTAATACAAAAATTATGTTAATTATTAATAAATTTACTGAGTGATGTAAAAATTCGTTTCATATTCATTTTTATTTTTTGCTCTCGAGAAACACATTTTCAAAAATTCTTAGCCCGACGGAAAGTTGCTGTAGATAATAATTCTGGCTTTTGTCAAAATTATTTTGAAATATCGACGTCTTGCGAAGTAATTTGAATTTTTGTAGTATTTTATCATTGCGTTTTATATTAATGTTGCATTCGAGTGTTCGTCATTGAAAAAAAATACGTTTTCAAAAATTCATAACTCGACTGAAAATTGCTGCACATTCAAAAACCAAAATTATTTTGAAAGATCGACGGCTTGTGAAGTAATCTGAATTTTTGTAGGATTTTATTCTTCTGTTTTATATTAATTTTTAATTTTTTGCACTCGAGTTTTCGTTATTGAAAAAAATATATATTTTCAAAAACTCATAATAATAATAATATTGTCTTTATTCACATATATACAATTTAGTTATAATTTAAGGGACAAATTATTATACGTGAATCCGTAGGCGTGATTCAGTTGAGATCCAAGTAGATTTCAAACTGTTCTTCCATCCAAACCTACATAATTAAGAACAAAATTTGAGTTGTTATTGGGTAATATTAATTGATATTCTAATTAAACTTTATAGGTTACATAAAAAAAATAAATATAACATTGTGAAATTTAAACTAAATTACAAATGACACTAGTGCAGAAGTTAAAATTAGGGTTAATTTTTTTTAACTCGACTGAAAATTGCTGCACATTCAAAAACCAAAATGATTTTAATTTTTAAATGTACTTAAAACATATAATGCATATCAATTTTGTTATCAAGTAATAAATATTATTACTTTAAAATATGTGTAAAAATAAGAAAATCATAGAATATGTTTTTAATTTTAAAAATGAAAATAATATTGGACAAATAAAATATATGTAATATATACTAGAATTTATATATACATAATCTCTATTAACAGTCTTTTGACATAATTACATTTTTTACATATTTTTCAAATAAACCAGACTGTTACATGGGCTATCGACCTAATGTCTTTCGTCCCCAGAATGTGTATATACTTGAATTAGATTAATTTATTGTATGTTGGTTTGAATAGGATTTTCCGGAGTTACTGAATATAAATATAATTTCATTGATCCATGTTACATTTAAAAGTAAAAGTTTTGATTAAATAAAACACACTTTTACTTAGTTAATATCACAATGTTTATTTATTAGTGACTACAGTTTCGATCAAACAATGACCATTATCAAACTATAAGTTAAGTTGATCGAAACTGCAGTCATTAATAAATAAACAGTGTGATATTAACTAAGTAAACGTGTGTTTTATTTAATTAAAAATGTATCACGAAGTATGTGCCGCCAACCTCAATCATTTAAAAGTTTTGAATTTGATAATTTTCGTTTAGATTGAAAGAGGAGGTGTAATGTGAATTAAATATGAGTTAATTTTATTCAGCGTATGTTAGTTTGGAACGGATATTGAGTTGTGTAGCATTCATTTAAACGAATTCCTTCTAAAATTTAAAGGGAAGGTCGAACGCAGGTACTAGGGGTGAAGAATGGAAACATCTGGCAAACATAAAAGCCAAGGTTGCCAGCCCTTCAAATATTTAAAAATTGATTTTCATAGTTTCTGTTTAAATTAATAAGTTTTCGCGATACTATTATTACTACTATCGTAGCTTGTAATATATTAACGGTCTTATTTTCAAAAGAGAACACTTGAATTTCTTTGTTCTTTTACTTCTTTGATTTAGTCGATGTATAATTTAAATGAGCTCTTACTTTTTTAGGTAACGAGAAAATTTAATTGTGTGATTTCATAAATTTTACAAGTAGATATTTAAAATTTTCCATTGACTGATTAGCAACAATACGAATAATATAAATGCAGATTACATATTTTATTTGGTTTATTTCATCTGGGTCTGTGGGATGAATATGTGGGGTCCTCAAAACAAATACTTCCCCGGTTTTGACTTTAGCACTACCCAGACACGATCTTTTTCTACATCTTAAATATAAATTTCCATTTTGTGTCATATTTTCTAATATATAAACATATCGTGGACATACAATTTTTTCGTAGAGTCGCAGATAACTTCCATCTTCTTACTTAGAATACTGTCACAGTACTGTTCAACTTTCAATGATTTCTTCACCAGAACATTCAATTTACATGTTTGATATAATCCAAAATTGTCAGATTAGCAGTGCAATATAAAACTTCCATACAACTCCTTAGAAATAGCTTATTTTATTTTAATACTCAAATACTTTTGAAGTTACAGTTTTTATATTTCGTTCAAAATCACTTTAAGATAGTTCTTAAAAAAACTGCTGATATGTTGTCAACATATATCACCATCAGGTAATCGTTTTATTAACCAATTATTCTTGCTCATAGCTTTATATTAATTAACCAATAAGATAATGCCAATTTTTCAATAAATTACTTAATATATTAAGGCACACTAACAAGTTGAAAAATTAGAAATAGGTGGTGCCACCTATTTTTTCAAATTTAAGAATTTATAGAATAGTTAAGAATATTGTTCGGTTTTCTAATTACGAAAATGTATGTTTGTAATGTAATCGTAAAAATAACCATCCGCTTTTAGTGGCAGTAAGTTACCCAAATTTTGGAAACATTTATTATCCAAAACAGCTGTTTTCTAACATGGATGTCCTACTAAAATTAAAATTCTAGGCACCTTTGATTTGCATACATAAACACACCGTGATTTTCAATAGCATATCAATTTTATTAAAAAATATTTTAGGAATACAGTAAAACTGAGTAATTTAATGTTCATTGCCCACAGTACAGTACAGTAATAATTCGATTGTATTATAATCTTCGTAATGATATCAGCTTTAATTTTCCTATTTCCTATTCATAATTGTACATTTTATTACCCCACTTTACTCGGATGTCTTTTTGGAAGCTTGTCCAGACCTCCTCTCTAGCAGGTAGAAAAGGCTCGAATATGGTCATAAATTACAATTTCTATACCATTATGTCGAGAATAGAATCCCTAATCGTCGGTAGTAAACAACCCGCAAATTGTACCCCTTGTTCATGCCGACTCTGGCCAAAAAACTATGGTCGCGAATTTTCTAACAGTTCAGAACGTTCATATATCAAATTAACAGCGATGTCCAAAATTTCAAGATTAAAGTGAATTCTACATTTTCGCGACCATAGTTTTTTTATGTTAGAAAATTCCTGCTCCAAAGTTTAAATGTTTGCTAGTATTTCATTCTGCAGAGTCCGAGTATCTAAGAAAATGTTGTATAGAAAATCGCGAAAAGCAGGGGCGGCTCGTTATATAGAGTCAAGGAGAGTCATGGCACTACCTGTAGTAGTTTCAAGCTCAGCAATAATTTTTAATGAACTCTTAAAACACTTTTTGGCCAGTTACTTTGGTATAGGAAGATAAATCATTCTTTCTTTCTCTTCTTGTCGTAAATTGTATTTTTTAGCTGACAACAATGGTTTGTTGCAGTTGTCAAAAATGGTATATTTCAGCTGTTAAAAATGGTATTAAGAAATGTATTATTCAATTGTCGAAAATTATATTTTTCAGTTGTCAAAAAGTTATTTTTCAGCTGTCAAAAAAGGTATTTCTGAGCCATTAAAATGGTATTTTTCAGCTATCAAAAAAAGTATTTTCGACATTTTTTATTTGTCAAAAATGGCATTTTTCAGCTTTCAAAAACCGTACTTTTTGTTGTGAAAAATTGTATTTTTTGTTAACAATAATAGTTTATTACAGTTGTCAATAATGTTTTGTTGCAATTGTCAAGAATGGTATTTTTCAGCTGTTAAAAATGGTATTTTTCAGCTGTTAAAAAGTGTATTATTCAAATATTTTTCAGTTGTCAAAAATGTTTTTTTTAAATGTCAAAAAAGTATTTCCCACCTATTAAAAAGTATTTTTTTATAAAAAAAACAGCATTTTTCGACATTTTTTGTTGCCAAAAATGTCATTTTTCGGCTGTCAAAAATTTACTTTTGGTAGTCAAAAATTGTATTTTTTAGCAGGCAATAATGGTATGTTACAATTGTCAATAGTGGTTTGTTCCAGTTGTCAACAATGGTATTTTTCAGCTGTTGAAAATGGTAGTTTTCAGCTGTTAAGAAGTGTATTATTTAACTGTCAAAAATGATATTTTTCAGCTGTCAAAAATGCGATTTCGAACCTATAGAAATGTTATTTGTCAAGAATGGTATTTTCAGCTGTTAAGAAATGTATTATTCAAATTATATTTTTTAGCTGTTAAAAAAGGTATTTCTCACCTATAAAAATGGTATTTTTCAGCTATCAAAGGCAGCATTTTTGGTTATTTTTTATTTTCAAAATGGCATTTTCCGCTGCCAATAATGTTTTGTTACAGTTGTCAATAATGGTTTGTTGCAGTTTTTAAGAATGGTATGTTTCAGCTGTTAAAAACGGTATTTTTCAGCTGTCAAAAATGATATTTTTCAGCCGCCAACAATGGCATTTTCCTCCTGTAAAATGGTATTTTCCAGCTATCAAAGCATTTTTCGAAATTTTTTAAATTGTCAAATGGGCGACCATAGTTTTTTGGCCAGAGACCGCAATAAACCCAAGGGCCATGCCGCCTACTCTGGACAATTTTAGCGGCTCCACATTTTCCCCCAGGATCCAAAACATTTTCATCGCATGACTCATAATTGGACATCCGCGGATTTTTCTTATATGAACTTCAAATGAAGGTACGACACTTCTGCTTCTTTGGCAAAATCATACCCGGTTAGAATAGAAATCGGATACACTTTAGGCAGGGGTCCAAGCGACCGGCCGCTATTTCAGGGCACTCGAACCAAATTTTGCAGATTTCGCTGCCGCCTCCTTAACCCCCCGCCCGCGTGCCATGCACGCTCTAACCCCCCGGTAGGATCGGCCTTTATTTTGGGAAAATTACAAATTCAATATGTGTAATTTTTTTATCTAAAATCCAATAAATCAATACCCCCTAGTGAGAGAATAAGTTTATCTCACGGAATGCATGGATCTTTCATAGGATTTTTAACACACCGACTCAAGCGGCTCTTTTTCGCCGCGAATGAAACATGCATTATACTCTCGCTGTTTCTTCCGTGATATTAACATAAGATAAGATAAGAGTTTATTAGTCTTGTGCATTGTAGTAACAATATGAGACACGTCAAATATTCGTTTTACAAACAAAGTGATAATACATATAATAAATTACAACCTTCTCCTCTGTGTATGTTGTGTTGCATAAACTTCGTCCCGAGAGCTAAGTGAATTCATGCGTCCGGCCATTGTCACCGAGTTCTCCTACATTTTCCACGCGAATAAAAAGTGAACAATATGACGCCTCCGTTTTCTTTAACCTTAGTGGTACTGGTGGCGAACTCCCCAATATGCATTCGAACATATTCAGTGTGTAACGCATTGGACGGTTCCAATTATCCTAGGAATTAACGGCAATTTTACATTTTGATGTCGACATATGTCACGTTTAAGTACTGCCAATCGCAACAACTAAAATGTTACCACAAATAGTTTAATAATGAGCAAAACTGAAAAATAAAAAATATCATTATTAAACTATTTTTGATATAACAAAAGGTCGATTGTTAAACCAAAGTAGAAAAACATTATTTCAATATTTAATGCAATTACAGACGATTTTGGATAAAATTTTATTTTATACTCATGTGGAAAACTTGTCATCGCGAAATATTGAAATTGTCACACGTTATTCTTTTTCGCGTCGACCGATGTTTACCGTGATCGATCGGTCGGTGTACATGATTACGCAAATATGGTTGGTCAGAAATAAAATACAAAAATATCCTCATTAACTACATGGCATTAGCTATGGCGTAACGGAGCTTTTCTTTTTTTTTCTTCTTAGGTTACGAGAAAACAATTCCGGAACTTTTTCGCAGTTGTCGGAGCAATAATACGTGTTATTATTATTAATATATATATCACAAAACAAAACGTATTGACAAAATCGCCCGTCATGCCTAAGCTTGTAGTACTCTGAACATGTGTACCAAAATTCAAGTCGATTCATCAATCACAGCCTGAGATATCATGTACACCGTGTGCCGATTCGGTAGTCTACCTGCGCTTTCAATTCTTCCTTCGCTGCAAACGCTATAACTCAAACAGTACTTCGAATATTTGCATGGAATCTTTTGCATATTATTGCAAACACTTCAAAGAATTGTTTAAAGACAAAAAAAATCGATTGTTTGAAAATTTTACAGTAGGATAACCAGTGCAGCCAGGAGTAATTTTTAATTTTCCCCAAATATTTCATAAAAACCCCCAAAATACCCCTCGCATAAAATACCCACCCCAAAAAATACCCCATCGATTAAAGTTACCCAAAATACATCCCAAAACCTTAATTTATCCCCATTTTTGGGAAAACCCCCCAATCTGGCAACACTGGGATTAGAGAAAGCGCGCTGATAAGATTTCGGAATTTGCACAAAAATAAAATTTCCGAAAATATGTAGGTAGTACATTTAAAAAAATAGAAAAATATTTAATCGTGCTGTGGCATCCTCCAAATAATTAAAATAATTCTTTAATTTCCCGGAAAGCCTTGCTAATTAACTACTTAAAATTGTTCGTATTTGTTTTTATAATTTCCAAACGGTTCCGGTTCTGGGTGATCAGTTTCATTCTGGGAAAAAGTATTGTATTTAACAATTACTAACAAAACTAAATTGGCTGCAAAAATTATTCTTTTGATTTAAAAATTTTCGAAAAAAAAATCACAAATCGAATCAAAATATTTGAAAATTAAGTAATTCCTTAAACACAGATCGCGCAGGCTGTATTTTCTAACTAAATATCAAAGTACATTAGTTTTATCTTAAAACAACCACTAAAACAAAAAAATTCAAATTAAATAAATAACCTAAAATTAATACAAAAAAGTTCAGGCCAAAAATATCAAAAATTCGGTCTGCAAAATCTAAATTACAGGGCGAAAAAATCAAAACCTTGGACCAAAGAACTCGAAAATGTTTAAATTCGCTCATAAAAATCAACAATTCATTTAAATCTAAAGTAAAACCCAATAAAAAATTCGCTCGTTAAAACTAATAATTAGAGTAACAGACGAAACTGAAAACATTGGTAAAAAATTGAAAACTCTTGGCAAAAATAAAAAAGCAGTCAAAAAAAAGAGAAAATTTCAACTAAATATTCGAAAATTTTGGTTTAGATGCCAAAAACATCTAAAATAAAGGCCAAAAAAATAAAAGTGCAGGCTAAAAATTGAAATTTCAAGCACAAGAAAAATAAATTGCCATTTTTAGCCCTAAAAATAACTCTTTATCTCAAAGTAAATTGCCGAAACTCTAAACTCAAAAATAATAAAAAAATCAACCATAAAAACAATAATTCAGGTTAAAACATCTAAAGTATAGACCAATCAAAAATTCGCTGTTAAAATTAATAATTAAGGTAAAAAAAACTAAGAATATAGGCAAAAAATACAAAATTTGGTTAAGAAAACTCGAAAATACCAGCCAAATGTTCGCACACAAAAATCAACAATTCAGATTAAAAATCTAAAGTATAGACCAATCAAAAATTCGCTGTTAAAATTAATAATTAAGGTAAAAAAAACTAAGAATATAGGCAAAAAATCGAAAATTTAAACGAAAAATTGTAAACTCTCGGCAAAAGTAAAAAATGCACACTAGAAAAAAAAACGAAAATGTTGGTTTATAAGTCAAAAACTTTCAATTCTTCCCCCCAATCCCTCCAATCTGGCAACACTCGGATTACAGAAGGCGCGCTGATAAGATTTCGGAATTTGCACAAAAAAAAGTTTTTCCGAAAATATGTACGTAGTACATTTAAAAAATTAGAAAAATATTTAATCGTGCTGTGGTATCCTCCAAATAATTAAAATAATTCTTTAATTTCCCGGAAAGCCTTGCTAATTAACTACTTAAAATTGTTCGTATTTTTTTTTATAATTTCCAAACAGTTCCAGTTATAGTGGGTGATCAGTTTCATTCTGAGAAAAAGTATTGTATTTAACAATTATTAAAAAAAAAACTAAATTGGCTGCAAAAATTATTCTTTTGATTTAAAAATTTTCGAAAAAAAAATCACAAATCGAATCAAAATATTTGAAAATTAAGTAATTCCTTAAACACAAATCGCGCAGGCTGTTTGCTAACTAAATATCAAAGTACATTAGTTTTATCTTAAAACAACCACTATAATTTAATTAAAAACACTAAAACAAAAAATTTCAAATTAAATAAATAACCTAAAATTAATACAAAAAAGTTCAGGCCAACAATATCAAAAATTCAGTCTGCAAAATCTAAATTATAGGGCGAAAAAATCAAAACCTTGGACCAAAGAACTCGAAAATGTTGGTCAAAAATTCGCTCATAAAAATCAACAATTCATTTAAATCTAAAGTAAAAACCAATACAAAATTCGCTCGTTAAAATTAATAATTAGAGTAACAGACGAAACTGAAAACATTGGTAAAAAATTGAAAACTCTTGGCAAAAATAAAAAAGCAGTCAAAAAAGAGAAAATTTCAACTAAATATTCGAAAATTTTGGTTTAGTTGTCAAAAAAATCTAAAATATAGGCCAAAAAAATAAAAGTGCAGGCTAAAAATTGAAATTTCAAGCACAAGAAAAATAATTTGCCATTTTTAGCCCCAAAAATAACTCTTTACCTCAAAGTAAATTGCCGAAACTCTAAACTCAAAAATAATAAAAAAATCAACCATAAAAACAATAATTCAGGTTAAAACATCTAAACTGAAGGGCAAACAATATAAAATTTGGTTAAGAAAATTCGAAAATACCAGCCAAATATTCGCACACAAAAATCAACAGATTAAAAATCTAAAGTATAGAGTAATCAAAAATTCGCTGTTAAAATTAATAATCAAGGTAAAAAAACTAAGAATATAGGCAAAAAATCGAAAATTTAAACGAAAAATTGTAAACTCTCGGCAAAAGTAAAAAATGCACACTAGAAAAAAAAAACGAAAATTTTGGTTTATAAGTCAAAAACTTCAAAATTTGGAACAAAGAAGTGAAAAACACAAACCAAAAATCTAAAATAAAGGCAAACAATCAAATGTCCTGATGTAAAAAATTAAAAATACAGACTAAAAAATTGAAAATTCAAGCAAAAGAAAAATAATTTGCCATTTTCAGCCCCAAAAATAACTTTATCTCAAAATAAATTGCCGAAACTCTAAACTTGAAAGTAATTAAAAAAATTCGCCCATAAAAACAATAATTCAGGTTAAAAAATCTAAAATTAAGAGCAAACAATAAAAAAAAACTCGAAAATAACCGCAAACAAAAAAATCGCCAATAAAAATCAACAATTCATGTTAAACATTTAGAGTGTAGACCAATCAAAAATTCGCTCGTTAAAATTAATAACCAAGATAAAAAAGCTAAAAAATCGAAAAACGAAAAATGTAGACAAAAAAATCTAAAAATTAGAACAAAGAAATCTAAAATATAAGGAAAAAAATTCCTGGTCTAAAAAATGAAAATATACAGACCAAAAAAATTGAAAAATCAAGCAAAAGAAAAATAATTTGCCTTTTCAGTCCCAAAAATATCTCTGGCTCGGAATAAATTGCCAACTAGAAACGTGAAAATGTTTAAAAAACGATAAAGGATAAAATATCAAAATCTCGACAATACCAGCAAAAAAATTGCTCATAAAAATGAATAATTCAGGTTAAAATATAGGGCCAAAAATAAAAAATTCGGGCCTAAAAATAAAAAATACCGACCAAAAAAATCGAAAATTTTAACAAACAAATCGAAAATGAAGAAAAATTAGTTTAAAAGATCAGAAATTTATACTAAAAATATAGGTCAAAAAAAATCAAAATCCAGGCCTCACGATAAAAAATGCAAACAAAAAGATTGATTACTTAATATAATAATGATAATTATTGAGTGTTGCTAGTAGTAATTTTTAGTTTTCCCCAAATATTTAATAAAAACCTCACAAAATTACGCGGGCGGTGGGTGGTCCCTATCCTATCTTTCAATACTTGGAACACAAACGTGGGTTTTACAATTGTTAATTGATTAGAGAATAATCTAATGGTTTATCGTTGCTTTGACAAAAGAATTTGTTTGTAAAAACTTTGGGACGTGCTTAACAGATTGGAGAGTGGGATAGGGACCACCCACCACCCTTAGTCTCCACTTTAACTCAACCCGGAAACCTTATTTATTGTTGGTTTTGCACTTTTTAAAACTTCAGTGATTTGACGAAGAAATTTCTTTAATCAAACAGTGTTTTCTTTGTCAGGTTTAAGTGGAAACGAAGGGCGGTGGGTGGGCACTATCCGATCCTCCAATCATTGGAACATAAACGAGTGTTTTACAATTGTTAATTAATTAATAACAGAATAATCAAATGGTTTGCAGGTCAAAAATCTAAAATATAGGTTAAAAAAATCAAAATCCAGGCCTAACGATACAAAATGCAAACAAAAAGATTAATTATTTAATATTATAATATAAATTTATTTACAAACATTCGATGTATATTTAAAATATGATTTAAATTGAAAATAAACCATGACAGCGAAAATATAAATGATACCATCAAATCGGAGAAAGTAACATGATGGCCACATCACCATTTTTTTATTAATAAAAATCGTTAAAATTTACAAAGCTACACTTGTTTCGGATATTGACAAATCAGCGTTTTCTTTTACTTTCTCCGTTACGAAGTACGAGAAAGTATTGTGATCGTGATTCTTTTTTCAAATTTTTTTTTTACGGAAATATCCGTTTTGGGGTCCCTAGATGCCATTTCAACAATTTCTAGAAAACATTTTTTTGTGTCTGTGTGTGTGTGTGTCTGCTGTGTGCGCTGTATCTCAAAAACTAATAGAGCAATTGATGTGAAACTTTAAACATACGTCTTATTTGATAATCCGAAGAACTGAAAAGCTTTTGGTAAAATTTCGTACACCGGAAGTGGGTGCTTACCTTAACTGTTTTTTTGTTTTTTGCCAATATTTTCTAAAATATGAAAAATATCACAAAAACATTTAAGTAAACATTGAAGACAACAAAGAAATAAACTTTTGCTTGAAAACATTTTTCATAAAATCATTTTTCTTCGAGAAAAAAATTTATTATTATTTCTTAATTTTTCGTTTATAATTATAAAACGATAATACAGCAAATTTATGTGAATAATAATTGTAGAGAATGCCAAAATGGACAACTTATAAAGAATAAGTTTTTTTCGAAATCCCTTTAGTTTTTGAGTAAACTGAGTTTGTGAATTTGAAGTATAATTTTACCATCTTTCATAATTTTGACGTTTAAAACGTCAGTTTTATCCGAGTTTACACAACGCTCGACGTACATTTAAAATATGATTTCAATTGAAAATAAACCATAAAAACGTGAAAATAAATGGCTACGATACCAAGTCGGAGAAAGTAACATGATGGCCACATCACCATTTTTATAATTTAAATTCCGTAAATGGCGATTCTTGCATTTCATAATGACAATGAATAAATCGTTTCGAATGATTGTGTTAAATTGTATAATGGAAAGTGCACTTTATAGTATCGAATCGTGTATGAATGAGTGAGCGATAGAGAGCATGTAATTGCAATTTCCCAACTTTCTCCTGTCTTCAGGTACTAACCCACAACTCTTTTCTAATTACCAGAATAGATCGCAATTGGAAATCAACACTACCAGTATATATTCTAAAACTTAAGCTTCTAAATTTAGCAGCAACAGTTGTTTAATGGTAATATTTTAAAGAAAAAGAAACAACAGATAAACGGTCTATTAATTATAATTGTTTTAATTGTCTAATACAATATTTATTTATATTTTATGGGCGGAGATGATGAATGCTATGTCTAGAAAGTCCATTGTGTAAAGACAGCAAAAATCATGTCTTTTATCTTGATGACCTAAAAGAGTGATTCATCTTGAGATAGTTCTCGTATCTGTGTGTTTATCTTGCCAATTACGTCCACAGTTTATGGCACACGCCGCGCCGCCACTTTCATTCAATTTGCATACAGCAGGTGCGAGAACAATACTGTTTCTGTTTTCTTTTATTTTCTCTCAAATTCCACACCAGTTTTAACAATATAAAAATTCCCAGTTAGAAAATTGGATTTTTGGAAGCCGAACCGGTAAATATGGAATATTATTATAGATCCGTATTAAGGGGAATCTCCATACCTACGGTTTCGAATGAAAAGTAATACCGGCACATCTCGGACACTATAGGTCATATTAAAAAAAGAAAAATTGCAATGAATTTAGAAAATTCAGGAGCTTACCGATAGTTTAGTACTTTTTGTAATTTGTCAAATTTCAAAAATACCTAAATAATTACGCATATTTTTGGGCGATAAAGGAGCCGCGCTACGTGATTTATGTGACAGGCTCGCTCCGTTCGTATGAGTCAAGTGCCCTTGCCCTCTCGGCTTTCATAAACAAACACAGCTAGATAATTCAGTAAATGTATTTCAAATAGTTCCGAGCAGTTCTATTCTATAACATTATTTTCATTTCAGTTGACAGAGAGGTATTTGTGCGAAAACACTTTCGGGCGAAATAAATTGTGTAAAAATTCCACAAATAATTTCATCGAACTCTTCAGAACAATTTGGAACACATTAGAAATATGGACCACCGCTTCCGTGAAGTCTTTTTTGCAATTTGATTTCAAAAGTACCTAAATAATGAGGCATATTTCTGGGCGATACATTAGCCGCTCTACGTGATTTATGTGACTGGCTCAGTCTATTCGTGTGAGTCAGGTGCCCTTGCCCTCTCGGCTTTTATAAACAACAGTTAGATAATTTAGCAATGTAATCGTATTATTTATATTATAGCCCAGTGAAATTATACCATAAAAAGGTGATCGAGTGAAATAAATGCCGGAAATTTGATATTTTTCGGCAAAGTTGTTCGTTGGTGTCTGCTGTAGTACAAAATACTAAAAGTTCCGGAAATACCGATTGACAGCATCTAAATTTGGCACAATCTGCAAAAGGCGACTAAAAACAAAATGTGCTCCTCTAGTATCAAATCTACTTTATAAGGAGTCATTTTCAAATGATGCCACGGTCTACGGACAAATATATGAAAAAATGGTGATGTGGCCATCATGTTACTTTCTCCGACTTGATGGTATCATAGCCATTTATATTTACGTTTTCATGGATTATTTTCAATTGAAATCATATTTTAAATCTATATCGAGCGTTGTGTAAACTCGGATGAAACTGACGTTTAAAACTTCAAAATTATGAAAGATGGAAAAATTATACTTCGAATTAAAAAACTCAGTTTGCTCAAAAATTAAAAAAAAAAACGTATTCTTTATAAGTTGTTCATTTTAGCATTCTCTACAATTATTATTAACATAAATTTGCTGTAACTATTATCGTTTTATAATTATAAACCAAAAATAAAAAATAATTTTTTTTTTCTCGAATAAAAATGATTTTATGAAAAATGTTTTGAAAGAAAAGATGTTCATTTCTTTGTTGTCTTCAATGTTTGTTTAATTGTTTTTGTGATATTTTTAATATTTAAGAAAATATTGACAAAAAACAAAAAACAGTTAAGGTAAACACCCACTTCCGGTGTACGAAATTTTACCAAAAGCTTTTCAGTTCTTTAGAATATCAAATAAGACATATGTTCAAAGTATCATATCAATTGTTTAATTATTTTTTGAGATACAGCGCGCACAGCAGACACACACACACACACATAGACACTAAAAAAATATCCAGAAATTGTTGAAATGGCATCTAGGGGCCCCAAAACGGATATTTCCGTAAAAAAAATTTGAAACAAATCATGTCACAATACGTTCTCATACTTCGTAACGGAGAAAGTAAAAAATGCCTTACGAAAGTACGAAGACATGACAAAAACTTCGGTGACACCGTGCGGCTTTTTTGTGGATGAGACGTATGGTTTTTTTGGTAGCATCTCCAGATGGGTTGATAGAAAATGGTCGCGGAATTATTGAGGTAAAGTGCCCAAAATTGATAGAAAAAATAACAACAGCAAAAGCAGCAATCGAAAAAAAAATTTCTTTTTGGACACGGATTTGAAATTAAAACGTACTCACAATTATTACTATCAAATCCAGGGCCAGATGCATATTGCAAAAGTCGACTTTTCTCATTTTGTCATATGGACGAAACAAGACCTGTCGATTGAGAGAGTTGCCAGAGACGACGACAATTTTTGGGAAACAAAATGATTGAAAAATTAATATATTTTTATAAAAATATTTTATTAAAAGAAATCATTGATCCACGGACATGTAGTAATATGCCTATCAGGGAGCACTAAAAAACCTACGACAGAAGTCGCCTCCAAGGAAGCAACTACACCAAGATCGCCGATCCACCGAAGCTGCTGATCCGCTGATGTGAAGTCACCCTCCGGTAATTTATCCGAGTTCTTGCCGTGCATACCGGTGCTTGCCCTTCCGAACTTTGTCTGAACTATAGTGACGCATCTGTGATTTCTCTTGTGACTCTTCCGTATTTATTTTTCTTGTGACCTTTTTAGTGTAAATGTTTTCCGATTGAACATGTTATTATGTCATTTGTGTCCAGTATATTGAACTTTGTGTAAATAACAGCGAAAAGGATTTCGCGCCAATCTGACTTTATCTGCCTCTCAACCCTCTCTCCTTTTGCGTATTGATAACATAAATATCGAATTCCATTGCATTGTACTAAATGAACACGCCTTCTTTAGCATTTTCAAAATTCAGTCACGAAATGAAAATATTGGCACACGTAACATTGACGTTTACTGAAACAATTTTTTTTAATGATTCAAATAATGCAACAAACCCACTATTATTATTGTAAAGGTTACAAATGAGATGTGGACATCATGTTATTTTCTGATAAATATTTATAAATATTTTCAAATAAAAGAATTCTTTATTGTCTTTAATATTTGTTTACATGTTTTTGTAATATTTTTCATATTCACAAAATTAACGAAAAAAAAAAGGTTAGGTAAACATCCACTTCCGGTGTACAAAATTTTACCAAAAGGTTGTAATTGTCAAATAAAGCACGTGTTCGATGTTGCTTGTTGTTGTAATTTTTTTAATAATTTCACGATCACAATACTTTCCCGTACCTCGTAACGGTGAAAATAAAAATTATAATTTTGTCGGAAATGAAATTTCGTCACGAAAATATTTCTTGAAAGCCAATTCAGATCAGTATGTGTTCCCGACTGTCGGCTCAGAAACTAGAGTATTAAATTTCTTGTTATGTTTGTTTGTATTATGTAGATAATTTTGAGCCCACGTGGACTGGAAAGATGCATGTCGCGGCGTCAATCCCCAATCGGAGACGACGGAGTGCGATAAATTACAAGTTGAAAAATTACGACGACCTTTCATATATCTATCCTCTTTCTTTGCACATAAAAATGTATTCGGATCGTTTCACGTTTGTGTTTATTTGACTAATGCAAGAAGTATGTTAACGCCCATTTCACGTTAAATATAAACCCAAGCGGGAGTTTAGCCTACACTTTGTTTCATTATTTTCCTAGAAATACTAATTTTTAGGAAAAAAATCTGAAACCTTCGGGAATTTAATGACTGCACTAAACACGTTGCCGTTTTTTGTTTTCCTCTAGAAACTACAGTTATCGAGAAAAAACTGTAAAACTTTTACATTATAAGTCCCATATAAAGCGGTGCCATCTACTGAGCCAGAAACACACCAAAGAGCTCTACCGATTCCCCTTAAGCGAATCTTCGGTGGTATTTTGATTCTCACGGTTGACAGCGTTTTTTCTTAGGTTAGATTTTAGAAACGAACGTTTGACTGTTAAAATATCCCGTTTGTGAAAAAATAGTATATGTACCTCGGGAGAGAATGCTCTTATATACTGAAGGAAAAAAAAATTAAATACTTGAAATTCGTGAAATTTGGACCATTTTCAAACCGCCATAACTCGGAGTATTTTCAATCGATTTTGATGAATATCGAAAAACTTTGAAGTGTCTTCTTTAAAGTCATGCATGCGATGTTAACCCCTTTCGCCTCCCTCTGGCACTGCGAAAAAATATTTTTTCATGAAACCATCTTCAACTTTGTCGATGTGTACGGAGTTGGAAAAATTTTGTCTACTCGATCCACCATAAAGGCATTAAAAGTTGATAAATTCCTTATGCAGGACTCAAAGAACGAAGTTCCTACGACGACGCACAGTGGGGCAGAATCGCAAAAACCTGGCCAAAAATCGAAAAAATCATCCGAGCAGCAATCTGTAAAAGGAATTTTTTTTTTACGTGCTCCTTCTGCGCGATTAGTCAGTCCCAAGTTGACCTTCGCCACGAGCACACGTGTCGAAGTGCAGAGCCGAAAATCATCAGAACGTTCAGAGAGTGATAAAATTTGACTCAAACGACTTATTTTAATTTCGCAAAATGGAAAATCATTCTAAAGGTATGTACTGTATGATTTTATATATATAAAGCCATAATTATGCATGTATGTATTCATACGATAGTATAAATAAACAGCAAAAATAAGTTTATATTTTATGTCGTCGCGGTTTGTAAATACTAATTTAAAAAAAGTTCCATCGAATACCGCGTTGATTCTTATTGGATTTTGTTCATTACATCGATATTTAAAACATATAAAAAAAATTAGCTGCGCCTAGCTGCGCTTTAAATTTAAAAACCGTTTTTTAGATCGGCATTGCAATCCCGTGCATCTGTAAAGTATTACAAAACTACTGATAATGCGTTTGAGATCTGTCGGTATTTTTCGGCACCGTGAGTAAGTAACAAATTTATTTTTCATGTTCTTGTTCAAAAATGGTATAACAAAAATGATGTAATAATAATTTGTAACTATCAATACTATAACCTTCAATGCACGAATAATTAAGTTAATGCAAATAAAAATGAACAAAATATAAAAACCAATAATTACAATTTTTTAAATAAAATTATATATTTTTTATATACATACAAACTATTTGAAATTCTTCAAAACTAAATAAAGTTAAAAAAATTAATAATCTTATGTATTATCTATGTTACATTTTGATTATTTTATTTTTCAGTGTATTCCATGACTCGGAAGGATGTATTTTTAATCATAAAAGATCATATTAAAGAAAATATTCAGGATATTATTGCTGTCTTGGAAAAAAACATCGCAGATAAACATGGGGAATCTGTACATGTATCAGACGATTTAAAAAAAAAACGTTAGCTGCGTTGATGTCAAAGTTGAGATCCAAATGGGACGATGCAGCAAGGAAGACAGACAGGTTTTTTAAAAGTAATGAACAATGGCTGAAAGGTAAAATACGTTTTCCAACTTCAATATCCGTAAATGCCGAAACCGCAGCACAAGATATTCAAGATGAAAGTACCAGTCGCGGTCGCCCTTCAAAATCTTTTGATACAAGTAGTGACAGATCGAAACGTCGAAAGACCGAAGAAATCCGAAAAACCTTTACAGCGGATGAATTAGCGTATGCGACACAAATGAGTCTTAGATCAACAGGGAATTTAGAAGCCGCGAAAGTAGTGAAAGACGTATCAGCAATAAGTCCAACAAGAGCTGCTAAATATGTTACTGCTTTCCAGTCAAAAATGGAAGAAACATTTACTCCTGATGAAGCTCTTTCGTTATTGCTCGAGTCAAAGATTTCAAAACGAGCTTACCAAAGAACAAGAAATGAGGCAAAAAAGAAGCATTGTAAATTGTTTCCTTCATATAAACATATACAAAAGGCGAAACAAATGTGCTATCCGCCAGACTTTTATGTGAATATAAGTGAGACTAGCGCTGAAGTCAAATTACAAGTTATACTTGATAAGACAGTAGCACGTATACTAAAACTTCAGGAGGACGTCATTCGTAATGTAAGTCCAGCGCATGTAAAAAATGTAAAATTGTATTGCAAATGGGGATGTGACGGAAGCTCTGGTCAGAGTGTGTATAAGCAGAAGTTTTCGGAAGATGGAAAGTCCGACGAAAGTGTTTTCTTCACTTCATTTGTGCCGATAAAGCTCGTAAGCGAAATGGAAAAGACAGAAATTGTTATATGGCAAAATCCAAGACCATCTTCACCGAGATTTTGCAGGCCAATAAGACTACAATTTTTACATGAAAATGTCCAAACGACAATGGCTGAAGTTACAAACATTGAAAAACAAATACAACAACTAGAACCTTATCAAACAACGATAGATGAACAGCCAATATTTGTAACGTATAGCATGGCATTTACGATGATAGATGGCAAAGTTTGCAATGCAATAAGTGGTACAACATCAGCACAGCGTTGCTTCTTGTGCAATGCTACTTCCAAACAATTTAACGATATTGATGCCATGCTCAAAAATGATGTGAAAACAGACAATTTACGATTTGGCGTCTCAACTTTACATGCGTGGATACGCTTTTTTGAATGCTGTTTACATATCTCTTATAAAATTGACGTAGAACAGTGGCAACGAAGTAGAGTGAAAAAAGAAGCGAAAGAGGAGACAAAAGCAAAGGCGAAGGAAATTAATGAAAAAATTTACAAAAAGAAGCGAGATGTGCAACAACAATTTCGCTCTCAACTGGGACTGGTCGTTGATCGTCCGAAGCCCGGATTTGGAAGTTCCAATGACGGAAATACAGCTCGGCGTTTCTTCGAAAATTCAGCTATATCTGCGAAAATAACAGGCGTTGATGAATCATTAATCCATCGCTTTCACGTTATTTTGCAAGCAATGTCGAGCGGTTATGACGTTCACGTTGAGAACTTCAATGAATATTGCTTGAATACTGCAAGATTATATGTCGACCTTTATTCATGGTACCACATGCCGACATCGGTTCACAAAATACTGATCCATGGAGCGATTATTATCGACCACGCATTACTACCAATTGGACAACTTTCAGAAGACGCACAGGAGTCCAGGAATAAAGATATAAAACGATATCGTCAGGATTTTTCTCGAAAATGCTCCAGGAAAGCAAATATGGAAGACGTCTTCAACCGACTAATGGTTACTTCGGATCCCCTAATTTCTAGCATTCGGAAACTACCCCAAAAACCTCTTAAACCGTTAGGCTTTGAAGTTGTTCAGTTATTACAACCGCCGAAAATAAGTGAGAATGAAGTTTCATTTGATACGTCGACTGAATTTACGCCCACGTCTTCGGAATCTGAAACAGAATCGAATGTATCCGACGAAGAAGAAAATGATTTCTGTTATTAGAAAGAATAAAAGTAATTCTGTAATGTATCAATTTCGTAATTATTTTATATCCATAATTCTACCCTTTATTCACCAAAGAAGCAATATGCAGAAAGGGATGTTACCGACACTTTTGCATATAATTCACAATTTTTTCTGCATTTTCTTCGTTCGCCATTTTGAATTTTGAAAATCTAACATCGTATTCCGAATCACCGACCCCGAAAACCTCATTACCAGTAAATTCAAGCCATTTTTGCCAAAAATTTACTTTTTGGTCCGCCATTTTCAATTTTGAAAATCTAACATCGGATTTGGAATCAGCAACCCCGAAAACCTCCGAGTAAACATTTTTAATGCTTTAAACTTAGGTTTACTATTTATGGCCAGGTTTTTGCAATTCTGCCCCACTGTGCGACGGCACCAAGTTATGAGTGTTTGAAAAAAGTGCATTTTGAGGTTTTTCGCACATAACTCGGCGACTTTTCAACCAAATTTGATGATTCTTTCGGGAAAAAATCCCATTTTAGCTCTACTTTAAGGGGGTAAACTCGGATTGGAATGATCCCTTTTTGAACCCTTCAACCCCCGAACAAAAGAGCAAAAACACGTCCAACTTTGGCAACGTGTACCGAGTTGGAAAAAATGTATCGACTCGATCATCCACCAAAAGGGCATTGAAATATGTTCAATTACCTCTGCAGGACTCAAAAAACGAAGTTCCTACGAAGACAAAGTTATGGATGTTTGAAAAAAAGTACAAAAAGCAAATGAGGGGATTCATTATAATAAAAGAAATAATGATAACCATATATTAAACTCTTCTAATAAATCTAAAGCAATATAGAAGATAATACATAAAAATAAAACAAAACCTAACATAAATGTGCCGGAATTATTAAGTGCGGACGATCTCAATGCTTTCTTTGCAACGGTAGCGGAACAAATTATTCAAAATATTCCTCGTAACAACACTGATCCAATAGAGTTCGTTACCAATGAACATCAGTCCAACTCATTCAAATTTAGAGATGTCATTAATAAACTAGAAAATAACACAAGTTCAGATGTACATGAAATTATTGCAAACTTTTTTATTTATTTAAAAACATGTTTAATGAAAACCGTCAAAAAACGATAATATTTATATGTCAATATCTCCTTAGCAACGAGTTGCGTATCTTAAATGTATCTTAACGCAACTTGTTGCATGTTAACATTACAGGATAGAATTTAAAAAAAAATACATATTATACGCTTTGACAAAACTAATAAATGCAAGTCTGAAGAATGGTGTATATACTTCAATCAATGGATCTTTGCATACACGTCATGGATAACTGAACCTAGCTCCGACAACATTTTCATGCGTTTATTCTCTCTACGATAAGTTAAATTAGACGCAATCATATGTGTACGTATGTCGTCCAAGGCGAGAAAACTCAGTCTTCGATAATGACGCACACGCAAAAATCCATTGATCAAACTATATCTTAAATGCTTTCTGCTACAAGTGAGGTTGTTTCCAATTTATTTATATCTTAAATGTCTAAAAATTGCCAAAATAGTACCAACATTGAAAAATAATATCGAAAAAGACTATGGACCAATATTATATATATATATATATATATATATATATATATTATCAATAAACTCCTTTACCCATATAGGGTGTGGAGTGTGTAAATTAATATAATACATCTTAAATCTTATTTATAAACTCCTTCGACTCCTTACGGTTCCCTGCCAATAATCTGGCTTTGTTGATTGACACTCCTCTGTTGTTTATTGTTTTTTCTATTATGCCATTCCATGTCTGTCTAGGTCTACCTCTTCCTCTCTTGTATCCCTTTCTTGCTTCCCACACTTGTTTTGTTTGGTTCGTGTTTTCCATTCGTATTAGGTGGCCCCACCAGCTAAGTTGCTTTTTTTCAATAAACTTGTCTATTGCTTCAGTTTATAATTCTTCTCTGATGTCTATATTTCTTATTCTATCTCTTTTTGTTATTTGTTTCACTCTCCTCAGGTATTTCATTTCTATAGCCTGTACTCTACTTTTATCACTCTTTGTCAACTTCCATGTTTCGCTCCCGTATGTCAATATCGGTCTGTATATAGCTCTATAGATACTCCTTTTTGTTTTCCTGCTTATCTCCTTTTTGTTAATGAGTATGTTGTTCATTGCATAATACACTTTTATTGTGTTATTTATTCTGTTTGTTATTTCTTCCTCCATTTTCCCATCTTCTGTGAGTTCTACACCTAAGTATTTAAATTGTTCTACTTGTTCGATCGTGTGTTGTTCTATTTTTATGTTTGTGTGCACTTTCTGTTTTCCTATTACCATTACTTTAGTTTTGTTGTAGTTCATTTTTCATATCATATTTGTCTAGGTGTTTATTCCATATTCTCATGTTATGTTGCAATTTTCCTTCATTTTCTGCAACGTTGGACTGAGACCTCCTCCTTGCCTTAATCTATTATTTGTCTTAAATGTATTAGATGTTTTTCCCTTATAGATGATTACGTTACTGTTATTGTTATATATGTTCTGTATTATTTTGACTATCTTGTTTTTTACCCCTCTCTCTTCCAGTATTTTCCATAATTTGTTTCTTGGTATCCTATCAAAAGCTTTTTCGAGGTCTATAAATCCTAAGTATGTTTCTTTGTTATTTTCAATCCTTTTTTCGATAATTTGTTTTTTTGTGAATATGTTGTCTTGTGTGGATCTACCTTTCCTAAAACCACTTTGCGAGTCTTCAAGTGTCTGCTCTATTTTTTGTAATACTCTGCTGTTAATAGTCTTTTCTAGAATTTTCATTCCTATGCATATTAATGTTATGCCTCTATAGTTATCACACATTGTCTTGTCACCTTTTTTGTATATCGGTACAATTTGAGCTATTTGCCATTCTTTTGGTATCGTATTTGTCATCCATATTTTGTTCAGAATCTGTAGTAGTTTGTCCTTTCCCTTTTCACCAAGGTTCTTGATCATTTCTGCTGTAATTTGATCGTGTCCTGCTGCTTTTCCTATTTTCAGTTCACTTATTATTTCTGTCAATTCTTCCTCTTTGAAGAAGAACTCCTCTTCTGTTTCAATGATATTCGTGTCACTCTTAGTTGTCTTCTGCCCGTTTTCATTGTTTGTATTTAGTAATTCTTCAAAATGTTCTTTCCATCTTTCTATTATATCTTCTTCTTCTTTTAGTACTTTTCCTTGTTTGTCTTTTACGTATCTTGTTTCTTGACCTTTTTCTTGTCTCGTTCCTTTTAAGATTTTGTAGAATAACTTTTGATTTTCCTTAGCATTCTTTTCCATGGTCATTCCAAACTGTTCCCACTGTTTAGATTTTTCTATTCTGATCTCATATTTTACCATTTTCCTCTTTGCTTTATATCTTTCATAGTTAATGCTATTTTTGTCACTTATGTATCTTTGCCATGCCTTTTTCTTTTCTTTTATTTTTTCCTTGATGTTCTCTGTCCACCAGGATGTTTGTTTTCTCATGTTTGTGTTTTTCTTCACTCCACAAGCCTCTTGCGCTGCTTCCAACATAATGCCTTTTAATTCGCTCCACATTTCTTCTATGTCTTCACTGCCCTTACTTTTTTCCTGTGCAGTCTCCACTTTCTCCTTATATTGTGTTGCTATTTCTTTATCTCTTAGTTTGTATGTTCTTATTTTGCTGTAGTTTATTGCTATGTTTGGTCTTTTTATTTTTCCTGTGGTGTCCTGTTGATCATCCTCAATTGTCATCATCACTAGGAAGTGGTCACTTCCAATTTCAAAGCTTCTCTTTACTCTTGTATCTATGATTTTGTTCTTTTTTATTTGCTCTGTTATTATGTAGTCTATTACTGATTTTTCGTTTCTACTTACCATTTCCCTGGTATATTTGTGTATTTCCTTGTGTTTAAATATTGTGTTCGTTATTATTAGCTTGTTCATTCTACAGTAATCTATTAATTTCTTTCCATTTTCATCACCCGTGACTGCTTCCGTTGTTTCGTTTAATAGTTCCCAAAATGCCTCTTTATTAATCTCCGTGTCATCTTCATTTGGTCCGTACGCTACAATTATAGTTCGTTCTCTGTTGTTTTGTTTTAGTGTGACTGTCATTATTCTTGATGATATCTCTTGCCATGCTACTATTTGTTTTACTATTTCTCTGTGTATAATACAACCTACACCTTCTGCTGCTCTCTTGTCCTTGTTTACTCCACTATATATTATTTTGTGCTTATTTTTGGTTGTAATCATTCCTTTCCCTTTTCTTTTTGTTTCCGTTATTGTTAATATTTCTACTTTCATTCTTTCGAACTCTTTTTCTAGCTCTTCTTCTTTACCGTGTATACTCCTTATGTTCCAGGTTGCTATTTTCCACTTTTTTCCTCTTACTGTCTGTTTTTCTGTTTCCGTATTCGTGTCCTTGTTCGTTTGTTTTTTATTTGTCTTTTTATTTTGAGGGTTTTTTCTTATTCGTTTTTTGATTCTATATTTTGTCTTTTATCCATCATAATCAGTCCCTTCTCTCTTTTGTTCCATTTATATTCTTTCTCGTTGATTGTCATCTTCTGGTATCCCATTTTAACTATATTACCCTTGTTTATTTCTTCTCTTGCGATGCTTCTTATTTGTCTTTGTATCATTAGTTCATTCCTTGTTAAATCGTTGTCAATGTATATTTTTTTACCTTTTAGTACGTTTTTTGTTTTCATTATTTTTTTCTTTATTTCCCATGATTCTGTCTCTGCAATGATCATTTCTGTGTCTGTTCCTTTATTTATTATATATGCGTCTTGTATTTTGGTTTCTATTTTCATCTCACTTAATATTAATTCTTCTACTTTTCTTCTTACGTCCCTGTCTTCCACTTTCAGACCTTTTATCACTACATTATTTCTTTTCTTCTCTTTTTCAATTCCTTCGATCCTGTTCTCCAGATCTTGTACTCTTGTTTTTAGTTGTTGTTTTTCTTTTTCCCACTTTTCTTCATTGTTTTTTATTTCATTTCTCATTTCTTGTATCTCCTTTTTTAATAACTCATTGTTGTTTTTCATTTCTCTCTTCAGTTCGTTCGTCATTTCTTTCAGCATTTCTTTTATTTCCTCCATGTTGTTTGTGTTTTCTTCAAGATTTATCCTTTTTTCTTTTATATCTTGTTGTTTTTCTTTAGATATTATTCTTTCTTGTTCTATTTTTCTTTGTTCAGGCGATCTTAGTATCGTTTTGCTATTTTTAAATATATTATTTGGGTTATCTATATAGCTTCCCTCTGCCTCACGTTCTCTCTCTCTCTCTCTTATTAATATTCATTTAATGTGTTTAATTCACTATCTAGTCCCTTCTTTGATCCGTTCTTAATTTGTTTATAATTCCCTATTTCCTTGTATTTATTTTCTATGTTGTCAACGTCGCGTTTTTAGTATTCTCGTTCGTTTTATTTTGCTGCCTCGATATTTATTCGTCGCGCGTGATTCCGTTTTTGCGCCTTATCAGCCCGGGTCGTCCCCTCGTAGGCCGATATGCACAATTCTTTCGTTCGCCTAACCTCACTTCACTTGTTTTTTGGTTTTACTCACTTTAATGGTTAATGATGTTAATCTCTTCGAGTCTATTAACTGATCTGACTCTTTTCCTCCTGCTCAACACTTTCCACTACTTTTTTAGTCACTTTACCGCTTTAACTCTTCGATTTGTGACGGAGCCGATATTTTCGGTTTAACGCGTCGACAATGTGATGTCATATTACAAGTCCCAATAATTTCAAAAATCTATGAAGCGATTATTTACGACTAATTACACTGGTTTACAGTGTATCTGTTGCCTCAGATTTTTTCGCTGTTGTTGACTTGTTTTTAGACGCCGATTTCAAAACTGTCAACAGATTTTTTTCTATCAGCTTTAGTTTTTGGGTCATATTTTTTAAATAAAATGCAGCTTTTATTTTAGGATAAATCATTTATTTAGGAAAAGTAACACATTTTTTAATCATTTCTTTCTAAGGAACTTCGCTTTAAAGCTTTTCTTGTATGTTGAGTTTTCGGAAAATGTCGCATTAAGGACCAGCAATAATCAGACATCATATGCGTATCCCAAAAACCTCGATAATGTTCCTTCATGACGCGTAAATCCTGATGCATACGTTCGCCTTGTTCCTCGCTTAGATCTCCTACATTTGCAGGGGAACGGTGAAGATGATTTTGTAGGAAGTGAAGTTTGATACTCATATTACATCCAAAATTTTTCAAACCTAACATGAGTTCTTCCACCAGTTCAACATAATTTTCCGATTTTCGGTTTCCTACGAAATTTTGCATCACTGAGACAAAAGCGGACCAAACTTTTAATTCAAGGACTGTCATCGAAGCTGCAAAGTCTGTATCTTTTGTAAGCTGTGTGATTTGGAGACCATAAAAAATTCCAGCTTTAATCTTTTCCATGTGGGGAAATACGGCAGATATAAGAAAAACAGGTTCCATTTTTATCAAGGGATTTAACGAATTGTTTCATAATGCCTAATTAAATGTGTAATGACGGCAAGATAATTTTGTCGCGAGCTACTAACGGAGTGTTGATTACATTGTGTTTACCAGGCACCATGTTTTCTCTTAAAGGTCAATCTTTTCTTTCCCAGTGTTCTTGATTGGCTCTGCTATCCCAGAGACATATAAAACAAGGAAACTTGGTGTGACCACCTTGCTGACCGAGCAGAAAATTTACCATCTTTAAGTCAACACCAATTACCCAGTGGTGTTCAGAATAATTTATTTTATTCAAAACTAACGAAATGTTGTCATATTCTTCTTTTAAATGGGTGCTGTGGGCAATGGGTATACCGGCGTATTTGTTTCCGTTAAGTAACAAAATGCATTTGGGACTGCGTTTTGAACTGTCGACGAATAAACGCCACTGACTTGGATCATATTGAGCTAAACCCATTTTTTTTCCATCTTTCATAATTTTGACGTTATAATCACCATTTTTACTTTCTCCGTTACGAAGTACGAGAAAGTATTGTGATAGTGATTTTTTTTTCAAAAATTTTTTTTACGGAAATATCCGTTTTGGGGTCACTAGATTCCATTTCAACAATTTCTGGAAAAAAAAATTGTGTCTGTGTGTGTGTGTATGTGTGTTATGTGTCTGTGCGCGCTGTATCTCAAAAACTAATAGACCAATTGATATGAAACTTTGAACATAAGTTTTATTTGATAATCCGAAGAACTGAAAAGCTTTTGGTAAAATTTCATAC
Source organism: Ocypus olens (assembly GCA_910593695.2). Classification (NCBI taxonomy): domain Eukaryota; kingdom Metazoa; phylum Arthropoda; class Insecta; order Coleoptera; family Staphylinidae; genus Ocypus; species Ocypus olens. The sequence continues at coordinate 31,959,556 of OU343063.1, read as the reverse complement.
ACCGGAAGTGGGTGTTTACCTTAACTGTTTTTTGCCAATATTTTCTTAAATATGAAAAATATCACAAAAATATTTAAACAAACATTAAAGACAACAAAGAAATGAACATCTTGTGCTTGAAAATATTTTCCATAAAATCATTCAAATTATTAATTTTTTTTAAATTTTTGGTTTATAATTATGAAACGATAATAGTTACAGCAAATTTATGTGAAAAATAATTGTAGAGAATGCCAAAATGAACAACTTCCAAGGAATATGTTTTTTTCGAAATCTAGTTAGTTTTTGAGTAAACCGAGTTTTTGGATTTGAAGTATAATTTTTCCATCTTTCATAATTTTGACGTTTTAAACGTCAGTTTCATCCGAGTTTACGCAACGCTCGATATACATTTAAAATATGATTTCAATTAAAAATAAACCATAAAAGCGTAAATATAAATGATACCATCACCATTTTTACTTTCTCCGTTACGAAGTACGAGAAAGTATTGTGATCGTGATTTTTTTTTCAAAATTTTTTTTACGGAAATATCCGTTTTGGGGTCCCTAGATGCCATTTCAACAATTTCTGGAAAAAAAAATTGTGTCTGTGTGTGTCTCTGTGTGTGTGTGTGTGTCTGTGTGTGTGTGTGTGTGTCTGTGTGTGCGTGTGTGTGCGTGTGTGTGTGTGTCTGTGCGCGCTGTATCTCAAAAACTAATAGACCAATTGAAATGAAATTTTAAACATAAGTTTTATTTGATAATCCGAAGAACTGAAAAGCTTTTGGTAAAATTTCATACACCGGAAGTGTATTAACTGTTTTTTGTTTTTTGCCAATATTTTCTTTAATATGAAAAATATCACAAAAACATTTTAACAGATATTGAAGACAATAAAGAAATTCAATTATTTTGTTTGAAAACATTTTTCATAAAATCATTGTTATTCGAGAAAAAAATTTATTTTCTTTTTTTTCATTTTTGGTATACAATTATGAAACGCTAATAGTTACAGCAAACTTATATTAATAATAATTGTAGAGAATGCCAAAATGAACAATTTATGAAGAATAAGTTTTTTTCGAAATCTCTTTAGTTTTTGAGTAAACTGAGTTTTTTAATTTGAAGTACATTTTTCCATCTTTCATAATTTTGAAGTTTTAAACGTCAGTTTTATCCGAGTCTACGAAACGTTCGATGCACACTTAAAATATGATTTAAATTGAAAATAAACCATGGAAGCGTAAATATAAATGATACCATCAAGTCGGAGAAAGTAACATGATGGCCACATCACCATTTTTTTATATTTGAGTTCATTTTTTATCAGCGACCTGGAAAACTTTCAGTCCCATAATCTGAAGTAAAGTTTGATTGTAATTAATGAAATAAATTAATCATAATAAAGAGTAAATAATTCATTTAAAAAAAAGTTTTTACACCTTCTCCATAAAATACGTTTTTTTTTAAGTTCGAAATATCACCAGAAATATACACTTGAGACGATTTAGATAAATTTTGAAAAATATCGTATCTTGTTTTTTTAAGCAAACTTTAAGCGGATGAAAAGTTTTTGTTAAATTTTATCAGGGAACTTAAAAATGCAGTTCCTCGAAAAATTTCAGTAATGCAATAAATGCATTAATGATTTGAATACAAATTACTTCGATTTTCATTCCTTTTTTTTCACTTTTGCGCTCTTTTGCTTTCCTAACCTAGAAAAAAACGCTGTCAGCCGTGACAGTCAAAATTAATAATGGAACCTTTTAGGGAGAGAAATGATTATTTCTCTCCCTAGGGCGAGAAATGTTAATTCTCTCACGATTTCGACGGCCGATAAATCGACATTCTCTCAAAATTTGTGAAAAAAATGGTATTTTTCGCATCTTATTAAATAATATAAACGTTGTTAAATCGTTTTTGATTGAGAAAGTTGTCCATTATTCGGCCGAATCATTTTCTCCACAGGTGACGTCCAATAAAATGATGGCGGTTTCATTGCCCAACAGGTTTCAGCCAATGGCATGACAACAATTTTACTTTCTCAACAGTTTAGTTGTTACTATGGTTACGATTTGTTTTTGTCAGCGAACTGACGCTATTTCCAAATAGAAAAATTATTCGTTGTAATTTAATATAAACAGAAAAATCTTTAGGTAATTATTTAATATGATGCGAAAAAGTATAGTATAAAACTCGTGAGTAAGTTGGCCATTGCCACTCGGGTGAATTCACCTTCGTGGTAATGGCCAACTTTCTCACTCGTTTAATAATTTACTATTTCAGTTATCAATACACAAATTTGAACCAATGAAATAAGTCTATTTTGTGTTGAACGAAATAATCAAGAAAACTTAGTACGGAGAATGTAATATCAGTTTGCAATATAAAAACAAAACTACTTACATCGATAACAGGACGTCCATCTTCTTCTCCATGAAGACTACATTCTCCTCACTCTGTTTGACCATCACTTCGCAGAAAAGTTTTTTCGAGCATGGCGTATCCGACCAGAGATGAGGCGCCGTCAAATGTTCGATCTCACTATTTTTATCCTCCTGTCCGTACAGCGACTGCAACTGATCGGTCTCCTTAACACTCCTGCGGTACCTCCCATTTTCTCCTTGAACGTTAGGAAGATTGTCCCTTCCATGTTGGTAATAGACATCTCGTACATCCCTTCTATACCTCTTATGTTGGTCTTCTGATGGGTTTCTATTTTGTTCGTCTAATAACACCAAAATTTCTTCATCGGGGAATCTAACTTGGGGGTTTAAAGCGCGCATTTGGTTGGGTTCCAAAAACCGACCGACGGCGGCGGCACCTAAACCTAGCGCGGCACCACCGGCGACCAAACCAAGAGCCGGGAGGATCACACTGGTGCCGACGGGTGCTAAAAGTCCAACCTTTTTCTGCGCCTGGGGCTGCTGGCTCAATCCCAGGTTGTACGATATCTTATGCGAGGCTTCCACCAGCGGCTCGAAAACCGGCCTGGTCAACTGCTGCATCCTCTCCAAACCATTCTGCACGTTATCCCTGATACTCTCCGTAATCCGCATCCAGAACGGCAATTCGGGCTTGGGCTTGAAGTAATATGAACCGTACGGGTAGTTAAGTACATCTTTTTTGTAGTACTCCACACTGTTAGGATTGTAATTTGAACTCCTATCAATGTCAAAATTCCTGCTGGGTTTCAACTCAAACTTTTTCTCATCGTCCTGAGGGATTTTCGCCGGTTGCACCCCTAATTCAGGATGCGCGTATTGCAATACCGGCGTGCGTACACCCTCGTTGAAGTTGACAGGACTCAGTTTTGTTGTGGGGGTGTACATCGCTGAATTCGGGTAGGAGTTATACCCCGGGTATTGCAACATCCTCCTCTGCATCTGCGGGCCGTTATCTGTTTCGTACACCGCCCTGTACCGCCTGGTGTTGGAGAAGTAATCGCGTCTTGCCTCCTTGTTGTTAATCTCCTTGATGTAATCGATCAATTTCGAATCGGAATTTTTCATATTGTCTTCTTTCGTGAACGGGCCGAAGGTACGGTCGTACCTGTAGTAATCGTTTCTGGGGCTGGTCGTTTCTAAATTATCGCGTACGGTAAACGGGCCGACGGAATCGCTAACTTTCGTCTTGTAGTTGTCTTCTTTTGTAAACGGTCCGAAACCTTCGTTGTTGTTGCTGTATCCGAAACCCTCGTCTCTTTCGTTGAGGTCGGTTTCCTTGTTTGCGTATATGAGCTCGCCTATGGGAATGGCCGCTGGTGGTTTGTAGCCGTTTTCATAGGGGTAGAGTTCGCCGTTGATGACCCTGGCGTTACGCCACGTTTCGTGTTTGTCGTTTTCGTCGTCAGGTACTCGTACGCCGTGTATAACGGGAATGCCGTCGTTATCGAGAGTGACGGAACGTCCGCGTTTCTGCTCTCGGGGGTTCTTTACGTAGACGTCTTCGCTGTTTATCGTCACTGGTCTTGGCACGTAAGGAATTCTGCAACAAAAAATATCAACTATTTCAGACGAATTATTTTGGATGCGTTGCATTGTGAAATTGGTGGCTTTGTAAAATGCGCACTTTCTGCGAGATTTTTTCAATTTTTCTGAAAACCCCTTGATGAGTTTTATTAAAATTTTCGGGAAATATTCCAGACATATGCGCAAATGAAACAAACGAAAAACCCAAAAATGGTTTATCACTAGAGTTTTCTTCGGAATTTGATGTGAAATTCAAGGCTTTGAAAAGTGCACACTTTCTACGAGATTTTTCAATTTTTCAGAAAACCCCTCGAAGGATTTTTTAAAATTTTCAGAAAACATTTAATTTTATGCTCAATGGCGAAACTATTTGAGAAAGTCGTCTACCAGCCGTTGTTTGAAGTGTTTCGCACAGTTATTATCGATTATCAACACGGCTTCTTTGCAAGTAGGTCCACTTTAACTAATTTATTTATTTAGACACATTATATTCATGCATCACTAGAGAATAATGCGTGCTATTTACACGGATTTAATAATCACTCTTATCTTATTAAAAAAACTACAGTGTCATGGTCTGTGTAATCCATTATTAAGTTGGTTTTCAACATATCTATCTGAGAGAAAGCAATTTGTAAAAATTAAATCCAAGCTATCCAAATCTTACATCGCAACATCTGGTGTTCCACAAGGGTCCAACCTGGACTCCTTATTATTTATCATTTTTATAAATGATTTGTCTCAGATACTAAAGTGCCATCTCCTTTTTGCCGATGATTTAAAGTTATTAAAGTATTAGAATCCAGGATGACATTGATTCTGTACATAACTGATGCCTTTTAAATGACATGAAGCTAAATATCGATAAATGCTATTATAATCTTTTTCGCACAGCAAAAAACCACTAAAGTTTCAATATAACTTAAATAACTCCAATCTTAAACAGGTTAACCTACTAAAAGACCTTGGCGTTTTCCTGGATTCTAAACTCTCATTTAGTTCTCAAATTGATTATGTAGTTGATAAGGGTAGTAAGGCCCTACGATTTATAAAACGTATGTCGGCTGATTTAATAATATACGTACATTCACGATTCTGTATAACACTTGTATGATCTCAGTTTGATTATTGTAGCACGATCTGGTCGCCTTCATATGTAACGCATATCAATCGCATCGATTTAGGTGGGTAAGAGGCCCCATAAGTTCATTTACGGCTGACTTTTGTTTTCAATGTTTTCAATGAAGAAATAATATTAAAAATTTCGGTGGTATTTACTGGTTTTAAAAACAATAAATTTATTTGCCTATCTATACTGCACTGAAATGGACGATGAGGGATTTTTTTAGATTCGTCATCAGTAACTTTATTTTAAAAAATATATTAAGGTCATTTTCTCTACCTTGCAAATATTGGTTAGTTTCATTTGATGATTATTTTTTCCCGTAATATTATTAACTATAGACCAGGATGTTTTATTTTTATTATCACTACTTGATATTTTTTGTGCAATTTGGTTCTTTTTATGTTCCCGTAATTGAATGTAATAATAATTTTTTAGCATGGAGTACATTGCCTTTGCATCAGTGTTGTAGTGTTTGACAATAGATAAGTAATTTAGAAGTTTCTTTGAATTGTTTATTGTGGGGTTAGTGTAAGAATTATTTTTATTTCGTTTGGTAGGCTGGATGTTGACTTTGGGACAGGACGCTTTCAACGCAACAATTAATTTCACATTAAATTCCGAAAATACTAGTGGTAACCTATTTTTCGAGTTTTCGTTTATTTCATAGGTACATACCGGGTGACCCAGAGATCTGTAAAAACCCCATAACTTATTTGCTATTTGAGATATCGACTTCTAGTTTTTTTGAACTAGTACCCCCACTTATTCTACATATTTTAAAAATATGTATGTTTTTGTACAGGGTGTCCCAATATACATAACAGAACAAAGTTATGTTTTTTTAAATAGAACACCCTATATTTTATACTTTATTTTCAACCCACTTGAGAAGCTGATAAAAATAGTATAAGATAGTATGGGTCTATTATTAACGATTGGTTAGTTATGGGCAAATTTGTGGCAAAAACATGTACACATTAAAAACATTGCAGAAGCGTTCCTAGCAAAGATAGCATCATCATCTATACACTAGAAAATTTCCCTCATCATAAAGAATAATACACATCGGCTTTGGTTCTCTTTTATTCATAGTGATATACAGGGTGTCAACATACGCAAAACAATAGATAACTATTTTTTTCAAATAGAACACCCTATATAAGTTGCCACTATTGTATGGTATTTTTAATAAGCTTTCCAATGATATACAGTTTGTATAACAAAATATTAAGGATTCTTGAGATTTATCAATAAAAACATATTTCTTTTGCCACCTTCCGCTGATTTTTAGATTTTCAGCCAAAACTATACATTTTCATGAAAAATTATAAGAGACCAAAGTTGAAGAGCGAAAAATTTGTGATCGATGTGGGTCTTTCAACTTTTAAGATAATGCCTGCATTACCCGCCAGAGCGCGCAAAATCGTGACCGTATATGCATTTTAGCGTTTTCTTTTCAAATTTTTTATTCATAAATTGCACTATACTTTATTTTCCGCACCCTCTAGCGGAAAAACGGGAAATTATAGGGAAATTAAAATAGCCCACATCAATTGAAAATGTTGCGCTCTACAACTCTTAATAGAAGCAATTTTTGCCAAAAATGCATAGTTTTCCCTAAAAATGCAAATTGAAAATGTATGTATCAATGTTTGCGTTTTTCAATGGTTTTTTGCATTTTTAGCGAAAACTATGCATTTTGGGCAAAAATTGCTTCTTTTAAGAGTTGCAGAGCGGAATATTTTCAAATAATGTAGGTCATTTTAATAATTCTATAATTACCCGTTTTTCTGCTGGAGGACGTGGAAAATAAAGTATAGTGCAATTAATTAACAAAAAATTTGAGAAAAACGCTAAAATGCATATGTGGTCACCATTTTGCGCACTCTGGTGGGCAATGCACGCATTATTGTAAAAGTCGAAAGACCTACATCGATCGAAAATTTTCCGTTCTACAACTTTGGTTTCCTATTATATTTTCAGAAAATGCATAGTTTTGGCTCAAAATCCAAAAATGAGCAGGAGGTGACAAAAGAAAAATGTTTTTATGGATAAATCTCAAGAATCCTTAATATTTCATTATACAAATTTTACATCATTGGAAAGCTTATTAAAAATTCCATGCATTGGTGGCAAGATATATAGGGTGTTCTATTTGGAAAAAAATAGTTATCCAAAATTTTGCGTATGTTGACTTCCTGTATAGCAGCATGAACAAAAAAGAACCAAAATTTGTGTTATTCTTCATGATGTGGAAAATTCTTTAGTGTATAAAAAATGACGCTTCTGCAATTTTTTCAATGTGTCCTTGTTTTTGCCACAAATTTGCCCATAACTAAACAATCGTTCATAATAGACCCATACTATCTTATACTATTTTTATCAGCTTCTCAAGAGGGTTGAAAATAAAGTATAAAATATAGGGTGTTCCATTTAAAAAACATAACTTCTGTTATGTATATTGGAACACCCTGTACAAAAACACACATATTTTTAAAATATGTAGAATAAGTGTGGGCACCAGTTCAAGAAAACTAGAAGTCGATATCTCAAAAAGCAAATAAGTTATGGGGCTTTTACAGATCCCTGGGTCACCCGGTATGTACCCATGAAACAAACGAAAACCCCAAAATTAGGTTATCATTAGTATTTTCGGAATTTGAAGTGGAATTTGTGGATTTGAAAAGTGCGCACTTTCTAGGAGAATTTTAAATTTTTCAATTTTTTTGAAAACCGCTTGATGAATTTTATTAAAATTTTCTTGAAACATTTCAGACATATGTACCTATGAAACTAATGAAAAAGCCAGAAATAGGTTATCACTAGTATTTTGGAATTTGATGTGAAATTCGTGGTTATACAAAATGCGCACTTTCTACGAGATTTTTTGAATTTTTCTAAAAATCCCTCGATGAATTTTATTTAAATTTTCAGGAAACATTTTAGACATAAGTATCCATGAAATAAACGAAAAACCCGAGTATTTGTTATCACTACTATTTTCGGAATTTGTGCACTTTCCACGAGATTTTTTCAATTTTTCTGAAAACCCCACGAGAAATTTTATTAAAATTTTCAGGTAACATTCTAGACACATGTATCCATGAAACAAACGAAAAACCCAAAAAATAGGTTATCACTAGTATTTTCGAAATTTGATGTGAAATTCGTGGCATAGCAAAATGCGCACTTTCTATGAAATTTTTTCGTTTTTCAAAAAACCCCTCGATGAATTTTATTAAAATTTTCAGGAAACATTCTAGACATATGTACCTATCAACAGTGGTGGCTCGTGGAACATTTTGATGGTAGAGCAATACAATATATCCCACCGCCTCTTTTTTGAAGAATGAAAAAAGGAATAAATTAAATGAAGCCGAGAAGTATACAGAGTGCGCCTAAAGTATGGAATATAGTAAGTAAAATCAAATTTAAATATTTTTCAAAAAATCCTGGAACACGTCGATTTCCTTTTATAAAAATACACATTTTCGCATGAAAGTCGATTTTCAGTCGTCATTTGTTTTTGAGTAATGACGTCATCCATTTTCTTTTTAAATGGCAATGGTTTCAGCAAGATGGCGCATCCGCGCACTAGGCGCGTTTTTTTTTTCTTTTTTTTTTAAATCGAACATGTAGAAATTCTTCTTGAATATTTTCCAGGCTAATTCTGTGCATTCATCTCTTTCGTGGGTTATTCTAAAAAAGCGCTGGAACAAGGTCATTTTGCAAAAACTCTAGATATCAAGTTCTCACCTTCAATTGTTATTTACTCTTAAAATTTCTTATGTAAAATGGCAACATTTTTATACTGCCAGTTCGACAATGAAAAGATCTCTCAAAATTAAGAATAAAAATAGGGGGTTGCCATTTAAAAACAAAATGGATGACGTCATTCTTCAAAAACAAATGACGACAGAAAAACGACTTTCATGCAAAAATGTGTATTTTTATAAAAGGAAATCGACGTGTTCGAGGATTTTTTCCAAAAATATTTTATTTCGATTTTACTGACTATATTCCATACTTTAGGCGCGCACTGTATAAATATTAAAGCTGTTCATAACTCTGCAAAATTACAAATATTCATTCAATCTATAATACCGTTCTTCGTTCACGATAAGAAAGAAATGGAAATCAATTAAAGGACGAATTTTATTTTCTAACCTTATCTACATCTCTTTAATGAGTGCAATACTTTAAGGATTTGAAAACTTAGTTTTTGGTTCGAAAAATAAACGGAAAAAAATTACACTGCGAATTTATTTTTTGATCTTATCTGCATTTTTAATGAGTACTGAAAAAAAAAATCAAAATCTGTTCTTTCGTTCAAGAGTTATTCTAAAAAAAAAAAACAGAAAACAATTGAACCAATTTTTTTGTGTTATATGCATCTATTCGGCGAGTACAATACTGCTAAATTTGGCCATGCGTTGAAAAGTTATAAAAAAAATCAATTGAAGATGAATAATTTTTTTGGCCCTGTCTACATTAACCAATGAGTACAATACTTTTTAGAACGAGTTTTTAAAACAGCTATTTTATTCAAAAGTTATCTTCTCACAACCACGGAACAATTGACAATGAGTTTATTTTATTATCTTATATGCATCTGTTCGGCGAGTTCAATACTTTTCTGACAGAATGATCAAAATTTGGTTATCCGTTCAAGAGTTATTCTCAAAAACCAGAAAACAATTGGGCGACAAATTTCGTATCTGCATCTATTTGATGCGTACATCACGCTGTTGGAAGAAGTTGCCAAATTTGGTCATCCGTTCAAGAAATACAAAAAACAATTGAACAATGAATTTAATTTTTGTTGTTCTATTTACATCTTTCGGATGAACTTAACACTTTGCTCAGAGAATTTTACAATCCTGGTCATCAGTTCAAAATTTATCTTTAAAAAAACAGGAAATCATTTAACGATAAATTTCATTTTTTAGCCTACATGTTTTTTATAAGAACACTTGGCTAAAAGTTTTGGTAAACTCTGCTCTTTCGTTTACGAGTTATCCCCGACAGTAAATAATTGGAAAGCGAATTTATTTTTTAATCTTATTCAAATCTGTCCAATGGGTACAACAATTTGCTAAAAGAATTTTCAAAATCTGCGCTTTCGTTCAAGAATTATCCTCAAAAAAACAGAAAACAATTGAACTACAAATTCAATTGTTTGGGTCTTATCTGCATCTATTCAATGATTACGACATGTTGCTGAAATAATTTTCTAAATTTGGCTATTCGTTCAAGTGCTAGCTTCTGGAAATAAAAAAAACAATTGAAGAAGAATTATTTTTCATCCTATCAATATTTATTCGATTACAATACTGTTCTCGAAAATTTTTTAAAATCTGCTATTTTGTTTAATAGTTATCTTTTCAAAACGAAATAAATAATTGAACGACGAATTTAATGTTTTATCCAATTTTTTACATCAATTCAGTGAGTAAAATACTTTTCTGGAAGAATTTTCAAAATCAAGTTTTGCTTTCAAACAATTAAACAACGTATTTATTTTTACTTTCTCCGTTATGAAGTACGAGAAAGTATTGTGATCGTGAAACAATTAAAAAAAAATTGTTTTATGGAAATATCCGTTTTGGGTTCCCTAGATGCCATTTCAACAATTTCTGGAAAAAAATGTGTCTGTGTTTGTGTGTCCGCCTGTGCGCGCTGTATCTAAAAAACTAATAAAGCAATTGATATGAAACTTTGAATATAAGTCTTATTTGATAATCCGAAGAACTAAAAAGCTTTTGGTAAAATTTTGTACACCGGAAGTTGGTGTTTACCTTAACTGTTTTTGGTTTTTTGCCAATATTTTCTTAAAAATGAAAAATAGCACAAAAACATCGAAGACAACAAAGAAAGGAACATCTTTTGCTTGAAATTATTTTTCATAAAATCATTGTTATTCGAGAAAAATATTTATTAATTTCTTTTAAATTTTTGTTTTATAATTATGAAACGATAATAGTTACAGCAAATTTATGTTAATAATAATTGTAGAGAATGCTAAAATGAATAACTTATAAAGGATAAGTGTTTTTCGAAATCCCTTTAGTTTTTGAGTAAACTGGGTTTTTGAATTTGAAGTATAATTTTTCCATATTTCATAATTTTGACGTTTTAAACGTCAGTTTCATCCGAGTTTACACAACGCTCGATGTACATTTAAATATGATTGCAATTGAAAATAAACCATAAAAACGTAAATATAAATGGCTATGATACCATCAAGTCGGAGAAAGTAACATGATGGCCACATCACCATTTTTTATTTATCCGTTTTTGCTCAATTGACACGTATTTAATGAGTACATTACGTACCTGAAAAGTTTATTTTGCACTTTTTCCTCAATAGTACATGAGCGAAGAGACTTAATCGGTAATACGTCCAACAAGTGCACGTTGTCGCCGCGCGCACGAGCTGAGCCAGAAATTATTTGGCTCCAATTGCAGGTTCAAATCGCGTCCCCCTTTCCCGAACCGCGCACCTCCCGCCACTGCGGGAATGCAAATCTGACAAAATGCCGGCGTTGCGTTGGGGAACAAATACATTTCGATTTTTCTTTACTCATTAAACTTTCGCGGGCATTGTTTAAACATTTAAAATGATGAAACAGTATTTTTAGGATTAATAAAAAAAATCTGGCTGAGCTTGAAATTAGAGGTAGTGCCATGGCTCCTTGGCTCTACATAACGAGCCACCCCTGCCTATCAAATAATCGAAAAACCCAAAAATAGGTTATCACTAGTATTTTCGGAATTTGATATGAAATTCGTGGATTTGCAAAATGCGCACGTTCTACGAGATTATTTCAATTTTACTGAAAACCCTTCGATGAATTTTATTAAACATTTTAGGAAATATTCCAGACATTTGTACCCATTAAAGGAACGAAAAACCCAAAAATAGGTTATCACTAGTATTTTCTGGTTTCTGGAAATTCGTGACTGCAAAATTTGCACTTTCTGCGAAATTTTTCCAATTTTTCTGAAAACCCCTTGATGAATTTTATTAAAATTTTCAGGAATCATTTTAGACATATGTACCTTTGAATCAATCGAAAATCCCAAAAATATGTTATCACTGGTATTTTAGGAATTTGATGTGAAATTCGTGACTTTGCAAAATGCGCACTTTCCACGAGACTTTTTCAATTTTTCTGAAAACCTCTACATGAATTTTATTGAAATTTTCAGGAAACATTCCAGACATATGTACCCATGAAATAAACTAAAAACCCAAAAATATGTTATCTCTAGTATTTTCGAAATTTCATGTGAAATTCGCGGTTTTGAAAAGTGCGCACTTTCTTCGAAATTTTTTCAATTTTTTCTTTTTCAACTCTTTCAATCACCGAACGCGATTTTGTGTTTCCAATAGTTCAAGTTTCGAGTGTTTGTTTTAATCTGAGAAAAGTTAATTGTTTTAATGGGATTTTAAAAATATGTTTAATTGATATATTTTTAAATTTTCCAAGTTTTGAGTGTTGATATTTGATTTGCAATTAACAAATGTTAATAACGCCTATTACTCAAATCTTGGAAAAATATTTGAAGCTGCATCATACTTACATATCACTATCAATGATGTTGGAAACTTTCGGCTTATTATCAACAACACCTTCCCGTACATAAGAAAGCCCTCCGATAGAAGCCGAACTCTTATTTTTATTATCTTTCGACGTCCAAATCACCGAAGTCACGGGAATCCAATTGGTGTAAATCGGTACTGCGAAATTAGTGCTCTTCGTAATTTCTTGCGGACTTTTCGATTTGGACTCTCGTTTCTTGACTATCAACTGGGCTATGTTTCCGTCCCTCGTCAGCACTTCGAGGGTTTGCGTGCTCTCGGGATTCAAGCTTCGGGAGACTTTCAGTTCCGTCCTTGCGACGGTCACGGGTGATTTCTTGGCGTTCTGCGAAGAGCATCCGGCGGTGGCGAGTGCGAGGAAGAGGAGGAGCGCCTGAAAAAAAGAAACGGTGTCAGTAACCTGCGTCTGGTCGAACGAGACGAGTAATACAATCTAATGGTACTTTCTTTGTGCGTTTGTCTGTCGGTGTGGAGAGCAAAAGAAAAACTTTCACTCGGACCTGCAATTACGGTTTAATAAGTTTCGGTGTGTTTATTTCTTTGATGATTAAATTTTATTCTGTTACAGTATTCATTTTAATCTCCTAGAAATAATAAATAATAAATCAAAACTGAAAATAAGGATATGAAACCAAACATGAGTTTATTTCAATTGTGATTTTCTGTAGCCAAAAAAAAGCTATTTTTTTAATTACAATTTGACTAGTACAATTATTTCTACTATTTTCTACAGATGGCGTAACTAAAATATCTCGCGTAAGGGTCTCTGGCGTAATTGCGTCCTTATTTTTCAAGTAAAACTAATTTGGCGCAATGGATTTTATTACTAAAAAATAAGTCTGTGTCACTGTAGTAAAACATTTTGAATTTTCAGCGTTTATTTAAATTTTATTCAATGTTGAAAATACCAATTTTTTAACACTAAATTACACATTATCAGAAATACTCATAAAAAAATATAAATCTTTAGTAACCAACATTCATCCTTTAGGTAACCCTGTGTAAAATATTATTACATAACTTTTTTCGTTCACACCACAATCAGTAAAGCCGAGTGCCAAAAATGTTTCATTTTTCTAACGGGTCGAACAGTATCTGAAGCTGATGGAAAAGTGAAAAAGAGTAGTGGTGGACTAGAGACATCGCCCATCAGCTTGTTATCCAAATTTGAATTACGTTTTGTCAATGTTATAAATGGTATAAATTCTAGACATTTCCCGATAAGAAAGATCCGGGACGAATAATCGTTGTTTGGAACGGGACGGTAGTCTACATTGCCGGCGATTTAAAATTGTAATTAGAAACAATTAGTCTTTGATTGTGTGCATGTGTGGGACAATTATATGGTAAATGGTTGACTTCCATGGTTCTATATATGCACCGTTGCATATGGTAAAGAGTGCGCTCTATATATAATCTAGGTTAGATTAGCTTTTACGTTTTACATTAAAACAATAATAAAAATATTGGGAGTTACGTTTCTCTTTACATTGTGTGCTAATGCCCGTTAAGTTTAGTACCGTTTGATAAAAACTTTCTTAATTTACTCCAAACATGTTCTCCTAAAACATTTTATAGACATGTGCAAGTAATCTTTGCCTAGATGTTTAGATAATCCTATATAAATGGTGTACAGTTAAGTTTGTAAATAACGTTTTTCTCAGTTGCTTAAAAAATCGAAATTAAATTTCTACGGTCTTAAAACTTGCGAAATTTACTAAATACATATCCTTTTACAATAGTACATAAAAATCTACAAACGCTCATCAGCTATATTTTGAAATTTTTAAAGTACGAGAAAGTATTGTGATCGTGATTTTTTTCCAAAAATTTTTTTCACGGAAATATCCGTTTTGGGGTCCCTAGATGCCATTTCAACAGTTTCTGGAATTTTTTTGTGTGTGTGTGTGTGTCTCTGTGTGTGTGTGTGTGTGTCTGTGTGTGTGTGTGTCTGTCTGTCTGTGCGCGCTGTATCTCAAAAACTAATAAAACAATTGATATGAAACTTTGAACATCCGTCTCATTTGATAATCTGAAGAACTGAAAAGCTTTTCGTAAAATTTCGTACACCGGAAGTGGTCGTTTACCTTAACTATTTTTTGTTTTTTGCCAATATTTTCTTAAATATGAAAAATATCACAAAAACATTTAAACAAACTTTGAAGACAACAAAGAAATAAACATCTTTTGCTTAAAAACATTTTTCATAAAATCATTTTTATTCGAGAAAAAAAAATATTATTTTTTTAATTTATGGTTTATAATTTATAAAACGATAATAGTTACAGCAAATTTATGTTAATACTAATTGTAGAGAATGCTAAAATGAACAACTTGTAAAGAATAAGTTTTTTTCGAAATCCCTTTAGTTTTTGAGTAAATTGAGTTTCTAAATTTGAAGTATAATTTTTCCATTTTCATAATTTTGACGTTTTAAACGTCAGTTTAATGCGAGTCTACAAAACGCTCGATGTACATTGAAAATGTGATTTAAATTGAAAATAAACCATAAAAGCCTAAATATAAATGATACCATCAAGTCGGAGAAAGTAATATGATGGCCACATCACCATTTTTACTTTCTCCGTTACGAAGTACGAGAAAGTATTGTGATCGTGATTTTTTTTTCAAAATTTTTTTTTGCGGAAATATCCGTTTTGGGGTCCCTAGATGCCATTTCAACAATTTCTGGAAAAAAATTTTTTGTGTCTGTGTGTGTGTGTGTGTGTCTGTGTGTGTGTGTGTGTGTGTGTGTGTGTGTGTCTGTGCGCGCTGTATCTCAAAAACTAATAGACTAATTGAAATTAAACTTTGAACATAAGTTTTATTTGATAATCCGAAGAACTGAAAAGCTTTTGGTAAAATTTCGTACACCGGAAGTGGGTATTTACCTTAACTGTTTTTTGTTTTTTGCCAATATTTTCTTAAATATGCAAAATATCACAAAAACATTTTTACAAATATTGAAGACAATAAAGAAATACAATTGTTTTGTTTGAAAACATTTTTCATAAAATTATTGTTATTCGAGAAAAAAATGTATTTTTTCTTTTTTCATTTTTGGTATACAATTATGAAACGCTAATAGTTACAGCAAATTTATGTTAATAATAATTGTAGAGAATGCCAAAACGAACAATTTATGAAGAATAAGTTTTTTTCGAAATCTCTTTACTTTTTGAGTAAACTGAGTTTTTTAATTTGAAGTACATTTTTCCATCTTTCATAATTTTGACGTTTTAAACGTCAGTTTTATCCGAGTCTACGAAACGTTCGATGCATACTTAAAATATGATTTAAGTTGAAAATAAACCATGGAAGCGCAAATATAAGTCATATCATCAAGTCGGAGAAAGTAACATGATGGCCACATCACCATTTTTTTATTTAATATACGTAGTGTTGATTTTTGAAGTTACGCATTTCTCAGCTGCTTGAAAAATCAAAAAATATTTGCTTATAATTAAAAACTTTCCAAATTTACTAAAAACATATTATTTTACAATATTATACAAAAATCTAGAAACACCCATTGCCTAGATTTTGTGAAAATCTTATTTAATAGAAGCAGTGCTAATTTTTCAAGTTACGCATTTCTCGGCTGCGAAAATTATTTGCTGATGATTTAAAACTCCAAGTTTACCAAGTTTACCAAAAACATGTCAATATTACAATATTACTTAAAAATCTACAACCACTCAATCAGTCGTGTATTCAAGGGAGGGGTACTGGGGGTACTGCCACCCCCCCCCCAAACATCAAGGGGTCTTTTTTTTACTTTCTCCGTTAGGAAGTACGAGAAAGTATTGTGATCGTGATTTTTTTTCAAAAAATTTTTTTTTACGGAAATATCCGTTTTGGGGTCCCTAGATGCCATTTCAACAATTTTTAGAAAAAAAAATTTTGTGTCTGTGTGTCTGTCTGTCTGTGTGCGCTGTATCTCAAAAACTAATAAAGCAATTGTTATGAAACTTTGAACATACGTCTTATTTGATAATCCGAAGAACTGAAAAGCTTTTGGTAAAATTTCGTACACCGGAAGTGGGCGTTTACCTGAACTGTTTTTTGTTTTTTGTCAATATTTTCTTAAATATAAAAAATATCACAAAAATATTTAAACAAAGTTTGAAGACAACAAAGAAATGAACATCTTTTGCTTGAAAACATTTTTCATAAAATCATTTTTATTCGAGAAAAAAAATTATTATTATTATTTTTATTTTTGGCTTATAATTATAAAACGATAATAGTTACAGCAAATGTATGTTAATAATAATTGTAGAGAATGCTAAAATGAACAACTTACAAAGAATAAGTTTTTTATGAAATCCCTTTAGTTTTTGAGTAAACTGAGTTTTTGAATTTGAAGTATAATTTTTCCATCTTTCATAATTTTGACGTTTTAAAAGTCAGTTTCCTCCGAATACATTTAAAATATGATTCAAATTGAAAATATACCATGAAAGCGTAAATATAAATGATACCATAAGTCGGAGAAGGTAACATGATGGCCACATCACCATTTTTTCAATATGCATTCCTGTTAAAATGTATGCCTGTTAGCTTGTGCGCGCTGTATCTAAAAAACTACTACTTGAATGAACATCAAACTTTGAACATAAGCATTATTTGATAATCCGAAGAACTGAAAAGCTTTTGGTAAAATTTCGTACACCAGAAGTAGGTGTTTACCTTAACCGTTTTTTGTTTTTCTCCGATAATTTTTTAAATATGAGAAGTGCTATAAAAGCACTCAAACAAATCTTGAAGAAAGCAAAGAAACGAACATTTTTTGCTTAAAAATATTTTTTGTGAAATGTATGGTTTTTGAAAAATAATAGCAATTAATTTATTGTTTGTAATTTTTGGTTTAAAATTATGAAACGATAATACTTACAGCAAATGTATTTTAATAATAATTGTAGAGAATGCCAAAATGAACAACTTATATAGAATAAGTATTTTTCGAAATCTCTTTGGTTTTTGAGTAAATTGACTATTAGAATTTTAAGTATAATTTGCCATTTTCATCTTTCATAATTTTGACGTTTTAAACGTCAGTCTCATCTGATTTTACTAAACGCTCTATGCACATTTAAAATGTAATTTCAATTGAAAATAAACCATGAAAGTGTAAACATAAAGTACTGTACCATCAAATCGGAAAAAGTAACACCATTTTTTATTGTTTCTGCCATTATTTTAGAGTTTCGGATCGTATCTTAATTTGAGCTTGTGTTATTTTTGTGCTCGTATTTTATATTTTTTTGCCTGTTTCTACGATTTTTTTCCTTTAAATTCTTGATTTTTTTTCATAAATATTCTTTATGTTGGTCCCAATTTTAAAATGATCTGTTGAAATTTTCGACTTTTTTAGTCAGTATTTTGATTTTTAAGCTCGTGCTTTCGATTTTTGGTCTAAATTTTCGATTTTTTGCCACAATTGTTGAATTTTTATTTGTATTTTGGATTTTTTTGGTCTAAATTTTTGATTTTATGTCCTAAGATTTCTTTATTTGGCGAAAATTTTCGATTTATTTATTAAGATTTTCGATTTTTTAACTTTTTGGTTTGCATTTTTTTATTTTTAGGCCCATGTTTTCAATCTTTTGGCCACAATTGTTAAATTTTGACCTGTATTTTCGATTTTTTGGTCCAAATTTTTGATCTTCTGTCCTAAGATTTCTTTATTTGGCTGAAATTTTCCATTTGTTTATGAAGATTTTCGATTTTTTAATCTGTATTTTTTATTTTCAGCCCCAAATTTTCGGTATTTGGTCCAAATTTTGTTTTTTTCGTCCTATATTTTAAATTTTTCAATTTTCAATTTTAGTTTCTGTTCGGAAATTTACTTTAAGCTACATGGTTATTTCGAAGGTGAAAATGGCAAACAATTTTTTTTTTGCTTGAATTTTTTTTATCTGCATTTTTAGATCTCTCGCCTGTAATTTCATTTTTTTCAAAGTTTTGATTTTTGACTTAAATATTCTTTATTTTGGCTTAAATATTCTTTATTTTGGCGTGAAAATTTAGGTTGCGTGTTAAAAGTTTCGATTTTTTGGTCCGTATTTTTGATATTTAGGTCCTAATTGTTGGTTTAAGTTTTAGCTTTTTTGTGTTACACTGGTATTTTAAATTTTCTAATCTGAATTATTGATTTTTATGCGCGATTTTTTTGCAGGTATTTTCGGGTTTTTTGGTTGGTTTTTGATTTTTTGCCCTTTACTTTTTAACCTGAATTATTGTTTTTTTAATTCATTTTCTTTTTGCATTATTTTCGAGTTTCTGGTCGGAAACTTATTTTGAGCCAAAGAATTATTTTAGGCGCTAGTTAAATATTTTTTCTTTTACTTGAATTTACAATATTTTGGTCTGCATTTTTTTTGGTCCATATTTTAGATCTTTACTTTTACCTGTTTTCGCCTCAATTTATTCCAAATTTTTAATTTTTTTTGCCTAAAAATCTTTATTTTGGACAACATTTTCGATGTGTTTGTTGAAATTTTCGATGATTTAGTTTGCGTTTTATTTTTTAATGTTTAGGCCATAGTTTTCGATATTTGGATTTTTTGGGCCTATGTTATAGTTTTATTGTTTAATTATTGATTTCTATCAGCGAATTTTTGATTGGCGAATACTTTAGATTTTTAACCTAAAACGGCGATATTTTAATGTATTGCCAGTATTTTCAAGGTTTTGGTCTAATCGTCAAATCGGAGAAAGTAACATGATGGCCACATCACAATTTTTTTCCAAAAATTTTGTGTGTGTGTGTGTGTGTGTGTGTGTGTGTGTGTGTGTCTGTCTGTGCGCGCTGTATCTCAAAAACTAATAACACAATTGATATGAAACTTTGAACATCCGTCTCATTTGATAATCTGAAGCTTTTGGTAAAATGTTGTACACCGGAAGTGGGTGTTTACCTTAACTGTTTTTTGTTTTTTGCCAATATTTTCTTAAATATGAAAAATATCACAAAAACATTTAAACAAACATTGAAGACAACAAAGAAATGAACATCTTTTGCTTGAAAACATTTTTCATAAAATCATTGTTATTCGAGAAAAAAAAATATTTTTTTTCATTTTTGGTATATATTTTCTCAGCTGCTTGAAAAATCGAAAAACAATTGCTAATGATTCAAAACTTTCCAAATTTACTAAAAACGTATCCTTCTACACTCCTATTTAAAAATCTAGAAACATTCATTACCTAGATTTTGAAAAATCTTATTTGATACAAGGAGTATTAATATTGGAAGCTATGCATTTCTCAGCAGCTTGAAAAATTGAAAAACAATTGCTAATGTTTCAAAACTTTCCAAATTTACTAAAAACATATCCTTCTACACTCCTATATAAAAATCTGGAATCATTCATTACCTAGATTTTGAAAAATCTTATTTGATACAAGGTGTGTTAATTTTGGAAGTTACGCTTTTCTCAGCTGCTTGAAAAATCGAAAAACAATTGCTAATGATTCAAAAAATTCCAAATTTGCTAAAAACATATCCTTCTACACTCCTATATAAAAATCTGGAATCATTCATTACGTAGATTTTGAAAAATCTTATTTGATACAAAGAGTGTTCATTTTTGAAGTTACGCATTTCTCAGCTGCTTGAAAAATCGAAAAACAATTGCTAAAGATTCAAAACTTTCCAAATTGACTAAAAACATATCCTTCTACACTCCTATATAAAAATCTGGAATCATTCATTACCTAGATTTTGAAAAATCTTATTTGATACAAAGAGTGTTCATTTTTGAAGTTACGCATTTCTCAGCTGCTTGAAAAATCGAAAAACAATTGCTAATGATTCAAAACTTTCCAAATTGACTAAAAACATATCCTTCTACACTCCTATATAAAAATCTGGAATCATTCATTACCTAGATTTTGAAAAATCTAATTTGATACAAGGAGTGTTAATTTTTGAACTTACGCTTTTCTCAGCTCCTTGAAAACTCGAAAAACATTTGCTAATGATTCAAAACTTTCCAAATTTACTAAAAACATATCCTTCTACAATCTCATATAAAAATCTAGAAACATTCATTACTCCGATTTTGAAAAATCTTATTTGTACAAGGAGTGCTAATTTAGGAAGTTGCGCATTTCTCAGCTGCTTGAAAAATCGAAAAACATTTGCTAATGATTCAAAACTTTCCAAATTTACTAAAAACATATCCGTCTACACTCCTATATAAAAAAAATCTAGAAACATTCATCACCTAGATTTTGAAAAATCTTATTTGATACAAGGAGTGTTAATTTTGGAAGTTACACATTTCTCAGCTGCTTGAAAAATCGAAACACATTTGCTAATGATTCAAAACTTTCCAAATTTACTAAAAACATATCCTTCTATATTCCTATATAAAAATCTGGAAACATTCATTACCTTGATTTTGAGAAATCTTATTTGATACAAGGAGTATTAATTTATGAAGTTACGCATTTCTCAGCTGCTTGAAAAAATGAAAAACATTTGCTAATGATTCAAAACTTTCCAAATTGACTAAAAACATATCCTTCTACACTCCTATATAAAAATCTGGAATCATTCATTACCTAGATTTTGAGAAATCTAATTTGATACAAGGAGTGTTAATTTTTGAAGTTACGCTTTTCTCAGCTCCTTGAAAAATCGAAAAACATTTGCTAATGATTCAAAACTTTCCAAATTTACTAAAAACATATCCGTCTACACTCCTATATAAAAAAAATCTAGAAACATTCATCACCTAGATTTTGAAAAATCTTATTTGATACAAGGTGTGTTAATTTTGGAAGTTACACATTTCTCAGCTGCTTGAAAAATCGAAACACATTTGCTAATGATTCAAAACTTTCCAAATTTACTAAAAACATATCCTTCTATATTCCTATATAAAAATCTGGAAACATTCATTACCTTGATTTTGAAAAATCTTATTTGATACAAGGAGTATTAATTTATGAAGTTACGCATTTCTCAGCTGCTTGAAAAAATGAAAAACATTTGCTAATGATTCAAAACTTTCCAAATTTACTAAAAACATATCCTTCTACACTCCTATATAAAAATCTAGAAACATTCATTACCTTGATTTTGAAAAATCTTATTTGATACAAGGAGTGTTAATTTTGGAAGTTCCGCTTTTCGCAGCGGCTTGAAAAATCTAAAAACAATTGCTAATGATTCAAAACTTTCCAAATTTACTCAAAACATATCCTTCTACACTCCTATATTAAAATCTAGAAACATTCATTCCCTAGATTTTGAAAAATCTTTTTTGATACAAGGAGTGTTAATTTTGGAAATTACGCTTTTCTCAGTTGCTTGAAAAATCTTAAAAACATTTGCTGGTGACTCAAAACCATCTGAATAAACTTAAAACATACTTCATTGTAATATCATGTTTAAATCTGTAAACATACCTTACTTAGATTTTGTGAAAATCATATTTGAATCGAGTAGAGTTAATTTTGGAAGTTTTCTCAGCAGCCTTAAAAAATGAAAAAAATAATTGCTACATATTTAAATTTCTCAAAATTCACAGCGAGCATATTTTATAAAAATCTGCAAACATTCTTAATTCAAATATTGAGATAATTTAGAGTTTAGTTTTAAAAGTTTGCTTCTCTCACTTTGTAGAAAAACAACTGTTGGTTGCTGTTTCAGAAATTTTCAAATTGATTTAAAACATGAACTCCTACTATATTATTTTAAAAAATCTGAAAATATTCCCTAAATAGATTTTAATAAAATCCTATTCAAAACTAGTAGAGTTATTTTCAGTAGTTTCGCTCTTCTCAGTTGCCTAAAAAATTAAAAACAATTGCGGCGACTCGTTATATAGAGCCAATGAGTCATGGCACTACCAGTAGTTTCAAGCTCAGCAATAATTTTTAATTAATTCTTAAAACACTTTTTCGCCAGTTACTTTGGTCTAGAAAGATTTATCGTTCTTTCATTCTTCAAAAAAAGAGGGGGGGGGGGTATATTGTATAAATGGCTATACCATTAACATCTTCCACGAGCCACCACTGGTTATAACTGTTCGTAGTTACCCGTGCATTTTTTAATTGCTTTCAAAATTGAGCATCTTCTAAAATAAATAAAAAATAGTAGAAATTGTTTAAAAATTCTAAAATAATTCTACACAACTCCCACATTATTATATTTTAAGAATATAATCATCTGCTTAAATTCCAACATTTTTTAATGGGTTATAACTGTTCGTTGTTAAACAAGCATTTTTTATTTGCGTTCAAAATTCAGCATTTTTAAAACAAATAAAAAATAGTAGAAACTGTTTAAAAATTCTGAAATAATTCTACACAACTCCCACATTATTATATTTTAATAATATAATCATCTTCTTAAACTCCAATAATTTTTTCATGGGTTATAACTGTTCGTTGTTAAACATGCATTTTTAATTGCGTTCAAAATTGAGCATTTTCTAAAATAAATAAAAAATTGTAGAAATTGTGTAAAAATTCTGAAATAATTCTACACACATTATCATATTTTGGGAATATAATCATCTTCTTAAATTCCAACAATTTTCTAATAGGTTATAACTGTTCGTTGTTAAACATGCATTTTTTAATTGCGATCAAAATTGAGCATTTTCTAAAATAAATAAAAAATAATAGAAATTGTTTAAAAATTCTGAAATAATTTTACACAACTCCCACAATATCATATTTTAAGGATATAATCATGTTATTAAATTCCAACAATTTTTTAATGGGTTATTACTATTCGTTGTTAAACATGAATTTTTTAATTGCGTTCAAAATTGAGCATTTTCTAAAATAAATAAAAAATAGTAGAAATTGTTTAAAAATTCTAAAATAATTCTACACAACTCCCACATTATTATATTTTAAGAATAAAATCATCTTCTTACATTTCTTACATTTTTTGATTGTGTTCAAAATTGAGCATTTTCTAAAATAAATAAAAAATAGTAGAAATTGTTTAAAAATATTAAAATAATTCTACACAACTCCCACATTATTACATTTTAAGAATATAATCATCTTCTTAAGTTCCAACAATTTTTTAAAGGGGTATAACGGTTCGTTCTTAAAGAAGCATTTTTTGATTGCGTTCAAAATTGAGCATTTTCTAAAATAAATAAAAAATAGTAGAAATTGTTTAAAAATATTTAAATAATTCTACACAACTCCCACATTATTACATTTTAAGAATATAATCATCTTCTTAAGTTCCAACAATTTTTTAATGGGGTATAACGGTTCGTTCTTAAAGAAGCATTTTTTGATTGTGTTCAAAATTGAGCATTTTCTAAAATAAATAAAAAATAGTAGAAATTGTTTAAAAATATTTAAATAATTCTACACAACTCCCACATTATTACATTTTAAGAATATAATCATCTTCTTAAGTTCCAACAATTTTTTAAAGGGGTATAACGGTTCGTTCTTAAAGAAGCATTTTTTGATTGCGTTCAAAATTGAGCATTTTCTAAAATAAATAAAAAATAGTAGAAATTGTTTAAAAATTCTGAAATAATTCTACACAGCTCCCACATTATCATATTTTAAGAATATAATCATGTTATTAAATTCCAATAATTTTTTAATGGGTTATAACTGTTCGTTGTTAAACAAGAATTTTTTTATTGCGTTCAAAATTGACCATTTTCTAAAATAAATAAAAAATAGTAGAAATTGCTTAAAAATTCTTAAATAATTCTACACAGCTCCCACATTATCATATTTTAAGAATACAATCAAGTTATTAAATTCCAACCATGTTATAATAGGTTATAACTGTTCGTTGTTAAACATGCATTTTTTATTTGCGTTCAAAATTGAGCATTTTCTAAATAAAATTAAAAATAATAGAAATTGTTTAAAAATTCAGAAATAATTCTACACAACTCCCACATTATCATATTTTAAGAATATAATCATGTTTTTAAATTCCAACATTTTTTTAATGGGTTATAACTGTTCGTTGTTAAACATGCATTTTTTAATTGCGTTCAAAATTGAGTATTTTCTAAAATAAATAAAAAATAGTAGAAATTGTTTAAAAATTCTAAAATAATTCTACACAAATCCTACATTATTATGTTTTAAGAATCTAATCATCTACTTAAGTTCCAACAATTTTTTAATGGGGTATAACGGTTCGTTGTTAAACATGCATTTTTTATTTGCTTTCAAAATTGAGCATTTTCTAAAATAAATAAAAAATAGTAGAAATTGTTTAAAAATTCTGAAATAATTTTACATAACTCCCACAATATCATATTTTAAGGATATAATCATGTTATTAAATTCCAACAATTTTTTAATGGGTTATAACTATTCGTTGTTAAACTTGATTTTTTTAATTGCGTTCAAAATTGAGCATTTTCTAAAATAAATAAAAAATAGTAGAAATTGTTTAAAAATTCTAAAATAATTCTACACAACTCCCACATTATTATATTTTAAGAATATAATCATCTTCTTAAGTTCCAACAATTTTTTAATGAGGTATAACGGTTCGTTCTTAAAGAAGCATTTTGTGATTGCGTTCAAAATTGAGCATTTTCTAAAATAAATAAAAAATAGTAGAAATTGTTTAAAAATATTAAAATAATTCTACACAACTCCCACATTATTACATTTTAAGAATATAATCATCTTCTTAAGTTCCAACAATTTTTTAAAGGGGTATAACGGTTCGTTCTTAAAGAAGCATTTTTTGATTGCGTTCAAAATTGAGCATTTTCTAAAATAAATAAAAAATAGTAGAAATTGTTTAAATATTCTGAAATAATTCTACACAACTCCCACATTATTATATTTTAAGACTATAATCAATTTCTTAAATTCCAACAATTTTTTAATGGGTAATTAGCTAATTTTTTTTTCTAATTCTGAAATAATTCTAGACAACTGCTTAATTATTTTCCAATAATTTTTTAATATGCTATAACCAGGGACGGCTCGTTATAAAGAGCCGAGAAGCCATGGCTGTAGTTTGAAGCTCAGCAAGAAGTTTTAATTAATTCTTAAAACGCTTTTTCGCCAGTTACTTTGGTCTAGGAAGATAAATCGTTGTTTCTTGAAAAAATGAGGGGGGGAGGGATATATTGTATAAGTGGCTCTATAGTACAATCGCGCAGAGGTGACAGTGACTCATCGCTCCATATTGCCTGAATTAAGTTTCTAGTAAACGTATGTCCATAAAATAATTCTATTCAGTCTAGGCGGGAAATTTAAAAATTCTCGAGCGTGCAAATATTTTCCCGACGAAACTTTGCGAGTGCATTTTTCGGCAATCGGTAAAGACAACTGGAAACTGGTCATTAAATTTAACCTTTTTATTAATGAAATCGATACAATCAATTCTGCTCTTAACTAAATCGAAATCGGAGACGGTCAAAACCAGATACAAGCACGTGAATTCTGAGGTTAGAATAAATAGAATGAGAAAAGACATACGTTGCACTTAGCCCTTGAATTTACATATCGACATACGTTTCATATTTCATTTCGTTTTTCTTAAGCATGCGAACGAGTAGATATTTATCCAGACGCGATGATTAGATCGAAAAAGCATGAGTCACTGTCAGCTCTGCGTGATTGTACTATACTATCAACATGTTGCACGAGCCGCCACTGCATAGCATAGTTTAGTATAGTATAGTATAATACAGTTTTATTCATGCGAGTACAAATTATTACAAACGTTAAAAAAGTAGATGATGTGCAAAGTCTAAATAAAAAATTTAAAAAAACGTTACAAAACATGTTTTGCTACAAAATTATTTAAAACCGTTCAACTGAAGACAATGGTTTCTCAAGTGAAGATGCAGAAAATAAAAAAAAAATGAAGAACAAAATGTTGACTTTAGTTATAAGCATTTTTTATTTATGATAGTAATATGAAATAGATATTAATTCTACCAAATAAAAACACAGTTTAAATTATAATTATTTATTTATTTATTGACTACAGCACATGAAACTGTTTAATCATAAGGTCATTCAGTTTAAAATTGAAAAAAACGCCACTCGTTTTGTATAGTCATGTCGAGGAATGACTAATTTTGAGAAGAAGTTTTACATCACAAGACCAAGAATTTATGCGCATTCTTTCGCCTCGCATTCCATTTCTAATAAGACGCTGGCGGAATGTCCGTTCTTGTGTGATTATGTCCAGGAAGTGTTAATCGTTTTATTCGGAAACACGTGGCATTTCTAATTTATAGTATGTAAGGATTTAACATTTTGTTCGCACCTTACGGAGAAAGTTATAAATTATTAGTTTGCACTTATAATTTTAAGTGTGCTTGTAAACTATCCGCTTAAAATACTTCAGTGATATGTTTCTGGAAGATGGATTCATTCGTAATAAGTAGGTATTGATGGTTATAAAATTTGATCAAAATCTTCAAATCTGTCTGGTCAAAATAATTTATTTTAAAATATCATTTAAAGCTATTTATTGTTCTTTCAGAAGATCACACACATAAAATGGTGATGTTGTCAAGTAACTTTCTCCGATTTGATGATATAAACGAAATTTTTATAAACATCAATTTTGTTCAAAAACTTCTAAAAAATCTTAAATCACAATTTTGTTTTTTTTTTAATTGCAGAACAGTTAAACACGACTGATTTTGATGATTCAAACGTCAAAGTATGGCGTGTTTAGTGTAATTTTGAAACGGATTATGAAACTTGCTCGTAAAATTAACACAAAATGCAAAAATTGCACTTTTTTAAGTTTGAATATCTTAAAATCGCGATTTTGATTTTTGAAATTTCATAACTGCCTTTGCGTTGTCAAATTCTGATAACTCCAACTTCAAAATATGCCAAATTGAGTGCAATTTAAAAGTTGGTTAAGAAATATTTTCGTGAAATTGACGTAAAACGTCAGAATTTCCCGTTATCGAAATTCGCAGATTTTAAATTGCGATTTGATTTTTTTTTAAGTTGCAGAACATTTGTGTGATTTGGATGATTCAAACGTCAAAATATGGTGTTTTCACTGTAATTTTAAAACGACTGATTATTAAACCCGTAAAATTAATACAAAATGCAAGAATTCACTTTTTTAAAGTTTGAATGTTTTAAAATCGCGAATTTGATTTTTAGAATCGCATAATTCTCGAACGCGTTATCCAACGACAAAATGTACAAAATTTAGTGCAATTTAAAAGTTGATTAAAAAATATTTTTGTAAAATCGAAGCAAAATGTCAAAATTTCACGTTTTTGTTTTCTAAGTTGGAATATTTTGAATTGCGATTTTGATTTTTTATTTGCAGAACAGCCAAATGTGTTCTCTAATTTTGATGATTCAAATGTTAAAATATGGAAAATTTAGTATAATTTTTTAAACGGAGTACAAAATTTTCTCGTTAAATTAATACCAACTGCAAAAATTGCACTTTTTAAAGTTGGACGATTTTAAAATCGCGATTTTGATTTTGGTGGTTTCAATGTCAAAATGTGGAAAATTTAAAGCAATTGAAAAAGTGGTTAATAAAAACTTTCGTTAAATCAATGAAAATCGTCAAAATTGCACGTTTTCAACATCCGAAAATTTAAAATTGTGATTTTTTTTTGAAAGTGCACTACTGCCAAACGCGTTCGTTGACTTTGATGTTTTAAACGTCAAAGTAAAGCGGATTTACTATAATTTTAAAACAAATTACAAAATTTTCCCGTAAAATTAATACAAAATGCAAAAATTGCACTTTTTTAAAGTTCGCAAATTTTAAAATCACGATTTTGATTTATTAAATTGCACATCTGCCGAACACTATCCGATTTTGATGATTCTAATATCAAAATGTGCCAAATTAAGTGTAATTTAAAAACTGGTTGATAAATATTTTCCTTTAATTAACGCAAAACGACAAAATTTCGCATATTCAATATTCGTAGATTTTAAACTGCGATTTTGATTTTTTAAATTCGAGAACTGCCAAACGCGTTCTCTAATTTTGATGATTTAAACATCAAAATACGGAAAATTTCGTGTAATTTTAAAAACGATTACTAAATTTCCTCGTTAAATTAGCACAAAAAACAAAAATTACACTTTTTTAAAGTTCGAAGATTTTAAAATCAAGATTTTGATTTTTCAAATTGCGCAATTGCCAAACGCGTTATCCGATTTTGATAACTCTAATATCAAAATGTGGAAATTTCAGTGCAATTTAAAAACTAAATTATGTTTGTTTAATCAATGCAAAACCTCAAAATTTTACGTTTTTAATATTCATAGATTTTAAATTGCGGTTTTGATTTTTTTTTAATTCCTGGGCAGCAAAACGTGTTCTCCAATTTTGATGAATTAAACGTCAAAATATGGTAAATTTGGAGTAATTTAAGGAAAAATATTACTTCGT
The DNA here is from genome assembly GCA_910593695.2 of Ocypus olens. Taxonomy (NCBI): domain Eukaryota; kingdom Metazoa; phylum Arthropoda; class Insecta; order Coleoptera; family Staphylinidae; genus Ocypus; species Ocypus olens. The sequence goes on along the minus strand of OU343063.1, from coordinate 31,930,488 downwards.
TGTATTAATAAAAAATGCAAAAATTGCACTTTTCTAAAGTTTGAATATTTTAAATCGCGATTTTGATTTTTGAAATTAAACAACTGCCGAACGCGTTGTCAAATTTTGATGATTCTAACGTCAACATGTGCAAAATTTAGGGCAATTGAAAACGTGATTAATAAATACTTTCGCTAAATCAACGCAAATTGCCAAAATTGCAAGTTTTCAAAATCCGAAGATTTAAAATTAGGATTTAGTTTTTTTAAAATTGCACAACTGCCAAACGCGTTCGTTGATTTTAATGATTCAAGCGTCAAACTTAGGTGGATTTACTGTAATTTTAAAATGAAATACAAAATTTTCTCGTTACATTAACACAAACTACAAAAATTTCACTTTTTTAGTTTGCAAATTTTAAAATCGCGATTTTGATTTTTGAAATTGTATATAACTGCCGAGCACTTCCTCCAATTTTTCCAACATCAAAATGTACCTTTAGTCCAATTTAAAAGTTGATTGAGTTGATATGTGAAAACGAAGCAAAACGTCAGAATTTCGCGTTTTCGAAGTTCACAGATTTTGAATTGCAATTTTGATTTTTTTTTTAATTGCGGAACAGCACACGTCTGATTTTGATGATTCAAACGCCAAGATATGGCGTGTTCACTGCAAATTCAAAACGGATTATCAAATGTTCTTGTAAAATTAACACAAAATGAAAAAGCTTGAAAATCGCGATTTTGATTTTTGCAATTGAATAACCGCCGAACGCGTTGTCCGATTTTGTTGACACCAACGTCAAAATGTGTCAAAATTAGTGCATTTTAAAAGTCGACTACGAAATATTTTTGTAAAATCAACACAAAACGTCAAAACTTTACGTTTACGAAGTTCGAATATTTGAAATTGCGTTTTAAAAATTCCACTTTCTTAAAGTTTGAATGTCTTAAAATCGCGATTTCGATTTTAGAAATTGTATAACTGGCGAACGCGTTGACCGATTTTGATGACTTCAACGTCAAAATGTGCCAAACTTAGTGCAATTTAAAAGTGGTCTAAGAAATATTTTTATATTTCAATGAAAAACGTCAAAATTTCATGTTTTCGAAGTTCGAATATTTTAAATTGAGATTTGTTTTTTTTAATGCAAAACTGCCAATCGTAATCTCGGATTTTGTTGATTAAAATATCAAAATATGCAAAATTTAATGTAATTTTAAAACGGATAACAAAATTTTCTCGTTAATTAACACAAAATGTAAAAATTGCACTTTTTTAAATCAATATAATAATCGCGATTTTGATTTTTGAAATTGCACATCTGCCGAACGCGTTGTTCGATTTCGATGATTCCAATATCAAACTACGGCAAATTTAGTGCAATTTAAAAACTGGATAATAAATATTTTCTTTTAATTAACGCAAAACGTCAAAAGGGCACGTTTTTAATAGTCGTCCTCTAATTTTGATGATTTTAACATCAAAATATTGCAAATTTTGTGTGATTTAAAGAAAGGTTACTTGATTTTCTTGTTAAATTAACACAAAATACAAAAATTGCACTTTTAAAGTGCGAAGATTTTAAAATCGCGTTTTTGATTTTTTTATTGCACATCTGCCGAACGCGTTGTTCAATTTTGATGATTCAAACGTCAAAGTAAAGCGGATTTACTGAGATTTTCAAACGAATCATGAAACTTCCTCGTTAAATTAAAGCAAAATACAAAAATTGCACTTTTAAAGTTCGAAAATTTTAAAATCGCGATTTTGATTTTTGAAATTGTGTAACTGCCAAACGAGTTGTCCGATTTTGATGACTATAACGTCAAAATATGCCAAATTTAGTGCAATTTAAAAGTTGATACAAGAATATTTTCATAAAATCGATGCAAAAAGTCAGAATTTCACGATTTCAAAGTTGCAATTTTGATTTTTCTTTCACTTGCAGAACACTCAAACACGTCTGATTTTGATTATTCAAACTTCAAAATATGGCGGGTTTAACGTGAACGGATCGCTCTTTTTAAACTTACAAGTAAAAAGTTCACAACATGCAAAAATTGTACTTTTTTAAAGTTTAAATGCCTTAAAATGAATTTGATTTTTTTAAATTGCATAACTGCCGAATACGTTGTCCAATTTAGATGAAACGCTAAAATGTGCAATATTCAGTGCAATTTAAAAGTTGATTGAGAAATATTTTTATAAAATCGACGTAAAACCTCAGAACTTTGCGTTTTCAACGTTCACAGATTTTAAATTACGATTCAGATTTTTTTTTAATTGCAGAATAACCAAACTCGTCTGATTTTGATGATTCAAACATCAAAACACTGTGTGTTTTAGTGTAATTTTAAAACGGGTTTTGAAACTTGCACGTAAAATGAACACAAAATTTCAAAATTGCACTTTTTTATAAAGTGTGAATATCTTAAAATCGCGATTTTGTTTTTGAAATTGCACAACTGCCAAACGCGTTCGTTTTTTTATGATTCAAAAGTCAAAGCGGGGCGAATTTGCTGTAATTTTAAAACGAATTTGCGAAATTTTCTCGTAAAATAATACAAAATGCAAAAAATGGCACTTTTTTACTGCGTAACGGACGAAGTAAAAAAGTTTAGTAAAACTCGATAGTCGTTAATTTTGAGTTTTGTAGTTGTAATAATTATTATTGTTATTATTTCTTTTATTTATTTTGTTATCATTTAAAGAAAGATGCATGTTTTATTTTTACTTTCTCTGTTACGAAGTACGAGAAAGTATTGTGATTGTGATTTTTTTTCCAAAATTTTTTTTACGGAAATATCCGTTTTGGGGTCCCTAGATACAATACAACAATTTCTGGAAAAAAAAATTGTGTCTGTGTGTGTGTGTATGTGTGTGTCTGTCTGTGCACGCTGTATCTCAAAAACTAATAGAGCCGATGTGAAACTTTGAACATACATCTTATTTGATAATCTGAAGAACTGAAAAGCTTTTGGTAAAATTTCGTACACCGGAAGTGGTTGTTTACCTTAACTGTTTTTTATTTTTTGCCAATATTTTCTTAAATATGAAAAATGTCACAAAAATATTTAAACAAACATTAAAGACAACAAAGAAATGAACATCTTTTGCTTGAAAACATTTTTCATAAAATCATTTTTATTCGAGAAAGAAATTTATTATTTTTTTTAAATTTTTTGTTTATAATTATAAAACGATAATAGTTACAGCAAATTTATGTTAATAATAATTGTATAGAATGCTAAAATGAACAACTTATAAAGAATAAGTTTTTTTCGAAATCCCTTTAGTTTTTGGGTAAACTGAGTTTTTGAATTTGAAGTATAATTTTTCCATCTTTCATAATTTTGACGTTTTAAACGTCAGTTTCATCCGAGTGTATACAATGCTCGGAGTACATTTAAAATATGATTTAAATTGAAAATAAACCACGAAAGCGTAAATATAAATGATACCATCAAGTCGGATGGCCACATCAGAATTTTTTCTCTACGTCTGTCTGTGCGCGATGTATCTCAAAAACTAATACAGAAATGACGTGGAAAGCTTTTACTAAAATTTCGTATTTCCGAATATTTACCTTAACAGTGTTTTGTTCTTATAGCCCTTTTGGGACTTTAGGACAATGTTTTCAAAACTGTTTTCAGGTCTTTTTTAAGGACTTTTTTTCGTTGAGGATTCTTTTTCAGGAATTTTTAAAGAAATTTTTTTCAAGACTTATTTTTAAAACTTTTTTTTTCAGGACCTTTATTTTCAGGATTTCTTTTCAATATTTTATTAACAGGATTTTTTTCAGAAATTCTTTCTCCGGACGTTTTCGGGACTTTCTTAAGAACTTTGTTCAGGACTAATTTTTGGATTTTTTTTTAGAACAAAATTTTCAAAATTTTCTTCATGACATTTTTTTGAATTTTTCTTCTCATTACCTTTTTTGGACCTTTTTATGGACTTTTTCAGATATTTTTAGCATTTTTCAGATATTTTTTATTTAAGGATTTTTGTTAAGGATTTATTTAAGGCTCTTTTGCACGACTTTTTACTTTCTCCGTTACGAAGTACGAGAAAGTATTGTAATCGTGATTTTTTGTCAAAAATTTTTTTTACGGATATATCCGTTTTGGGCTCCCTAGATGCCATTTCAACAATTTCTGGAAAAAAAATGGTGATGTGGCCATCATGTTACTTTCTCCGACTTTATATTTACGTTTTCATTGGTTTATTTTCAATTGAAATCATATTTTAAATGTACATCGAGCGTTGCGTAAACTCGGATGAAACTGACGTTTAAAACGTCAAAATCATGAAAGATGTAAAAACTATACTTCAAATTCAAAAACTCGGTTTACTCAAGAACTAACGAGATTTAGAAAAAAACTTATTCTTTAGAAGTTGTTCATTTTGGCATTCTGTACAATTATTATTCACATAATTTTTCTGTAACTATTATCGTTTTATAATTATAAACCAAAAATTAAAAAAATAATAATAAATTTTTTTCTCGAATAAAAATGATTTTATGAAAAATGTTTTCAAGCAAAAGCTGTTCATTTCTTTGTTGTCTTCAAAGTTTGTTTGAATGTTTTTGTGATATTTTTCATATTTAAGAAAATATTGGCAAAAAACAAAAACAGATTATCAAATAAGATGGATGTTTAAAGTTTCATATCAATTGCTTTATTCGTTTTTGAGATACAGCGCACACAGACAGACACACACACACACACACACACAATTTTTTTTTTCCAAAAATTGTTGAAATGGCATCTAGGGACCACGATCACAATACTTTCTCGTACTTCGTAACGGAGAAAGTAAAAATTGTGTCTGTGTGTGTGTGTCTGTGCGCGCTGTATCTCAAAAACTAATAGAGCAATTGATATGAACCTTTGAACATAAGTCTTGTTTGATAATCCGAAGAACTGAAAAGCTTTTGGTAAAATTTCGTACACCGGAAGTGGGTATTTACCTTAACCGTTTTTTGTTTTTTGCCAATATCTTCTTAAATATGAAAAATATCACAAAAACATTTAAACAAATATTGAAGACAACAAATAAATAAATAACTTTTGTTAAAAAAATTTTTTCATAAAATCATTTTTATTCGAGAAAAGAAAAATATATTTTTTTTTTCATTTCTGGTTTATAATTTTGAAACGATAATAGTTACAGCAAATTTACGTTAATAATAATTGTAGAGAATGTCAAAATGAACAACTTATAAGGAATAAGTTTTTTTCGAAATCCCTTTAGTTTTTGAGTAAACTGAGTTTTTGAATTTGAAGTATAATTTTTCCATCTTTCATAATTTTGACGTTTAAAACGTCAGTTTCATCCGAGTTTACACAACGCTCGAAGTACATTTAAAATAGAATTTCAATTGAAAATAAACCATGAAAACGTAAATATAAATGGCTATGATACCATCAAGTCGGAGAAAGTAACATGATGGCCACATCGCCATTTTTTCAAGACTCTTTGGGATTTCTTTTTCAGGACAATTTCTTCAGATCTTTTTAAAGACCATTTTAAGGACTTTTTAATTTAAAATGGTAATTCTTTTCAGAATTTTTTTTTGTTAATTTTGTTATTTTCAGGGTAATTTTTCAAGACTGTTTTTACAGGACAATTTTTTGTGATATTTCATCAGGACTCTTTGTCTGAACTTTCTTCAGGACTTTTTAGGACGCTTGTTCGGGACATTTATTTCTGGTATTTTTTGTATGAAGACTATTTTTCAGGACTTTTTTTCACGGCTTTTGTCAATACTTTTTCTCACGACTTGATTTCCAGGACTGTTCCTCCAGGATATTTTTTCGGGACTTTTTCGATACTTTCTTAGAAACCGCTTGTTCGGGACTTCGTTTCAGGATTATTTTCAGAATTTTCTTCATTGCTTTTTTCGGGAATTTTTTTTCCTTCTTTTTTCAGTATATTTTTGTATTCATTTTTTTCAAGACAATTTCTTCAGAACCTTTTCAGGTCATTTTTAATGATCTTTTTACAGGGTTTTTTTCAGAAATAATTATATTCATAACTTCAACACTTATTACAGGAAATTTTTTCAGGATATTTTATCAGGACTCCCTTTCGGGGCTTTTTTCAAGACTTTCTTCAGGAGTTTTTTAGGACTTATTTAAGGACTTTTTTTGGGACTCTTTTTCGGACTTCTTTCGGGTTTTTTTTAAGGACATTTATTTCTGGTGTTTTATATGAAGACTTAATTTTTCAGGACTCTTTTTGCAGTACTTTTTTCGGTACTTTTTCACAACTTTTTAACAGTACTTTATTTCCAAAACTGTTTCTACAGCTTTTTTCTCAGAACTTTTTTGTGTCAGAACTCTTTTTTCAGGACTTTCTTTTAGGACTTCTGGTCTTTTTGAAGGACCTGTTTTTCAAGACTCTTTTTTCAGGATTTTTATCAGGACTTTTTCAAGACTTGTTCAGGACTTTTATTAGGTTTTTTATGACTTTTTAATTAGGACTATTTTTAGAAATCTTATTCAGGACTTTCTTGTTCAGGGCTTTTATTAGTTTTTTTTAGGACTTATTAATCAGGACTATTTTTAGAAATTATTTTCAATACTTTCTTGTTCAGGATTTTTATTAGATTTTTTTGGGACTTTTTAATCAGTACTATTTTTAGAAATCCTTTTTGCATTTTTTTTAGTTTTTCAGTAAACTTACGGTAAAGATTATTAGAATTTGAAAAATAATTTGTCCTTTCAAAATTTTGACGTTTCAAACGTCATTACTATTCTTTCATGTGAAATTCTCGATTTAAAATATGATTTAGATTGAAAATAATGAGAATCTATAAATATAAATAACTATTATACCATCAAATATTCGGAGAAAGTAACATGATAGCCACATCACCATTTTTTGTAATAAGAGTTTCCCTTATACAATAAATAAATCAATCAAATAAAAATGTTCATAATTATTTGTGTAGTATTTCCTTCATCTAGTGTTATTACAAAAAAAAAATCACGCGATAAAAAGTTACATTTTTGTACACAAATTACCATTTTTGAGATGCAAAAAGAAAATATTGGAAAGTGCGTGAATTAGAGGAGTCTGTAATAAATTAGAAACGTGAAGTACGTTGCTCCGTTCATTTGAACAAACTTTCATCAATACCTATTATTCCTCTCATTAAAACCAATACCTAAATGTTTAATACAATAGTCCGTTATGACCAGCTCAAAGTATTTAGAATAAAACAGGGACGTAGTTAAGGGATCTTTCATAACGATTTTAAAATAAAAACACAAAACTTAATCACGGATACAAAAAAATCAACAAAGGAAGTATTTTACGGTTACAATCTACAAAATTTAACCAAAAGTAATTTCAATAAAACGTGTGTTGCGAATTGATTAATTCCAAACAGCACTGCAGTTAAAACTCAGCCAAACAATAATTAAAAATAGATGATACTAATTGTTTAAACTGCAAACCACTTAAATTTTGTTAAATATACCTTTAACAAGTATAATTAAACGTCGAAGAATTCCTACAAATTTGTGTTATATATTTAATGGGATTAGAAACCGCAATTTACCGCTAATGGAAAAAATGGGAAGTAGAGATCTTGAGAAGTGTAAAATGGTTCTTTAATGATGGTTAATTAATAGACTGCCACATTTACACAGAAATATAGGTGAAGGCTGTATTATTATTACACTAATTTACTACGTACCAACTATTATAAAATTCTTCGCATGTACATTACAATATGTAAATAGATATGTTAATGGGTTTCAAATAATATATGCATATATGTTTTCCGATCGACTAGAAACGAAGATTGTATTTTTTTGTTGATTACAACAATTTTACCTAACTTTTATAATCTTGTGTTTAGTGGCAAATATTTAAGCGTTAATTAACTGAAATAAACCAATAAATAAATATTATACAAATGTTTCTGTCTGCTGTTTAAGTTTAAGATTACACAGGCCTGCAACATTTTACATTTTCTTGGACCCAAGAACTACTTAGCTTTAGAGGATTGTCACGTTCTGAAACCGAATCCGTAATACAAATTTTGTCACGTCAGAATTCGGAGATATTCTATTCTGAAAGTGCTAAAATGTAATTTTTTGGTCTTTTTCAATACCAATAACCTGAAACGGTAAATGAAACGGTAAAGTCCAGCTCTGCCTAGCATGGTGATTTGAATGAAATAATCTATCTTAAATATTTCAGGCCAAAAAGTTTGAAAATAAATGATTAAATGAATAATGATAGACAATTACACCGACCACGGACCCGAACGGATATTTCTCGATCTTAGAAATGTTTCGACCGGGCGGGGAATTGAACCCTTTCGACTCGTGATGCAGCAGGCAGATGCATGCGCTCTCTACCCACTACACCAAGCCGCTTCATACATTTCTTTAGGTGTGGAATAACCGCAACGAGATATGCACATTACACGATAAATAGGATTTACTACTTCTGTTAATATTAATTTTCAGTAAATTAACACATTGAAATTGAAAATATCACATCCGAAATGACATATTTTCCAGGCTGGTTTTAAATGCATAATTTCGCGTTCGAATTGAGCCGGTAATAATAAGTCGAATTTTCGCATAGTGTAGGATAAAATAATTATTCTTGAAATAAAGCAACAAATAATTGAAAAATACTTTTAGCAGGTTGTACTCAATGAAAAAGATATAAAATTACCAAAATCGATCTAGAAGTAATTAATCTTAGATTTTCGAACACGAAACAAAACAAGGCCAGCATACTTAAAATATGAATTAATAAAAATAGTTTTCAGCGGTTTAAAAATTGTGAAAAATTAATACTCGACCAAAAGTGAAAAATTACTAAATCCATACATAAGTAATGCATCTTTGATTTCTAAACAAAACCATAGACATATTAAATCTGGCAACAAAACCCCTACATTCAAAATGATTAAAGAAATGGAAATTGTTTTCAGCGGTTAGAAAAACTCGGCAAAGGCAATTGCTCGAAAAAAATAGCGTTAAAATTGTTAAATATATCTAGAAGGTTGCCGTGGTACTAAAAATTTGAAAAAAAACTCATCACACGATTAAATCAGTTCTCCTCATGAGAAATAATTTCAACTGTCTAGCACTTCCGGTCACACCGAAAGTAGCACCAAATTTGTTATTTTGAATAGAACACCCTATATATTATCATATTTTTGGATTTCTCGTTTAAATTGCAACATATTGTATAGCAACGTTTGCACACCTATCTTTTTTAGTTTTCAAGAAAATTAATTATTTCTAAAAATTTGACCTCAAAAATGCATCTTGAAATTGGTCTGTAACTTCTCTTAAGAATAAGATAGAAATATGATTTATATCTCTAATTGTACCTAGAGGATGCCTGTATGAGTAATATAATTGAAAACTGTCAATTTTGACAATAAGTGTTCTTAAAATGTCAATATCTAAGTGCCCTCTTAAATATCCCGTAATTCATTTGTTTTGATGAAATGAAATTTTTTTATTACTTAAAACGATTGTTAGGAAAATTTACTACAATAAAGTATTGTACAAACATAAAAAATAATAATAAATAATATTTCTAAAACTAATTGCTTTAAGAGTATGGCAATGAATAAAATATGACTTGTGAAATCAAAATTGCATACAACAATTCTAAAAATTTTACTAAATTAATTACTCTGCAAATTCGCTTCAGAATTGTCAAAAACATCTAGATATAAATAATTTTTGACAATTGCCCTCATTTACTTACTAACCAATGAAATCGAATAACGTTGATGAGATGATCCAATAAAATTCTAATTACGATGCGTAACAGACCACTGCATGTTATGCATGGTAATTCACCCTGGGTGGTATCTTATCAGACAATCCATCATGTTGGTATTGCCTAGCAACGCGTTAGTACATGTTCTATAACATATAAAACGTCAGTTATTGCCGGACTTTTAAGCAGTTTGCTCCTGAATTCGATCTGTTTGTATTTTCGGGTGAAGTGTTAGTGCTTTCATCAGTAATAGTATTCATAGGCATTTTTCAAAATCTTGGTAAGCTCATTTTTATTACTTTCTCCGTTACGAAGTACGAGAAAGTATTGTATCTCAAAAACTAATAAAGCAATTGATATGAAACTTTGAACATCCGTCTTATTTGATAATCTGAAGAACTGTTTTTTGACAATATTTTCTTAAATATGAAAAATATCACAAAAACATTTAGACAAACTTTGAAGACAACAAAGAAATGAACATCTTTTGCCTAATAACATTTTTCATAAAATCATTTTTATTCGAGAAAAAAAAATATTATTATTTTTTAATTTTTGGTTTATTATTATAAAACGATAATAGTTACAGCAAATGTATGTTAATAATAATTGTAGAGAATGCTAAAATGAACAACTTACAAAGAATAAGTTTTTTTTGAAATCCCTTTAGTTTTTGAATAAATTGAGTTTTTATATTTGAAGTATAATTTTTCCATCTTCCATAATTTTGACGTTTTAAACGTCAGTTTCCTCCGAGTTTACAAAGCGCTCGATGTACATTTAAAATATGATTCAAATTGAAAATAAACCACAAAAGCGTAAATATAAATGATACCATCAAGTCGGAGAAAATAACATGATGGCCACATCACCATTTTTTAGTACAATTATTGTGGCGCAGATTAATACACGTCTGACACTTGGTGTCACTAAATATAACTTTTCAAATTATGGAGTGTGAACTTTCTGTTCGGCCAATTGTCTTCTCGAATCTAACTCGTGACTGATTTTTCCTAGGCAATTATTAGCGTCTGGAGCACTCTTGTTTGTTGCTTCTAGAAAATCGTGACCCTGCCGCTAATAATTGCCGGCAAAATCATAGGCAGTCGTTATATTACTGTTGATCATTGTTCAATCCTTTATCCGTTGCTACAAAACAAAAAAAAATCTTCCACAAGCAAATGCTAGCGAATAATAGTCCTTAGAATAAATACCTTAAGGTGATTAAAGACAGAAAACAAACATTGTCTATTTTTAATGGTCATAAGAACAAAATAAAATCACAGCACTTTAAACATGAACTGAAAATACAATTATTGCGTTTAACTATTAGAAAAAATGTTTTAAAGATTCCTTTAAAATTATCAACAAAATATGAAAATATCTAACCTTTAATCCATCAATATACACCCTAACTGAAAACAAACCCTCAACACTTTAAACGTGAAGTAAAGGAGCAAAAAATGCTCTCGGTGATTCCAAAAATTGTGCAACATTGATCACTAGACAAATTCGCTTTGAAATTATCAAATACATACCAGTGGCGGTTTCAAAGGGGGGGTAATCGGGTAATTACCCCCCCCCCCCCCTAAGAATTTTTCGCTTATCAATTTTTATTGTTAAAAATTACCGGTATTCCATATTCCAAACAAATAATATAATATATTTTACATTATTTAACTTGGATTATTGATTTTATTTCGTGATTTTTTAATTTTTTGCTCTTATTTACGAATTTCTGGTCAGAAACTTATTTTTGGTGGCAAATTATTTTGCTTCTACCTTTCGATCTTTTGGTCTGCTTTTTTATTTTTAGATCAGGATTCTTGATTCCTTGGCCCATATTTGAGATTTCTGCATTTCCGATTTTTTTGTTCCAACTTTTTTTATATATATACAAAATCTTTATTGACAAAGGTTACAAATTATTATAAATACATAAACAATTAAATACATGGAGTTTTCATGTCAATTGGCTATCGACCGAAGGTCTTTCTGCCAGTACTTTTTTTATTTTTCTTTATTTTGACCAAAATATTCGATTGATTTGTAGAAATTTTCGATTCTTTTTGTCTGCAATTTTTATCTTTACGCTCGTTTTCGATGTTTTGTTTAAATTTTCACCGTTTTAGGGTATATTGTTGATTTTTTATCTTTTGGTCTAAATATTCTTTATTTTGACGAAAAAAATCGATTGGTTTGTAGAAATTTTGGATTTTTTGTCTGCATTTTGTATCTTTACGCCCGAATTTTTGTTGTTTAGTCTAAATTTTCACCTTTTTAGGTTTTCACTTTTTTGGCCTATATTTTGTTTCAACTTTTGGTCTTTTGGCCGAAATTTTCTTTATTTCGACTTAAATTTTCGATTCGTTTGTTAAAAATTTTGATTTTTTGGTCTACGGCTTCGATTTTTGGGTACGAATTTAAGATTTTTGGTCTTAATTTTTTATTTTTTGTCCCATATTTTAGATTTTCTTGCGAATTTATTTTTTATTTTTATGTATACAAACATCTTTATTCACAGAAATAACATCTAAATACATTATGTTAAAAACTTGAAATCCGCTTTCCGTTGACTGTGAAAGGGCTATCGATTTTTATTTTTGCTATTATTTTCAAATTTCTCTTTGGAACTTATTTTAAGCTAAAAGGAGTTATTTTGGGGCTAAAAATGGCAAATTATTTTTCTTTTGCTTGTATTTTCAATTTTTTGGTGTGCATTTTTATTTTTAAACCAGGTTTTTTGATTTTTTGGCCGATAATTTAGATCTTCGGCTGTTTTGTTCCAAATTTTGGATTTTTTGGCTAAAATATTCGATTTGTATAGCAAGATAAATGGTTCTTTGTTTCTTCAAAAAAGGAGGGGGGATATTGTATAAGTGACTCTACCATCAACATGTTCCACGAGCCGCCACTGATTTCATTTAGTAGAAAAGTGCCTTGTCTCAACTTTTAAAGCTAATTAAAGCGAAAATTAAAGAAAAATATTTTCCTATTAAAAAAAAAATGGAAAATGATTTTGAACAATAGAGTGATTTTTGAGACTAATTTAAACCCTTTTCTTAGAATATTCTGCATTTTTTATTATTAAGCCTGTATTCACGATTTATTTTTTGGCTAAATTTTTGATCATTTGGTCTAAATATTCTTTATTTTTATCTAAATTTTCGATTTCATTGTTAAAATGTTCGACTATTTGATCCGCATTTTTTATTTCTCCAGACGAATTTTTGGTTTTTAAATTTTTGACCTGTATTTTCGATATTTTTGGTCAAAATATTTTAACTTTTAGCCTAAATATCCTTTTGCGATTTAATTTTTTAAATTTTCGACTTTTTGGCCCGAATTTTTTGATTTTTCTGGCCGAATTTTTAATTCTAGTTCTAAAATTTTGAGTTGATTTTGGTTAAAATATCTATAACCTGAATGATTGATTTATATGCCAGATTTCTTTTTATTTTTTTCGGTATTTTCGAGTTTTTTTTGTAGAAATTTTCGAGTTTTTAGTCTGCATTTATTATCTTCAGGCCCGAGTTTTCGATATACTGTCTAAATTTTCGACTTTCTGGCCAACATTACAGATTTTTATTATTCTTTTTAAAATCTTTTGACCTAAATTTTTCTTTATTTTGATTGATATCATATTAAATAAAATATTTTGATATTTATTGTTAAAATTTTCGATTTTTTGGCTCCCATTTTTGGTTTTTCGTTTATTCTGCATGTATTATGTTTGGGTCCGAATTTTCCATGTTTTGTCTAAATTTTCGACTTTTTGACCAACATTGTAGATTTTTTGTTAATCTTTTGCCCTAAATTTTTCTTTATTTATTTATTTGTCTGTTCAAATGTTTGTTTCCTTAGTCCACTATTTTTTTTAAATTTTTGGTATATTTTGCAGTGGCGGTTTCAAAGGGGGAATAATCGGGTAATTACCCCCCCCCCAAGAATTTTTCGCTTATCAATTTTTATTGTTAAAAATTACCGGTATTCCATATTCCAAACAAATAATATAACCGGTAAATTTTTTCAACGTTTTAAGTTGGAAAAGGATAGGGAGATTTCACAGAACAGGTGTATGAGAACGGAAGCACCAGTTTATTTATCTTTTTTTTATAATTACCCCCCCTAGACTAGTTGGCTGGAAACGCCCTTGATACATACAGAAATAATGATTTATGTTTAAACAAAACAAGTATCCTACGTTGAAATAAATTCGCAACAGTCAATGAATTTGAAAAAATATGCAAAACTAATTACTTTAGGAATCATGAAAATTATGTAAAATTCAATTTGTTTAAAAATGATCAAATACATCCAGAAATATCGAATCTTTACTGATTCAACGAAACCACTGACCTACCCCACAATAGCGATGAGCGTTATTTATTTATTTATGTATTTATTTATTAAACTATAATTAAATAACTGATACTTTGCAACCGTTACTTTAAAATAATAACAGTAACCGTTATTGAACTTATTATTGGCTTAATGGAAGGAAAGTCCACTGTAACAAATTTATTGGAATTTGAAGTGTTTTTGTTGAATGCCTTTGGAGATCATGTACAGGTGGACACAGTTTATACTGATTTTTCAAAGGCATTCGACAGGGTTCAATACTCTATTCTCATCAATAAACTCATTTGTTATGGATTTAACGATCACATTATTCATTGGATTAATAGTTTCCTAATCAATCGCCAACAAATAGTCAAAATTAGTAACCATCTATCTTCCAATATTAAAGTTTTGTCGGATGTGCCTCAAGGTTTACATGTTTTTAGAATAGTTTTCGGAAATTATTGTGTAGAAATGGCGTTGCCGTGTATATTAAATTAAATAAATAAATAAATAAACAATTCCACTAACAGTGATTTTCCTCAAAGGTTATTTTATAAAAAGAGAGCGAGACAATAACATCCGTTCTTAGTAACAGTAGCCATATAACCGATTCAATAACGAAACACGTCTTAGTAACAGTAACAGTAGCTCATACCAAAAACAACCCACACATACTTGGAGTCTTAATGTTTAACCGTCTGCCGCACAACATAAAATCGGCTGTGTCACAGAATGCCTTTAATAAATCTCTGCGAGATTTCCTACTTGAAAAAATATTTTATTCTGTAAACGACTTTATGGCCTAGGTGCCACTATATAAATGTAACGGCAAAGTAGACTTTTTACTCTACTCCTATTTGACGCTTCCTACTTGTATAGTATATCTGTACATCTATCGGGCATAAATTATTATTATTATTATAACCGATTCAATAACAAATCTCTTTTTACTAAAGGTAACCGAATTAATAACAAAACACTTCTTAGTAACAGTAACTCATATAACTGATTCAATAACAAATCACTTTTTAGTAACGGTAACCGAATTTATAACAAATCACTTTTTAAGAACAGTAACTCCGCTGGCCGCCAGTGGGAAACAACCACGTGACGCATTGGAATCGTTACGCGTCTTAGCAGTTCAATAACGTCGGTTACTGAAACGTTAATCGCTGCGGGGATGTGATTTGATGATATGAACATGTTAAAACAATAACGCGTCAGGTTTTGACTCGAAGAATCAAACATTTTGAAGTAATTAAGGTGTTTTTTTTTATGCGAGCAAGTTATATTTAAAAATCTAAATTTTATAAGCATGCAAGTTCTTAATCGTCAGACAAATTTTTGTAATCGAAACGTAAAAATCTAGCGAATTGTACGTTCTTCCAAAAAACATAGAAACACTTTGTAGTAATTTCTTTGAAAGTTTCGAAATTGTATTTTTTTTCACTGTGAGCTGGTAATTTCCTAAAATCCAAGCGTGTAACATCTGAAACGTAGAAATGTAGGCAATTTTTTGTTGTTTAAAAAAAGCATCCAAACCATTTTTCAGTATTTTTTTAAGTGTTGAAATTGCAGTTGTTTCGCTGCGAGGAAGTTATTTTTGAAAATCTAAATTTTACAAGCGAGTTCTTAATCATTTGACGGATTTTTACAATTTAAATGTTAAAATCTTGTGAATTTTAAGTCTTTCAGAAAGAATCCGAATACTATAAAGTATATTATTTTGAAAGTGTTGAAAATGCAGTTTTTTTATGTGAACTGGTTATTATTGAAAGTCCAAATTTTTACAAGCGCGTAACTTCTCAATCCTCTGACAGATTTTTCTAAGTGAAACGTCCAAATCTAATTTTATATTCTTTTAGAAAAATGCATTCAAACGCTTTGAATTCATTTTTTGAATGTGTTAAAATTACAGTTTTTTTTTTAACGTGAGTGGATTTTTGCAGTTGAAACATCAAGATCTAGAGAATTTAATGTTCTTTAAAAGCACTTTTAAGTAATTTTTTTAAGGGTTGAAGTTTTATCGTTGTGGGAGTTATTTCTGATAATCGAAATTTCGCAAATGTCCAAAGTAAAACGTCAAAATTTAGGGAATTTTTATAATCTTTAAAAGAGCATTCAAACACTTGGTAGTATTTTTTGTGTTGAAACATGCAATTTAAGGTTACATACAGTGCGCGCCTAAAGTATGGAATAAATTCAGTAAAATCGAAATAAAATATTTTTTGTAAAAAACCTGGAACATGTCAATTTTCTTTGATAAAAATACACATGTTTGCATAAAAGTTGATTTTCAGTTGTCATTTGTTTTTGAGTAATGACGTCATCCACTTAAATGGCAACCCCCCATTTTGTTCTTGATTTTGACAGATCTTTCATTGTCATTCACTGGCAGTAAAAACATGTTTCCATCTTGCATAATAATTTTTTCGGGTAATTGACAATTGAAGTTGAGAACCCGATATTTAGACCTTGTTCCAGCGATTGTAGCAATTTTTCCAAACAACAACGATCTTCTATATAATACAGTGTAGTTTCAGCAAGACGGCGCACCATGCGTGTTTTTTTGACATATGCTCTACGAATATGAATAGAAATAAATGCGCAGAATTAGCCCGGACAATATTCAAAATGTTCAAGAAGAATTTCTAAATGTTCGAACATTTAGTTTAATAATTGCATTTTCTTGCTACAGATGTAAAAATGTGTATTTTTATCAAAGAAAATCGACCTGTTCGAGGATTTTTTCCAAAAATATTTTATATCTGTTTTATTGAATTTATTCCATACTTTCGGCGCGCGCTCTCTTTATAAATTAAAAAGCATAATACATTCTTAGATATACAGATTAGTAGCGGCTATATAGTAGGAACATAGGACATGCACAACAGTCATGCGTTTACACTATGCGCCTTGATAATTTTGTTTCAATAAGTACGCTGTCAGTTTATTTAGGTGTCAAATTTATTTTTGTTAGAATGAATAGGTACTTATGAGTTGCTTGAGCACCAAAACACACATTTCAATGCCCTTTTAGTAGATCGAGTCGACACATTTTATCCGACTCGGTACACGTTGCCAAAGTTGGACGTTTTTTGCCAAAAACGTATTTTTTGTGGGGGGGGGTTAAAGGATTCGAAAAGGGATCATTCCAATCTGAATATACCCCCTTAAAGTAGGGCCAAAAATTTTTTCCGTAAGAATCATCAAATTTCGTTAAAAAGTCACTGAGTTATGTACGAAAAACCTCAAAATGCACTTTTTTTCAAACACCCAACAAAACAACTTCGTTCTTCCAGTCCTGCATAGGGTATTGATCAAATTTTAATGCCTTTATGGTGGATCCAGTCGACAAAATTTTTCCAACTCCATAGACATCGTCGAAGTTGGACATGGTTTCCTGAAAAAACATTTTTTTTTCACAGGTGTGCTAGAAGGGGCCGGAAGGGCTTACGCTTAAGTTTGCATGCATGACTTTAAAGAACACACTTTAAAGTTTTTCGCCCTTAAATATTCATCAAAATCGATTGAAAATACGCCGAGTTATGGCGGTTTGAAAATGGTCGAAATTTCACAAATTTCAAGTGTTTCATTTTTTTTTCCTCCAGTGTAGTAGTTGCTATGAAAAGTCAGTGTTTGCCATCTAAATTTTTTGACACAAAAAATAATTCAATTCAACATGTGTGTGGTTTTTAAACCACAAAGGAAAATTTTAGATCAAAATGTATGAGTTGTGGCTGAAATTTCTCGCGTGCTATTTCCGATTTATTTAGTATACATTTTGATAAGTGTTCAGTGTCGTGTGACTCAACAATTATTGCAGTCGTTCAGAATTTTGAGGTGAATAGTTGTGAGAACGATGTACATATCGTTAGGAGTAAAAACAGAAAATCTGAAGAAACTATAACAAATATATTGCAAGGATCACAGGAAATCCAACATTAAGTGCAAGAAGAATGGCTTTAGAATGTGATGACAGCAAATTTCTATCCATAGAATTTTGAAAGGTTGTAGTTATCGACTGTATAAAAGCCAAAATCATCAAGAACTATTAACAGTTGATTCGAGATCTACATTTTGTGAAATTGTAGAAAAGTGTAATGAGGACGAGAGGTTGATAAATCATGCGTCATACTGATGACTTTTCATAGCAAGTACTATTTTGACGATTTTATTTTCGAATATTTATTTACAATTTTTAAGCTATATTTCATGTTAAACTAAAGAAAAATCAAAAATACAACCTCGAAAATCATACTATTAGGTAAAGGAATGATTCTAATTTTATTCTGACCTTTTAAATTCAATAATAGAGATAGAAACTAAAATTAAAATTTTTACATGGGAATTCCCTTTGATGCGTCTTAAAACGGGACACACGGTACATATTTGCTACTTAGATAATAAACATGTTTTTAGTTACGATTTTATAATTTTATTAAACTTAAAATGTATAAACAAAATAATTAAAAATGAGAAGAAAATTTATTACAATCTGAAATTCACGTTGTTACAAATTGTTTTCAGAGGTTACATTAAGTAACGGTTATTAAATAACTGTTTAAATAACCAGTTATTTTTTAGAAACAGTAACTGTTATAACTGTTACTGAAACATAACCGTTTATCTCAGCACTACCCCACAACATTCAAAAACAAAACCACATCTCTTAAAAATAAACCAAAAAAAAACAAAATTGCATTCAACGATTTTAAAATTTTTACAAAATAAATCACGGCAATTTTGTTTCAATCTAATCAAATATATCATTAATATTTAATTTATTAATAAAACAACTACATATTCCACCTGGAGCAAGACATTCAAAACAGGAACTAAAAAAACCAAAAATTGCATTCATTCGAGAAATTTGTCATTTAATTTAAAAATAAACTACAGTAGACCCCCTATAACACGGGTTTATATAAAACGGATTCGTATAACATTATGATCGTATAACACGCTTAAAGAGGCTCGTGTAACCACATAATGCTAATTGAATATTTTTGCACCTCTTTTGGCGCAACTTCCATTCGAAAAATATAGTTCACAAATTTTCGGTCAAAAAGTTAATCATTTTTGATTCAAAAGTTTTAAGCGTTATATCCCTCTTTTCGTTTTTGCTGTCCTGGTACAAATTCACAAATGTTCGGTCAAAAAATTAATAATTTTTGATTAAAATTTTTTTAACCGTTTTTTCGTTTTTGCTGTCCTGGCAGGGGCGGCTTATTATACAGAGCCAAGGAGCGATGGCACTACCTGTAGTTTTAAGCTCAGCAGGAATTTTTAAGTAATTCTTATCAAAAGCAGCATTTTTTTATATCTTTTTAACTGTCAAAAATGGCATTTTACAGCTGTCAAAAATTGTATTTTTTGTGTTGTCAAAAATTGTATTTTTTAGCAGGCAATGGTATGGTACAGTTGTCAATAACGGTTTGTTGTAATTGTCAAGAATGATATTTTTCAAATGTCAAAAATGGTACTTTTCAGCTGTCAAAAAGGTATTTCTTACCTATAAAAAATGGTATTTTTCAGCTACTAAAAGCAGCATTTTTTGCCAATTTTTAATTGTCAAAAATGGCATTTTACAGCTGTCAAAAATTGTATTTGCTAACAATAATGATATGTTACAGTTGTCAATAAAGGTTTGTTGCAGTTGTCAAGAATGGTATTTTAAAAATATATGTTTTTTAATGGTAGTTTTCAGCTGTTAAGAAATGTATTTATTCAACTTTCGAAAATGATATTTTTCAGCTGTCAAAAAAGGTATTTCTCACCTATAAAAATCGTATTTTTCAGCAATCAACGGCAGCATTTTTGGTCATTTTTTTATTGTCAAAATGGCATTTTTCAGCTCTCAAGCTCTCAAAACTTGTACTTTTTGTTGTCAAAAATTGTATTTTTTAGCTGACAATAATGGTATGTTACCGTTGTCAATAATGGTTTGTTGTAGTTGTCAAGAATGGTATGTGTTAAAAATTGTATTTTTCAGCTGTTATTGATTGATGGTTTGTGGAGGGCGACCAAATGGTCGCAGCGCTTAGACCATACGTTGGTCCTTTGTGCCGCCTCCTGGGCCCTACTCCTCAAGCCAACCTAAACTTCTTGTGAAGTCAAGTAGTTGGCCGTGTGGAGTGTTGCCCAGTTGTGACCAATCTGGCCACTCCTCTCCGAAAACGGACCACCTAAGTTGTTTGAGTGACTCGCATTCACACATGATGTGTCTTAGTGTCTCCTCTTCGCATTTCCGACATAGGGGGTCTTTTACCACCCCTATGTTGTGGAGGTGCTTTTTTAGTTTGCAGTGCCCAGTAAGTTTTTCAGCTGTTAAGAAGTATATTATTCAACTGTCAAAAATTATATTTTTCAGCTGTCAAAAACGATATTATTCTGCTGTTAACAATGAGGTATTTCCCACCTATAAAAATGGTATTTTTCAGCTATCAAAAGCAGCATTTTTCGATATTTTTTAATTGCCAAAAATGGCATTTTCCGCTTTCAAAAATTGTACTACTATTTTTCAGCTGACAATAATGGTATGATTCAGTTGTCAATAATAGTGTGTTGCTGTTATCAAGAATTGTATTATTCAGCTGTCAAAAACGTAATGTTTCAGCTGTCAAAAATGATATTTTTAGCTGCCAAAAATGGTATTTACCACCTATATAAATGTCTTTTTAGCTATCAAAAGCAGCATTTTTTAACTGTCAAAAATGGCATGTTTCAGCTGTCACAACCTGTACGTTTTGTTGTCAAAAATTGTTTTTTTTTTGTTGTTGTCAAAAATTGTATCTTTTAGCTGCCAATAATGGTAAGCTGTCGGGAATGGTATTTTTCGGCTGTCAAGAATAGTATCCCCAGCTGTTGAAAATAGTATTTTTCAGCTGCCAAGAGGGGGCAGATGTGGCTCTACCATCAACATGATTCACGAGCCGCCACTGTGTCTTGGTACAAATTCACAAATTTTCGGTCGAAAAATTGATCATTTTTGATTCAAAATTTTTATTCCTCTTTTCGTTTTTGCTGTCTTGGTACAAATTCACAAATTTTTGGTCGAAAAATCAATAATTTTTGATTAAAAATTTTTAAGCCGTATATTGCTCTTTTCGGTTTTGTTGTCCTTTTTCTTCGAGAGTGTACATGATTTTTGATAAGACAAACGTCAGACAAAAAACCCACGTGGGTTTTTTTTGGGTAAAACTAGTGATGGGGCGATTCGGATGAAAAAATTGCCGAATCCGATTATTAAAATAATCGGTGACTCCGATTATCGAAATAATCGTTGAACCCGAGTCTGATAATAATCGATTATTTCTGAATATTTTAAAATCATCCGATTACCATTCCGAATTCTGATTCCTAGTCGGATTGATTAATGATGAATGATGGTGCTTGTCTTCTTAGCTTGGCAACAACGCTCTAAAACTTGAACAAGGAAAAATGCATTCTACGATTTGGAAAATTATAGAAAAATAATCAGTCAAGGACTATTTTCCCAAAAGCAAGTTCCCAAGATCTATTAAAAAAATAACAGATTTCTGATTTTTGAAATTGTAAAAAAATAATCAGACAAGCAATTTGCGTCAAAAACTCCATTAAAAATCAATACATTACTAATTTTCCATTAACAATTGCCATGTCTCAGGTGGAAACAAAACAGCAAAGCTCCAAACATAAACTTAAACTGGGACAACGAACAATGCTTTCGACGACTTGATAAATTGTAAAAATGGTGATGTGGCCATCATGTTACTTTCTCCGACAATATATTTACGTTTTCATGGGTTTATTTTCAATTAAAATCATATTTTAAATATACATCGAGCGTTGCGTAAACTTGGATGAAACTGACGTTTAAAACGTCAAAATCATGAAATATGGAAAATTATACTTCAAATTCAAAAACTCGGATTACTCAAAAACTAACGAGATTTCGAAAAAAACTTATTCCTTAGAAGTTGTTTATTTTGGCATTCTCTACAATTATTATTTATATACATTTGCTGTAACTATTATCGTTTCATAATTATAAACCAAAAATTTAAAAAAATTAATAATTTTTTTTCTCGAATAGTAATGATTTTATGAAAAATATTTTCAAGCAAAAGATGTTCACTTCTTTGTTGTCTTTGATGTTTGTTTAAATGTTTTTGTGATATTTTTCATATTTAAGAAAATATTGGCAAAAAACAAAAAACAGTTAAGGTAAACACCCACTTCCGGTGTACGAAATTTTACCAAAAGCTTTTCAGTTCTTCGGATTATCAAATAAGACGTATGTTCGCAGTTTCATATCAATTGCTCTATTAGTTTTTGAGATACAGCGCACACAGACAGACACACACACAGACACACACACACACACACACACACAGACACACACACAGACACAAAAAAAAAATTCCAGAAATTGTTGAAATGGCATCTAGGGACCCCAAAACGGATATTTCCGTAAAAAAAATTTTTGAAAAAAAAATCACGATCACAATACTTTCTCGTACTTCGTAACGGAGAAAGTAAAAAATTAATCAAAGAAGGAATTTGCTTCAAAAGCTCAAGATCCACAACAAAACAATGTATTTCCAATCTTCCATAAAAACAATTGCCGTATTATAACTGGAAACAAAATTTCACCACTTGAAACTTAAACTGGGAGAACAATTAATTCAATTACTTGAAAAATTGTAAAAAATTAATCAAAGAAGGAATTTGCGTCAAAATCTCAAAATCAATAGCCAAACAATATATTTCCAATTTTTGATAAAAACAATAGCCATATCCTAGCTGGAAATAAAAAGGAAACATTTCAAACTTCAACTGGGAGAACGAAAAATGCATTTAACAACTTAAAAAAAACTGTACAAAAATAATCACTAACGGAATTTGGTTTATAAGTTCATGATCCATAGAAAATAACACATTTCCGATTTCCCATAAAAACAACTGCCATATCCTAAGTGTAAACAAAACAACGACGCGCCAAATTTGAACTGTGAAAACGAAAATTGCATTTTACGGTTTGAAAAATTCTAGAACAATTATCATTCAAAAAATTTGCTTAAAAAGCTCAAGATCCATTAAAATACAACACGTCCTATAAAAACGATTGTCATATCTTAAATAGAAACAAAACCTCAACGCTGTAAACTTGAACTGGAAAAACAAAAATTTCAATCTACGATTTGAAAAATTGTGGAAAAATATTAAGTCAAGGAATTTGCTTCAAGAGTTTAAGATCCATAAAAAAAAATCAGCATATATCCGATTTCCCTTAAAAACAATTGCCCTGTCCCAAGTGGAAACAAAACAGCTACGCTCCAAACTTGAATTGTGGAAACGAAAACTGCATTCTACGGTTTGAAAAACTGTACAAAAGTAATCAGTGAAGGAATTTGGTTTAAAACTTCAAGATGCATAGAAAAATAACACATTTTTGATTTACTATAAAAGTAACTGCCATATTCATTGGAAACAAAACAGGGAAAATAAAAATAAATTAATTTTTGATTTCCTTTCAAAAAAAATGCCATGCATTATCTAAAAACAACACGTCTGCACTCTAGACTTGGACTGGAAAAGTAAGAAAAGCATTCGAGGATTTGAAGAATTGCAAAAAATTTATCAAACAAGGAATTACTTCAAAAGCTCAAAATCCATAAAAATACATTTTATTTTTGATTTCCTGTCAAAAAACGTCATGCGTTACGTAAAAACAAAACGGCAACACTCTAAACTTAAACTGGAGAAGTAAGAAAAGAACTCAACGTTTTGAAAAATTGTAAAAAATTAATCAACCATACAACTCGCTTCAAAAGCTCAAAATCCATTAAAAATAAATATTTTTTATTAATTTCCTGTCAAAAAATGCCATTTGTTATCTACAAATAAAACGGCAACAGTGGACAGGAAAAGTAAGAAAAGTATTCGAGGATTTGAAAAACTGTAAAAAAATTATCAATCAACAAATTAATTCCAAAAGCTCAAAATACATTAAAAATAAATGTATTTTTGATTTCACAAAATACCATGCGTTATGTAAAGACAAAACCGCAACACTATAAACTTGGACTGGGAAAATAAGAAAAGCATTCGAAGATTTGAAAAATTGTAAAAAATTAATAAATCGAGGAATTAACTTCAAAAGCTCAAAATCCATTAAAAATTAATGTAATTTGATTTCCTGTCAAAAAATTCCATGCGCTATGTAGAAACAAAACGGCAACACTCTATACTTGGACTCGGAAAATACGAAAAGCATTCGAAGATTTGAAAAATTGTAAAAAATTAATAAAGCGAGGAATTAACTTCAAAAACTCAAAATCCATTAAAAATTAATGTAGATTTGATTTCCTGTCAAAAAATACCATGCGTTATTTAGAAACAAAACGGCAACACTCTATACTTGGACTGGGAAAATACGAAAAGCATTCGAGGATTTGAAAAATTGTAAAAAATTAATAAAGCGAGGAATTAACTTCAAAAGCTCAAAAGCCATTAAAAATTAAAGTAGATTTTATTTCCTGTCAAAAAATGACATGTGTTGTGTAAAAATAAAATGGCAACACTTTAAACTTGGACTTAGAAAACTAAGAAAAGCAGTCATTATTTTGAAAAATTATAAAAAAAATGGTGATGTGGGCATCATGTTACTTTCTCCGACTTGATGGTATCATTTATATTTACGCTTTCATGGTTTATTTTCAATTTAAATCATGTTTTAAATGTACATCGAATGTTTTGTAAACTCGGATGAAACTGACGTTTGAAACGTCAAAATTATATTATTTTATGATGGAAAAATAATACTTCAAATTCAAAAACTCAGTTTACTCAAAAACTAAAGCGATTTCGGAAAAAACTTATTCTTCATAACTTGTTCATTTTAGCATTCTCTGCAATTATTATTCACATAAATTTGTTGTAACTATTATCGTTTTATTATTATAAACTAAGAATAATAAAAAAGAATACATTTTTTTCTCGAAGAAAAATGATTTTATAAAAAATGTTTTCAAGCAAAAGATGTTCATTGTTCATTTTTTTTTTGTATTCAAAGTTTGTTTAAATGTTTTTGTGATATTTTTCATATTTAAGAAAATATTGGCAAAAAACAAAAAACAGTTAAGGTAAACGCCCACTTCCGGTGTACGAAATTTTACCAAAAGCTTTTCAGTTCTTCAAATTATCAAATAAGTCGGATGTTCAAAGTTTCATTTCAATTTCTTTATTAGCTTTTGAGATACAGCGCGCACAGACAGACACACACACACACGCAGACACAGACAGACACACACACACAGACACAATTTTTTTTCCATAAATTGTTGAAATGGCATCTAGGGACCCCAAAACGGATATTTCCGTTAAAAAAATTTTTGAAAAAAAAATCACGATCACAATACTTTCTCGTACTTCGTAACGGAGAGAAATTTTTTATTTTTTCTATTTTACTGGAAATTAAAGGTCGATAGCCCAGACAGACTAACGCATTTTTTTTAATTCTTGTTCATTTTCTATTTTTGTAAATGTATTGTTCGGATAAAAAACAATTATATCAGGAAGTACAATAATTTTCTTTTTCTGTGAGTTTTTCTAAACTTGAACTGTAAAAACGAAACGAAAAATTAGAATCATTCAAAGAATTTGTTTTAAGAACTTAAGATCCATTAAACTACAAAACGTAAATGATTCCTGCAAAAACAACTGCCATATCCCAAGTAGAAACAAAACAGCGATGCTGAAAACTTGAACTGGAAAACCGAAAATGTCGATCTACGATTTGAGAAATTGTAGCAAAATAATCAGTGAAGGAATTTGCTTCAATAGCTTTAGATAAGGAATTTTGAAAGCGTACTTACTTTCAAAATTCCTCGCTTTTCCAAGAGAGGACCTTTTTTTGCTTATCGATTTTATCACGCCAGGAGTAATACTAAATTTATGTTTCTCATTACCAAAACGTTGATTATTAACCTCACTGAGATATTTGCTAAAACTTATTCTTACCTTTAAAAAGTCATATATCAAAATTGTCCAGCAACTCCTGTAAACCTACAAAATGCTTGGTTACATAAGATACATTTTATGACTTCCCAAAATCTTGGTGCAGTTAGTGATGAGCAAGGTTGACGATTACACCAAGATTTCAAGGTCATATTGGTGCTGTATTAGGGTAGATGGGATGAAGATATATTTGCTGACTATTATTGGAACATCCACCAATTGGATACTTCAGGAAAAGCCACATGCGTATTTTTGAATCTTCGTTGCCACCTGACTTTGCTACTTGAACATAATTTGGTTTGTAGCAACAATACAGGATGTATTTGAAATAACGAACAGGCTCGTAACCACAAAGAGATTATATTATTTTTAAACAATATTCGCAATTATTTTATTTATTACTGTAACAAAAAGCCCGCAATTAATTATTAAAGTTAATGAGTGAAAATACGCAACATGTTTGGGGGCAGTGGTAATGTGACCTAATTTTTAAACGGCATCGGCTTTAGATATCGAATTACAACAAGCGCGTAGGAAATATCTGAGTGCTCTTTAAGCGTCAATGAACTTGAGGAATCTTTTACAAAAAAAAAGTTGCGATAACACTTCATATTTCGGAGGCAAGAAATCGTATCTCGAGTTTTAAATAAACAAACACACATTCCATTCAGATCTAATTAAATGAGAAAAGCATCGGTTCTCAAAATGTTTAAAAAACCTCGAAAAATTAGGAAAATTCAAAAAAAAATTTCGAATAAATTTTGACGGAAATGAGTTCACAAATATTTTGTGTATGTGCCCTTAAATGCCTGCTCGTTATTTCAAATACACCCTGATAAAGCCTTTCTCTCAAGAAATATATTTCCATTAAATATTACATTCAAGTAATTTTCTATTGTATATTTGTCGTTGCCTTAAAAAGTTGATGTGTGGACCAAAAAAAGTGAAACATTTATGGATTCAGATGGTAAAAGTTATTCAAAAATTAAAGTAAACGAAAATGGTATTGCATTGTGTAATTAATTGTCTAGTTCTAACATTAATCAAAACCATACCGAACGCAAAAAACTAGAAGCGTCGACGTTAATTCCTAATTAAACAGCAGATCAAGTCGCCTCTAAGTATCTGTACGCGTGTATGCGCAATTATAAATAAATTAAATTAAACTTTCTAATTAAATGAAAGCGCAAACAGTTTGAAAAAATATTGTAATACACTCCGCAAAAAAATTATCGCATCACTAATATTATTGTACAGTTCAGCTTGTAACTGCCTTGAGGTACAATGTCTGATACGCAGTGCATTTAAACGTATAAATCAGTCATCTCTAGTTACATATTTGCTACAATGTAATTCATACGGCCTGCATTCTTGCTGATGTTATGTTTACTATCTAAATCTCATAGTTCGCATTTATCTTTATACAGGGTGTCAATTTGAAAACTTTCAATGCGAATATGTCTGAAAATAAAGGAGTTAGAAAAGCGCAATTTGGTACAAATGTTATACAGGTAGGGGGAACTAGAACCACCATATTTTGGTTATGGGGTGAGTGACCCCTTGGGCCCCATTCACCCTAACCCCAAAATTTTAAATGGCATCACCCCTTTTGTGATCCCTTAAATTAAACGTTTTTTCGAGTAGTATTCACCAGTACAAGAATTTTTTTTTAAATTTAATACAGGGCCGAACAAAAAAAGTATAATTAAAATAAAATAAATTCTATGAATTGCTATTTTATTTAATTGGATTCTTATAATTCATTCCATTTTGGGCTACAAAAAAGGATAATTTTTTTTTTCTCCAAATACTCGAACCAGTGGGTCAGGTTTCAACAAATAACAATCACCTATTGCAGTCAGGTGTGTTAGATTGTAAGTCAAATTCAAAAGCGATCGAAGTAAAATAATTTCAGACGAATTCACTATTTTCTTTTTTATCCGGTATCAGACATGGTTTACAGTATGGCTGAAAGAATTGCGATTTAGACACCTGACTGAAATAGCTGATTGTTATTTATTGAAACCTGACCCACTGCTTCGAGTATTTGGAGCAAAAAATTTTATTATCCTTTTTTGTAGCCCAAAATAGAATGAATTATAAGAATCCAATTAAATAAAATAGCAATTCATAGAATTTATTTTATTTTAATTATACTTTTTTGTTCGGCCCTGTATTAAATTAAAAAAAAAAATCTTGTACTGGTAAATACTACTCGAAAAAACGTTTAATTTAAGGGATCACAAAAGGGGTGATGCCATTTAAAATTTTGGGGTTAGGGTGAATGGGGCCCAAGGGGGCACTCACCACTATGGTGGTTCTAGTTCCCCCTACCTGTATAACATTTGTACCAAATTGCGCTTTTCTAACTCTTTTATTTTCACAGATATTCGCATTGAAAGTTTTCAAATTGACACCCTGTATAAATACTTATTCATTGCGTATTATTATTAGAACCGTAATGATCCGCACACAACTGTAAATAATCGTAGAGATTACCGTAGAGCAAGTATTAGAGAATAAAAACCAGTTTTGATTATTTAAATTGTAATTAGTGATTTATAAATAAAGTTAAAAACAAATAAAAATTGTTTTTAAAAAACTTTA
This sequence comes from Ocypus olens, assembly GCA_910593695.2. Lineage (NCBI taxonomy): Eukaryota > Metazoa > Arthropoda > Insecta > Coleoptera > Staphylinidae > Ocypus > Ocypus olens. The sequence continues at coordinate 31,901,781 of OU343063.1, read as the reverse complement.
CGTTCCGAGGGAAAACGTAAATGGCGCAGTCGTAACGGATAAGTTCCAGTGGAAAAAATTAGTGCCGAAAATCTGAGGACTCACCAAAAATTCGTGATCCCAGTAAAAGTGCCAAAATCTGTGGACTTTCACAAAAATAAGTGAACCCAGAAAATAAACTTCCATTGAGGTCAAAACCGTGAACTTAGAACCAAGGATCAAGACGTAGGAGTCCCAATCCAGTAAAAAATCACTAAATACACCTGGTACGAGTCGCTCGACGTTCAACGGATCAGAAGAGAACATTCACAGGGAAGCAGACGGAAGCAGAACTTCTTGGACTACTTCAACATTCATCAGGAATGTATTGTCAATGTAAGTTAAATTTAAGTTTTTGCACTTTTTATTTACATATAATTTATGTCAAGTGTTTCTACAAATAGTTTAGATTCTATTCCTAAATCCCCAGATTCGTATACAAGTAACATAAATATAGAATTTGAGGAAGAATTATTGAATTTAATAAATAATATTAATATAAACGACAAAATGGCGTTTAATCCAGAATATTTAAAATGTGTTCCAGAATTTAATGGAAGTTCTGACGAACTTGATCACTTTATCCAAGTCTCACAAACAATCGTAGATTCATTTTATAATGCACAACCTAATTTTCAAAATCATTATATTATAAATACTTTAATAAATAAATTAACAGGAAGAGCACGTTTAGTAGCTAATGTAAATACTATTAATGACTGGGATGATTTAAAAAATATTTTAATTAGAAATTTTTCGGATCCAAGAGATGAAGCATGTCTTAATCGTGATTTAATTAGTCTCAGACAAAAGCCGAACGAAACACCTACAAAATTTTATGAAAAATGCTTACATATGTTGAATATTATCTGTTCTTATGTTAATGTCCATGAACCCCTCGCTAATAATAGAGATCTTAAAAGGAATTTATATAAAGATTTAACGTTAAAAACATTTTTAGCAGGACTAAAAGATCCTCTAGGCACAACAATTCGTGCTATGCGTCCCATTGATTTAGCGGAAGCATTACAATTTGTAAATCAAGAAGAAAATATTTATTATCTTCAAAATCAAAATTAACAAATTCCGAAACAAACAAATAATAATAATAATAATTTTAAATCTAATAATTATAATTCTCAAAATTTTATTTCTAGAAATTATCCGAGGTATAATAATCAATTTAATAGATTTCCCACAAATAATCAAAATACATTTAATCAACAAAATTATTTACCAAGAACATATTTTCCAAATCAACCAATTCAATTACAAACAAGACCTGTACAATAGAAATTCTTTTCATTCTCGAATGAACAAGTATTTAAAAATCCGAAACCGCAAAATGTTTGGAAACTAAAAGGTCAAATTTCAAATTTTCAACCCACACCAATGAGTACTAATACACGAAATACTTTTAATCAAAATCGTAGATTTAATAATAATCCAAATTTTAAACCTAAACCAAATTATTATGCTGAAGAATTATTTAATACTGAAATAAATCAAGAAAACCAATATTATGAAAATCAACCAAGTACTTCCAGTAATTCAAATGAGGAGTATGATCAAAATTTTTGTTCAGCCAGCCTCAAACAATCACTTACATAGAAAATCATACATTAGGAAATGAAGGTCTACCATATATAGAAATTAAATTTCATAAAAATAGCTTTCCCTTAAAATTTTTAATTGATTCAGGTTCTACAAAATCTTTTATGAGTCCCGAAATTGCTAAAAAATATTTTAAACATAAAAAAATTGAAGAAAAATTTGTTGTTACAACAGTATTTCAAAGTTCTAATTATTCAAATATAGTAATTATACCTATTCCTTTAGAATTTAATCTTCCAAATAGTTTAGCAAAATTTTATCTTTTAAACTTTCATGATGAATTCGATGGCCTTATTGGCATGGATTTATTAAATATTTTAAAAGCACAGCTAGATTTTTCCGAATCATTTTTAAAGACTCCCCAAACAAAAATTAAATTAAAATATCAAAATAAATCAAAGGAACCAATACACACTTTACATTTAGATTCGCATACAAAACATATAACTCAAGTGCCTGTAGATGTTTCTAGTGGAGAAGTAATTATTCCACATTATAATATTAATAATATTGAAATACCAGAAACTTTAACTTTAGCTAGAAATAATTTTGCTTACATAGAAATATTAAATAAGAATATAGAACCTAGGGATTTAAAATTTTTAGAACCTATTAAGACTATTAAGTTTAATAATAATAATTTTGACTTATATTCAGTAAATAATAATAATAATAACCATAATATTAATAATAATAATATTCATAATATTAATGATAATAATATTTATTATAAGAATATTGATATCACTCCTGTAACTAAACCAGAATTCTTGAGAGATAATCAACAATATATTCAAAACAGAAATGTTAAAAATAAACAAATTACTCCTGTAGCAATAAATGAACTCTCGAGTAATATTAAACAAAATGATGCTCCTGTTGGTAAACTTGAACTCTCGAGTAATCGACAACAAAATAATTATAAAACATTTCTTAAATTATCACGAGAAAATAAAATAAATAATGAAAATAGAATAGAAGTAAATGATAACCTTTTTAATTCTAAATATTCTCTTGCTCATTGTGTGAGTGCAGACTTAAAAATGAAAAAAGGTATTGCCAAAGTATTTAGAGCAAAGTTCAACAATGTAAGAACATTAATCACACAAAAACCCACAAAACATAAAGTATGTTTTTTGAGAAATAATAATAGATTTATTATACCGGGTGAATATTTCAAAACCGAACATAGGCATTTAATATGGGAAACATGTTTTTGGAAGATTCTTGCTCCCCATTTTAACTAACAGGATTTATAATGATACCAATGGAAAGAAGATTTTTTTCCTCATCTAATGATATCTGAACTAGTTAATTTTCAGTTGTAATTCTCTATTATTTTACCAAAATATTCGCAATAAATACAATTCGGCAAATCGTATTGAGCCATGACTCGCAAGACAATAAACCGTTGGCTATGATTTTGAGATTTCCAATTTTATTCACTGATATCAATTGTAATTTTCTAAAGAATTGAAAAAACTCTAGTTGAATTTCTGGTAAATGTAAAATCAGTAAACTTCAGTAGCATCAATCGCAACGTGTTTATGAAAAAATACAAAAATAACATAAATACATTTTAATAAATGAAATAAATGAAAGAAGTTACCTTACAACATTATTGCTGTAGCGTAGTATCCAATTTGATCAATTTAAATTAAAAAACAAAGATCATAATGATACACTTATTAACAATTATAATTAGAAATCAATAATTAAAGCAAGTGTTCAAATAAACCTCCATTCTGAATGAAACAATTCCCCATCCTATTGTAAAACGAATTTCTGACATTTGCCAACTGTCTATTCGTTACCAACCCGCACTCTTCAAATATTGCATTCCTCCAAGAATTAATGTTTGGATGACGGGTTTTGTAAATTTGGCTTTTCAGGTGACCCCACAAGAAGAAATCCACGGTGCTAAATCAGGAGATCTAGCAGGCCAGTTGATTTCACCTCCTCGTCTAATCCACCGATTTGGAAATGTATTATTCAAATATTCTCTGACATTTATTCCGAAATGTGCTAGACATCCGTCATGTTGGAACCAGATATCCTGGTTTGGACTTGCCACTTCTTCTATTGCAGGGCCAACCTGAGTAATTAACAATTCTAAATCATTTTCTGAATTTAAATTTCCTATAATTTCGAAAGGACCTATAACATGAGAATTAAAAATGCCTGTCCAAATATAATTTTTTTGAGGATATTGCGTTCTAAGATTTAAATTCAGATGGGATTCTCATGTGCCCAGTATCTATCGTTTTGAACGTTTGGTTTATTATTTAATGTAAAGGTACATTCATCCGTAAAGCAAATCGACGAGAGAAAATTGCGATTAGCATTAGCATCTAGATCTTGAATAATTTCACAAAAGGTTTGTCTAGGTTCTTCATGAAACGGCAATAGTTCTTGATGGCATTGAAACTGGTACGGACGGTAGCCGTACTTTCTTAAAATTTTGCAGACCGTTCCTTGCGATTTACCACATTTTAAAGCAATAGATCTTGTGCTTAGTCGAAGATTCCCGGATACCAGCCCAATAACAACTTCTGAATGTTCGTGAATGTTTTCCCGTATGTTGCCATTTATTCTGCGATGTTGTAATAAACAGCCATAAAGATAATTTTGAAACTATCAATTAAAATGAATAATATTTACCTGAATTTAAACAACCAGAATTTTCTAATTGAAAGACTATTTGTTGTATTGTCGACACTGATGGTATGGAGCTCTCGTTAAACTGCACGGAGAATAAATCTCGCACCCTACGGTAACTATTTCCGCTGTAAACGTTTATGACTATAAATAGTTTTTCCTCGATGGAATACATTTTACAAAGAAAAATTAATGACAGTTATCATAAACTGATAATTTGTTTTCAGGCAAGCCATGACACACCATGAATCTGTTTATTATCTTACGAGTCATGGCTCAATACGATTTTCCCAATTGGATTTTTTGCGAATATTTTGATAAAATAATAGAGAATTACAACTGAAAATTAACTAGTTCGGATATCATTAGATGAGGAAAAAAATCTTCTTTCGATTGGTGTCACTATAAATCCTTTTAGTTAAAATGGGGAGCAGGAATCTGCAAAAAACATGTTTCCCATGTTAAATGCCTATGTTCGGTTTTGAAATATTCACCCGGTATATTTAATAACAAAGAATAAGTTTTATGAAAAACCAACATATGAAGATATGTTTAAAACATTAATAAATTTAAAACAGTTTTGTATAAATAAGAAAATTAATCAACTATCAGTACCTAAGATAGGATGTGGATTAGACAAGTTGAATTATTCTGTAATAAGAAAAATGATAATGTATATATTTCAAAATACTAATATAAAAATATATGTTCATATTATAAATAAAAAAAGAAAATTGAACAATAATACTGATACATTATCACAAATTGAATTAAATCCAGAAAATACGAATATTGAAATAAATGTAAATGAATTGAAAAAATATGTAGAGCAATTTAATAAGGAACTTGATAATCAATCTGTACAAGTTAATATAGATGAAAATGAAGCAGATCCTCTAAATGATGTAATAGAAATTAGTTCACAAACTGAAGAAGAAGTAGATCAGATTCCACAGGAAACAGTTCATTCTAATCAGGAAGAAAACCTTATAGTTGATGTCCCAATAACAGATACACCTCTAAATTTTGGTAAAAATCAAATTGTTTTTCAGTATGTTTACCATTCTCCGGCAAAACCAAAAATTAAACATATATTTGATAAACAAAGAATTATCGTACAGTTATCATCAATAAGTTTTAATGCTGATATAATTAATTTTATAAAAGAATATGTAGTACCTAATGTGACATATTATTTATATTTTGAAGAAAATTTAAATTATGAACCTTTTTGTGAAATAGTTAGGAAAACTTTTAAATATCCATCTTATAAATTTAAACGATGCTTAAATAAATTAATTGATATTGAAACTGTAGAAGATCTTGAAAATATAGTTGAAACTTATCATTTAGGAAAAACAAATCATAGAGGTATTGAAGAAACAGAAAAACGCATTAAAGCAAAATACTATTATCCAAATTTAAATAAAGCTATTCAAAAATATATAAATTCTTGTGAAATATGTAAAAAAAGTAAATATCAGAGGAATCCAGTAAAATTACAATTAAGTATTACACTAACTGCAAGTAAACCTTTTGAAATTATACATATTGATACATTTCAAATTCAAAAACAAAAATTTTTAACGATAATTGATTCTTTTTCTAAATATGGACAAGCATATTCTTCTTTGAACTCAATAGATATTGTTAATAATTTATTAAAATACTTTTCACATCATCAAATACCTAAACAAATTATTTCAGATAATGGACAAGAATTTAAGAATTCTTTAATTAATGATTTATTGAAAGTTCATAAAATCGATATACATTTTACTACACCTTATCACTCACAATCTAATGGAGCAATAGAAAGGTTTCATTCGACAATTATAGAACATATAAGAATTTTAAACAATAGTGAATTTTCCCAAGAACCAATTATAAATAAAATGTTATATGCAATTTTAGCATATAATAATACCATACACTCTTCTACTAAATTAACTCCAGTAGAAATAATTAGTGGACATATTGAAAATAAAAATCCATTCGATTTAAATTTAGAGCAACAATTAGTTAGTGATTATGTACAAAAACATAGAGATCAAATACGACTTATTTATAGTAAATTAAATCAAAAACTAATTCAAAATAAGGATAAGATAATATCAAAAAGAAATGAAAATTTAGAAGCTAATGTTGATGTAGATGAAGGTGATGAAATATTTGTCAAACAATATCATAGAAACAAATCTAAAAATTTATATGAACCACAAACAGTCGAAACTATTCAAGAAAAAACGATTTCTACGAATAAACGTTCCAAAATTCATAAAGATCAAGTTAGACGTCCACCTAAATAATATATCATTTTTGTTATAGATTATTTCAAATTCATGTGTTACTTTTGTACTTTCTATTCCTATCGTCCATTCCGAAATTTATAATTACTATCAATTATACCCTATTCCTATTCTTAATAAAAATAACCAATATCACACCCTTATACCTAATGAAAAATATTTTATTGCTAATAAAAATTATTATATGTATACAAGCGAAACGTGCAGGAATTTAAATGGTACTTACTATTGCCAAAATGTCAATTTGATCAATAGTCAAAAACAAAGTAATTGTATTTTCCAAATTTTACAAATTACAAATAATTATAGTTCATGTAAATATCAAATGATTAAAATACCAAATTTTATTATTGAACAAATTGATTATTCACATTATATAGGAATTTTTCAAAATTATACCAAAATCAGTACAAATTGTAAAACTGATAATATTTTAAATTTGCAAGGCAATTATTTATTTAAGATACCTCATGGTTGTAGTTTTACTACACAAGATACTAAATTTATTAATGAATATGATACTATATCTGATAGTTCGCCAATTTTATTACCAAATATTGTTATACCTGTTAATGACACCCCTTCTGAACTTGCTACTATTGAAATTCAAAGTATTAGTCCAGATAAACTTAAAAATCTTCAAAATCATGCTAATCAAATTAAATACATAATTCCTAAAACTAATAATGAGTTTCATAGTATCAACATTTGGACTATTATATTGTATTTTATTGTATTAATTAGTGTTTGTTATATTATTTATCATTATGTAATTGTTTCTTATTTTAAGAAAAAACAAGTAAACGCGAACCATGATAATATTACAAATTCCGATTTGAGAAACCCTTTATATTGTCAAAAAATATAAAGTGCCCTCTAAAGGGGAAAGGAGTTACATATTTGCTACAATGTAATTCATACGGCCTGCATTCTTGCTGATGTTATGTTTACTATCTAAATCTCATAGTTCGCATTTATCTTCATATAAATACTTATTCATTGCGTATTATTATTAGAACCGTTATGATCCGCACATAACTGTAAATAATCGTAGAGATTACCGTAGAGCAAGTGTTAGAGAATAAAAACCAGTTTTAATTATTTAAATTGTAATTAGTGATTTATAAATAAAGTTAAAAACAAATAAAAATTGTTTTTAAAAAACTTTACGTTCCGAGGGAAAACGTAAATCTCTTGCTGTTTTTGCCCTCTTACGACCTTGTCCTGCTCTTCGTGTGCATTCTCTCAATTTTCTTATTATTCTTGAAACCCGTGGACTGCTGAATTCCCAATGCTGCAGCAGCATATCTTTGATCTCGACCATCGTCAACTAAGGACACGACACGAACTATTCCGTCTCTTGTTAAATTTCTAGAATTGCGAGCAGTAGCTTCAACGTTCATTTTGAAATCAAAAATACTAAAAATTTCATATAAATAACCATTTAAATGTTTTAAAAAAATATACCGGGTGACCCAGAGATCTGTAAAAGCCCCATAACTTATTTGCTGTTTGAGATATCGACTTCCAGTTTTCTTGAACTGGTACCCACACTTATTCTACATATTTTAAAAATATGTGTGTTTTTGTACAGGGTGTCCCAGTATACATAATAGAACAAAGTTATGTTTTTTTAAATGGAACACCCTATATTTTATACTTTATTTTCAACCCTCTTGAGAAGCTGATAAAAATAGTATAAGATACTATGGGTCTATCATGGACGGTTGGTTAGTTATGGGCAAATTTGTGGCAAAAACATGTACACATTGAAAACATTGCAGAAGCGTTCCTAGCAAAGATAGCATCATTATTTATACACTAGAAAATTTCCCACATCATAAAGAATAATACACATCGGCTTTGGTTCTCTTTTATTCATAGTGCTATACAGGGTGTCAACAGACGCAAAACAATAGATAACTATTTTTTTTCAAATGGAACACCCTATATAAGTTGCCACCAATCTATGGCATTATTAATAAGCTTTCCAATGATATACAGTTTGTATAACAAAATATTAAGGATTCTTGAGATTTATCAATAAAAACATATTTCTTTTGCCACCTTCTGCTGGTTTTTGGATTTTCAGCCAAAACTATGCGTTTTCAGGAAAAATTATAAGAGACCAAAGTTGTAAAGCGAAAAATTTCCGATCTATGTAGGTCTTTCAACGTTTAAGATAATGCGTGTATTGCCCGCCAGAGCGCGCAAAATCGTGACCGTAAATGCATTTTAGCGTTTTCTTTTCAAATTTTTTATTAATAAATTGCACTATACTTTATTTTCCGCACCCTCTGGCGAAAAAACGGGAAATTATAGGGAAATTAAAATGGCCCATATCGATTGAAAATGTTCCGCTCTACAACTCTTAATAGAAGCAATTTTTGCCAAAAATGCATAGTTTTCCCTAAAAATGCAAATTGAAAATGTATATATCAATTTTTGCGTTTTTCAATGGTTTTTTGCATTTTTAGCGAAAACTATGCATTTTGGGCAAAAATTGCTTCTTTTAAGAGTTGTAAAGCGGAATATTTTCAATCGATGTAGGTGATTTAAATAATTCTATAATTACCCGTTTTTCTGCTAGAGGACGTGGAAAATAAAGTATAGTGCAATTAATTAACAAAAAAATTGAGAAACACGCTAAAATGCATACACGGTCACGATTTTGCGCACTCTGGTGGACAATGCACGCATTATTGGAAAAGTCGAAAGATCAATATCGATTGCAATGTTTCCGCTCTACAACTTTGGTCTCTTATTATTTTTTCAGAAAATGCATAGTTTTGGCTAAAAATCCAAAAATGAGTAGGAGGTAACAAAAGAAAAATGTTTTTATGGATAAATCTTAAGAATTCTTAATATTTCATTATACAAATTGTACATCATTGGAAAGCTTATTAAAAATTCCATGAATTGGGGGCAAGATATATAGGGTGTTCCATTTGAAAAAAAATAGTTATCCATTATTTTGCGTATGTTGACACCCTGTATAGCAGTATGAACAAAAAAGAACCAAAGTCGATTTGTATTATTCTTCATGATGTGGAAAATTCTTTAGTGTATAAAAAACGACGCTAGCATAGCTGGGAGCGCTTCTGCAACTTTTTCAATGTGTTCTTGTTTTTGACACAAATTTGGCCATAACTAACCAATCGTCCATAATAGACCCATACTATTTGATACTGTTTTTATCAGCTTCTCAAGAGGGTTGAAAATAAAGTATAAAATATAGGGTGTTCCATTTAAAAAAACATAACTTTGGTCTGTTATGTATATTGGGACACCCTGTACAAAAACATAAATATTTTTAAAATATGTAGAATAAGTGTCGGTACCGGTTCAAGAAAACTAAAGTCGATATCTCAAATAGCAAATAAGTTATGGGGCTTTTACAGATCCCTGGGACACCCGGTATAAAATTACTCACCACAAATTCAAGAAAATCGAAGGAATATTCGTTGTGTTGTATTGTTATGTTTATTATTCATAGAAACAGATATGTTATCACAATAAACAAATGTCCTAACAGGAAGAACGTAGCTGATACTTTTTGATAATTTTTTTGCGGAGTTTATAAATTAAGGATGAATATTATTCTTGAGTACATGCGATGACAGGGGTGGGATTGATAAATTAACGGACCAAAAACCTGCTACTATCATAATACTATAAAATAATATTGTTTAAATTTTTTGAATCTATAAAATTAAAAAAATGTATATTTTTGTGAAAATAAAAAAAATCAATCCAAACTGAAAAGTGTTTTATTAAATTAAAAATCTATTAGGTTTCTATTTTCTTTTATTAAACCTAGAAAACTAGGTATTTTTAGAAAGGCAAGAACTTTAGGATTTACGACTTTTTTTTACAAAATTTCTATTAATATACTGGGTGTTCTTTAAAAAAAGTTTCTTTACAAAATCATAAAAATAGAATTTAATTACTTAAACAAACCTGATCATCTAAAAATGTAATATTTCTATTGCTAAAAAACGCTTCGATAATTTGAAAATATTTAACTTTATTTTTCTGTGACCAAATATTGCTTGGGAAACGGGTTTAGTCCAGTGAAAGTTATTGTCAGTTTAATAAGCATTAAAAACTACGCATAAAAATATATCTACTGTTGCATTTAAAAAAAAATAAACATAAGTTTGTGTTAGCTCTCCGTTGTGGGACACCCTGTATACATAAAACTATTTTCTGATTATAGAGTCGATAATAACTTTTATATAAATCATATTTTTCTATCCTAAATATTTATATTTTTCAAAATTGTCTTATGTTTCAACTATTATCGTATTTGCTGTTTCATATTATTGTTAAACATAAGTATGTTGAAATCTGCGACGATTACACCCGTGATGGAATGACATGACGGGATCAATTTCCCGCAATGCGCTCGCCCCCATTAAAATGGTAATGGCATTAATGACTAAATAAATAACGAAGAAGTCACGGAAAAAAAAGTAGAGCGTGCAAAGAGATAAGTATTCAGGTGCTCACGGTTTTATCATTTAAGTGGCGGAAAAGATGTAACTCTTGCATAACAATTAAAATATAGCACATACGATTGTACACTATTAGTCCGGAAGGTAGAGTTTGAGCAGTGCAATTTTTTTGATTTCTTAAAATCATTATTTTTCGAATTTGCTTCAAATCTTAATCCCAATATATCAATACACTTACAACCCTATAATTGTGATGGCGGATTATTAAAGACATTCCCAAAAGAAAACAAGTAAACATAGTCATTATGAGGTGTGGATCAGGACAGAGAGGGAGAGAGGGAGAAAGAAATGGTTGGGGGAGGAATTTATTAGATGAGGTTTGTGTGAGTGGGGGAGGGATACTTGGAGGCACCTGGCGGATGAGCCTGAGGGGGTGAATGAGGATTGCGTGGGGGTGACGGAATGGATGAGTGAGGATGGGGCCGGGGTAGAGACGATGCAGAAAGTTGGGCGGTAGAATTTTGATAGGAGGGGTGAGGGAAGGGGAAAGGGGGAAAGGAAGGATCAATTAATGACGGGAATAAGGATATGGATGTATGTACAGTATACCAATAAAGGTTTTTTTTAGTCATTGTGAACGGGAAAGAAATTGTCAAATATTATGAAGGAATTATATTTAAAAACGATTTAGATGTTAAAAGGAGAATATGAGGTTCCCCAAAAATTGATCAACTATTATAGTCAAATTATATTTACGAAATATCCGGCCAAGATGAGTAAACATATTGATCGTGTTCAGAAGGCTTAATTTATGTTCTCACCAATGATAGTATCAAAACTTCTGAACCCATCAATTTGCTAATGGCTATGAAAAGTTTATCTAGCAATAAATAATATTTTCAACAAATACGGGCTCTCCTGTAACTACACTATATTTTAGAGGAATTGAAAACTGAAGACTATAACTCCTACCGCAAACAATCTCTACTCAAAGATGGAATAAAAAATGTTGATGTGGCCATCATGTTACTTTCTCCCACTTGATGGTATCATTTATATTTACGCTTTCATGGTTTATTTTCAATTTAAATCATATTTTAAATATACATCGAGCGTTTTGTAGAATCGAAGAAACTGACGTTTAAAACGTCAAAATTATTAAAGATGAAAATGGTCAGTTTACTCAAAAACCAAAGAGATTTAGAAAGAAACTTTTTCTTTATAAGTTGTTCATTTTGACATTCTCTACAATTACTATTAACATGCATTTGCTGTAACTGTTACCGTTTCATAATTATAAACCAATAATGAGAAAAACAAATTTCTCGAATAGCAATGATTTTACGAAACATATTTTCAAACAAGACTTGTTCATTTTTTTGTTGTGTTCAATATTTGTTTAAATGTTTTTGTGATATTTTTCATATTTAAAAAAAATATTGTAAGAAAACAAAAAGCCCATTTCCGGTGTACGAAATTTTACCGAAAGCTTTTCAGTTCTTCGGATTATCAAATAAGACTTATGTTCAAAGTCTCATATGAATTGCTCAATTTAGCCAGTTTTTTCCCAAAGTAATTCAAGGTCATATAGACCGACCATAATGAAAATGAAATCCAAAAGTTTTTTAATTGGTTTTATAAACATAATTTTTTTACTGACGAAGGAGTGGATGAAAAATTCTGAAAAAAACTATGAAAATAGTCCACCCAATTAGACCAATTTTTTCCAAGGTCATTCAAAGTTATTTCGACACAGAAAAAATTTCAAAAGATTTTAAACATAACTTTTTAAATCGATTTTTTAATTATTATTTTTATACTGACGAACAACTGGATGAAAAATTCTGAAAAAAAATATGAAAATAGTCCACCAAACTGCGAAAATCTCCAAATGCTCCTTGTTCAGGTGTTAAAAAAATTAAACCAAAAATCTTCAAAAATCTATTGAAAATTGTTGAATTTTCGAGCCCCAAAAGGATTTTGAAGCGATACTTCGGCCATTGAGGGCTGTCTGCGCGTTTTATTTTATTTTCTACGAAGTTTTTATTCAGGTGCTCAAAAAATTAAAACTCAACTTTTCAAAAATTCATATCTCCATTAAAAATTGTTGAATTTACAAAATCCAAATTGATTTTGAATAAGCGATACTTCGATCATTGAAGTAAATATAGTATATTTTTTTGTCTGCGACGTTTTCATTCAAGTGCTCAAAAATGAAAACGAAAATCTTCAAAAATTCATACCTCTATTGAAAATTGTCGAATTTACAAAAACCAAATTGATTTTGAATTAGCTGTGCTTCGGCCGTTGAGGATGAGTTTTTATGGAATTTTGTTTGCGCGTTTTATATTTTTTCTGCGATGTTTTCATTCAAGTGCTCAAAAAAAACTAAAATTTTCAAAAATCCATATCTCCATTAAAAAATTGTTGAATTTACAAAAACCAAATTAATTTTGTACAAGCGATTCTTCGACCATTAAGGGTATTGTTTTAAGAAATTGTTTTATGCGTTTTATATTTTTTTCTGCGATGTTTTCATTCAAGTGCTCAAAAAAATAAAACTAAAATTTTCAAAAATTCATATCTTCATTAAAAACTGTTGAATTCACAAAAACCAAATTGATTTTGGATAAGCGATACTTCGACCACTGAGGATATTTTTTTAAGGAAGTTTTTCTACGCGTTTTATATTTTTTCTCTGATACGTTTTTATTCAAGTGCTTAAAAATATAAAACGAAAATCTTCAAAAATCCATTTCTCTATTGAAAATTGTTGGATTTACAAAAACCGAATTAATTTTGAATTAGCGGTACTTCGGCCATTGAGGATAATTTTTTATGGAATTTTGCCTGCACGTTTTATATCTTTTTAATATTTAAACGTCACCCTGGCAAGATTCAGTTTCAATATGTCTTTAGTTTAAGCGAATAAATGTAAGGTCGTGAAAGGTCCGAGATATTTGAAAAACTCTTTTGCACCTGTTAAAATGAGAATTTCGCAATAATACAGTACGTTTCTCTTCAATTTATTTTGCATATTCAGATTCTCCAATCCACCAAGTTCCTGATTTTGCAATAAAACAGTATATTGCACAGTGGTTCAGAATTCGAAAATGCTGGCCAAAAGTCTAAATCTTGATATTTTTTGACATAAATGGGTACTAATCGCAGATTATGAATTTAATTTAAAAATTGAAAAATTCCAAATGGCTGATCCAATATGGCGGACATATGTGATAAAATTACTATTGTTCTCACTGGAGAAATCCAATATTTTAGAATAACAATGATCGCAGGTCTCCGGTGATTATTTTATAATTTAGTCAGGGTCTGTAGATATTTTGAATACCATAAAGTGGTATAAATTTCGAGCTAATTTTGAAAATTTTAAATCGGTAACAATTGTTCTAATATTTTTTTGGCAGCACTGAAGCAATGTGAAATCTCAGTATTACAATTACCTCAGTTTTAGGGTGATTATTTTGAAATTTAGTAAAGATGTGTTTGAGATTATTTTTAAACCATAAAGAAGAATCAATTCTTGGTAAATTTTGAAAATTTCAAGTTTGTATCATTTTACATCTATTTGGCTACACTGGAGAAATTGGCAACTTCAGTATAACATTTTACTCGGTTATCACATGAATATTTCCAAAGTTAGTGAACGGACTTGTTAGATTTCAAATTGGTCACAATTGTTTTAACATTTATTTGGCCACACTGAAGAAATTCGCAACTTTAACAACAATTTAATGATTATTTTCAAAATTAGTGAAAAACTTATTTACACTTATTACCATGGTCACGTACAAAATAAACGTAACATGTAAATTATTTCTATTATTTCTATTCTCTCGTATAAATTGTAATTTGAATTTTCTATAAATTAAAACTTAATGATAATAAAAAAATTATGTACCAAATAATCACCACGGCCCTAAAATGGTTTCTGGCCCTAGGGTTCGAGTCGGTAAGCACGCTCTACCCTCGGGCCAAAACCATAACCATAACTTATACTATACAGGGTGTGTACAAATTGATGAGAAACTGTTGTGATCGTAAAAAATTTCCAAAATTTTTTTGCGGAAATATCCATTTCGTCGATTTCGATAATTTTTGTTAAAAAATGTGTGCCTGGCTGTCTGTCATATTGATTTTTACTTTCTCCGTACAAACTAAGGGAAAGTGTTGTGATTGTAAAAAAATTCCAAATATTTTTTTTGCGGAAACATCATTTTTTTCGATTCTGGCAATTTTTGTAAAAAATATATCTGCCTGCCTTTGTGCCTCTCTGTCTGTCATATTTAATTTCTACTTTCTCCGTTAAAACTACGGAAAAATATTGTGATCGTAAAAAAATTCAATTTTTTTTGCGAAACAGCCGTTTCGTTGATTCCGGCAATTT
Organism: Ocypus olens; assembly: GCA_910593695.2. NCBI lineage: Eukaryota > Metazoa > Arthropoda > Insecta > Coleoptera > Staphylinidae > Ocypus > Ocypus olens. Next base: position 31,886,320 of record OU343063.1, on the reverse strand, counting down.
TTGTGAAAAAGAAAGTATCAGTGTGTCCGCCTTTGTGTCTGTCTGTCTGTCATATTTATTTTTTATTTTCTCCTTACAAACTAAGGGAATATATTGTGATCGTAAAAAAGTTTCAAATATTTTTTTTTTCGGAAATATCTATTTCGTCGGTTCAGACAATTTTTGTAGAAAATATATGTGTCTGTCTTTATGTGCGTCTATCTGTCATATTTATTTTCTACTTTCTCCGTACAAACTACGGGAAAGTATTGTGATCGTAAATAATTTCATTTTTTTTTTTCGGAAATAGCCATTTCGTTTATTCCGATAATTTTTGTGAAAAAAATGTGTCTGTGTGTCTGCCTTTATGTCACTCGGGTGAATTGCAAACTTCACTCTCGTGGCATGGCCAACTTTCTCACTCGTTTAATAATATAATGTTCTTCAATAATTTTTGCACATATGTGAATATTTCGTGAATGATCGAAGGGGTCCGGGACAAAGTGCCGAATGACCAAAGTGCCGAATCAGTATTTTGCCCAAAGTGCCGAATTTCATACTACCGACCAAGCCCAAAGTGCCGAACGACGCCAAGCGATGTCGCATCGTTCGTAGACAAAGCGTCGGAGCCGAATGCGAATAGGCAGTTTGGACATTCGGCACTTTGTCCTCGCGCCGACCTCTCAGTAAGGCCCAAACTGCCGAATGCACGCCGATTAAAAAAAATACAATTTGTTTTATTTTAAATAAAAAAAAAAACATTCTCCAGCCCAGAAACCATCTACCCTCCATTGATAAAATTGTATTATCAAAAATAATTTTCGCACATTACGAACATTCATGAGGACGTGCATTCGGCATTTTGGGCCTTATTCATAGGTGCGTGCGAGGACGTTCTGTCAAATGACCAAAGTGCCGATTCGCATTCGGCTCCGACGCCTTGTTTACGAACGATGCGACGTCGCTTGTCGTCGTTCGGCACTTTGGGCATGGTGACTACTATGAAATTCGGCACTTTGGGCAAAATACCGATTCGGCTCTTTGGACACTTTGGGCAGGCCCCGATCGGAGAAATTCAAGGGGACGGTAACGGCGGGTAACTTATTGTTTTACGATAAAAAAAAATCATTTAAAATTTTTGTCTATAATTATGAAACGGCAATAGTTACTTGTAATTGATATTAATAATAATTGTAAAGAATACCAAAATGTACGACTTATTAAGAATAAGTTTATTTTCGAAATCTCTTTAATTCTTGAGTAAACTGACGATAACGCTGATTAGAATTTGAAGTAAATTTGTTATTTTCATCTTATAAAACGAAAATATCTTATAAAACGAAAATATTAAACTTTCCACACATATATTTTTACTTTCTCCGTTACGAAGTACGAGAAAGTATCGTGATCGTGATTTCAAATTTTTTTTTTACGGAAATATCCGTTTTGGGGTCCCTAGATGCCATTTCAACAATTTCTGGAAGAAAAAAAATGTGTGTCTGTGTGTGTGTCTTTGTGTCTGTGCCTGTGTGTGTGTCTTTCTATGCGCGCTGTATCTCAAAAACTAATAAAGCAATTGATATGATACTTTGAACATAAGTCTTATTTGATAATCCGAAGAACTGATTTTAACTGTTTTGATTTTTGATAAATATGAAAAATATCACAAAAACATTTAAACAAACTTTGAAGACAACAAAGAAATAAACATATTTTGCTTGAAAACATTTTTCATAAAATCATTTTTATTCAAGAAATTATTTTTTATTTTTTTTTAAATTTTTGGTATATAATTATATAACGATAATAGTTACAGCAAATTTATGTTAATAATAATTGTAGAGAATGCTAAAATAAACAACTTATAAAGGATAAGTTTTATTTCGAAATCCCGTAAGTTTTTTGAGTAAACCTGAGTTTTTGAATTTGAAGTATAATTTTTCCACCTTTCATAATTTTGACGTTTTAAACGTCAGTTTCATCCGAGTCTACGGAACGTTCGATGTACATTTAAAATATGATTAAAATTGAAAATAAACAATGAACACGTAAATATAAATGGCTATGATACAGTCAAGTCGGAGAAAGTAATATGATAGCCACATCACCATTTTTATTTAATCTTTTTGGCAAATATAGTTCGTCAATTGTTAACTTATTTTTGTCAGATAAAATTGTTAAATCTTCATAGTATTTTGAAAAAATAAAATTTTCGCAAATATTTTTTGTTTGTTTTTAAATCTTTCGGCAATATTTAATTGCTTTTCGGCTAATAAAATTTTTATATTTTCAACTTTCTTTGATAACTAAATTTTTTGTATACGGTTATTTTCACAAATATTTAATCCAAATTTGAACTGTTTTTGACAAATAGATTTTGTTTTTTTTCACGTATTAAAATTTTTGGTTTCCTTTGGCAACAAAACTTTTGAAGAATGATTTTTTTTAATTTTCAACAATTTTAACAGATATAATTTTTCTATGTTATTTTTGGATTTTTAACTTCTGTTGGCAATCGTACTTTTGGCGAGTAAAATTGTACTATTTTCAACTTTTTTCGACAGCATGATTTCTTAATATCGTACTTTTTATCATATATTTTTTTTGATATATGATTAATTAATTTCTCACTTAACCCGTGGTGAAACATAATTATATATTTAATTAATTAAAACACTTGGTTTTGTTTCACTGATTTTATTTTTCTCTCCGACTAGTTTCGACCTTAGGTCATTCTCAAGGAGATATGTACAAAATTAACATCGACTGGTATTTATACAAGAATTGAAAAATCAGGTAATAAGGGCCGTCGAAATGGGGGAGTTCCAGATATCTTCGACGTTATTAAGCGTGGTTTTTCCACGTTTGATTGCTTTGTTAATTTCGAGGCCCTCTCGCAAAAATTTCAAAATCAGAATAAATGAACACAAGAAGTCAATATGAAATAATAAAATTTCTACAGGTCTGTCACAACATTGTATTGAATGTAACCATTTTTTTAGTGACAATAATTTCCGAATTTTGTATTCAGGTAATAAGGGACGGGATTTGAATTTGCGAGAGGGCCTCGAAATTAACAAATTGATTTTTTTTTCAATTTAATTTTCTTGAGTTAGAATATGGTATTAAATCAAGAATTTCTCAAAAAAATATATTTTTTTATTTCCAAAAATTAATTTGGGAAGAGGGGGTTAACAATATTTATTACTTTTTAATACTCCAACGTCTGCTGATAATTAAATTTTCGACAAATGGTATTATCCAATTTTTAACTTATTTCGGCAGAATTTTTTACTCTTTTCGCTTAGATACATTTTTTGGCAATTCAACTTTCCACAAACAAAATTTTTCAGTTTTCAGCTTTTTGAATGAATAAAATTTGTTAATATTTCAAGTTTTGTCAGATAATTCTTATATTTTTACCTGAATTTAACGAACGATTGGAAATAATTTTTTTAATTTCTCAATTTTTTGACAGTATTTTACTCTTTTTTGTCATATGAAATTCTCAAATTTTTTTCTGTGATAATTAAATTTTTAACATTAAGTTTCAACTTATTTTAACAAATATGATTTATCAATACTCTTTTGTCATATAAAATTTTTGGATTTTTCACAAATATTTTCTTTTTAATTTGAATCCGTTTTTGACAAATACCATTTGTCACTTGTTAAATTTTTTTAACAGATATGATTTATCAATATTTTGACGATAAACTTTTCACAATTTTTTGTGTTAAATTTTTTTGACAAATATTTTTTTGCCTGATGAAACTTTTGGATTTTCAACTTCCTTTAACAATAAAACTTTTTTGTTTAATTTTCTACTATGTTAGAAGATATAATTTTTCAATGTAAGTTTCTAAATTTTCAATTTCAATTAATAATAATTCTCTTGACAAATAAAATTTTTCAATTTTCTACTTTTTTTAAAATAATAATATTGAAATTAGCTGAAGGACTCCGGTCGATGGCCATTGTATATATTATGTATTTAGTAAGTACAAGAAACGTTTATTATTATTATTAATATTGAAGTATTGTCAATTTTGAACTTCTTTTTGCCGAAGTGAAATCTTTAACTTCTATTAACAATCAACTAGTGGCAAATAACATTTTTAAATTTAAACTCTTTTCGATTTCCCCAATATTTTTTTTATAATAAAACTTTTCTAATTATACCTTTTTGGACAATTAAACTTTTGACAAATGATTTTTTTTTCATTTTATATCTTCAGTGGCCATAGAGAAAATTAAATTATATGCACTTTGTTAAAATATCCAGGCCCTATTATTTATATTTTCCTTTTTGTGTGACTGTTTACATGTTTTATTGTTTTATAAATATTTGAAGTTTATTAAAGTTTAGTTTCTATGTTAATAGTTTTAGCCCGTTCTCCGGAATTTGGTCGTAAAAGAGGGTCGGAGCTCGGTAAGTAGGGGACGTAATATTTTTTATCTCCAACCAATCTTTGTTGAGAAGTACTGGTGAAAAATACCAATAGGAGCGTAGGACAGTAATAAATGTATGGGATGCAATTAGACGAATCACCAATACATTTTCTTGGAGGGTGGGGGTGATCCTCAGGGCGGACCGACCATTTTACGACCTCGGCCGCCAGATTCCACCGAATAGGCTATAGTTGTGTTTTTACTTCTTTACTCCACGACATTCACAATGTAAATATATTTTCATGGTTAACATTTTTTTTAAATGTTATAATAGGAGTTCGAACTAGAACATCCAAATAGTTCACTAAAGATACAAAATAATCTATTTTTTATTTATATAGCAGGTTTAAACAAAAATAGAGGAGCTTCGTCGACAAAACTGTATTAAATGTAATATGTAGAACAAGTGATATGAAAGTCTGAGCTGCATCAATATTTTCTTCGTATTTCATAGTTCGCCCAACTCAGAGCATTTTTTTATAGAGAATCTAAACATGCCATTAGATTTATTATAGCTTTTAAAATTATGGAGAAAAAATATGCCACCATTTAGGACTTTTTACATTTTTAAATGTAATCCGATAATGTATCAAACATTATAGTTTGACTTTACATTTTTGCTAAAATTTTAAATTTATTATTTTTGAGCAGAGTTCCAAGCAAACAAAATCAACAACACCTGTTTTAAATAAAAATGTTGATTTTGGTACTCCTTAGAAAAAGAATAAATTGAAAATTAAACCATAATGTGTGAAGTAAATTAATGCGCAATGAAATTGAGACTTCGAGAGGTCGACGGCGATGCGTTTCGAATTCCTCCTTGTCGCGCGGAATCCGAAGAAGAAAGTGAAGTCAATAACACCGAAGGTGCTTTCACCTGATTTTACACGCGGACTTGATCAAACATTAATCTACTCGACGATTACGCAAAACGATTCAGCTATTTTTTAATGCTTCTGCTCGTACTAATATTTAACAATCATTTTTTTTTGTAGATATAAGTTGTGACCTTTTAAGTGAGTAAACCTTGCCGTACCCATCATTTTAAACTCTACAGAATTTGCTAGATGCATTAAATCATTCATATTGAAATAAAATGGTGATGTGATCATGTTACTTTCTCCGATTTAATGAAAATAGATTTTTCAATATTTTTAATATTTATTGATTTTTTAAAAATGTCTACTTTTTTGTTACCTTCAAAATTTGCTTAAATATTTTTCTAATATTCTTCGTATTAAAAAAAAAGTTGATGTGGCCATCATGCAACTATACGCCATTATTTTAAATCATGTTTAGTTTGTGACAATCTCACAATGTTTGCAAGAATTTTGCAATTTTTGAAAAAATGTTGGTTTCGAATTTGCGAGAAAAGCCCAAAAATAATATGAAATGTTTAATAAAATAATTTACAAAAATTAAATAAAACTTACGAAATACCGTTCTTGCAAATAAAGTTTAGTTTTTGAAAATCCCACAATTTTTACAAGAGTTACGAATTTTTGAAAAAATTTTGGTTCGAGTTTGCGAGAGAAATCCAAAAGTAATATGAAATGTTTAATAAAAAAAATTCACAATAAATAAAAAAAACTTACGAAACACCATTATTTCAAATTAGTTTTTGAAAATCCGACAATTTCTGCAGAAGTTATGAATTTATGAAATTTTTTGTTTTAGTGTTCGGGAGAATAATCGAAAAACAATTAGAAATGCTTGTTAAAAAATTCACAAATATTAAATAGAACTCATAAAACGCCATTCTTGCAAATAAAGTTTAGTTTTTGAAAATCCCACAATTTTTACATGAGTTGCGAATTTTTGTAAAATTTTTGGTTCGAGTTTGCGAGAGAAATCCAAAAGTAATATGAAATGTTTAATAAAAAAAAATCACAACAAATAAAAAAAACTTACGAAACACCATTATTTCAAATTAAGTTTTTGAAAATCCGACAATTTCTGCAGAAGTTATGAATTTATAAAAAATTTTGTTTTAGTGTTCGGGAGAATAATCGAAAAACAATTTGAAATGCTTGTTAAAAAAATTCACAAATATTAAATAAAACTCATGAAACGCCATTCTTGCAAATAAAGTTTAGTTTTTGAAAATCCCACAATTTTTACAACAGTTTTTGTAAAATTTTTGGTTTCGAGTTTACGAGAGAAATCCAAAAATAAAATGAAATGTTTAATAAAAAGATTCACAAAGATTAAATAAAATGTACGAAACGCCATTCTTTTAAATCGAGTTTAGTTTTAGAAAATCAGTCAGTTTTTATAGGAGTTATGAATTTTTGAAAATTTTTGTTTTCGAGTTTGAAATAAAATCGACAAACAATAAAAAATGGTTGTTAAAAAAAAACCCAAACATAAAATTCAATTCAGAAAATGCCTATTTATCAAAACAAGTTTACTTAAATTCAGAAAAACGAAATATAGCCTGAATATATAAATATTCAACCTGTTCGTAACTGGAACCAAAAAAAAAAGTTTAGTTTGTAAAAATCCAACAATTTTCGCAAAACTTTTTAAACAAATTTGAAATAGTCGAGGATAAAAATTTAAAAAAATAAGAAACGTTTGTTAAAAAAATTACAAAAATGAAATAAAACCCAAAAAACGCATATTATTTCAAATCAAGTTTCGTTTTTGAAAATTCGACAATTTTTACAAGAAATATGAATTTTTGAAAATTTTTGTTTTCGACTTGGGGATAAAAGTCGAAAACCAACTAGAAATGTTTATTAAAAAATTTAAAAAAATAAATCCAACTCAAGATACAAAACAAATTTAGTTTGTAAAAATCCAATCATTTTCACAAGAGTTACGAATTTTTGGAAATAAATTGGTCTCGAGTAGAGGATAAAAATCGAAAAAAAAGCAACGTTTCTTAAAAAAATCACAAAAATTAAATAAAACTCAGGAAACGCCAATCTTTCAAATAAAGTTTGGTTTTTGAAAAACCGACAATTTTTACAATAGTTATGAATTTTTGAAAATGTTTTGTTTCGAGTTATAAGAAACGCTTATCAAAAAAACAAAAAAATTAAAGTCAACTTACAAAACACCTTTTTAAAAACAATGTTTATTCGGTGAAAATTCTGCAGTTCTGGAAAGATTTTTTGAAACTCTTTGATTTCGAATTAATAAAAATTTTAAACGTTCATAAAAACACAAAAATGATGAAAACTTAAAAAAACGTTCTTTCAAATAAAGTTTAGTTATGAATTTTTGAAAATTTTAGGGATCGAAACAATTAAATTTGGATTAAAAAAATGGTGATGTGGCCATCATGTTACTTTCTCCGACAAGATAATATCATTTATATTTACGCTTCCATGGTTTATTTTCAATTGAAATCATATTTTAAATGTACATCGAGCGTTGCGTAAACTCGGATGAAACTGACGTTTAAAACGTCAAAATTATGAAAGATGGAAAAATTATACTTCAAATTCAAATATTCGGTTTACACAAAAACTAACGAGATTTCGAAAAAACCTTATTCTTTAGAAGTTGTTCATGTTGGCATTATTTACAATTATTATTCACATAAATTTACTGTAACTATTATCGTTTCATAATTATAAACCAAAAATTAAAAAAACATTAATACATTTTTTTCTCGAAATTTTACCAAAAGCTTTTCATTATCAAATAAGACGTATGTTTAAAATTTCATATCAATTGCTCTATTAGTTTTTGAGATACAGCGCACACAGCAGACACACACACACACAGCCACACACACAGACACACACACACACAGACACAATTTTTTTTTTTCCAGAAATTGTTGAAATGGTATCTAGGGACCACAAAACGGATATTTTCGTAAAAAAAAATTTTGAAAAAAAAATCACGATCACAATACTTTCTCGTACTTCGTAACGGAGAAAGTAAAAATGGTGATGTGGCCATGATGTTACTTTCTCCGACTTGATGGTATCATTTATATTTACGCTTTCATGGTTTATTTTCTATTTAAATCATATATTAAATGTACATAGAGCGCTTTGTAAACTCGGAGGAAACTGACGTTTGAAACGTCAAAATTATGAAAGATGGAAAAATTATACTTCAAATATAAAAACCCATTTTACTCAAAAACTAAAGGGATTTAGAAAAAAACTCATTCCTTGTAAATTGTTCATTTTAGCATTCTCTACAATATTATTAACATACATTTGCTTTAACTATTGTCGTTTTATAATTATTAATCAAAAATTTAAAAAATAATAATAATTTTCTTTCTCGAATAAAAATGATTTTATGAAAAATGTTTTTAAGCAAAAAATATTCATTTCTTTGTTGTCTTCAAAGTTTGTTTAAATGTTTTTGTGATATTTTTCATATATAGGAAAATATTGGCAAAAAACAAAAAACAGTTAAGGTAAACGCCCACTTCCGGTGTAGGAAATTTTACCAAAAGCTTTTCAGTTCTTCAGATTGTTAAATAAGACGGATGTTCAAAGTTTCATAGCAATTGCTTTATTAGTTTTTGAGATACAGCCACAAACACACAGACACAATTTTTTTTTCCAGAAATTGTTGAAATGGCATCTAGGGACCCCAAAACAGATATTTCCGTAAAAATTTTTTTTGAAAAAATCACGATCACAATACTTTCTCGTACTTCGTAACGGAGAAAGTAAAAAGGCGTTGGTGTCTATATTGATTTTGTTCGATTTAAATCATCGGAGAAAGTCTTCACTTATTTTCCCGAAACAATGCCGACTCGTGCGGAAGTTTTCTCTTATAAATATACAAGGAGGGCCTATAAGGTAAACACCTTAAAAGTCAACGGCATTGACTGCGCTAGAGATGAATCCCGTATTTCACGTTCTCGGACAACATTTCAAATAAACGGATGACTAACCCGAAGAAATTTCTACATCCAAAGTCCACGCCAAGGATGCAGACGACAATCTTATCACACATTTTCAGAAGAAAAATTTAAACTCTCGGACACTGAAACACATATTCAACGTTTTTGGATTACTCGATAACCTCTTTTTACTTTCTCCGTTACGAAGTACGAGAAAGTATTGTGATCGTGATTTTTTTTTCAAAAAATTTTTTTACGGAAATATCCGTTTTGGGGTCCCTAGATGCCATTTCAACAATTTCTGGAAAAAAAAAATTTGTGTCTGTGTGTGTGTGTGTGTGTGTGTGTGTGTGTGTGTGTGCGCGCTGTATCTCAAAAACTAATAGAGCAATTGATATGAATCAATCAATGAACACCTTTTGCTTGAAAACATTTTTCATAAAATCATTTTTATTCGAGAAAAAGAATTATTATTATTTTTTAATTTTTGGTTTATAATTATAAAACTATAATAGTTACAGCAAATTTATGTTAATAATAATTGTAGAGAATGCCGAAATGAACAACTTATAAAGAATAAGTTTTTTTCGAAATCTCTTTAGTTTTTGAGTAAACTAAGTTTTTGAATTTGAAGTATAATTTTTCCATCTTTCATAATTTTGACGTTTTAAACGTCAGTTTCATCGGAGTCTACGAAACGTTCGACGCACATTTAAAATATGATTTAAATTGAAAATAAACCATGAAAGCGTAAATATAAATGATACCATCAAGTCGGAGAAAGTAACATGATGGCCACATTACCATTTTTTTAACATTACCGTGCACAGATGATTTGGAACGGAATGGCTTTATCGAGTGCCGGGTGCTGCATAGTTAGTATTGGCTTCTAAATGTCACGTGGTTAAATTACAGAGTGCGATATTCAAAAGAATTACGAAAACCTCAGTGTTTCAAGAAGCCTTGCTTTACATTGAGAGATGATTGACGAAAGCCATTTATTCTATACCTACGATTCTCAGGAAATAGAACTAATGATTCTACATTCTTACCAATAAGTGCCAAAATAATGAAAAAACGGCACCGTTACAATTTGACAACACACGGGAACGTCTAGATTAATACTTTTTTTTCATTAGTCACATACATTCATTAATAATATTGAAATCTGGAATTCTTGTTACCTAAAATGGTCTGAAAGGAATTAACATAAGCGGCGATAAGTATTTGCATCCGGATCGACTGCGACCTTGAGAAATTAGGACGAAATCGAAGGCGCGCGTGCGACGAGCACCGCGGAAGGAGGAGAAGAAAAGGTGCAAAAGAATGTCCGAAAATGGATGGATTTCTATATATCGGCGATACCAAAATGCAAATACGCGTTTCGATTAGCATTAATTAAACGGTCGGGTGGACGAGTGGCTCTCATTAATTACACGAAAAATTAATTAGATTAGTGAATGGTTCTTTTGGCATTAATGCCGGCGTCGCCGCTATTGTAAATCAATACCATCCGTCATTCGTTTCGCCTTTCCAAAATTTGAAATCCATCCATTAATAATTTGAAATAAATGAAAATCTAATCAATTATCTGAAAAGGATGGTTGCGACCGTTGATGATAATCCATAATGTATCTGTATTGAAGAATTCACAAAGTTAAAACAGTATTTTTTTGTCTATTATCTAAAATTCCAAATTGTTAAAATGAGGCACTTGGTTGGTTTGTCAATTTTTATACTTTATTCCGACTAGTTTCGAGTATTACATCATTAACTAGGAATACAACAAAAACCTAAAATTCATTTATAGGCAAGTTTACGATAAATTGACATGTGAGAGCATTTCATCATGCTTGCATGATCGACGCTCATTGGTGCGTTGCCTCATTTGGGACTATGCTCTGCCCCGTCTATCTTCGATCTCACTCGTTTATTACTAGAGATGACATTTTAGGATACTCGCCTATACATTCCGACAACCCAACCGTTTAAGTGTTGGTGGATAGGTGCTACCCTGCATACAATATCGCATGCAATTTTGATTAATCTAAACTAGATAAGTCATGAGCGAGTCGACTCAAAGAATCAACTCAACTCAAGTCAAGTGATTCCTGTGTAAATTTCGTTACTTATAATGAGAGTTCTTTTATTGGTCGTAAAACTTTTCTGAGGGAAAAAATGATAACTTTTTTTTGTGACTCTTACTCCACTTACAAAAGAGTCGAATCTTTGAAATTATCAGTTGACTCTTCTCTTACTTTTACTTTGTTGTTTTACAAAAGAGTCAAAAATAACTTCAACAGTCGACTCTTCACGATGAGTCGAAAAAAAAAACATTTCGCCCACCTCTAATCTAAAGTAGAGTTTCTTAACGTGCGAGATTTCGCTCCCTGGTAGGCAACCGACATTTAAATTGTTTATCTGACAATCCGCATTTGGGGACGATGGTCGTTTTGCATTTTTAATGCCCGCCTGCAAAGATGATTAATGTGACCTACCATTATATCTCTCAAAATTAGAATTAAATATTATTCAACTTTGCTAAGATCAAAAAAGACCTTTTTTTTGCCTACAAATTTGCATGAAATTTTTTTAATATTATAAAAAAAACACACAAAATTCGCTACATTTCGGGAATTAAACCATCAAAATCGAATAACGCGTTCGTAAGTTAAACAATTTATAAAATCAAAAACTTGATTTTGCTGATTTTTAATTTTCGGATTTTGGCAATTTATATTGTCTCGACATAAATATGTTTAGTGCTATTTTAAACACACTGAATTCTCTATGTTTTAACATATAAAATATAATTTTAAAAAATACGCTTATACCTCATTTTTAATAATTAAAAACGAGGGTTTGTTGACTTTGAGCTTGGAAAATGTCGGATTTTGGCAATTTTCATAGACTCGATATGATTATCTCTTAATAAAACTAAATTCGCTTCATTTTGGCGTGTAAATCATCAAAATCAAATACCGCGTTTGAAAGTTAAACCATTTTTAAAATCAAAATCTTGATTTTGTAAATTTTTACGGATTTTATCAATTTTCATTGTCTCAACATGATTATTTTTTTAATACTATTTGCAACAATCTAAATTCTTTATTTTTTAACATATGTATAATCATGCGATTAACACAGCATTTTTTTTTTAATTTAAAGTGCGAATTCTTCAACTCATTTTGTCAATTTCCATTGGCTCGACTTAAATATGTCCTAATACTTTTTTCAAACATATTAAATTCGCTACATTTTAACATTTAAATCTTTAAAACCAAATAACGCGTTGCGAAATTAAACAATTTTTTTAAATCAAAAACGCGATTTTGTTGACTTTTTTTTAATACTTTGACATGAATATTTTTTTGTACTTTATAAAAATAACTAAATCCCGTACAGTTTAGCATATGAATGATCAGAATCAAAAAATGCTTTTAACACCTCAACATTTTTTTTTTTTAATCGAAAACACGAATTCGTTGCCTTTGCACTCTGAGGATTTAGGCAGTTTGCGTTAACTCAATGTGAATATTTCTTAATATTCTTTAAACTAAAATAAATTCTCAACATCTTAACAACGAAATCATCATAATCAAAAACACCTTCAATACCTCAGCAATTTTTTTCAATCGAAAACGCGATTTTGTTGACTTTGAACTTCAAAATTACAAATTTTTTTGAAATTAATATTTCTTATTATCTCTCCAAATCACACTTTATTGTCTAGATTTTAACACGCGAGTCATCATAATCAAAAAATGGTGATGTGGCTATCATGTTACTTTCTCCGACTTGATCACTAATATTTTAGAGATATTGATGGTTTAATAGTTATTTATATTTATAAATTCATTCATTATTTTCAATTTAAATCATATTTTAAATCGAGCGTTTCACATGAATGGTGATGACGTTTGAAACGTCAAATATATGAAAGGTAAAAATGACAAATTATGTTACAAATTCTAATAATGTTTACCGTAAGTTTACTGAAAAACTAAAAAAAAGTCCTGAAAAAGATTTCTAAAAATGGTCCCGATTAAAAAGTCCTAAAAAAAATCTCTTAAAAGTCCTGAACAAGAAAGTCTCGAAAGGGATTTCTAAAAATTGTCCTAAAAAACCTAATAAAAGCCCTGAAAAAGTTTTCTTAAAATAGTCCTGATTTAAAAGTCCTAAAAAAACCGAATAAAAGCCCTGAACAAGAAAGTCCTGTAAAAGATTTCTTAAAATAGATTTTTTTTTTTTTTTTTTTTTTTTTTTTTTTTTTTTTTTTTTTTGGCGTCGACTGCTTGGTCATCTGCCACTACCATTTGTTTGATATATAAATACACGGATTAGATAGAATGAATGTATGCTAACCACAAGGGATACAAGATGGAAATCGGGTGTCAATGCGGACCGTCATGACATGTTGGTATTTAGACATACAGGTATGGGTCCACGGAAGTACACAACAGTAGAGATATTACATGTTAATGATATGAGACTTATATCTAATTACCTTAACTAACTATCCTTATTATTAATTTAAGATCTGTTATATTTTAATTTTTGACAGTTTAAAAAAATTGATGATTTCATCGTAAATATTTTTGGTTCTTAACGATAATAAGTTATTTATGTTAATCGGAAATGTGATACCCATCCCAGAAAGATTTTCCAAGAAAGTCCTTCTAGTGGTCGTATATTTAGGGCATTCTAGGATGATATGGTTCACATCACCATATTGTCCACATTCACACTCTGGGGAATCCTTCAGATTAATTCTATATAGATGTGCGGGGAATTGCCCGTGATTTAGATTTAGCCTTGTTATCATACTTGAATAGTAAGTGCTAACATTATACTTAAAAATATAATCTGGCTTTCCAGGTAAAGTGGGATTTATTTTAAAATAATTAGAATTATGGACATTTGCATGGTTTAGATAGTCTGATGCCCACTCCTTTTTGATATTATTATTGTAAGTATTGGTAATGTCACTTTGAATATTTAGAATTATATCGTCATTGCTTTTTTTAATTGCGTCTTTCGCAAGTCGATCCGCAATTTCATTTCCCCTTACTTCCGTATGCCCTTTCACCCAGGTAAGTATGCATTCAATGTTCATATTCCGTGCTTGCTTAATAAGTTTAATAATTTCAGCAATAATTGGGCTATCAAATTTTTTGACGGATTTATTATTTATACATAAGATTATTGATAGCGAGTCTGTCAAAATTATAGTGTTTTTTTTTTTCTGCTATTGCCCACTTCAAACTTTCAACTATGGCGCATCCTTCAGCAGTAAATGTCGATCCTCCATTGATTTTAAAAAGTCTCTTAATTTTTTTGTTTGGAATGTACATGCTACATCCGACTCCTTTTTCATTCAAGGATCCGTCAGTGTATATAGTTGTATGGTTAGGGTATCGGTATAATATTTCGTCTATTATGTTTTGATTACTTATGCCCGCTGAATAATTCGGAATTATTGTTTTTGTTTGTGTATAGATAGTGTCGAATTCTATAGACAGTATATTATGTTCTGATGGTTTAGTGTTTTTTAATTCTGCAAATGCTGCTACTAATGGGGGGTCTTGTTTTTTTGCCCAATATGAGTTGGTAAAATTTGCGGTGGTGAGTTGATGAATTATTCCTTCTATTTCCGTTAGTTTTAATTTTAAAATTTTTGTTAAATGTTTTATTGCCAGGTACCTTCTTCTGTATTTTAGTGGGATTTCCCCCGCTTCCGCCAAAATAGCTACAATGGGAGAGGATTGCATGGCTCCAATTCCTAGTCTCATTGCCTTATTTTGAATTGTTTCCAATTTCTGTAGCGATGTTTGACATGTCGATCCGTACAGTGTGCACCCGTAGTCGATTTGTGGTCTTATGTATGCCTTATAAAACATTAGCATTATTTTAGGGTCGGCCCCCCACCATGTTTTTCTTATTGACTTTAGAAAATTGAATCCTTTTTCAGTTTTCTCTGTAATGTAGTTGATGTGTGCTTTCCAGTTCAGTTTTTGATCTAGTTCCATCCCAAGATATTTATATTGTTTTACAATTGGTATTTTAATTTCCTTTACTTTTAGGAATTCGTGTTTAGTAGGCCAGTGTCGCGAAAATATTTGAAAGGCAGATTTATTCATAGCTGCTGTAAATCCGTTTTTGCTGCTCCAAACAATAAATTCAGATAGTACTTCCTTGGCTTTCTTTATACATTGTGTCACGCTTTTCGCCCTGAAGTGAATGCAAATATCGTCTGCATATTGGATTATACTTGAATTTATATTTTTGTGTAGGTCTGCGGTGTATATGTTAAAAAGTAATGGAGCGAGGACGGATCCCTGAGGAAGGCCTTTTGATGTTTGTCTCGGTCCGATGTATTGTTTGTCATTATTTTGAATATATGTGTTTCTATTTCGGTATAAATCTGTTATATTTTTTGATATATTATTTGGTAAACCCATGTTAAGGAGTTTTGCCTCTAATATGTCGATATTAACATTGTCATAGGCCCCCTCAAGGTCCAGAAATAAACAGCCGTGGTATTCATTATCCCCGAATGTGCACTGAATACTTGAAACTAAGTTCGTTAGAGCGTCTACGGTACCCAGGTTTCGACGAAATCCGTATTGGTTGTTTGGCAATAATTTATTTTGTTCCAGAAACCATTCTATTCTAATTTTTAGGATGCGTTCGTACGTCTTAAAAATACATGGTAATAGGGAGAGTATCCGATATGAATCCCGCATATTTTTGTCTTTTCCAGACTTTAAAATGGGGTGTATTACAATATTTTTAAAAAAATTATTATCGCAGCCGTCTTTTAAGTAGGCATTAAATTTGTCAGTTAATAGTTGTTTTACTTTGTTATCACTGTGACTGATCATATTATACGTAATTCCATCTATGCCAGGGGCTGTATTTTCAGATTTATTCAGTGCAAACTCTAATTCTTCTAGTTTAATGGTTGTGCTAATAGGGTGTAAAATATCGTTTTCTGTAAGTTGTGTTGATTTATTATTAGCCGATGGTGGTGTATATTTGTTCAGTATATCCTCGTATAAATTGTCAGGAATATTGCTTTGATTATTTATTTTGTTTTGGTTTAATTGTTTGGCTGTTAACCAGACTGATGTCATGGGCGTACTTTTATTTAATGTACCGCAGAATTTTATCCAGGAATCTTTTGCTTTATCTTTTAATTTTCTTTTTACCTTAGCAAACATTTGTTTACATTTTATATACTCATCTAGATTGAAATTATTTTTATATTTATTTAGTTGTTTTTTCCTTTCATATATGAGGCTGTTACATTCTCGGTCCCACCATACGGGATTGTTGCTTATTTCTGAATTTGTTTTATTTATTTTGGGCATTGCGATATTTGCGCTATGGATTAAGATGTCTTCTATTTCTAAGTTGTCACTCATATTGTCTTCTGTCAGCTTCTGATATAGTGGCCAATTTGCTTCCCTGGTATTCCATTTCCGTGTTGTCCGTTGTTTATGTATTTTATTTGGTTTTAAGTTAACGTTAATAAAGATGGGATAGTGATCCGATCCTAGACTGTCTTCGAATGTTGTCCATATCGTTTTTAATGCAATACAAGATGACGTTACAGTGATATCAATTGCAGATTGGGACTGATTTGGCTGAGAAATTCTTGTTGGATCCCCATTGTTGATGATCACAAAGTCTGTAGATTCTAGAGCTTCCACAATTCTTTTTCCGGCTAATGAGGTTTGAGCGGATCCCCATAACGTATGATGACCGTTAATGTCCCCTCCCATAATCATAGGTTCAGGTAGATTTTGAAAAATGTCTGTATATTGTTTTTTATTTAAATTGTTATTGGGTGGTCGATAAATCGAGAATATATGTAAGGGTTTGTTTTCAATTTGTATTTTAATTCCACAAATTTCAATGTGATTGAAGACAGGGTTAATGAGTTGTATTGTTTTATATATTATATTACATTTGATTAAAATCAGTACGCCCCCTTTGCCATTGGGACGATCTTTTCGTACACAATTATAGTTTTTAATTTTAAAATAATGTTGTGGTTTGAGCCACGTCTCCGACATAAGTACAATATCAGGGTTATTATCGTTTAGAAAATTATTAAAGCTATTCTTATTCGATTTAATGGACCTTGCGTTCCATTGTACAATTTTTAAGTTACCCGCCATTTTTGTGGTGATTTGTGCTGGGATGCTCCGAATATCCACTTATAAAATGTTTAAGTTTTTCAATTTTATTGCTTTCACTTGAGTCGTTACTATCTTTATTTATTAATGTGTCAACAAAGGTTGTCAAATCTTGTAAAAACCGTTCTATAAAACTGTTATTGTTAAATTCTGAATTGTTTTCATTACTATTGCGCTGGGAACTGTTACTAAAACTAAATGTTGATGATGGGTGGGGAGCGAAACACGGTTGTCCGATTATGTTTTCTGGGGTAGTTACGTATTTCCGTTTTTTGGGGGAATTGTTGTTACTCATGTTTTTATTGGCCGTAATGTTATTAAAAATATTAATTTTATTTGATTTACTTTGCTCATTTCTGTAGTTGAATGTGGGGGTGGGGAGTTGAGGAAATTCTTCGAGATTAACTAAAGCGGCGTATCTATTACGGGTAGTAATAGTTGCAAATGAAGGGTTTTCCACGACTTTTTCGGCTTCTTTAAAAGCCAAATTATGCACAGACATTATTGTTTTTATTTTTCGTTGCTGTATGTATTTTGGACACTCTTTCGACGTCGAAGGGTGTGTAGTTACCCTACAGTGAATACATTTAGTAACAAAGCCTGGGCACGTTTCTCCATCTGCATGTTCAACAGCGCAAAATTTACATAATTTTTTTGTTGAGTGGCACATATGTGTGACATGACCAAATCGTAAGCATTTTGAGCATTGTATTACGGGTGAAATGTATGTTTCCACCTCGAATCTTACATAATTCATATTTACATATTGAGGTATTTTATCTCCCTTAAAATTTAAGATAACAGTTTCCCTAGGTATTTTAGTTGGTTGTCCATTTATGTCAATAGTTCTATAAATACGCCTAACGCTGTTAATAACTACTGATGATTCAATGTCATTCATTATGGTTTTTTCGTCGAAATATGTGTCGACCCCGCGGATAATTCCTCTGCGTTCAACGCAGTGGCGCGGAATATATGCAATCAAGTTATATTCTTTCAATTTTGGATTGTCTATTAAACTATTCGCGGCGTGCATGTTGTTTAGAATTACTTTTATTTTATTAATTCCGATAGAGTTTACGCTGGTTATATATTGTTTAACGGGATCCAATGATTTTAAGTGATGTCCGACTCTCATCGGATGTAGTTTTCTCAGCTGTTTGTCTGTATGTTCAATATAAATGATAAATTCGTCTGTATTCGATTTGTCATATCTGATGTTGAGGTCGACATTGGGTCGATTGATAATTTCACCGGTTTTGTTTTTACTAACTAAATTTCGCTCCGCGTGTCTGACATTTTGCGCCAGGTTAGTTTCCATATTAGAATCTACTTCAATTATATCAGGGTCTAGTGACTCACGTGGGGGCGGGAGGCCGCCCCCTGTATCCACATCCATCTTTATGTCTCGTCTTCGCCTTCTGGTTGGTTTTTTTCACTATTCACAGTTGATAATTCGCTCTCGCACCGATGTACGTCTTCACACTTTAAATGCTACGACGCGACTCTTTTTAAAATAGATCTAATATAAAAAGTTCTAAAGAACCCAATAAAAGTCCTGAACAAGAATGTCTTGTAAAAAGTCCTGATAAAAAGCCCTGAAAAAAGAGTCCTGACAAAAAATATCTTAAAAAACAGGTCCTTCAAAAAGACCAGAAATGAAGTCCTGAAAGAATGTCCTAAAAAAGAGTTCCTGGAAAAACAGTATTGGAAATAAAGTCTTGAAAAAAGGTTCCTGTTAAAAAGTTATGAAAAAGAGTCGTGAAAAAGGCCCTGAAAAAAGTATTGCAAAAAAAATCCTGAAAAATTAAGTCTTCGTTTAAAACACCAGAAATAAATGTCGTTTAAAAAATCCTGCAAGACATCCAAAAAGAGTCCCAAAAAAGTTCCGAAGGATAGACCTAAAATAAGTTCTGAAGAATGTCTTGAAAAACATCCAAAAATAAGTCCTGATAAAATATCCAGAAAAAAAGTCCTGTAATAACAGTTTTGAAAAAGAGTTATGGAGATAACATCGTAAAAGAATCCTAAAAAAAACATTTCTGAAAAAAACCCTGTAAAAAGATTATTAAAAAACACCTGAAAAAGTTCTGAAGAAACCCCAAAAAGAGTCTTGAAAAAAAATCCGCAACGAGAAGTCCTGAAAATTAATCCCATAAAAAATGTCCTGAAAAAAATTCCCGAAAAAATAATACTGAAAAATGCAATAAATAAAATTCTGAGAAGAATCCCAAAACGAAGTTCAACAAGAGGTTCTTAAGAAAGATCTGGAGGGTCGTGGAAATAAAGTGTTGAAAAAGAGTCCTGATAAAAGCCGTGAAAAAACCTCCCGAAAAATAGTCTTCATACAAAATACCAGAAATAAATGTCCCGAAAAAGAGTCCTAAAATAAATCCTGAAGATGGTTCAGAAAAAGAGCCCTGATGAAATATCATAAAAAAAATTGTCCTGTAAAAACAGTCCCGGAAAAATTGCCCCGAAAATAACATCTTTAAAACATAAACAAAAAAAAATCTGAAAAGAAAGCATTGTAAAAAGTCCTTAAAATGGTCCTTAAAAGGATCTGAAGACATTGTCCTGAAAAAATCCCAGAGTACTGCAAAAAGGCCTAAAATAAGTCCTTAACAAAATTCCTGAAATAAAAAGTTTAGAAAGTAGTCTTAAAAAAAAAATCCCAAAAATATA
Source organism: Ocypus olens (assembly GCA_910593695.2). Classification (NCBI taxonomy): domain Eukaryota; kingdom Metazoa; phylum Arthropoda; class Insecta; order Coleoptera; family Staphylinidae; genus Ocypus; species Ocypus olens. Next base: position 31,866,175 of record OU343063.1, on the reverse strand, counting down.
AAAAGAAAACCTTACAAAGGTCCAAAAATGGTTATGAGAAAAAAAATTCTAAAAAATGTTTTAAAGAAAATTCTGAAATTTTTTTTCTAAAAAAAATCCCGAAAATAAGTCCTTAACAAAGGGTTCAATTCATCAAAGTTGGACATGGTTTCCTGAAAAAAAAAAAATTTACAGGGGTGCTAACGGGGACGGAAGGGATTACGCTTACGTTCGCATGCATGACGTTAAAGAAAACACTTCAAAGTTTTTCGCCCTCAAAGATTCATCAAAATCGATATTTCCCGAAAAGTACTCTCCGGTCGTATGGTCGAACGAAGTATTGAAACTTTAAATGCGTTTTTCTCAAAACCGCATTTTCAAATTCGGTGACCACGACATCTCGAAAACTACTGCACCGATTTCTTTCAAACTTGGCACGTTTATTTGAGATATAATAGGCCAGGGATCGAACAAAGGAATTTTTCGATAAATTGTTCTTATTTGTTTTTGATTTTTGACAATCCAAATCCGAGTAGCACTGGCCACCGCGAAACCTGTTTTCTCAATGGCTTTTTTTTCTGAAAAAAATCCCGAAAATAAGTCCTCGACAAAGGGTTCTTAAGAAAGTCCCAAAAACGTCCCGAGAAAAAATTCCTGAAAAAAAAATCTTGTTAATAAAATTTTGAAAAGAAATCCTGCAAATAAAGGCACTAAAAAATAAGTCTTAACATATTCTGAAAAAGAATCCTCGAGGAAAGGTCTTTTAAAAATGTCCTTAAAAGATGAGTTCTGAAAACTTTGTCCTGATGTCCCAAAAAGGCTAAAAGAACAAAAAACTGTTAAGGTAAATATTCGGAAATACGAAATTTTACCAAAAGCTTTACAGTTTTTCGGTTTCTCAAATAACATTTATGTTCAAGTTTCATGGTCATTTCTGTATTACTTTTTGAGACACAGCGCTCAAAGCAGACTGTTATGTAGAGAAAAAATGGTGATGTGGCCATCATGTTACTTTCTCCGACTTGATGGTATCATTTATGTTTATATTTTCATGGTTTATTGGAATCATATTTAAAATGTACGAGCGTTGCGTAAACTCGGATGAAACTGACGTTAAAACGTCAAAATTATGAAACATGGAAAAATTATACTTCAAATTCAAAAACTCCGTTTACACAAAAACTAACGAGATTTCGAAAAAAACTTATTCTTTAGAAGTTGTTCATTTTGGTATTCTCTACAATTATTATTCACACAAATTTGCTGTAATTATTATCGTTTCATAATTATAAACAAAAAATTGAAAAAAAAATAATAAATAATTTTTTTCTCGAATAGCAATGATTTTATGAAAAATGTTTTCAAGCAAAAGGTGTTCATTTCTTTGTTGTCTTCAATGTTTGTTTAATCATCTTTGTGATATTTGTCATATTTAAGAAAATATTGGCAAAAACAAAAAACAGTTAAGGTAAACACCCACTTCCGGTGTACGAAATTTTACCAAAAGCTTTTCAGTTCTTCAGATTATCAAATAAGACGTATGTTGAAAGTTTCATATCAATTGCTGTATTAGTTTTTGAGATACAGCGCACACAGACAGACACACACACACAGACAGATACACACACACACACACACAGACACAAATTTTTTTTTTCCAGAAATTGTTGAAATGGCATATAGGGACCCCAAAACGGATATTTCCGTAAAAAAAAAATTTGAAAAAAAAATCACGATCACAATACTTTCTCGTACTTCGTAACGGAGAAAGTAAAAACGCCCGAGATGCATACGGTAGGACAAGCGGAGTAATTTACGATATAAGTAACGTTATGAAGGTTTTTATAAAATTTTCACGTACTGACGTTAACAATTATCGCCCTATTTCTTTATTGCCCATCATCTCAACGACATTTGAGATACTACTATTTAATCAAATATTGTATTTTCTAGATGAAAACCAGATACTAAGTGATAACAAATTTGGCTTCCGTAAGGTACGCTCGACGGGAGATGCGGTTAGGGTTTTTGTTGAGGAAATTATCGAAGGCTTTGAAACTGGTAAATATACAGTGACATCATTCTTCGACATTAGCAAGGCCTTTGACTCCGTTCGTCATGATACTTTACTTCGGAAATTATACTTTTATAAGGTAAGCTCACAGAGTTGTCGCTTGGTAAATTCATACCTTCTGAATAGAATACAATGCGTTCTTTGCAATAATCGATCGTCTGCATCCCTAACTGTATCTTTTATTAATTATTAATTATTTAATTCATTAATTATTTATTGTTTTAATTTAATTTATGTCAATAGTTGTATTCAGATGTTCTGTTTTAATTATTATTACAAATTTTAACCTGTCTAGTTCCTAACTTAAATGTATCGCTTTTATTATCTTTTATTCATATTTAATTACGATTTTACTCTTTTGACTCATTTATAGTTTTAATTTAATTCAATTTTTAAATATTTTAGTAGTGGATTATATGATTTTATTAGATTTTATTTATTTTAATTTATTAGGTCCAAGTTCTGATACTGAACTATTACATTAATTTATTTAATATACTTAATTATATACCTTCCTGACTTATGTAAGACTATGTCGTTAACATGAATAAACATTATGAATAATAAATTATGAATTATGAATCTATGGTGGTGTGCCACAAGGTTCTATTGTGGGGCCACTTCTTTTTCTAATATATGTGAACGACCTACCTCCACATATTAAACATGGGAAAATGATCATGTATGCAGATGATACAGCATCCGTCAAAAGAGAAGATGACTATCAAAACGTGTTGCAACGTAGAGACCTCCTTAATGATCAAATTCAGAAATGGTTCAATTCAAACAAGCTTTCTCTGAATTTAACAAAAACTGTAAAGCTAGTGTTTTCCTTGAAATCTCACAATGAAGAGCATGGCTTTTGCAAATTTATAGCGGTTAACCTAGATACTAAACTAAGCTGGAAAGAGCACGAAAAGGAACTGGTTGGATTCAATCCAACCGCGTCCGTAAATCTGTCACTTTATTGCCTTGTTAAACAAATAACTACTTAACCCTTTCGGCCCTGGTGGTGGCAATTGCCACCGCAACATTTACATGTCTCTACTTACTACGACAATCCATATTTTTGCTGTTTATCACTAGATGTCACTTCAACAAAGCCTCATAAACAAAATACATGCGCAGTTTACATCATTACTTGGCTTGTGTTGTGTGTAAATAAGTGTTTTATATAAGTCGTGCGAGATGGATGCCGATAACCTCAGCAATCTATTTGGTAGGTGGGAATAATTACTGCGTGAAACCCAATATTGATTAAACTTTTACTGATATGTGAACTGTAAGATATGTTTGATAAGTAGAACGTAAGATGTTTGAGGATTCTGCTCAAATAATCCTTGTCATAAATTAGTTTTAGGTGGTATTTGCCACCACTAATTAGTTCCTATACTAATTAAGCAAATGAGTTCAAATTTGGTACTTATGGTCTTAAGAAGCTCCCCATCAATAATAATTGACAAAAAATTGTTTGTTTCAAATTTAAAAATCCAGGGCTGAAAGGGTTAGTAAAATAAAACATGTTTAAATTATTCTAATGAAGCGCATCATGTAGAAAAATAATTTTCTTCAAAATTATATGACAAAATATACATTAACACAAGGTATAATTTTTAGCAAGTAAAATCCTATGGCCCACGATAAAAAAAAAACATACTGTATACTGTTTTTAATTTGTCTTATTTATAATTGTATACATCTACATGTTATTTCTAGTCAGTTTTATATACACTTGAGGAAAAAAAATGAAACACTTGAAATTCGTTAAATTTTGACCATATTCAAACCGCCATAACTCGGCGTATTTTCAATCGATTTTGATGAATCTTTAAGGGCGAAAAACTTTGAAGTGTCTTCTTTAAAGTCATGCACGCTGAATTAAGCGTAACCCCTTCCGCCTCTCTCTAGCACCCCTGTGAAAAAAAATATTTTTTCAGGAAACCGTTCCCAACTTTGACGATGCCTCTGGAGTTGAAAAAATTTTGTCGACTCGATCCACCATAAAGGCATCAAATTTGGTTGAAAAGTCACTGAGTTATGTGCGAGAAACCTCAAAATGCACTTTTTTCAAACACCCATAACTTGGTGCCAAATCGTCGTAGGAACTTCGTTCTTTGAGTCCTGCAAAGGGAATTAATCAATTTTTAATGCCTTAATGGTGGATTGAGTCGACAAAATTTTTCCAACTCCGTAGACATCGTCAAAGTTGGACATGGTTTCCAGAAAAAACTTTTTTTTTCACAGGGGTGCTAGAGGGGGGCAGAAGGGGTTACGCTTAATTTCGCATGCATAACTTTAAAGAAGACAGTTCAAAGTTTTTCGCCCTTAAAGATTCATCTAAATCGATTGAAAATACAATTTTAGCTAATTTCGAGTTGATGGCAATTGTTTTTATATTTTTTTGAAACAATTAGAATCGTTATTCAAATAAAAGTATCACAACATTTGGTTTTGGTGTGTATCCAGCTTTTCCCAAAATCATAATTTCAAATTAATTTTGATTAATTGTGGAAAGTTTTAAGTCGACGACATTTGCTTTTATACATGGTGTCCCAAAAGTTCCGGAATGGTTGAATATCTCGAAAACTAAGCGACGGATCGCAAAGTTACAAAACACGTGTTTCTTTATTTGTTGGGAGGTATTTAACCGTGGCACTTATAAACCACCCCCAGGGGGGTCGGGGGTCTTGTAACTTCGTAAACTTAAATGGGATCCCCCATTTTTTTTCCAGTTTTGGATTCTCGACCGAAAACTGTTTATAAAAAACCCAAAACCCCAACCCCACCGCTCACCCCACTCCTTTCCGGAGGGTAGAAGTAGAATTATCGTTTAAAAATGTATTCCTCGAGTCCAATTTTGCTTACTTTTTTTTATTATTATTCAGAAAATATTCACAGCAATCCTACAGCCAATCCTTCACTCCCAAGAGTTTCTTGAATAACTTCTGTTCAAATATCATGATATTGGGCCAAAATAGCGCGCTGTGGGCGCTTTGGATGAATTGTTCAACTGTAACTCTTTTCCCACCCCCGTTAGGGGTTTGGGTGGGGTGAAGGATTGGGTGTAGGATTGCTGTGAATATTTTCTGAATAATAATAAAAAAATGGTGATGTGGCCATCATGTTACTTTCTCCGACTTGATGGTATCATAGCCATTTATATTTACGCTTTCGTGGTTTATTTTCAATTGAAATCATATTTTAAATGCACATTGAGCCTTGTATAAACTCGGATGAAACTGACGTTTAAAAAGTCAAAATTATGAAATGGAAAAATTATACTTCAAATTTAAAAACTCAATTTACTCAAAAACTAAAGGGATTTAGAAAAACTTATTCTTTATAAGTTGTTCATTTTAGTGTTCTCTTCAATTATTATTAACAAACATTTGCTGTAACTATTATCGTTTTATAATTACAAACCAAAAATTTTAAAAAAATAATAATTTTTTTTTCTTGAATAGTAATGATTTTATGAAAAATATTGTCAAGCAAAAGATGTTCATTTCTTTGTTGTCTTTAATGTTTGCTTAAATGTTTTTGTGATATTTTTCATATTTAAGAAAATATTGGAAAAAAACAAAAAACAGTTAAGGTAAACACCCACTTCCGGTGTACGAAATTTTACCAAAAGCTTTTCAGTTCTTTGGATTACCAAATAAGACGTATGTTTAAAGTTTCATATTAATTGCTCTATTAGTTTTTGAGATACAGCGCACACACACACACACACACACACAGACACAAAAAAAATTCAGAAATTGTTGAAATGGCATCTGGGGACCCCAAAACGGATATTTCCGTAAAAAAAATGTTGAAAGAAAAATCACGATCACAATACTTTCTCGTACTTCGTAACGGAGAAAGTAAAAAGTAAGCAAAATTGGACTCGTGGAATGAATTTTTAAACGATAATTCGCTGGATTTTGAGTAATTTTGGAAAATTTCAAATCAATGGCAATTGTGTTTATATTTATACACAGTGGGCCAAAAAAAAACGGTACAAATTGTAAATATTCATATTTTCAATAATAATTAATGCATTAAATATTGCTTTGAAAAGCAAAATAGCTACACTTTGTGAATTGCAAAAATGGTTAATTGCATTTTTGAAAAGTTTTTGTATCGAGGATATTTCACATTAATGAAGGCTCTGCAAAAATGGGAGTTTATTTTTCTACAAAGTGTAAATATTTTGTTTTTAAAAGCATTATTCAATGAGGTAATTATTATTGAAAATATGTATATTTAAAATGTGTACCGTTTTTTTTTGGCCCACTGTGTATAGTCATTTTAGTGGCACCAAAAGCCGACAATTTTTTTATGTATATTTTTTTGAGACCCTGTATTTATTATTACAATTTTTCGTAATATATTTTTTTTTCTAAATTGTCTATTACAACCATTTAGGTAACAAAATGAATTGAATGACTACATAATGGTAATGTTTAATTTAAAAACAGCGCTAGCTTATGGTATATATCCATTACATTTAATTTTTGTTTTACTTTCTCCGTTACGAAGTACGAGAACATTTTTTCAAAACATTTTTTTACGGAAATAACAGTTTTGGGGTCCCTAGATGCCATTTCAAATGTATCTCCAAAACTAATAGAGCAATTGATATGAAACTTTGAACATAAGTCTTATTTGATAATACGAAGAACTGAAAAGCTTTAAGCAAAATTTCGTTCACCGGAAGTGGGTGTTTACCTTAACTGTTTTTTTTTGTTTTTCCAATATTTTTTTAAATATGAAAAATATCACAAATGCATTTAAATAAATATTGAATACAATAAATAAATGATCATCTTTGGTTTGAAAATATTTTTCATAAAAACATTGGTTTTCGAGAAAAAAATTTTCATTTTTGGTTTATAATTATAAAACGATAATAATTGCAGCAAATTTATTCTAATAATAATTGTAGAGAATGCCAAAATAAACAACTTATAAACAATACGTTTTTTCGAAATCTCTTTAGTTTTTGAGTAGACTCAGTTTTTAAATTTGAAATCTTTCATAATTTTGACATTTTAAACATCAGATTCATCCGAGTCTCCAAAACGCTCAATGTACCATGAAAGCGTAAATATAAATGATACTATCAAGTCGGAGAAAGTAACATGATGGCCACATCACCATTTTTTCTTCAGTTCTAAATTTCTAAGTTTAAATTAAAGTTAATTGTATTTATTTGTAAAATTAGAACTGCCGTAAATAAGGGATTTAATTATTTTTTTAAAACTGGTTGAAAACAATTATACAGGGTGTTTTCAACCTACTGCATAAAAAAGAAATGATAGTTTGCAATTGGTATTGATAATTAATGAAAAAAAAATGTACTAAACGTTTTCTGTTAACGGAGATAATGAATAAAAATTGATGTGGCCATCATGTACTCCTTCTCGAAAACTAATAGATTTAAGATGAACAGTTATTCTTTATGTTGTTCATTTTGGCATTCTAGTACCTCAAACGCGTCAAAAGTACTAATATATTTTTATAACAAGGTTTAAACAAAATTGTAATTTAAATTTCATTCAGTTAGATTTACTTTATTGGAAAGAAGTGACTAACATAAATTCAATTAGATATTTTAACACAATATGTTAAATGTAAAATTACAAATTATTGTCCGTTCAAAATTCAAGTAACTCTTTTAGTTTAAAAATTATAAACAAAAACGATTTTTTTATTTTATTTTCATTAACTTCAACATTTGCTTAAATAATTTTGCGATATTTTCATACAAGACATATCGAAAAAAGAACGCTAATAGTAAACATCCACTTCCGGTTTTCCAAACGATTTTTAGTTCTTCGCTGTGCCAATAGAATCTTAAGTTTCAAGTTTAATTTTAAAATCTGCATTCATTTTTAAGATCTCCCTGGGCAGACTCACACACGACCCACATACACCTGACACATTTTTCAAAAATAGTCAAAATCGTCTCGGCGAGGCTAAATTTAGCTTTGTTTATTTTATAATTCCAAACTTCATTAATTTAATTTATTATTATTATCATCATTATCTCCGTTAATAGAAAACGTATACAAGATTTTTTCATTAATCAATAATACCAATTGCAAACTTATTCCTTAGATTATGCGTGTAGATTAAAAAACACCATGTATATACAGGGTGTTAGAAATTCGATGCATAAGAATTGTTATCTCGATAACTAAAAGAGATACTTGGTTAAGGCAAATTTGTGCTTTTTAATGCTGAATAGTTTGTTAAAAAGAAATTTAAAATGTTCATTACAATTATAAAATATCGCTTATTAAATCTACAAATTGTATCAAATGCAAATGTATCTGTTAGCATTTGCAAAAAGTTGACCAACCATTTCAATTTTTTTCTAATTTCTTAAATCTGTCTAGAATATTCAACTTGGTGCAGGGTTTATCTTACCTAACCTCAAAATACACTTTTTTCAAACACCTATAACTTGGTGCCAAATCTTCGTAGGAACTTCGTTCTTTTAGTCCTGCATGGGGAATTGATTAAATTTTAATGCCTTTATGGTGGATCGAGTCGACAAATTTTTTCCAACTCCGTAGACATCGTCAAAATTGGACATGGTTTCCAGAAAAAACTTTTTTTTCACAGGGGCGCTAGAGGTGGGCGGAAGGGGTTACGCTTAAGTTCGCATGCATTACTTTAAAGAAGACAAGTTTTTCGGCCTCAAAGATTCATCAAAAACGATTGAAAATACGAGTTATGGCGGTTTGAAAATGATCGAAATTTCACGAATTTCAAGTGTTTAATTTTTTTCCACCAGTGTATTTTTTTTATTGTTATTATATTATTATATTTATCGACCACTCAAATTTACAATAGCAAAATTTACAGATTACAAAAAAAACCGTTACAGTAAGAGGGGGTCAAAAGGAAAATGTTCAGATGAAACCCGAAGATTTCTCTGATCTACCACAAATTCCTATAAATTTGAAAAATAAAATTATTTTCTACAAGATCTTACAAAAGTGAAAAACCAAGAAAGTGCTCTTGGTTTTTCAAAATAACTAGTAATAAAGTCGTAAAAATAATAAAAAAGCAAAATTTACTTTTTCAGTTTTTATCGAATATAATATTTAATAACCTTGGCGGTAGAATTTTGTATTTTTTTTTTCTCACACATACAAATTGTATTTTCTTTGTTAAAAGGGGTTTCCCGTATATATTTTAAATAAATAAATAAATATCTCCGGAAGTAGTCGGAATTTCTTTTTAACAAATTATTCAGCATTCAAATGCGCAACTTTGTCTTCATTTAACGAACTCTCAATCTTTTGCAGTTACAGACATAACGATGCTAATGCATCGAATATGTGACACCCTGTATACGCTAATACCACTGGATTGATTGAAGATAATTAAATATTTAAATCATATTAATATTTTGCAGATCATCGTCTTGAAGATTAGAGAAGAAATAAGATGTTGTTTTATTCTATTTGGATGGATATTTCTCGAACTGGTAACGATAATTTAAAAATTCTTTCTTATTATGATTTTGCAGTTTAACACGATAAAATATAGATGATAAACAAACAAAAAATCAGTTTTTTTTTTTCTGTTTGGATGGATATCTTCTAAACGAGTAAAGATAATTAATTTTCTATATATAATATATCTTCTAAACGGGTGAAATAATTAAATAATTCTTACAAAATTTTGAAAAAAAATTAAGTTGTTTTTTTTTTATGTTTGGATGGATATCTTCTAAACGAGTAAAGATAATTAAATAATTGTTACAAAATTTAAAAAAAAAATTCAGTTGTTTTTTTATGTTGGGATGGATATCTTCTAAACGGGTAAAGATAATTAAATACCTCTTACAAAATTTTGAAAAAAAAATTAGTTGTTTTTTTTCTATTTGGATGGATATCTTCTAAACGAGTAAAGATAATTAATTTTGAATATACAATTCACAATAATGATGGTTTTACAATAAAACAATTGCAATTACAATTGGCTAATATGTCATGATCGATTGAAGATAATTACCTTCAGATTAAAATTCTAGAACTTTAACGAAGATTAACAATCCGTCTAAATGAAAATTAAAAATAATTTATTCCACCCTGAATAAATTTTAGATTGATAGAAGGATTTACTTTCGCATTTTGATGATTTTAAAAGCGACTAATCCTTATCAAAATAAAATTCATTTAAAATGGAATAAATTATTCCTAATTGTAATTTAGATGTATTATGAATCTTCGCAAGTTCTAGAATTTTAATTTGAAGGTTTTGTTCAATTATATTCAACCGGTCTATTTCTGTTTTAAATATATTTCAACCGAGAAATTGTTTGGTATCCCCCGAGGATCGAAAACGCTTCTTACCTTCAAGAACTCCATCATCGAAGAAAAACGCACACAAACACAACTAAAGTATCCTTTTTTTTTCTTTACAAACCACTATCAAACAAAACCGGCTTAATTTTTCTCAACTCGACAAACACCGGTGTGTTTTTTTTTGTATTTTACTTGTAAAAAATAATCGAAGCGGCTTGCACCGGCCGCGGCTTTAGACTGAGATTGTTTGATAGCCTTCAAGGAGAACACTTTCGACGACGACGACCACCACGCTGCACTCTCTGGGGGATATGACCTAGATACCACCACTCACACATACACACATGCACACAAGAAAAGAGAGTGAGAGAGTGACGCTTCTTTTCTCTCAAATATTATTATTTCTACAATTGCAATTATTTTCTTTTCTCGCGTTAATGAATGAAACGTCTTCGGTCGCTAAACACATCGTTTAATTAATCGATAATTAACGGGTGAAGAGAGAAAAAGAAAAGAGGAGAGAAGAAGAAAGGTGCGCGGCGGAGAGAGGACGCGCACTTTCTTTTCATTGAAGGAAATTACTCTTTCGTTCGATAATTAACAAAACGTGGATTCGGTTAACAGGCGTTGCATCATTTTCCAATTTAATCATTTCCAACCATTTAAATATAACATAAATGAATTTCGATTCTCGATCCTCAACAGTTATTCGAAAATTGTTAATGTTTGCAAAATCAGATTCCAGTAGAACAATATTTTAACTAAAAAATGGTGATGTGGCCATCATGTTACTTTCTCCGACTTGATGGAATCATAGCCATTCATATTTACGTGTTCATGGTTTATTTTCAATTGAAATCATATTTTAAATGTACATCGAGCGTTGCGTAAACTCGGATGAAACTGACGTTTAAAACGTCAAAATTATGAAAGATGGCAAAATTATACTTCAAATTAAAAAATGGTCATGTGGCCATCATGTTACTTTCTCCGACTTGATGGTAGTCATTTATATTTACGCTTTCATGGTTTATTTTCAAATTAAATCATATTTTAAATGTACTTCGAGCGTTTTGTAGAATCGAAGAAACTGACGTTTAAAACGTCAAAATTATTAAAGATGAAAATGGTCAGTTTACTTAAAAACCAAAGATATTTCGAAAGAAACTTATTCTTTATAAGTTGTTCATTTCGGCATTCTCTACAATTATTATTAACATAAATTTGCTGTAACTGTTACCGTTTCATAATTATAAACCAAAAATGAAAAAAACAAATTTAAATTTATTACGAAAAATATTTTCAAACAAGACTTGTTAATTTTTTTGTTGTGTTCAATATGTGTTTAAATAATAAATAAAATAGAAACAACCTTACTTATTGCAGAGAGTATTAAATAAATTCAAAAAAACGAAATATAGCCTGAATATATAAATATTCAACCTGTTCGTAACTCTGCAAGCAAAATTAAGTCTTACTAAGACTATAAACAAATAACTTATTGAAACAACTACTTCCCTGGCTGATGCCACGCCGGATATTGAATGATACAAAAGAAATTTGCATGTTATTACTAGTACTACTAGTGAAATAACATTGGTTTAAGATCCCTTATTTCTACCCACAGGACTAACTTGAAAAATGAAACTAAATTGAATTTGAAAACTTTAAATTATAAAACTGAACCCAAAAGTATGTAAAAATTAAGTAAATAGCCATCTGCAGACGCGTTTCGAGATTTATCTCTCATCAGTGCAGCTTCGCATTTAAATTAAATGTTAAAGAATAAAATACACTTACGTGATTCAATTTAGTTTCATTTTTCAAGTTAGTCCTGTGGGTAGAAATAAGGGATCTTAAACCAATGTTATTTCACTAGTAGTACTAGTAATAACATGCAAATTTCTTTTGTATCATTCAATATCCGGCGTGGCATCAGCCAGGGAAGTAGTTGTTTCAATAAGTTATTTGTTTATAGTCTTAGTAAGACTTAATTTTGCTTGCAGAGTTACGAACAGGTTGAATATTTATATATTCAGGCTATATTTCGTTTTTTTGAATTTATGTGTTTAAATGTTTTTGTGATATTTTTTATTTTTAAAAAAATATTGGAAGAAAACAAAAAGCCCATTTCCGGTGTACGAAATTTTAACGAAAGCTTTTCAGTTCTTCGGATTATCAAATAAGACTTATGTTCAAAGTCTCATATAAATTGCTCAATTTTGCCAGTTTTTTCCAAAGTAATTCAAGGTCATATAGACCGACCATTATGAAAATAAAATCCAAAAGTTTTTTAATTGGTTTTATAAACATTTTTTTTCTGACGGAGGAGTGGATGAAAAATTCTGAAAAAATTTATGAAAATAGTCCACCCAATTAACCATCTAACCAATATTTTCCAAGGTCATTCAAGGTTATTTCGACACTGAAAAAATTTCAAAAGATTTTAAACATAACTTTTTAAATCGATTTTTTAATAATTATTTTTATACTGACGAACAAGTGGATAAAAATTCTGAAAAAAATCATGAAAATAGTCCACCCAATTAACCATTTGACCAATTTTTCCCAAGGTCATTCAACATAACTTTTTAAATCAATTTTTAATCATTATTTTTATAGTGGCCAGCGAGTGGATGAAAAATTCTGCAAAATCATTAAAATAGTCCACCCAATTACCCATTTAACCAATCTTTTTCAAGGTCATTCTAGGCCATTCAGACACTAAAATATTCCAAAAGTTTTTGAAATCGATTTTTTAAATATTATTTTTTTACTGACGAACGAGTGGATAAAAAATTCTGAAAAAAATCATGAAAATAGTCCATACAATTACATATTTGATCCTTTTTTCCAAAAGTCATTCAAGGTCAGTTAGTTACTGGAAAAATTCCAAAAGTTTGTAAATCGATATTTTGTAAATGATTTTTTTACTGACGAACGAGTTGACGAAAAATTCTGAAAAATCATGAAAATAGTCCATACAATTACATATTTGATCCTTTTTTCCAAAAGTCATTCAAGGTCATTTAGTTACTGGAAAAATTCCAAAAGTTTGTAAATCGATTTTTTTAAATTATTTTTTACTAACGAACGAGTGGATGAGAAATTCTGAAAAAAGTCATGAAAATAGTCCATACAATTACATATTTGATCCTTTTTTCCAAGGTCATTTAAACCCAAAAAAAAAATCCAAAAGTTTTTTAGTCGATTTTTTAAACACTTTTTTTTACACAGACGAAAAATTCTGAAAAATTTCATGAAAATAGTCCACCCAATTACCGATTTGAATGCTTACGAAGTTCCTTTATTTCATTATTTATTTACTTTTATTACTTTATTTATTTATAAAAAAATACGATTTTTTATTTATTTATAAAAAAAATACGATTTTTTGTTTCGATTAAAAAAATGAGATTTTAACAATTTGCGTTGATTTAAGGTGGAAATCTTTCAATGATTTTTAAAAATGTGTTAAATTCGCTACATGTTCACGTTTAAATCATCAAATCTAAGAACGCGTTCAGCAATTACGTAATTAAAAAAAATTGTTTTGACTTGAAACTTTGCGTTTTTTGACAATTTGAATTTTTGGCAATTTTCGTTGATTTAAGATGGAAATTTTACAATGATTTTTCAAAACGTATTAAATTCGCTACATTTTCACGATTAAATCATCAAAATCTAACAACGCGTTCAACAGTTATATAATTTTTTAAAAATACGATTTCTTGCTTTGATTTAAAAATTTACGATTTTGGCAATTTGCATTGATTTAAGGGGAAAATTTTCCAATAACTTTTTAAAAAGTGATAAATTCGCTATAATTTCAAATTTAAAAAATCAAAATCCAACGACGCGTTCAACAGTTAATACGATGTTTTAGTATTGATTTTGAACAATTTACATTGATTTAAGATGAACATTTTCCAACGATTTTTTAAAATGTTTTAATTTCGCTATATTTTCACGTTTAAATAATCAAAATCTCACCATGCGTTTAGCAGTTATTTTTTTTTGACTTAAAAAATTGCGTTTTTGGCAATTTGCGTTGATTTAACATGGAAATTTTGCAATGATTTTTCAAAAAGTGTTAAATTCGCTACATGTTCAAGTTTAAATCATCAAAATCTAACGACGCGTTCGACAGTTACGTAATTTATAAAAAATACGATTTTTTGTTTTTATTAAAAAAAATGAGATGGCAAATACGTTGATTTAAGATAGAAATTTTCCAATGATTTTTCAAAAAACGTTAAATTTGGTACATTTTTTAAATCCAACAACGCATCCAACAATTATATGATTTTTTTTAAATACGATATTTTGTTTTGATTTAATAATTTGCGATTTTGGCAATTGATTTAAGATGAAAATTTTCTAATAATTTTTTAAAATGTGTTAAATTTGCTACATTTTCACGTTTAAATTTAAATTTAACAACGCGTTCAGCAGTTATGTAATTTAAAAAAATGGTGATGAGGCCATCATGTTACTTTCTCCGACTTAATGGTATCATTTATATTTCCGCTTTCATGGTTTATTTTCAATTTAAATCATATTGTAAATGTCCATCGAACGTTTCGTAGACTCGGATGAAACTAACGTTTAAAACGTCAAAATTAAGAAACATGGAAAAATTATACTTCAAATTCAAACACTCAGCTTACTCAAAAACTAAAGGGATTTAGAAAAAAAAACGTATTCTTTATAAGTTGTTCATTTTAGCATTCTCTACAATTATTATTAACATAAATTTGCTGTAACTATTATCGTTTTATAATTATAAACCAAAAATAAAAATAAAATAAAAAAATAATTTTTTTTCTCGAATAAAAATGATTTTATGAAAAATGTTTTAATAATAATAATAATAATAATCTTTATTGGTGTTATCAACATAAATAGTCTTACACAAGTCATAAAATTGGGTGAATCGATAAAAATTGATACATATGTAATAAAATAATAATATAATATATAATTAAAAAGATAGCACAATTAAAAAACATTAATATTAAAACTATTGGAATTATAATAATGGAGATGAAAATAAAATAGGTTAAAAATACGATTTAAAAATACGGTTACAATATAAAACATGTGACATTTACAACATTTTAAAATATACAATTTAATTTTTGAAGCTTTTTAGAAATTCGTTAAAGGAATAAAATGCGTGCTTTAACAAATAATTTTTGCACCAACGAGTAAATTCCTTTTCGTTCAGCTCCCGAACATGACTGGGCAGAGCATTAAAAAATTGTATACAAAAGTATCTAGTGCCAGTCTTCGCTTTTGACAAGCGGAATTGTTTGACTCGTATATCATGAGTGTTTCTTGTTTCATAAGAGTGATAAGCATTGTGGCAAGTAAAATTATGCATGTTGCTCTTGATGTGTTTAAGACATTCTAAGATATATACCGGGTGACCCAGCGATCTGTAAAAGCCCCATAACTTATTTGCTATTTGAGATATCGACTTCTAGTTTTCATGAACTGGTACCGACACTTATTCTACATATTTTAAAAATATGTATGTTTTTGTACAGGGTGTCCCAATGTACATAACAGACCAAAGTTATGTTTTTTTAAATGGAACACCCTATATTTTATACTTTTTTTCAACCCTCTTGAGAAGCTGGTAAAAATGGTATAAGATACTATGGATATATTGTGGACGATTGGTTAGTTATGGGCAAATTTGTGGCAAAAACAAGGACACATTGAAAAAGTTGCAGAAGCGCTCCTAGCAATGCTAGCGTCGTTTTTTATACACTAAAGAATTTTCTACATCATGAAGAATAATACAAATCGGCTTTGGTTCTTTTTTGTTCATACTGCTATACAGGGTGTCAACATACGCAAAATAATGGATAACTATTTTTTTTCAAATGGAACACCCTATATATCTTGCCACCAATGCATGGAATTTTTAATAAGCTTTCCAATGATGTACAATTTGTATAATGAAATATGAAGGATTCTTAAGATTTATCCAAAAAACGTTTTTCTTTTGTCACCTCCTGCTCATTTTTGGATTTTCAGCCAAAACTATACATTTTCTGAAAAAATAATAAGAGATCAAAGTTGTAGAGCTGAAAATTTTAGATCGACATAGGTCTTTCGACTTTTCCAATAATGCGTGCATTGCCCGCCAGAGTGCGCAAAATCGTGACCGTATATGCATTTTAGCGTTTTTCTCAAATTTTTTGTTAATTAATTGCACTATACTTCATTTTCCGCGTCCTCTAGCAGAGAAACGGGTAATTATAGAATTATTTAAATGACCTACATCGATTGAAAATATTCCGCTCTACAACTCTCAAAAGAAGCAATTTTTGCCCAAATGGCATAGTATTCGCTAAAAATGCAAAAAAACATTGAAAAACGCAAAAATTGATAAATACATTTTTAATTTGCATTTTTAGGGAAAACTATGCGTTTTTCGCAAAAATTGCTTGTATTAAGAGTTGTAGAGCGGAAAATTTTGAATCGATATGAGCCATTTTAATTTCCCTATAATTTTCCGTTTCTCTGCTAGAGGGTGAAGAAAATAAAGTATAGTGCAATTTATCAATAAAAAATTTGAAAAGAAAACGCTAAAATGCATATACGGTCACAATTTTGCGCGCTCTGGCGGGCAATGCACGCATTATCTTAAAAGTTAAAAGACCTATGTCGATCGAAAATTTTTCGCTCTACAACTTTGGTCTCTTATAATTTTTCCTGAAAATGCATAGTTTTGGCTGAAAATCTAAAAATCAGCAGAAGGTGACGAAACAAATATGTTTTTATTGATAAACCTCAAGAATCCTTAATATTTTGTTATACAAACTGTATATCATTGGAAAGCTTATTAAAAATGCCATCGATTAGTGGCAACTTATATAGGGTGTTTCATTTGAAAAAAAATAGTTATCCATTGTTTTGCTTATGTTGACACCCTGTATAGCGCTATCAATAAAAGAGAACCAAAGCCGATGTGTATTATTCTTTATGATGTGGGAAATTTTCTAGTGTACAAATAATGATGCTATCTTTGCTGGGAACGCTTCTGCAATGTTTTCAATGTGTACATGTTTTTGCCACAAATTTGCCCATAATTAACCAACCGTCCATAAAAGACCCATAGTATCTTATACTATTTTTATCAGCTTCTCAAGAGGGTTGGAAATAAAGTATAAAATATAGGGTGTTCCATTTAAAAAAACATAACTTTGGTCTGTTATGTACTTTGGGACACCCTGTACAAAAACATACATATTTTTAAAATATGTAGAATAAGTGAGGGTACCAGTTCAAGAAAACTAGAAGTCGATATCTCAAATAGCAAATAAGTTATGGGGCTTTTACAGATCCCTGGGTCACCCGGTATATGCAGGGAACAGTCATAATTCCGAGTTTAACGAATTGCTGTCTACAATCCTCCCTATATGCAATACCTGCCAACACACGCACTGATTTTCTCTGCAAATTAAAAACATCATACATTATCGTAGAGTGACCCCATATGATTATGCCGTAGGTTATATGCGAATGAATAAAAAAGTAATATGCGTTCTTTAACATCTTGGTATATAACGATCTCGACAGATTTCTTAATATATAGATCCCCCTTGACAACCGGCGTTCAAGTTCCATCCCATGTGCTTCCCAAGTTAAATCTGTGCTTAGTGAGAAGCCTAGGAGTCTGGTAGATGATTTTTCCACAGCTTGTGAACGTTTTAGCGAAAACACTTTCTTTACCGTCTTATCATCATTTAATTTTAATTTATTTGATTTAAACCAATTGTTTGCTATCTCCATAGCCGCCTGTAATTGAGAGGTTACGTTTTCAATTGTGTCGCCTTTTAATGATATTGTGGTGTCGTCAGCGTAAAGTACAGTTGATATATTATGAAACTGTTTTGGGAGATCGTTTATATATATATCAAGAATAGTCGTGGCCCCAAGATAGACCCTTGAGCCACCCCATGTACAATTTCACGTTCTTCTGATCTACTGTCTCCATGTGCCACTATTTGGCTTCGATTTGTTAAATATGACGTTAGTAATTTGCAGGCTTCAGGTTTAAAATTGTAGAAGTACAATTTTCTTAACAATATTGAGTGCTTGACACAATCGAAGGCTTTACTTAGATCAACAAAATTACTTGCAACAATGCTTCCATCCTCAAATCCATCAACGATGTAGTTTATAAAAGTATCCACTGCCATTGTCGTAGACTTACCCTGTCTGAAACCAAATTGCGAACTAGATAATATTTGATTAGATTCTAAAAAGTTAGAAATTTGCTCAGACAAAATAGCCTCTATAATTTTCGAAAATATCGGCAAAATGGAAATTAGCCGGTAATTGTTTAAATCTTCTTTATTTCCCTTTTTGAATATTGGGATACATTTAGCCAATTTTAATACATCAGGAAAGATGCCAGTTTCGATCGTACGATTGATTAGATGCGTTAGAGGAGTTATTAGTACATCAATAGCGATTTTTATTAAACCCACATTTAATACATAAACATCTTTGCTTGACTTGTTTTTTTAATTTCTGAATAATGTCACGTACTTTTGCACTAGATACTTTCTTAAAATTAAAATACTGATTGCTGAAATCGGGCAATCTTAGCATACTCTCAATAGGATCTTTGTCACAATTTGGAATTGAATTTATTACATTGCCCGCAATAGTAGCGAAATAATTATTAAATTCGGCTGCCGTTATATTTGAATCAGCAGCATTATTAGATTTCACTCGTGTTCAACATCCCAGACTGCCCTTGAGTAATTACAAGACGAGTTTATATAATGCTCATTGGCTTTCCGCTGTTCATCTCTAATCCGTTCTTTATAGTTTTTCTTTATTATATTATATTGTGATTTAGTGACCTCATTACTGTTCTTAGTTTTAATTTCTCTGTGCATGTTAACGTTCTCTCTCATTTGTTTTAGTTCAGGAGAAAACCAATGAACATTACTTTTTCGTGAATTATTACATATTTGTTTCTGACATTGTGGAAATGCTATTTGAACTGCGGTACTTACTCTGTCTATCAACATAGCCCATGCTGAATTAACCCTGAGTGAATCATTTGTAATATCAGTCCACCCATAAGAGTCTAGAATATTGTAAAATTCAATTTTTCCCGCTTGTGTGAGTGGCCTGACTAAACGTTTGATTGTAGGAGTATTTGATTGTGATAGGTGAATATCAATGCACAATCCAAGGTGATCTGAGACTCCAAGATCAATTATTTTCGCAATATCTACATTAAAACCATATTTATTTGTAAAAATATTGTCAATGCATGCCTCTTGTCTTGTAGGCTGTGTTGTTACTCTATATAAACCATGGCATGCAAAAGTATTACATAATTGAATTGCTTTTCGGTCTGTTGTGTTGAAGTGTACATTGAAATCCCCGCACACATATACTGTGCTGGTGGAAAAGTTAATGCGATCTAACATTTTCTCGAGGATATTGAGAAAATCTGAATAACTACCGCTTGGTGACCTGTATACTGATATGATAATAATATTGGTACACTTTAGTACTATTCCTGACATTTCACATGTCAGTTCTATGGATAAATCATTAAGGAATGTTAAAACTTCAAGCAAAAGATGTTCATTTCTTTGTTGTCTTCAATTGTTGTCTTTTATTTTTCATATTTAAGAAAATATTGGCAAAAAACAAAAACCAGTTAAGGTAAACGCACACGCACACGCACACCATAAAGTGACCATACTAAAACTCATCATTATTGATTGCCAATTACTCAACTTCAATAAGAAGTTAGATTTCTTAAAATTGCTTAAAAGTTGTATGCGCGCCACGAAATTTCATGCAACCTCCAGATCTCCGATGCTATTGGGATGCTACCAATTGCACCACAGAGGTCACACAGTTTCGCTCCTGCCAGAGTACACATTCACACTTCCAATCCAGCTATTTTTACATTTTGTAGGCGATGATCAAGGGCGATGCCAAGCGCTAACCTGCCGTGCAGATCCCTGTCGGAGGCATGTTCACACTTTTGATTCAGCTATATACGAATAATCTTCATCTATTATTTATTTCATTATATTATAACTTCGTAATTCGGGAAATCATCGAATATACTTAAGGACAGGGAATTCGTACGCTTCTTGAAACTTCGTATTGTTCTCCTAAAGTTGATCTTGTAAACAGTTAAGAAACCAAAAATTATTTTTCTTTTTCCAGAAACTGTTGAAATGGCATCTAGGGACCCTTTACGGATATTTCCGTAAAAAAAAATTTTGAAAAAAAAATCACAATACTTTCTCGTACTTCGTGACGGAGAAAGTAAAAATGAATGCGTTGCAACTGGTAAAGTTCCTGCATTTGCACGTGTATTTAAGCTTTTGTCTGCCTCTGTTAGTTTCTTTAGAGTTGTTAAGGTAACCTTGGAATGGTATCTGGTCATATTTACTGCATTAGCTCGTATGCTCCATCGTGTATCTTGAATTATTTTTAAAGTTTTGTCCGTATCAGCAATTAGAATTTCCCAAGGGTGTGTGGACATGGAGAAGAATGCATAACAAAGTTCTAGCCCAACAAAGAAAGTTAAAGAATTCCTCTCTACTAAAGTAGCATGTAAACAAAGCAGATTTAACGAATGGTTTGAGTAAGGTACAAATTTTGTCTCTTGTCTGTATTTTTTGCTGCTCTAACATTAGCATTATCATATGCTTGACCTCGACAATTAATTATAGACCAACAGCTTTGAGCTTACTTAAAACCAAGCCAGAAATGCCTTCAGCAGTTATAATTTTGTTTCAATTAAATTTATAAAAGATTCCACCACTTCTACTTCCTGATTTTCAATCTTCAGGTATCGCAATACTTGACTTGTTGATCTTTGTGTGAAATATCTATCTAGAATACTATCGACCTTTTGTACTTGACAAATTATTTGTTGGCAAACTTTATCTCTCAAAATGGCAATGAACCTATTTTGAATATATGACTGACTGACATTTTTGTCCCGTTTTTTTTTACTTTCTCCGTTACGAAGTACGAGAAAGTATTGTGATCGTGATTTTTTTTTCAAAAATTTTTTTTACGGAAATATCCGTTTTGTGGTCCCTAGATGCCATTTCAACAATTTCTGGAAAAAAAAAATTGTGTCTGTGTGTGTGTGTGTGTGTGTGTGTGTGTGTGTGTGTCTGGCTGTGTGCGCTGTATCTCAAAAACTAATAGAGCAATTGATATGAAACTTTGAACATACATCTTATTGGATAATCTGAAGAACTGAAAAGCTTTTGGTAAAATTTCGTACACCGGAAGTGGGTGTTTACCTTAACTGTTTTTTGTTTTTTGCCAATATTTTCTTAAATATGAAAAATATCACAAAAATATTTAAACAAACACGGAAGACAACAAAGAAATGCACATCTTTTGCTTGAAAATATTTTTCATAAAATCATTGCTATTCGAGAAAAAAATTATTATTAATTTTTCAATTTTTGGTTTATAATTATGAAACGATCATAGTTACAGCAAATTTATGTGAATAATAATTGTAGAGAATACCAAAATAAACAACTTCTAAAGAATAAGTTTTTTTCGAAATCTCGTTAGTTTTTGAGTAAACCGAGTTTTTTAATTTGAAGTATAATTTTTCCATAATTCATAATTTTGACGTTTTAAACGTCAGTTTCATCCGAGTTTGCGCAACGCTCGATGTACATTTAAAATATGATTTAAATAGAAAATAAACCATGAAAAAGTAAATATAAATGATACCATCAAGTCGGAGAAAGTAACATGATGGCCACATCACCATTTTTACTTTCTCCGTTACGAAGTACGAGAAAGTATTGTGATCGTGATTTTTTTTTCAAAATTTTTTTTTACGGAAATATCCGTTTTGGGGTCCCTAGATGCCATTTCAACAATTTCTGGAAAATTTTTTTTTGTGTCTGTGTGTGTGTGTGTGTCTGTGTGTGTGTGTGTGTGTGTGTGTCTGTGCGCGCTGTATCTCAAAAACTAATAGAGCAATTGATATGAAACTTTGAACATAAGTCTTATTTGATAATCCGAAGAACTGAAAAGCTTTTGGTAAAATTTCGTACACCGGAAGTGGGTGTTTACCTTAACCGTTTTTTGTTTTTTGCCTATATCTTCTTAAATATACAAAATGTCACAAAAACATTTAAACAAATGTTGAAGACAACAAATAAATGAACATCTTTTGTTTGAATTTTTTTTTTCATAAAATCATTGTTATTCGAGAAAAAAAAAATATTTTTTTTTTCATTTCTGGTTTGTAATTTTGAAACGATAATAGGTACAGAAAATTTATGTTAATAATAATTGTAGAGAATGCCAAAATGAACAACTTATAAAGAATAAGTTTTTTTCGAAATGCCTTTAGTTTTGGAGTAAACTGAGTTTTTGAATTTGAAGTATAATTTTTCCATCTTTCATAATTTTGACGTTTTAAACGTCAGTTTCATCCGAGTTTACACAACGCTCGAAATACATTTAAAATAGGATTTCAATTGAAGATAAACCATGAAAACGTAAATATAAATGGCTATGATATCATCAAGTCGGAGAAAGTAACATGATGGCCACATCACCATTTTTAATATCTATGTTTAATTTAGGAAGTCATGCGGATGCCAATAATGTAACTCATGATTATATTTACTTTTACTACTGCTATGTAATAATCCGCATTATTTATTACCGTTATAGAGGTTCTAATAGTGTAAAATGTATTATCTATATGTACCCGAGACGGACGCACCGATCATGAGACCATTCAATTATCAATAAATAAATAATACTTTGACCACAGCTAAACGGGTCTCTGAATTTACAAAACGCTCGATATACATTTAAAATATGATTTAAATTGAAAATAAACCATGAAAGCGTAAATATAAATGACTATGATACCATCAAGTCGGAGAAAGTAACATGATGGCTACATCATCATTTTTTCAATATGCATTCCTGTTAAAATGTATGCCTGTTTGCTTGTGCGCGCTGTATCTAAAAAACTACTACTTGAATGAACATCAAACTTTGGACATAAGCCTTATTTGATAATCCGAAGAACTGAAAAGCTTTTGGTAAAATTTCGTACACCAGAAGTAGGTGTTTACCTTCACCGTTTTTTGTTTTTCTCCGATAATTTTTTAATATGAGAAGTACTATAAAAGCACTCAAATAAATCTTGAAGAAAGCAAAGAAACGAACATTTTTTGCTTAAAAATATTTTTCGTGAAATGTATGGTTTTTGAAAAATAATAGCAATTAATTTATTGTTTGTAATTTTTGGTTTAAAATTATGAAACGATAATACTTACAGCAAATGTATTTTAATAATAATTGTAGAGAATGCCAAAAAGAACAACTTATATGGAATAAGTATTTTTCGAAATCTCTTTGGTTTTTGAGTAAATTGACTATTAGAATTCAAAGTATAATTTGTCAGTTTCATCTTTCATAATTTTGACGTTTTAAACGTCAGTCTCATCTGATTTTACTAAACGCTCTATGCACATTTAAAATGTGATTTCAATTGAAAATAAACCATGAAAGTGTAAACATAAAGTACTGTACCACCAAATCGGAAAAAGTAACACCGTTTTTTATTGTTTTTGCCATTATTTTAGAGTTTCGTATCGTATCTTAATTTGAGCTTGTGTTATTTTTGTGCTCGGATTTTATATTTTTTGCCTGTTTCTACGATTTTTTTCCTTTAAATTCTTGATTTTTTTCATAAATATTCTTTATGTTGGTCCCAATTTTAAAATGATCTGTTGAAATTTTGGACTTTTTTAGTCAGTATTTTGATTTTTAAGCTCGTGCTTTCGATTTTTGGTCTAAATTTTCGATTTTTTTGCCACAACTGTTGAATTTTTATTTGTATTTTGGATTTTTTGGGTCTAAATTTTTGATTTTATGTCCTAAGATTTCTTTATTTGGCGAAAATTTTCGATTTGTTTATTAAGATTTTCGATTTTTTAACTTTTTGGTTTGCATTTTTTTATTTTTAGGCCCATGTTTTCAATCTTTTGGCCACAATTGTTAAATTTTGACCTGTATTTTCGATTTTTTGGTCCAAATTTTTGATCTTCTGTCCTAAGATTTCTTTATTTGGCTGAAATTTTCAATTTGTTTATGAAGATTTTCGATTTTTTAATCTGTATTTTTTATTTTCAGCCCCAAATTTTCGGTATTTGGTGCAAATTTTGTTTTTTTCGTCCTATATTTTAAATTTTTCAATTTTCAATTTTAGTTTCTGTTCGGAAATTTACTTTAAGCTACAGGGTTATTTTGAAGGTGAAAATGGCAAACAATTTTTTCTTTGCTTGAATTTTTTTTTCTGCATTTTTAGATCTCTCGCCTGTAATTTAATTTTTTTCAAAGTTTTGATTTTTGGCCTAAATATTCTTTATTTTGGCCTGCTTTTTTAATTTCTTTTGTCCCAAATTTTCAGTATTTGGTCTAATTTTTTATTTTCTTGGCCCATATTTTAGATTTTTTTATTTTCAATTTGAGTTTCCGTTCAGAAACTTACTCTGAGCTACAGGGTTATTTTGAAGGTGAACACGGCAAACTATTTTTCCTTTACTTGATTTTTTTATCTGCATTTTTTGGTCTCTGGCCTGTAACTTCGTTTTCTATTCCAAATTTTTGATTTTTGACTTAAATATTCTTTATTTTGGCTTAAATATTCTTTATTTTGGCGTGAAAATTTAGGTTGCGTGTTAAAAGTTTCGATTTTTTGGTCCGTATTTTTGATATTTAGGTCCTAATTGTTGGTTTAAGTTTTAGCTTTTTTGTGTTACACTGGTATTTTAAATTTTCTAATCTGAATTATTGATTTTTATGCGCGATTTTTTTTGCCGGTATTTTCGAGTTTTTTGGTCGGTTTTTTGATTTTTTGCTCTTTACTTTTTAACCTGAATTATTGTTTTTTAATTTATTTTCTTTTTGCATTATTTTCGAGTTTCTGGTCGGAAACTTATTTTAAGTCAAAGAATTATTTTAGGGGCTAGCTAAATATTTTTTCTTTTACTTGAATTTACAATATTTTGGTCTGCATTTTTTTGGTCCATATTTTAGATCTTTACCTTTACCTGTTTTCGCCTTAATTTATTCCAAATTTTTAATATTTTTTGCCTAAATAATCTTTATTTTGGACAACATTTTCGATGTGTTTGTTGAAATTTTCGATGATTTAGTTTGCGTTTTATTTTTTAATGTTTAGGCCATAGTTTTCGATATTTAGATTTTTTGGGCCTATGTTTTAGTTTTATTGTTTAATTATTGATTTCTATCAGCGAATTTTTGATTGGCGAATATTTTAGATTTTTAACCTAAAGCGGCGATATTTTAATGTATTGCCAGTATTTTCAAGGTTTTGGTCTAATCGTCAAATCGGAGAAAGTAACATGATGGCCACATCACCATTTTTTTCATTTTCATGAGATGCTCTCGGATTCTACTTTGCGATTAGATGGGCTAATTCTAAAAAGCTGCTTCTATTTCCGGTATTGTCCTCTCTGAGGCCATGAAAAGCCAAATTCAATAATAATTTCTTGCCATTTTTTTGTTTCGCTTCACAAAATATGTTGCTCCTTTTTATTAAAAGTCTGTCCTTTTTGAAGTTTAATTTCTAACTCTTTTCATTCGCAAAAATATTGGTTGTGTTGAACACTTGATTCATGACTGACTACTTTTAGTTTTTTAGTTTCTGCCAGTTATTAAATCCATTAGATGAGCAAAATGTTTATTCATTCGTTCGTGTATTCTTGTTATCTTTACCAAACAAACGGCAACAGCAAAATAAGGATGCTTTAGAAGGAGAATAAGCCATTCAAGGGTTGTAAAATCGCTACTGACTATATAAAAATGCACTTATGAGCTCAAAGTCATAGAATGTTTTGTAATTTCTCTCAAATCTGCTCCTCCTTTTTACTTTCTCCGTTACGAAGTACGAGAAAGTAATGTGAACGTGATTTTTATTTTATTTTTTTTTACGGAAATATCCGTTTTGCAGTCCTTAGATGCCATTCCAACAATTTCTGAAAAAGAAAATTGTGTCTGTGTGTGTTTGGGCGCTGTATCTCAAAAACTAATGAAGCAATTGATATGAAACTTTGAATATACGTCTCATTTAATAATCTGAAGAACTGAAAAGCTTTTGGTAAAATTTCGTACACGGGAAGTGGGTGTTTACCTTAACTATTTTTTTGTTTTTTGCCAATATTTTCTTAAATATGAAAAATATTACAAAAACATTTAAACAAACATTGAAGACAACAAAGAAATGAACATCTTTTGCTTGAAAACATTTTTCATAAAATCATTTTTATTTGAGAAAAAAATAATTTTATTTTACACAACGGTCGATGTATATTTAAAATATGATTTCAATTGAAAATAAACCATGAAAACGTAAATATAAATGGCTATGATACCATCAAGTCGGAGAAAGTAACATGATGGCCACATCACCATTTTTATAGAACTTGACCTACTTACAGCCAGGATATGGCAATTGTTTTAATGGAAAATCAGACATGCATTTTTTGATATGGATTTTAAGCTTTTAAAGCTAATTCCTAGCTAACTGAATGCAATTTTCATTCCTCCAATTCAAGTTCGAAGTGTTGTCGACTTGTTTATATCCAAGTTATGGCTATTGTTTTACTTGAAAATCAAAAATGCATTTTTTATAATAGGTTTTAAGCGTTTGAAGCTAATATAAATCTTGACGATTTCTAAATTTTAAAAAGGCAAACTCTTAATTAATAAATATAATTAACCACTAATTAGCAGGCTCGCGCCAACTTAACGCGTTAAATAAATATAACCCAGAAAAGGTACATTACAATTAAATTTCTCCGACAATTCCTCCTTTTTCGTGACATATGGCCATCGCTAGAAATGCAAATTAATCTCGTTTTTCTATTATTGTTATTATGGTTAAAATCTAGCCGGCCTCGAGGTGAGCCTCTTTTGTTTTCTCGTCCGCGGATGGACGCGATTATTATGGGGAGAAATTGTGCGGTGGCCGTCGTGAAAGTGCCGAGGATTGCGAATTACAAATTCCAAATGGACGATTCTAAGTTTCATTTCGCGTTCGTTGCTCCTTCGCTCCTTTAAAGTCGGACCGTCAAGCGGTTATGAATATATGGTACGCGCATGAAAGTGAAAACTCTACTTGTAATTATCTTTTTTTTTTATTTTTCTTAACCAATTGTTTTTATTTCAAAATTGTAATAAATGTCCAGGGCAAGCCCAAGGCATGATGCAAATGATGCACAGCATTAGGGCGCCTTATAAGATTTTCTTTGAAATAAAATGTGTGCTGTTTTTTATGAACAATTTTGCAACTAAATAAATATCGAATCGATGCATGTTGCATATGACACATGGCACATGGCGTCGGGATAGTTTTTCCCACTTGGCTGAACAAATTCTAAAAAATCCACCACAGCAGAATATTGATGAGTTGGATTTTACCACTTCTGCGCGAAATTATTGTAAATTTAATCGTTGCGCGAATAAACAAATATTGTTTCGGAGGGGAACACCATGGAATAGAATGGTTATTATACCCTGCGTTCAACATTGTTTGATAGGCATTTGAATTTGGGGCGTTGTTTTTCATATTGCAATGTTGGTACCTTCGTGCGAGAGTGTTAAATCGATCATTAGTGCCCGCAGAATTAACTGTCAGTGCGATCGTGTGTGCTTTATAGATATTTAGTTTTACGTTCACGTTTTATACCATCTCATCTTACTGTAGATATTTTATTGGTAAGTTAAAAAATAACCACATTAACACATGCAAATCTTAATTATGAAATGTGATTTTAGGTTAAGAATGTCGTTCGAAGATCACCACAACAGGTTTATCCTTGAAGCATATTTTCGAACAGGGACACGCAACGCAGAAGGGAGTTGGAATTATTCCTATCAAAATTGCGAGGAACAATTTCATGAGCAGTTTCCTGATGTTGAGTTTGGTCACAATTACTTTGTGCAACATGTTCGCCGTATTGTTACCAGATTCCATGAAACCGGCAGCGTTTCCAAAGGGAAATCTACAGGCCGGCCTACTGTCCTTACGGAAGCAGTCGTTGAAGATATTCAACAAAGACTAGATGTGAGTCCGAAGAAATCGCTCCGATGTTTGTCTGCTCAGAGAAATTTATCGCTCGGTACATGTCAGAAGGCTTGAAAAAAAGTTTTACATTTACATCCGTACAAGGTAACTGCAACTCAATAGTTGCTGCACCTGATTATCCTCGCCGAATCCAGTATTGCAATTGGTTTAAGAAGTTCCTGAATGATGACGATTTGTTAGATTTAACGTTCTACAGCAGTGATGGGGAAACTACGGCCCGCGGAAAGGTTTAATCCGGCCCGTTTAAGAGTGCCGTCATGAGAATGTTTGAACGCGTTCTTACTTCGTAATGTGACGACCTGAATAAAAACTACCTGCGGCGATATTCAAAACAATAGTATTCTGGACAAATCCATCCGACCTAAACAGATGACTCATCTTCGCTCGAAACTTCCGGACACTCTCGCAGGTGGGTATAAATACAAGCGAGGCCGTCCGAAGATCAGTTAGTTAGCGACTTAGTCAATCATCTGCAACGACCCGCTGTGACTCGAGTAATTGTTTGTGTAATCCCCCAAACTCCCAGTGCCTCAACAAACTCCCGCGTAAGAGCATTAGTTAGCAGTAAGCTTTCGTCAATTGCGTTTCTGTGTATTGTTCTCCGTAGTAGGTAACGTCTAAAATGGATGTTAAAAAAAGAAAAGTGGATTCAGAATGTCGAGTTTTTAAAGAAGAATGGACGTGGAAATATTTCTTCACTTTATTTAAAGAAAAACCTGTGTGCTTACTTTGCAATACAACTGTTGCAGTTTTAAAAGAATATAACATTCAACGCCATTTCAAGAGCAAACATGAAAACCACTCCTACTCATCGTTAAGTGAAGAGGTGAAAAAAATTAAATCGAAAGATTTAATAAAAAATTTATCAAGTCATCAACAATTATTTCAGAGAGCTAATCATTCTCAAAGATGCGCTACGAAAGCCAGTTATGTGTTGGCTTATAATATTGCTAAATCTAATAAAGCATTTTCAGATGGTGAATTTATAAAGCAGTGCATTATAGATGTGTGCGATATTATGTGCCCTGACAAGAAAAAGGATTTTCAGTCACTGTCTTTCTCAAGAAGAACAATCACCGAGAGAATTGAAAATATTGATAAAAATCTAATTTCACAACTGGCTACAAAAACTCAAAAATTTATTTTTTATTCAATTACCATGGATGAAAGTACAGATATCAGCGATACTGCGCAGTTACTCATATTTGTAAGAGGAATCAACGCCCACTTTGAAATTACAGAAGAACTTGCAGGGCTGCAGTCAATGAAAGGAACAACGACTGGTGCCGATATATTTTGTGAATTTGAAAATTGCATCGATAAACTTCGTTTACCTATTGACAAGCCATGTAATGTAACTACAGATGGTGCTCCTAATATGGTTGGAATCAATGGCGGCTCGTCAGGGGAGGCAGGTGAGGCATTGCCTCACCATTAATTTTCTATATTATAAAAATATAAATTGATTCAATAAATTTCTTCCGTGTTGGCTTTAATATTGATAATTAATAACTATACAGTAATTATAAATTGTAGTGTTGACGGAATGTTCACGATTTTGTATGATTAGAATTAGCGCGCCCACACAGATCGGATTTGAGGCAAATGTAAAGCAGCGCGATCGGAATTTATGCAACTTAATATGCCTCCATACCGTTTACATATATCGCATTCGTTGTAATGTCCAGATTTATTTCGATATGGGAGGCGAGCCTCAGAGGCTTCTCTTTGGTCGGAAATCACCCGCGTGATAAAGAGAGCAGTCGCAGCGCTCGCCATAATCAGCTGTGTTAAGGCCAGTGTTGCCAAGTCAGCGGAAAATCGCTAGATCTGGCGGATTTTGAATCCGAATTGCGGAATAATGTTCGTTTTAGCGGCTGGAGGATTTGCTAGCGGAATTGTGTTGAATCAATAAGGAAACTAGCGCAATTCAATTTAAATTTAAACTTTATTTTCAAAACATCTATTTTTCAAGCAGAAACTTAAAAAAATTCATAACTAACGGAAAAATGAACACATTTTCAAAAATTAAAGCTATTTTTAAAGGTAGATGTTCTGTGAATATGCTAAAATATTTAAAGAACTTTTCTCATGTCAAAACTTTTTTTTTTATTTTTGTTTTGTTTGTGTTCAACAACTTAAAACATTAATTTTCAAAAAATCATAACTTACGGAAAAAGTTACACATTTAAAAAATATAAAGTTAGTTTTAAGGGGAGATGTTCAAGTGTTCAACAACTTTAAATATTAATTTTCAAAAATTGATTTGTTTTGTTTAAGTGTTCAACTACCTAAAATTTTAATCTACAAAAATTCATAACTCACGCAAAAATAAACAAAATTCTAAGTTAATTTTAAAGGTTAATGTATTATGATTGCATTAAAGTTTTGAAGAAATTTAATCATGTCAGTATTATTTATTTTTTCTTTGTTCAAATATTCGAGAAACAAAAAAATCATTTTTAAAATTTCAAAACTGACGCAAAAATGGACACATTTCCAAAAATCTAAGTTGATTCTAAAGGCAGATGTTTTGTGAATATACTTATTAAAATTTTTGAGAAATTCTATCATATCAATATTTTTTTAAAAATCACCCAAAAATGAACACATTTTCAAAACTCAAAGTTAATTTTAAAGGTAGTCGTTCTGTGGATATATTAAAATATTTGTGGAACTCAATTTTGTTTTCGATTTTTGTTTTGTTTAAGTGTTTGATAACTTAAAATATTAATCTACAAAAATTCATAACTCACGCAAAAATAGACGAATTTTTAAAACTCAAACTTAATTTTAAGGGTAACTGTATTATGATTGCATTTGACTTTTTAAGGAATTCAATCATATCAGTATTATTTTTTTTCTATTTTTTTGTTCAAATATTCGACAAACTTAAAAAAACACATTTTTGAAAATTTATAACGCACACATTTTCAAAAATCTAAGATAATTCTAAAGGCAGATGTTTCGTGAATTGATAATTTTCAAAAATTCATAACCCGGAAATGAACAGCTTTTTAAAAATCAAAGTTATGAAGGTATTTAGCCGTTCTGTCTATTTATTAAAATATTTATGGAACTCAATTTTGCTTTCGATTTTTATTTTGTTTGAGTGTTCAGCAAGTTAAAACATTCACAATTCATAACTTAAGGAAAAAGTGACACATTCTCAAAAATTAAAGCTAGTTTGAAAGGGAGATGTTTTGTGAATATATTAAAAATAGATTTTTTTTAGTCTTCAACAACTTAAAATGTTAATTTTCAAAAATTCATAATTCACGCAGAAATTGACTAATTTAAAAAGATTAAAGTATTTAAATAAATGCAATATGATTGCATTAGAGTTTTTAAAGAATTCAATCATATCGATATCTTTTTTATTCTATTTTTTCTTTGGTCAAATATTCGACCAGTTAAAAAAATCATTTTTAAAAATTTATAGATCACGCAGAAATTGACACATTTTCAAAAATCAAAGTTTAAGTTAAAGGTAGATGATTTGTGAATATACTAAAAACTTTGAGGAATTCCATTATATAAGAATTTATTTTCTTTAGATTTTGTTTGTTTACTTGTTCGAAAACTCAAAACATTAATTTTCAAAAATTTATAACTCGGAGAAATTGGCAGACTTTAAAAAATTCAAGTTAGTTTTAAAGATAGTACAGTTTTTAAAAAAATGTTGTGAAATTCTATTATATCACTATTCATTTTTTTACATTTTTTTTTTTGTTCGTCTTTAACAATTGAAAATATTAATTTTCAAAAATTCATAACTCACGCAAAAATGGAGTCAGTTTTAAAAATCAAAGTTAATTTTAAAGGTAACTGTATTATCATTACATCAGAGTTTTTAAGGAATTCAATCATATCGATATGATTTTTCTTCTAGTTTTTCCTTGTTTAAATATTCGACAATTTAAAAAACGCATTTTTAAAAATTCATAACTCACGCAGAAATTTACACATTTTCAAAAATCAAAGTTCATATTAAAGGTAATTCCATCATATAAGTTTTTTTAAAGATTTGTTCAATTGTTCGACAACTTAAAACATTAATTTTCAAAAATTCATAACTCGGGGAGAAATTGGCAAATTTTCAAAAATTTAAGTTAGTTTTAACGGTAGGGGTTTCGTGAAGATTTTAAAATTTAAGTAGAATTCTATTATATCACCATTTATTTTTTTGTTCGTCTTCTACTACTAAAAATATTAATTTTCAAAGATTCATTCAAATTGTTAATAAATTCAATCATATCTGTATTTATTTTTCTTCGGATTATTTCATTGTTCTACCTAATATTCAACCTTAATTCGTACGCAAAACGTTTAATTCAACTGTTAAAATATAAGATAGATTTATTTCTTACTTCATATTTTCATAATTTCTGGCGGAATTCTAGTGCAATTAGGTTGCCTAGCTGGCGGAAATATTATGTGATCAGATGGCAATGCAAACATTTAAACAGCAAATGACTTAAAATTACGTTTTCCTAACAACAAAATAGAGCGTATACCCTACTGTTAAGGTAGCTTCACAACCCAGGAACGGTAACGAGAACGGGAACGGGAACGAAAATGTACCTAGCTTGTCGTTCCCTTTGCCGAAAATTAGTTATTAGTTGTGTAAACAAAATGTACTTAATGTTTTAAGTACAGCTCGGACAATTGAAATCGAAACGTATAATAATATAGGAAAGATGTGTAGATAATATTAAATCTGTGCCTCACCAAACTAAAAGTTGACGAGCCGCCACTGGTTGGAATCAATCAAGGATTTGTTGGGAAATTTCATTCTAAGTATCCGGAAAATGATGTTGTTTTTTTGCATTGCCTTATACATCAGGATGCTCTCTGTAAATCGGCTTTAGATATTGACCATATACTTAATATTGTTGTAAAACTAGTAAATATGATTCGTTCCAGAGGATTATTACATCGCCAGTTTCAACAGTTTTTGGAGTCCGTACATGCTGAGGATTCCGATATCCTGTATTATTCAAAAGTTCGTTGGTTAAGTGCTGGAAAAGTATTTGAAAGAATTTGGGATTTAAAAGACGATATTGTGAATTTTCTTCTTGATAAAGACATTTTTCCGCTACCGACGTCGTAAATAAACATTGCATCCATGGTTACAGGTACCGTAAGTGGCTGATAACATTCGTGGTGTTTGTTGTCCTTGACGACGGAACTTAATTTTTACTTACGGACCTAGGAAAATAATAAACAGAAACGTAACCCTCCAACATATAGGCGAGCAACACATTTTCGTCTATACCTATAACATCGGCATCCTTTTTACATAACCACTGCTTAAAAGAGTCGTAACAGGGCACATACCTTTTTCGATTTTGTCGGTAACGGGTTCTAACACGCAATATTCGCAGCTTCATTTGCATCCATACCCGCAAAAACTGTCACTGGATTGACACAAACAAACAAAATTCGACATTGTTTTCTCGGTTGCCGGGTTGCCGTAGGACGCATAGGTGACTATAAAAATTCGAATCCCAAATGTTACAAGCCGTATTTTAGAATATTTTCTGATCTATTTTAAGTATTATATTTCCGGTAGCGTAAAAAAAATAATAAGCAACACGGAACGTAATGACAATTAACATTTTCGGCAGGCGACGAGCCTCGGCTCCGCCTCGGCTCGTATTCGTCTACCTCGAATGTTAATACGTCCTTACGTTCCTTGTTGCTTAAATAACTATTATAATCAATTTGACGTCTTAGAAAACGAAACGTGGCTTTCTGATTTCGCTTTTTTCACAGACCTCCTCGTACACATGAATAAACTTAATCTCAAATTGCAAGGAAAAAATCAGTTTCTTCACGATATTTGGCAATACCTGAAAAGTTTCAAATTACAGTTATTATTATTTGCTAATCAGATCTCTAAATCTGATTTTTCTAATTTTCCAAGAATACAATCTTTAAAATTCACTATATCAAACAATAAGATTAAAAACTACGAAATTAATTTGAGAAAACTATCTACAGAATTTGAAAGGAGATTTCAGGACTTTAGAAAAATGGAACCAGAGTTTAGTATTTTTGCGACCCCATTCAATGTTAATTACGAAGAAGTTGATGCAAAATTTCAACTTGAGTTAATAGAACTGAACTGTAATACTCTCCTGAAACAAACTTTTCATACAGTACCATTACTAGAATTTTATAAAAATTTAAGTCCAGATAATTTCCCAAATCTAATTACTCATGCAATGAAGATAATGACAATGTTCGGCTCATCTTATATATGCGAACAAATCTTTTCAACAATGAAGCTTAGGAAAACTTCTTTAAGAAACAGAATTACAGATGAGCACCTTTCATCAGTTTTAAGAATTTCTGCTTCGCAAATGGAACCGGACCATGATGAAATTTTGATGAAATAGTCTCAATTTCATTTTTCTCATGCACCATCAACCAGTAATGACACCAGAAAATAAAGTGATAATACTTCACATCAAGAACTACACTAAATTCATTTTATATTTTGTGCTTATAGTTTTGTTACCTTTTGCTTTTTTACTATTAAAATAATAAGTGTATGTAATAATATACCGGGTGACCCAGGGATCTGTAAAACCCCCATAACTTATTTACCATTTGAGATATCGACTTCTATTTTTCTTGAACTGGTACCCACACCCAATCTGGATATTTTAAAAATATGTATGTTTTTGTACAGGGTGTCCCAATATTCATAACAGAACAAAGTTATGTTTTTTTAAATGGAACACCCTATATTATATACTTTATTTTCAACCCTCTTGAGAAGCTGATAAAAATAGTATAAGATAGTATGGGTCTATTATAGACGATTGGTTAGTTATGGGCAAATTTGTGGCAAAAACAAGGACACATTGAAAAAATTGCAGAAGCGCTTCTAGCAAAGCTAGCGTCATTTTTTATACACTAAAGAATTTTCTACAGCATGAAGAATATTACAAATCGGCTTTGGTTCTTTTTTGTTCATACTGCTATATAGGGTCTCAACATACGCAAAATAATGGATAACTATTTTTTTTTCAAATGGAACACCCTATATATCTTGTCACCAATGCATGAAATTTTTAATAAGCTTTCTAATGATGTACAATTTGTATAATGAAATATTAAGGATTCTTGAGATTAATACATAAAAACATTTTTCTTTTGTTACCTCCTGCTCTATTTTGGATTTTCAGCCAAAACTATGCATTTTCTGAAAAAATTATGTGAGACCTAAGTTGTAGAGCGGAAAATTTTTGATCGATATTGGTCTTTAGACTTCTTCAATAATGCGTGCATTGCCCGCCAGAGTGCCCAAAATCGTGACCATATATGCATTTTAGCGTTTTTCTCAAATGTTTTGTTAATTAATTGCACTATACTTTATTTTCCACGTCCTCTAGCAGAAAAACGGGTAATTATAGAATTATTCAAATGACCTACATATATTGAAAATATTCCGCTCTACAACTCTTAAAAGAAGCAATTTTTGCCCGAAATGCATAGTTTTCGCTAAAAATGCTAAAAACCATTGAAAAACGCAAAAATTGATACATTTTCAATTTACATTTTTAGGGAAAACTATGCATTTTTGCAAAAATTGCTTCTATTAAGAGTTGTAGAGGGGAAGATTTTCAATCGATATGGACCATTTTAATTTCCCTATAATTTTCCGTTTTTAGCTAGAGGGTGTGGAAAATAAAATATAGTGCAATTTATTAATAAAAAATTTAAAAAGAAAACGCTAAAATGTATATACGTTCACGATTTTGCGCGCTCTGGCGAGCAATACACTCATTATCTTAAAAGTTGAAAGACAAATATCGATAGAAAATTTTTCGATCTACAGCTTTGGTCTCTTATAATTTTTTCTAAAAATGCATAGTTTTGGCTAAAAATCTAAAAATCAGCAGAAGGTAGAAAAGAAATATGTTTCTATTGATAAATCTCAAGAATCCTTAATATTTTGTCATACAAACTGTATATCATTGGAAAGCTTATTAAAAATGCCATAGATTGGTGGCAACTTATATAGGGTGTTCCATTTGAAAAAAATAGTTATCCATTGTTTTGCGTATGTTGACACCCTGTATAGCACTATGAATAAAAGAGAACCAAAGCCGATGTACATTATTCTTTATGATGTGGGAAATTTTCTAGTGTATAAATAATGATGCTATCTTTGCTAGGAATGTTTCTGCAATGTTTTCAAGGTGTATATGTTTTTGCCACAAATTTGCCCATAACTAACCAACCGTTTATAATAGACCCATACTATCATACTATTTTTATCAGCTTCTCAAGAGGGTTGAAAATAAAGTATAAAATATAGGGTGTTCCATTTAAAAAAACATAACTTTGTTCTGTTATGTATGCTGGGACACCCTGTACAAAAACATACATATTTTGAAAATATGCAGAATAAGTGTGGGTACCAGTTCAAGAAAACTAGAAGTCGATATCTTAAATAGCAAATAAGTTATGGGGCTTTTACAGATCCCTGGGTCACCCGGTATGTATATGTTTATAGAACACATAAATTAGTTAACTTTTAAGCATTATTCTTTGGCCCGCTACGATTGTCTAGTTATTACAAATGGCCCGTCTTAAAAAAAGTTTCCCCACCACTGTTCTACAGTGACGAAGCTTGGTTTCACCTTAGCGGCTATGTGAACTCGCAAAACCATAGAGTGTGGGCTGCAGAAAAACCCCATATATTTGTTCAGGTTCCGTTACGTCCTCAGAAGGTTGGTGTATGGCTGGCAATGTTCCGAAGGAGAATCTATGGCCCTATTTTTTTTTAATGACAATATTAACGCAGCTCGCTATCGGGAATTACTCTTGAATCCTTTTATCGAACAACTTCATGATGATGAATTGCAGCAAGGATACTTTCAGCAGGACGGAGCTACTACGCATACTGCAAATACAACGTTACATCACCTGCGGCAGTTCTTCGGAGATAGGTTAATTAGCAAAGATCTATGGCCACCTCGCTCACCAGATTTGACACCGCTGGACTATTTTATGTTCGGATATTTAAAAAATAAAGTGTATACTGATCGACTCCACACTTTACAAGAACTGCGGAATACAATAACAGAAGCGGTGCACAATGTTACACCAGAAATTTTACAAAATGTCTTCAACAACATGAAACGCCGGGTAAATTTGTGTTTGGATTAAAATGGGCAACACTTTGAACATCTGTTATAGTTTAATAATAATAATAATAATAATAATAATACGTTTATATACAGAAAAATAAATTCAAAATAAATTCCCTTTGAACATCTGTTATAGTTTAATACAAAATAAATTCCCTAATAGTCCTGCCACTAGTAAGTACCAACATTAAAAGTTTTTTAGGAGCGGGAAATTCAAACGGCTATCAAACAATAACGAACACACGGTATTATGAGACGACAGGAAAAGTGTTTTTTCCAAGCTTCGAAAATTACTTTTTTACACTCAATTTAAAAAGTAGAAACGTTTGCATCACTTATGAGGAAAGAAAATACCTTCACCGTGAACAACTCAAACAAGAGGAACCCGCGCCAGCCCCGTCATAAGGACAGATCCGGCCTTTCGCCGCCTTCAGCTGCCTCCTGTGAGCATCCTCTACCTCGAAGCACCGCGAAAGCGCGTTACGCTTTACTGCACGCTAAATCTACATATTTCTGTTAATAAAACTACTTTATGAATAATTCGTCTCTTACTCTGAGCCAGTATTGCCAGATTGGGGTTTTTTCCCCAAAATTTGAGTAAATTATCGTTTTGGTGTGTATTTTAGGGAATTTCAATCAATGGAGTATTTTTTGGGGTGGGTATTTTATATGAGGAGTATTTTTGAGGAATTTAATGAACACGTTATTACATGTGATAGAAATCATCATTACCAATAGTGCACAACCATAAAGAAGTCAGTAATTTTCCTCAGCAAAGAGGAAAAACCTGTGACATCATTTATGGAAGTTGTCTTAGGGATTCTATTATTGCCGTTTTCGTCATTTTGTGACCCCCAATGAGATACTGCACTTTAATTTAAAAAATATGTACGTGCGCCGAAAAGAAGATGAACATTTTGCGGATGAAGATAAATAATAAATTTTATTAAATTCTATATTTATACTACTTTAATTTTGTGTATAAGTTTCTAATAAATCCACTGTATTTACGTTTTATTTTCAAATTTTTTTATTTTGAGCGCCGGCGTAATTTTGTGGGGTTTTTATGAAATATTTCGGGAAAACTAAAAATTAGTACTGGCAACACTTTTTGCCCGTAAATAAATGTTTATTATTATATTAAATAATCAATCTTTTTGTATGCATTTTGTATCGTTAGGCCTGGATTTTGATTTTTTTTACCTATATTTTAGATTTTTGACCTGCAAACCATTTGATTATTCTCTTATTAATTAATTAACAATTGTAAAACACTCGTTTATGTTCCAATGATTGGAGGATGGGATAGGGCCCACCCACCGCCCTTCGTTTCCACTTAAACCTGACAAAGAAAACACTGTTTGATTAAAGAAATTTCTTCGTTAAATCACTGAAGTTTTAAAACGTGCTAAACTAACAATGAAGAAGGTTTCCGGGTTGAGTTAAAGTGGAGACTAAGGGTGGTGGGTGGTCCCTATCCCACTCTCCAACCTGTTAAGCACGCTCCAAAGTTCTTACAAATAAATCTTTTTTTCGAAGCAACGATAAACCATTTGATTCTTCTCTTATCAATTAACAACTGTAAAACCCACGTTTGTGTCCCAAGAATTGAAAGATAGGATAAGGACCACCCACCGCCGGCGTAATTTTGTGAGGTTTTTATTAAATATTTGGGGAAAGCTAAAAATTTCTACTTGCCCGTAAATAAACTATTATTATTATGTTAAATAATCAATCTTTTTATTTGCATTTTTTATCGTAAGGCCTGGGTTTTGATTTTTTTTGACCTATATTTTTTACCTGCA
Organism: Ocypus olens; assembly: GCA_910593695.2. Taxonomy (NCBI): domain Eukaryota; kingdom Metazoa; phylum Arthropoda; class Insecta; order Coleoptera; family Staphylinidae; genus Ocypus; species Ocypus olens. The sequence goes on along the minus strand of OU343063.1, from coordinate 31,826,654 downwards.
GTAGCGTTTTTTTAAGTAAAATTTCTGATCTTTTAAACTAATTTTTCTTCATTTTCGATTTGTTTGTTAAAATTTTCCTTTTTTTTGTCGACATTTTTTATTTTTAGTCCCGAATTTTTGATTTTTGGCCCTATATTTCAACCTGAATGATTCATTTTATGCGCGATTTTTTTGCCGGAATTTTCGAGTTTTTGATTTTTTATCCTTTATCGTTTTTTAAACATTTTCGCGTTTTTAGTTGGCAATTTATTTTGAGCCAGAGGTATTTTTGGGACTGAAAAGGCAAATTATTTTTCGTTTGCTTGATTTTTCAATTTTTTGGTCTGTATATTTTCATGTTTTAGACCAGGATTTTTTCTTTACTTATATTTTAGATTTCTTTGTTCTAATTTTTAGAATTTTTTGTCTGCATTTTAGTTTTTTTATCTTGTTTATTAATTTTAACGAGCGAATTTTTAATTGGTCTACACTTTAATTGGTTTTAACATGAATTGTTCATTTTTATAGGCGATTTTTTATTTTCGAGTTTTTGTACTAAGTTTGCCCTTCATTTTAGATTTTTTTAACCTGAATTATTGTTTTTATGGACAAATTTTTTTAATTACTTTCGAGTTTAGTGTTTCGGCAATTTATTTTGAGACAAAATTATTTTTGGGGCTGAAAATGGCAAATTATTTTTTTTTGCTTGAATTTTCAATTTTTTAGTTCGTCTTTTTTATTTTTTACATCAGGACATTTGATTGTTTGCCCATATTTTAGATGTTTGGTCTGTGTTTTTCATTTCTTTGTTCCAAATTTTCAAGTTTGTGACTTATAAACCAAAATTTTCGAATATTAAGTTGAAATTTTCGTTTTTTTTGAATGCTTTTGGCATCTAAACCAAAATTTTCGAATGTTTAGTTGAAATTTTCTCTTTTTTTGACTGCTTTTTTTATTTTTGCCAAGAGTTCCATTTTTTTTTACTAATGTTGTGTATAAGTTTCTAATAAATCCACTGTATTTACGTTTTATTATCAAATTTTATTATTTTGAGCGGCGGCGTAATTTTGTGGGGTTTTAATGAAATATTTCGGGAAAACTAAAAATTAGTACTGGCAACACTTTTTGCCCGTAAATAAATGTTTATTATTATATTAAATAATCAATCTTTTTGTATGCATTTTGTATCGTTAGGCCTGGATTTTGATTTTTTTTTAACCTATATTTTAGATTTTTGACCTGCAAACCATTTGATTATTCTCTTATTAATTAATTAACAATTGTAAAACACTCGTTTATGTTTTAATGATTGGAGGATGGGATGGGGCCCGCCCACCGCCCTTCGTTTCCACTTAAACCTGACAAAGAAAACACTGTTTGATTAAAGAAATTTCTTCGTCAAATCACTGAAGTTTTAAAACGTGCAAAACCAACAATGAAGAAGGTTTCCGGGTTGAGTTAAAGTGGAGACTAAGGGTGGTGGGTGGTCCCTATCCCACTCTCCAACCTGTTAAGCACGCCCCAAAGTTCTTACAAACAAATCCTTTTTTCGAAGCAACGATAAACCATTTGATTCTTCTCTAATCAATTAACAATTGTAACCCACGTTTGTGTCCCAAGAATTGAAAGATAGGATAAGGACCACCCACCGCCGGCGTAATTTTGTGAGGTTTTTATTAAATATTTTGGGGAAAACTAAAAATTTCTACTTGCCCGTAAATAAACTATTATTATTATGTTAAATAATCAATCTTTAAATTTGCATTTTTTATCGTAAGGCCTGGATTTTGATTTTTTTTGACCTATATTTTTGACCTGCAGTATCGTTTTTTTAAGTAAAATTTCTGACCTTTTAAACTAATTTTTCTTCATTTTCGATTTATTTGTTAAAATTTTCGATTTTTTTGGTCGACATTTTTTTTATTTTTAGGCCCGAATTTTTGATTTTTGGTCCTATATTTCAACCTGAATTATTCATTTTTATGCGCGACTTTTTTGCCGGTATTTACGAGTTTTTGATTTTTTATCCTTTTTATCCATTTTCGCGTTTTTAGTTGGCAATTTATTTTGAGCCAGAGGTATTTTTGGGACTGAAAAGGCAAATTATTATTCGTTTGCTTGATTTTTCAATTTTTTGGTCTGTATATTTTCATGTTTTAGACCAGGATTTTTTCTTTGCTTATATTTTAGATTTCTTTGTTCTAATTTTTAGAATTTTTTGTCTGCATTTTTATATTTTTTTAGCTTTTTTATCTTGTTTATTAATTTTAACGAGCGAATTTTTCATTGGTCTACACTTTAAATTTTTAACATGAATTGTTGATTTTTATAGGCGATTTTTATTTTCGAGTTTTTGTACCAACATTGCCCTTCATTTTAGATTTTTTTAAATTGAATTATTGTTTTTATGGGCGAATTTTTTAGAGTTTAGAGTTTCGGCAATTTATTTTGAGATAAAGTTATTTTTGGGGCTGAAAATGGCAAATTATTTTTCTGTTGCTTGAATTTTCAATTTTTTAGTCCGCCTTTTTTATTTTTTACATCAGGACATTTGATTGTTTGCCTATAATTTAGATGTTTGGTCTGTGTTTTTCATTTCTTTGTTCCAAATTTTGAAGTTTTTGACTTATAAACCAAAATTTTCGAATATTAAGTTGAAATTTTCTTTTTTTTGGGTGTGCATTTCTTATTTTTGCCGAGAGTTTACGATTTTTCGTCTAAATTTTCGAATTTTTGCCTATATTCTTAGTTTTTTTTTTACCTTGATTATTCATTTTAGCAGCGAATTTTTGATTGGTCTATACTTTAGATTTTTAACCTGAATTGTTGATTTTTGTGTGCAAAAATTTGGTACTTTCGAGTTTTTTTGACCAAATTTTTGATTTTTTGCCCTTCATTTTAACCTGAATTATTGTTTTTATGGGTGATTTTTTTAAATTATTTTTGAGTTTTGAGTTTCGGCAATTTACTTGAGGTAAAGAGTTATTTTTGGGGCTGAAAATGGCAAATTATTTTTCTTGTGCGTGAAATTTTAATTTTTAGCCTGCACTTTTATTTTCTTGGCCTATATTTTAGATGTTTTTGGCATCTAAACCAAAATTTTCGAATGTTTAGTTGAAATTTTCTCTTTTTTTGACTGCTTTTTTTATTTTTGCCAAGAGTTCCATTTTTTTTACTAATGTTGTGTATAAGTTTCTAATAAATCCACTGTATTTACGTTTTATTTTCAAATTTTATTATTTTGGGCGGCGGCGTAATTTTGTGGGGTTTTTATGAAATATTTCGGGAAAACTAAAAATTAGTACTGGCAACACTCTGCCCGTAAATAAATGTTTATTATTATATTAAATAATCAATCTTTTTATTTGCATTTTATATCGTAAGGCCTGGATTTTGATTTTTTTTGACCTATATTTTTGACCTGCAGTATCGTTTTTTAAGTAAAATTTCTGATCTTTTAAACTAATTTTTCTTCATTTTCGATTTGTTTGTTAAAATTTTCGATTTTTTTGGTCGACTTTTTTTTTTATTTTTAGGCCCGAATTTTTGATTTTTGGTCCTATATTTCAACCTGAATTATTCATTTTTATGCGCGACTTTTTTGCCGGTATTTTCGAGTTTTTGATTTTTTATCCTTTATCGTTTTTTAAACATTTTCGCGTTTCTAGTTGGCAATTTATTTTGAGCCAGAGGTATTTTTGGGACTGAAAAGGCAAATTATTTTTCGTTTGCTTGATTTTTTAATTTTTTGGTCTGTATATTTTCATGTTTTAGACCAGGATTTTTTCTTTGCTTATATTTTAGATTTCTTTGTTCTAATTTTTAGAATTTTTTGTCTGCATTTTAGTTTTTTTATCTTGTTTATTAATTTTAACGAGCGAATTTTTAATTGGTCTACACTTTAATTGGTTTTAACATGAATTGTTCATTTTTATAGGGGATTTTTTATTTTCGAGTTTTTGTACTAAGTTAGATTTTTTTAGATTTTTTTAACATGAATTATTGTTTTTATGGACAAATTTTTTTAATTACTTTCGAGTTTAGAGTTTCGTCAATTTATTTTGAGATAAAGTTATTTTTGGGGCTAAAAATGGCAAATTATTTTTCTTTTGCTTGAATTTTCAATTTTTTAGTCTGCCTTTTTACTTTCTCCGTTACGAAGTACGAGAAAGTATTGTGATCGTGATTTTTTTTCAAAAATTTTTTTTACGGAAATATCCGTTTTGGGGTCCCTAGATTTCAACAATTTCTGGAAAAAAAAAATTGTGTGTGCTTTTTTTATTTTTAGCCCCAAATTTTCGGTATTTGGTCTAAATTTTGTTTTTTTTGTCGTATATTTTAAATTTTCCAATTTTCAATTTTAGTTTCTGTTCGGAAACTTACTTTGAGCTACAGGGTTATTTTGAGGGTGAAAATGGCAAACAATTTTTTCTTTGCTTGAATTTTTTTTATCTGCATTTTTAGATCTCTGGCCAGTAATTTCTTTTTTTTTCAAAGTTTTGATTTTTGATCTAAATATTCTTTATTCTGGCCTGCTTTTTTTAATTTTTTTTATCCCAAATTTTCAGTATTTGGTCTATTTTTTTGTTTTCTTGGCCCATATGTTAGATTTTTTTATTTTCAATTTGAGTTTCTGTTCAGAAACTTACTCTGAGCTACAGGGTTATTTTGAAGGTAAACGGCAAACTATTTTTCGTTTACTTGAATTTTTTTATCTGCATTTTTGGATCTCTGGCCTGTAACTTCGTTTTCTATTCCAAATTTTTGATTTTTGACCTAAATATTCTTTATTTTGGCTTGAGAATTTAGGTTGCGTGTTAAAAGTTTCGATTTTTTGGTCTGTATTTTTGATATTTAGGTCCAAATTGTTGGTTTAAGTTTTAGCTTTTTTGTGTTATACTCGTATTTTAAATTTTCTAATCTGAATTATTGATTTTGATGCGCGATTTTTTTGCCAGTATTTTCGAGTTTTTTGGTCGGTTTTTGATTGTTTGCCCTTTACTTTTTAACCTGAATTATTGTTTTTTATTTTATTTTTTTGCATTATTTTCGAGTTTCTGGTCGGAAACTTATTTTGAGCCAAAGAATTATTTTAGAGCTAGCTAAATATTTTTTCTTTTACTTGAATTTACAATATTTTGGTGTGCATTTTTTTGGTCCATATTTTAGATCTTTACCTTTACCTGTTTTCGCCTCAATTTATTCCAAGTTTTTAATTTGTTTTGCTTAAATAATCTTTATTTTGGACAACATTTTCGATGTGTTTGTTGAAATTTTCGATGTTTTAGTTTGCGTTTTTTTTTGTGTTTAGGCCATGGCTTTCGATATTTGGATTTTTTTGGGCCTATGTTTTAGTTTTATTGTTTAATTTTTGATTTCTATCAGCGAATTTTTGATTGGCGAATATTTTAGATTTTTAACCTAAAGCAGCGATTTTTTAATGTTTTGCCAGTATTTTCAAGGTTTTGGTCTAATCGTCAAATCGGAGAAAGTAACATGATGGCCACATCACCATTTTTACTTTCTCCGTTACGAAGTACGAGAAAGTATTGTGATCGTGATTTTTTTTTCAAATTTTTTTTTTACGGAAATATCCGTTTTGGGGTCCCTAGATGCCATTTCAACAATTTCTGGATTTTTTTGTGTCTGTGTGTGTGTGTCTGTGCGCGCTATATCTCAAAAACTAATGGCAGACATTTTGAGATGGAAATCCCCCAGATTTGAATTTTTTGCACCCTAAAATCCATCAGATTTGAATTTTTCGCCCTAAAATCCCCCAGATTTGAATTTTCCACACCAAAATCCTCTAGATTTTGGCTAGGTTGGCACCACATTTACTTCCGGGATCACTTCCTGTCCCCGTATCCGCTAACTCTCTCTACTCTTGAAATCAGTTACCTTCAATTGTCAAATTGACGAAAACCTTCCCGCGGAGGCAGTTCCGCGCCAGCATCGCATGAACACGACATCGTTTGACATGGCTGTTGCGTGTTGTTCTACAAAGTGTAATGTGATGTCAAAAGAGCACAAGCAGCATCCTTATAAGTCGCATTGACTGTCGAAGTTTCTTCTTCCTCACTGTCACTAGCTACATTGCCGCCATGTTGACTTTGGATTAGACTCACTATTCGTTGCATTCTTCATTGATATCAACTCTTGCCCACTCCTCTAGACAACCTTCTCCAGCATCCTCACGACCTTATGTATTATGTTATGGATAGTTTTCGACGAAACCGAACAAATTGAAAACCGAACAGGCTACAGCCCCAATTAGTTCGGATTGGAGGGGTTTCACTGTAATTTCATTCAAACCGAGCGTGGAATTGTGAAAAAATACAATAATTTCGCTGACTTGAAAAAAATGTGCTATCGACTAAAAATTTCACATATCCATTCAAAGTTTATTCGAAAAAAGTAGCAGAGCGCCGTCTACCCTAGGGCTGCCCTGTGATTGCCATTTTAAAGAAGAAATTGACTGTTTATACATCACTAGATTTTGAGATAATTTACCACATAATAATAGATGCGATAACAGAAAATCGATAATTAATGGGGTAGCTTGACATTACAACAATGTTTTGCATTGTCATAATCGATAACAGAAAAACGGTAATTAGGTGAGTACCTTTTAAGGTTATAAAAACATGATGTTCATGACGTTACGTCACTGTCATTAAGTTTTAATTTTTACAATTACTCTTGTAGCAAACCAAACTATTCAGCTTGTAATAAAACATAACTTTTCCTGATCCTTATTATTATTTCATTCGATAAATTATCTACCCAAATATACCGCGAGCTTGGATGAATTATCAAAAACACATTTTTTCGTACCTTTTACCTTTTAGTAATTCATCTCGACATAACATTTGTTGTCAACTGGTTATTAACCTCGAGCTGAAGCTCTCGGTTAATAACCAGACAACACATGTTATTGTCTCGTTAAATTACTAGGTAACAAGGTACTCAAAAAACTATTTTTTGATAATTAACCTCGATCTAGGTATATTACTACCGATAATTTAATCTGATTCGAAAAATATAGTGGTATAAAAAAGTTAAAGTGTTTTATTCCAATCTACAATCAAGATGTACCACGAAGTAAACGCCGCCAACATTAAACATTTGATTCGAAAAGTTTTTAAAAATTGTAAAGATTTTAGTGACCCGGAAGAAATACGCAAACAATTTCAGTTACAAAATTTTGTTCAGTGGCAGAATAGCTCGTGAAAGGTAATCCTCCCCCACACTACAAACGTCTGGATCCGCTCCTAATAAACAGGACATTAATTTAATGCCTCTGACTAATTTTTTTGTTTAGTTTTCCCAAAAAACTCAAACTCAAATATCCAATCATGAAATATCCAATAACTTTTAACACAAAGATCTAATATAATCGCTGCACAGTTTTATGAATTATTAAACGCACTTATGACACATACCACTTACATAAATATTTTTTCTTGTTCATTAATCGTTTCTAATTGCGAAAAAGTCACGAAGGACTATAGGAAATGGAATTCATTAGCATGAGGAAATGTTTGTTATATTTACATATATTTATTTAATTATCGTTCGTACAAAAATAAAGTCTATTAACAATTAACATTAAACGCGTGTGGTAAGAAAATCTTATTTGAATTAATGATTGGGAATTGTGTCGCATTGGAGTGCTGTGCAGTTTCCATTCCGGATGGCCTTGTATATCCTATTCAATTTCTCGCTGTTGCCGTTTCTGGAAAAAAGGAAAAAACAAATCAAGAGTCAAATTCGCACGCACGCACTTTTCCTCGATTTGCTTTCATGGAAGTTGCCACCTTGGAAATTTCTTTGCGGTGTTTAAATTCTTTTGCGAATGGGAGGATTTGGATTAGGAAGGTGGGCTAGTTCAAATGAAGACCTAATTCACTTTGACTCTTCATTTCCACATGGTTATGCTTAGGATTAACTTGGGATCCTAAACTCGATTCCTTTTGTTATCAAATTCGAAAAGATAACGTTACTCCTACAAAAAGAGTTATACTCTCGCGAATTGCACGTGAATGGATATCTTAGTCTGGTGGTTGCTCAAAATCGATTGGAATGACCCTTTACCTCATTTCAATTGAATTCAATTTTCAAACACTGTCAAAATAAAAATAACATTTTGATGGGGCCATCATGTAATTTTTTCCGATTTGATTTGTGACATTTTGCATATTATGCATATCGCTTAAAAAAACTGTTCTTTATGAGTAGTTTATTTTTGGCATTCTCTGCAATTTTTGTTATAATCATTTTGATCTAACTATTACCATTTCATACTTATAGACCAAAAAAGTTCAGTTTTCCCCTTTTTAGTTATCGTATGTATAGTTAAATGTGCATGTGTCTTTTTACTTTCTCCGTTACGAAGTACGAGAAAGTATTGTGATCGTGATTTTTTTTTCAAAATTTTTTTTTACGGAAATATCCGTTTTGGGGTCCCTAGATGCAATTTCAACAATTTCTTGAAAAAAAAAATTGTGTCTGAGCGTGTCTATGTTTGTGTGTCTGTCTATCTGTGTGCGCTGTATCTCAAAAACTAATAGAGCAATTGATTTGAAACTTTGAACATACGTCTTATTTGATAATCCGAAGAACTGAAAAGCTTTTGGTAAAATTTCGTACACCGGAAGTGGGTGTTTACCTTAACTGTTTTTTGTTTTTTGCCAATATTTTCTTAAATATGAAAAATATCACAAAAACATTAAAACAAACATCGAAGTTAAATTACTAGGTAAACAAGGTACTCAAAAAATGGTGATGTGGCCATCATGTTACTTTCTCCGACTTGATGGTATCATTTATATTTACGCTTTCATGGTTTATTTTCAATTTAAATCATATTTTAAATGTACATCGAGCGTTGCGTAAACTCGGATGAAACTGACGTTTAAAACGTCAAAATTATGAAAGATGGAACAATTATACTTCAAATTCAAAAACTTGGTTTACTCAAAAACTAACGAGATTTCGAAAAAAACTTATTCTTTAGAAGTTGTTCATTTTGGCATTCTCTACAATTATTATTAACATAAATTTGCTGTAACTATTATCGTTTTATAATTATAAACAAAAAATTAAAAAAGAAATAATACATTTTTTTCTCGAATAAAAATGATTTTATGAAAAATGTTTTCAAGCAAACGATGTTCATTTTTTTGTTGTCTTTAAAGTTTGTTTAAATGTTTTAGTGATATTTTGCAAATTTAAGAAAATATTCGCAAAAAACAAAAAACAGTTAAGGTAAACGCCCACTTCCGGTGTACGAAATTTTACCAAAAGCTTTTCAGTTCTTCAGATTATCAAATAAGAGGGATGTTCAAAGTTTCATATCAATTGCTTTATTAGTTTTTGAGATACAGCGCGCACAGACAGACAGACACACACACACACACAGACACAAAAAAAAAATTCCAGAAATTGTTGAAATGGTATCTAGGGACCCCAAAACGGATATTTCCGTAAAAAAAATTTTTGAAAAAAAAATCGCGATCACAATACTTTCTCGTACTTCGTAACGGAGAAAGTAAAAACGATTTTTTGATAATTAACCTCGATCTAGGTATATTACTACCGAAAATAAACCATGAAAACGTATACGATATAGATGGCTATGAAACCATCAAGTCGGAGAAAGTAACATGATGCCCGCATCACCATTTTTACTTTCTCCGTTACGAAGTACGAGAAAGTATTGTGATCGTGATTTTTTTTCAAATTTTTTTTTTACGGAAATATCCGTTTTGGGGTCCCTAGATGCAATTTCAACAATTTCTGGAATTTTTTTTTTGTGTCTGTGTGTGTGTGTGTGCCTATGTGTGTGTGTGTGTCTGTGTGTGTGTCTGTCTGTGTGCGCTGTATCTCAAAAACCAATAGAGCAATTGATATGAAACTTTGAACATATGTCTTATTTGATAATCCGAAGAACTGAAAAGCTTTTGGTAAAATTTCGTACACCGGAAGTGGGTGTTTACCTTAACTGTTTTTTGTTTTTTGTCAATATTTTCTTAAATATAAAAAATATCACAAAAACATTAAAACAAACATCAAAGAAAACAAAGAAATTAATAGCTTTTGCTTGAAAATTTTTTCATAAAATCATTGCTATTCGAGAAAAAAAATTATTATTTTTTTTAAATTTTTGGTTTATAATTATGAAACGTTAATAGTTATAGCAATTTTATGTTAATAATAATTGTAGAGAATGCCAAAATGAACAACTTCTAAAGAATAAGTTTTTTTCGAAATCTTGTTAGTTTTCGAGTAAACCTAGTTTTTGAATTTGAAGTATAATTTTTCTATCTTTCATAATTTTGACGTTTTAAACGTCAGTTTCATCCGAGTTTACGCAACGCTCGATGTACATTTAAAATATGATTTCAATTGAAAATAAACCCATGAAAACGTAAATATAAAGTCGGAGAAAGTAACATGATGGCCACATCACCATTTTTTTATTATTATATTGTATCATTCCATGTGTAAAGGAGTTTTCCGTTTAATAAATAAATAAATGAAATAAAGATCGCTGAAAGGAAGGAAAACAAACATCGAGTTGTTTTTTCAAACCTATCCTATATATATTCAACGAATAGATTGACATAAGAATTTCCTAAATCACATCTCCACTTAAAGAGTTATGGTAAAAATCCTGCAAAAAATATACCGGGTGTCCGTTTTTGGAGCTCAAGCATGGGGATCTCGGTTATTGGAAGAGATACTAGGTCGGTTAAATTAGGGAGAAGTTACCCAATCTGGAGTGTAACATAATGCCATTTTGAAACATAAAATATTCTGACTACTTCCGAAGATATCCGAAAAAAATCGAAATTTTTAAAAAATGTTTTTATTTTTTTGCGAGTCTATTTATAGAGATACTTCAAAACAATTGACACTTTATCATTGCCACTTTGTACGTTCTACAACGTGGTGATATAATAATAAAAATTCGACGTTTCGATTTTCGGGAAAAATCATCAACTTTGTTTTTTCTTATGGGCACCATCTTGTATTTTTTACATTTTCAAATACAGATTTTTTTCTGATTACGGGGATGTGTCATGTGTTGGGATTTGGTCTAGCAGTTTAATGGATATGACAAAAATCCTGCATTTGCAAAGAGTGCCTTGGAAATGACAGCTGCACTTTTTTTTGATTACTTTTTATGGGGTCGAAGGTCTACGTCAACAGACCACAAAATTTAGGGGAACTAGAACGTCGCATTATAGATGAAATTTGCAGAATTAGCCCGGAAAATATTCAAAATATTCAAGAATTTCTACATGAGCTTACGTATTGTCAAAAAGTCGATGGATGGCAGTTCAAACTGTAACAAATGAATTTGTTACGTTGCGGCATCGGTTTTAAATGGGTGAGCATACGGCAAACTTAAAATCGTAATTTCTGCATCGTAGTGACATCACGTGCTGAATAGGTGAAACTGACGCTGGGATTTCTCTGCGTAAATATAGATAACTAATTAAGACGGATTGGCGCTGTCGGTTTTTGCGGAGAAAGAAGTTTCTTCGTTAAAAACAAGGAAAGGAAGGGGTCTTCTTCATCACCCTTGGTACTGAGTATTTGTGTACTAGTTTTCAAGGCGCAGTCAAACTGAACTAAAATATATTATCAACATTCATGGGCGTCCGCAAAAAAATTTCCAGAGGGGGGCAAAACAAAAATTTCGAATTGTCAAAAATCCTGCATTTTTTCCACCGCAAACGGCACATAAAGAAATTTGCAGTTGTCAAAAATTGTGGATTATTTCTACCAAAAACGGCATTTTTTGATATTAAAAAAGAAAATGACAATTTCGAATAATTATCAAAAATTCTGTATTTCTGCCACGATAAACGACACGATTCAACGGTGAATAAAGAAATTACAAGCTGCCAAAAATTGGGTATTTTTACAATCAAAAACGCATTTTTTGATATTAAAAAAAAGAAAATGACAATTTCGAATTATCAAAAATTCTGCATTTCTGCCACGATAAACGACAAGATTGAACGGTAAATAATGAAATTAGCGGCTGCCAAAAATTTTGAATTTTTACAATCAAAAACGGCATTTTTAAATTAAAAAGAAAATTCCCATTTTTGTGTTGTCAAAAATTCCACATTTCTGCCACCACAAACGGCACGATTCAATGGTAAATAAAGAAATTTGCAGCTGCCAAAAATTATGTTTTTTTACTATCAAAGACGGCATTATTTGATATTAAAAAAATAAGTACATTTCAACTGCTAAAAATGACAATTTCGAACTGTCAAAAATAGCACTACTATCAGAAATGGCACTTAGCAGTAAAGAGGAAATTTTCAATTGCTGAAAATAACTATTCAGTACTACCAAAAATTGTTCCTTACTGAAACCGGCAAGTTTCAACAATAAATAGAAAATTTCCAAATGCCAAAACTATTTAACTGTCAAAATTTGAGCATTTTTACTATCACTGTCGGCATTTTTCAATATTAAAAAAGAGAAATTTCCAGCGGCCAAAAGTTACAATTACAAATTGTCAAACATTGTGCAATTCTACTGTCAGAAACGGCATTTTTCAATAGTAAAAACATTCATTTTTAAACGTCAAAAATGACGATTTCGAATTGTCAAAAATTCTACATTTCTGCCAACTCAAACGGCACATAAAGAAATTTGCATCGGTCAAAACTTGTCGATTTGTACTATCAAAAACGGCATTTTTTGATATTAAAAAAAGAAAATGACAATTTCGAATTATTAAAAATTATGTATTTCTGCCACGATAAACGACACGATTCAACGGTGAATAAAGAAACTAGCAGCTGCCAAAAATTGTGGATTTTTACAATCAAAAACGGCAGTTTTTGATATAAAAAAAAAGAAAATGACAATTTCGAATTATCAAAAATTCTGTATTTCTGCCACGATAAATGACACGATTTGACGGTAAATAAAGAAATTAGCAGCTGCCAAAAATTGTGGATTTTGCAATCAAAAACGGCATTTTTTATATTAAAAAGAAAATTGCTATATTTGTATTGTTAAAAATTCTGCATTTTTGCCACCACAAGCGGTACGATTCAATGGTAAATAAAGAAATTTGCAGCTGCCAGAAATTATGGTTTTTTACTATCTAAGACGGCATTTTTTGATATTAAAAAAAAAGAAAATTTCAATTGCTAAAAATGACAATATCGAAGTGTTAAAAATCACATTACTAGCACAAATGGCACGTTAGCAGTAAAAAGGAAATTTTCAATTGCTGAAAATCACTATTCAGTACTGTTGTTGTTCATTACTGAAAACGGCACGTTTCGACAAAAAAAAAAAAAAAAATCCAAATGCCAAAAATGTTAGACTGTCAAAATTTGAGCATTTCTACTATCACTATCAGTATTTTTCAATATTAAAAAAGGGAAATTTCCAACGGCCAAAAGTTACAATTACAAATTGTCAAAAATTGTGCAATTGTACTGTCAGAAATGGCATTTTTCAATAGTAAAAAGATACATTTTCAACCGTCAAAAATGACAATTTCGAATTGTCAAAAATTCTGCATTTCTGCCTCCTCAAGCGGCACAAAGAAATTTGTAGCGGTCAAAAATTGTGGATTTTTACTATCAAAAACGGCATTTATTGAATCTGTGTTCTGTTAAATGACCAAATCGACGTCAATAATTCGCCTTTACTTAACATCACATAAGTGAATAATATGTATATGTATATGTATGTATGTAGCGTGTATTTGTAGTTTAGTTTCCGTTTTTTATCATGTTTTTAGTCATCTCTACAATAATTCATTTATTATAACGCAAAATTTTAATTTCAATTCTGATTTCAACGCATTAATACAACACACCCCCCCCCCCCCCCACCCTCAACGTTTGTTCCCAATTTTTTAGTATATAAGCGGTAATTGTAAAATGTATAACCATTATTTTTCATCTACCTGATGAAGCCACTGTGTGGTGAAACAATTGTTGTAGAACAATAAAGATAATTTGAAACCATACACTGTGTTAGTGTTTTATTAAATAATACCATGGAGTTTCAACAAGTAACAGCCTCATCCATCCAATATTTAAAAGGGAAATTTCTAACGGCCAAAAGTTACAATTACAAATTGTCAAAAATTGTGCAATTTTACTGTCACTGTGTAAAAAGATATATTTTTAACCGTCAAAAATGACAATTTCGAATTGTCAAAAATTCTGCATTTCTGCCACCACAAACGGCAGATAAAGAAATTTGCCGCGGTCAAAAATTGTGGATTTTACTATCAAAAACGGCATTTTTTAATATTACAAAAAAAATTCAACAGCTAAATATGACAATTTCTAACAGACAAAAAAAGCACTACTATCACAAATGGCACTTAACACTAAAAAGGAAATTTTCAATTGCTGAAAATAACTATTCAGTTCTGTCAAAAATTGCTCATTACAGAAAATATACTCCAATCAAAAATTCGCTAATAGAAATCAATAATTAAGGTGTAAAACTAAAATATAAGTCCAAAATACCAAATATCGAAGACTCTGGCCTGAACATAAGAACATAAGAAACGCAGCTAAAAGAATATCGTAAATTTTAACAGATAAATCGAAAAATGTATCCAAAATAAAGAATATTTAAGCTAAAAAATCAAAATTTTTGAAAAAACAAGGTGAAAATAAAAGTAAAGATCTAAAATAAGGCCCAAAATATTGAAAATTCAAATAAAAAAGAAATAATTAGCTATTTTGAGCCCCAAAAATAACTCCAGCTCAAAATAACTTCCCGACTAGAAACTCGAAAATAATGGCAAAGTAAATTTACAAATGAATTTACAAATGAAAAACAATAGTTCAGGTTGAAAAAATCTAATGTTAAGGGCAAAAAACCTAAAAAAAACATGAAAATACCGGAAAAAGTTCGCGCATAAAAATCAATCATTCCGGTTAAAAAATTAAAATAGAGGAAAAAACCATCAAATTATCAAAAATGCGGACCAAAAAATCTAAAATTTGAAAAAGAAGTAAAAATGAGCCAAAAAAGCGGACCAAAATATTGAAAATTCAAGTAAAAGAGAAATAATTATCTATTTTGAGTTCCAAAAATAACTCTAGCTCAAAATAAGTTTTTCTGACTAAAAACTCGAAATTAATTGCCGATGTAAAGGACAAAAATTCAACAATAAAAATGGAAAATTCAGGCAAAAGAATCAATAATTCAGGTTAAAAAATCTAAAATAAAGGGCAAAAAACCAAACATTTAGATTAATTTTTGGTCTAAATATCAAAAATGCGGAATAAAAAAAAATCGAAAAATTTTAACAAACAATTCGAAAATTTAGGCCTAAATGGAGAATATTTAAACCGAAAATCAAAAACAGAAATTACACGCCAAAGATCTAAAAAGTCGGCCTGAAAATCTTGGGTCAAAAAATCAAGAATTTAAAATCTAAAATATAGACACAAAAATAAAAAATGCAGACTAAAGTATTGGAAATTCAAGTAAAAGAATATTTAGACCAAAAATCGAAAACACGGGCCTGGAAATACAAAATGCAAACCAAAAAATCAAAAATTTCAGCCAAAATAAAGATAACTTAGGACAGAAGATGAAAATTTTAGAAAAAAAATCTAAAATGAAGGCCAAGAATTGAAAATAAAGGCTAAAAAATTAAAAATGTGCAATTAAAAAAAAACCAAAAATAAAAATTGCAGACCTGCAGACCAAAAAATGGAAAATTTTGTCTAAAATAAGGAATATTTAGGCAAAAAAAAACAAGAAAAAAATAATCATAATTTACAATTAAAAAAAAAAAAAAACGAAAATTTAGACCAAAAATTGAAAACACGGGACTAAAAATAAAAATTGCAGACCATTAATCGAAAATTTTGTCTAAAATAAAGAATATTTAGGCCAAAAAAGCAAGAAAAAAAAACGAAATTTACAACTTTTTCCAAAAAAAAAAACAAAATTTAGACCAAAAATCGAAAACACGGGCCCAAAAATAAAAAATGGAGACCAAAAAATCGAAAATTTTGCTTAAAATAAAGAATATTTAGGCCAAAAAAGCAAGAAAAGAAGTGGCCATAAATCTAAAACACGGGCACCAAAACCAAAAATCAAAAATGCAGACTAAATAACTGTTGTTGTTTTTTCCAATATTTTTTAAATGTGAAAAATATCACAAAAAACTTTAAATAAATATTGAAGACAGTAAAGAAATGCGGACCAAAAAAAATCGAAAAGTTTTAACAAACAATTCGAAAATTTAGGCCTAAATGGAGAATATTTAGGCCGAAAATCTAAAACAAAAATTACATGCCAAAGATCTAAAAAGTCGGCCTGAAAATCTTGGGTCTAAAAATCAAGAATTTAAAGAAAAAAAATTGAAAAAAAAACGGGCCAAAAATATAGGCACAAAAATAAAAAATGCAGACTAAAGTATTGGAAATTCAAGTAAAAGAAAATAACTCTTTGACACCAAAATAACTTACGGCTCGAATCTCAAAATAATGGCCAAAAAATTTAAAAATTTAGAACAAAAAAAAATTTAAAATACAGGTCAAGAATCGAAAATATAGGCCGAAAAATGAAAAATTCACAATCGTGGCCAAAAAGAGAATATTTAGACCATAAATCGAAAACACGGGCCTAGAAATACAAAATGCAAACCAAAAAAATCAAAAATTTCAGCCAAAATAAAGATAACTTAGGACAGAAGATGACAATTTAAGAAAAAAAAACAAAGGCCAAGAATTGAAAATAAAGGCTAAAAAATTAAAAATGTTCAATTTTTTTCAAAAAAAAAAAACCAAATTTAGACCAAAAATCGAAAACACGGGCCCAAAAATAAAAATTGCAGACCATACATCGAAAATTTTGTCTAAAATAAAGAATATTTAGGCCAAAAAATCTAGAAAAAAAATCGAAAAGAACGGACACAAAAATCAAAAATGAAGACCAAAGCAAAATTCGAGCAAACCAAATTAATTCGCTCCAAAAATAACTAAAACCAAAATAACTTGTTATTTTTTTTAAATGCAGACTAAAGTAATTGAAATTCAAGTAAAAGAAAATAACCCTTTGACAGCAAAATAACTTACGACTTAAATCTCAAAATAATGGCAAAAAAAAATAGAACAAAAAAGAAATAAAAAATGGTGATGTGGCCATCATGTTACTTTCTCCGGCTTGATGGTATCATTTATATTTACGCTTCCACGGTTTATTATAAATTTAAATCATATTTTAAGTGTGCATCGAACGTTTCGTAGACTCGGATAAAACTGACGTTTAAAACGTCAAAATTATAAAAGATCGAAAAATGTACTTCAAATTCAAAAACTCAGTTTACTCAAAAACTAAAGAGATTTCGAAAAAAACTTATTCTTTATAAATTGTTCATTTTGGCATTCTCTACAATTATTATTGACATAAATTTGCTGTAACTATTAGCGTTTCATAATTGTATACCAAAAATGAAAAAAAAATTAATAAATTGTTTTCTCGAATAACAATGATTTTATGAAAAATGTTTTCAAACAAAATAATCGCATTTCTTTATTGTCTTCAATATTTGTTTAAATGTTTTTGTGATATTTTTCATATTTAAGAAAATATTGGCAAAAAACAAAAAACAGTTAAGGTAAACACCCACTTCCGGTGTACGAAATTTTACCAAAAGCTTTTCAGTTCTTCGGATTATCAAATAAAACTAATGTTCAAAGTTTCATATCAATTGGTCCATTAGTTTTTGAGATACAGCGCGCACAGACACACACACACACACACACACACACACAGACACACACACACACACACACACACACACACACACACAGACAAAAAAAAAATTCCAGAAATTGTTGAAATGGCATCTAGGGACCCCAAAACGGATATTTCCGTAAAAAAAATTTTTGAAAAAAAAATCACGATCACAATACTTTCTCGTACTTC
This sequence comes from Ocypus olens, assembly GCA_910593695.2. Classification (NCBI taxonomy): domain Eukaryota; kingdom Metazoa; phylum Arthropoda; class Insecta; order Coleoptera; family Staphylinidae; genus Ocypus; species Ocypus olens. Next base: position 31,808,717 of record OU343063.1, on the reverse strand, counting down.
GTAACGGAGAAAGTAAAAATGCAGGTCAAGAATCGAAAATATAAGCCGAAAATGAAAAATTCACAATCGTGGCAAAAAAAAAGAATATTTAGACCAAAAATCGAAAACACGGGCCTAAAAATAAAATTACACGCCCAAGATCTAAAAAGTCGGCCTGAAAATCTTGGGTCAAAAAATCAAGAATTTAAAGAAAAAAAATTGGAAAAAAAACAGGCCAAAAATCTAAAATATAGGCACAAAAATAAAAAATGCAGACTTAAGTATTGGAAATTCAAGTAAAAGAAAATAACACTTTGACGCCAAAATGACTTACGACTCGAATCCCAAAATAATGGCCACAAATAAAAAAATTAGAACAAATAAAATAAAAAATGCAGATCAAGAATCGAAAATATAGGCCGAAAAATGAAAAATTCACAATCGTGGCCAAAAAAAGAATATTTAAACCAAAAATCGAAAACGGGCCTAGAAATACAAAATGCAAACCAAAAAAATCAAATTTTTCAGCCAAAATAAAGATAACTTAGGACAGAAGATGAAAAAAGAATTGAAAATATAGGCTAAAAAATTAAAAATTTACAATTTTTCCAAAAAAACAACAACAAAATTTAGTCTAAAAATCGAAAACACGGGCCCAAAAATAAAAATTGCAGACCAAAAAATTGAAAATTTTGTCTAAAATAAAGAATATTTAGACCAAAAAAGCAAGAAAAAAAACAAATTTCCAGCTTTTTCAAAAAAAAAGAAAATTTAGACCAAAAATTGAAAACACGGGCCTAAAAATAAAAATTGCAGACCAACAAATCGAAAATTTTGTCTAAAATAAAGAATATTTAGGCCAAAAAATCAAAAAAAGAACAGGCCATAAATCTAAAACACGGGCACCAAAATCAAAATTCAAAAATGCAGACCAAAGCAAAATTCGAGTAAACCAAATTAATTAACTCCAAAAATAACTAAAACCAAAATAACTGTTTTTTTTAAATATGAAAAATATCACAAAAAAATTTAAACAAATATTGAAGACAATAAACAAATGAACATCTTTTGTTTGAAAAGATTGTTCATAAAATCATTGTTATTCGAGAAGGAATTTTTTTTTTCATTTTTGATTCATAATTATGAAATGATAATAGTTACAACAAATTTATGATAACAATAATTGTAGAGAATGTCAAAATGAACAACTTATAAACAATATGTTTTTTTCTAAACCTCTTTAGTTTTTGAGTAAAGTGAGTTTTTGAATTTGAAGTATAGTTTTTCCATCTTTCATAATTTTGACGTTTTAAACGTCAGTTTCATCAGACTCTACAAAATGGTCGATGTACATTTAAAATATCATTTAAATAGAAAATAAACCATGAAAGCGTAAATATAAATGATACCATCAAGTCAGAGAAAGTAACATAATGGCCTCATCACCATTTTTTTTTAAATTAACCAATAAACATTAGAGCCCTAAAATCGGATACAAGTTTCATATTTCGCACTCAATAAAATAATTACCTTTGCAAAAAGTTATCCAGAAGTACTTCAACATCCTTGTCCGTATTATTCGACTCCTCGGCGCTCAAGAGTAATTCGCAAAAGATTCGTTCGTCGCAGTTCTTGTTGGTTAATTTTGACAGCAAACCGAGGCCATAAGTGCTTCCGCTTAAATCTCGAGCTTGACCCCTGTAACTGTAAAGAAATGCGTGCATTCTTTATTTTATAAAAACAGCAAACAAATTGTAAAGTAAAAAGAAAAAAACAAGACGATGTATTGGAATAACAGGATTATTGTTTGGTTTGTAGTTTCAAGGGTAGAATAAGGTTCACAGTATCCGTGGAAATGGAAGTATGTCAGAAAAATCGCCCCACCGTTTGCATTTTATAAGCATTCCTTCAAGATTCAGTGGTGGCTGGTGATGGTATGGCCAGTACTTAAAAGTAAAAAAGCGGGTGGTGGGTGGGCCCTGTCGCATCCTCCAACCTTTTGAATACTCCTGAGTTTCCATAAATAAAAACGTTTGTGAAAGGATCAGAAAACGATCTTATCTATTAATTTACACTTGTAAAACGCTGGCTTCTGTTCTAAAGTGGGAGGGTGCCATAGGTAAAACCCACCGCCCTTAATTTCCACTTAAACCTAACCTATTGTTTGATGAAACGAATTTCTTAGTCAAATCTCGAGTGATGTAATAATTTCAACAGCATAAAGATATAGCTTTTATGGGACAAATTTAAATTAAACAAAGGGTGGTGGGTGGGTCCTGTTCTACCCTCCAACCCTTTAGGGATACCCTAGAGTTTCTATAAATAAAATCGTTTGTCAAAGGACAAAAAATTCCAGCAGCCACACAACAACAACAATTTCAACTGCCAAAATTGACAATTTTTAAATGCAAAAACAACGATTTTGATTTCCGAAACTGACATTTTTTTCTGCCTAAAATGATCATTTTCAACTGCCAAAAATGACCATTTTCAAGCGCCAAAAAAAACACGATTTTGACTGCCGAAACTGACAATTTATTCTCCCAAAAATTGATCATTTTTAACCGCCAAAATGATAATTTTCCAGCTACTGAAAAGACAATTTTCAAGTGTTAAAAATGAGTATTTTAACAGACAAAAATAACAATTTTCAACTACGAAAAAAGATCATTTTCAACTGTGAATAATAGCAATTATCAACTGTCAAAATTGAAAAGTTTTCACATTCTAAAAATGACTATTTTCAACTACCAATAATGACGATGTTTACTGCCAAAAATGTCCAAAATTACCATTTTTGGCAGAAAAAAAACAATTTGAAAATAGACTATTCCAACAGACAAAAAAAAACAATTTTAAATTACGAAAAATGATTATTTTCAACTGCCAACAATGACAATTATTAACTGTAAAAATTGAGAATTTTCACATTCCAAAAATGACTGTATACAGCTGCTATTAACGACAATGTTTACTGCCAATGACAATTTTCAACTGTCTAAAATTACCATTCTTGACCAAAAAAGAAACTAAAAACATAAGACCATTTTACCTGCCAAAATTCACAATTTGCAAGTATCAAAAATGACATTTCTCCAACAGTCAAAAATGAATTTTTTTTTCAACTTTCAAAAATGACGATTTTGAACAAACAAAATTGACTATTTTAATTGACTTGTCTAATGCTCAAAATGAACAATGTGATGGACGAATAAAAATTCTATTTTATTCAAGTGCCAAAAATGACAATTTCATGGTCATTCTCCACTGCCAAAAATAATTACTTTCAGGAAAACCATAATTTTCAGCTCCAAAAATTGATAATATTCATCTGCCAATAACAGGCATTATCAAAATGGCAATTTTTAACCGGCGAAAAAGAAAATTTTCAAGTGACCATTTTAACTGACAAAAATGAAAATTTCTAGTAGCGATAAATGACAATTTTCAACTTCCAATTATGATAATTTTTAGCGGTCAAAAATAAAAATTTCTTTAAAAATTTCTTTATTCCGCAAAATTGCTATTTTCAGCTACCAAAAATAACAATTTTTACTGCCTAAAATGGCAACTGTCCAAAATTGCCAAAAAGACAATTTTGCAGCTGCTAAAAAGACAATTTTTAAGTATCAAAAATGACTATTTAAACTGCCATAAATGACAATTTTCAAGCGCCACAAATAACAATTTCTAACTGCCAGAAACGATTAAAATTGATCATTTTCAACTGCCAAAAATGACAATTTTCAAACGCCCTAAAATCACGATTTTGACTGCCGAAACTGACAATTTATTCTGTCAAAAATGATCATTTTTAACCGCTGAACTGACAATTTTCCAGCTACTGAAAAAGACAATTTTCAAGTGTTAAAAATGACTATTTAAACAGACAAAAATAACAATTTTCAACTACGAAAAATGATCACTTTTAACTGTCAATAATAGTAATTATCTACTGTCGAAATTGAAAATTTTCACATTCCAAAAATGACTTTATTCAACTGCCATTAACGACAATGTTTACTGCTAAAAATGACAATTTTCAACTGTCTAAAATTACCAATCTTTAAGAAAAAAAGAAGCTAAAAACATAAGGCCATTTTACATGCCAAAATTGACAACTTTCAAGTGTTAAAAAAACCATTGTTCCAACAGTAAAAAATGACGATTTTGAACAATCAAAATTGACTATTTTCATTGACTTGTCTAATACTGAAAATGAACAATGTGATAGACTAATAAAAAATCTATTCTATTCTATTTAAGTGCCAAAAATGATAATTTCATGGTCATTCTCAACTGCCAAAAATAATTACTTTCAAAAAAACCACAATTTTCAGATTCAAAAAATGATAATATTCATCTGCCAATAACAGGCATTATTAAAACGGCAATTTTTAACTAGCGAAAAAGAAAATTTCCAAGTGACCATTTTTACTGACAAAAATGAATATTTCTAGCAGCGATAAATTACAATTTTCAACTTCCAATTATGATAATTTTTACCAAAAATAAACATTTCTCTATTCCACAAAATGGCAATTTTCAGCTACCAAAAATGACAATTTTTACTGATTAAAATGGCAACTGTCCAAAATTGCCAAAAGACAATTTTCAACTGTTCAAGTGACAAATGACAATTTTCCAAAGCAAAAACGACGATTTTGATTGCCGATGCCAGTTTTTTCTGCTTAAAATAGTCATTTTCAACTGCCAAAATGACAATTTTCAAGTATCAAAAATGACAATTTAAACTGCCATAAATGAAAATTTTCAAGCGCCACAAATAAAAATTTCCAACTGCCAGAAACGATTAGAATTGATCATTTTCAACTACCAAAAATGACAATTTTCAACTGCCAAAAATGACAATTTTCAAACGCCCAAAAAACCACGATTTTGACTGCCGAAACTGACAATTTATTCTCATAAAAAATGATCATTTTTAACCGCCAAAATGACAATTTTCCAGCTACTGACAAAGACAATTTTCAAGTGTTAAAAGTTATTATTTTAACAGACAAAAATAACAATTTTCAACTACGAAAAATGATCATTTTCAACTGTCAATAATAGAAATTATCAACTGTCAAAATTGAAAAATTTTTACATTCTAGAAATGACTCTATTTTCGACTGCCAATAATGACGATGTTTACTGCTAAAAATGTCCAAAGTTACCATTTTTGACAGAAAAAGAAACAATTTGAAAATAGACTATTCCAACAGACAAAAAAAAACTATTTTAAATTACGAAAAATGATTATTTTCAACTGCCAACAATGACAATTATTAACTGTAAAAATTGAGAATTTTCACATTCCAAAAATGACTGTATACAACTGCCATTAACGACAATGTTTACTGCCAAAATGACAATTTTCAACTGTCTAAAATTACCATTCTTGACCAAAAAGGAAACTAAAAACATAAGACCATTTTACCAAAATTACATTTTTCCAACAGTCAAAAATGATTTTTTTTTTCAACTTTCAAAAATGACGATTTTGAACAATCAAAATTGACTATTTTAATTGACTTGTCTAATGCCGAAAATAAACAATGTGATAGACCAATACAAATTCTATTCTATTCTATTCAGATGCCAAAAATGACAGTTTCATGGTCATTCTCAACTGCCAATAATAATTACTTTCCAAAAACCACAATTTTCAGCTTCAAAAAATGATAATATTCATCTGCCGATAACAGGCATTATCACAATATCAATTTTTAAATGGCGAAAAAAAAAATTTTCAAGTGACCATTTTAACTGACAAAAATGAAAATTTCTAACTGCGATAAATGATAATTTTCAACTTCCAATTATGATCATTTTTGGCGGTCAAAAATAAAAAATTTCCTATTCCACAAAATAGCAATTTTCAGCTACCAAAATTGTCAATTTTTACTGACTAAAATGGCAACTGTCCAAAATTGCCAAAAGACAATTTTCAACTGTTCAAGTGACAAATGATAATTTTCCAAAGCAAAAACGACGATTTTGATTGTCGAAACTGACAGTTTTTTCTGCCTAAAATGATCATTTTCAACTGCCAAAATGACAATTTTCATGTATCAAAAATGACAATTTAAACTGCCATAAATGACAATTTTCAAGCGCCACAAATAACAATTTCCAACTGCCAGAAACGATTAGAATTAATCATTTTCAACTACCAAAAATGACAATTTTCAACCGCCAAAAAGTACAATTTTCAAACGCCAAAAAAACACGATTTTGACTGCCGAAACTGATAATTTATTCTGCCAAAAATGATAATTTTTAACCGCTAAAATGACAATTTTCCAGCTGCTGAAAAAGACAATTTTCAAGTGTTTAAAATGACTATTTTAACAGACAAAAATAACAATTTTCAACTACGAAAAATGATCATTTTCAACTATCAATAATAACAATTATCAACTGTCAAAATTAAAAATTTTCATATTTTAAAAATGACTATTTTCAACTGCCAATCATGACGATGGTTACTGCCAAAAATGTCAAAAATTACCATTTTAGACAAAAAAAACAATTTGAAAATAGACTATTCTAACAGACAAAAAAAAACAATTTAAATTACGAAAAATTATCATTTTCAACTGCCAACAATGACATTTATTAACTGTAAAAATTGAGAATTTTCACATTCCAAAAATGACTTATACTACTACCATTAACGACAATGTTTACTGCCAAAAATGACAATTTTCAACTGTCTAAAATTACTATTCTTGACCAAAAATGAAACTAAAAACATAAGACAATTTTACCTGCCAAAATTGACGATTTCCAAGTGTCAAAAATGACATTTCTCCAACAGTCAAAAATGAATTTTTTTCAACTTTCAAAAATGACTATTTTGAACAATCAAAATTAACTATTTGAATTGACTTGTCTAATGCTCAAAATGAACAATGTGATGGACGAATAAAAATTCTATTTTATTCAAGTGCCAAAAATGACAATTTCATGGTCATTGTCAACTGCCAAAAATAATTACTTAAAAAAAACACAATATTTAGCTTCAAAAAATGATAATATTCATCTGCCAATAACAGGCATTATTAAACTGGCAATTTTTAACTGGCGAAAAAGAAAATTTATAAGTGACCATTTTAACTGACAAAAATGAATATTTCTAGCTGCGATAAATGAAAATTTTCAACTTCCAATTATGATCATTTTTAGCGGTCAAAAATAAAAATTTCTCTATTCCACAAAGTGGCAATTTTCAGCTACCAAAAATGACAATTTTTACTGCCTAAAATGGCAACTGTCCAAAATTGCCAAAAGACAATTTTCAACTGTTGAAGTGACAAATGACAATTTTTAAACGCAAAAACGACGATTTTGATTGCAGAAACTGGCAATTTTTTCTGCCTACGATCATTTTCAACTGCCAAAATGACAATTTTCCAGCTATTAAAAAGACAATTTTCAAATATCGAAAATGACAATTTAAACTGCCATAAATGACAATTTTCAAGCGCCACAAATAACAATTTCCAACTGCCAGAAACGATTAGAATTAATCATTTTCAACTACCAAAAATGACAATTTTCAACCGCCAAAAAGTACAATTTTCAAACGCCAAAAAAACACGATTTTGACTGCCGAAACTGATAATTTATTCTGCCAAAAATGATCATTTTTAACCGCTAAAATGACAATTTTCCAGCTGCTGAAAAAGACAATTTTCAAGTGTTTAAAATGACTATTTTAACAGACAAAAATAACAATTTTCAACTACGAAAAATGATCATTTTCAACTATCAATAATAACAATTATCAACTGTCAAAATTAAAAATTTTCATATTTTAAAAATGACTATTTTCAACTGCCAATCATGACGATGGTTACTGCCAAAAATGTCAAAAATTACCATTTTAGACAAAAAAACAATTTGAAAATAGACTATTCTAACAGACAAAAAAAAACAATTTAAATTACGAAAAATTATCATTTTCAACTGCCAACAATGACATTTATTAACTGTAAAAATTGAGAATTTTCACATTCCAAAAATGACTTATACTACTACCATTAACGACAATGTTTACTGCCAAAAATGACAATTTTCAACTGTCTAAAATTACTATTCTTGACCAAAATTGAAACTAAAAACATAAGACAATTTTACCTGCCAAAATTGACGAGTGTCAAAGTGTCAAAAATGACATTTCTCCAACAGTCAAAAATGAATTTTTTTCAACTTTCAAAAATGACGATTTTGAACAATCAAAATTAACTATTTGAATTGACTTGTCTAATGCTCAAAATGAACAATGTGATGGACGAATAAAAATTCTATTTTATTCAAGTGCCAAAAATGATAATTTCATGGTCATTGTCAACTGCCAAAAATAATTACTTTAAAAAAAACCACAATTTTCGGATTCAAAAAATGATAATATTCATCTGCCAATAACAGGCATTATCAAAATGGGAATTTTTAACCGGCGAAAAGAAAATGTTTAAGTGACCATTTTAACTGACAAAAATGAAAATTTCTAACTGCGATAAATGACAACTTTCAACTTCCAATTATGATAATTTTTAGCAGTCAAAAATAAAAATTTCTCTATTCCACCAAATGGCAATTTTCAGCTACCAAAAATGACAATTTTTACTGCCTAAAATGGCAACTGTCCAAAATAGACAAAAGACAATTTTTAACTGTTGAAGTGACAAATGACAATTTTCAAACGCAAAAACGACAATTTTGATTGCCGAAACTGACAATTTTTTCTGCCTAAAATGATCATTTTCAACTGCCAAAATGACAATTTTCAAGTATCAAAAATGAGAATTTAAACTGCCATAAATGATTTTATATACATTTTACTCATTTTTATATTTATTTATTTATCTATTTATTCGTTTGAATTATTACTGTATTATTTTGTTCTTAGTTTATTTATACATTGTCTATTAAATAAACATATTGCACCTATCAGCTGTATCCATTGGTATTACTTCTCGTATTATTTTGCCTCCGTGTAAAACTTGTATTTTTTTATTTTTTATGTGTAATATTATATTTGTATACTGTGTAATCTTATGTTATCTTTATTTTTATGTATATGTGACATATGTAAGACATTGCTGTCAAGACATGAATAAAGCACTTACTTACTTACTTACTTACTTACTAATTTTCAAGCGCCACAAATAAAAAGTTCCAACTGCCAGAAACGATTAGAATTGATCATTTTCAACTGCCAAAAATGACAATTTTCAAACGCCAAAAAGCCACGATTTTGGCTGCCGAAACTGACAATCTATTCTGCCAAAAATGATCATTTTTAACAGCCAAAATGACAATTTTCCAGCTACTGAAAGACAATTTTCAAGTGTTAAAAATTATTATTTTAACAGACAAAAATGACAATTTTCAACTGTCTAAAATTACCATTTTTGATCAAAAAAGAAACAAAAAACATTTGACCATTTTACCTGCCAAAATTGACCATTTCCAAGTGTCAAAAATGACATTTTTCCAACAGTCAAAAATGATTTTTTTTTCAACTTTGAAAAATGACGATTTTGAACAATAAAAATTGACTATTTTAATTGACTTGTCTAATGCTAAAAATGAACAATGTGATAGACCAATAAAAATTCTATTCTATTCTATTCAAGTGCCAAAAATGACAATTTCATGGTCATTCTCAACTACCAAAAATAATTACTTTCAAAAAAACCACAATTTTCAGCTTCAAAAAATGATAATATTCATCTGCCAATAACAGGCATTATTAAACTGACAATTTTTAACTGGCGAAAAAGAACATTTTTAAGTGACCATTTTAACTGACAAAAATGAATATTTCTAGCTGCGATAAATGACAATTTTCAACTTCCAATTATGATCATTTTTAGCGGTCAAAAATAAAAATTTCTTTATTCCACAAGATGGCCATTTCTAGCTACCAAAAATGACAATTTTTACTGCCTAAAATGGCAACAGTCTAAAATTGCCAAAAGACAATTTTCAACTGTTCAAGTGACAAATGACAATTTTCAAACGCAAAAACGACGATTTTGATTGCCGAAACTGACATTTTTTTCTGCCCAAGATCATTTTTCCCAGCTTTTAAAAAGACAATTTTTAAGTATCAAAAATGACAATTTAAACTGCCATTAATGACAATTTTCAAGCGCCACAAATAACAATTTCCAACTGCCAGAAACGATTATAATAGATCATTTACTATTTAACTACCACAATTTTCAAACGCCAAAAAAACACGATTTTGACTGCCGAAACTGACAATATATTCTGCCAAAAATTGATTATTTTTAACCGCCAAAATGACAATTTTCCAGCTGCTGAAAAAGACAATTTTCAAGTGTTTAAAATGACTATTTTAACAGACAAAAATAACAATTTTCAACTACGAAAAATGATCATTTTCAACTGTGAATAATAGCAACTATCAACTGTCAAAATTGAAAATTTTCATATTCTAAAAATGACTATTTTCAACAGCGAATAATGACGATGGTTACTGCCAAAAATGCCCAAAATTACAATTTTTGACAAAAAAAAACAATTTGAAAATAAACTATTCCAACAGACAAAAAAAACAATTTTAAATTACTAAAAATTATTATTTTCAACTGCCAACAATGACAATTATTAACTGTAAAAATTGAGAATTTTCACATTCCATAAATGACTGTATACAACTGCCATTAACGACAATGTTTACTGCCAAAATGACAATTTTCAACTGTCTAAAATTACCATTCTTGACCAAAAAAGAAACTAAAAATGTAAGACCGTTTTACCTGCCAAAATTGACAATTCCCAAGTGTCAAAAATGACATTTTTCCAACAGTCAAAAATGAATTTTTTTCAACTTTCAAAAATGACGATTTTGAACAATCAAAATTGACTATTTGAATTGACTTGTCTAATGCTCAGCATGAACAATGTGATAGACGAATAAAAATTCTATTTTATTCAAGTGCCAAAAATGACAATTTCATGGTCATTCTCAACTGCCAAAAATAATTACTTAAAAAAAACACAATTTTCAGCTTCAAAAAATGATAATATTCATCTGCCAATAACAGGCATTATCAAAATGGTAATTTTTACCGGCGAAAAAGAAAATTTTCAAGTGGCCATTTTAACTGACAAAAATGAATATTTCTAGCTGGAATAAATTTTTCAACTTCCAATTATGATAATTTTTAGCGGTCAAAAATAAAAAATTCTTTATTCCACAAAATGGCCATTTGCAGCTACCAAAAATGACCATTTTTACTGCCTTAAATGGCAACTGTCCAAAATTGCCAAAAGACAATTTTCAACTGTTGAAGTGATAAATGATTTCAAACGCAAAAACGACGATTTTGATTGCCGAAACTGACAATTTTTTCTGCCTAAAATGATCATTTTCAACTGCCAAAATGACAATTTTCCAGCTATACTAAAAAGACAATTTTCAAGTATCAAAAATGAAAATTAAACTGCCATAAATGACAATTTTCAAGCGCCACAAATAACTATTCCCAACTGCCAGAAACGATTTCAATTGATCATTTTCAACTGCCAAAAATAATAATTTTCAAACGCCAAAAAAAAACACGATTTTGACTGCCGAAACTGACAATTTATTCTGCCAAAAATTGATCATTTTTAACCGTTAAAATGACAATTTTTCAGCTACTGAAAAAAACAATTATCAAGTGTTAAAAATGACTATTTTAACAGACAAAAATAACAATTTTCAACTACGAAAAATGATCATTTTCAACTGTGAATGATAGCAATTATCAACTGTCAAAATTGAAAATTTTCATATTCTAAAAATGACTATTTTCAACAGCCAATAATGACGATGGTTACTGCCAAAAATGTCCAAAATTACAATTTTTGACAAAAAAAAAACAATTTAAAAATAGACTATTCTAACAGACAAAAAAAACAATTTTAAATCACAAAAAAATTATCATTTTCAACTGCCAACAATGACAAATATTAACTGTAAAAATTGAGAATGTTCACATTCCAAAAATGACTTATACTACTGCCAGTAACGACAATGTTTACTGTTAAAAATGACATTTTTTAACTGTCTAAAATTACCATTCTTGGCCAAAAAAGAAACTAAAAACAAAAGACCATTTTACCTGCCAAAATTGACAATTTCCAAGTGTCAAAAATGACATTTTTCCAACAGTCAAAAATGATTTTTTTTCAACTTTGAAAAATGACGATTTTGAACAATAAAAATTGACTATTTTAATTGACTTGTCTAATGCTAAAAATGAACAATGTGATAGACCAATAAAAATTCTATTCTATTCTATTCAAGTGCCAAAAATGACAATTTCATGGTCATTCTCAACTACCAAAAATAATTACTTTCAAAAAAAACACAATTTTCAGCTTCAAAAAATGATAATATTCATCTGCCAATAACAGGCATTATTAAACCGGTAATTTTTAACTGGCGAAAAAGAAAATTTTTAAGTGACCATTTTAACTGACAAAAATTAATATTTCTAGCTGCAATAAATTTTTCAACTTCCAATTATGATCATTTTTAGCAGTCAAAAATAAAAATTTCCCCATTCCACAAAATGGCAATTTTTAGCTACCAAAAATGACAATGTTTACTGCCTAAAATGGCAGCTGTCCAAAATTGGCAAAAGACAATTTTCAACTGTTGAAGTGACCAATGACAATTTTCAAACGCAAAAACGACGATTTTGATTGCCGAAACTGACAATTTTTTCTGCCTAAAATGATCATTTTCAACTGCCAAAATGACAATTTTCCAGCTACTAAAAAGACAATTTTCAAGTGTCAAAAATGACAATTTAAACTGCCATAAATGACAATTTTCAAGCGCCACAAATAACAATTATAAGTGGTAGACCAATAAAAATTCTATTCTATTCTATTCTATTCTATTCAAGTGCCAAAAATTACAATTTCATGGTCATTCTCAACTGCCAAAAATAATTACTTTCAAAAAAACCACAATTTTCAGCTTCAAAAAATGATAATATTCATCTGCCAATAACAGGCATTATCAAAATGGCACTTTTTAACTGGCGAAAAAGAAAATTTTCAAGTGACCATTTTAACTGACAAAAATTAAAATTTCTAACTGCGATAAATGACAATTTTCAACTTCCAATTATGATCATTTTTAGCGGTCAAAAATAAAAATTTTAATATTTCGCAAAATGGCAATTTTCAGCTACCAAAAATAAGAATATTTAACTGCCAAAAATAACAATTTTTACTGTCTAAAATGGCAACTGTCCAAAATTGCCGAAAGACACTTTTCAACTGTTCAAGTTATCATTTTTGGCAGTAAATATTGTCATTTTTGGCAGTTCAAAGGTATTTTCAACTGTTCAAGTTGTCATTTTGTGGTCGGCCATATTTGATCTGCCAGTTTGAATTTTGAAATTATAATATTAAATTCGTACTCAGCGACCTCGAAAACCGTTATATACCAATTTATATGAAATTCTGAACAGTTTTTAATGAAGTGGTCGGCCATATTTGATCTGCCAGTTTGAATTTTGAAATTATAATATTAAATTCGTACTCAGCGACCTCGAAAACCGTTATATACCAATTTATATGAAATTCTGAACAGTTTTTAATGAAGTGGTCGGCCATATTGGATCTGCCATTTTGAATTTTGAAATTATAATATGAAATTCGTAATCAGCGACTTCGAAAACCCTTATATACCAATTTATATGAAATTTCGAACAGTTTTTAATGAAGTGGTCGGCCATATTTGATCTGCCAGTTTGAATTTTGAAATTATAATATTAAATTCGTACTCAGCGACCTCGAAAACCGTTATATACCAATTTACATGAAATTCCGAACAGTTTTTAATGAAGTGGTCGGCCATATTGGATCTGCCAGTTTGAATTTTGAAATTATAATATTAAATTCGTACTCAGCGACCTCGAAAACCGTTATATACCAATTTATATGAAATTCCGAACAGTTTTTAATGAAGTGGTCGGCCATATTGGATCTGCCATTTTGAATTTTGAAATTATAATATTAAATTCGTAATCAGCGACTTCGAAAACCCTTATATACCAATTTATATGAAATTTCGAACAGTTTTTAATGAAGTGGTCGGCCATATTTGATCTGCCAGTTTGAATTTTGAAATTATAATATGAAATTCGTAATCAGCGACTTCGAAAACCCTTATATACCAATTTATATGAAATTTCGAACAGTTTTTAATGAAGTGGTCGGCCATATTTGATCTGCCAGTTTGAATTTTGAAATTATAATATTAAATTCGTAATCAGCGACTTCGAAAACCCTTATATACCAATTTATATGAAATTTCGAACAGTTTTTAATGAAGTGGTCGGCCATATTTGATCTGCCAGTTTGAATTTTGAAATTATAATATTAAATTCGTACTCAGCGACCTCGAAAACCGTTATATACCAATTTACATGAAATTCCGAACAGTTTTTAATGAAGTGGTCGGCCATATTGGATCTGCCAGTTTGAATTTTGAAATTATAATATAAAATTCGTACTCAGCGACCTCGAAAACCCTTATATACCTATTTATATGAAATTCCGAACAGTTTTTAATGAAGTGGTCGGCCATATTGGATCTGCCATTTTGAATTTTAAAATTATAATATAAAATTCCTAATCAGCGACCTTGAATACCCTTATATACCAATTCACGTTTGAATTTAAAATTTCTTTCTATTTTTAGGCAACTTTTCTGATCTGTGCACCGGTATAGTACTTGAGTAAAACAAAACGTGCTTATAGAATACACATATTTAGAGGGGGGTGTTAAAATTGAATTGCGTCTGGAGCCTCTCAAGTGAAAAATCCGCCACTGCCTGTATCCGAAATTTTATGAAAGTTCGACAACTTTTATCATTTTTGTCAGCTGTATTGGATTCGCCATTTTGACATTCAAATTTATAATTACATATTTTTAATCAGCGACCTTGAAAATCTCTGTGTCCGCATTATCATGAACATTTCTTGCTGAAATAAACATCCAATTAAATCGCTTAATGCTCAGTCAGGTGTGCAAAAATAACTAATCAACATAAACTTGAAACACTGAAATCACGTTATGGGAGCTTATCGCCACGCTATTAGAACGTTGCAAAGCAAAATAAACATTTCAACATAATAATTCAATATGGTTAGTAATCATTACATCCAAATGTCATGTTCACGGTTCTGCAATGAAGATGCTCGAGAACCAACGACGCCTCGCACGGAAAGCGGGTGCCAACCCCCTCGGCCACGGAGCACTCCTAAGTAATAATTGTATTTTTAACAAATAATACTTGCAAGAAATGTTCGTACCGAATATCCCTCAGATATTGATAAATACGCATAATTATTAAATTTTCCTCGTCGGAGTGTTATTAAGCAACGTGCTTTCGGAAAGTTATAAAATTATTTCGTATTATCAATGTCCTTGGGATATTACAACTAAAAATCCTTATGTCCGCATTATCATGAAAATATAACAATTTTTGTATTTTTTTAATTTTCAATTTCAGATTCTTAATCAGTGACCTCAAAAAACTGGAAATCCTAATTTTCATACACTTCGGATAACTTCTTCATATTTTGGCCATATTTTCTGCATTTGGAACCACTGCTTCAAATCTACCATAATCATTTTACAAAAGGACAATACTATAAGTCTTGTGGTGATTATAGTTATTAACAGTAACAAATAATTAGCTTACCTTGTACCATTAGCAGGCGTAATGGTGATAACACTGGGCGTTAACGCACTGATCAACAAACCAATTGGTATAACAGCAGCCAACAGTTTAATAATCTTCTTCCACGGATTTCCACCACCGCCACCAATCAAATCCGTATGCCCGCCACCACCATCATCCCCGTAAAACGTCTTGGAAGGCTTCTGCTGCTTCAACGTCTTATCCCACGCATCCCCATAATGATACCGGCTACCCTGATACCCTCCGACCTGCTGAGAGTGAATCTTAACACCGGTGCCCTGCACAACGGGAGGCAAGTAACTGGATCCATGCGATTTATCAACGTCTTTCGTAAAGAGATACGGGTGGTCATTCACGGTAACTGGTTGGTGTTGCGGAAAACGCACCCTCGTACTCCAGATATTAGTGGTGTCTTGCGGAATCGTTGAATAGATCGCAATTTTCTCTACCGTTCCAAAAGTCTTGGCTTCCGGCATGGCCGGCGCCACTGGAAACTTGTTGTACTCGTAATGCGTATCTAACTGCGGACTCGGGCGAAAATCTTGAATTCTAGTCGTGGCCGATATGTTCAAAACAGTCGGCAGCTGTCGAGTTTGACTCTGCGATGGCTGGGTTATCCGATGCAGCTCCGTCTTGTTAAAATCGGTCGTATTCGTATCGGATTTATTCGACGCAACTATTGTCACGATCAATGTTAAAAGAATCACAACTGTAGACATTTTGCTCAACAGCAACACTGAAGACGTTCTGGTGAAAATTCCGATGCACCAGATCTATATATAAACTTGCGTGCCGTCCATTGTGTTTTGTGTTTATGGTTTTATGCGCGCGGTAAATGCATATGAAATAATATCGTAAATGATTCGTGCAGAAACAAAGGAGAGAAAGCATTGTCGCCTTAATTGCGCAACTGTGCTTTTAGCGTTTTCTACTGTTTCATGTAAAATTGTCGAAATCGAAAGGCGAGAGGTGTGAGAGACACTTGTCGCGGTTCGAAGGATTGTAACGAGTACACGGATTCAGTAATTTTTTTTTGGGCAGTGTGGAGGTAAATCTCACTTTGCCGTTAACGATAATTCATAGGATAATTAGAACCCTCCAATGCGTTACATACTGAAAATGTTCGATAATGTATATTGGGGAGTTCACCACCAGTACCCACGGCCGATCCTGTACCCTTGGCCGCCCGCGTGCAAATGATGAGTTGGCCGCCCCCTCAAGTGCATATCTTGGGGGTTGCGTGTTTACTATTTTAGTAATAAGACACCAAAAAGTAACTTATTATCAAGAATATGTATAATTTCAATTACATATAATACGTAACTTTTTGCTACAAAACGAAATATTCGCGATTTTTTGCATTTACGATTTTTTAAAATATTGTTTCAATTAAATAATTTGTGCAACGTTACGACAATAGAAGTCGCCCTAATGATGTATCTATCTATTACGAATACTTGAGGTTACAACTACATAGTGAAAAACCGTTTCTGTGTCAGCGTCCATGTTGACCTGATGAGATCTAATAAGATTGAAACTGGTGCTCGGTTGTCGCACGGGAAAACAATATTTCAATGTTTATTAATGATATTGTTATAATTGTCGCTAGTTTATGGCTTCTTATTGTCTGTGGATTTCTCCACTCAGTCAAGGAAATTGTCGAATGTTAAGATAATAGATGTTGCCCTGATGGTGTATCTAGCTATTACGGTTTGAAATTTTAATTATTTACATTCAAGTTGACACAGTGCCACCGGAACAAGTTGATGGTAGAGCCACTTATACAATATACCCTCCCCCCATCATTTTTTTTAAGAAAGAAAGAACGATTTATCTTCCTAGACCAAAATAACTGGCGAGAAAGTGTTTTAAGAGTTAATTAAACATTCTTGCTAAGCTTAATAATAATAATAATAATAATAAAGCATTTATTTCTTTGAAACATACTTACATATGATAAAATATTATATACAAAGAAAGCGTCCAAGAAAGCGTAATTTTTAATAATATACAACAGTATATTATAAGTTGGTGTTGAAGAATTCACAAAGAGTGTATGGCTCCAATTTATAGAGTAAATCATGAACTTCGTTTTTCATTATTCTGTAGCTTTTTACATTTTTTATCCGTTGTGGTAGATGATTAAAAAACTTTAATGAGGCATAATGTGCTCCTTTTTCAAAAGACGTTGTTCGGTGCTTCGGCAAGATAAAATCGTAACAGCATCGGGTGTTAATAAACATAGGTTTACTGTTTACTGAAAATTTATTATGGTGTTTGAAAGCAAATTTGATACACTCAAATATATACAGGGTGTCCTAAATAGAGTAGGATTGCATGGGTATCTTTCTTATTCTTAAAGCCAGAGATCTGGTTAAATGGGCAATGTTGTGCAGTTTTCTATGCTGATTCAGATTATGTTGAGAAATTTTTTAAATTCCGACCAGTTCAGAAAATATTTAAAAAAAACTGAAAATCGCGATTTTCAAAAAAATCAAATATCTCAATAATTATTAAAGATGCGAAAAAAAGTTTTAAATAAAAGTTACTTGGTTTAATTAGGCAAACATAGAAATCAAGTCAAAATAAAATTCAAGATGGCGGTTTCCGAGATATTAATACCAACTTTCTTATTTCAAATGGCCGCCATATTTGATTTTTACACGCATAAATAGACTTTTTTTTCTCTTTTCAACGATGTACAACAACCTATGTCAAAATAAAAAATAATGGAAATATTAATTGTTGTAAGTTTAAAACAAGTAGGCATAAATAAAAATAAAACAAAATTTGTTATAACGACTAACTGTCATCTTACATTAGTTTATCAGTTGTATTAATCATTCATACATGTGTATTGTCTTAAGTTGTTGTAATATCGATAAATATTAATTACTTGAAATGGCGAATTATTCAATATCTGAACAATACGATATGTTTTGTAATTACATCAAGTGTTACAAAAACCCCCAAACTTTCCTGAAAGAAGGCAACCGGACATTAAGGTATTTAAAAGATTGGATGAAAATATGCAATTGTGGAAGTTTAAAAAAACCTAAGAGAAAAAGAAATATGATCGTTGATGATGAAGAATTAACATTGGCTTGTGTGGCAGCTAATCCGAACATTTCACGTCGGCAGATAGAAAATGAAGTTAACGTATCTAAGTCTAGAGCAGGCATGTCAAACTCATTTACCACCAAGGGCCACATTAAGTATTACACACAAGCCGCAGGCCGCATCACCAAAAAAACTACAATTGAAACCAAACAAAAAATAATTATTTTTACCTTGTACATATTTTTTTATATTTATTACCAACCTTGCCGGGCCGCGTGTTTGACATACCTGCTCTAGAGTCCATTTCAAATATTTCTGTAAAAGAAAAATTTTGTGTGTCTGTATTGTGATCGTGAAATTTTTTTAACGGAAATATCCGTTTTGACGTCTCTAAGAGTCCATTTCAAATATTACTGGAAAAAAATTATGTGTCTGTATTGTGACCGTGAAAATGTTGTCAATTTTTTTTTTAACGGAAATATCCGTTTTGATGTCTATAGAGACCATTTCAAATATTTCTGGAAAAAAATTATGTGTGCGCCTGTGTTGTGACTGAAAAATTTTTCAGAATTTATTTTTGAACGGAAATATCTGTTTTGATGTCCTAGAGTCCATTTCAAATATTTCTGGAAAAAATATGTCTGTATTGAGGTCATAAAACTTTTTCAAAATTTTTTTAACGGAAATATCCGTTTTGAGGTCCCTAGAGTCCATTTCAAACATTTCTGGAAAAAAAAATTATGTGTGTCTGTATTGTGACCGTAAATTTTTTTTTACGGAAATATCCGTTTTGTGTTCCCTAGAGTCTACTTCAAATATTTCTGGGGAAAAAAAATGTATGTGTTTGTGTGTTTCTCTGTGTCTCTAATGTGATTGTGAAAATTTTTGCAAATTTTTTTTCACGGAAATATCCGTTTTGAGGTCTCTAGAGTCCACTTCAAATATTTCGGGAAAAGAAAAATAGTGTGTGTATCTGTATTGTGATCGCAAAAATATTTTCAAATTTTTTTTCACGGAAATATCCGTTTTCGGGACTCTAGAGTCCATTTCAAATGTTTCTGCAAAAGAAAAATTGTATGTGTGTCTGTAAAAATTGTTTGTGTGTCTGTATTGTTACTGTGAAATTTTTTCCAAACATTTTTTTAACGGAAATATTCGTTTTGAGCTCTCTAGAGTCCATTTCAAATATTTCTGGAAAAAAAAATTGTGTGTGAGTGTCTCCATTGTGATTGTGAAAAATTTTTCAAATTTTTTTTACGGAAATATCTGTTTTAAAGTCTCTAGAGTCCATTTCAAAGATTTCTGGAAAAGAAAAATTGTGTGTGTGTCTGTATTGTGATTGTGAAAATTCTTTCAATTTTTTTTTTTACTGTTTTGAGGTCCCTGGCGTACATTTTAAATATTTCTGGAAAAAAATTGTGTGTCTGTACTAACCGTGAAATTTTTGCAAAAAATGTTTTAACGGGAATATCTGTTTTGATATTTCTGGAAAAAAATGTGGTGTGTATGTGTCTGTGTGTGTACATACTGTGAGCGTGAAAGTTTTTCCAAAAATTTTTTTAACGGAAATATCCGTTTTGAGGTCACTAGAGTAGTCCATTTCAAATATTTCTAGAAAAAAAATTATGCGTGTTAGTATTGTAACCTTGAAAATTTTAAAAAATAATTATTTTTACCTTGTATATAATTTTTTTAAATATTTGATACCAACCTTGCCGGGCCGCAGGCAACTTGTAAGCGGGCCGCATGCGGCCCGCGGGCCGCTTGTTTGACATGTCTGGTCTAGAGCATCAACAATTTTAAAAAAGCACAAGTTTCACCCTTATAAATTGCACCTATCTTAGACTTTACAACCAAATGATAACATCCGTAGATTAACATTTTGCAGGTGGTTAATCAACAAAATTACCGAAAATGGTGATTTTATAAACACAATTTTATGGACTGACGAATCTTACTTTTCTAATTGTGGATTATTTAATCGTCATAACGAGCACTATTGGGCTCAAGAAAATCCACACATAGTTATTCCACGGCGAAACCAATTACGGTTCGGCTTTAGTGTTTTTTGTGGCATAATGTGAAATCGTTTACTTGGTCCTATAATTTTTGATGGAACTCTAACTGCACAACGTTATTTGGAAATTCTTCAAACAACCTTAGATTTATTGGATGATTTACCTTTGGCACAAAATATGCAAATATGGTACCAGCAAGATGGCGCTCCAGCACACAATGCCAGAGATGTTATTACTTATCTAAATGGACGTTTTAATAATAAAGTAATAGCGACTAATACACCTGTACAGTGGCCAGCCAGATCTGCAGACTTGACGCCTCTTGACTTTTATTTGTGGGGCCCTTAAAAAAACAAAGTTTATGGAAGTAACTTCAATTATAACAATGTGGATGAACTTCGCGAAGCAGTGACAGAGGCAATAAACGGCATTAATCGAACACATTGCGAAAAGTAACTGGCAGTGTTGGAAAACGCTGTCAATTGTGTTTGGCCAATAACGGTCACCATTTTGAGCATTTTTTATAATTTATTGTTATTTTACTACTTGGTTGTATTACCTCTTTTTGTTTTGTTACATTTGCTTTAAAAATAATTTAAAAAATTAAAATTAAAATGTAAACAAATAATATTTCCTCGAGAGGGCCTCGAAATTAACAAAGCAATCAAACGTGGAAAAACCACGCTTAATAACGTCGAAGATATCTGGAACTCCCCCATTTCGACGGCCCTTATTACCTGATTTTTCAATTCCTGTATAAATACCAGTCGATGTTAATTTTGTACATATCTCCTTGAGAATGACCAAAGGTCGAAACTAGTCGGAGAGAAAAATAAAATCAGTGAAACAAAACCAAGTGTTTTAATTAATCAAATATTAATATTTCCATTATTTTTTATTTTGACATAGGTTGTTGTACATCGTTAAAAAGAGAAAAAAAAGTCTATTTATGCCTGTAAAAATCAAATATGGCGGCCATTTGAAATAAGAAAGTTGGTATTAATATCTCGGAAACCGCCATCTTGAATTTTATTTTGACTTGATTTCTATGTTTGCCTAATTAAACCAAGTAACTTTTATTTAAAACTTTTTTCGCATCTTTAATAGTTATTGAGATATTTGATTTTTTTGAAAATCGCGATTTTCAGTTTTTTTTAAATATTTTCTAAACTGCTCGGAATTTTGAAAATTTCTCAACATAATCTGAATCAGCATAGAAAACTGCACAACATTGCCCATTTAACCAGATCTCTAGCTTTAAGAATAAGAAAGATACCCATGCAATCCTACTCTAGTTTAGACACCCTGTATAATGCCGTAACAGTAAGCATTTTTTTTAAACGCCCCTGCAACTAGTTAAATAGTTCATTTGTAAAACTATACGAATCGCCTTTTTTGTATTACAAATATGCTATCAACTGAATTACTACTTCCCCAGAAAATAATTCCATACCTCAATAATGAATAAAAGTTTGCAAAATAAGCGGTTTTCACTACACTCACATTGCTTTGTTTGATTAGTACTCGGAGAGCATTTAGAGCTTTGGTTAATTTTATGTTTAATTGAATTATATGGTAATCAAATTTTAACCTATCATCTAAAGTTATTCCAAGGAAACGCGATTGCTTACTTAATTTAATAATATCTGTACATGTGACGGAGTCTTTGTATGTTCAGTACATTTGAATAAAACGCAGTCTGTTTTGTTGTCATTTAAAACTGCAGATTCTTCTTGGCTCTATATAACGAGCCGCCCCTGTCCTCAGCACTAAACTTATTGATAATTGAATAGTTTTGTGGCTGAGAATTGTTGATAAATTCATTATATTTAAGGATGGGTGATATTTCACGTACCTGTGATTTTTCACTGATAGTAAAAAATCACAGGTCGTTACTGAATTTCACCGTGACTGTGATTGCGACTGTTAGCCAAACTGTGATTGTTACTTCAAACGTGATTGCTACGTAAAATTGAAATTGATACCCAAACTGTGATTGTTAGCGAAAATCCTAATTTTTTGACATTTTTCACCAATTTTATAGAACATTTTCTTAACCATTTTTCAAAGCCCGTAAATTTTGGGACATTTTGGTTTTCAAATAATCGAGATCACCTGACACGTTTGGGTATTATAAATCTTTAAAAAGTTACTTAATATACGTTTCTTAACTTCTGGACATTTTTTTACACATTTTACAATTAAATTTAACCATTTTTTGTAGATATTTTAGTTTTCAATCAATGGAGATCATCCAACGCGTTTGCAAGTTATAAACTTCGAAAAAATCACCGGCAAAAACTATCTAATAACAAAAAAAATAATATAAAAATCAAACATTTTAAAGCTTGCTTTATTAAAATTGTCCAACATATTTGGAAGAGCTATTTTCAAAAATCGACAAACCCTTTTTGCAAAAATTTAACACCCAAATGTCTCGATTTTGACGTTTCAATGATCAAAAAAAATTCTCTAAAACGAGAAAAAAGAGTTAAAAAACAAGATTTGCAGTATTTAACACGTTTGGTCGCTTTACGTTTCAAAGAGCCAAACATTGAGGATTCGATTTTTAAAACGTATAACGACTAGACTTGAAAATCTTGATTTTCTAATCTTTTCTTTGTAGAGAAATTTTTTGAAAATCGTAAATTTGGCACTATTCTGCTTATGAATGATCATAATCAAGATTTTATAGGTATTTTATTAACCTTTTCTCATTTTTTTTATTTCGACTTGAAATCGAATGATCAAAATCAACATTTTATTATCTTTTGATTAATTTATTCATTGGTGAAAAACTAGGTGCGTGGGCAACAAAATATGGCCCACTCACCACGTAAAATAGCACCCACTCACCATTCACTCTACCAAATTTATTCTAACCAAAAATTCTGCATGGTTGAAGAAATGTGAAGAAATTAAAGTTTAAAAACAATGCGAAACATATATAAATCTAAAACGCTTTATTAATAACTTTATACTCCATTTTTCTCTGCTCTAATTTTCAAATTACTATTTTCATGAACTGAAAAAATAAAAATAAAAACAAATGCTGAACTTCCCAAACGTACTCAAAATTCATTTAACTTTAATATTCGGTGCGAACAACTAGACATTCCTTTATTATAATTTTTGAAATAATACCACGGAACCGGCACTATAACAATTTTCAAATTACAAATTTCACGAATTAAAAAAAATATAAAAATTCTCTCAAATTTCAAAATATACTGGACGATTCGACGTTAATTATTTTATTTAAAAATAATCCCTCGAGAACAGAGTAAATCATCATTCTAAATATGCTCTTTCTCAGAAGCAAAACACAAATTAAAAAAAAAACCGATTATCAAATATTAGAATTGAAGCTTTACAAAATAATTAAAAATTCATTTGATTTTACGATTCTGCAAAAATCTTTAAATGCTTCTTGATTTTAAAACATTTCCCCGAGAACAGAGCAAATCGTTATTTTGAAGCCGAGCTTTTTCAGAGACAGAAAAACATTTGCAACATACTTTACTCAAAATACATTCCACTTTACGTTTCCGCAACAGTCTAGAAATGCTTCTTCACTAATTTTGAAATAATGGTGTTACGATGTTTACTAACCGTGATCACGGTTTAAAATCACTGATATTAAAAAGTACCAATCACAGGTAGCAACGTGATTCAAAAGTAGCAGTTTTGTCTATCTCTAATTATATTTAAAAGTGTTGTTAATTTATTTCTATACATAATCATTTGTGTAATTTCGATTATATTTCACCGTCGACAATAACTGAGGACCAATTTGGATCTACATTAGTCTCACATCAGCACACTACGATCGTCGTTGATGGAGAAACAGAATTTGACCATGCCCTTATAAACCAATCTATTAACCGTTAGAATAGAAAAACAATTAGGGCGACATCTATCGCCGAAAATGTTATAACGTTAAAGCGAAAATTAAAAAAAAAATTTAAAAAATTGGAAAATTATTTTGAACAATAGAGTGATTTTTTAAACTAATTTAAACCATTTTCTTACTAGAATATTGTGCATTTTTTAGTTTCAATTTTTTTTGGCTAAATTTTTGATCATTTGGACTAAATATTCTTTATTTCGACCTAAATTTTCGATTTAATTGTTAAAATTTTCTAATTTTTGGTCCGTATTTTTTATTTCTCCCGACGAATTTTTAGTTTTTAAATTTTTGACCTGTATTTTTGATATTTTTGGTCAAAATATTTTAACTTTTGGCCTAAATATCCTTTATTTTAACCTAAATTTGCGTTTTCATTGTTTAAATTTTTGGTTTTTTGGCCCGCATTTTTAATTTTTCAGCCAAATTTTTAATTTTTAGATTTTTGACCTGTATTTTCGATTTTTTTGGTCTAAATTTTTGTTTCAATTTTTTTTTTTGGCTTAATTTTTGATCATAAAATATTCTTTATTTTGACATAAATTTTCGATCTGATTGTTAAAAATTTCGTTTTTTGGTGCCGTATTTTTGATTTCTCGAGCCGAATTTTTAATTTTTAGATTTTTGACCTGTATTTTCGATTTTTTTTTGGTTTAAATTTTTGATCTTTTGCTCTAAATATTCTTTATTCTGAATTTTCGATTTAATGCTTTAAATTTTGTATTTTTCGGTCCGCATTTTTTATTTTACAGGCCGAATTATTAATTGTAGTTTCAAATTTTTGATTTGATTTTGGTTCAAATATCTATAACCTGAATTATTTAAATGCGAGATTTTTTTTATTTTTTTCCGGTATTTTCGAGTTTTGTTTGTTGAAATTTTCGATTTTTTAGTCTGCATTTTTTATCTTTAGAACCGAGTTTTCGATGTACTGTCTAAATTTTCGACTTTCTGGCCAACATTACAGATTTTTATTATTCTTTTTAATCTTTTGACGTGAAATTTTCTTCGATTTTTTTGTCCGCATTTTTGATTTTTCGTTTAGTCTGCATTTATTATCTTTAGGATCGAATTTTCGATGTACTGTCCAAATTTTCGACTTTCTGGCCAACATTACAGATTTTTAATATTTTTTTAAGTCTTTTAACCTACATTTTTCTTTATTTTGACTTAACTTTTCGATATTATTGTTAAAATTTTCGATTTTTTGGTCCCTATTTTTGATTTTTCGTTTAGTCTGCATTTATTACGTTTAGACCCGAGATTTCGATGTTTTGTCTAAATTTTCGACTTTTTGATCAACATTGTGGATTCTTTTTAAATCCTTTGCCCTAATTTGTTCTTTATTTTTTTTTTATTTTTCTGTTAAAATTTTTCTTTCCTTGCTCCACCATTTTTATTTTTAGGCCAGTTTTTTATTTTTACATCAGGATTCTTTGGCCCATATTTTAGATTTCTGTATTTTCGATTTTGTTGTTTAATTTTTTTAATTTTTCTTTATTTTGACCAAAATATTCGATTGGTTTGTAGTAATTTTCGATTTTTTTTGTCTGCGATTTTTATCTTTACGCTCGTTTTCGATGTTTTGTCTAAATTTTCTCCGTTTAAGGCTATATTGTAGATTTTTATTTTTTGGTCTAAATATTCTTTATTTTAACGAAAAATTCGATTGGTTTGTAGACATGGATTTTTTGTCTGCATTTTTTATCTTTACGCCCGAGTTTTCGATGATTTGTCTGAATTTTCACCTTGGTCTATATTTTGTATTTTCGATTATTTTAGTTTCCATTTTTGGTCTTTTGGCCGAAATTTTCTTTGTTTCGAGTTAAATTTTCGATTCGTTTGTTAAAAAGTCTACCGCTTTGATTTTTGGGTACCAATTTTAGATTTTTTTATTATTTTATAATATTGATTTTATTTTGCGAAATTTTTTTTTATTTTTATTTTTGCAATTATTTTCAAATTTCTCGTTGGAACTTATTTTAAGCTAAAAAGAGTTATTTTTAGGGCTGAAAATGGCAAATTATTTTTCTTTTGCTTGTATTTTCAATTTTTTGCTCTGCAAATTTTTAAACCAGGAGTTTTCATTTTTTGGCCGATATTTTAGACCTTCGGCTGTTTTGTTCCAATTTTTTAAATTTTTTGGCCAAAATATTCGATTGGTCTATGAAGATAAATGGTTCTTTATTTCTTCAAAGAAGGGGGGGGGGGTATATTGAATAAGTGGCTCTATCATCAACATGTTCCACGAGCCGCCACTGGAACAGGTCAATTTTCTTTTATAAAAATACACATTTTTGCATGAAAGTCGATTTTCAGTCGTCATTTATTTTTGAGTAATGACGTCATCCATTTTGTTTTTAAATGGCAACCTCTAATTTTTGTTCTTGATTTTGAGAGATCTTTTCATACACGCTGTCAAACTTTTCAAACTTTAAAGCACATAATTTTTCTTAATTTTTGAGCCCCTGTACATTTTTATATCATTCCATGCGGAATTAAAAAAAAACATTTTTCCTAATTACAACCCTATCGGAATTCCTAACACATTCAAAGTTATTTACAGCAAACTCGTTTTATCAATTTTGTAACGTTAATTTTCCATTTTACGAGTATTGAATTAAATCAGGTATATTTTATTATAGACAACCCAATATACAATTGAATAATGTGAGTAGGTATTTACACTAATATCGGGCAGAAATATTCGATCTACGGTGTAATAACTACCTTGTTAAGGGTTAGTAGCATATTATAGTCAACTGGGGTTAGAGTTATAAGTAACACTTCAACGGTGGCGAGATATAGGTTAGGATCGGTTGAATTACCGCGGGACTCTTGGTGCGGAATCGTAATTCCGGTAAGGATATTTTATCATCGTAGTAAGGCACTATGAATAAACAATTTCGAAATCTCTCAACCGGGTTAATACTCTGGTCGTAACAATATTACTCACATGGGTTATTATGAAACAACACGTCGTTGCACCACGGAGGAATCAGCGGAGGGATGTGTTGACTGAGAACATCTCGTCATCGTACGGATAGTAAGCTGGGAGCCGGGTCATTCCGCCGACCAGCCAATGAGTCGAAAGGTCTTAAAGGTATTACTCTGCTACGAAATGTGAAATAAATCACATCCGAATAATTACTCTTATTACTCTTATTACAAAATGTACAGCACGGATTCCATGAACGACCGCATCCGAGTAATCACTCGTAATACGAAATGTGAATTCACGACACATCCGAGTGATTATTCTGCTACGAAATGCAGCACTGGTTCTATGAACGACCACGTCTGAGTAATCGCTCTGCCAAGAAATGTGAAATAAATCACATTTGAGTAAGTACTCTGTTACGAAATGCGAAGCGCATCCGAGTGATCCCTTTAATACAAAATGTAAATTCACGACTCACATCCGAGTAACCACTCTGCTACGAAATGCGAAGTTAACAGGCATTATTCAACGTACTGTTACTGTTACACACGGGGATGAAGCCGAGATACGAATATCGGCAACACGAAAGTATGTGGGCCACCCCAGGACAGTGGGGCGAGGGGGAATTTCAAATTTGCCGCTTTTGTAAAGATGGTTCCCTCGATGTTGCCAGATTTATCAAAGATCTTATTAAGGGGATTACCGTTTTTAATAATCCTAAAATTTCACTATAAAGTAATAATTTTAACAATTCAAATTATATTTTAAACATAATTAGACTCATTATTGCTTATATTTGTCATAATAACTCATGAAAGTATAATATTACTGTTTATTAAATATAATCATGTGCATTGTATATTTTATACTTCGATGTATATGCGGCAACGCTTAATGAATCTCACCATTTTTATTAACTAACCTCAATAGTGCTGTGAGTGCTAATAATTCATGTTTAAAGGTAAGTTATTATATATTATATAACTCGTCAATTGTATTTATTGGTAATGGAAACATCAAATGGCCGTATTAAATATTCTTGTAAATATCCAGAATGTCAACATTCTTTCTTTTCCGATATAACTAATGTTGACTACAAAAATAAACATTCCTATAAATTTTCCAAAATGTAGAAAGAATATCTTAAAACATGGAAAACCATTCGTGATATTGAACAGTTGTTTAAATTTTCATTCATGTGAAGATCATTTTATTCATAAACATTTTGTTAACCATTTCCCCAAAAAAAATGAATTGCAATGCTGTTCCGACACCAAGAAGTAAGACAATATAACTACACTAATTTACTTTTTAACTATTTTAATGTCATGAATCCTGGATACGAGCAAACAACTGACCTGTTACGATGCCTGAAAGACATATCCTAAGAAGAACGAAGAGACCTGATGGAACATTGCACCTGGACAAGACCCTAATACCCGATTGTTGTGACATTTTTATATTTAATAATTTTGTTAATAGTAATGTATATAATAATTCTGTTAAATATATTTTTTCCATGTAGGCCTATTTTTATTTTTATTTTGTGAAATCCAATCTTTTTTCTTTTACCAAAACCAGTAACTTCTTCATTTATGTACTATCTAAAAGTATAATCAATTATGTGCTGAAAAAACATAATTGATTATATTTTTAGTGTTATTAAATTGAAATATATCGTGTAGACGAGTACAACATTTTTAAATTTTGGCGGAAATCGTAGTAATTTGCCACCCCGTCACCAGGCGGCGCCAAAAATCGTGTTTCTGAAATTTAACATGCAGGTTTCACTTCTAAAGGCATGTGTTCTGTGCTGTTACATTGTAATACAATGTTGCGAGACCTTGGCACGGCTCTTAATCGTTCTGGGACACTGCCCAGCTACGTGAATTTTTTGGAACAGTGCCTAAGTGTCTCGTGAATATAACCCAGGAACGCTCACCACAGTGCCCAGTGTTATAATGGCTGCCGAAAACATCATCTCTTCACTCGGTCTTGACCCCTCCGGCGGATACCGTTAACCGCCGGTTGTCTCCTGTGTTCAGTGCCTCACCTTGTCGAGGTACGCCCCAACCCTCTATCCACTCAGTGGTCCAGAAAGTCCGACATGCGCTCCTTACTTGCTAATGAGGTCACGGGGGCCACCTCGCACGTGCTAGTCATTAATATCTGGTTTGTTCACAGAGTCGTAACATCTCCCATTTTGCTACCCGGCTGAGCTACGCCGGTAACAGTATTTACTTTTCATTTCCTAGGGATATAGCGATCTGTACGTGGTTTGTTGATAGGGGCACTCGCCGGCAGCTTTGTGCGCTAGGAAATCGAGCCCTAAATGTCTGCTAGCTTAATCAATGAAATATTGAAGGAACTGTTTCCTTCATGACCTCCGGATGTCTCTCGGCTGTTCTAATCGCTGATCGAGCCCCCAATTACTAGAAAGTATGACTAACAAAGTTGACAGTCATTATTAAACGAACTGCTTTCTTCACAGCTTGAAGCTTGAACTTAGGTGTGGTAGAACGGGGTGTCGTTAGGGTATCTCGAGCTCCCCCTTTAAAGGCAAATAAACTTAACCCATCGTGTAGAACGTATTGCTTTCTCCATAACCTCCGGACGCGCGTACTTGGTTATGTGGACAGTTTGCATCTCGGTTGCTCCAAGCGCTGATCGAGCCCCCACTTTCTGTTAGTAATTATTCTCCGATTGCTTGAATTATTCATTTAAATTGAGTGAAACATTCGTAGACATCAAGCGACGAGGCCCGTTGCTAAGCTTCCCGTCGTTTTGTTGTGAGTCATACGTATTCTGGTCTGGGCAAAGAGGAAGTACGACAGCCGATGTGTAGTCATAAATGTCAAATTCTTGCAGAGTGGTTTTGTAAAATGTTCGACGACAGTTCTGAGACTGTTTTTTTCACGATCTATTGGTACAGCAAGAAAATATGTTCATAAATCAGATATGACATACTCTTTGTTGTACCAACAACCAGGGTTCCGGACGATATATATCATCGGATATATATCACGATATATATTCGATGATATATATCATGGATATTTATGAAACACACAATACCAAAAAATTCCCCCGTTTTTCAAATATTCCCAGTTGCAGCAATATGAATAGTAAGCATTTGCTCTAATTTAAATTAGAGATGGGCGAAATGACTCTTTTTTGTCGAAAAAAGTCGATTTTTGAAGTGACCTAAAAATGATAAAGTAAGTGTGAGCAAAAAAAAACAAAAAAAAGGTCCTCACTTTGAAAATTCTTCAATTTATCTCTGAAAACATAGTGAAGAGCAAAAAAGTCCTCATTTCAAAAAAAAATCAATTTGATGTCAACTGTGTTTGTTTGCAATAAATAAATATAATATACATAAAGTATGTACATTATACAATTAATAAGTCATATAAACATTAATATTATTGACCAAGAATAAATATCAAGAAGTTGATATATATCAGATATATATCCGATATATTGATATTTATATAAATATCGGATATTTTCCGAACCCTGCCAACAACTAATAAACCAAATTAATTAATTAGTGTCAGTACAACAGACAGAAATGAGTAGAGAGATTGACAAGGGAATACAAAAGCGAGCCGGCTTTTTCCTCCATATGCTAGCACCACCTAATAGGAGACAATCCGAAACAGGTAATCGAAACAGTCATGTGATCTTATTAATATGTCAACGTCAATCTATTCATCGGCGTAAAGACGCTCGTGGAGCAAAAGAGAAACGCTCCGGGAAGAAAATTTTAGCGGGCGTGATGAGGGATGGTGTAAGAGAGGATGACTTATGGTAAAAATTGAGTGAAGAAAGATCACTCGACTGTTTCGGTTACCTGTTTCCGTTTTTCTCTTATTAGGTGCCGCTAGCCTAGGGACGACACTCATATCTGCTATAACCAGGGGGGGTTAATTGAATAGGGAGAATTGGAAACGTGACATCCACGCCATCTCACAGTCATCTGGCCCAACTAACGCAATGCAACGCTGCCAAATCTATGTAGAAATCTTTGTAACCAAGCAATATGGTCATATTTTTGTTGGTTAAATTTATTTTAGGTATCATCCAAATATCTGGTAATATTCAAAGTCCACTAGTGTTAATTGTTTGTTTAAGTCTATTTGATAAATTTTAAAGCAAAATAGACTTTTGAATAATTTCACAAGTGAGATATGACAACATCTATTTCCCATCAAATTTCCGGCCTTTTTATACATAACCTCATTAACGTCACGAGTTGAATTGTTATTCGGCCAGGTATTTATAATTCAAATTTAAGCTAATATTCTTAAACCTAAAAGAGTGTGCAATGGGTAAATTAAGTACTCCTAAGGCACCTTATTGCAGTACCGTTTGTATCCGTGAAGTTTTCTTTACATATCCGAAGTGTCCTAATCGCAGAGGTGAATGGGTTAATTCCATTGAATGTATTACTCTAAAAAAATTCCACTTTCAAAAGTTATGCACATTTGTGAGGACCACTTTTTAAGTATTTATTAATTCCTGTAGAAAATATTTAAATTGGAATGCAATTCCGACAATTTTTAATATACCTTCTTGTAGTACTTCTTCCAGTACAGTTCCTGCAAATTTTTTTTTAAAACGGCCCCTTCAAGAATGTAGCTCACTTCATGATTTAACATCTGCCCCAAAAAGAATTCGTTTGGAAAAAATTTCAAGGGAATTTCCTTCAACATCATTTAGAGCTTTACTTTTTGCGTTTGATTAAGTCTAAGCTCTTTATAAAGCAAGTGTCTGCGATTTCCGCTTTTATTTGGATGCGTCGCACTGATGAGAACCAAAAAGTTCGAAACACTTGCAAAAATGAATTGTAAAGTAGAGCACTGCACGAGTAGGTAAAAAGTAATCAGAGAAATAATCGCCGAGTATACGACTGAACGATGCGAGTACATACTCGGCATCGTCTCGACAATGCACCGCCGATTACATTTACTTCATGATTACGAGTAATATTCGTCAGAACTGCATCGTAGCATCATGCATCGTAACGAGTAGGCATCGTGAATAATCGTCGGGGTTTTCCCCATTTACGCGTGCGTGCACTACCCGTTCTCGACAAGTCGACACATGACTTTCAGGTATTGTAATCAACAGTACACGGTGAACAGTTGCATGGTATTTTCTGGAATTAAGCGTTCGATTATTCATGTATATTTGAAATTTGGAACTCGCGTAACAATGTCGATTTTGGAAAAAAATAAAAGTGGCGAATATACAACAAAAGAAGCGTGTGGTAAAAGTAAAAATTGCGAAAGAAATTAACGGTATTGAAGAAGTGCAACCTTTCGTAATGTGTGCTAAGTGTGAGCATATTTTTAAATACAGTAAAGGTTCGAGTCCATCCAATTTAAAGAAACACCGTTGTTTTAAAGAGATAGGTGAGCCGGAAAATTCTTCATCTAAATCTACGGACGGGGATGTGGGCAACAGAAAAAGGGCACGCATCAATGTGAGTGACGAAATAAAGAAGGACATTACACACAAGTGTGTACAATATGTGACGCAGGATCTTCGCTCATTTGCAGCAGTAAGTGGTAGTGGGTTTAAAGATCTAGCATGCTGCTTGGTAGAAACTGGAGTAAAACTGGGTTCAAAAAATTTTGATATAAATGACATTCTGCCGCATCCGACTACTGTTAGCCGTACGCTCCACAAAATTCACAATGGAGAATTACAACGTTTTGCTTCCGAATTACAACCACTGCTCGAGAAAGGTAAGGTGTTGTTCTCTACAAGTGCATGTCCAAAATAATAACAGAACATCTAATGGCGTTATACAGGATGGTGTGCAGCAACAACAGATATGTGGACGGAAAACAAAAAACAGAGGAACTTTATGGCCTTAACAGTTCATTATCTTGATTCGACTTGGCGACTTCATAGGTAAGCTAAGCAATATAACCTTACCGTATATTAAATAAAGCAAAGTTTCGCTAAAATACAGCGTCATCCGTGAGGGGCATATTGAGGATGAGATGTTGGGGTAATTTTTATTTAGAGGTTTTAGTTGTAACTATTACAAATGTATAAGAGCGTGAAGTGCAGAGATAGTATTGCGTACAAATGTAATAACGGACGAATTCTGAAATATTAGAGTTACTATCACCTTTAAGTATACGAAACTATACATCAAATGAAAGCTTACTTAATGGACTTTCAAATTATGAAATAATATAAAGGCTGTTCCATTAAAAAAAAACTATGAAATTGTGCAATTTGCGAATAACAATAAAATGAATTATCTTCACCAGCTGCAGCAGAGAACAATTTTGTTCAAATCTCTGAATAAACAACTGAATAACATGAAAACAGCTAGGTTTAAAGCCCAGCGACCTTATGTCGTTTAAATCCTGCGGTAATAAGGACTCTAAAAATACAAATATATACAGGGTGTTCCATTAAAAAAAATCGATAATTATCTATAACTTTTATATAAATTATATTTTTCTATCTTATATATTTAAGGCCAAAAAGTTACTTTGGCGCTTCAGTGAGATACCCTTTATACTCTATCTGACTGTGCCACCTTCCCAAGGCACATACCAAATGTTATAATAAACGATGTGCTCGTCATGCAGACATATTTTTTAAAAGCGGTTTCTGGAAAATGTTGTAGAGAATTTTAAATCTGAGACTGTATATGCAAAACTATTTTCACGCAATGACCAGTATGAGGTTTAGAGTTGAATAATTACATTATCCCATTTATTCTTTGTGTTATAGTCGAGTGCTGTGTACCATCGAATTTTTGGACTTCGACCAGGAGCAAAACGCAGTAAAAAAAACAGGTACCAGCATACTTCGCGCCTTAGAAGAGAAAGTGGCAACCTTGCATTTACGAGCTACTGTACTTGAAAAACTGACTTTTACTACTGATCAAGGCTCTAATATCAAGAAAGCGTTTGAGCAGTATTCGCGCATTAATTGTATTGCCCATGTTCTGAACCTGATTTTAACACATACTTTCAAGAAAACAGTACTGGAAGAATTAGCTCCTCGTATTTTACAATTGTTGACACGTTGTAAGTCTTTAGTAGAATACCTTAAACGGAGTGGTAACTGTCAGAAGTTGGACACGACAGTTAGACAAGAATGCACTTCACGTTGGAACACAAAATTTGATATGTTGCTTTCGATTCGGAAAAATTTTAACACTATTCAAGACATATTAGAAGGTACAAAAGAAGAATATGGTCTTCATGGAATTGAAATATATCTCTTAGATAAGTTGATTCTATTTTTACACCCATTTAAAATGGCAACACTACTGTTTGAGGCGGAGAAGAAGCCTACCATTCATTTAGTGCTATTACACATGCATATTTTGAAAGAAAGGCTGATAAAACTACAAAATGAAGAAACAACTACCGAATTACAAGCGGTTATTCGTAATTGTTTGGATAATGTTTTTGACATTAAATTTCAACCACATCGTATTCATAAAGTAGCTGCATTCTTATGGCCCGAATATAAACAACTACGGTTTCTAGAAGACAATGCGCGTGAAGAAATTTATACTCTTGTAAAGGATGAGCTAAATTGTATTCTCGAAAATCCTGAAAGCTCTTTCGTCACGCTGTCTTCTTGTGACTCCCAAGAGATAGAGCTTCATGCCATTACGTCGGACTACAGTAATGCTGAAGATGACGTGCAATTCTGTAATAAATATAAAGATATTTACATTGACAACGATAATAATTGGCAGTCACAAGTTAATGTTGAAATGGAGCTGTACAAAGGAAGCCGTGCCACTGACCCAAATATATTACGATGGTGGGGAAGTCATGAAAAGGATTTCCCTTTACTCCACCAACTAGGACGAAAAATCTTATGTATTCCTGCTTCCAGCGCCTCAAGCGAACGAGCGTTCAGTTCCGCAAACAGAGTTCTAGAAGATAGGAGAAGTAATCTGAAGGGAGAAAATATCGATGCCATACTGTTTTTACATTCCGCAGGAAAGGATTAACGTACAAACCAAATATACATTGGAAGACAAGTAATTTATTTCATTACTTATGTTTGATATACCAAGGACCACTAAGAAGTGTTTCATCTTTTTTTAATTCAAGACTGTGTTACTTTCTTTTTATAGGCGTTATTATTGTATACAATAGACTGCATACTAGAAATTGAACTTTTTGTTATATTCCGTTTTAATGTAATAAAGTGAACTTTCTGTTTTGAATTTGTCTAATGTCACATTTCTCACCTTCCAATGGATGTCTCATACAATGTTATACATTCCTTCAGCATAAGCAAAATCTCGCCAATGCCGATGCGAAACGATGCCGAATACTGTTATACTCGCCGATGCCGATGCGAAACGATGCGAGTACTGAAGTGCTTGATGCGTACGAGTACACACAAGGTAATCGTATTACTCTTCTGATGAGTATTCGTACTCGTGATTACGCGATGCTGTACGTACTCGTGCAGTGCTCTATTGTAAAGTCGCAATTTTAAATTTACCGCTGGCTCGATGTGTTTGGCCAGATGACTCGCAGACGGCGCTGATGGCGTTTCCAAAAGTTAACATTGAACTGTCCCTCTTTATCCTTAATGCTCTGTGGCTATAACTGACGTAAATTAACCTCACCCTAACCTAAATATAAACAGTAGGGTAACCGCAAAAAAATCGATAAAATAAAAACACGCCTAATATCTCAAAAGAAAGCTAATGTTGTTCTTCAAAATTTATATTCTATACATAATTGTTGTTATTTTAAGTCAAACCGAGTTACAACAGCCTTTAGTCCCAAAAACGTGACCTGGTACCACTAGGAGCATACTTCGTATATTTGGTTAAGTGATAAATTTTGCTTTTTTGGTATATTTTTCAGTTTAAAGTACAAATATAATACAAAAATAAGTAATACTGATAAGTCTAATGACATTTATTTTAAAAAATAAAAATCGGGTATACCGGTACCGGGTGGACCATTTAATGTGTTTTCAGGAAATATCTTCGAAACAAGAAACTTTAGAAAAAAATGACCCAAACAAAAAATGATTGTATTGAAGGGGGCCATAATAACATAATTTTGTTTTTTTCATAGATGGCGCTGTCGTTGCTAAATCGAGGTCAACTTAGTTTTTTTTAATGGAAACCCCTACTTTTTATTACAGAATCAGAGTCCTTGTTAAAAAGTGAGAAGAATTCACTCATCTAACTTTTTCGTCAGAGTGATAGATGGCGCTGTAATCACGAAAAGAAGTTGTTGCATTTGGACGCTTGCGTATTCGAACTTCGCGCGCATGTGTGTGTGTGTGTGGTGTGTGTGTGTGTGTCAAAACATGACGTCGGCCGTATTTCCATGAATTACAATTTTAAATTGAAAAATAGCTGGAAATAGCTGGATTTTGATGCTTTCTTTGACTGAACAAAAGAAAAATTGGCTGGTGTTTACTTTAGGGTAAATCGACCCGGGGGCTGAAATTTGTTTTGAAGACATAGTTTTTTGAGCCGAGTTCAGAAATGTACGTTTTAACCCGCGGAAACGTAAGGGGGAAAAGTTATGCCCCCTTAAAGTTTCCATTTTCGACGGACAACTCGCACAAACTACGAGTTTCTGTGTAAAATAACTTGTAAACTAACAACTACAATCGACTAATAATGATTTTAACTTACGATTTAAGTGGTGAAAGTGCGAGTTTTATATCCTATTCTTCATGAAAATTCACATTTTAAGGTCATGTTAAAAATGCGTATTTTCATTAGTTCATCGTCCCACCGCAACTGAAGGAGTGGCGTGTCGAAATAAACACTCTATAAAGTTTTCTGTGAACTATCATTGCGTTAACCCTAGATTACTTATGTGCATTAACAATTGATACGAATTTTAAATTGTTCTGTTGTAAATCTATTTACAATTTCTTTATTTGTGCCCCACTTTTGTGGGTGTTTCTATTTTTTTTGGGAAAAGGTGCCCCTACCAAACATAAACACACGCATGTATCTTTAACCTGGATCCTAACGACACAAATTCATCTGGTAAAAATTAGGGACTTTAGTCAATGATTAAATGGCAATGTAATAGATATTTATGCATTAAGGGAGATATGGAGGTCCTCTGGCCCGGGGTTTGTAAGTCAACCCAGGGTGAAGAACAAGAATATCTCCCATGGTGCATACAATATTTGATTTTATAGTTATATATTAGTAATTAGTAAAAATATTCAGTATAGCTATCCGTAATATGTATTTGCATGGTTGCTATAAGTTGGTTTTAAAACAAACAGCTCGCATTTCATGAACTAACGTTTATTTAATTTGATTTGACTTTAATGCTTTAACAAAAAACGTACGGTTGTGAATAAAATAGTGAACAAACCTGGGCGATAAGTTTAATTCATCATTACCTACCAGTTAATGGTTGTAAATGGTAGGTGCTTATCCTTAGGTTAGGGTGAGGTTACATTTGCCCCCCTTTAGACCAGATAGTAGTTTTACACGCAGTTGATTAGGTGATGGTGAAGCCCCGTCATTAATACATAGGAAGTAGTTATACGGGCTCCATGTGGTCAATGGCGGAGCAGAGCGAGACCGGTCGCTTATGCTTAAGTTAGGGTGAGGTTAAGCCCCTCCGCTTTAGACCGACTGGTAGTTTTACCCGCAGCGGATTAGGTGAAGGCGAAGCTGTCATGAATGCATAGGAAGTAGTTACGGTGGCTCACTGTGGTTGATGGCGGAGCGAAGCGAATATAGGAAGTAGTTACGCTGGCTCGCTTGTTTATGCTTAGATTAGGGTGAGGTTAAGGTGCCCCCTTAGACCGGCCAGTAGTTTTACCTGCAGCGGATAAGGTGAAGGCGAAGCCGTCATGAATGCATAGGAAGCAGTTACGGTGGCTTGCTGTGGTCGATGGCTTCGCTTCGCTCCGCCATCGACCACAGCTGGCTTGCTTGCTTATGCTTAGATTAGGGTGAGGTTAAGGTGCCCCCTTAGACCGGCCAGTAGTTTTACCTGCAGCGGATAAGGTGAAGGCGAAGCCGTCATGAATGCATAGGAAGCAGTTACGGTGGCTTGCTGTGGTCGATGGCGGAGCGAAGCGAAGCCATCGACCACAGCCGGCTTGCTTGCTTATGCTTAGATTAAGGTGAGGTTAAGGTGCCCCCTTAGACCGGCCAGTAGTTTAACCTGCAGCGGATATGGTGAAGGCGAAGCCGTCATGAATGCATAGGAAGCAGTTACGGTGGCTTGCTGTGGTCGATGGCGGAGCGAAGCGAAGCCATCGACCACAGCCGCCTCGCTTGCTTATGCTTAGATTAGGGTGAGTTTAAGGTCCCCCCTTAGACCGGCCAGTAGTTTTACCTGCAATGGATTAGGTGAAGGCGAAGCGGACATGAATGCATAGGAAGCAGTTCGCTTCGCTCCGCCATCGACCACAGCCGCCTCGCTTGCTTATGCTAAGATTAGGGTGAGTTTAAGGTCCCCCCTTAGACCGGCCAGTAGTTTTACCTGCAATGGATTAGGTGAAGGCGAAGCCGTCATGAATGCATAGGAAGCAATTACGGTGGCTTGCTGTGGTCGATGGCGGAGCGAAGCGAAGCCATCGACCACAGCTGGCTTGCTTGCTTATGCTTAGATTAGGGTGAGGTTAAGGTGCCCCCTTAGACCGGCCAGTAGTTTTACCTGCAGCGGATAAGGTGAAGGCGAAGCCGTCATGAATGCATAGGAAGCAGTTACGGTGGCTTGCTGTGGTCGATGGCGGAGCGAAGCGAAGCCATCGACCACAGCCGGCTTGCTTGCTTATGCTTAGATTAAGGTGAGGTTAAGGTGCCCCCTTAGACCGGCCAGTAGTTTTACCTGCAACGGATAAGGTGAAGGCGAAGCCGTCATGAATGCATAGGAAGCAGTTACGGTGGCTTGCTGTAGTCGATGGCGGAGCGAAGCGAAGTGAAGCCATCGACCACAGCCGCCTCGCTTGCTCATGCTTAGATTAGGGTGAGGTTAAGGTCCCCCCTTAGACCGGCCAGTAGTTTTATCTGCAACGGATTAGGTGAAGGCGAAGCCGTCATGAATGCATAGGAAGCAGTTACGCAGGCTCGGTTGCCTGGTTGCGTCAAGGTCCTCCCCCTTGAGACCGGGTAGTAGTTTTACCCGCAGTAGATTAGGTGATGGCGAAGCTGTCATGAATGCATAGGAAGCGGGATTCTTTGTCATGTTAGCACATACTTTCACTTTAAACACCCTAATAGCACTATAGCACACAAATGGAAATAACAGTAGCAATTACTAGAACGTAAATACAAGAGGTTTAAAAAAAATCAGTGAACTTATTGGGACTGTGTGAAAATCAACTAGAAATTAAGGACATGGTAATTTAAATGTAAATGTTAACTGTTTAACCTCTTAAGATACACATTTGTTTTATTATTAATATAGTTAATTTCAGAAAAATAATTATTT
This sequence comes from Ocypus olens, assembly GCA_910593695.2. Lineage (NCBI taxonomy): Eukaryota > Metazoa > Arthropoda > Insecta > Coleoptera > Staphylinidae > Ocypus > Ocypus olens. Next base: position 31,768,608 of record OU343063.1, on the reverse strand, counting down.
TTATTTATATCGTACTTTATGTATTCACATATTTTCCGTGAGAATTAGATTGGTTTTCCGATTATGATGTGACCAGTTGGCAACCCTAATAATCACAGATAACTAGAGTGTTCAGTTTGCATGTCCGTCAGTTTCGGCGGTTCAATGAACTGCACATAACCTTAAAATGAAATATTAATGTAAAGAAAAAGATATAAAATTCGCATTTTTACTACTCAAATCGTAAGTTTACATCATTATAAATTGATTGTGGTTGTTGGTTTACCAAAATCTACCCAGAAAAGCAGGTTTTGAGCGAGTTGTACGTCCGATACGAGAGAAACTTTAAGGGGGCACAACTTCTTCCCCTTATGTTTCTCAAAGTTAAGATATACATTTTTGGACTCGGCTCAAAAAACTACGTCTACAAAGAATTAAGAAGAAATAAAAAAACAGCCCACTTCCCGATTTTTCCCGATTTACCCTAAAGTAAACCCTTACCGAAAATTTAGTTTGGTAATCAGTCGGTCTTCTGCATTGACGGCGAAAACGTTACAATGGAGTGGTATACTATCGCGGAAAAGGTCGACATGATTTTCGTGTATGGTGAAGCTAGACGCAATGCACTTGATGCGTGTGGCTTATACGCGGAGAGGTATCCTGATCGAGATCATCCGAGTCACATGACTTTTCTTCGGATCGTCAACTCATTTGTGGACACTGGCAGCCTAAAACGAACCAGACATCGAAGACGCACCGTAACCCAGGAGAATGCCGAAGTTGATATTTTAGCTGCAATTGCAGTCAAACCCTACATAAGTTCTCGTCAACTGGCGCGGAGTTCAGGCATCTCCAAAACGAGTGTTCTGCGAGTTCTTCATCGGCATAAATTTCATCCTTACCACGTATCGTTGCATCAAGAACTTCATGGCGACGACTTCCAACATCGAGTGCAGTTCTGCAATTGGGCTCAGCAGCAAATACGCAACAACCGGAACTTCGTTTCCATGATTCTATTCTCGGATGAAGCAAGTTTCACGAATCGTGGCCAAATCAACCGGCATAACATGCACTATTGGGCGGAGGAGAATCCACATTGGATCCGACAAGGACTTTTTCCTGTGGGGATTGCTGAAGGACAAATGCTATGCCGACATACCGTTGACGCCTGATAACATGAAGGAGCGTATTCGCAATGCTTGTGCGAACATCAACAGAGACACCCTACGAGAAGTTCAGAGATCGTTTCAAACAAGGATCGCAAAATGTCTCGAGATGAACGGCCATCATTTTGAGCACCTGCTCTAGAGATGATTTCAAGTAAGTTAAACACAAGTGCGCGTCTACACACACTTCGACCCAATCGACTTCTTCTAACCTGCCATTTCTTTTCAGCTTCTTACAAATTACGCTCCAGCCGGACATCGACAACATCAACCTGCAGTGCGACATGGGGCTGTCAAAGCTGTCAGCAGCGCTCACGCTGAGCCCAGAATATAAAAAGCAAAATTGAAGTTATTTGTTTAATTTGAAATTATTATAAATTTTGAAATATCAACTTGGAAATGGATCAAAATTATTTATTTTGCATTTCCAAGTCGGTCGATCATACAATTACACTCTTGAATAAAATACTAGTTAAGTTTACGTCACATTCATATCCTTTACAAAAATAATAACAAAATAATGTAACGAACATTATTGGTGATTTTAGACGGGCATGTTCGCGGGTGCGCGCTCACACACACACACACACACACACACGCACACACACATACATGCGCGCGAAGTTCGAATACGCAAGCGTCCAAATGCAACAACTTCTTTTCGCGATTACAGCGCCATCTATCACTCTGACTAAAAAGTTAGCTGAGTGAATTCTTCTCACTTTTTAACAAGGACTATGATTCTGTAATAAAAAGTACGGGTTTCCATTTAAAAAAACTAAGTTGACCTCGATTTAGCGACAACAGCGCCATCTATGAAAAAAACAAAATTATGTTATTATGGCCCCCTTCAATACAATCATTTTTTGTTTGGGTCATTTTTTTTTAAAGTTTCTTGTTTCGAAGATATTTCCTGAAAACATATTAAATGGTCCACCCGGTATAATACATACAAAACAGACACAGAAAAGATACAGACGTAGTACCTACACGAGTTGATAATTTTACATAGTTATCTAATCTATTCTAGAGCTTTTGTTAAAGTAGTTTTTGAAACGTCAGGATATATTGCTCGGCATTTGGTTACAACTTGCAGGACGTATTCATCTTTTGTCAGAAGGTCGTTAAAGTCGGTTATTAATTGTAACACCATGCTCAGCCATATCGTTAACTACTTTTAATGTTTTGACAATTTTCAATCCTTCTCGAAAGTCATTACTTTGAGGCCAGGTGTTTGGATGTTGTCTTAGGAAATCTGTTTTTATATTAAATCGGTCAAAGAATGTAAACGTTTCTTAGGTAAGTAAATTTACCAATCCTCCATCAACTACCTCTTTTAATTTTTCTTTCCTAACTTTTCGATTTACAACCCTAGCGTGCTCTGATAGTTCATCTGTGCTACTGAGCAATTTATTAGTCATTAACAACTTTTCATCGTCTGTAATGGTGGGATCAAGAAACGATAATCCCACCAACTCTGCATTCAAATACCACAAATGATTCGAAAATTTGCTATTTCTGCTATTTTGTTGTCACATTCTTTATAGTCTAACAGACTATGCAAAATACCTAAATCTTGCTTTGGTGCAAGATGAGCTTTTGGAGCATTGAACCAAGCTTTACAATAAATTTTAAACAGAAATGGCATGCACAGAACTTTCTTCTTCTTTAGACATCTTAAATTGACGACGAAAAATGAACATTTTTAAGCAGTAAATAGCCTTTGCCATACACCTAGCGTGATGAATGGCTCCTGGAGTTCTAAAACCCACAACATTGCCGTCTAGTGATCCAACAAATACGATAATCAACTGCAACAGCTCCTTGTAGTCATCTCTGAGGTGGCTCTCGGTTAATTTGGTCTCGAATTCAGCAGTAACATTTGCAATTACTTCTAGAGTTAGATGCTTTTGTATTAGATTGTCACTGATACCTGTGTTGTATTTTCCTTTGTCTATCTTGGGCCACGCAGTGAGGAATCTCTTGAAAATGTCTGGATGAGGTCCAGTGGTTGATCCCATTTTTGCCTCCAGAATTTCCAAAATATGGTGATGGCAAGCTAGGTATACCAATTCTCTTCCCAACATTTGCTCCAATATGACGCATGCTCCTTTGAGTCTTCCCGTGTTGAATGCTGTAGTGTCGAAGCACATTGCCTTGACGGTGTTGAGAAGACCCCATTCCTGTAGGCATTCATATACGGCTACGGCTTGCTCCTCTTCAGAGCTGTTTGCTGTTACAGGAACTCCCAGCAGCTGTTCCTATTCGCCATATGAAATAGCAATAGCTATTCGCTCACATTGTTCATTTTTTTAAAACACCCGGTAAAAGTTTACCGTCCCAATGGACGACCACGAGCTTTTTTCAGGAATGTTTACTTTATCTAAAAATTTTTAGTATATTGTTCTCTGAACATTTGCCTTCTAGAATGTAATAAAGTTTTCGTGACTTTGTACTCAAGAGGGTCAAGGTTTAGTGCTTCTAGAGTAGCTATTAAAATTCTCATAGCATTTCTGTCGGATACCTTACATCGATCTAACAAAATGGACAAATTCATGTTTAAAATCTCTTTGACGCCCCTTGCAAATGAAACTTTCATCCTCTTGCTCTCAGATGGTCCTGGATCTTCTGCAGCTTCTTCAGGGATGCCCATTTCCTCCAAGCTCTCAAGTTCCTGGTAGATGCTGTCCTCTTCAGTGACTTCTTCTTCTTCTTCTCCTTCTTCGAACTTGTCTTCATCATCCGTCTCTAAGAAGCAACAAAAGAAAGAGAAAAAAAAACTATAAAAACTGGTTGTTTTAGCAGAATAGTAATAATACATAGGTACTAAATTACCTACTTCTAATTATCAATAGGTATTATTTAAAAAATATAAACTCACTCATAAAGATGCCAAGTGATGCTCTCATGTAGAATTTTCTTTCAATTATAATGAAACTATTTACTTATTTGTTCATCTAGTTTTTAGAATAATAAAAAAAAAACCAATATCAAAAGTTTCTTCTTGGATTTGTCGGTTCATTTTTGCAAGTTCCTTTTGCGCCTTGATTTCTTCAGCTCGAGACAACTTGAGATCCACTCCAGTCATGGAACCTGGGCAGCCCTTCTGCCCCTGTTTCACGAGAAACGCTTTATCTTCTTCCGATTTCATCAGAGCCAAGGCATCTTGTTGAGCAATATCAAAGAGATCATCCAACTTTTCAACAAACTTTAAATTTGTTCTTGGCCGTTTCCGATGTTATCTTCCGGCCTTTTTGAAGAGTTCTCCACTCGGCGTGAAGTTTTTCAAGCTTAGTAATTGCATCTTGCTCATGTTTAGTCAGGATTCGAGCTTTCTCCCAAAAAATGAACACTTTTCGTATGGTAAGTTTTGCCGATTCTCTTACAGTTAATTTCACAGTACGTAAATTATAAAACAAAGCACACAAAACTTGACGATTTGAGGGTTGTTTACAACCGGTGATCTGGTGAATGGGATAGCCCACAAGAAATATTTTATCCTTGGTCCGGCTTTGTACACCTGATGTGGATGCCATTTCAGAGTCCAATAGGTAAATAAAAGTTAACTTGAAAAATGAAACAAAATTTATTACAAACTTTAAAAAAACAATAACACACACACTTGGAAAATTAAAAAAAAAAACGTTAAAATATCTTCACTAGATAATTGTTCGATCTAACCAGCTCAAAGGCACTTTAGAAACTAAACTGAATAAATAAAAGGTCGGTTGTATGCTGAAGTAAAATCACCATCCCTAAAATAGAAATTAGATGCACCCTCCTTTGTACCTGTCAAACGGGTCTTTCTTTGGTAAACTAGTCAGGTAATCCCCATATAATAAAATATTGAATTTGAACAAAAGGCTCTTTATGTTTGAAAATAGAGTTCCAAAATACTTTTTAACAAAAAAATGTTAATTCCGAGACACATTGTGTAAAAACCTGTAAAATTCTTAGAATACTCCCAAACTGGCTCCTACTGGTACCAGGTCACGTTTTTCGGGTCAAAGACTGTTGTAACTCTGTTAGGCTTAAAATGACAACAATTATGTATAGAATATAAATTTTGAAGAACAACATTAGCTTTCTTTTGAGATACTAAGCGTGTTTCTATTATTTACCGTTCTGGAGTTATGGCTCCATATGTCAGCTTATTGGCCAAAAATTTGGATTTTTTCAAACTTTGAGCGAAGAGCGGCACGGGTTAACGTCGTTTAATCGAGTTCAAATTTCGGCTATCTCAATATCTGGAAAGGAGAATCGTTTTATGGGGTCCAGACGAACAAGATTCCGACATTTTTTCCCCTCTATGAGATCCGGTCACCCTGATAAACACCAATCGTTGCAACCGCTAACTGGTAAGTAAAGATAATCTGGTTCACACCGATTCGTATAAAGAGACGTGACAACATAGCGCACAATTTCGCAGATTTTCAAGCATGTGTACTTTTCAGTCACATGAAATGCACATTTACCAAAAATAACAATAAATTTCATATAAAAAGTACATTTTTGTACAAAATCGTAGCTAACAATTTTTATGTAAGGACATAAATAAAAATACATTAAACATTTAATCAAAGTTCAAAAGTTATTAATCTTGTTAAGTTAAGATATAATTAAAATAACAAAAAAGCATGTTCATACATGGATAGTTTAACTTAATCTATCGTAAACCTAATGATGGCGAATGAAAATATATGATTAAAAAATATAATGAAATAAATGCCACCTTATACATTTTTTTGTTATTATTTTCTAAATATGCATTTTATAAAAAAAATTTAAATTGTTATCAATACTCAAACAAAAAATATTTAAAAATTAAAGACTATTTCTAGAAATACATATATGTTTAAGCTTCACCTGCTTTCAGTGGCTCAAAGCCATCAATACTTTTGCAGGTAGTTTTGCACTTTGTAGATTCCTTCTATTGCCTCTATTTGTGCTAACAACACCTCACCAGAAAAACACAAGTACACATATTTCTTAAAAAATTGTATATATGATATTATAGTAGTAAGAACTGACCTGAAAATAATCCATTTATTAATACTCTAAAATAATGATTCATTAATGAGCAATAAACTTACTTCGGTAAATTTGACTTAATGAAAACTGATACCATTCTGTTCTTCAAGAGGGCAAATACACTTATGTGGCTTCTTAGAAAATATTGCAAATTATCAACATTCATTACAATAGGCAGATATTTATCAATATTATCCAGTTTATCTGTAAATAAACACTAATTTTTCAACCATTAAATACAATTTCATTCTCATACCTGACAACAAGGTGTGTTCTATTAATTCGAAATAAATCACTTGGACTAGCAAGTGATTGTTATTCAGTTTAATATTATTCACGTGCTCAAAAACTCTATCTATATTTGTCACATATTTGTATTTTAGACCTAAAATTATAACATGAACTCAAGAAATATAAACTTGAACTAATTGTAAACTTACTTTGCGTTATTTCTTGTATCCCTATCTGTAATAGCATCTTTGGCATGTCTACCGCCTCTATATACTCACTGTCGGTATACCTACGAATCAATAATGATAAAAATTATAAATCCCTAACTTGGGAAGGGAGCCTTTCTAATTGCAATTAAAACTGCAAATCATAAACTGATTTAACCACACTATTTACTGTTAATAAAAATAGTTATTTGTATAACAAGGCAATAAAGTGATAGATTTATGGACACAGCTGAAGTATCACCGGGTCTCTCAACTTGGCCCCCCACTTTCGATTTTTAGAAAAAAAAGTGTTGCTCCAGAAAGTATTTAGCTAGCTCCAGTTAGCTCTACAAAAATTAGAGCTAGCTCCAAAAAGGTAAAAAAGTTATAGGGGTTTCAAATTTGGCGGGGCCAAGTTGACGTTTGTTCCCCGCTTTTGAACTTTTTTCAACTTGTTTTTATTGATTTAGATTCCTCAGACCTAACTCCAGCAGGCTCCATCAATTTTGAAGCTAGCTCCACCCCACAACCCCTAAAAAATTACAAAAACATTTTTCACCCTTCAGTATTTTGTACTCAATTTTAAGTAAGCTAGCTACAGCCGAATATGTAAAAATTATTGAAAAAAAAAACAAGACGGATAAAAAGATATGTGTTTTAATTACAAGACGTGAGCTTTCCTAAATCCTGTATGAGCATTCCCAATCATGTGATCATATTATAACGTTAAATGCGAATTTTCGGTTAAATCACAATTATCCAACGGAGTTGGTGCCAATTACCAATTACATTATTATATACGGTAATAAGGGTTCCTTAAATATTGCATAACCATCATTTAGACCTTAGAGCCGTCCTTGAAATAAATATTCAACTTATAAGCAATTCGTACATTTGATAAATTATTAATTAATTAGTTAAAATAATCCGGCAAGGGATGGGCGCGCCACCAGCAAGGACTAACGAACCACCCGCCGACGAGAGAGGACACGCCTAGAGTATTCCTTGGGCTAAGACGAGACGCGACCACTACCTCTCGCCTTCTTCGGCACGGCAAAGGAAAATAGTATAAAGGTCTTGTTTACCACAACACTCAGCGGGGTATCAAGTTTACGATGTTGTAAAGCGACCCAAAAATCCAGCGTGTGCCAAAATCGGTCGGTCCTTTTTACCTGCTTGTCAATACAGATATTTAATGCGTCGGAATATGATTGCAATAATGAAATTCATAAGAAAATTATTATCAATAAGAATATCTGCTGTTCAATGAAAAAAGATTGATAAATTAATGAAAAAAACACTCATACACAGAGGGAGGGGCACCTCATACGACATTAAAAAAAACATAGCTTCGATGTGGATCAAGCTAATATCTTAAAAAATACAATATAACATAGATAATAATCGTAAAAATTGATCAAAAAATGTATATCGTGGGCATACTGCCAAAATTGACCAAGTCAATAATCGTAGTTTCTAGATAATTGAAGTTGAAAATTCTCGTTTTTCAATTCTTTTTTTTTGCGTAATCTAGCAAAAATGCAGGTTTATGTTTATATCAAGATATTAAATATGTTGTTACTGATTTATAATAACTGAAAAAAGCGTGTTTAAGTGTTCTGGTTTAAAAAAAAATTGACTTGGTCATTTTTACATGTAATAATGTCCACATTTTTCTGTCTTGGTCAAAATTTTTATTCAATAGAAAATACAAAGAAATTAATATTACATTTTTTTTTCTTTATAATGTAATGCTAAATACAAATAAAATGAACAAATTATTGTTTTGGTAAAAAAATAGTGGAACTGAGGTACCGTATACGAGTATTAATTGGAATCCGAATACTGATGGCTCTGGAGCTACATCTTTCTTTATACCACATGCTGGTATAGACTGATACCAGCCATGAAATTCAGAAGGAATTGCACCCGTTTTGCACAGCTTCAAAAGATCTTGCTTTTTCTGGATAGAAATAGGAATTTCTTTCAGGTACAAATGCGGTATTTTTTTTCCATGATAGTGCTGGTAGTTCGACAATTACGCCCACCTGCATTGAGCACAAGGAACTCTGGATCACTATAATTATACTTAAACAGCACGTGCTGGGGTTTATCTTTTTCATATCGCATAGTTTTAATTTTTAACCAATTAACGCGATTTCCGTTTTCGTCTATAGTTCGGTTTTTAAAAGTCTTAGCAGCTAGTGCCTTTAAGTCAAGAAGTCGTTGTATCTTAACTCAAGTACGTTGTATGGCTTACTTCTTTTATTTCGACCTCGATTGGAGCGTGCTAAACGAAAAATGTTTAACCAGTCATGCATAGTATAGACTGGAACATTTCTTTTCGCATTTTCAATTGCACTATGCATGGAATCTACTTCCATGTAAGAATGGCCACTCTCTAAAAAATTGTGCTGTATAATATTTAAATTGCTGTTTTGTACTATGAACATAAATAGTGCTGCAATAAACTGGTTTCTATTTTGCCCACTACAAGTATCCGAGAACAAACTTATTTCACTGATATTTTGTGGCAAATTTTGTATCCATTGAACCAGGCATGTGCCTATTTCTGAACTGCCTCTCTTACCATCTATTTCGGTCCACGTGTAGCAATAAGCATTTTGCGAAGCTTCATAAATTGTGAGAATGTATGCACATAGCTTTCTGCTATAATACATTAGTGAGACATCCGAAGACGGTATTTGCAGAACACTTTGTAAATCAAATGTGACGCTTACGAAACTATCATCATTCAGTGCACGCTCCTTTTCTGCTTTTTTTGCTGCATTTGCTTCGTCTCTTTTTTGAATATGAGACTGATAGTTTTCTTTTAAATCAGCTGATTTTGTCTTCATATAGTTCGCACATGTCAAACACTGATCCTTTTTAGGCTTAAAGAAGGACAAGTTAAAATTATTACCAAATACGCGGCGGTAAGTTATCTTCAACATATAAGGCGTACATTTTTGCGATAGATAAATTAGGATCTAAATACTCTCGTTTCGTTGATGCTCTACAATAATGAGAGGCCATTGTAGGAAAACTTTTTATGTGAGCATTGATTGAATCTATGATTTCTGGTTTGGTTTTATTCACAGGCACTTTTTTACCACGCTTGTCACTACTATCAAATATTCCGGTCGCATTTGCCCCAGAAAAGGCCTTATCTACTGGTCCATGGCTTATACACAAAGTACGTAAAAAAAATATCTTGCAAACTCGAACTTTTGTGCCCTCCTTCACAAAATAATAGTACCTGCTGCTAGTTTTTTGTGCACCTGCTCCAGATCGAATTCTTCTACAGGCAGGTTCTTTGCTTGCAACAAAAGAGAGAATAAAATCCTTTTGGCGAATGTAATCTAGTTTCCAGAATTCGGAGCATAATTGGTTTCTCAGTTGATCATCAAAATTAAGTGAACATTTGAATTTGCAAGAGTTGCAATTAATAAATTTAGGTTTTTTTGCTGGCCTAACTATCCCACTGGATTTATATGGCAAACTCAACATTCTGTTTTTCTTATTATTATTCTTTTTCCATTGTGTAGGATTTGATTTTTTCCAACGGCATCTTCGTTTAGATAAAGGTGTGTTTCTATCACTAGATGATTCTGCATTTGCTAAGACTTTTTCCTCCGACGAATATGTGGGAAGGTCATTATTTACTTGAACAAGGTTGTTGCTATCTTTATGACTTCTTATTTCGTCAGTCGAATTATCACCGTCCTTAGTAATTGCAATTAAACAGTCCTGCGCTGTGAGTGTACCTAACAGAAAAAGTAAATATTAAGTAAGCATACAAAAATCTTGTTACTTAGCAAGATTACTATTAATTTTGTAATTCTATACAGCAGTAATCATAAAAGTAATAGAACAATGCTTGCATCAATGCAGGCATACGGTTTATTTACAAAAAAATTATGTGGGCATAACCTCAAAATGGTTTTAAGTTAAAATAATACGAATTTAAACACTTACCTGTATTATTTTTCTTTGAAGTACTTGCTTCTGCATTATTCAAACAAATTTGCACCATTAACTTTCCCCTGGAAGCCATAATAACTGACAATATTCACTAAACAAATTCCGTTACAACCAGCCAACTGAATGTGTAACACATAGATATACAATTCATGGAACAACGAAATGTGATCAAGTCGTGATAGTCAATTATAACAGTTAGCTGTTATGCTATAGTTAAAGTACATTAAAAATTGACCAAGTCAATATGATCATTTTTGCTAGTATAGAACCTGAACACTGTGACTTGGTCAAAACACTTTTATGTGTGTGACGCATCTATTGTCATGATATTGACGTGCACACTTTTTCCTGATATTCGGCAACTTCTTACTACTCACTTAGACATATTTTCTTAAAATCATGCAAATTTGACTTGGTCACTTTTGGCAGTATGCCCACGATATATTCGACAAAATTTTCTGGAATCATAATAGTATATTATTAAACGAATGAGAAAGTTGGCCATTGCCACTAGAGTGAAGTTGCAATTCACCCGAGTGGCAATGGCCAACTTATTCACGAGTTTAATACTATACTTTTTCGCATCTTATTAAATAATTACCTAAAGATTTTTCTGTTCGTATTAAATTATAACGAATAATTTTTTTAATTGGAAATTGCGGCAGTTCGCTGACAAAAAACGAATCGTAACCATAGTAACAACTAAACTGTTGGGCAATGAAACCGCTATCATTGGATTGGACGTTGCCTGTTGGGCAATGAAACCGCTATCATTTGATTGGACGTCACCTGTGGAGAAAATGATTCCCCCGAATAATGGACAACTTTCTCAATCAAAAATGACTTAACAACGTTTATATTATTTAATAAGATGCGAAAAAATCTTTTATTCATTTCATTTCAAGCGATTGGCGGATTTTTTATATTATAAATAATATAAATGTCAACGAATGAGATTTTGATAAAAATGTATTCCTTATATGTCGTTCATTTTGGCATTCTCCAGAAATTCTGTTTATATAAATTTGATATAACTATTATCGTTTTATAATTATATATAGATTGAAAATGACAACATTTTTAAATTTGTTTTTTTTCCTCGATAATTTTATGAAAGTTTATCGAAAATATTCACTTACACAAATTTACTGATTTGTTGAAAAATAATTAAATTGATTCCCCCAAAATAATTGTCAACCGTAACCCCATAAACCCTTCGCACTCATGCAAATATCTTGGAATCACATTTGACAACAAACTATCTTTCAAGGTTCATTCAAAATGAATGCAACAAGATCTCTCGCTGTTAAGTTTTCGAACAACCCTACCAATATTCGTATCCTCAACCAATTCTGTACTCCCCGCAACCTTAATATCCCCCCTAAACGTAAGTTCCCTCCCCAAACATTACATCAATACATTTCTTCATTTCATCCTTCATCATGTAGCGATTAACCCACTTGATATAGACTGTGAAAGACGGGCCGAAAGACATTATATGTCGATAGCCCATGAGACAGAATAATTCTAAATTGTATAGATGATGTATAAATGTAATACTCTGTCAATAAAGATAATGTATATATAATTAAATTGAATATGAGATCATTGATTTTTCTGTTTGTGAATTGTAATTAATGAAACAAAGAAGACATTATTTTTTTTAATATGCCCGTTTTTTAGGATTATTAAGAAAAATAACATACTAACCAATTCAAATTGAAATCGCTGCACAAGCATCTAATAAATTAAATTAAAGTTACGAACAGGTTGAATATTCATATCATTATTTTACTGTACTATAATTTTAAAATCTAAAATGACGACCTTAAACTAATGTTATAATAATAGTTGAAATACTCATAGATGGTATCAGTAACTGAAAACTTGTAGATATATAAAATAACATAAAAATTCAAATTAATGCCTTCTAAAAGACGCCTATTTTTGTTGGAGTGAAAATGAAATTTTTAATCAAAAAAATATTTTATCTATATGGATGTAAAGTTCATAGACACGTGGGCGTATACACATATGGTTATGTTGAAAATTGACCAACTAAAACGATTATTACACTCAAGCAAGTCATTTTCATGACTTGCAAATAAAACAATTTTTACTGTTTTTGCTGTAATTTTGTACTGAATGTTAATTTCATGTAACTACATGGGTGAACCATTTCTTCGTACATAATTATTCCGCGATATGGGCGAAGAGTAGATGCACTTTGATCTTTGATATTTTTTTTTAAATTTAATTTTTTCGATCTCAGATGCATCTGCCAGATGGTTATGAATATTGAACACCTCCACATTATTTTCCACAATACTCACACTTCCTCTACATTGCCGATTTCTACACCTTAAATACGTTTTTTCCATACGTTTAACATATACAAATAGCGCATATACGTAAAACACTTTAATTCCATCGCCAATAACTAACTCTTCCCGTTAGGATGAGAGTCATTCTTTTCTTAATATGGTATTCAAAACGAAGATTTATTTGTACGAGTTATTACTTCAAACAGCCAAATGTTTTACAACTCTGAGATTAAGGGTAAACCCCATGCTAAAATTCTAAATCTGGGCAGACAGTGTTCACAATATTTGGACGATTACTTTAAAACCCCCTTTGTAAAACCGAATGTCACAATTTTAGTATTTTACAAGCATGAAAAATTGAAAAATTACGGGATATATTGAACACGTTTTTGGTTTGTAAACTAAATTTGTAAACAAAATAAGTAAACAAATATCGAAGACAACTAAGAAATGAACATCTATTGTGTTTGAAAATAGTTTGCATAGTACAATCATTATTTTTCGAAAGAGAAATCATTAATGTTTTGTTTTTGGTTTATAATTATAAATCTACAATAGTTACATCAAATTTATGTTAATAATAATTGTAGAGAATGGCAAAATGAAATTTTGATTTTTTAGTTTTTGAGTAAATTGATTATTTGCATTTAAAGTATAATTTGTCATTTAAATCTTTCATAGTTTTGACTTTTTATACGTCAATCTTATCCGATCCTGCAAACCACTCTATATACATTTAAAATATAATTTAAATTGAAAATAAACCTTGAAAGTATAAAGATAGATAATTATTATACCATCAAATCGGAGAAAGTAACATAATGGCCACATCACCATTTTTCCCTCTTTATTTAATTCTAAATGTGTTCTTCAGTTGTATTTTTTTTACTTTCAGTTTTATTATTTCTTTCATTGCGCCATCTTATAGTTTGACCCAATAGTAGATCTCCATTCGGTCAAAATAAACCAATGTTTCATCATAATAGTGATTATGTTTTTAAGGATTCCTTACATAATCGAAATTATAGCCACTTGGTTGGTTTAACAATTTTTTTAATTTTTTATTCTGACTAGTTTCAATTTTTACAACCAATGTACAATTTTAGTATATAAGCGAAAACATTTTTCTTCTATATAAAAAATTGAGAACCGAATTCTGTGTATTTTTCTGACAATGAATTCGTTTTAAAATCCCCGTGAAAATGCCCTGATGAGGCAAAACTGTTTGTATACCTGCACACGCCCGGAAATGCGACCGACCCCATCTGGAACCGAAGATTTTACTACCCTATAAATTTGAGTCCCCGCTGAGTGTTGGGGTAAACAAGGCCATTGTACCATCTTCCTTTGTCGTGCCGAAGAAGGCAAAAGTCTACGGTCCTGACGAGACGACCCTTCATAACACGCTGCGGACGAAGCAGAGACGAGCTCTCCTCCGACAAACCGTCAGGAGGTACCACAGCTAGGACACTCGCATTAGATAGTACAGTAATGCGGAAAGCGTCGAGCTTTCATCTAAATCTAAAACGCCGAATGCGACGATTAAGAAAAGTCGCAGCAGCTATATCACCGATTTCGACACCCAAGAGGAGGATTCGGTCAGACCCGCTGACAATGGCGCCGAGGCAGATGACAGACTACCAGCAACGAACGACGCCCCGGGCCCTTTTCAGACCGGACCAGGACCACTCAACTCCAGTCCCAGTGTCACCATTGCCTCCGACGCCCAGAAGGGAACGGACAGCAAAACCATATCCTCGCCTACATCGCAACGCATCGACCGCGACACTACGCCGGACTGAATCCTTGGAGGGTTCGCCTCGACGACCCCAGAAGACATTCAGTGCGGAGACAATATTGCCGCTCACAAGAGGGAAGACCCTCACCCCGTATTAAATGTAAATAAATTGAAATAAAACGACTTAAAGACCACCTCTATTTGATCACCAAATAAACCGAACACAAACAACCCCAAATTGGTGACCCCGACGTGATCAAAAACAAAGGTCACGTAGAACAAGCAAAACAACCCGCGATAAGTGGAAACTTACAAATATAAAATGGCGGTTAAAGATGTAAGCAGGATTCAAGTACGGATTCCACCATTCTGGGACGACGACCCGGAAGTTTGGTTTGCACAAGTGGAGAGCCAATTCGAACTCGCAAAAATATCCACAGATGACACGAAATATAGCCACGTGGTTGGAAGCCTGGAACCCCATTACACCAAGGAGATACGGGACATCCTAACAGCACCGCCAGCAACAGGAAAATACGACACAATCAAAAGCGAACTCATCAGACGGCTCAGCGTGAGCCAGGAAAACAGAACACGGAGAAGAGCTAGGTGACAGGAAGCCATCGCAGTTCCTGCGACACCTACAACATTTAGCAGGAACGACAGTACCGGGCACGCTACTAAGGTCACTATCGATGGGAAGACTCCCGAATAATGTGCAGGGGATCCTGACAACGCAAAAAAAGGCCAGCCTAAACGACGTAGCAGAGCTTGCCGACTCAATAGTAAACGCCACCGCCACACCAGTAGTAAACGAAGTAACAGAGAGCGAGCTAATGAAAACACTACTAACCGAAATCGAACAAATAAAAATACAGCTGCACGAAAAAGGGAACACCCGACCCGCAACACCATTCCGAGGCCGGAGCCGATCTCGAGACGCGCAGCAGAACAGGAAAAAATTTAAAAAAACGCACATGTGACACATTTGGAGAAAACGCCAGGAACTGCCGACCACTATGTACATTCAGCAAAACAGGAAACGAGAAAGGCAGTCAGTAGAGGCGGCCACCGACTGCACACCCAGCCCATCGCACCGCCTATACATCACAGATCCACAGACGAAAATACAGTATCTAATTGACACCGGAGCAGATGTGTGCGTTTTTCCACGCCGACTTGTTGCACAAAAATTGCAGAAAACCAGCTACAACTTGTACGCAGCGAATGGATCGACTATACACACATACGGCACAATCAACCTCGACGTGAATTTAAAACTGAGAAGAAATTTCCCGTAGAGATTCCTTATTGCGGAAGTATATAAAGCAATCAACCAGCCCATCATTTGGATCGAATAGGCGCGGGAAGCATTCAGCAGATACAAGGAAGAAATTCGCACCACAGCACTGTTGTCACACCCAAGAGCCAACGTCAAATTAGCAGTCACAACAGACACCTCAGACCAAGCGATAGGCGGAGTAATCCAGCAAAGGCAAGAAGACGGTTGGAAACCACTAGCATTTCTATCAAGAAAGCTATCGACAGCTGAGCAAAAGTACGCAGCGTACGATAGGGAATTGGTGGCAATATACGCGACGATCAAACATTACCAGCACATCTTGGAAGGACGAAATTTCACCATCTTCACAGACCACAAGCCAATTACATACGCGTTCGCACAGAAGTTAAAGAAATGCTTAGAACAATTTTCCACAGACATTCAACATATCAAAGGAAAAGAAAACGTAGTCGCCGATGCACTAAGCAGAGTCGAACAAATAACAACGGGAATTGAATTCGCAAAGATGGGTGACGAACAAAACAAGGATACCGAACTGAAGGGAGGGGGTTTTGATCCGGAAACTTCGTCGATTTCGATCCCTCAAAGGAGGGTTGGTAATGTTTCCGGCCTTTTGTAACAGAGACTAAACTCACGGTCAGCTGCAATTGGGAGGTATAAAAAGGAACCCACACTAACCTGTGCCGTCTCCGTTCCACGTACCACGTAGGCCCTCGGGTTGTAAATCCTGGCGCGTGGTCCCGCGGTACAAGTTCCAGACTCCTGCGGACGGAACTCTTGGCCGTGACAATTTCGGCCCGATATACAATTAAAAGAAAAATGTGGCTGGCGACTCTATCTATGATAGTGCCCGAACGATTTTTATCGGCGTCTCTCTCGACTGCCGAACGAACAAGTAATGTCTTCACTTCTTCCAAAAATGCACACTAAAGTCGCGCATGTGTGGTCTATGGGGTATGAAAAACGAGGTTCACATGGAGAAGGAGTGTTAAGAATAGACTCTGTTATCTCCACCGAACATAACCCCCCAACCAAAATTAATGAATTTTGAAAACGAGTGGCTTTTCGCCAAGCAAAAAAAAAACAAATTAAATGAAATAACTGCCATTAAACAAATTCGACAGAAAGAATCCGAATCAAACAACAAAAAAAAAATTGGACAATAAAGGGAATTAATTACAATCTACTTAAATTACAAAGGGAAAGTGGGAAATGGAAAGGGATATTATTTAATGCTCAGGAAACGGTATTAATTTGGTAAGAGGTCGGATTATCTCTCCGACTGCCGTCCGAACGCGAGCGACCCGAGCGATATTATCCTTGCCAGGCAACAAGGTCACGATTCTACCCCTTGGCCAATGTGCAGGGGGAAATCCCGGCGTATACCAAAAAACGAGATCACCGATCGCGAGCACGTGCGATGACTTAACCCACTTCGGCCGGCATGTCTGCGCATGCAAATATTCCCGACTCCATCTCTTCCAAAATGACTGTTCGAGTTGTGTAGTCAATTGCCACCGACCAAGTCTCGAAATGTTAACATCTAATACATCTAATTCGGGTCTAGCATGAATGGGACCGCCAATCAAAAAATGTCCCGGGGTTAAATAATCAAAGTTATCATCGGGAGAATTCGAAAGCGCGCAAAGTGGTCTTGAATTCAAAATGCCCTCGATCCGAGTAAATACGGTAACAAATTCTTCATACGTCAAAGTTTGTGATCCCACAATTCGTTTGAAGTGATGCTTTGCCGATTTAACACCCGACTCCCATAACCCGCCGAAATGGGGCGCGTAGGGGGGATTGAAGTTCCATTCAATATTTCGTTCAGCCAAATAATGAGCGAATTTTTCATTATTTGCTTCCAAAAAACGAGTAATTTCCGATATTTCTCTCGCGGCTCCTTTAAAATTTCGACCTTGATCTGAATAGATGTGGTTTGGTAACCCGCGACGAGCTATAAATCTGTCTAGAGCGGCTAGACAACCGTTTGTAGTAAGATCGGTTACTGCTTCCAAATGTAGTGCTTTGGTTACCATACAAACAAAGACAGCGAGGTAACACTTAACAATTTTAGCGGTGCGTAAACTGGACACCCTAATAAAAAAAGGTCCAGCAAAATCAATTCCCGTGTGCGAAAAACATCGACTGGGTTGTACACGATAGTTAGGAAGATCAGCCATTTGAGGCTGTATCGGCGTAGATTGGAAACGGTAACAAATCAAACATCGAAAAATACATTTTCTAATTAAGTCACGCGCATTTGGAATCCAAAATTGACGATGCAACAATGACTGTACCAATTGAGGCCCTCCATGGGCCGAGTAGAGATGAACATAGTCAACAAGTAATGTTGCCAAACGACTCTCCCGAGGAATCAACAAAGGATGACGTGCGCCTTCCGGAATTTTTGCCCATTTTAATCTACCCCCCACCATGACGAAACCCTGGGGGTTGACAAATGGCGACAAATTACGATAACGCTTAGAACATAATTTGTTCTTATCAATAGAACTGATCTCAGCGCTCAAATGATGCGCCTGAGTCACTTTAACAACAAATTGCAACGCGTCATTATATTCCCGAGCCGATAAGGGACCTACTGGTAAATTGCTATTATCAACCTTGTTCGTCTTGCATTTTAATATAAATACAAATCGTTTCACATATGCGACTATTCTTTGTAATTTTAATAACGACGAAGTACGATTAATTAATTCAATAAATTCCAGACTATTGACTGAAAAAACTGACAAATTAATACAGTGCTCCTTCATTTCTGGCAATTTCGAGGGAATTTCGCATAAATTCCTAGGCCATGCATCTTCCTTCTCATATAGGAAGCTCGGTCCGTCCCACCAAAGCGTGTGTTCCAATAACTCCGACGGTAACAATCCTCGACTAGCAGCATTCGCTGGATTATCATTACCGGGAACGAATCTCC
This sequence comes from Ocypus olens, assembly GCA_910593695.2. Taxonomy (NCBI): domain Eukaryota; kingdom Metazoa; phylum Arthropoda; class Insecta; order Coleoptera; family Staphylinidae; genus Ocypus; species Ocypus olens. The sequence continues at coordinate 31,749,702 of OU343063.1, read as the reverse complement.
AACGTGCGTCGGGTAAACATTCATGAACCTGCATCACACGATTAGCGACAAATATTTTTAATCGATGAGGCGAGGTTTTTATCCACGCAAGGGCGGTGGATGAATCCGAAAAACAAATAGGAGTATCCAATTCTAGCGATGATAGAGCACCTATTCCAACCGAACTTGCATCTGAAAACCCAATGAGCCGCGCTCTAGTTGTCCCCGAGGACATTATGTAACGCGGTATAGCGATTTTCTCCAATAATGGCAATTCCTCTACGATGTGATTCCAGTGCTGAAGGACATCATTAGGCAATGGGTCGTCCCAATCTATCTTCAACAACCAGAGTCGTTGTAACAAAGCTTTGAGTGCGAAAACAAATGGCGCGAGGTATCCATTTACATCATAAATCCGTGCAACCTTAGAAAGTATACCGCGCTTACTCGCCTTTTCGTTATCAACTTGAATAACATAACAAAAATGATCACTCTTGGAATTCCAATTTAATCCTAAAACCTTAATGGGAGAGACGCCCATACCTGGAACCTCCTGTAGCTCCGAAGTCGAGATAGACGGTACCATCTCCTGTGAAGTAGACCATTTTCCAAGTTCAAATCCACCTAATTGTAACAACGAAATTAATTGATGACGCAACTCCATAACCTCCGACTCTGTATCTGCACCAGTTAAGATATCATCGACATAAACAGAACTTTCCAACGCTGCCGAGGCCAATGGAAATTTATGTCCATCATCTTTTACCAACTGTTGCAGAACACGCTGTGCCAGAAATGGACTACAGGTGGCACCAAAAATCACACGAGTGTGTTCCCATTCTTGAACAGGCTCGTTTTCTGACCACCGCCAAAATATATGCTGAAACTGACGATCTGATGGATGCAATTCAATTTCTCTAAACATTTGTTTGATATCACACGTAAGAGCTATTTTCGGCAAACGAAAACGCGTGATGATTTGTCCTATTTCAGACTGTAATTTGGGCCCGCTCAACAAGGTATCATTCAAACTGACACCGTGTGGATCTTTTTCGGCTGGATTAAAAACGACACGGATTTTCAACCCGGATGAATTTGGTTTAATCACAGCATGGTGTGTGAGTATATAGGGTACGAAATTAGTTGTAGGGGCTAAATGTCCCTGTGATACATAATCACGAATATTTTCCGAATACAATTGACGCAAAGTGTCATCAATACGAAAGCGTTCTTCTAATCTTAAGAAACGCTTGAGCGCAATCTCACGATTGCAACCTAAGCGAGTTTCAGCATCCTTGAAAGGCAAGCGAGTGCTGTAACGACCATTACAATTCCGAGTGGTTGTATCACAAAAAAAGCGTTCACAGGCCGCATCTTCTGGCGATGGCGACGGAACATTATAAACTTCTTCGTGCTCCCAAAATGCGCGAAAAGTTTTATCCAACGAAATATTCGAATTAATATTGGACAACATTGTTACAACCGACAATGCATTTTTGTTGACGTCATCGAGAATAGGTATCGAACCCATTATGACCCAACCAAGTTTGGTGAGAACCGCTGACGGTAAACCTTTTATGTGACTTGACCTCGACAAATCGAGGGTGGCTCCTACCCCTAAAAGTAAATCAATGGGACCGGTTTTATCGAAGTCCGGATCCGCCAATTCTAAACGAGCAAAACGATTCTTGATTTCAGGAGCTATTTCGACCGTGGGCAGTTCCGCAGTTATACGAGATATTACGACGGCCTGAAAATTAAACGACGCTTGGATATCCCTAGTCGGAGCGATGCTACAAGTAACCATTCCTTGCGACCGCCCGGGAGACGTAGAACCTACGCCTGTAAGCTCATAAGGACACTTAGTGCGTGCCAAACCTAAACGTTGCGCCAATGCTGTCGTAATAATATTCAATTGACTACCCGTATCGAAAACTAAACGACATTTATGCCACTCTCCTGTAATCCCTAACAATAACGCCTGAGCTGTACCTAGAAGAACCTGGGTATCTGTCGATGAAGCACAAGAATTTATCAAAGTGACGGATTTCAAACTAGAAGTGACGTCACAGAGCGCCGGCTGCTGTTCCGAAAAATCACTAACAGCTGGCTTTTGCTCCGAATAATTAGTAAAATGCAACAACGAATTATGTGTGTTACTTCCACAACTAACACAAGAAAATTTAGAACCACAATGCGAAACTCTGTGTTCTCCAAAACATGCGTAACAACGTTTATGTGTCCGCACTATATTATACCTAGCCCTGGGGCTGGCTGCCAAAAACGAAGGACATTTATTCAATTTATGTCGCCCTGAACAACAAATACATTGACTCAACAAGTTCGATGGATTCTCTGAATTTTGTACGCTCATGGAAATACGCATACGTTTAATATTTCTATCATCCGATTTAACAAAGCGTTTATTTTCGCATCCAGAGTCGACAGAAGCTAATTCGTCGACAGAACACTGATCACGTAAATACGAAATTAAATTATCGAACTCAGGAAAATCTGTATTTAGATATTTTCCTTCAAAGGACTTCCTAGTTCGGTGATCCAGGAGACGTAATGCTATGTCTAGTAAAACATAATCACCGAAATTAGGTATATTAAGCGAACGAAGGGCACTCATATTTGCCGACAAAATATCTATTAATTCACGCAATCCCTGATTCGATTTAAGGGCCTTTAAATTAAATATTGCCGCCAAATAATGATTTGCTATCAATCGTTTACTAGTATATCGTTCAACTAATAAATCGTACGCAATGGAGTAATTATCTGGTTGAAATGTAACCGTGCTCACTAATCTAAGAGCTTCTCCTTCTAAATAACTGAGAAGATACGAAAATTTCTTTATAACCGGTAAATTTGAATTATGAATAATATCATTGTACAAAGCTATAAAGGCTGGAAAATCTTCATGTTTTCCCGAGAATTTTTTAATATTAATTTCCGGTAAATTTACGCTGTATTCCGCGGTGTGTGTTGCTACCGTACCGTTTTTTCTCAGAGCATACTCTTCCGCCGCGACCAAAATAGCGACATATAACTCGTCAAACGCCTAACCGCGCCAACCGTGTCAGTTTGCAACTGATCATATTGCACCGACAATATCGAGAGCTCATCCATGATCGCTGAGAATTTTTCTTCCGTTTCCGGTAATCGCGATACGCGCATTTGAAAAGTCTTCAGGTTTTGCGGTAATGAAGGTATTAAATCAAAACAAATTTGCAATTGTTCCCAACACCGCTCTTTGCGAGAAGTTAATAATGCGTGTTGTTTGAGCTCTTTAGCCGAGGGTTGCGCGACAATTGTGGGCTGAGTCATCTTGAATATGCACGAAAATAAGTATAATTAAATAATTGACAAGAACGTATCCAAATAGACACGCTATCTTAATAAATATTGAAATAATATTAATAACGCGGAGCAACGCGCAACAAATATGCAAAGAGAGTCCCGCAGAAAACAATAGAATTTTACGTTCCCTTCGCGCGCGCACCCACTTCTGATCCCCACTTAGGCAGATTCGCGCTCGGGCCGAAGACGTTCGGACCGCGTCGCTGCGTTTGCGTATCGCGCTTATGAAAGGAAGGGGGAGATGAACGTTGGAAGCCGTGCGGATACACGTGGCGAAAAATGGCGAATTTCTCGCAGGATAATTTTCACTCTTTTGGTTTTAAAAATTCAAAAAATGCAAAAGGGTAAAAAATGACTCTAAATAACTGGATTTCACGACTATCCGGTTCGAAGGACCATTTGAAGGGAGGGGGTTTTGATCCGGAAACTTCGTCGATTTCGATCCCTCAAAGGAGGGTTGGTAATGTTTCCGGCCTTTTGTAACAGAGACTAAACTCACGGTCAGCTGCAATTGGGAGGTATAAAAAGGAACCCACACTAACCTGTGCCGTCTCCGTTCCACGTACCACGTAGGCCCTCGGGTTGTAAATCCTGGCGCGTGGTCCCGCGGTACAAGTTCCAGGCTCCTGCGGACGGAACTCTTGGCCGTGACAATTTCGGCCCGATATACAATTAAAAGAAAAATGTGGCTGGCGACTCTATCTATGATAGTGCCCGAACGATGTTTATCGGCGTCTCTCTCGACTGCCGAACGAACAAGTAATGTCTTCACTTCTTCCAAAAATGCACACTAAAGTCGCGCATGTGTGGTCTATGGGGTATGAAAAAACGAGGTTCACATGGAGAAGGAGTGTTAAGAATAGACTCTGTTATCTCCACCGAACACGAACTAAAAAAGATATTGGACGACAAAAATTCGAACCTGAAGCTGAAAAAAGTATACTTCCCAGAGTATAAAACGGACATATACTGTGACGTCACCACCAACACAGTCAGACCATACATCCCGAGCAGGCAAAGGAGACAAGCATTCAACAGCATGCATCAATTGTCGCACCCCGGAGCAAGAGCCACAACCAAGCTAGTGACACAAAGGTTCGTGTGGCCTAGAATCCGAGCCGACTGCAAGAAATGGAGCAGAGAATGACGTATCTGCCAGCAAGCGAAAGTGACAAGACACAACTTACCAACCCCATGAGAACTTCGATTGCCCACACAGAAATTTAACCACATACGCATGGAGATCGTTGGCCCACTACAAGAATCAAACGGAAAGAAATACATACTCACATGTATCGACCGATTTACGAGGTGGCCTGAAGCTATACCAATGGCGAACATAGAAGCAACCACTGTAGCTAAACTACTTGTCACGCATTGGATAGCCAGATATGGCACGCCAATACAAATAACGACGGACCAAGGCCGACAATTCGACATCGCGAACGAGGACGACAGCATACCATCCTCAAGAGAACGGCTTGGTAGCAAGGTTCCACAGACAGTTAAAAGCATCACTAATGTGCCACAGGAACGAGTCCTGGACCGACGCATTACCGATAATACTTTTAGGACTTCGAACGGCCTGGAAAGAGGATATCAAGGTAACGACAGCAGAAATGGTATATGGAGAGACACTACGACTCCCAGGAGAACTACTATCCACGGTTCCACAGAGGCCACGGATAGAACCGGAGAATTACGCGACACGAATGCGGAACATCATGAAAGCAATCAAACCAACACCAACATCGTACCACAGCAAGACAAAACCGTTCATCTTTAGAGACCTAGCGAAAGCTACGCACGTATTCGTACGGAGAGACACCATGCGAAAATCACTCCAACTACCATACGAAGGTCCATACCCAGTGATCTCACGGAACACGAACACAATCGTAATAACGAAGGACGGACAATCAACGACAGTCTCCATGGAACGAGTTAAGCCAGCGTTTGAAGAGAAGGAGCTCGAGGATACGAACAAAAACCCGGCAGAAGAAACAAAAACGCAGCCAACAACCACGACGAGGTCAGGCAGGGCGATCAAGAAAACCGTACGTTTTCAACCATGACTCCGTCACAAGGGAGGGGGTGTGTGGGGACCGACGCTAGACAACCATATATACGCATACACACCACCTAGCGACCACGAGCAAAAGCGAGACCGCCCCGGCAAGGGATGGGCGCGCCACCAACAAGGGCTAACGTACCACCCGACGACGACAGAGGACGCGCCTAGAGTATTCCTAGGGCAAAGACGCGACGACCCTTCATAACGCGCTGTGGACGAAGCAGAGGCAAGCAAAAACGCCGCCACTCGACATCGAGCATCAGAGCAGTAAAGTCGCTCTAATCTCCGTCCGGTTTTCTTATCCGAAATTTTTATATTTCGAACTTCGAAGTCATTTTCACTGGCCCTCACGGCTTACCAGTTTAAATTGCCATCACCCTTTCCTGCATTACTCCTAGTCTTGCTCGGTGACAGTTGGATTTTTAATTCAACTGCTCGCAGCTCGAACGAAAGTCTGATCAGAGTGAAGGTGCCATCTACTAATTAACAGTACGATCGGAACGAGAAACAGTCTCTTGGCATTGCACCACGCTGAGAGCCGTCTTGCACGCCTGCTATTACACGCAATCCTTCAATATCTCGGATTTCCCTGTAAAATGGTAACGCTGTGTAATCCTCGGGGCGCACCCGAATACGTCCCCGCAAGGGGCTCGTAGTGTCGCTTCCGTATACGGCAAGCCCAAAGTTCTAGGGGATCCCATCCCTTAGAACTACCTTTCCTTTCAATCCCCACGTTTATTTCATTGCTTTAATTCAAAATTCGATCACTCTCAGCCAAACTCAGCATTCTCCGCTAAAATTCATTATTAATTTCACCGGCGAGCCATTGCGTCGCAATGGCGTCGCCAGACCCATCTTTGCCTGCCACTATGGAGGCACTCCTCGACATAGACTGTACTATCGATAATCTAGTCACAGTAAACTCCCTCCAAGTTGAGAATGTGTTCCCAAGTTGCCACCCAGTAAGCTCAACTCGAGGAGTTGAGAGCCACGGTGGCTATTCTCCAGCCTCTGTGCAACCCCATACCCATGGAATTTATTCCACAACCGCCTGCACCCTACACCCCTGAAAACGATGGCTTTGTCCAAGTAAGTGCTAAAAAGAAAAAATTAAAAACCTCTCGACCTCTCTCAGCTTCACTGCTGTCTCTAACAAAAAATTGACGCTACCGTCTCGCCGCTCCGCTGTGCCTACTAAAGCCAGCGAGCAGCTTACAGCCCCCAAAAATGCTCGGCACTCCCCGAGCCAAAATCCTGACACTCCGAAACCAGCCGCGATCAATGAGATAGAAAATATCGAGGGAATCGAAAGATTCGCCTCCAAACCTCCACCCATCTACCTTAAAAGAAAGGAAGGCTGGATTCAAATTTCAAAAGACCTGGTGGACAAAAAAGTCTGCCTCCTCAAGGTCTCCACCATCAACCAGGGGTATCGCATCCAGGTGCAAACCCCTCAAGATTTCAAGACCACTGTCCAACATTTCACTTTGATTAATGCCCCATTCTTCACCTACCGCCTCAACGAGGAAAGAAAACTGAGGGTAGTTATCCGCAACGTCAGTGAATCCTTTACTGACCAAGAAATCATCGACGAACTGCATTCACTGCAACTCCCAGTGTTCGCAGTCCGCATGGGTAACAGCACCCGTAAATTCCCAATGGTATCAGTCCAACTGGAAAAAACTGAAAAAGGCCGTGAGATTTATAAACTCACGCGCCTCTTCCACGATAGCGTCAAAGTTGAAACTCAACATAGGTCTTCTACTGCGACACAATGCCATCGTTGCCAGGGATTTGGCCACGGCGCCCTCCGCTGCCACATTCCCCCTCGCTGTGTTAAATGCGCAGGTCCTCACCAAACCGCCGACTGTACTCGCAATCCTGAGACAGACGGATCCCCCACGTGCTGCAACTGCCAGGGCAACCATACCGCCAACTTTAAGGGATGCGAGAAATTCCCTAAAAATAATTACTCGTCGGAGCTTAAAGGCGGCTCAAAACCCACCCCAAAGGTGAATTCCGATTCACCCAAACCGCCAACCAGCACACCTAAACCACCCAGCATCATTCCCACAACAAATACCGCCCCCACACCTATTCCAAAAGGCCCCCTGGACATTGCTCAAATGTTCAAAGACCCCACCTTCCTTGCTAATATCGACAGACTCGAGGCACTAGGCCCGATTCTCGCCGCCATCGGCAAACATTTTCTTTTCGCCCTTTCTTTAAATAATAAGGTAATTACGTCCACTAAATCTGGGTCGTTAAATTCATTAACTTCAAATCAAATTTCCATCAATTCATTATCCTTTCTAAAATTTTTTGGTCCTAAACAATTTTTTTTCCACACACCCATATTATTTCAAAATTTCTTTAAACATTAATTTTTTAATTAATAATTATCGCAATTAATCACGTCCAACCCAAAGTCATGTATAATATCCCCACGATTCACTACGCTATTGTAGGAAAAATTTCTTTAACTTAAATTTGAAATACAAAGAGGAGAGTTTTTAGTTGGTATACTCCGCGCCCGTCAGGGGGGGGACTCCAAAACTACCCCACTATAGGGGTGTCTATAAAAGATTCTCTCTACTCTCATAAAAAAAAGCAGAGGCAAGCTCTCCTCCGACAAACCGTCATGAGGTGCTACAGCTAGGACACTCGCATTAGATAGTACAGTAATGCGGAAAGCGTCGAGCTTTCATCTAAATCTAAACCGCCGATTGCGACGATTAAGAAAAGTCCCAGCACCAGGACCAGGATCACTCGACTACCAGCCCCAGTGTCACCATTGCCTCCGACGCCTAGAAGGAAACGGACAGCTAAACCATATCCTCGCCTACATCGCATCGCATCGACCGCGACACTACGCCGCACAGTGGACGAAACGTTAAATCTAGCTGAACATTTCGCCGAAAATCAACTGTTTAGAAATCAATTTTTTTCTTTAAATATGAGTAGTACAATGTCCAGAGGGTACGCAGGTAAAGCCATAAAATCCTCCGACCCTTTTCCCAGTAGTTATCGGTACCTAAAGTGCACGCTTCGTTTACGTCGTTTAGTTGTGAATTACACGCGCTCCGAACGTGTACGTTTAACATTTTTTTTTACATTTGTGTTTAGTGCAAAATTTAAATTAACGATGGATATATATTCTACTGGTATCTATCTACAACATAGTTTTAATTATTTTTTGTTTAAATTTAGTCAACACATAGATACAATGATTTAAATTTAGTAGAGAATCCTACTGTAATATTTTACAACATTATATTTTAAAAAGGTTAAAGTTTATTATATCCGCCGATATCCGCAATGATTTTTTTTTTGGTATACATATTAACTAATTAGTTTAATGTACAAGTTATATTACATGCTTGTTTTTGCCCGTTTGCAAGCAGTGATTTTTTTAGGCAGCGTAACCGTTTCCCGGAGAACATTATTCGACATTTGGCGCGCTCACCAAACGCAAGAAGAAAAAAATAAAGCAGTTTCTTTCTTTGTGATGGACATTATGAAGATTGATATTGAATCGGACACTGAAAATTTACATTCGTTGAAACAAAAAATAACACATTTTACGTCAAAATTGACAATGAAATGGCAAACTTCTTATAGAGCATTTTCAAGTTTTGAAAATAAATATTCAAAGTGGCTAAACGAAATCGAAGTATTCTCTACTGAGAGTTTACCAAATGAACCCCAACCTGGATCTTCTAATGGTAAATCCAGAGGTCCGTATAAATCTTTTACTAAATTGACGGATGTCTCAAAAAAAAACGGAAAATTAAGCCACTGGTGGAAAATTACTCCCAGGAGGAAGTAGCATTTGCCACGCGGTTCAGTCTTCTACAATCTGGAAGAATTGTGAATAATTTTATAATTAAAAAAAACATGATGTAATATAATTTTTGTTTTCTAAAATTTTAAGTTTCCAATTTTTTCCAAGTGTTTATATTTCAGTTACTATTTACAAAAATGCTAATGGTGAAATTATCTTCTAGATTTGTTTGAACAATTTTTCGGCTAGAATAAAAATTAAATGGGGGATGCTGGAGGGTAGAAGGGAAGAATTATTTAATATTGAATAACATATATTTATAATAAACTATTTTCTTTGACTACGAACAATTTTACTTAGACTAAGACGCTTTATAGCGAAATGTTCAGCTAGATTCAGCATTTCGACCTGTGTGCGCCGGACTGAATCCTTGGAGCGTTCGGCTCGACGACCCCAGAAGACATTCAGTGCGAAGACAATATCGCCGCTCACAAGAGGGAAGTATTAAATGTAAATACACTTGTAAATAAATTGAAATAAAACGACTTAAGGACCACCAAATAAACCGAACACAAACAACCCCAAACTTAACTTCCACAACGAAGCTCAACAAAGTTGTCGTAGGTAAAGCATAGCGTACAACTCGCATGAAATGACTATTTCTCGATAGAAATGTATGTCATTCCATGCTAGTTATACAATATACTATTGTTGCATAAATAAAGGGTATAAGGTTTGAAAAACATGCTGTCAAAGGTTTATTTTAAAATTTGTAAAATTGCTGACGGAAAACTGACGGACGCAGTGTTAAGAAAATTGACGACGTACTATGGACTAGCAAGTTGAAGAGATGGCAGAGGTCATCATAGCTAATTACTACGACCTCTGTTTCACCCCGATGAAAACTCACAACATGACATCTGTCCACAAGGAGCTACAAGTTAGTGCAAATGGCGAAGCGCAGTAGCAAATGGAACACTTGACAAGTTTGAGCAACTACCAGCTCTCCATGAAGATTTATCTAAGGAAGATTTATTGGAAACAAAAAACAATTAAAATTGCTGCTTACATAGCCACTGCTACCTTTCATGATGCCCCCCCCCGCCCCTCTCTTCTTAAAATATTAGCGAAGGTCATCAATGTCAGATAACAATGCAAAATGTTGAGAAACGACTGCAGATTCGCGAAGTGCAGTTTGCTGCGGAGGTAGGTCAGCAAGGCAATAACTCAAGAGGATTTCTTTAAAAAAGAAGAGGATGTATCATATTTTATGGGCTTGGAATCGCAGATTAATTTCTACCAACCGTAAGTATCGTAAAAATATAAAAAGTTTTCAATTGAATTTTTCTCCGAACTACGTTTTCCAAATTGGCTGGTAAGATAACTGCAAACATAGTCGACCGAATAAATTCGCTTAAAGCCTGTTTGAATCCTTGCATTTTTTACAGGTATTAGACCTTCGTTAACAATTTTTATGTTCATTTATAACATTGTATTGACTTTTTAATATAAAGTTATCTTCTTTTTGGTGGCTAAAATTTTCTTTAAAATTTCAACAATATTTTTTGCAAATAGGTATAATACCTGCGTTATTAATTTAGCTTTTAGGAAAACGTTGTTTTTTATACAGTGCGCGCCTAAAGTATGGAATAAATTCAGTAAAACCTAAATCAAATATTTTGGGAAAAAATCCTCGAACAGGTCGATTTTCTTTTATAAAAATACACATTTTTGCATGAAAGCCTTCATTTGTTTTTGAGTAATGACGCGATCCATTATTTTTTTATTGACAACCCCCTATTTTTATTTTTTATTTTGAGAGATCTTTTCATTGTCGAACTGACAGTATAAAAATGTTGCTATCTTATATAAGAAATTATTCAAGGTGAGAACCCGATATTTAGAATTTTTGCAAAATGACCTTGTTCCAGCGCTTGCAGTAATTTTTCCAAACAACAATGATCTTGACCTTCCATATAATACAATATGGTTTCAGCAAGATGACGCACCCCGCACTATGCGAGTTTCTTTGATAATTGCTTTACGAATAGTTGGATTGACAGGCGAGGACAGGTAGAAATGGTCCGCGAGATTCCCAGATCTTACACCCCTTGATTACTTTTTATGAGGTCGAAGGTCTACGTCAACAGACCACAAAATTTAACGGAGCATAAGAGATGAAATGCGCAGAATGAGCCCAGAAAATATTCAAAATGTTCAAGAATTTTTACATGGGCTTGCGTATTGTCAATAAGTCGATGGATGGTAGTGCGAACACTTAATTTAACCCTTTGCACTCCAGGCTTGTGGCTTGTATAGTACACCAAAACAAAATCAAATTTATCTTCTACATCACTTATTTCCGAATTTTCTTCGTAATAAAAACACGTTAAAATAAGCGCACGCATCAGTTACAAAAATTGAGCGTTAAACAAGGAGTCGCCACAGAAGCGACAGTGGATTTAAAGTTCATATTTTAAATGTCCGACAACGGAGTGCAAAGGGTTAATAATAGCATTTGCTTGGCAAAGGAGTTTTTGTTTATTTTGTGTTGACAATAAAATGTATAGTTTCTCACTTTCAACTCGAAAAATTTCTTTTCTAAGATGGCAACATTTTTATGCTGTTCGATAATGAAAAGATCTCTCAAAATCAAGAACAAAAATAGAGGATTGTCATTTCAAAAAAATATGGATGACGTCATTGCTCAAAAACATATGGTGGTTGAAAATCGAATTTCATGCAAAAATGTGTATTTTTATCAAATAAAATCGACCTGCTCGAGGATTTTTTTCCAAAATATTTTATACACTGTATACAGAGTGTCGACGCTAAACCGTTCATTAAAAGTTTAAAAAATCCTTGTCATGCGGTTGAATCAGTTTTTATGTGAAATATTTTCAAGTTTCTATCACTTCCGGTTGCACCAAATTTATTATTTTAATATAAATATTATTATATTTTTGGATTCCTCTTTTAAATTGCAATATATTTTGTAGGAACGTTTCTACACTTATGTATTTTGGTTTTTAAGAAAATTAAATATTTCTAAAATTTTGACCTCAAAAAGGCAACTTGAAATCTGCCTCTAACTTCTCTTAAGAATAAGATAAAAATATGATCAATACCTCTAATTGTACCTAGAGGATGCCCCTATGAGTAAATAATTGGAAACTGTCCATTTTGGCAATAAGTGTTCTTAAAATGACAATATCTAAGTGACCTCTTTAAATATCTCGTAATTCATTTTTTTTTTAATGGAATGGCCCATTTCAAGCAGCAGCTACATCACTTAAAATCGCATTTCTCCGAAATCAATGGCCGGATCCATCTGTAATTTTCAGGGAACTCAAAATCATTTTTTTTTTAATTCCGAGTACGTAGAGTTCCCGAGTAAGCGCAAGGGCGTTTTCGTCGCTTTGCAAGTTGTGGCTCAGTACTTGAACCACATCCAGTGAGGTTTTTAGGCATGGGCCAGCTGGGCCCGGGCCCAGGGGCCCCGAGGTCCAGGGGGGGGGCGACAGCCTGAAGCATCCGAATAATTTGTATGAATAAAAGTTGTCAATAATTGTAAGGGCGCGGAAAGCACTTCCCGCCCTGAGTGATGAAGAAATCTACGGTCGATAATATCGTGACGCTGTCGGTAACATTGAGTTCGGTAACACAGGCTGCTTATCAATCAACAAAAGTCTGGCACTGAACGCAAGGTTTAGACAGAGGTCGCCTATTAACCCCTTGACCGGGAAATTAATCAAGCTAGGTAGTGCTAATAAAGACCATTCAAAAGTAAAACGGCGAAAGTAGGATGATTTCTTCTTAATGCGGGTTACTGTTTCGAAAATATTTAGAAGCGGCCGTCTTCCAAACGCCTACCTATAGCGAGCGCGACTTTATGATTGCCTGGCAAGGCTCATCACGAGCAACACACGTTATTCCCGGCCAAGGGGTTAAAAACGAAAGTACACAAGTGGAATTATAAAACTTATGTAGCATTTCACGGAGATATATTCTGCAGTCGTTCAAATCAAAGGTAAGAATAATGACAAATCACAATACTTTAATGTTAACCTACAAACAAATCTCCAATGTCGAATTCATATCTTTTGGCATATTTATGTTTGTCGTAAATAAAAAAAAATAAAAATGTGATTGTTGCGATAGTTACTGATTAACGTCCCTGATTATCACGTTTTGCGCAAATTGTATAAAAACAAATATGCACCCAAAAAATTTGCAAAAAATTTACAAATAATTTGTGCTATTGCTCTCACGATTTCAAAAAGTTTGCATGTATTTGCACAAAATTCATATAAAATTTGCAACAAGCTAGCATAAATTTTGCATTGAATTATATAAATATGTGATTTTCGTCAAAGAATTCATGAAAAATGTGTGTGATTTGTAAATTAAAAAATGGTGCAGCCTATCTTTAACATAAGTGTAAGATTTAAAACAGCCTGGTTATCAGGAGTGTCTTATGTTAGTTTAGCTATGTGTAAAATTAGTTATGAACTTGTAACAGTGTAAATAAAAAAAGTTTCATTTTACAATTTTACAATTTTCAATTATCGCGGACATAATATAATATTTAGGTTTAGTTGCAGGATTTGAAAAGAAGACAGTCAAGAAAGTAATCAGCTAAATGATGGATTATCATAACGTAAGTAGAAGGCAAATATAATTCAAGTGAAAAATTTAACACATTCATATAAAACTATAAGTCACTAATATATATTTTAACAGATGTCTGATTGAATCAACTCAGAGGATGTCGAATCGGAGTTATCAGAGTGGCGCGGCAAAAAGACGAAAAGCTGCGGAAGAAAAACAGAAGATTGCAAAATTGCTCAAGCTGTCTCAATTCTTCACATACACATCACCAAAAGTTCAGGAACCTGCAGCTCCGACTTCGCCAGACAATGCAGCAAAGACAAGTCGCAATGAAGAGCTCCAATTGTCTCCAGCACCCATTGCTAAAGACGATACGACTCCATCGACATCGACAGATTTTACAGCTTTGGAGATTCTTCATCCGACCTGCAGCTCCCGTCAACGGAAGAACCGCTACACAGTGTGTTAAAACGCGAGATTCTGCCCAGAGGTAGAGGGGGTAAGAAAAATTAAAATGAAAACTAGCGGAAATAAAAATAACCACCTCATTCTAAAATGTCTAAACCTTCACAATTTAGGTTATTTATATTTTTGCAATAACCCCTTGTTCTGCAATTAATTCTTAAAGTTGAACATTTTCAAGTTGTGAGCGGTGCGCGAAAAATGTACATTGTCTTAACAACTGATTACTTTGTACTCGTTTTATCAAGTACTATAATTTTCACACACACTATTAACATTGTATTGATGCTTCATTTGGTGTTAATTTTATTTTAATAGACTTATTAGAAAAAATGTTACGAACGCTTTAAAAAATTAATTTTAATTTTTAAATTTTAACTTTAACAAGACCCAAATTAAGTATATTAAAACGTAGTAATTAGCAGACACCACCAAAAAATAGCCCAAGGTGTTCTCTACCCACACTGTAAAAATTATTCCCATATCGAACCAATTCAGAGTTTTAGAATTTATTTAGTTCCGCGAGACTGTTAAAATCTGACCGCAAGCGCGGCGCCAAAAAAGCAATTTATTACTTTTTTCTCGTTTTATCAAATGCTATCATTTTGATGTCTGTTATTCACATTGTATTGAGGTTTCATTTTAATAGGCATATTAAGAAAAACAAGTTACGAGTAGTTTAAAATTATTCATTTTTATTTTCGATTTTTAAATTTTACAAGACTTTTAAGTATATTAAAACGTAGCAATTAGAGAATACCATAAAAAAATAGCCCAAGCTTTTCTCTACCCACCCTGTAAAAATTATACCAATATCGAACCAACTAACTGTTTTTAAATGTATTTAGTTCCGCGAGTCAGTTTAAATGTAACCAAATCATTGCGAGCGAACAACATTTTTATGTCACTGTAATATTTATTCACATTTTTAAACAACTCTTGAATACCTATATAGTTATTATATTTATAATTTTTATAAATAATATTTGTATCAACAAATATTTCTCTATGTCAAAATTTATATCAATTCAAACGGTTGGTTAGAAAACTTAAAAGTTATTATTAATGAGCTTACCTAAAGTGAAAAATAATCCGATTCTTCATCAGAGAGTAATTCCTCATTATCACTTGTGTCTGAATCACACACAATTAGTTCCAGTGCTTCTAGAGTTAATTTTTGTTTCCTGGTTTTTATATTGGACCTTTATTTGAAGAAATTATCGGATCCGAAGACACAAGGAGCATATTTAACAAATCCTTGGTGGTATTTATTCTAGAGTTTTTTCTCATATTGTGTTCTCGTAACCGTCTATAAATTTTATTGGTGGCTTCCTGGGCTTCTTCGGACAATTCACCCATTGGTAGTATAAAATGTTTAATAAATTGACCTCCATGTAATAATATTTTATGAACACTGACGGGCATTCTATACCAACCATAATTTGACACGAAGAGTTTAGCTGTTTCATCGGCATATGTAGTGAAAGCAGCAGCATTAATGTGATACCCACTGGAGATTGCCATTAAAATATTATAACACTTATATATTAATTCTTCTTCTATACCAGTTATAATAGCCACCTTTACAAAAATTTTAAAAAATATTCTAGTCACATTTCCTGTATTTGAAGTACCAGCACCTTGTACTACCACATCAACTCATATACCAAGCTCTTTTCTGAGAGTTTTTTGTATATATTGCTTTCTATTTTGAATATATTCCCTCATTTCTTTCGTTGCCCCATGAGTAGTTTTTTTAATTCTAATTTGTAACTTACATGTAAAATCCACTCCATAAATTTAATACATGCATGTAATGATGAAATTCCATACTTTAAATGACGATCAATGAGTTTTGATTTTTTCAAGATTATTCATTTCTTTGGGGGTACATTTACACAGAAAGCAATTTGTACTTGGCGTATCCGTCAAGGCATTTATCACTTTACCGTCTATCATTGTAAATATTAAGTTAAAAGTGACTTCAACACATTTGCCATGAATGTTTATTTCCATTTGTTTTAATAAGTTAACTTCTTCTTGAACTAACTGTACTTCATTCTTTATAACATTTTTGTTTTCCTTTAAATATTTAAATTTAATTGGCCTGCACAATTTTATAGAAGATGGCCTTTCGTTCTTCCACAAAATAACATTATTTTCGGAAAATAATTGTAAAGGAACCAAAGAAAACATAAAAATACTCTTTTCTTCTATGTCATCCTCATCGGTACTGCTTTCATCAAAATCAATTTTTTGCATATAACTGCTATGACCAGAACTACCATCACACCCGTATTTACACAATAAAATAAGTTTATCATATTCAAATTCTTCTGGAAATGTAATGATTTCTTTCAGCCTCAATACCTCACATACCTTTTCCAATAAATTTTGGAGAGGAATTGAGGCGCCCTTGTTGTCTATATTCATATTTTTGGGATAACACCTAGACTTTGCAATTTTTACTCTAGCGTATGCAGGCAATATATCTTTTGACCCAAGTGATATAAATTTTTTTCTTAAATTTATATAATTTTGCACAGTTAACTGTGAGTCAATAATTAATGACAACGCTTCATCATCCGTAAATTGAGGTGTCCCTGTTTCTTTTCCTTGAAGTATGTCCATACATATTTGAGTTTTTGTTGGTTGAATTATACCAGAAACACATTCAAGCAATTTAGCTGCAGATGGATTTCCTTTATACCGCAATACCTTATTTGCAACACATAAGATTTTCTCGGAAGAGGTTTCCTTAACTAATAATTCTATTTTCCTCTGTTTGCTGCTTCTACTAAGTGTTGAAAAATCCGACGTGGAAGTACTCGGGCCAGGAAAAATATTTTGAATGTCTTGTTGATTAACATTTTCTTCTGTTTGAAAAAATGATGTTCAACCATTGACGATTTTTTTGTAGAAAATGTTTATACGCGTATGAAGAATTCTTCCACCTCCTTTTAAGAGAGACACAGTAGGATTTAATTTTTTTTTCTACATCAATTCTATACGTTGATGTATGTACATTAAAGTGATTTAAAACGAATTGAATTAAAACTTGATTTGAATTATGTGATCTAATATCTTTTCTCTTTTCCTGATGATACCATTTATTATTATTAGTATTGATTACTTATAAGTAATGTTTTCCATGTTAAACACACGTTAAAGAAAGACACAATACAGTATACAGTGCGAGTCTCCAACTTGGAATAAATTCAGTAAATCAAACAAAGTTTATTTTTCGGAAATATGCTCGGACACGTCGATTAGTATTTTAAATTGTGCTCTTTATGATGTAATAAAATTTTATACAGCGTGTCCCAAATTTGAGATATGACGTCATTGACTATTTGTTTTAATAGCAACCCTAATTTTTTTATCACTATTCTTAAAGAGAATATCAAGTTACACATGTGTGCCAAATTTCAAATTTTTTTTCCCTGTCATTTAGAAGATATTTAACAAACATTATCAAATTTGTAGAATGAAGAAATCAAGTCACCTTAATCGAATTTTTATGCATTTTAAAAGTGGAATGCCAAAACGTGCTGGTTTGTCATTTTTTTTTCAAACTGACGTTTATCATTTTGACGTTTAGTTATAAAAACAAGTAAGAAGTGTAGCATCGCATTCCACGCATATTCGAGTGAGGAGAGTATTAGTCGTTCCATTGTTGTGTTGACTGTTGTTCACCGTTGGTCGAAAAATTATACTAACATGCCGTACTTAACTGAAACCCACAAAATCGAAATTTTAATGATGATTGGCTATGGAGATAGGACAAGAACACAAAATGAAGTTATTTATTTATTTAGAGAGAAGTATCCTGACTTACCAGCCATATCTCAAAGTACCGTAAGCAAGATTGAAAGTCAGTTTCGGGAAAATGGGCATTTAAAAAAAACGAATAATCATCGTCAGAATGCGCTGAGTGAAGAGGTCAAAATTGATGTACTTCTCTCTGTTCAGGAAAATCATCATGTCTCCTCTAGGCAGATGGCTAGGGAACTCAAAATTAGCCAGTCTTCAGTGTCAAGAATCCTTAGAGAGCAAACATTTCATCCTTATAAAATGACAATCCTCCAGGAACTCACCGAAGATGATCCGGATAGAAGACTTCAGTTTTGCGAAAAAATGATGGATCTACTAGATAGAAATGTTCTAAAAATAGAAAATATATTGTTTTCCGATGAATCAACGTTTATGTTAAATGGTGAGGTAAATCGTCAAAATTGCCGTTATTGGGCAGACAAGAACCCACACTGGATGAGGGAAGGCCACACTCAATATCCAGAAAAAGTTAATGTTTGGGCAGGGATTGTTGGTGATCGAATTTTAGGACCAATTTTCTTTCCAAATAATCTCAATGGAGCGGGATATTTACAATTCTTGGAGGAAGAGCTAATTCCGAGTTTGGCTATTTTGTTTCCTTGCCCTGTAGAAGCTGACGTCCCGAATAGAAACATCTGGTTTCAACAGGACGATGCGCCTCCTCATTTTGCAAGGCGTGTCCGTGAGTACCTGGATAATGTATTTCCACGAAGATGGATTGGCAGAAGAGGACCAGTTGAATGGCCACCCAGGTCTCCGGATTTAACACCTATGGACTTTTTCTTATGGGGGTACTTGAAAAGCAAAGTTTTTAAGACCAAACCGCCAAATCTTGAGGAGTTGAAAGAACGAATAAGACAGGAGTGTAGACTAATTTCCCCCGAAGTAATTAGAAATGTTCAAAACGAGTTTCAGTTCCGTTTAGGGTATTGTCAGTTAGAAAATGGACAACAATTTGAGCATTTATTGAAGAAAGACTATTAAGTTGAATTCATTTTTCAAATTTGATACTGTTTGTTAAATATCTTCTAAATGACAGGAAATAAAAATTTGAAATTTGGCACACATGTGTAACTTGATATACTCTTTAAAAATAGTGATAAAAAAATTAGGGTTGCTATTAAAAAAAATAGTCGATGATGTCATATCTCAAATTTGGGACACGCTGTATAAAATTTTATTACAACAAAAAGAGCGCAATTTAAAATACTAATCGACGTGTCCGAGCATATTTCCGAAAAATAAACTTTGTTTGATTTACTGAATTTATTCCAAGTTAGAAACTCGCACTGTATATTTACACACAGAGCACACTTAATATAAATTTACACACACAGCACACTTAATTTAATTAATATAAATTTACACCTACAACTTAAAACTATTTGAGATGTCAAATATTTTAAAAATTAAATTTAATGTAAACGCTCTAAAAGACTGCGGCAAACTGAAGTTTGACTTCATAAAAATATTTTTGCAAGTATTAGAAATCATCGTTGGGTAGAAAAAAAAGGTTGTAAGGAACATGTCAGTCATGTGACGCACTTGATGATTAGTTGGGCGCCCTTTTATTGCGACCACTTGTACCACTGAAGATAGCCAGATGTCTACCCTCTGGTGTTAATTACGACAGGGTAAATTTCACTTGATTTATAAGCATATATTAGGAAATAACTATTAACTGCATAAATTATATAATCTGCAAAAAAAAATCACATGCAGATAACTTTTAAGATTTCACTGATTTTTATTACAGAAAAATATTTTCTTAAATAAATATATAACTACATTGCTACTTAAGGGTTAAACTGTGACTAATACATAAATAATATGGAAATATAAAACTGTAGTAACATTTGAAAACATAGCGCAAATGATGAGTTTATTACTATCTACGCACTAACGCTCCGCTCAGATAAGCTGTCTCGCGGAACTAAATAAATTCTAAAACTCTAAATTGGTTCGATATGGGAATCATTTTTACAGTGTGGGTAGAGAATACCTTGGGCTATTTTTTGGTGGTGTCCGCTAATTGCTACGTTTTAATATACTTAATTTGGGTCTTGTTAAAGTTAAAATTTAAAAATTAAAATGTAATTTTTTAAAGCGTTCGTAACATTTTTTCTAATAAGTCTATTAAAATAAAATTAACACCAAATAAAGCATCAATACAATGTTAATAGTGTGTGTGAAAATTATAGTACTTGATAAAACGAGTACAAAGTAATCAGTTGTTAAGACAATGTACATTTTTTCGCGCACCGCTCACAACTTGAAAATGTTCAACTTTAGGAATTAATTGCAGAACAAGCGGTTATTGCAAAAATATAAATAACCTAAATTGTGAATTTCTCAGATTCTACTAGAACCTATCTGGAGCACGATGGAAAAGTGAAGCTTAGGTATCTGAATCCATCGGTTTTTTCCCGGACAGTCAAAACGGCGAGATAGTTGAGAGATCATAGCTTGTGTACTCTCCGACACAAAAAGTTTTGTTTTGCTTTGCGTGTCGCGTTTTCGCGACTGCGAGTATTGCATTCAGTTCTGCAAAAGGCTTCAATGACTAGAAACATTCCGGAGCATGTATTCTGGAGCATGAGAGCAGTTTGGGACACAGACAAGCCATGTTGACCTATGTATCACGGAAGAGGAGCGTTGGTATCCTCGAGAACGCTCTGGCCGCTCAATTAAACGACGAAAGAACGTACTGGTGGGAAGTGTTACGAAGAATTGTCGAAGTGGTAAAATTCTGGGCATCAAGAGGGCTTGCGTTCCGCGGAGACGATCAGGTCATCAGATCGCAACATAACGGAAACTATTTGGGAGTTCTAGTGCCACTGAGCAAGTTTGATCCGTTCCTTGCCCAACATTTGCACAATCATGGAAATAAAGGGAAAGGGCATGTTTCCTACTTGTCAGCTTCCATTTGCAATGAATTTATTGCTATAATGGGACACAAAGTATTGAGCCAGATAATTGCAGAACTGAAAAAAGCAAAATACTACTCGATAAGCGTCGACTACACCTGATATCACTCACGTCGATCAGCTGACGTTTGTCGTCAGATACGTGAAAGAATGTACCCTAGTAGAACGTTTTGTCGCCTTCGTACCAATCGAAAAGCATGGATCTGCGTACTTGTCCGATACCATTGTATCAGGTTGGCAGACTGTCGTGGACAAACATACGACAACGCCCCGAACATGGCGGGGCAGTACAATGGTTTGCAAGCAAAACTGAAGGAACAATGTACATGTGCCCTTTTCGTCCCATGTCCAGCACACAGTCTGAACTCGGAGGCTGGATAGGCCGCTGGGTGTGTGATGGAAGCGACAGATTTCTTCCAGTTTCTGCAAAAGTTGTACACTTTCTTCGCCAGTTCCACTCATCGCTGGAACGTGTTAAACGAGTTTCTTGGACCCGGCTTAGTAGTTAAACGTCTTTCGGATACCAGATGGTCCGCACGCTCGGATGCTGTATCAGCGTTACAGAAAACTTATCCAAAAATAATTGATGCTCTGAAGAATATGGACGACGAAAAAGAACAGCCAGAAACGCGAAATGAAGCTCGAAACATTTTAAACAAAATGCTAACGTTGGATACTGTTCTGCTGACCGTGATGTGGAGCAAAATACTGTTCAGATGCAACGAGACATCTAAGAGTCTCCAAAGTGACAGTATTCCTCTCGACGTGGCTCTCAAGTTGGTTCATTCTTTAACTGATTTTGTGAAGGACCAACGCGAACACTTCGACAACTACGAAGCTGCTTCAAAGGACACTTACCCGGATTTCGACTACAAAAATACCACATCCCGTACAAGGAAAAGGAGTTCACGCTTGACATTCTTCAAAGGATCTGCAGAAGACACCCAGTTTCAAGGTCGGGAGAAATTCAGGATTCAGGTCTACCTTCCAATCATCGACGAGTTGATAACGCAGCTGTAACGACGTTCAAAGGCTTATGATGAACTGCTCAATTTGTTTGGATTATTTTCCAAATTGAAAGTTTTGCTTGCCGAAGAGCTGAAAGTTCACTGTCAGAAGTTTAGTGAGTTCTACATGAATGATGTTGACGGAAATGACCTGCTGTTGGAATGTATGCATTTCGAGCAATATTTGCTACAGGAAAAAATGCTGGATGAATACATTCCTATTTACGATGTGTATAAGCTTCTTAAAACAATCATCTCGAGGAAACGTTTCCCAATATAGAGAGAGCGTTCCGCATTTTCTTGTCCCTCATGATAACAAACGCAAGTGGAGAACGATCATTTTCGAAATTAAAACCCATTAAAAATGAGCTGAGAAATAATATGGATCAGGAAAGATTAAGATATTTATCCCTAATGAGCATCGAGAATTATCTTCTCCAACAAATAGATTTAAAGGATGCTGTTGAGGAGTTTGCGATGCACAAAGCCCGAAAAAGGGCAATGTAATTTTATATGTAACCCTATATTGTAACCTTATTATAATAAACCACTCAATACGCATTTCGTTAAAAAAAATTTGTTGGTGGGGGCCCCTGGCCCCAAAAAAAACTTAAAGACGGCACTGACCACATCCTTGCAATGGGGCAGATTTATTCGAATTATTATAATGAATCACTCTGTAACCGTATATTAAATAGTGTGGTTAAAATAAAGTTATTACCTTAATAAGTTATTATATAATAGATGTTCAACTTACAGCACTTTATGTAAATCTTTCTGGCAACGGCACGAATGAATGCATTTCGAATTAAGCAAATCAATATTATCCCAATATACTTCATTGTATGTTGTGTTGATTATTTCGAAATTGCTATAAGTTATACTTGTTCCCGCTGGAATATCTTTGAGGGCTTTCAAAATTATTTTATCTTCTCCTCGGCTAAAAATTAATAAAAGAATTAAAATCTTAATAAAATCTTTAGAAGGAACAGAAGCTAGAATCTCTACAGGGTGTTGAATTGCATAGCGGGATTGCATTGCATAATATTGCACAATATTGGTTCCCCTAATTGTTTGACAGCATTGGTCTTCTGACATTATCTTTCAAGCTTATCAAGCTGAATGATTTGGTACCTTACTGCAGAGTATTTACCGAAATAATTGCAAAAAACTTTACAATTATTTTGAAATAAAAGCAAAGGTTTGTCCTATCATAATGGCGGATATTTCATTTTGTTTTAAAAAGCTGCTGTCAAATTACTATTTACAACCGGCTGTTTACACAAGAAAAAGTAATTATAATTAAATGTTTTTTTCGCATCTTATTAAATAATATAAACATTGTTAAATCGTTTTTGATTGAGAAAGTTGTCCATTATTCGGCCGAATCATTATCTCCACAGGTGACATCCAATCAAATGATGGCGGTTTCATTGCCCAACAGATGACGTCCAATCAAATGATGGCGGTTTCATTGCCCAACAGATGACGTCCAATCAAATGATGGCGGTTTCATTGCCCAACAGGTTTCAGCCAATGGCATGATGACGATTTTACTTTCTCAACAGTTTACTTGTTACTTTGGTTACGATTAGTTTTTTGTCGGCGAACTGCCACAAATAGAAAAATTATTCGTTATAATTTAATATAAACAGAAAAATCTTTAGATGATTATTTAATATGATGCGAAAAAGTATAGTATTAAACTCTTGAGCAAGTTGGCCATTGCCACGAGTGTGGAGTTTGCAACATGAGCCGTAGTATTTTTAATTTTAGCCTTACATAACTTATATTTTATCCAAATTACATTGTTACTTTCAAATAATTATAATTATTATTCTAAATGGAAGTTTTTGTAAATTTCTTTATAGGGTGTCCCATTTTAAATTGCCACCCCAAATATCTCGAAACCTGAGCAACATGGCAAAAAATGTTTCAGATGAAAGTTGTCGGGTTCAGAGGGGGACATATGCTGGTGACCTTGAAAATGACCTTGGGATCAATTTTCAAGGTCAAACGAAGATCACCTTAGATTTTTCCAATGGAACTCCCTATTTTTTATTGCGGGATCGTATTCTACGGGAAAAAAAGCAAACATTTTGTAGCAAACGTTTTTTTTTAATGCTTTTTTCACGAATTTTGTCCATCCTGTTTCTTTTGAAGTCTCAGTCTGTGATTCATGCACTACCCTCGGCATTAGCGTCACACGGTGTGCACCACGTGGAGGTTGCCGATGGGATCTTGCACATCATTGGCCCTGAAAAGGGCCGATGATTTCAGTGGCTGGAAGGGTTCGATCTTGTTCTTAGATCAAACGCTCCATTAAGTGTCCATCCTCGTCAATGCACTTCTGTACCCGCTGGCAAAAGTTGAATATTTCGAAGGGTTTGGATGAAAATTGCTCGAAATACAGCCCTAATCCTCTCCTTCATGTTCTGCACTGTTGTCGGAACTTCAGCAAATACTTTCTCATTGAGGAAAGACTCAAGGGAGTAAGTTCCGGGGATCTTTGATGCTAATGCCGAGGGTAATGCATGAATCACAGCCTGAGATTTCAAACATGACGGACAAAATTTGTGATCAAACTCTTAAAAAAAAGCATTTTCAAAAGAAACGTTTCCCACAAAAAGTTTGTATCTTTTTTTGTAGAATACGATCCCGCAATAAAAAATAGGGGGTTCCATTTGAAAACTCAAAGTTGACCTTCGTTTGACCTTAAAAATTAACTCCAAGGTCATTTTCAAGGTCAGCAGCATATGTCCCCCTCCGGACCCTACAACTTTTATCTGAAACATATCTTGTCATGTTGCTCAGGTTTCGAGATATTTGGGGTGATAATTTAAAATGGGACACCCTGTATTATACAATTTATAGTACATCTTCTAGCAACCCTGCAAAAATCACTTCTCAAATAGCGCGTTTGAATTTTTATTTATTTGGAGCGCAGGATTAAAAAAAATATGAATCAAAAAATTTAAAACGCGCTAATAGAGAAATAATTTTTATAGGATTGTTAGAACATACATTCAGCTATATTTTGGTTGTAGTTGCAACCCTCCGCAGTTGATATTTTTCAACTAGCTTTACCTGAGTTGCATTTTATACGAATTACATTGTTACTTTCAAATAATTATGATTATTATTCTAGAGGGTAGTTTTTGTAAATGTCATTTTATTACACAATATACAGTATGTTTTTTTTATCGTGGGCCATAGGATTTTACATGCTAAAAATAATACCTTGTGTTAATGTATATATTAACATATAATTTTAAAGCAAATTTTAGGTACTAATAAATCAATTACTTTTCCACATGATGCGCTTAATTAGATTAACTTAAACATGTTTTATTCCATTAAAAAATGAACCTAATTCACTAATCAATCTGACATTTCAGAAATTCAAGGTACTTTGATTATTTTTGCTCACTTTTTTATTTTAAATAATTTCATTTTTTAATGGAATAAAACATGTTTAAATTATTCTGACTAAGCACATCACGTAGAAAAATAATTTATTTATTACTAAGTAAAATTTCCTTCAAAATTTTATGATAAAATACACATTAACACAAGGTATAATTTTTAGCATGTAAAATCCTATGGCCCACGATAAAAAAATACCCTGTATAGCTGAATTCTATTAACCCTGCACAAATTATTTCTCAAATAGTGCATTTTTTATTTTTATTTATTCTACAAGGCAGCCCTTTCTCAGAGCCCAGAATTGAAAAAATATACAGGGTGTTTCAGAGCTCTGGGATCGATCATTCGCGTGCTTGTTTTTCAAAATTTCGAAAAATGTTTTATACAAAAGTTGTGTATAATAGTGAGCTGCACGCCCTAAAAATATTTAAATTTATACAGGGTGTGTCATAACAAAGTTACAGACCAAACTTATGTTTTTTTTTAATGGAACACCCTGTATTTTTTCTTATTTTTGAGTTATATGGAGCAAATAAAGGTGAGTTACTTCAATACTCCCTATACCTATTGTTTGCCGTTTTCGAAATATTTGAAGATTTGTTGAAATGCATGGTCTGGGTGAAATTTTATTTTTGCCCCAGTGATTGACGTTAAACGATTAAAATCATTTCAATTATTTGCTTGAAGGTTCGAACTATAGAGCCAACCATGATTTCATACAAAAAATTATGCAGGATGATAAAAAAATGCGGTAGAAAAATCCAAACTTATAAAGTTTAATAACTTTGTTTTTTCAAATGGCACACCCTCTATTTAGCAACGTATTCTCAAGTAAAATCCAATTATCTTTCAGATTATAATAATTATTCCTGATATGATAATCGCCGAATACAAGAAAACTATTGATATTAGGAACAGAGAACCCTTATACAATCTGAAAGATAATTGGAAGAAACGTCAGTTTCATCCGAGTTTACACAACGCTCGATGTACATTTATAATATGATTTAAATTGAAAATAAACCATGAAAGCGTAAATATAAATGATACCATCAAGTCGGAGAAAGTAACATGATGGCCACATCACCATTTTTTTTTGTAAATTTTTTGTTTTATTAATGAAAAGTTTATCGTTCGGGTCCATGGATGTAGTAGAAAATCCTAATTTATAAATTTGAATAACTTTATTTTTTCAAATGGCACACCCAGTATTTAGTAACGTATTCTCACTTAGAATTCAATTATAAGATTGTATTAGGGTTACCTGTTCCTAATCTCAATAGTTTTCTTGTTTTCGGTGATTTTCATATCAAGAATTAATATTATAACCTGAAAGATAATTGGATTATTCCTGAGTCAATCACTGGACCAAATATAAAATTTCACCTGCACCCTTCATTTCAACAAATCTTAAATATTTAGAAAACGGTAAACGGTAAGTATAGGGAATATTGAGGTGACTCACCTTTATTTGTTCCCTATAATTCAAAAATAACAAAAAATACAAGATGATCCATTGAAAAGGGGCACCAAGCTAAGAGGGCTCTTAGCATCGATGTTTCGGGCTAATGACTGGCGCCTCTTAAGGCCTGCCGTCCAGGAGCTGGGCACCCCAAACACCCTCGCTTGGCGCGGCCCTGGCACTACCTTTAGTTCGAGCTTAGCAAGAATTTTTAATTAAATGTAAAAACGCTATTTCGTCATTTTAAATGTTAAAAGAATACCTACATAAGTTTCATTCTGGCTTATCTCGTGCGCTCGAGGTGGACGTACACTTGTTACTCGGTATTTTTCACGCCATACATGATGAATAAAATTAATTCATTAAGAAATAAGCCTTTTTGCCCATGTAGTACCGAGGAAATAAATTGAACAATTAGGTAGGCTGTCTGATTTGATTATCGTAAAAAAAGACTGTGACAATAGCTTCCAGCTTTGGTGCGTCGATTGGGAATAATCATAAATACGGACGAGAAAATTTAACCGATGTGATGATAGCCGCGGATTTTTCAGCCACTGATTCCCGCCATCCTTAATATTAATGATTTATGATAAATTAAACGCTGAGAATGTAATTAACATAAGCCTATAGATGTACAGTCAATCCACAATTGCAATTATTTTTTCTCGAGTTTACGCGAAGTCCCTTTTTAAAATGACAAGAATTCAAAGTCTAATATGGCACTGTTTGACGCGTTTCAAATTTATTTTTTAACAACGTGTAGATAAGAGTCTACTTAAATGATATAAATGATGAAATTTTGGGTAAAATTGTTTATAACTTTTTTATGATTGTTTTTCTTGGGTTCACCCAAACTATGTATGTAATTAAAACACTTGGTTTTGTTTCACTGCTTTTATTGCTGGCTTAAATTTTTAGGCATCGAACAACTGTAATAACGGAGGTTAAATGCCAAAAAATTTAAGCCAGCAATCTGTAGAAACAAATTTGGTTTACATTGCCTTCTTCAGTGGCAATAAAATATCGAGCGGTTAGTTCTATCTAACGTTAAGAACAAGCCACTCCACATAAATACCAATTTCAATATGTGTGAAGATGTGTGCGGAGAGCGCGGATGGGGCTAGCTGATGAGTCCCTAATAAGGACGAAACGGTCTGTCCTAGTCTTCCGCCCTTCCATCCGTTTTCACACATCTTAATACCTTATCACCGACCGACGTGCCCATTAAGCAATGTTTCTTTCGATAGATATATATATATATATATATACAGTGCGAGTCTCTAACTTGGAATAAATTCAGTAAATCAAACAAAGTTTATTTTTCGGAAATATGCTCGGACACGTCGATTAGTATTTTAAATTGCGCTCTTTTTGTTGTAATAAAATTTTATACAGCGTGTCCCAAATTTGAGATATGACGTCATTGACTATTTTTTTTAATAGCAACCCTAATTTTTTTATCACTATTCTTAAAGAGTATATCAAGTTACACATGTGTGCCAAATTTCAATTTTTTTTCCCCGTCATTTAGAAGATATTTAACAAACATTATTATCAAATTTGTAGAATGAAGAAATCAAGTCACCTTAATCGAATTTTTATGCATTTTAAAAGTGGAATGCCAAAACGTGCTGGTTTGTCATTTTTTTTTCAAACTGACGTTTATCATTTTGACGTTTAGTTATAAAAACAAGTAAGAAGTGTAGCATCGCATTCCACGCATATTCGAGTGAGGAGAGTATTAGTCGTTCCATTGTTGTGTTGACTGTTGTTCACCGTTGGTCGAAAAATTATACTAACATGCCGTACTTAACTGAAACCCACAAAATCGAAATTTTAATGATGATTGGCTATGGAGATAGGACAAGAACACAAAATGAAGTTATTTATTTATTTAGAGAGAAGTATCCTGACTTACCAGCCATATCTCAAAGTACCGTAAGCAAGATTGAAAGTCAGTTTCGGGAAAATGGGCATTTAAGAAAAACGAATAATCATCGTCAGAATGCGCTGAGTGAAGAGGTCAAAATTGATGTACTTCTCTCTGTTCAGGAAAATCATCATGTCTCCTCTAGGCAGATGGCTAGGGAACTCAAAATTAGCCAGTCTTCAGTGTCAAGAATCCTTAGAGAGCAAACATTTCATCCTTATAAAATGACAATCCTCCAGGAACTCACCGAAGATGATCCGGATAGAAGACTTCAGTTTTGCGAAAAAATGATGGATCTACTAGATAGAAATGTTCTAAAAATAGAAAATATATTGTTTTCCGATGAATCAACGTTTATGTTAAATGGTGAGGTAAATCGTCAAAATTGCCGTTATTGGGCAGACAAGAACCCACACTGGATGAGGGAAGGCCACACTCAATATCCAGAAAAAGTTAATGTTTGGGCAGGGATTGTTGGTGATCGAATTTTAGGACCAATTTTCTTTCCAAATAATCTCAATGGAGCGGGAAATTTACAATTCTTGGAGGAAGAGCTAATTCCGAGTTTGGCTATTTTGTTTCCTAGCCCTGTAGAAGCTGACGTCCCGAATAGAAACATCTGGTTTCAACAGGACGGTGCGCCTCCTCATTTTGCAAGGCGTATCCGTGAGTACCTGGATAATGTATTTCCACGAAGATGGATTGGCAGAAGAGGACCAGTTGAATGGCCACCCAGGTCTCCGGATTTAACACCTATGGACTTTTTCTTATGGGGGTACTTGAAAAGCAAAGTTTTTAAGACCAAACCGCCAAATCTTGAGGAGTTGAAAGAACGAATAAGACAGGAGTGTAGACTAATTTCCCCCGAAGTAATTAGAAATGTTCAAAACGAGTTTCAGTTCCGTTTAGGGTATTGTCAGTTAGAAAATGGACAACATTTTGAGCATTTATTGAAGAAAGACTATTAAGTTGAATTCATTTTTCAAATTTGATACTGTTTGTTAAATATCTTCTAAATGACAGGAAATAAAAATTTGAAATTTGGCACACATGTGTAACTTGATATACTCTTTAAAAATAGTGATAAAAAAATTAGGGTTGCTATTAAAAAAAATAGTCGATGACGTCATATCTCAAATTTGGGACACGCTGTATAAAATTTTATTACAACAAAAAGAGCGCAATTTAAAATACTAATCGACGTGTCCGAGCATATTTCCGAAAAATAAACTTTGTTTGATTTACTGAATTTATTCCAAGTTAGAGACTCGGACTGTATATATATATATTTACATCCCGATATCATTGCTGCGTCTATTCATTGTGTTTTTGTCATCATTGGTGCGTCCATATGGTAAGTTGCGTCCATATACGGACGCAATTTAAACATCACCTATTTTCATTTTTTTCCGCATGAGTGCGACTTCCTGAATGCTATATTAAAAATAAGTGTAGACGCAACAATGATGTTGAAATGAGTAATTTTAGTTTACACAATTTCTGCTAGAGGCGCCACCGGCCTCGCGCTGACATGATGCGTCATTCTTCCTCCAAATTAAATTGCGCGGATTATCAGAACGATTTCGTTCCTTTACATTCATCTTCGCCACGCTGCGAGTTAATTTATGCGCGAAGATTAATAGTAATAAAAGTGCTAAAGCGCTAATTTATTTTTCTATCATAAATAAATCATGAACTTAATTAAAAAATTCTCTTTGTTTTAACCACCACTAATTATTGTAAAACATATTGGGTAACGTCAGTTATTAATCAATTAATTAAATAAATAATGTTAATCTAAACAAATATTCACGACTCAAGTTTCGACGTATTACCGTCATCAAGAGAATTACCAATAAATTGATTTATGGTTAAAAAATAGTAGATGTTTCTAATGCAAATTAATTATAGATTACCACGTAGTAACGGTCACAACCATCCTTGTTGGATAAAATATTATTTTCAAATAAGAGTTAATTTTTGCAATTGAATTTTTTTGCTACCAAAGTGAGAGGAGAATAACGGAAACAGGAGCCTATTTGTTTTAGGATTTATTTTAATCTCTATATCTCATTCCGAACATAAACAAATATTTTTTTGTTCGTCTAGTTTACTTGCCGAAAATTTAAAACAAAATAGTTGTTTAATAGTCATTTAAAATTCCACTAAAATTCAATATGCAGATATCCAAAAATTCATATAAATAATATATGATTTTTAAAATTCAACTAAAAATCATAATAAATTCTGGATCAAAAATGTTCATGCCATTATGGCTTGTTTT
Organism: Ocypus olens; assembly: GCA_910593695.2. NCBI lineage: Eukaryota > Metazoa > Arthropoda > Insecta > Coleoptera > Staphylinidae > Ocypus > Ocypus olens. Next base: position 31,718,556 of record OU343063.1, on the reverse strand, counting down.
TATAGAACACTTGAAAAATTAAATTATTTCTTAGACATATTTAATTCCGAGATAGAAAATGTCAAATTAAGGAAAATATTTTTTTAAATACAAAACTGTTTTATTAATACTTAGGGTTGTTAAAATGAGGCACACAGATAATTTTGTAAAAATCGAAACTAGTCGGAATAAAAAGTATCAGAAATTGTGAAACAAACCAAGTGCCTCATTTTAACAACCTTTAATATTAAAAATGTTTCACCACGTGATGAACGACAACCAAATTCAACAAAAAATACTAATTAATTTTAACATAAGCTATAATTTAAACCTGAATTCTCGAATTTACCTTATTATTATTTAAATATTACTAAAAATTAATTGTAAAATGTAAAGTAATTATTAAATATAATATTGTTTGTTATAATATATTTGTTGATATTAAATTTGTATCAATTTTCTGGAAAAATTCTTAGTTTCGAAAACGTAATAATTCAAAAGCCGAGAATAACGTGTAACTTTGCGCTAAACAATTTGCAAATGTAAACTCTTTTGAAGGCATAAATTCACCAAATGTTTTTTTAAATAACATTAGAGAATGTTAACATTGGTTCTGTTTATATTTTTTTATTATAATTGAAATAATTATTCAAGGTTTCCATCTTTCATAAGCAATAAAAATTATTCTTATGTTGAAAATAGAAACTCTTAAGTTGTTGCAAATGAATTAAATAAATTCAATAAAAACGAAATATAGCTAAAATATTTGAATATATATTTATTTATAATCTACACAAAAAAAGTCTTATCAGGACCATAATTAAATAAATAACCTATTGAAATTTACCCTACTTTTCTGGCTACTTCCACGCCAAATGTTGAATTGTACACAAAAAATTGCATTAGGAGACATTTACTTGGTGATACGTCTTAATTATAATTTGGAATAAAGCACTTTGTTATGCCACTATTTTCATAATATGTGACTATAGTTTTAACTATTCGCCAGATTTTTTTTATATCTATCACTAGATCTATCACTAATTTTACCCTTATATAAAAAATATCACTTTATACGACTGAAAACAATATGGGGATCTCGTTTATTATGAAAGATGGAGAGTTAGTTATATGGGGCCAAATATCCCTTAGATAAAGTTGTATCAAATATTCCAAATTAATTTTGCAAATTGACTTCGGCTAAGGCGCTGTTGCAAATATATTGAATTATTACCATTCTTGGTATTAATCTGTAGTTCTTTGCGAATAGCAAGCAAATGTCAAAACACGTGCTACGAAACTGCAAATACATAATAAACAAAGCAAGTGTTTAATTTAAACCCCCTATCATATAAATATTTTGGGGTGGTTTGTCACCACATTCGTTGCGAGGGCATATGGTTTCGAGCCGGGTGGTAAAATTTTATTAACGAAGATTTGCGATTCGGGTCTTTAGATTTTCAGTGTTTGTCATCCTATTCATAATAAAATGAATGTATAATTAGAAATAATAGGTTATGGCAGAATAGACTAGTAACTTACGCTACTATCTCTATATCATTTACCCTTTCAAACCCGCATTTTCTTCAAACAACCTTTCTTTTAACATAAAAGTGAATATTTTAAAAGAAACCTTCAGTTATTATCAAATTTGCTTAAAATTTAGTTTTAAATATCTTTCAAATTAGTCCTTGTACGTTATATCAATAGTAGTACTATTAACAACAAGCAAATGTTTATTGTATCATTCAATATCCGGCGTGGCATTAGCCAGGCAAGTAGTTGTTTTAATAAACGATTTGTTTTTGGTCTTTAGTTTTTAGTCTTGAGACTTAATGTTGCAGAGTTACGAACAGGTTGAATTTTACATATTCAAGCTACTTTTCGTCTTTATTTAATTTATGTTTATTTTAGTTTAAAAATAAGTTTCTACCATACAGAGCCCACCATCAGATAAATACACTCACAACATATTCTTCAAAAATGGTGAGAATCGCCACGGGCGAACTTCAAATGGATACTTCAATTAAAATTTCGATTTCAAAAATTTACCGATTTTAATTGAATTTCTAAAATGCGATGTTTCCTGTTTCCGCCAATTTAACCATAGAAAAAGATGCTAATTTAATGTTTGCTAATTTAATAAAAAACGTAGTTCCTCCAATAATAGAGAATTTGGCGAAGGTGCACACTTAACTTAAAACACCCTGTATATATCGTGTGTGAGTTGGAAAACGCGAAAATTGTAAATATTTTGAGCCGGAACAAGATACCCGTAATTTCATGCATCGTAATAAATGTTCTATATTATTTATATGTAAAAATAAAAGTATAAATTAATCATTCAATAGGCCCACTGGCGGTATTTGATGATATTTTTTCAGCTGGACCGGAATGAAAGACCATTACAACCAGGAAGAGAAGTACGATTATTATTTTCTTTTCCCAACATCCTTGAAAACGGGGGGGAATATATATTTGCCAGTAATATTTAAAAAAGTAAAAATTCACCCCTTTCGTAGGCGAGTATTGGCCGGTGGAGAGGTTGGTAGGGGTCGGACGCGATATCCGACACCACCACCATGCTCAGTATCCTCGAAAACGGGGGGATATTACATTTGCCGGTGATATTAAAAAAAATGCACCTTCTTTGGGGGCGAGTATTGGCCGTTGGAGGGGTTGGTAGGAGTCGGACGCGATATTCATCTCCACCACCGTGTTCAGCATCCTCGAAAATGGGGGAAAGTGTTTTTTTCTGCAGGTACATTTTGAGGGGTTGCGCAACCCCAAAGAGAAATTGTAACACCACCATCGTGTTCAGCATCCTCGAAAACGGGGAGGGGAGATAATCTTTTTCCGGCTCAAAATATTTACATGTTCGTCCGACTCACACACGCTACTATTGCGTATTTCTCCGTTCGGATTATTTTCGGCGTCTTCCTATGCAGACAAGAATTAATGCATGTTCACACATCCAATATGACGGCAACAGTGCCGGACGCAGAAACTAATGTAAAAAATACATAAATGTATATTTAAGGTGCACGAATGATGGCGAAGTATACGGAATGAGTATATTTCGGATGCATTATTGATGTCACCATGAAAGGAGTTAATATTGATACCAATGTGAATGAAATTATTTTTGCTACAAAGGTTTTAAGAGTGATGGAGCAGCTCTGGTATGTAAATTATGTAATATACTCCGGAGTATATTTGATAATTCGCCTTCCTTTACGTGGATGCAATATAACGTGATTGTGAAAGGACGCACTAGTGATACCGAGATGTAAATGATATACACGACATAAAAAGTTTTAATATTCTCAACTCTTCATTCTCTTTGAACATCAATTCTTTGATTTATAATGCCATTGACACACTAAAATGTTCATCTACGTGTGGTCCAGACGACATGCCTAGCATTTTCTTAAAACGTTGCATTTGCACTTTATCACATCCTCTCGCACTATTATTTGAAAGATCGATTGCAGAACAATTCTTCCCAACTATTTGGAAAACTAGCTACTTAACCCCTTTACACATTCAATCAGTTATTCCCAAAATGTTTGAGCAAATTTTGTCAAAGCAATTATCATGGGCAGTTAAAAATATCCTAATTACAGAGCAACTTGGTTTTGTATCCGGTAGGTCAACAGTTACCAACCTACTACTTTATGAAAACTATATAGCCGATGCCTTGGAGAAGGGTGTACAAGTTGATGCTGTCTACACTAACTTCTCTAAGGCATTTATTGCATAAGCTAGCATTAATAGGACTCCGTAGTCAAGTGGTGGGTTGGATCAGAAGTTTTTTATCTAATAGACATTCATATAGATTTAGTCCATTCGTAGTTCGCTTAAGTGTGCCTCAAGGTACACATATTGGACCAATTCTTTTTAACTTATTCGTCAATGACGTAATCTCGAGACAGCAAGGGTGTGAATTTCTACTATTTGCTGACGATATAAAAGTGTTTATGGTAATCAAATCTGCACAAGATGCTCCTAGACTACAACATTGCTTAGACAGATTGGCTGATTGGTGCCTCGCCAATAAATTATTCTTGAATATTGACAAATGTAAGGTGATATCATTTACTCGTAGTACACCATTAAAATACTTGGAATATAGCATTAACAGCACAATACTTGACATTGTTGATCAAATACGCGATCTTGGCGTTACTTTTTCTAATCAGCTCTCATTTACCACTCATATTAATAACATAAACCAAGCAACTAAAATGTTAGGTTTTGTATTGTGTATTGGTAAAGATAGCAAACTTTCAAAGTCCAATACACTGTTTGACGAGTTTCAAATTTAATTTTTTTCAAAACAGAAATAACCTATGCAGTTTGATTAATGGGCATCAATTTGAACAATTATTGTAAAATTATTAGTTTAATTGCTAATATAAGTTTTTAATGTATTAAAAATTGATATATCCGGTTGTATTTTTTTTTGTGATAGACCTTAAAATATGTTTCCAAGCCAATATGAGCATTGCTATTACTTCGAATAAAGCATTCTAACATATCAAACTTTTTACAGTTTCCGTATGCCATGTTTACACTTTCAGAAGGAAAACTGACAGAAAATTGGTTTGTTTAATATAAAACAATTAATCTGTCTATAAATAACACAAGCCAACCAAGATGAAAGTGAGAAAATATACTGTCTGAAAAATAATAATTTTTAATAGATTTTAATACAATTACAAATACAACCCCCACATGCTATACAGGGTGTATTTGAAATAACGAACAGGCATTTAAGGGCACATACACAAAATAATTATGAACCCATTTCCGTCAAAATTTATTCGAAAAAAATTTTGAATTTGCCTAATTTTTCGAGGTTTTTTAAACATTTTGAGAACCGATGCTTTTCTCATTTAATTAGGTCTGCATGGAATGTGTGTTTGTTTATTTAAAACGCGAGATACGATTTCTTGCCTCCGAAATTTGAAGCGTTATCGCAACGTTTTTTTTTTTGTAAAAGATAAACAGTCCTCAAGTTCATTATCATGTAATTAAAAAAGCACTCGACTTCAGGTAGTAAATTGATATGTACACACGTCCTTTTAAAAATAGCAGTTTTACTAGGGAAACACTTACCACACACTCGTGTCTACAATTTGTTGAATCATTAAAAGGAGGTCACATAGAAAAGTCGGTCACAATAGTTTTATTCAAAAGTCACACAAAACTAAAGCAAGTGTTCAAATTGACGCCCTTCGCACTCAATACACAATTGGGCTCTCCTTAGCCAGTTTTCACAAACCGAAGTGAACATTTGCCGCGGATTATTTTTTATTGCGTTAGCTGCGTCGTGTACTCGTTGTCTGAGCGTATCAGCATCGGCAATTTCCTCGACATACACTTCATTCTTAAAATATCCCCAAACAAAAAAGTCTAATGGGTTTAAATCCGGACTTCTAGGAGGCCATAGGACAGCACCTCCACGTCCGACCCATCGTCCTGGAAATTCATTGTTTAAATAATTTCTAGCACGTCGATCGTAGTGCGGAGGTGCACCATCGTGCAGAAACCATAACTGTCTCAGCACAGCTAGAGGCACATCTTCTAAAAGATCTAGAAGTTCATTTTCTAGAAAATCTAAGTAACGGCCATCATTTAAATTAAATGGAAAAATGAAAGATCCAATAAATTGTTCGTTTACAATGCCTTAAGGGAGAAACGATGCTGGAAATGCGATCGGCGCGTGGCATGGGGATTATTCTCTGCCCAAATATGCATATTATGAAAATTAAAACAGCCATTTCGCGTAAAGCACGATTCGTCCGTCACTAAAATGTTTCTAGTAAAGTTTGGATTTTGGCCACTTTGTTCTAAAAGCCACTCACAGAACGCAACTCTCTGTTGAAAATCGCCTGGCTGCAGATGTCGGACCCGTTGGTAGTGATAGGGGTGAAAATTATTTTCGCGAATGATTTTATGCACAAATCTATGAGAAACACCAATTATGGCCAATTACTTAATTTTTACAAATTTTAGGGTTCAGTTTTATAGTTTAAAGTTTTCAAATTCAATTTAGTTTTATTTTTCAAGTTAGTCCTGTGGGTAGAAATAAGGGATCTTAAACCAATGTTATTTCACTAAGTACTTAGTACTAGTAATAACACAATTTTTTTTTGTATCATTCAATATCCGGCGTGGCACTAGCCAGGGAAGTAGTTGTTTCAATAAGTTATTTGTTTATAGTCTTAGTAAGACTTAATTTTGCTTGCAGAGTTACGAACAGGTTGAATATTTATATATTCAGGCTATATTTCGTTTTTTTGAATTTATTTAATACTTTCTGCAACAAGGTTGTTTCTATTTTATTTATTAATTTAGTTTTCACCATTGAGTTTTTCTTGAAAAAAGAGATCGAGGATATGCCATCCGTTTTTCTCTGTGTATTATAGATATCGAGATCCCCCATAGAAACGTCGAATTTTGCCCACTCTGTACATGTATAGGCTTATATCAATTACATTCTCAGCGTTTGATTTATCATAAATCATTAATATTGAAGGAATTTTTATTTGGCGGTGGACGCGCCGGGAAATCCGTGGCTATCTTCACATCGGTGAAAATTTAATAGATATACACTAAAAAAAAATACTGACGGTATTAGATTTAGTGCACATGTCCCACATGAAATACTCGACAAATCTAAAGTACATATAAATCATATTTTCATTCTTTTCTTCTTTTTTTCAAAAATGAGACCTGGGTGGGATATATTGTATGCTAAGTGGCTCTACCATTAAAATTTTGAGGCGCCACTGAGTAAGGTACCACATCATTCAGCTTAATAAGCTTTAAAAATAATGTAAATACTGTTAAATAATTAGGGGAGCCAATATTAACACATTTCAAATTTTACAAAGTAAATATAATGAGCAAAAATTGTTAAATAAAATAAAAAAATGGTTTTACTGTTTTTGATATAACAATAAGTCGATTATTAATCCAAAGTAGAAAAAACATGTTATAAAACAATGTTATCATATAACTTGATATATTTGAGTATTTAAGACAAGTTTTATAACATTTGTTATAAAACATTCTAAAATATTATCCGAAACGAAACTTACATATATCTCTTTGATATTTACCAACAAAATAAAGCACGGAAAACATAAAACAAGAAACATGTTATTACAACTCTTTTTATTCAATTGAAACATTGAAATGTAACGCAATATTTTTTAACCTGCAAACACGAATACTCTTTTTTTTTTAATAATACTCACCACATGATTGTATTTGGTTGGCAGGCAGTTTGCAGGAGAATTAAAGATGTATACAGTTGAGTTGTCATTCCCAATACTGGATCAAGGGTATGAACACTTTTCATTTGGCAAACAACAAGTATCCTCAGCAATATTTGTCCCACCAATGTTTCAATTGTATTTGCACTATCCAAAATTGAGATAGTTTTTATAGTAGACCACATATCAACTCTAGACATACGATAAACCAACCCACAACAGACCTGTCAGGAACAACGAGTTAAAATGATAGACACAACATGATAACAACATTACCTTTGCAAGATCATCCAAGATATTTTCGTGATTCTTAAAATTCTCGCTGACTAAAAGAACGTTTTCAAAAATGTTTGCAGAATTAATTAATTTTACTTGCAACCTGCTCCAATCAGTTTCTAATCCTGTTAAAAACACACGGACTGCTAGTTGTGCGTTATCATTTATCTGCAGTTTTCTGATTAAATAACATTCCAATTTGTGGGTCTTGATGTCATCCTCTTGGCACTGTTCGGAACAGTAGCACACTTTCCAGCAATCACTGCAACTGAAATTGTTAATGTTAACGCTAAACTATACGGTTTATACTATTTCCACTGTGTTGGTAAAAGTGCGTCTGATTGTTCATCTTTACACAAACAAACCTCTCTATGTTTTGACAATCATGTGTGTACTACTATATTTACTATATTTTTGCAATAACCCCTTGTTCTGCAATTAATTCCTAAAGTTGAACATATTCTTGTTGTGAGCGGTGCGCGAAAAATGTACATTGTCTAACCAACGGATTATTTCGTTCTCGTGTTATCAAGTACTATCATTTTGATACACATTATTAACATTGTATTGATGCTTTATTGGGTGTTGATTTCATTTTAATAGACTTATTAGAAAAAAAGTTACGAACGCTTTAAAAAATTACATTTTAATTTTTAACTTTAACAAGACCCAAATTATTAAAACGTAGCAGTTAGCGAACTTCACCAAAAAATAGCCCAAGGTGTTCTCTACCCACCTTGTAAAAATGATTCCCATATCGAACCAATTAAGAGTTTTAGAATTTATTTAGTTCCGCGAGACAGTTAAATCTGAGCGGAGCCTTAGTGCGTAGGTTGTTAGGTTTGCGCTGTGTTTTCAAATGTTACTACAATTTTATATTTTTGTTATTTATGTATTACTTAAATTTCAACCCTTAAGTAGCAATGTAGTTGCATATTTATTTAAGAAAAATTTTTCTATAATATAAATCGGTAATATCTGTTAGTTATCTGCATATGAAGTTTTTTTGCGGATAATATAATTTATGCAGTTAATAGTTGTTTCCTAAAATATGCTTATAAATCAAGTGAAATTTACCCTGTCGCAATTAACACCAGAGGGTAGACATCTGGTTATCTTCAGTGGTGTAAGTGGTCGGAATAAAATCGCCATGTGTCACTTGACTGACATATTCCTTACAACCTTTTTTTTCTACCCAATGATGATTTCCAATACTAGCAAAAATGTTTTCATGAAGCCAAACTTTAGTTTGCCGCGGAAGTTTAGAGCGTTTACATTAAATTTCATTGTAAACATGTTGTACAGCAAATGTAAGCTCAATAATAATAACTAACCAACCGATTAAATTGATATTAATTTAGATTAAACTAACAAGTGAATTATTTATAATAATAATAATAATAATATTAGATTTATTTCCCAACAGACACTACATCTAATTACAGGGAAATGTTATCAGAAAATATAAGCAAGTACATACATATAAACTACAAATAAAATTAAAAATTACAAATAATTACTTTAGAAATTAATCATAATATAACTGAAACTAATATGATTATCAAAACGTAGCAAAAATAACAAAATTACAAAAGAATAAACGAAAAAAAAAAAATATATAATTGCAATAGTGGTAACTGTACATATTTTATATTTTATACTACAACTAAAGTAAATCGGATATTTTTCTATAAAAATAATTCGGATCACAATTAAAGATATCAACAGAATGCTGAACAGATGCATATACCTTGAACATATTGTTTATCGGCGAATTGTATTGAGTGTTAGAATGTGACCTGCTATATGAAAAAGTAAGTGTATTTCTGCTTGCAAACCGAGGGACATGAAAATTAATTAATGATAATAAATTTGGATCATCGATTCCGTTATTAATAATTTTAAATAAAAATGTCACTGAAATAATGTCACGGCGACAAGTTAAAGGTTTCAATTGAAACATAGAAAGCAGGTCACTGTAATGAAGAGAATGGTCAGGATAGGCACCTGTAAGCTTAAAATACAAATATCTTAAGAATATTTTTTGGACTCGCTCAATTGTAGCAATATGTGTATGATAATATGGTGACCATATAACAGAGCCATATTCTAGTTTAGAACGTACATATAATATATATATAAGGTATATTTGTTGATATTATTTACAAACATTATAAATACAATAACTATATAGTTATTTAAGAGTTGTTTAAAATTGTGAATAAATATTACAGTGACATAAAAATGTTATGCGTTCAAAATGGTGCGGTTAAATTTCAACTGACTCGCGGAACTAAATAAATTTTAAAACTGTTAGTTGGTTCGATATCTGTATAATTTTTACACAATGGGTAGAGAAAACCTTAGGCTATTTTTTTATGGTATTCTTTAGTTATTACGTTTTAATATACATAAAGCGAGTCGTAATATTTAAAAATAAAAATGTATTATTTTCAACTACTCCTAACTTTTTTCCTAATATGTCTATTACAATGAAATTAACATCAAATAAAACCTAAAACCACAATACAATGTTAATAATAGACATCGAAATGATAGCATTCGATTATTGGAAAAAAAAGGAATAAATTGCATTTTTGGCGCCTCGCTTGCGGTCAGATTTAAACTGTCTCGCGGAACTAAATCAATTCTAAAACTCTTAATTGGTTCGATATGGGAATAATTTTTACAAGGTGGGTAGAGAACACCTTGGGCTATTTTTTGGTGGAGTTCGCTAATTGCTATGTTTTAATATACTTAATTTGGGTCTTGTTAAAGTTAAAAATTAAAATGTAATTTTTTAAAGCGTTCGTAACTTTTTTTCTAATAAGTCTATTGACATATGATCACAAACGCAGCCATGGAGATAAAAATAAAGCGAAAAATCCAAATAAAAACAAAACCAATGATATTACTACAAACGTACCCATTAATAAGAAAACTACACCAACGCCCAAGAAAGAAACTAGAAATTCCACAGCTATACAACAGAACGCCGGTTATGATTCCAACAGCAAAGATAATGGAAACACTAATAATAAACCCAAAGTAATTGTAAATAAAATTCTACTCACTGGAACAGGAAAATCAACAAACGAAAATCTAGCAGTATCTGAAAAGAGGATGTGGTTTTTTATTGGTGGTTTGAAACAACAGTCTAAAGAAGAGGACATATTTAATCATTTGTATTTAATTGTTAATCACAAAAACTATATTTGTGAGAAAATTCAAGCTAAATATGGATCAAATTGCTACAAAATTGGTATAAATAAAAAAGATTGCGATCTTATATTAAAACCTGAAATTTGGCCGGAAGGCATTGTAATTAAACAATTCATTTTTCACGTTAACCGTAATTCTATCAACCAAAATTTTCCATCGGCAAATACAAAAGAAATAATAACCTAAATAAAAATAATCAACTAAATATTACAAAACAAGACGATCTTTCAATATTTCATTTAAACATACAAAGTCTAAGGAATAAAGTAATTAAGCTCGACCTAACCCTAGAAAAGACTCAAATGAATAAGAATTCAGTAGTGTGTTTAAGTGAGACTTGAATGTCCAAAGACGAATGTCATGCATACATTTTCCCCAATTTTAAAATTGTATCTTTCTTTGCTAGAACTGAAAAAAAAACACGGTGGTGTAATAATAATGTGCGCTGACGGTATAAGATTTAAAATCAGAGATGATATCTCTAGTATGTCATCTGAATTAAATTGTGAACTTGCAGCTATTGAGCTGCTTGACTTTAAAGTTGTAATTGTTACCATATACCGTGCACCTACCGGAAATTTTAATCTTTTTATCAATATACTTAACAATGTCTTGAAAAAATTGATATTGATGACAATATTGTGATAAATGGCGACTTCAACATAAATTTTAACTTAGACAGTTCTAATAAATTAGAACTTTGCAACTTATTAAACTGTTATGGACTTGAATATTCAATAACTGAAAATACACATAAAAATAACTGTATTGACAATATTTTCACGAATATAAAAGATGACTTAAATACATTCACATTTGAACCCTACTTAAGTGACCATTAAGCAGTCATAATCAAAATTAAAAACAAATTACCAAATTTATCTAAAACTAGGTCAGAATATAGAATAATTAATCCTGAAAATAAGATTAATTAATCTTATAGAAATAATTGAAAATGAACAATGGGAGTTCATCTACAATACATCAATGTCAATAGATACAAAATTTGATGCATTTGTTGATGTATTAATTAGAGCAATGAATGCTGCTTATCCTAAAAAAACTAGAGTATACTCATCAGACTCAACTAAATATACAAAAAATAAAAACATTTTGTATAGTGCTGAGATTCATAATATGCATGAAATGTTGCAATTCCTACACGAGTGGAAAACTAAATATCAAATTGATAGAAACGTTCAAGTGTATAATGATTATCGTACAAAACTTAGAAATGAGGTGATTAAACATAACAAAAGAAATAATGATAACTATATATTAAACTCTTCTAATAAATCTAAAGCAATATGGAAGATAATAAATAAAAATAAAAACAAAACTAACTTAAATGTGCCGGAATCATTAAGTACAGATGATCTCAATTCTTTCTTTACTACGGTAGCAGAACAAATTGTTCAAAATATTCCTTGGAACAACACTGACCCAATAGAGTTTGTTACCAATGAACATCAGTCTAACGCATTCAAATTTAGAGAAATTTCATATAATGAACTTAGAGATGTAATTAATAAACTAAAAAATAACACAAGTTCAGATGTATACGATATGAATGTAAACTACGTTAAACTTTAAAAAAATTACATTATTATATCGTTGACAAAACTAATAAATACAAGTCTAAAGAATGGTGTATATCCTAAATGTTTAAAAATTACCAAAATAGTACCAATATTCAAAAGTGGTAACATCGAAAAAGCAGAAGACCATCGACCAATATCCCTAGTCCCAATCATTTCCAAAATCTATGAAGCGGTTATTTACGACCAATTATACCAAGTGTTTGGGATAAGGGGCGAACATAGGGATTTAACATGTAAAATTAAATATGTGTAATTATTTGCTCCCCTATTCATTTTAGAGAAAAATCGTGAAGGAATATTTTTTAGAGAATTAAAAACTGTAAATGTATCATCCATTTAATTTACGTTTGTACCAGCATACACCTCAGAAATAATAAAAATAAGTTTAACAATTTACCATTTAATAAAAACCCTTGCCATGACTTTGACAAATGTCATGTTTCATGTTATAGTGAAAATAATAATATTGCAAGTCAGATATCAATTCTAGTTATTACGATGAACAATAATCTGAGTTATTCCAATGAAGAGAGGGTATTCATTATTAAAACATTTTACAGTGGCGTCAGTTTACGCAGAGTTCGTGACTTATTTTCGGTTACATTTAACAATCGACCAATTCCGTCTGTATCAACAATTTCCAAATTTGTGAAAAAGTTCGAAAATACAGCAAGTGTAGCGGCAGATGATTCAAAAGGTATTTCAATAGTCCAATTTTAACAAATATTATTTCAAAAACATTAACATTGCAGGCAAACGGAAGAGGTTTGGGGTTGATAAATGCTGATCCAACAACTAGCATACGATGCATTGCTCGTGAGTGCAGCGTGTCTACATTCTCAGTGTATAAGATTCTGAATAAGCATGGGTATTATCCCTACAAACATCAATGCCATCAGGAGATATTGCTAGTGGATGAAGAAAGCAGGCGTGTATTCTGCGAGATAATGCAGGATCGATCAAACATAGACAGAAACTTTTTGCAGTCTATCTGTTTTACGGATGAATGCACGTTCACACTTAACAACGAGCCCAACACTCAGAACACGCGATACTGGACCCAAGAAAATCCGCGGATATGCCTTAGAACTAGAACCCAGTTCCCGCAAAAAATCAATATTTGGGCTGGTATTTTTAAAAATAATATTATTGGGCCGTTTGAAATATGTGGAAATTTAAATTCGAATTCTTATTTAGACCTTTTAATCAACCAGGTTGGCCCTGCGTTAGAAGAAGTTGCACGTGACAATCAGGAGATATGGTATCAGCATGTGGATGTCCAGCCCATTATGGTTTAAATGTAAGGGAATATTTAAATGCTAATTTTCCCAATTGCTGGATTGGTCGCGGTGGCACTATCAACTGGCCACCAAGATCTCCTGATTTAGCACCATGTGATTTCTTTTTGTGGGGTCACATGAAAAACAAAATTTACAAAAAACACCATCCAAATATTGAATCTTTGCGAGAAGCAATTTTTGCGGAATGCACATTGATTACAGATAGGCAGTTGGCTAATGTTAGACATGCATTTTATAACCGATTGGGTTATTGTTTACACCAGAACGGAGAACTTTTTGAGTACTTGCTCTAAAATTTCCCGTTGACCGCTGGTTACGGTAAAACCAAAAATATATCACGAACTGTGTGTAATCTGACACCACTTTAATTCAATTCATCCTTGCTTCTTCTGTTCCGTTTGATTTAATATGTTTGAAATAATATTTGTTGAAATTGGACTATTGAAATACCTTTTGAATCATCTGCCGCTACACTTGCTGTATTTTCGAACTTTTTCACAAATTTGGAAATTGTTGATACAGACGGAATTGGTCGATTGTTAAATGTAACCGAAAATAAGTCACGAACTCTGTGTAAACTGACGCCACTGTAAATATTTTGATAATAAATAATACCCTCTCTCCATTGGAATAACTCATATTATTGTTCATAGTAATAACAATGCGTGAATTGATATTTGGACGTGGATGGAACTGCGGGTTAAGGAGATTGAATGATTCGGGAAATTGGCGTCGGCTACGAGGCCATCTGCCATAATCATTGTATTGTAATATATCAGAAATTAAATGAATAACTGAATAATGAAAGACAAATGCAATGTCCATGGTCCCGAGCGAATATTCCGCGACCCCGAAATCGTTCGCCCGGGCTGGGATTCGAACCCTCGCGGCACGCGGTGCAACCGGCATAAGCGCTCGCTTGTACCCACTACACCAACGGGCCGCCCGAATTAATGTTTGACTAGTAAAATTATTCTCACCATAACATGACATTTGACAAAGTCATGGCAAGGGTTTTTATTAAATGGTAAATTGTTTAAATTATTTTTATTATTTCTGAGGTGTATGCTGGTACAAACGTAAATTAAATGGATGATACATTTACAGTTTTTAATTCTCTAAAAAATATTCCTTTACGATTTTTCTCTAAAATGAATAGGGGAGCAAATAATTACACATATTTAATTTTACATGTTAAATCCCTATGTTCGCCCCTTATCCCAAACACTCGGTATAATTACTTTGAAACAAATTGCATATTTAACAAATGTCAAAATGGGTTTTGTAAAGAACGATCAACTATAAATGCAATTAATGAAGTAACGAATTTTATTATTGATGGATATGAAAACAATGAGTATATTGGGGCTATTTTTTGCGACCTCTCTAAGGCATTCGATTGTCTAAGGCAGCGCTGTCCAACTTCTCTTAGCCAGCGGGCCATTTTTTCTTTAGCAAATATTTCGCGGGCCGAAAAGGATAGGTAAATAATGTCCATATAAATATTTGTTGTGGCAACTCTAATTATATTTTCAAGAGTGGAGTCTTTCAAGCTGTTTCTAAATTTTGATTTTATATATTTCATGTCAGAGAATGCACGCTCGCAGATATATGAACTTCTGAACATAGAAAATGATTTGAAGTCCAAAATTTCTCATTTTTGGATATTTTTCTTTATCCAAATGTTTGAACACTTGTATTCCAGTTGCTCCACAAGATGCAATGAATGGGTAAGTCAAAATTTGATGTACAGTTTACTATAACTCGCGGGCCGTAAAAAAAAGCTTCGCGGGCCGCCAGTTGGACAGCGCTGGTCTAAGGCATTCGAAAGTCTGATCAGAGTCAAGGTGCCATCTACTAATTAACAGTATTCCCTTTCAGTTTGATCTTCTGGTGAACGTCCACACAGTTAGTACGTGTATTATACTGTTCTAACTGGGTGCGATCGGAACGAGAAACGGTCTCTTGGCATTGCACCACGCTGAGAGCCGTCTTGCACGCCTGCTATTACACGCAATCCTTCGATATCACGGATTTCCCTATAAAATGGAAACGCTGTGTAATCCTCGGGGCGCACCCGAATACGTCCCCACAAGGGGCTCGTAGTGTCGCTTCCGTATACGGCAAGCCCAAAGTTCTAGGGGATCCCATCCCATAGAACTACCTTTCCTCTCATTTCCCACGTTTAAATTCATCGCTTCAGCGGTCACCCGCTGATGCTTTATTTTCAAAACTCGTACACTGTCAGCCAAACATAGCATTCTCCGCTAAAATTCTTTATTCAACTCAGCGGCGAGCCATTGCAAGGCAATGGCGTCGCCAGACCCATCCCTGCCTCGCACTATGGAGGCATTGCTAGACATCGATCTTACGATCGAGAATTTAGTCACCATGGATTCCCTAAAAATTGACAATGCAAATTTACGCACTCAAATATCCCTCCTAAATACTCAACTCGAAGAGCTTAGAGCCACCATGCAAATACTCCAGCCTGTTTGCACCCCCACACCGATGGAATTCACTCCTGACCCCCTAAAATCCAAATACATCCATCCCTCCACACCAGAAGCCCCTGACAACGATGGATTTGTCAAAGTAAGGGCTAAAAATAAGTCAAAATCTGCTCGCCCGCACTCCGATTCTGACTCAGACATCGAGTCAACAAAAAAAATCAGGGTTAACACCCAAGCCACCCCCTCGGCCTCGACATCTAATACGGCCACCCCCTCAACTTCTGCAGAGACTCGCGTTCTCACCACCGAGGCGCCCTCCGCTAGAATTGGCGCCCCGCCCACAAAGCGGACCAAGATGGACAGCTTCACAACTGTCACAAATAAAAAATCGACGCTACCGTCCCGCCGCTCCGCTGTGCCTATCAAAGCCAGCGAGCAGCTTTCAACCCCCAAAAATGCTCGGCCTTCCCCGAGCCAAAATCCTCCGCAAACCCTAAAATACACCACCACGCGTGTACCCGACACTCCGAAACCAGCCACGATCAATGAGATCGAAAATATCGAGGGAATCGAAAGATTCGCCTCAAAACCTCCTCCCATCTACCTTAAAAAAAAGGAAGGATGGATTCAAATCTCGAAAGACCTGGTGGACAAAAAAGTCTGCCTCCTCAAGGTCTCCACCATCAACGAGGGGTATCGCATTCAGGTGCAAAATCCTCAAGATTTCAGAACCACGGTTCTACATTTTACTAAAATAAATGCCCCGTTCTACACTTACCGCCTCAATGAGGAAGAAGAATTAAGAGTGGTAATCCGCAAGGTCAATGAATCCTTCACTGACCAAGAAATCATCGACGAGCTGCTTTCACTGAACCTCCCAGTGATAGCAGTCCGTCGCGTGGGTAACAGCACTCGTAGATTCCCAATGGTATCAGTCCAATTGGAAAAAACTGAAAAAGGCCGTGAGATATATAAACTCACGCGCCTCTTCCACGTTAGCGTCAAGGTAGAGACTCAACATAGGTCCTCTACTGCGACACAATGCCATCGCTGCCAGGGCTTTGGTCGCGGCGCCCTCCGCTGCCACATTTCCCCTCGCTGTGTTAAATGCGCAGGTCCTCACCAAACCGCCGACTGTACTCGCAATCCTGAGACAGACGGATCCCCCACGTGCTGAAACTGCCAGGGCAACCACACCGCCAATTTTAAAGGCTGCGAGAAATTCCCTAAAAAGAATTACTCGTCGGCGCTTAAAGGCGGCTCAAAACCCACCCCAATGGTGAATTCCAATTCACCCAAACCGCCAGCATCACTCCCACAACAAATACCGCCCCCGCACCAACTCCAAAAGGCCCCCTGGACATTGCTCAAATGTTCAAAGACCCCACCTTGCTTGCTAATATCGCCAGACTCGAGGCACTAGGCCCGATTCTCGCCGCCATCGGCAAACATTTTCTTTTCGCCCTTTCTTTAAATAATAAGGTAATTACGTCAGAAGCGTGCAGAATAGGCACGTGGAATGCTAATGGTCTCACAGATAAATCTTCTGAACTAGAGCAGTTCATGCGTCGTCTCGACATACATAACATATAATGCTTGTCAGCGAAACAAATTCTTCAACGCGACACGGCTTGTATATTAATAGTTATAATCTTCATCTTACCCCTCGTGCGACTGGAAACGGTGGTGGCACCGCTATCTATGTCAAACGTAGACTTGATTACTCTGTTCTAGACAATCCAGACACTCGGTCTCTTGAAATCACTTCCATTATAGTTCGCATTAATGGCGAAAAAGTTAAGATCATTAGCGCTTATCAGTCTCCCTCGAGACCTTTTATAGCCCAAGACTATGAAAACGTTCTCTCTGATGATGTTCCAACCATAATCTGGGGCGACTTCAATGCCAAGCACCTCAGCTGGCGGAGTCGCACCACAAACACTCGCGGTCGTAACCTTTTTGACTTCATTGTTCAACACCGTTTTCCACTCGAAACAATCAGCCAAACTGAACCAACTTTTTACCATTCTTCTGGTTACCGTCCTGACATTCTTGATTTCTTTATCGTGAATCGTTTAGATTACGACATTGATGTCTGGACAGTCTCCGAACTGCATACAGATCATAATCCTGTCATCATGGATATTCATACAGAAATTTCTAGGTATAAGAAAACAGCCGGATCCACTAACTGGACTAAATTTAGTGATATTATCCAAAGCCTCGTTCCACCAATTCCGGTGATGGGAAATAAAATCGAAATTGATGAAGGTATTAAAACCCTCACAGCGGCTATCCATAAAGCCATTGATGAATCCTCGACGAAAAGTCTGTTTCTCAGAGCGATCCGCTCAATATTCCTCGAATTATTCTCGATAAAATTAGGGAAAAAAATCGTGTCCGTAGAATCCGGCAACGCACACGCTGTCGCCAAACGAAGCAAAATCTCAATCAGCTTCAGAACGAAATTCCTAGAGATCTTCGTAATAATCGCTGGAATCGGCTCATTGACGATGCCGCCCAGCACAAACCTCAACTTTGGAAGCTCACTAAGACTTTCACCAGAGCGAGAACGGAGACTTCGGCAATCCATGGAAGACAAGGCGTTGTCTACCTTGAGGAAGACAACGCCGAAACCTTCGCGGAAAGCCCGGAGTCGCAGTTCTCGCCCAACCCTCTCACTACTAGCGACGAGCTTCTCGATGATATCGAGGAAACACTTGATCGTTTCAATGAAACCCCTAACTCCACGCCTAAACCGACTTCCCCTACAGAGGTCAAAACTCTTATTAAAAATGCACCGAATAAAAAAGCGCCAGAGCACGATAGAATTAGTTACACCTGCCTTAAGCATCTTCCGCATAAAGCAATTGTATTTCTAACAGCGATTTTTAACTCTTGTCTCAGAATAGGATATTTCCCACAAGCATGGAAACATGCTACTGTGGTTCTAATTCCGAAACTGGGTAAAGATGCTAAATTTCCACAAAATCATCGCCCCATTAGTTTGCTCTGCGTCATGGGTAAACTACTCGAAAAAATCATTCACTCGCGCCATAGCGAGTGGTCTGACGATCACAAAATCATTCCGAATACCCAGCATGGCTTCATCAAGGACCTTTCTTGCAATCATCAATTAATCAGAACCAGTGATTTTATAATCGAAGGTTTCAACCGCAAACAAAGCACACTAGCCATCTTTCTTGATGTTTCTAAAGCTTTTGACCGTGTCTGGGACGAAGGTTTGATTTTTAAACTCCTAAAGCTCAATTGTCCAATTTATTTGGTTAAACTCATTCAACAGTTTATTACCAAACGCACTTTCTCAGCTCGCTACGAGTGTGCAATTTCTGACCCGCGTGTAATGACCGCTGGGGTGCCGCAGGGATCCGTCCTCTCTCCAACTTTGTACAACATCTATGTACACGATATTCCTAACCCTCGAAACATTCTTACTGCTCAATATGCAGACGACACAGCGTACATGTATCGTGGTAAATTCATTCCACACATGTTGAACAAAATTCAGTCCGCTCTCGACGAGCTCGAGGAGTGGACACAGGAATGGCGAATTTCAATCAACCCTGAAAAAAGCCAAACTATCTTCTTTTCCTTGGGTCGCTCTCTGCCCCCAAATAATCTCACTTTCAATGACCAGCCCATTCCTTGGGTTTACAATGTACGCTATCTTGGTCTCATTATGGACCGTAAACTTAATTGGAACAAGCACGTCCAATCCGCTATAACTAAAGCCAACCAAGCGTTTGGACAACTTAAATCCCTTCTCCTAAATAGCAACCAACTATTCCTATCCAGTAAAATCCACCTATACAAGGCAATCATACGTCCAAAAATGACATATGGATGCCCTGCATTTATCAACCTCTCCGCCACGCAGATGCATAAGCTGGAGGCCACTCAGAGCAGCATGATCCGCCGGATCGTAGGCGCTCCGTGGTATGTCAGAAATGCGCAACTGCGTCTCGAAACCAAGGCGCCGAGTGTTCAGGACTTCATCCATCAGTTGGCCCTCAGCCACTCTTCCAAATTCGATGTGAGCCTTCTGCAAGACCATTTCAAAAATCAGCTTAATCCCACTCATGGGAAAAGAAAGCGACCACTTAATCTGGGTCAGTAAATTTCATTAATTCAAATCAAATTTCCATCAACTCATTAAACTTTTCTAAAATTTTTTGGTCTTAAACAAAAAATTTTTCAACACACCCATATCATTTCAAAATTTCTTTAAGCATTAATTTTTTATTAATAATTATCGCAATTAATCAAGTCCAACCCAAAGCTATGTATAATATCCCCACGACTCACTACGATACTGTGGGAAAAATTTCTTTAACTTAAATTTGAAATACAAAGAGGAGAGTTTTTAGTTGATATACTCCGCACCCGTCAGGGGGAGGACTCCCAACACTACCCCACTATAGAGGTGTCTATAAAAGATTGTCTCCTCATCAAAAAAAAAAAAAAAAACATCTCGTCACTTCGATCAGCGCACTGCAAACGAACAGTCAGTACAGTCGGTAAGATAGTCTAACAAGCGAGCTCACCAAGGCACGCAATACGAGCTCACCAAGGCACGTATCTAAACACACGAGCTCACAAAGGCACGTGAATCAAAGTAAGCTCACCAAGGCACGCTACGACGAGCTCCCCACGGCATCCGATGCTACGCCTTTCGGTCCGGCAGCATCAGATCCGGAGCACATCACGCCGGAGTCGACGCCACGTCAGTAGAAGAGTACGACGCTACTGCGTGGACCACCCGAGGCTATTATCACCAATTCCATCGACACCACGGAGGCGAGGCTCAGAGTGAACCCGAGGACCAGCAAGGACGCACGCTATCCCGAGGCCCGTGTCACCGCTGCCACCATCGCCGACGAGGACCCCCACGTATAGGACACCACGACGACTGAACCTGACCGAGGTCCTGTACACCGGAGTGAACCCGACGACCGTGCACCCACAGGACCCGCGTCGATTTTCAGTCTGCGGCAGCGCCCGCGGAATCCACGTCGCGGTACCGACACCGCGCTAACCTTAATTATCTGTACCTGTATATATTCGTATTCTGTAAATAAACTGTTACGACCACATCGAATTCTCTTGGATCCAACGAACTACACAACGCAACCCCCACACTCTGCCATAGGTGCGTTGAATGAATACACCCAATTTCCGTCCACTCTAGTCCCATTTCGGAAATAACTTTCAACTAGAAACGTTTTTGCTGGTTGCTGTAAACCATTGTGACCATGGAATAATTATGACTTTTAGAACGATCTGACGTTTTGTTTGTCAATTCCGAACATGTGTGCCAACTAAAAATTTTTTAAATAAAAAATCATGGCACACTTGAGGTTTTTTTTAATGAACATACGATACTTATTAGCCAATTATAATTAACATCCACCGAGTCCCCCTTCATGCGTCTTTAAATATCAAAGTGACAGTGACATTTAAATGTCAGATTACAAAATATTGCTTATAACATTAAGGCCGAACAGCATGCCATGCGAAGCACCAACAGTCGGACTCGCCCCCATTTGCGGACTCATTCCTGTTATGGACTCAAATTATTTTTAACAATCAGTAAGAGATAAATATGAGCAATTTATTCATGTAGTTACCAAAGTGAGAAAGATGGCAAAGAAAGCATAAGCTGATTTGTTATGGAATTTATTTAAATCTCCACTTCTCATTGCAAACGTGAATGTTTCTTTTCATTCGTTTAATTTACTTCATTTCTTGAAAGTCGAAAATAAGTTTTGAGAAATTGTTTATAAGTTTATAATTTTCGAGAATCAAGGAGTTTTAAATATTTGTTGTAGATAAAGAAGAATTGAATGTACTGTTTATAAATGTTTTTCACAAACTCCTTGATTCTCGAAAATATATCAATTTTGGTCTATAATTACAAAATAATAATAGTTCCAGCAAATTTGCATTCTCAATCATTGTTTTTTCTTGAATCTCACTAAATTCTGACCAAAAATCGATGAATATAAAATCAAGTTTTTGAATATTTCTTTTTAACAAAATAAGAGGACATATTTTTATGTATGTTTCAACGGCCTTTAAGGGGGTGAAACACCCTCTTGAAAAAAAAATACTACTAGATTTTTATCTCCTTGAGCGAATATCGTCAAAACAATAATATTGTTGAATTTTTCGCAATAAGACAGATTTAAAAATTTTCAAAAATTCAAGAATAAAAAAAATACATTTACAAACAATCTGATTACGCTTTTATTAAGGTCCCCCTTTTTTGAAAGATGGGTTGCCTAATTTTAAAAAAAATTTAAACATAACTCATTTAATACAAAATAAAAAATATAAATCTTTGCTAATATTAGTTTATCAATTTATTATCTAGTTTTATACGTTGCCCATTTTTTCTGTGACTACAGTTTTTTTTTTGCCAATTCAGTAAATAATGACAATTTCAAGAAAAACGCTTCGTATAAAAATCACAAGAATAACATTTAATTGACCTGAGTATTTGGCTATCATGGAAAAGAATTAATAAAAAAACGGGGTATGCAAAAGAGAAATTTTAATAAATGAGACATAACCTAGAAAAATTTGAATTTAACCAACGAAAGTGCAAGCAGAAATAAGTAGCTCTAAGTTAAAAAAATTAAGCTGTTTTGGGTAAGATAGCGCCAGTCGTGTTCAACTTATTAGAGTGTTGGCGCATTAATAATTACTATTACAATACTGATATTGCAAAATTAGTCGAATTTTTAATGTTGGCTGTCATTTTATTCGCATTATCATTAAAAATAAAGGATTAAAAGCAGATTTTATTATTTTATTGTTGGTATTACACCCTCTTTTTCTTAGTTGAGTTACTTATCCATGATAACTTTTCTATTTTTCTGCAAAGTGACCGACTAATATTTAACCTACTATGTGAAGTGACCTAAAACTTTTATAAATAATACTGCAGTGCTTTCTTTCATACTCAATCCCAATAATGCGAATTATAAAAACCATGTGTATTGCTTCAGTGTTCTAAAATTGGTCCAATAATAGTTTTATTGACCTCCCTAATCAACATAACCTTAAAATACTGATTGTATCCCAGACATTCGCTATAATATAAATGTGATAATGTATTATTCATTTACTTATGTGAATATACACTTGTTCTCATATTGGGCTTATGTATATATTTGCCCTTATTGTATTGTATTGTAAGCTAGGATAGTTGGTGACGATAGAAATAGGTGACACCAGAGACCAGTTACAACTTTTCTATTATTGATTTCAGTTATTATTCCTGTTACAATGTTTTACCAATAGACTATTGTTCTTTTTTCACAGTTAAAATCTGTTCTTTATTGATTTAATACAAAGTTATACTTCAAAATAAATTATTTAGATAAGATACATAACAAAACACATTAGAAATAATAAATCGGTTAAGCAGTAAAGAAAAGGGTAATAAGATAATTAAAAAATTAAGCGCCATTTATGCACTGATCAAACAGGCTGCTGATCATGCATCACAGATATCAAACAGGGTGGTTTACAGAGCCCATACTGAATTGCTACTACTATACTATGTTTTTATTGAAACAATACGAGTTGGAAAGTAGATCAAAAGTAATAATTAGAAATGATATTTTTTCAAATTACAAATACAGGTCTTGTCAAATTTAAGTGCGACCCCTTTAGATGAGACACCCCTGGTTGTAAGTTCACTAGTCTTTCGGTAATCCAGCAGATATCGGATCTGAACACTGCCGGATTACCAAAAATACCTGATTTCTAGAAATCACTAATGACGAGGCATTAAAATGTCGGAGATGTGAAGTGCCATAATTATGGAATTAAAAGATCACAAAACACCCGGATTTGACAGAATCACCAATGAAGTAATAAAACAAAACAGAGACATTCTTACGACTATATTAGTAAAATTAATAAATTCAGTTATAAATGAAGGAGTATACCCCAAATACATGAAAAAAACAATAATAATCCCAATCCACAAAAAAGGAGATAAAACAAATCCAGAAAACTATAGACCTATTTCACTCTTATCAAACTTAAATAAAATATTGGAAAAAATATTACAAATCCAAATAACTGATCACCTCAATAAACATAATATTATCAACCAGCAGCAATACGCATTTCAAAGACACTCGGGAACAACATCGGCAGCATATGATCTAATAAACCAAATAAAAACAAAGCTAGACGAGAAAGAAAAGGTTGCTGCAATATACATCGATATGAAGAAAGCCTTCGATACCATATCAAAAAGTAAACTAATAGAAAAATTAAAGGCAATAGGAATTAGGAATCAAAAAGACATAAATCTAATAAATACATATTTAACTAACAGACCACAAATAACCAAAAACAAAAACGAAGAAAGCATACCGATGTTCTCAGAATATGGAATACCGCAAGGAGGTATCTTACCACCAATACTATATATAATTTATGCCAATGATATACTAGAATTAGAACTAGAAGGCAGACCATATATATATATATATATATATATATAGATGCTGGAGGGAAGTAACGGTCGTACTTGTAGGGAATAGTAACAAATTTTTTTTGAAGAAAAGTCCTCGTATCAGGGAATCCGACCAAAAAGGGTGTTAATAAGTCATCTATTTATCATATACCGAGCTTTCGCAAATCTTTATTTGCTTCATCAGGGTGACGATGTAAGATTAAAAATAAACTACCGCACTTAAGGAACTAAGCGTGGCCATGAACGATGAACAAGTTACACATTAAAAACTTTCCACAAGACGTGGATGTTAACAGATTAAAACGATTTAAAAATTCACATTCGGCCATCTTATTGAACAATGTTCAATAAGATGGCCGACGACGTTTACTCGTGTTTATCGTCCACCATGTGAATTTTTAAATCGTTTTAATCTGTTAACATCCACGTCTTGTGGAAAGTTTTTAATGTGTAACTTGTTCATCGTTCATGGCCACGCTTAGTTCCTTAAGTGCGGTAGTTTATTTTTAATCTTGCATCGTCACCCTGATGAAGCAAATAAAGATTTGCGAAAGCTCGGTATATGATAAATAGATGACTTATTAACACCCTTTTTGGTCGGATTCCCTGATACGAGGACTTTTCTTCGAAAAAATTTGTTATATATATATATATATATATATACCGGGTGACCCAGGGATCTGTAAAAGCCCCATAACTTATTTGCTATTTGAGATATCAACTTCTAGTTTTCTTGAACTAGTACCCACACTTATTCTACATATTTTAAAAATATGTATGTTTTTGTACAGGGTGTCCCAATATACATAACAGAACAAAGTTATGTTTTTTTAAATGGAACACCCTATATTTTATACTTTATTTTCAACCCTCTTGTGAAGCTGATAAAAATAGTATAAGATAGTATGGGTCTATTATGGACGGTTGGTTAGTTGTGGGTAAATTTGTGGCAAAAACATGTACACATTGAAAACATTGCAGAAGCGTTCCTAGCAAAGATAGCATCATTATTTATACACTAGAAAATTTCCCACATCATAAAGAATAATACACATCGGCTTTGGTTCTCTTTCATTCATAGCGCTATACAGGGTGTCAACATACGCAAAACAATGGATAACTATTTTTTTCAAATGGAACACCCTATATAAGTTGTACCAATCTATGGCATTTTTAATAAGCTTTCCGATGATATACAGTTTGTATAACAAAATATTAAGGATTCTTGAGATTTATCAATAAAAACATATTTCTTTTGCAACCTTCTTCAGATTTTTAGATTTTCAGCCAAAACTATGCATTTTTAGGAAACATTATAAGAGACCAAAGTTGTAGATCGAAAAATTTCCGATCGATATAGGTCTTCCAACTTTTAAGACAATCCGTGCATTGCCCGCCAGAGCGCGTAAAATCGTGACCGTATATGCATTTTAGCGTTTTCTTTTCAATTTTTTTATTAATAAATTGCACTATACTTTACTTTTCGCACCCTCTAGCGGAAAAAGAGGTAATTATAGGGAAATTAAAATGGCCCATATCGATTGAAAATGTTTCGCTCTACAACTCTTAATAGAAGCAATTTTTTCCAAAAATGCATGGTATTCCCTAAAAATGCAAATTGAAAATGTATGTATCATTTTTTGCATTTTAAATGGTTTTTTACATTTTTAGCGAAAACTATGCATTTTGGGCAAAAATTGCATCTTTTAAGAGTTGTAGAGCGGTATATTTTCAATCGATGTAGGTCATTGGAATAATTCTCTAAATACCCGTTTTTTGCTAGAGGAAGTGGAAAATAAAGTATAGTGCAATTAATTAACAAAAAATTTGAGAAAAACGCTAAAATGCATATACGGTCACGATTTTGCGCACTCTGGCGGGCAATGCACGCATTATTGGAAAAGTCGAAAGACCTATATCGATCGAAAATTTTCCGCTCTACAACTTTGGTTTCTTATTATTTTTTCAGAAAATGCATAGTTTTGGCTGAAATCCAAAAATGAGCAGGAGGTGACAAAAGAAAAATGTTTTATGGATAAATCTTAAGAATCCTTAATATTTCATTATACAAATTGTACATCATTGGAAAGCTTATTAAAAATTCCATGCATTGGTGGCAAGATATACAGGGTGTTCCATTTGAAAAAGAATAGTTATCCAATATTTTGCGTATGTTGACACCCTGTATAGCAGTATGAACAAAAAAGAACCAAAGCCGATTTGTATTATTCTTCATGATGTGGGAAATTCTTTAGTGTATAAAAAATGACGCTAGCTTTGCTAGGAGAGCTTCTGCAATTTTTTCAATGTGTCCTTGTTTTTGCCACAAATTTGCCCATAACTAACCAATCGTCCATAATAGACCCATAGTATCTTATACTATTTTTATCAGCTTCTCAAGAGGGTTGAAAATAAAGTTTAAAATATAGGGTGTTCCATTTAAAAAAACATAACTTTGTTCTGTTATGTATATTGGGACACCCTGTATAAAAACATACATATTTTTAAAATATGTAGAATAAGTGTGGGTACCAGTTTAAGAAAACTAGAAGTCGATATCTCAAATAGCAAATAAGTTACGGGGCTTTTACAGATCCCTGGGTCACCCGGTATATATATATGCGGATGATACCTGCATCATATATAACGGAAGAACGTACACAGACATCCAAGAAAAAATAAATAACGATCTAAAACAATTAGATAAGTGGTACTTTAACAACTTACTAACAATCAATGAAGAGAAAACAACATTTATGATATTTAATGAAAAAAACCCAGCAGAAGAACTTAAAATTAAAATAAAAGATAAAGACATAAGTCAAATCAAAGAGGTCGACTACTTGGGATTAAAAATCCAAGATAATCTGAAATGGGATGCGCACATTAACAAATTACTGAAACAAAACTCAAAAACAATAGCAGCAATTGATAAAATAAAAAACTATATACCCTCAACAGCGAAAAAATCAGTATACCATGCGCTCTTCACGTCAAAGAATAACTATCTTTGTAACATCTGGGGAAACACAACTACAAAAAATATTAAAAAAATACAGACCCAACAAAATAAAGTACTAAAAAAATGTACAAATTAGATAAAAGAACTAGTACCACAGAACTGTATAACCAGCTACAAGAATTAAATATAAAACATCTTATAACATTAAACAACCTACTCTTAATATATAAAATTAAACATAAACTTATAAAGACGAATATCACGCTAACTATAAATAAAGAAATACATCATTATAAAACAAGAAGAAAACCAGATATAAGGACTGAAAAATTTACACAAAAACAATTTACACAACTATTAACAACAGAGACTACAAAACAATTTAATAACCTGAGAGTATAAATCCGAACTCTTAAATATCCTGCATACAAATTAAAAATTAAAAATTTAATACTACACAATAAAATAGTAGCATGCTAAGAACCAGAGGATCAACAATGGATCTCTCAATACCATTAGCCCGAGATGGACCAGGTGCCCAGGATTCTCGAGGTGAAGACGGAGGGAAATAATCTAGGATTTACCTTTTATTTTCGTGTATATGTATATACCGAGTGTTTGGGATAAGGGGCGAACATAGGGATTTAACATGTAAAATTAAATATGTGTAATTATTTGCTCCCCTATTCATTTTAGAGAAAAATCGTAAAGGAATATTTTTTAGAGAATTAAAAACTGTAAATGTATCATCCATTTAATTTACGTTTGTACCAGCATACACCTCAGAAATAATAAAAATAAGTTTAACAATTTACCATTTAATAAAAACCCTTGCCATGACTTGCTTCTTCTGTTCCGTTTGCCTTTAATTTTAATATGTTTGAAATAATATTTGTTGAAATTGGACTATTGAAATACCTTTTGAATCATCTGCCGCTACACTTGCTGTATTTTCGAACTTTTTCACAAATTTGGAAATTGTTGATACAGACGGAATTGGTCGATTGTTAAATGTAACCGAAAATAAGTCACGAACTCTGTGTAAACTGACGCCACTGTAAATATTTTGATAATAAATAATACCCTCTCTCCATTGGAATAACTCATATTATTGTTCATAGTAATAACAATGCGTGAATTGATATTTGGACGTGGATGGAACTGCGGGTTAAGGAGATTGAATGATTCGGGAAATTGGCGTCGGCTACGAGGCCATCTGCCATAATCATTGTATTGTAATATATCAGAAATTAAATGAATAACTGAATAATGAAAGACAAATGCAATGTCCATGGTCCCGAGCGAATATTCCGCGACCCCGAAATCGTTCGCCCGGGCTGGGATTCGAACCCTCGCGGCACGCGGTGCAACCGGCATAAGCGCTCGCTTGTACCCACTACACCAACGGGCCGCCCGAATTAATGTTTGACTAGTAAAATTATTCTCACCATAACATGACATTTGTCAAAGTCATGGCAAGGGTTTTTATTAAATGGTAAATTGTTAAACTTATTTTTATTATTTCTGAGGTGTATGCTGGTACAAACGTAAATTAAATGGATGATACTGTGGTTGATGATTCTCGTTGGTCCAACAATTCAACACTTGTAGATCAGTCGTTATCGACTTGATACAATATAATTTAACTTCAAAAAGAGAGGCAGGTCGACGAATAAGGTGATTACTTTATTTTTGGTAGGAATTACAAAAATGAGTGTGTTTTCTGTATTCCAGCAAAATTCTTCTTTTTTTTTTTTATTAATTGTTTTTCTCGCCTCCCTGGTAACCGCGTTTTTCCGGGCTACCCGTGATCCTCGTTTCCATTTCTCCGTTCCATGACCCAGGCGGTCACCACACCACTCCCCGTCTAAAAGAGGCTACGGAAGGAAACAGAACAAGAGAAAGATACGTGTTTGCGAGAAATAAAAGGTTTTGTAGAAGATTTGTTAGATTTTAAAATTGAACGTGGAAAAACAGAAAGGTTGGTGGTGTTTTGTGTGTTTTTAACTGAAGTGGCCGAAATAGTGGAAAAATATCCAGGTTTCAGTCGGTCAATGGAAACGTTGTCTTGTTTACCGTCAATTTCAATTGTGTAAAATTTTGAATTTCGACTTAAAATTTTGAATGGGCCGTCGTAGCATGGATGTGTAATGTTTTTTACGCAATCCCGACGGACGAAAACATGCGTGCAAGTGTTTAAGTCGGCAGGAACGTAATTCCTGCGAACGGATGGCCGCGCCGCTGCAGGACCAAGTGTCTGCATATTGTCCCTCAGGTCGTCGAGAAATTTTGAACCAGAAGGAATTTTTTTACGCGCGGAATTTGGAAATATGAAATCGCCCGGCAAGCGTAATGTCTTGCCGTAGACGAACTCTGCAGTCGTTGCCAAAAGAGATGATTTGAAGACTGTCCGGAGCCCTAGGAGAATTAAAGGGAGTTGGGTTACCCAGTTCTTAGAATCGTTGCTCATTCGGATTGAGTCTTTTATTTGGCGATTGAGCCGCTCTACCAGGCCGTTACATTGCGGATGGTAGGCGGTTGTGGATTTGTGTTGTATACCAAAAGTCCTGCAGAATTCCTTCCAAGTGTTGGACTGGAACTGTCGACCTCGGTCAGTAATGACCGTAGATGGAGTTCCAAAACGTGCAATCCAACCACTCAGAAATGCTCGTGCAACGGAATCCGCAGTAATTTCGGTAAGAGGAATTACTTCTGGCCAACGCGTAAAGCGATCAATGCAGACCAGAAGGTATCTGAAATTGTCACAAATAGGCAAAGGGCCGATTATGTCGATGTGGATGTCGGTGAATCGGTCATCCGGGTCTGGAAATTTCACAATGGGTGACACAGTGTGGCGATGAATTTTGTTCTTCTGGCACTTCAAACAGGACTTGACGAAAAGTGCAATGTCATGGTTCATCCGCGGCCACACGTACCGTGCTGCTACGAGACGTCTCATTGCACGAGTACCCGGATGTGTAAGTTCGTGAAGCGAACAAAGAACTTCCTGTCGCATTGCAGGAGGAACATAGGGTCGTCGTGCAGCTAGAGACGTGTCTACGTAGATGGACGTGTTGGAGCCGGCCGGAATGAACTGTTCCAGTTTGAGTGCTGTAGTGCCACTACCCAGAAGGGATTTGAGTTCCACATCTTCAGATTGTAATTTTGCCAGTTGGTTGAGGTCTAAAGCATTAATTTCGACTCGCGACAGTGTGTCAGCCACATTGTTGTCCTTTCCAGGGATGTGCCTGATGTCAGTGGTGAATTGTCCGATGTAGTTCAAATGTCTGTGCTCTCGTCCTGAAAAACGATCTGAGTGAGAACAGATAGCAGATATCAAAGGTTTATGGTCTGTAAAGACAGTAAATTCTCTACCTTCGAGATAATATTTGAACTTTTTAATTGCCAAATATACGGCTAACAATTCACGGCCGAACGTGCTGTATTTGCGTTCTGTCGGAGTGAAAGATTTTGAAAAGAAATATAGCGGTTGTTGAACGCCAAATTTATCCTTCTGCTGCAAAACCGCACCAGCAGAGGAGGAGCTTGCGTCTACCATTATGCTTAACTCCGCAACAGGATCTGGAAGCGCGAGCATGGCAGAGTTGGCCAAGGCGGCCTTAGCTGCCGAAAACGCGTGCAATGCAGATTGATTCCAGATCACTGGTTTGTTGCGTGGAGTTGTTGCAGCAAGTTGATTTAGCGGTGACAATATGCTCGAGCATGATTTTACGAAACGGTGATAAAAATTAATCATGCCGAGGAAACGTTGAAGTGCTTTTAGGTCAGCGGGTTGAGGGAAAGACAAGATGGCATCCACCTTGCACTGCAGAGGTTTTATCCCTTCACCACTAATGCTGTGTCCTAAGAAGCTCAATTTAGGTTGGTCGAAAACGCATTTTTCAGGGTTAATTTTAATACCAAATGATGTCAACCGCTCAAAAATTTGGAAAAGGTGACGATCATGTTCGCGTTCGTCTTTGCTGAAGACGAGTATGTCGTCAATGTACGCGAAACAAAATGGTAGTCCGCGTAAAACCGAATCCATAAACCTTTGAAAGGTTTGAGCGGCGTTTCTTAGGCCAAAACTCATCCTGGTGTATTCGAATAGTCCGAAAGGTGTTGTGATTGCCGTTTTCGGTATATCAGGAGGATGAATTGGAATTTGGTGGTATGCCTTGACCAAATCGATTTTAGAAAATAACGTGCAACCACAACAGTTATTTGCGAAATCGTGAAGAAGAGGCAAGGGATACCGGTCTGGAGTTGTTACCCTGTTTAAGCCACGGTAATCTCCGCAGGGACGCCAAGTACCGTCTGGTTTTGTAACCAAGTGCAATGGCGCAGCCCAGGGACTTGCCGAAGGCCGTAGGAAACCGAGTTTGATGAGTTTGTCAAACTCGTTCCTAGCCGCCTGGTACTTTTGTGGTGGCAACCTGCGGGGCTTAGCAAAAACAGGGGGACCCGTGGTCGTGATGTGATGCACAACATCATGCTTCACGGGTTCTGTAAGGTCAAATGGGGTTGTTAGGCCAGGAAATTGCTGAAGTAATTTTGAATAAGGTGAATTTTGAATCAGCAATGAATTTAGTTCTGATGGGCCGAAAGCATTTCTCAATAATTTATTATGGGCAATATCAACAGTGATGTTGAAATGCCTGAGAAAGTCAGCGCCCAGAATGGAATGGTTCACTTGTGCAAGAACAAAGTGCCATGTAAAATTTACATCCAGGCCGATATTAATGTTTAATTTTGTTTGACCGAACGTGGGTATTGAATTCCCATTCACCGTTGTTAAGAAAAATTTAGCGCGGTGATGAGTGTTGGCATAATTTTGATCTACCGCCAAAATGCTAATTTGGGCACCCGTGTCAATTAAAAATTTGATACCTGAATTTGTGTCGCGAACAAAGTATAGCTGACCTGGAGCGCTAGCAGGACAATAGGCCGACATTAGCCCTGCAGCTGCCCGTTTCCCCACTCGCACGGAGGTACACATTTGGTGGCTTTACCCGTGAACTTACGGTGGTACCAGCAATACCTGTTTTCCGGTTGTCGGTTGGCTGACTTAGACCGACTTCTGCTGCGTGTTTGGCGTGAAACAGATATTTCAAGTTGTGCTACTTTGGTAGCCAAAGTGGCAACTTGTTGTTGCAGCAGCAGAATTTGTCGGTCGACCGGAATTGCTGGTACCGCTGTCGGGGTGGAAGATACTGCGCAGATGTTATGAGCGCCTGATATCTCTAGAATTTGGTCTGCCATGTCGGCGAGCGTAGCCAGGTGAGTCGTGTTTGCGGAAATCAAGATGCGCTGCACATCTGTTGGGAGGCGGCTAACAAAAATTTCTCGTAAGAGGCCGTCGTCGATGGCAGTATCTCCCAAAAGATGCTGCAACCTCCTAAGCAACTGAGATGGTGTTTGATTACCCAATGTTTCCTTAGAAAGGAGTTGCTGCATCCTTTTTTTGTCTGAGATAGAGGTACGTCTGATAATTTCCGTCTTAAGTGTTTCATACGGAAGAATTTCCGGGGGATTCACTAACATTTCACGGACGTCCAAAGCTACTTCGGCTGGGAGTGCCGAGACCACATCGTGGAATTTGCGCAACGAGTTGGTAATGCGGTTATTCCGAAAGGTGGATTCTACTTGAATAAACCATATCGTGGGGTCAAATTTTGAATAGACCGGAAGTTTATAATTAAATGTATTGACGGTCGTTTCCATCTGATCCTCCATGGATTTGTGTGAAAATGTGCGTGTATGTGTGAGAGAATATAGGATAGAGGAAAAGTGAGGGAAACGGAGAAATGGTTAGCAATCACCTGGAGCACGGAACAGAAAAACGGGTTGAGGACGTCGGTGGGCGGAGGCTGGACGTGGGACGGTCGACGTCGGGTGTGTGGTTCCAACGGCGTCGGTTGTACAGCGTCAAACGTCAAAAATGACAGTGGGGCTCCGCGCGGCGTTTTTCGTGGAGTTTGGAAGGTGTCGCTCAGTGGCTCTCGGGCGTCTTCTGTCGGGGTCACCAGATGTTGTAATTGAAGGATCACGTCGGGGTCACCAGATGTTGTAATTGAAGGATCACGTCGGGGGAACTAGCTGTTGTGGTTGATGATTCTCGTTGGTCCAACAATTCAACACTTGTAGATCAGTCGTTATCGACTTGATACAATATAATTTAACTTCAAAAAGAGAGGCAGGTCGACGAATAAGGTGATTACTTTATTTTTGGTAGGAATTACAAAAATGAGTGTGTTTTCTGTATTCCAGCAAAATTCTTCTTTTTTTTTTTATTAATTGTTTTTCTCGCCTCCCTGGTAACCGCGTTTTTCCGGGCTACCCGTGATCCTCGTTTCCATTTCTCCGTTCCATGACCCAGGCGGTCACCACAATACATTTACAGTTTTTAATTCTCTAAAAAATATTCCTTTACGATTTTTCTCTAAAATGAATAGGGGAGCAAATAATTACACATATTTAATTTTACATGTTAAATCCCTATGTTCGCCCCTTATCCCAAACACTCGGTATATATTTAAGTGTATATGTACCCTATGTACATGAAACATGTAAATCCTAGCTGAATAAATTTAATTTAATAATTATAGAGGGAGTAATATATCTACTTTATAATTCTTGCCGTTTGCCCTCCATAACAAACCACACTTTAGCTATGGATTATAGTGCAATTTTAATAAATGAATAATTTACCATCAGTGAATGATCCTCAAATCTCCAATGAAACAAAGTATATAGCAATTGTGCGACTCTTGTAAAGAAACTCCTATCCAATTCAAAAATTGTAGGAAAAACATTATTTCATCTACTTCCCTAGTTTTATATTCCATAATTCTATATAACCAACACAATTCAAATT
The DNA here is from genome assembly GCA_910593695.2 of Ocypus olens. Lineage (NCBI taxonomy): Eukaryota > Metazoa > Arthropoda > Insecta > Coleoptera > Staphylinidae > Ocypus > Ocypus olens. The sequence continues at coordinate 31,684,081 of OU343063.1, read as the reverse complement.
CACAAAATGGGATGGAAATCACTGTGGTGTTATGCATTTCGTATTTTATTGCCGTTTCTCCTCATTACTATTACTAAATACTAATGCGCTAATTTATAAAATGAGCGACGTAACAGCGGGGGAGGAATCTATTCTAACTTATAATCTATTGTTGATTTTCTGGTAATAACGGTCATGTACTTATTGTATCTTATATCTGCATATATTATATAAATAGCATGCAATCGGACATATGGTTCTTCAACTATATACATTTTCATTTAATACGTTTACTCGAAATATTTTTTTAACTTATATTTGCACTCAGGCGGACCGAAACGCATGAAGAAATCAATCTATTCAGATGTGTACATTTGATGTTCCCGCTGTTCATTTCTACCAACTCGCAGTATATGTGTGAGAGTGTGCGTATAGTGGGTGATGAGATTGTGGTGGAAACCGACCGCAACTGGCGGTAACCCTGATTTTATTAAGGTAAGTGTATTGGAGCTACATTTTACTAGTGGCGACATCTATATTTTTATTTCCTCCATTCTTGCATGTCAGCAATTATAGGGGACCCTTAAGTACGTTAATAAAACTTTGCTTTGAAACTTTTTTATCATTTATTGTTTTGGCGACATACGCTCAGGGAGATAAAAAAGATTTGTTTCAAGCGAGTGTTTTACGGCCGTTAGGGTACGTATAAAAAAATAACATGTGTCTTATTTTGACCTAAACTACAACATACAGGGTGGTCCATCTCGGAGGTAACAAGCAACTTTGTTGAGCTATCTGGCATTTTTGAAACCTAACTTCACCCCACTATTTTAAATGGGGAAAGTAGGTCGAGTGATATATCTTTGAAAAGCTCTTTTGATCCAAATAGGCTTGAGGACTGCTTTGTAGATTAATATTTTGTTGCTTTTGTTGTAAGTTGGGAATTTCTGCCAATCTTCCAGTATAAATTGGTTAGTTTGATCTCAAGCTGTTTTCTTTTGGTAAAAAACATTACGTGATTGTGAACTACATAATAACACATTTAAATCATACTTACTTATATTTAAAATGGCTGTCTAAAAAACATTTGGCGCATTTTGCTACCCCGACTGATGCCAACAGATCATCTAATAAAATTGTTTCCCCGAATTCAATTTCATCACGTGCAATTATTGTACATCCGTGTGTTGAATCATCACTACAAGATTAAAAAAAACAAACATTTGCGTTAATTTTTGATTATATATAGTAAATGATAAATTACCTTAATTCAGTTTTATTCGACATTTTTGGGAAGTCAGGATTTAGAGCTGGTAAAGCTTGAAATGAACACTTGTCGTCCACTACTAGATGTTCGTTAGTCTGAATAGTTTTAAAAATGCTATTACACCACACCATCTCTTTATGTAATACAGCTAAAACATTAATAGAGAATTTAATGCACAGGGAATATTTTTTATCTACTCACAGCCTCTGGTTGTCTCCTCATTAAGATACGCATTCGCAATAATTTTTGCAGAGTTGATATCATTCTTTGAAATGAATGATTTGATTGAATATTCTACGTAGGTCTTATTTGTGTGAAACATAGGTATTGATTCAATGTACTGAATGCACTCCTGAAAATATTATTTATTAATAGGTTTTTATAACATGAACAACTTTGTTTGTCATTGTATTTAACTGCGAATGAAATTTGTTTTGAGTCTATTTTTTGGCACTTGCTCAAATTTGTAAATCCAACTCCATTAAGTTGATTGTATATCCAAACTTTAGAGGTCTACAGGCATCTCGAAGCGTGTTGCGCAGTGACCATCTTAAATTTCGAGGAGGGGACGCCTGTTCGACTCTCCACGCGGAAATTTGTTGCCGCAATGTCTAAATACTGCGCAAACTTTAAGCCCACACGCCTCGAGATCCCGGTTAGATCTACACTGGCGAAAGAAATTAACGCATCACTTGTAATTTTTTTTGATATCTTGGAATCGAGTTTTCTTTAAACGGAATAGTATATTCTGTAACAAGGTTAGAATGGAAATTCGATGAGAGTGGAATATTTCGAGCGCGAGCCGTGAGGCGAGCGCGAGGAACCACGAGCATCTGAATTTCCATTCTTACCGAGTATCAGACTATACTTTCTCCTCGACCAGATAAAATAGACTAATAAAATAATGAACACAAAGAACTTACGTTTTATCACGTTTGTGGTTATGTTTATAGTATTTTGACAATTGTGATATCCAAGGCTAATTGTTTTATTCGAAACGATGTGAAAATATTCATTCTCCACGACCACCATAGAATTTAAGCATTCTGAAATCAATTTTGATTATAGAACGTACACATTCTCACTCTTGTTATGGAACAAAACACAATGCGCTTATACGTTTTGCATGTAATTCATTCCATAACAAGGGATAGAATGAATATTCTCACATCGTTTCGAATAAAACAATTAGCCTTGGATACCACAATTGTCAAAATACTATAAACATAACCACAAACGTGATAAAACGTAAGTTCTTTGTGTTCATTATTTTATTAGTCTATTTGATCTGGTCGAGGAGAAAGTATAGTCTGATACTCGGTAAGAATGGAAATTCAGATGCTCGTGGTTCCTCGCGCTCGCCTTGCGGCTCGCGCTCGAAATATTCCACTCGCATCGAATTTCCATTCTAACCTTGTTACAGAATATACTATTCTATCCCTTGTTATGGAATGAATTACATGCAAAACGCATAAGCGCATAGTGTTTTGTTCCATAACAAGAGTGAGAATGTGTACGTTCTATAATCAAAATTTATTTCAGAATGCTTAAATTCTATGGTGGTCGTGGAGAAAAATATTTTTACAATGGGAAAGCTTATCAAGCGTGCTGTTTTACTGGTTGCTTTTTGTTTGTAGTTGTCGTGGTATTTTGTCGATAAATAAAATAAAGCACTTCTCATTATTCTGATTGTAAGAAAGGTTTATATTAAATTTCTCTTTGGGTTTGTTTTGAAGTAATTCTTAAAATTAAGTGCTAAATAGTAAAGAATGAATATGGATGGCGTCTGAATCTCAATTTAAGTAGTGATGAAGCTGTGATTGTGGTAGAAGTCAGCGTTACATCGGTCAGCGTCTTGGTGTTAATCAATGGACAGTATCCCGTGTCTTGAAGAGACACCAGGAAACTCAGGCATACACAAGAAGGTCAGGACAAGGGAGATAACGAGCCATAACTGCTGCCTAAGATTGTTTTTTAATAAAGCGGATGTTACGGGAATGGTTTATTACGGCTCCTAGGCTACAAAATATGCTCGCAGAGACCCACAATGTTTATGCAAGTTCCGTTACCCTAAGAAAAAGGTTACGTGGTTTTAATTTATCTCCGAAAACAGCGGCCAAAGGACCAAAATTAACCTCACACCATCACAGAGCCAGGTTAACATTTGCACAAGAACATGTAAACCGGTTACAGGCCGATTGGGCTAATGTTATGTTTAGCGACGAGTCCAGATTTTATCTTCACAGCAGTGATAGGCGAATGCATGTGTACAGACATCCAGGTAAACGTTATGCACAGTGTAACATTTTTCCAACTGTTATGTTTGGTGGAGGCTCTGTTATGATGTGGGGTGGTATCACTTTAGACGCTCGTGCGGAGTTGGTGGTCATACCAAGAGGAACCATCACGACATTGTACAACAGTATCTTGACGAAGTGGGTATCAACACAATGCAATGACCAGCCAGGAGTCCCGATCTTAATCCGATCCAACACCTCTGGGACACGATGGGCAGACGCCTTAAAGCATTTCCTCGGCGTCCAAGCAATCGAGAGCTTGGACAAAGATTGCAGGAAGTTTGGAAAGATATTGACCAGGATGAACTTAGATTCATTAATTTTTCCGCTACCGACAACGTAACTAAACATTGCATCCATGATTACAGGTACCGTAAGTGGCTGATAACATTCGTGGTGTTTGTTGTCCTTGACGACGGAACTTAATCTTTCACCGACGGACCTAGGAAAATAATAAAATAACAGAAACGTAACGCTCTAACATATACCTAGACGAGCAACACATTTTCATCTATAGCATCGGCATCCTTTTTACATAACCACTATTTAAAAGAGTCGTAACAGGACACATACCTTATTCGATTTTGTCGGTAACAGGTTCTAACACACAATATTCGCAGCTTCGTTTGCATCCATGCCCGCAAAAAGTTTCAGTGGATTGACACAAACAAACAAAATTCGACATTGTTTTCTCGGTTGCTGGGTTACCATAGGATATATAGGTGACTATAAAAATTTTGATCCCAAATGTTACAAGTATTTTAGAATATGTTCTGATCTTTTTTAAGTATTATATTTCCGGTAGCGGAAAAAAAAAAAATAAACAACACGGAACGTAATGACAACTAACATTTTCGGCAGGCGACGAGCCTCGGCTCGTATTTGCCTACCTCAAATGTTAATACGTCCTTACGTTCCTTGTTGCTTAAATAACTATAACAGAATAAGCAGTTATTTGAGCAAGAGGAGGAAACACTAGATATTAAGTCTTATAATCACATGCTAACGTTTTTCCCTTTTTTATTTAAGACATTTTACCCATTGATGGAAGAAAATGTGTTGAAAATCTTTATTAGAGTTGTTTTTGTAGTTAATTTCTTTTTAACTTCAAAACTTTATTTTTTAATTAAAAGTGATGCGTTTATTTCTTTCGCCAGCGTGTAACTTTTGATGGAAGAGATAGTGATAAATGAAATGATAGTGAATAACCCATCTGGGTATTGTACTTACCCCATATCTTCCTTTGCTGTATAACTGTTGTATAATGGAGGGAATATTATTTTGTTTGCCATAACCGGATTGTTTTGTTTCAAATGAATCGCTACAAATTCAATGCATCAGCATTGTTATCTCGGAAACCATAAGAGATAAAGAGTTAGTTAAATTAAGGCAAAGTTGCACATTCTAATGCTGAATAATTCGTTAAAAAGAAAATTACAAATATTCTGACTGCTTTCAAAGATATTCGATAAAAACCAAAAAAATCAATTTTGGTTTTTCTTTTTTTACGACTCTATTACTGATTATTTTAAAAATCCAAGACAATTTTTTAAGCCAAAATATAATTTAATTTTTCAAATACAATGTTTCGTTATTTATATACAGACATTAATTTTATTTTTTTAAATACGGACCTGGATTTTTTATTTCATTTTTGAGTAGCTTTTTACCTCTCAAAACTAATGATCTGTCACACTAGTAATAACATTGTTTGTTTTAGGAGTTATTTAAAGTTACTTCATTTTGAAACATGTGTTTGAAAGTGTGCCTTAACTTTGACAACAGAAAAGTGTTTCTTAGCTTTGGTATTACTTAAATTAGATACGGTGCCCTTTTCAAGGTGTACTTTTCTAAAAAAAGAAAAACGCGATTTGCCTAATGTTTACTACTTGTCACTTATACACAAAAAATGCAGCGATAATGTATTTCATCCAAAATAGGGTGTAATAATCGAATTACTGCGGTCATTTGAGGGGTGTAATGCTGTTCATTACCCATTAGTGAGATAATAACTCAGTGTGGCGATCCGCGCCCGCGGCAGCTCACCAAGGCACGCTACGACAAGCTCCCCACGGCATCCGATGCTACGCCTTCCGGTCTGGTAGCATCAGACCCGGAGCACATCACGCCGGAGTCGACGCCACATCAGTAGAAGAGTACGACGCTACTGCGTGGACCACCCGAGGCTATTATCGCCAATCCCATCGACACCACGGAGGCGAGGCCCAGAGCGAACCCGAGGGCCAGCAAGGACGCACGCCATCCCGAGGCCCGTGTCACCGCTGCCACCATCGCCGACGTGGACCCCCACGTATAGGACACCACGACGACTGAACCTGACCGAGGTCCTGTACACCGGAGTGAACTCGACGACCGGACCACAGGACCCGCGCCGATTTTCAGTCTGCGGCAGCGCCCGCGGAATCCGCGTCGCGATACCGACACCGCACTAACCTTAATTATCCGTACCTGTATATATTCGTATTCTGTAAATAAACTGTTACGACCACATCGAATTCTCTTGGACCCAACGAACTACGCAACGCAACCCCCACACTGGTGACCCCGACGTGATCCAAGAGAACCACGAGTGCAGTGAACTAGTGATGGCAAAATGCCGGACACACACGAAGTAAATCGAGTGGAAGTGCGAATCCCGCCATTTTGGGCCGACAATCCGGACTTATGGTTCGCCCAGGTAGAGAGCCAGTTCCAGATCGCAGGCATCGTCACCGACGAGACGAAATACGGACACATAGCCGACAACCTAGAAGCACGATATGCCAAGGAAATCCGAGACGTACTAACGAACCCGCCAACCACCGATAAATACGACAAACTCAAAGCCGAACTGGTCCGCAGGCTGTCCGTAAGCCAGGAACAACGAACAAAGCAACTGTTGGAACGTGAAGAATTTGGAGACAGAACACCATCTCGATTCCTACGTCACTTAGCAGGCACCACCATACCAGAAGAGCTTCTCCGATCGCTGTGGTTGGGACGACTCCGAAACCACATGCAGGCCATACTCGCGACACAAACTAAGGCAACACTAGAAGAAGTGACAGAATGGGCAGACGCCATGGCGAACACGGCAGTCCAAACGGTAAACGCTGAAGAACCTCGTAGCGGAGATCGGACAACTGAAAACGCAGCTTCAACAGCAACAAGAGAAGCAGAACCTCAGACGACCACAAAGACGCGACCACTCACAAAGCAGGAGCCAGAGCCAAGGCAGAACCCGTGCGAAGACCCGCGAATATGAGACATGTTGGTTCCACTACAAGTTTGGCAACGAAGCGCAAAACTGATGACCCACGTGCAAACATTGGAAGCAGGGAAACGACCAAGGCAGTCAGTAGCGGCGACTGACCACACGCCTAACACCTCCCGCCGTCTATAAGTCACCGATCGACAAACGCGAGTCCAATTCTTGATCGACACAGGAGCAGACGTCTGCGTTTTCCCACGAAAACTCCTAAAGCGAACCGGCCACGCTGTCGCGTGCAAACTTTACGCAGCGATTTGAACTGTGATAAACACGTACGGCACAGTAAACTTGAACTTGGATCTAAGTTTAAGGAGGAATTTCCCATGGCGGTTTGTGATTGCGGATGTACAAAAGGCGATAATAGGGGCCGACATCCGACACCGAAAACTCAGGGACGCCAAAACTAGCATCACCACACCCGGCCAACTGACGACAAGCGACGAAGCAACGGTGAGCACGATCAACAACAGTAAAAAATACCACCAAATCCTGAGCGAATTCCCTGAGATCTGCAAACCAGCCGGGTTATCAACAACCACACGACATGGAACAGTGCACCACATCCAAACAACGCCAGGCCACAGTACCCAGCAGACTACGCCGACTCGCACCCGACAAGCTACGAATAGCGAAAAGCGAATTCAAAACAATGTGTGAAATGGAGATAGCGAGACCATCGAAAAGCCCATGGTCCTCGCTACTTCACCTAGTGTCGAAAAAAACGCAGAATGGAGACCGTGCGGTGATTACCGAGCACTGAACGCAAAAACGATCCCGGATAAATACCCCGTCCCGCATACCCCGAAGATTGTGCCCAATAACTACACGGCATCACACATTTCTCCACGATCGACTTGGTTAGAGCCTACCATCAAATACCCGTAGCAGAGGACGACATTCCAAAAACAGCAATCACCACGCCATTCAGACTATTCGAATTCCCATTTATGACGTTTGGTCTACGCGACGCAGCGCAGACATTCCAACGGTTCATGGACGGAATCCTGGAATTTTGCTACGTGTATATCGACGACATTCTGGTGGCCTCCAAATCAGAGGACGAACACGAGAAGCATTTAAGACAACTGTTCCAACGACTACGAAACAACGGAATAGTAATCAACCCAGCCAAGTGTGAATTCGGAGCATCCAGGATAGCTTTTCTGGGATACATGATATCCGGAGAAGGAACCACACCGCTCACCGACAAGGTAGTGACCATCCAGAACCTGCAGCTACCCGAAACAGCGAAGAGACTAAGACAAATGCTCGGAATGATCAACTACTATAGAAGGTTCATTCCCAACGCTGCTAGCGTACAAGCCCCGCTGAATGACCTCCTGAAAGGCAAGAAGAAAGGCAACCAACCCGTCGAGTGGACAAATGACGCACGAGCCGCGTTCGCGCGATGCAAGCAGCAAATTTAAAAATATGTATGTTTTTCTACAGGGTGTCCCAATATACATAACAGACCAAAGTTATGTTTTTTTAAATGGAACACCCTATATTTTATACTTTATTTTCAACCCTCTTGAGAAGCTGATAAAAATAGTATCAGATAGTATGGGTTTATTATGAACGGTTGGTTAGTTATGGGCAAATTTGTGGCAAAAACATGTACACATTGAAAACATTGCAGAAGCGTTCCTAGCAAAGATAGCATCATTATTTATACACTAGAAAATTTCCCACATCATAAAGAATAATACACATCGGCTTTGGTTCTCTTTTATTCATAGTGCTATACAGGGTGTCAACATACGCAAAACAATGGATAACTATTTTTTTCAAATGGAACACCCTATACAAGTTGCCACCAATCTATGGCGTTTTTAATAAGCTTTCCAATGATATATAGTTTGTATAACAAAATATTAAGAATTCTTGAGATTTATCAATAAAAACATATTTGTTTTGTCACCTTCTGCTAATTTTTGGATTTTCAGCCAAAGCTATGCATTTTCAGAAAAAATTATAAAAGACCAAAGTTGTAGAGCGAAAAATTTCCGATCGACATAGGTCTTTTAACTTTTAAGATAATGCGTTCATAGCCCGCCAGAGCGCGCAAAATCGTGACCGTATATACATTTTAGCGTTTTCTTTTCAAATTTTTGATCAATAAATTGCACCATACTTTATTTTCCGCACCCTCTAGCGGAAAAACGGGAAATTATAGGGAAATTAAAATGGCCCATATCGATTGAAAATGTTCCGCTCGACAACTCTTAATAGAAGCAATTTTTGCCAAAAATGCATAGTTTTCCCTAAAAATGCAAATTGAAAATGTATACATCAATTTTTGCGTTTTTCAATGGATTTTTGCACTTTTAGCGAAAACTATGCATTTTGGGCAAAAATTGCTCCTTTTAAGAGTTGTAGAGCGGAATATTTTCAATCGATGTAGATAATTTAAATAATTCTATAATTACCCGTTTTTCTGCTAGAGGACGTGGAAAATAAAGTATAGTGCAATTAATTTGAGAAAAACGCTAAAATGTATATGTATATGGTCACGATTTTGCGCATTCTGGCGGGCAATGCACGCATTATCTTAAACGTTGAAAGACCTATATCGATCGGAAATTTTTCGCTCTACAACATTGGTCTCTTATTATTTTTTTAGAAAATGCATAGTTTTGGCCGAAAATCCAAAAATGAGCAGAAGGTGACAAAAGAAAAATGTTTTTGTCGATAAATCTCAAGAATCCTTAATATTTCATTATACAAATTGTACATCATTGGAAAGCTTATTAAAAATTCCATGCATTGGTGGCAAGATATACAGAGTGTTCCATTTGAAAAAAATAGTTATCCAATATTTTGCGTATGTTGACACCCTGTATAGCAATATAAACAAAAAAGGACCAAAGCCGATTTGTATTATTCTTCATGATGTGGAAAATTCTTTAGTGTATAAAAAACTACGCTAGCATTGCTAGGAGCGTTTCTGCAACTTTTTCAATGTGTCCTTGTTTTTGCCACAAATTTGCCCATAACTAACCAACCGTTCATAATAGACCCATACTATCTCATACTATTTTTATCAGCTTCTCAAGAGGGTTGAAAATAAAGTATAAAATATAGGGTGTTCCATTTAAAAAAACATAACTTTGGTCCGTTATGTATATTGGGACACCCTGTAGAAAAACATACATATTTTTAAAATATGTAGAATAAGTGTGGGTACCAGTTCAAGAAAACTAGAAGTCGATATCTCAAATAGCAAATAAGTTATGGGGCTTTTACAGATCCCTAGGTCACCCGGTACATATGATGGATGTTTTTCAGTAAGATTAAGCCGATGGATTGGATATACATAATTACATCTATGTCTCGTATTATATAAATGATTTGAATAGCAATCTTCAAAATAAGTAGCATGTTTGAAATTAAATTTCAGACGTTCTAGAATATATATTCCTGTGAAGGTGAGCAATTTTTCCCTCTTAAATAGACCCCGGCATGAAACTCTTGTGCCCAGGCCATATATAAACCTAAGCATCCTTTTTCGTAAAATGAATATACTATCAGCATTTACACAGTTTCCCCAGAAAATTATACCGAATTTTAAAATCGATACGAAATTTGCAAAATAGACCACCTTACCTTAATAGAACTAAGGCGTTTACAAGTATAGGTATGTGATATAATATGACCATTGCAAACATTCATCAATATATAAACCTAGAAACTTGGTATGGGTTGCAAGAGTGTCGTTGATATGATTTGCTGTTAGTGGAATTTGGAGACGCTGATTGCATTTGAAAATTATTGTCTTTGTTTTTGTTGCATTTAAAACTAACTGATTTTTTTCAAACCAATTTGTTACAGACTGTAATGCACTTTCACAATTATGGTTAAGCTCAATTTTATTACCAGCTCGAATCAACAAATTTGTGTCATCAGCATAATTTATAGTGTACACATATTCTCCATTGATTTGATCACTGAAATCATTTATATAAATAATAAAGAGCAGTGGCCCAAGAATGCTACCCTTAAGTATGACTCAAACCAACGGTTTGCAATTCCACGAATTCCATAATTATGCAGTTTATTCAATAAGACGGTATGATCAATGCAATCGAACGCTTTAGATAAATCCAAAAACATTCCGCAAACCAAGTCTTTATTCTCTAATGCTTCAATTATATTTAAAGTATATTTGTATATAGCTGTTTCGATACTCTTTCCTTTTAAAAACCCATGTTGATTTTCATTTATTAAGTTATTTGTAATCAAAAAACAAGTAACTCGATTAAAAACAACGGTTTCAAAGATTTAAGAGTATACCGTTAATAAACTTATCGGACGGTAACTGTCAAGTTCATCTAAATTCCCTTTTTTATAGAGAGGTTTCACCACAGCAATTTTTAACAAATCTGGAAAACAGCCACTTTCTAAAGAGGTCTTAATGATATGACATATTGATTTAGATATTATACTGGCACAATGTTTAATGATATTTACTGGGATCTCATCGATACCCACGGATTTTGTTTTTTTTTAAGTTTCTTATTATATTTTCTATTTCCTTTTCTGTAGCAGGATAAAAAAACAGAGAATTACAAATACTATCATCAGACTTTTGCGGACGAATAGGATTTGAATTGATTTCTCGAAGAATATTTGGTGCAGCATTAACAAAAAAATTATTAAATCTTTTTGCCATATCCTCATTAAGATTTGTTGGTAACTGATGTTTTTTAGATTTCCCAGTAATACCATTAACAACTGTCCACATAGCTTTGGATTTATTAGCAGTATTATTTATTTTATTTCCAATTGATTCTTGCTTTGCTTTTGTTAACAAGGTAATATATTTATTCCTGTACAAATTATAAAGGGATTTATATTCACTTATATGTGTTGAAACAATTTGATACAAAATAATTTTATCATAATATTCTTTTAGTTCGGGATTACTAGAATATCTAATTTTTTTTATCTAAAATTTTTGTTTTCGTTTTTGGAAAATGAAAATTAAAATAATCTGATACTATGTTCAGGAAGTGTTTATATTTTTTATTGAGATCCCAACCATTATTGTAGATTTCATCCCAATTTTGGCTGGATAAATCTGCGTGAAATTTTTCTATATTTAAACGTGAAAAGTTTCTTAACAATTTAAATTTTGGGTTTATATTTGACGGAATATATGCTCGATGCAGGGATAGACTTTTCAGCCCTAGGAGCCAACCAGCGGTCCGACCTAGAACTGCAACGAATCCTGAGCGACACGAAATCCAGCCTACAGCTAAAAACTCTTCCTACCCGAATATAACTGCGAAATTTTCTGCGACACGACAACCGATACAGCGCGACCCTACATCACACGCGACTACAGACAGGCAGCATTCAACAGCCAACATCAACTGTCACACCCTGGTGCCAACGCAACCACGAAACTGGTCACACAGAAATTCGTATGGCCTGGCGTACGAAAAGATTGCAAACGTTGGAGCAGGCAATGCACAGCCTGCCACGATCCAAAATCACCCGACATAACGCCCCGACAGCAGGAGAATTCAGGCTACCATCAGCGAAATTCGAAAATGTACACATGGACATAGTGGGACCACTGCCCGAAGCAGAAGGGAAGAAATACCTGCTAACGTGCATCGACCGATTCTCACGATGGCCAGAAGCGATCCCAATGGCCAACATCGAAGCGGAAACAGTCGCCCGACTATTCACGACGCATTGGATAGCCAGGTTCGGCACACCAGCAAGAGTCACGACAGACCAAGGACGCCAGTTCGAATCTAAGTTGTTCAAAAAAAAATTGAAGAAACCACAGGATTCACGAGACACCGCACCACGGCATATCATCCACAGGCAAACGGTCTAGTAGAGCGATTCCACAGACACCATTAATGTGCCACACCGACATCCGATGGACAGAGGCATTACCGATCGTCGTGCAAGGCATACAGACGGCTTGGAAGGACGATATCAAAACCACATCAGCAGAGATGGTGTACGGTCAGACACTACGACTCCCAGGCGAAATGCTAACCAACCACCGAGGCCAAAAGTCAATCGAAGCCGAAAATTACGCTAGCCAATTACAAGGCGCGTTCAGAATAATCAAACCCGTGCAAACGACACAACACAACAAATCGAAGCCCTTCGTTTTCAAAGACCTAGCGACGGCTTCACACGTTTTCGTACGGATCGACGTGATGCGAAAAACTCTGCAGCCCCCCTACGAAGGACCATTCCGAGTGATTAAACGAACCAAGAACACTATCACGATCGACCAGCACGGACAAACTACGACAGTCTCAACAGAGCGAATCAAACCAGCATTCACGGAACAAACTCATGATGACCCGACCGAGTGAACCGTCATCGCAAAACAGACCACGAAACCACCTATGATCACGCGTTCCGGACGAATCAGCAAACCCACGGTGCGTTTCGTAGAGTGACTCCATCATAAGGAAGGGGGTATGTGGCGATCCGCGCCCGGGCGCGCGAAAGACGCTCGCCTAGGGGGGCTCACCACCAGCTGGACTCCCCCATCAAAGGAAAAGGGCCGCCCGCAACCTGAACAGAGGGCGCGCCCTACGCTCGCACGACGGTTGTGGCCGCACGACCCACTTAAATAGGGCATGTGCCCCCTCATCTCGTCACTTCGATCAGCGCACTTATTATATTAAACTCATGTGGAATCACTCACTAGTCCCTTAACAAAATTACCCGTTCGATCTTTGAGGTCACGGGTAAACTTTTTCTTGAGGGGATTAATTACGTACATTCCACATTCTTATAATAATTAACTGTTACCTACTGCCACTTTGTAACTGATGAATTACCGAACGGTTTTCACCAATCGTAAGCGACCCATTACAAATCAGTAATTTCTTTAACTTGCGCGTAATTTGCTACTTACAACTCTAGTTATGTAATATACTATTACATTACCAGGTAACTCCTACGTCGCTTGTGCTTTCAAACTTTTCTCTCGTAATGTAAAAAAGTTCACAACGTTACTTGTATCGTAAATTACTATAACAGTCCTAAAAAATTTGGACAAGGAAAATGGTGAAATTATTAAAGCGAAAAAGGGATGAAACAAGAAAATAAGCTATATTAAGGAATGAAGAAGTAAACTTTAAATATCGAGTTTACTATTATTACTTACTTCCATATACCTCCTTTCCAGACTGTGCAGAATGCTTTGCTGAATTTGTTTTCCTCTGCAACAAGAAAGTTAGTTTTAATAAAGTAACATTTTTAATTAAAATAATAATACAAGATTGATTTGAAAAATTCTCTTGTACTCTACTTTCTACAACTAGCTAATAATTCTGTCAATAGAATATCAATTGATAATAAATTCTCAATTGGATTAACTCTTTGAGGGGTCGTGGTACATGCATTGTACTGTAACTTGGCTTAAAGTTGAATTGATCGCTTACGCCAAATAATAATAACTCCGTTTATGATGCAAATAAGAGCAAGGTTTTTATTTCCTTTTTAGCTGTACAAACAAAAACTTTTCTGCAGCCGTCCTGAAAATAAAATTTCGGTATGATTTATTAAAATCGTCCCGAAAATAATTACTTTCGGTACGATTTTGTTTCACTTTCGGAACGATTTCTATACTTTTGGGACGCTTTTTGTTACTTTCGGGACGATTTTGCGTATATATGTAGGCGGCCTTGACAAAAACATGAACATCGTATTTAATTATGACAGCGCTTGTCATATTACATTCGTATGTGTTTTTGCTTTTTTAACATAAAAAAAACGGCTGCAGAAAAAATATTGTACGTAACACGTTCCAAAAGTGATTTTACTGGACTCGCAGGATTCCTACTCATCCCGTAAAATATCACTTCAGAACTTGTTACGTAAATTACTATTTAATATATGTTATTTATCTTTCCAACTTGTTTCCCTAGTAACGTCTCTCCATTCTCGCTGTCCTGATTCCGTTGTCTAAATCCATGACTCAGGCGACTCCACACCACCCCCAACCTAAGAAAAAGTACGAAAAGAGACGGTGCAAGAAAAGGAGACATGTCGTGAGTGTTTATGAGGCTTAGTGTGACTGGAAATTTTCAGTATAGAGCGAGGAAGAAAAGGAAAAGAAGGAGCTGTGGTAGGAAAATTTATACTGGTGGCCGAAACGTTATAGACATATGTCTGTTAGAGGCGGTCTATGGAAACATTGCCTTGTTTGCCGTCAACGTTTATGCTAAAAAAATTTGAATTTCGTTGTAAAATTTTGAAAGGCCCAGTTGGATGAGCGATATTTGCCTTGTAATCACGGCGCACGAAAACATGCGTGCACGTTCCGAGATCATGGGGAATGTAACTCCTGTGCGTGGATGTACGAGTCACCGCGGATTGTCCCTCAGATCATCGAGAAATTTTGAGCCGGAAGGAACCTTTTTGTGCGCAGAATTTGGAAAAACAAAATCGCCTGGCACGCGCAATGTCTTGCCGTAGTCGAACTCTGCAGTTGTGCCCAAAAGAGAAGATTTATAGACTGTTCGGAGTTCTAATAGATTTAAAGGGAGTTGGGTTACCCAGCTCATTCGGATTGAGTCTTTAATTTAGCAATTGAGCCGCTCTACCTGGCCGTTACATTGCGGATTATAGGCGGTTGTGATTTTGTGTGTTATACTGAAAGTTCCGCAGAATTCCTTATGTGTTGGACTGGAACTGCCGACCGTCAACGGCCCTCCAAATCGTGCAATCCAACAAGCTAAAAACGCTTTGGAAATGGAATCTGCGGTTATTTCAGCAAGTGGAAAAGCTTCTGGCCATCGCGTAAAATGATCTATGCAGACCAGAAGGTATCTCTATGTGTTGCAAATAGACAAAGGGCCGATTATGTCGATATGTATGTCGGTGAATCGGTCATCTGGTTCTGGGAACTTATCAACGGATGACATAGTGTCGCGGTAAATTTTGTTATTCTGGCACCTCAAACAGGACTTGACGAAAACTGCAATGTCATGGTTCATCCACGGCCACACGAGAGTGCAGCTACGAGACGTCTCATGGCACGAGTACCCAGAAGTGTCAGTCCATGAAGTGAACGAAGAACGTCCTGCCGCATCGCAGGGGGAACATTGGGTCGTTGTGTTGCCAGAGACATATCTACGTAGATGGACGGGGTAAACTGCTTCAGTTTGAGTGCAGTAGTGCCACTACCCAGAAGAGAGAAGTTCCAAATCTTCTGATTGCAATTTTGCTAGTTGGTCGAGGTCTAAAACATTAATTTCGACCCACGACAGTGTGTCAGCCACATTGTTGTCCTCTCCAGGAATGTGTCCGATGTCAGTGGTGAATTGCGCGATAAATCAAGTGTCTGTGCTCTCGTCCTGAAAAATGATCGGTATTAGAACATATAGCAGCGATCAAAGGTTTATGATCTGTAAAGACAGAAAATTCTCGACCTTCGAGAAAGTATTTGAACTTCTTTATTGCCAAATATACGGCTAACAATTCAAGTTAGCGTTGTCGGAGTGAAAGATTTCGGGAAAAAAACGAGCGGGTGAAGAACGCCAGAACCAGTGGCGGCTCGTCAGCTTTTGGTTTGGTGAGGCAAAGATTTAATATTATCTACATAGCTTTTTAAAATCACCCCATTTTCCTTCACGTTGTTATGTTTCGATTTCAATTTGCCGAGCCGTACTAAAACATTAACTATATTTTGTTTACCTAAAATATGAAATTTACAGTTTGATGATATATGATCTTTACTTTACATGTTAGCCAACTACATTTGTCAAACCATGCACTTTAGAATGATCAGTGTTTTTGAAAGAATAATAAACCAAGATCAGGGCAAGGCCTTTTCATACCTTTTATATAAAATTTATCATGGTACGACAACCGGCTAAATGGATGTCTACAATTTCTCACAGTAAAAGTCACAGTGCTATTTCCGTCATCTATTACAATACAGGAATAAATACTATTTATTAATGAATATCAATAAGATTACTTTTGATAACTATTGTTGATCAGCGGACGGCAGAGTGAAATTAACAGATTACTTAAGAAGGCTGCACAACTCGGGACGGTAGCGAGAATGGGAACCAAAAATTCAATATGATTTGCATGTTGACATATACAACTAATAACTCATTTCCAGTAACGGGAAAGACAAGCTAGGTACATTTTCTTTCCCGTACCCGGGTTGTTGTGAAGCAGCCAGCTGGCACTGGCACAATGCCTAATCGAGTATCCCCAGCGTTTTACAGGCTTTCCAAAGTGCGCCCGATGAACGTTGTTGCTAGACCAATTTACACTGTGTTTCAAACCCAATCAAATTATTGCTGTGTATTATTAAAGTTCGACATTTATATAGGAAAACCCAAGAGGCGGAAAAAAACTTGGGAGTCGAGTAATTAACCACCTGACAGAGAAGCTCAGAAACAAAAACAATGGTTTTTATATTTTAACAATTTTTTTAAGTGTTACTCTAATGGAAGATCTATTGGGAAAAAATATTTACTGCTGGTACAGTCAATACACCCCGCAGATTTATGCCTTTATTCAAGGCTGAAAATTTAATGAAGCGTGGTGAATACTAATGGTACACAAGCGACTCAGGGTTAACTGCCATAAAATGGAAGGGCAAGAGGTCAGTAAATCTTTTAATAATAATAATAATAATAATAATAAAGCTCTTTATTGCCCAACAGGAAACCCCATTTACAAGACAATAACAATAATATAAATACAATATAAAACAATTGAACAATACAGTAGTATTTCATTATTTAAAACTATATTAACAAAAATAAACATTGAAATTACAAGACAACATCACTATAAGCGATCAAAAAAAAATATCGTCATAGTGAGTCATCGCATTCCGACACATAACCTGAATTGGTGCTCGCCGTAGACAATTGGTACGGGCTCCTGGAATGTAGAAAGTGCTGATATGCCTTGAGCTTGACCTAGGGACGTGGAAGTCTAGTTTCGACAAAAGAAATGGAGCATCCACTCTATTGTGAATGATCTTCCAAAGAAACTTGGCAGTGAGCTCTTTTCTTCTAGCGGCTAGTGAAGTCATACCATGTCTTTCTAGTAGCAAATCTTGATCAACACCTCGTTCGGGATAGACGCCATCCACTTTATATGATAAATACTTTAAAAATCGACGATGAACACGGTCCATCGGCATGCTCTGATTCATATAAAATGGATACCAAATAAGACACCCATACTCAAATTTGCTGATGACATATGCATAATATAGACATTTTATTAGGTCAATGTCACTGAAAGGCGCACAAATACGCATAATAAACCCTAACATTCTCGATGCCGATATTGCAGTGTTACTAATATGCCTAGTAAAATTTAAATCACTGGTAAATAAAATGCCTAGATCTTTTATTTCGGCATAAGTGGTAAGTTGTAACTCATTAATTGCGTATGTCGTTGGAAGTACATTGGATTTTCGTGAAAATGACATAGTGCAGCATTTATGAACATTGAGAATTAGTTTGTGGTTTTCACACCAGGATACTAGTTTATTAATATTATTCTGTAGAGACACAACATCATTTGGCGAGGTAATGTTACTAAAAAGTTTGATGTCATCTGCATAGGCCAATACGTGACAATTTAGCGAATCTAGCAGGGAATTAATAAAAATAATAAAAAGTAGCGGTCCCAGATTCGAACCCTGCGGGACACCAGAATTAATTGAAAATTTGTAGGAGTGGTAACCATTAAAGGCGACATATGCTAAACGATTAGATAAGTAAGATTTCATAAGTTGTAGAAGACTCGGAGCGGCTCCAAGGTCAGCAAGTTTCACTAGGATTATGTCGTGGTCCAGGGTGTCAAAGGCTCGTGAAAAGTCCGTGTACACTACATCAACTTGGCCTCTCTGATCTATCACTTCAGAAACATATTGAGCAAATGAAGCTAGATTGGTTGTTGTGGATCTACCCGGCATGAATCCATGTTGGTTGGAGGATATGAATGAGGATACATTCCTAAAAATAGTAGAGTAGATTACCTGTTCAAATATTTTTGAAAAATTACTTAGTAATGCAATCGGACGATAATTTTCTAGAAAATGTTTCTCTCCCTTTTTATAAACGGGACTAATTTTTGCCAATTTCCACCTTGAGGGAAATGTACACGTACTGATAGCGAGGTTTATAATAATCTGCAGCGGCTTAGCAAAAACAAATCTACAATCTTTGATTAAGAAGGAAGGAACAGAGTCATCCCCAGAAGATGCTTTATTGGGTAATAGGGCCATGATGCTTATTAAATCGCTTTCGGAAATTGGATTTATGATAAATGATGGACAATTACTATGGGTTTCAGGCAGAGTGGTATTGTTCGCAGGTTTAAAACTTTTAGAAAATAATGAGGCAAAACCGTCAACTATATCGTTAGGAGTAGAGTACTCCTCGCTTTCATGAGTTAATCTGCTTGGTATTCTAGTAGTGCCCTGTTTCATGTGAGCATAATTCCATAATTCAGCAGGATTTGATTTCATATTATTTTCAACCGCTTCCAGATACACTCTATATGATTCCGTTATTTGCTGTTTGGTGAGCGACCTCAGCCTTTTAAATTCATCTTTATAGATTGGATTCTTACTTGATCGCCACTTTCGTCTATAATATGCCTTTGTTTGCATGTTCCTTTTTATTTCAGGAGTAAACCATGGAGGAAATGTCGATCGGGGGGTTTGGCATAAGGGAACCGACTTATTAAATATCTTATATAGATTCGTGTAGAACATATCCAAAGCCTCGTTCACATCAGTACAGTTATTTAAATATGTCCAATCAGTCTTTTATCAAACCTCCAGGATCCCGAAAAGTCAACCCATGTAAAAGACGAGAAAAAGACGGAAATATAAATCCAGTTGCTTGCCCTCAACTGCTTATAGATTGCAACAAGAACATGAATTTTGTGGATAAATTCGACCAACTTTTAGCTAGCTACAAAGTAAATAGAAGGAGTAAGAATTGGTGGTACCAAATATTTTTTTATCTTCTAGATGTCAGTGTTATTAATGCGTATTGTATCTACAAAGAACTTGAAATTTCTAAAATGACGTCAAAAGATTTTAGGAGAAGTATAATAAATAGCGTATTAGCTGAAATAGCACAACCTTCAAGGACACCAACCCAATAAAGATCAAGTTCTAAGCCTGGAGTCATCTAAGCATCAACCTACTAGAAAGAGGTATGCTGTTTGTAGCACAAAATCAAAACAAGTACGTTCGGAATGGAAGTGCTCTATTTATCAACTACTTAAACAAGAACAAAACCTGCTTCTAAGATTTCCACTAATTTTTCATTATATTATATCTAATTTCATTATCGAAAGAAAGTTAGATAAGTTGGTAATGAAAGAAACATCAATGAAAGCATATCATGCATTGTTTAGCAGCCATGTGGTATATGGTTTAAGAATTTGGGGAAATTCGAGTGGGGCATCTCGAATCTTTCTTTTACAGAAAAAAGCGATTCGTATATTAGCTAAGATAAGATAAGGTAGAAGAGAATCATGCAGAGGCCATTTTAAACGATTAAACCTGTTAACGGTACCGGCTCTATTTATTTACAAAACTTGTGTGCATATTAGAGTGGTTCTTATTTTTGAAGTATGTGAAAATCAACGGGACAACCCAGAAACTTGTTCGTATAGATAAAACACTAATAACTGTAAATTTTGAGCCATATTGAACATTGGGTAACCGGGCCCTAGCCCTCTAAAATTTGAAAAAGTCGATTTTTTGTTTTGTTTTTTATTTTGGTTCATCCTAATATTAAACGGTCCACGCTAATGGCCAAAATATATATTTTGTGGATAAAGGACGTTAATTTGTATGCAAAAAGTGTTTATTTGTTGAAACTGGACTAAAAGTGACGAAGTTATTAATTTTTAATCTGCGCCACAGCTCGCAAGAGAGAATCCGTGCGTGCCCTTATGTGTGTAATGGAATGGGTAATTTTCTTGCGGCCTGTGGCGCAGATGAACATCTAGGTAATCTCCTTTGATGTTATTGGCGATATTTTGTAACATATTATAAAGTTGCTTTCAAAATGAGTGGAAGAACGATATTTGCAGATGCAATTTATTGGATCGGAATACCGCATAGCCAAATACTTTTCTCAAAACTACCATCTAGGAAGCAAGCGTTATCTTTGCTTTTCTCCAATCAGCGAGTATTTAATAGTATATTATGCAACAAGTGTTATAAACGGCACTTTAGTCACGAGTTAATTAGGCACGAGCGGAGCGTAGCGGAGCGAGTGTTTAATAACGAGTGTCTAGAGAAGTTTATAACACGAATTGCATACTATACTTTTTCTACGACTAAATTGGTAAAATTTTGAAATTATTTTATTATCTTAAATGAACACGGTAATAGTACATTATTATTAAATTGGTCTACTTGGGTAAATATACATTAACAGTCACGTTAGAGACATTATGGCAATTGCTAAAGGAAATCATGTATTCTCCTAAATTTCTTTGATGTTTTGTATTATTTATTTGATTTAAGTTGAAAGTATTCCTTGTTTCATTTATTTACTTTTTATTTTGACAGATTGTTGATAAGTGACAACTAACTTGATTTTGAGTTTCAATTGATTTTAGCGATTTAAAAATCTGGAGCTAACTTCAGCCCATGACTAAAATGCAAAGTCACAGTTTGTCAAGGTGTGTTTAAAGAATCACTTAGGGCCATGGAAACATATGCGATAAATGACATTTTAGAGGTGGAAGTAGAAAAAATGAATTTACACTTCAGTGAAACGTTAATGGAAGAATTGTCTGTTGATCAAAGGCTCATATTACGATTCAACGCAAACAACGTCGTATCGATAAAATGTAGTAGAATAAAGAATGGCAAAATCTTAATAAGCACTCTTCTCGAGAAACTGCAGCACATATAAATAAAGAAAAATAATTTGTTAAAAGTTTCAATGATTTGTTCGATTTTGCTTCTGAAAATGCATTGCAAACAATGACAATTGAAGAAGACAAACCTTTTCTATTAATGCAGAGAGAGAATGGAAGATCAGGATCAATCAATGGCATTGAAAGTTTTGCCGTGCAATTGGAAAGTGACGTTTGAAGCGGTTAGAAGTAGAGAAGGAAGAGAAAATCTAATCAAGAAATGGCAGTCTCTTCCACTTCTGTCTCAATGGAAACAAGAAGCCACCGATTCGAGCGGAATATTAATCCTACCCCAGATCTGGATCAGGACAGAACCGCAACCACAACGAGGAAAAATTGCATTTATCAAAAGGATCTCATCTGCTTTAAACAAGTGTAAAATAAGTGACTTAAATGCCGTTTATCTTCTGATTACCGTCGCTGAAGGATTAGGCCACAATGTAAACGATTTAATTATTATTACATATCATTTTTCAGTGCGGGCTATGAAATTTGAACCCACCATTTGGCCCCAATGTCAGGATTATATTGCCTTCAGTGAGATTTTTAACAAAATTCTTGTTGTGAATGACATTTTAGAATGAAAAGTCGAATTAATCGAATGTAATACTCTATTAACCAATGACAAGGAACAAAAGAAGTTTTTATTATTAAACTTTGAAGAGTATCACAAGAGATTTTAATAAAAATGCATTAATTGGTAATATTTAAAAAACACGAATTATCGAAATATACAAGTATGATGTAACTAAAAAATCATAACTCCATCAATTTTAGTCCGATTTCAACAAATAAATTCATTTTTGATTTGTATTAACCTCCTCTCTCCACACAATATATAATTTCAGCATTAGGGTGGGCTGTTTAATTTTAGGGAGAACCAAACTAAAAAAAAATTAAAAACCTACTTTTTCAACTTTTAGAGGGCTAGGGTCCGGTAACGCAATGTTCGATATGGCTCAAAATTTATAGTTATTAGTTTTTATCTATACGAACAAGTTTCCGGGTTGTCCCGTTGATATTCACATACTTCGAAACTCCACCATATATGCTAAAACCACTCTAGTGCATATACATAAAAATCGTAATAAATTCATTAATGTAATATTCCACTAGATATGGATCTCATATATTGGGCATTAGAACCAAGTATACCACGTTGGCTAATAATTCTACACAAGTAGATCTCTACAAGTTACCGAAAAATTTGAAATCGGTATTATTAAAACCATTTAAATCCAAGTTAAGAGTCCTGGATACCATGCATATATCAAAAACTCAGATTTTTCACTTACGAATTTATAATTAATTCTATTTTTACAGTTATTTCTAAAATTATTATACCGAGGGCATCCGAGAGCTATATTTTTTGTTTTTTTTTGTTAATAGCAAAGTAAAAATTAAAAATAAATACATTTAAAAAAAATAACTCTGTACTGCCCTTTTTACCTTTACTTAAAATATATTTTTCCTGTAATCTTTTTTTCTAAAATGCATAATAGATGGAAAAAGTGCGATCGCTTTTCTAGAAATTAGTGATCCGTAATAATCTGCCACCAAGCGGCGAAACAAATAACCCTCGAATATCGACGCATAGGGGCATGACTATGTTGAACTTTTATCAACTTGAGTTTCATAAAAGGCGCGCCGCTCGTAATAAAATGTTAATAGTTTACGGCGGCACAGGTACCCATGGACATAAGGTGGTAATGGCAGTATTGTTTAATTTTATTAATATTTGGGTAGTAAGTAAATGTTTTGGATTGAAAAGTAATAATGTTTCCTAATTGAATTGCGTAAACGTCATTCTCATGGAAATTTGCGAAATCTGATTTTTGGGACGTTTTCGTCACGCCTTTTACCTCGGAGGAAAAAATCGCCCGGATGTATTTTATTGCCAAGACCTGATGCCGCAGCCTCAGGTGCTGGGACCGTAAGAATTTGTCTGCAAGCCCTCCGGCGGCCCACCCCATAGGGTGCTAATCATCACTTACCCATATCGAATTTCAAGAATACCAAAAAAGGGAAATTTATGACTGAAGGAGTGTTGGGTCTGATTACCTGCAACACCATTGAGGAATGTATATGTAATAGTTTAAATAATTGCAATACTGACTATAATTATTTTCTTAAATAATTAACAATTATTAGTAAACACTAAAGATAAAGTTCCACACAAAATTCATAGTTGACTATTAACTGTTTTTAAAAAATCGCTCGGACAGGTCGATTTTTGTTCATTATTGCACACTTTTTGGCGTGCTAAAAAATATTGCGACATCACTAGAGCAGTTACTGTGGATCTTGAAATTGGAACTCTTTCGGGGTGTTATTGATTGAAAAAATCGCATGATTCTTCATAACTTCTTAGTCGATCGCTATATTCCATCATCATTCATATTATGTTCATATTATACCTTTATTTATTCTGGTTCAGTCAAATGCACCATTTTTAGTTTTTAGGAGAAGTAATGATTTTTTTAATTTAAGTGTTAAATAAACATGTCAAATGTTAACATGTCAAATGTTAACATGTCAAATATTAAATAAATCAATAAATTTCGAGTTGACTTACTTTTCATTAATGCTTTATTGTGTAAGGTTGTGAAAATAAATTTTTTTTAAATGGATTGTCTCTTCCAGCTTTTTCAAAATTAGATATTAAATAATTCAAATTATGAATTTTGTGCCAAGTTTTATGATCATTTTTGTACTTTTTTATTTTTCGTTTTTGGTTTCTAATTATGAAACGATAACAGTTACATCAAATTTATGTTAATAATAATTGCAGAGATTGCCAAATTAATCAACAAATGTGTTTTTGATAATATTGAAGTTCGCCGATTATTTATTGAAATTTACAAAGTTTGTAGTGTTTTGGGAGCGTGTGTATATTTTTTCTAAGTGGTTATTTCATGTTGTTTAAAATGTATAATCTTTATATTTATATGAGAATAAAGAGTAACGGTAATATTGATATTGATATTGTAGTTATTTAATAACTCCAAATAATTATCCTTAGTCATACATTGTACTAAAGTTATAATTAAATTATGTATGTTCATACAATTTATTACAATTACATATTTACAATTAAATTTCAATTCGTTGTAGATTGCGAAAAGTATCGCATTTGGTTTTATGTTTTTTTTAAAAAATAATCGCAATATTGTATATGTCAATTTTGAAAAAAATAACAACAATTGTTCATTCATTCGAAACCAACACTACGGAAATAATATGAACGAGCGCGCTTGGAGCTGAGATTTTCTGTAAATAAAAATACACAAATCAGTCGTCACTTCAGATAAGACGGTCCCTCCCTTTTACACAAAATTCTAATAGTCAGTCAAGTCAAATAAGTATAATAGTACTGAGCGCCAATATTTCATTCAAGTGGCTGGTCCACTCTAGATGACCACATCCTTGTCTCGCTACATTAAAATAACATACTCGTACTCTTCTAGGGGCTTCGCGGGTTAGGTACAAGAGCAAGGGGTTGGTTTGTTTACGTTTCGATTTCTTCGTCGCTACCCAGGACTCTTAAGGGAATTATTAGCTAACGCAGAGCCCTACACAGTTGATGAATTCAGGAATTCGTTCTAATATATTTTATTTTAATTTATATTGCAATATTTTTAATCTGTTAATCTCATTATAATACATTGTATTGTAATCAACTACTATTGTTATATTTGTTCTAGTATTAATACATGTAACTTTTGTAATTGACTTGTCTAAAGATAATACATCTGTTAGCACTAATAAAATTATCTTATCTTATCCATGTTTTTTTTTTTTAATTTCATCTACGTGGGGCAGTCTTACGTGTAATGAACCACCTTCTAATCACCAAATTCATTAAAACTGTGTACATTTTTATGTATAATTGGATGCCTTGAATTTGTTGGTATTACGAGTCGGTAAACATAAAAATGCAGCCTTCAATTCGATGATTCATAGAGCTTTTTCATTACCCTCATCACAACAGACTTTAAAACATGAAATCAATACAATTGATAATATTACTAACAACAATGGTTATACAAATAAAACAATGGACAACCTAATAAAAATTCACCAAAACAAAATTATTATAGCTATTATTACAACTAGGGAAATATGAATAGTATATTTCCCGAGGTTGGCTATTTACATCCCGATGGCGGAGCCCGAGGGATGTATAGACGACCAAGGGAAATGTATTCATATTTCCCGTGTTGTAATCAATAGTTTTTTTCTGATGAAAAGAATATTGTTCTGTAAATGGGAAAATATTGGCTTCTAAATTTTTGAATGTATCGGATTGGTAACGTTGCTAAGGGCCTTGTTTGTAAATATCATCGTTTACTTGTTTTGATTTTTGCGTTGTTTCATAAATTGGTGAAATGTCAAACTATGTGTTAACGCAAGCGACGAAAGACCGTAAATGTTTGGTTCCGATAAAATCCAAAACTGCTTACACCAAAGTGTACGAAGATTTTAAAGACGGGAGGGAACAAAAATTTAGTGAACGGTGTCGGCGTCGTATTTTGAAGATTTGGAATGTTGCTACGATTTTGTTATTAGGGAAATATGAGCGCTTCATATTTCCCTAGGGAAATATAAGTGTGTTATGACATATCGTAACTAAGGCAATATTACTCAATATTGTTTCAATCAGAAAAAAAGAACATTTTGTATACAGCTCACATTCCAGAAACAAAATTTTTCAAATCATTAGCATATTTCAGAGATATTACTCTTAAAATTTGCAATATCCTAAACAAACTAGGCATTAATGCAGCCTTAAAACCATACAATAAAATATGTAACACCATTTTTAATTCAAAAACAGGTATTTACAAATTAAACTGTAAAGATTGCTCCTCAGTATACATAGGGCAAACAGGTCATAGTTTTAAAGTGAGGTTAAAGGAACATTTAATATCGTTTCTTTAAATAAAGAAGATTTTACTTTCGCTAACCATCTTATTGAAAACCGGCATACTTTTGACGAAGATGTACAACAAATTCTATATTTCGTGGACAAGGGGATTAAAATGGAGGTGCTCGAAACCCTCGAAATTCACAAACACAAGGATAATCTGGACAACCCCATAATTAACGAACAAACCAACCTTATGGTCTCGCCTTTGTTCAATGCGGTATAAACAAGATGTTCTCTCTGTATTTTCGTTACATATAGTTTGGTAATGATCATTGTTTGATTAAAACTACAGTCACTAATAAATAAACAGTGTGATATTAACCAAGTAAAAGTGTGTTTTATTGAAATAAAGATAACCGAAAATTTTAAACAAATGCAAATTTCTTCATTGGTAATGAAAACATGTTTGTAGATTGCTGACAACAAATAGCGTAGGTACGATATATCACAGGCATTTTTGAATTTATTGCATAAAAACTTTTTTCGTATTCCTATTCATCACAATTGATGGTCTAATAATAAGGAAAAGTAACCTACCGTAAATATTCATGATGATCCTCTCTGGTAACAGTTTACAGATAAATACAACTTTATTTAATACGACTTCGCTCGACTAGAAACACCTGTTTGTTACGCACAATCGAATTGAGTCAGGAGTATAAGATCGCATACCATATGATGATACCAAGTTTGGTTTAAGCAAATTTTGTTAGAGGACGGTAGTGTACAATTGTCGACGGATTTATGTAAATTACGTCTGACATGTTTTTAACTAACAATAAGATTCTGCAAACTTATAAACTAGTGAATAATTATCTATAATTTTATTATACACACACCCAAAGCACACAAATGTATACGGGATCTCTGTGCTTGGGTTAGTAATAGTTTCGATTCGACAACGTCAGATGGCGCTTATCTATGGCGATTTATTTACATGGTCGCGTATAGCTCCTGCTGTAACTTCTATGATTTAAGATAAACCTTGAAAGAAACAAGTAAATCCCAAGCAGTGTTGCCATCTGACCACATGTTATTTTCACCAGAAAGCCAACTCAATTCCGCCAGAAATATGTGAACAAAAATACATAATAAAAAAAAAACGAAATAAATACAAATACAAAATATTCCTGAAATAATTAGCTATATTAAAGAATTTGTAAACATTCCTCAAATCTATTTTCGTTATCTTCGGGCCATGCCTGAGACACGTTTACAGATTTCAATTAATTTAAAATTGAATCTGGTGACAACAAATTCTTTTCCTATTAAGATCCCCCTTTTTTGAAAGATGAGTTGCCTGATTTTTGAAAAATTGAAACATACTCAACTTATTTAATACGAAATAAAAAATATAAATCTTTGCTAATATTAGTTTATCAATTTATTATCTAGTTTAATACGTTGCCCATTTTTTCTGTGTCTACAGTTTTTATTTTTGCTAATTTACTAAATATTGACAATTTCAATAAAAACGCTTCATATAAAAATCACAAAAATAACATTTTATTGACCTGAGTATTTGGATATCATGGAAAAGATTTTAATAAAAAAACGGTGTATGCAAAAGAGAAATTTTAATAAATGAGACATAACCTAGAAAAATTTGAATTTAACCAACGAAAGTGTGAGCAGAAATAAGTAGCTCAAAGTTAAAAAAATTCAGCTGTTTTGGGTAAGATGGCGCCAGTCGTGTACAACTTATTAGGTGTTGGCGCATTAATAATTACTATTACAATACTGATATTGCAAAATTAGTCGAATTTTTAATTTTGGCTGTCATTTTAATCACATTATCATTAAAAATAAAGGATGAAAAGCTGATTTTATTATTTTATTGTTGGTATTGCACCCTCTTTTTCTTAGTTGAGTTACTTATCCATGATAACTTTTCTATTTTTCTGCAAAGTGACTGACAAATATTTAACCATATACCTATTAGACTAATAGATATATGTATTTAACCTACTATGTGAAGCATGGAATAACATTGTACATAACAAAAAGGTACAGGGGTGCTATTTTTGAATCGTTCGACACGGTGTCGCATGCGAGATATCGGCAAATGTCGATCACTTTTCACAAATCGGTATTATCCTTAATGCTCTGTGGTATTATTGAACGCGTGACACCATGTCGCATGCGAGATATTTCGATCGACACTTCTCTACTGCCCTAAAGTAGTCGACACGGTTATGTCGAATGGTTATCCTAACCTAAAACAAGGACAGTGCACAATTTATTACTGCATTATAAAATGTATACACATGCAATAATATACCATTTTTATTAATAGTCAGTGGTTAGTTATCAGTAAGTTACGTAACACTCGTGCATTGTATTTTATATCACTGTTTGCAATGACAAATATACTTTTCATGACTGCAGTGTGTTATTGCTAAATTACTGTTATGGGAGAAGGAAAACGTTTTTCTTAATTAGCTGTTACTGATTATTAGTTGATAAACTCTGCTTGATATTGTAATGTCCTATCTATCCTTAAAATTAACTTTAAAATCACAATCTTAAACCATTTAACCAAATAAAAGTTTATATAATGCCATCAATATCTTGTTATTTACATATAATTGTGTATTTGAAATTGTTGAGTTCACCAACAACCACTATTCACAAGTAAATTCATTGGAAAATTTTCCTTTCCTCAAATCCGGCTTCCCTTCCATAAAGGTAAAGTAAAACCAAGATAATTTTGTTAAACTCTTGTAAAATTGTCAAAAAGATTTATTGCAGCGGCTAATGTCAATCTCTCAGTATTTATGATCCGTAGCTGGTTGTAAATATTTGTGCGAACCCACCATTCAATCCATACCGAAAGTTATTTACATAATTCCCTTTTAAATCTGTTAAATAGTTAGGTACCTGCTCTAATTACATAACAGATTACATGCAGGTAGATTGAAATCTACAGTAAATAAGTATATAAATGTTGCCCCGATGTGCTGGATCGCATATTGCTTTGTGTTACCTGTGCGAAATATTAAACTTGAATTAATTAAAAATGTGATATATTTTATGAAGAAAGAGAAAGAGAAGGAATCGCTACAACCACTTGTCCCTTTAACATCATATGTTAAGCGTGCCGCAATGGCTCTCAAACTGCACGAATCAACGATCCGAAACATAATTTACTAAACAAAGGAGGCGAAAATATCCCCTGTATGTAAAAGGATAAGAGCAATACCAAAAATTGATATACCAATTCAACTAATAAATGAAATACGAAAGGAAATTTAGAATATGCACAAATTAAATGAACCAGTGACCATTACTTTATTATTGAAACTTTTGGAAGATCACTGTTTATATGATGGGGCCAAAGAAAGTTTACGAAAACTGGTGTTATCAATGATGATGAACTGTAATAAATAATATCACTTATTTCATAATAAAATTTCATACTTAAATAAAATGCCCCTTTCGTTAAACCCAAATTCAATTATATTCGATGATTGGATCTGGAGGTTGCAGCTTCGATCCCTATCAGAGGCATGTTCACACTTTTGATTCAGCTATATACGGAGAATCTTCGATTATTATTTATTTAATTAACCAAATTCAATTGTTTTATTTTTACTAACAAACTGTAATACACATTAACACTATTATTTAACCTGTTTCACAGTATTTTGTTTGACTTATTTAATAACAATTTAGATAAACCTTCGTGATATATTTTAATCTTTCGATTATTATCAATGACCCCGACGACGTAATAAAAGTCCCGAGTAGCGGGAAACCATAAAGTGGTCGAGCGACCGAGCGTCCAACCCCCAATTGTATACAGGGTATTTTTTTTTATCATGGGCCATAGGATTTTACATGCTAAAAATTATACCTTGTGTTAATGTGTATTTTATCATAAAATTTTGAAGGAAATTTTAGTTAGTAATAAATCAATTATTTTTCTACATGATTTCTTAGTCAGAATAATTTAAACATGTTTTATTCCATTAGAAAATGAAATTATTTAAAATAAATAACTGAGCAAACATAATCAAAGTACCTTGAATTTCTGAAATGTCAGATTGATTAGTGAATTAATTTCATTTTTTAATGGAATAAAACATGTTTAAGTTAATCTGATTAAGCACATCATGTGGAAAAGTAATTGATTTATTACTAACTAAAATTTGCTTTAAAATTATATGTTAAAATATACATTAACACAACGTATAATTTTTAACATGTAAAATCCTATGGCCCATGATAAAAAAAAACGTACTGTATATAAAATATAAACTGCAAATCTCGTCGTTTTCTATCTTTTTTCAGCCTGTGACGCCTGTATTTAATAACTAAGAGGGAACGATTTTAATGACGTGCTGTCAAGCGACGATGACACTTTTACAAGAGTTTCACAAAATTATCTTGGTTTTACTATAAACATGTCTTCTGTTTACTAGATATATAATTTTTTGGATTCTGCCATTGTTTACCCACAACTCGAATCTTATTTTGCAAAGAAGCAGAGTTGATGGTGTTTACCGTTTATACGCTCCTAATTCGC
The DNA here is from genome assembly GCA_910593695.2 of Ocypus olens. Lineage (NCBI taxonomy): Eukaryota > Metazoa > Arthropoda > Insecta > Coleoptera > Staphylinidae > Ocypus > Ocypus olens. The sequence continues at coordinate 31,652,887 of OU343063.1, read as the reverse complement.
CAACCGAATGGTGTGTAGAGTTGTATCATTATATTTACAATTTTATTATTCTAATTTGGTTAAATCAAAGTTGCTGCAAATCAGAAATTACATAAAAATGAGTAATTGTGGATCCTTTAATAATGCCCACTTGCACCGCAGCTACTTAATCATGATTAAAAAGTTAATCAATGGTTAGTGGAGAATTGGCTTGCACCGCAACTTAATCATGATTAAAGTCCCCAAGAAACGTCAAATATTTAATCAGCCGATTTTGGCCGATTAACTCAAAAACTAATAACTTCACGACGAATATAGTCGTGAAGTTAGTTACATATGGCAGACGATTTTGAAATTAATAACCTTTGTTTTGTCTTTGTTATTAAAAACGATGGATTTGGGAATAGTTGAACAGATTGATGAAATCGATGGCTTGGAGGTTAATGATTTTATTAATTTTGGTTTGTTTACCTCGTCCAATAATAAGAAATAATAATAATAGTATACGTTAGTTAGCATTTAGTATTCATATTTACCGCGCATTTGTTTCCTCTGTTCTCAATAGAACGACGTAAAATAACCAAAAAAGAACTGAAAATCCCTAGAAAAACGTGTGCTCTCTATAATAATACTCCGTGGTCGATAGATGCTTAATCAGCCGACGGTGCAACAGAAATACTCTGATTAAAGTTAATCATGATTAAGTTCTGCGGTGCAAGTGGGCATTAGTCTTAAATTCTAATAAAAACAGTTAATTTACTTGGATCGCTCTTTATTTTAATTTTTGTAAAACTTAAGGGCGATACTAAGAAAGTTAACTATTTTTATTCGAATTATATTCAAAGACTAAAAGGCTCCACAATTGCCCCCGCCCTACCGGGCAGCATTGAAACCCCTCTCACCCCACCCACCGTTTTTTCACCTACTGCAGCGCCTCTGGCGTTGCAGAGTTCAAGTTATAATGCTGTAATTGTTTTGTACAGAGAGTGGCCTATCTATATTAGTTATCTAGGCTCGTGACTTCATGCGTAAATCTCGATGGGTGTTCAAAAATACCGTTTTAGTGTCGCGCACGACATTTGTAATCGACTCTTCTCGCATGCGACACATGTCGACTACGTTTCAATAATAGCACCCCATGTGTCGCATGCGAGAAGAGTCGATTACAAATGTCGTGCACGACACTAAAACGGTATTTTTGAACACCCATCGAGATTTACGCTTGAAGACTCACGAGCATGTCGTGTGGGTCGTTTGGCAACAAAGCAATTTCATTGATGCCAATATAAATTTTTATCATGTTGGGTACTTTAGAAAATGAAAATATATTATATAAAAATTAAATATCAATAATTTTTGTATTTGTTCAGAATTTATATAATTTCTGATAGGGTGCGTCTGCTCATTTGAAAAAAAGGCTTCCTATGCTGTTTTTATGGATATTGCTTCTATAAAACTCAGGTTTACCAGGGTTTATTGGGCCCTTTTGACTGTTCGCTTTTATTGTTAAACTGGGGAAATTGTGGGCAAAAAATGTACATTTCGATGCCAGACAGACGGCTCTCTTTGGGGACTTAAAATGCTTCACCGGCTTCACCACTCCACACCATTCGGTTGGCGAATTTGTAGCGTATAAACGGTAAACATCATCAACTCTGCTTCTTTGCAAAATAAGAGTTGTGGGTAAACAATGGCAGAATCCAAAAAATTATATATCTAGTAAACAGAGGACATGTTTAATATAGTAAAACCAAGATAATTTTGTGAAACTCTTGTAAAAGTGTCATCGTCGCTTGACAGCATATCATTAAAATCGTTCCCTCTTAGTTATTAACAGGGGGGGTTAATTGAATAGGGAGAATTGGAAACGCGACAACCACGCCATCTCACAGTCATCTGGCCCAACTAACGCAATGCAACGCTGCCAAATCTATGTACAAATCTTTGTAACCAAGCAATATGGTCATATTTTTGTTGGTTAAATTTATTTTAGGTATTTCAGAACATCCAAATATCTGGCAATATTCAAAATCCACTAGTGTTAATTGTTTGTTTAAGTCTATTTGATAAATTTTAAAGCAAAATAGACTTTTGAATAATTTCACTAATGAGATATGACAACATCTATTTCCCATCATATTGCCGGTCGTTTTAGACGTACATAATCTCATTAACGTCACGAGTTGAATTGTTATTCGGCCAGGTATTTACAATTCAAATTTAAATGAATATTCTTAAACCTAAAAAAGTGTGCAATAGGTAAATGAAGTACTCTTTAGGCACCTTATTGCAGTAGCGTTTATACCCGCGATTCAAATATTAAAAATAAAGCTTTCTTTACATTTCCGAAGTGTCCTTATCGCAGAGATGAATGGGTTAATTCCATTGAATGTATTACTCTAAAAAAATTCCACTTTCAAAAGTTATGCACATTTGTGAGGACCACTTTTTAAGTATTTATTAATTCCTGTAGAAGATATTTAAATTGGAATGCAATTCCGACGAATGTTTAATATACCTTCTTGTAGTACTTCTTCCAGTACAATTCCTGCAAAATCTTTTTTTAAAACGGCCCCTTCAAGAATGTAGCTCACTTCATGATTTAACATCCGCCCCAAAAAGAATTCGTTTGGAAAAATTTCAAGCGAATCCCCGTCAACATCATTTAGCGCTTTACTATTTGCGTTTGATTAAGTCTAAGCTCTTTATAAAGCAAGTGTCTGTGATTTCTGCTTTTATTTGGATGCGTCGCACTGATGAGAACCAAAAAGTTCGAAACACTTGCAAAAATGAATTGTAAAGTCGCAATTTTAAATTTCCCGCTGGCTCGATGTGTTTGGCCAGATGACTCGCAGGCGGCGCTGATGGCGTTTCCAAAAGTTAACTGTCCCACTTTATCCTTAATGCTCTGTGGTTATTAAATACAGGGGTCACAGGCTGAAAAAAGATAGAAAACGACGAGATTTGCAGTTTATATTTTATATACAGTACGTTTTTTTTATCGTGGGCCATAGGATTTTACATGTTAAAAATTATACCTTGTGTTAATGTATATTTTACCATATAATTTTAAAGCAAATTTTAGTTAGTAATAAATCAATTACTTTTCCACATGATGTGCTTAATCAGATTAACTTAAACATGTTTTATTCCATTAACAAATGAAATTAATTCACTAATCAGACATTTCAGAAATTCAAGGTACTTTGATTATGTTTGCTCAGTTATTTATTTTAAATAATTCCATTTTCTAATGGAATAAAACATGTTTTTATTATTCTGACTAAGAAATCATGTAGAAAAATAATTGATTTATTACTAACTAAAATTTCCTTCAAAATTTTATGATAAAATATATAATGACACAAGGTATAATTTTTAGCATGTAAAATCCTATGGCCCACGATAAAAAAAATATTCTGTATACAATTGGGGGTTGGACGCTCGGTCGCTCGACCACTTTATGGTTTCCCGCTACTCGGGACTTTTATTACGTCGTCGGGGTCAGTGATAATAATCAAAAGATTAAAATAAATCACGAAGGTTTATCTAAATTGTTATTAAATAAGTCAAACAAAATACTGTGAAACAGGTTAAATAATAGTGTTAATGTGTATTACAGTTTGTTAGTAAAAATAAAACAATTGAATTTGGGTTTAACGAAAGGGGCATTTTATTTGAGTATGAAATTTTATTATGAAATAAGTGATACTATTTATTACAGTTCATCATCATTGATAACACCAGTTTTCGTAAACTTTCTCTGGCCCCATCATATAAACAGCGATCTTCCAAACGTTTCAATAATAAAGTAATAGTCACTGGTTCATTTAATTTGTGCATATTCTAAATTTCCTTTCGTATTTCATTTATTTGTTGAATTGGTATATCAATTTTTGGTTTTGTTCTTATCCTTTTACATACAGGGGATATTTTCGCCTCCTTTGTTTCGGAAATTATGTTTCGGATCGTTGATTCGTGCAGTTTGAGAGCCATTGCGGCACGCTTAACATATGATGTTAAAGGGACAAGTGCTTGTAGCGATTCCTTCTCTTTCTTCATAAAATATATCACATTTTTAATTAACTCCCTGCATCTTTCATCGAACACCATTTTTAAAATAGTTTAATATTTCGCACAGGTAACACAAAGCAATATGCGATCCAGCACATCGGGGCAACATTTATATACTTATTTACTGTAGATTTAAATCTATCTGCATGTAATCTGTTATGTAATTAGAGCAGGTACCTAACTATTTAACAGATTTATGCCCACTTGCACCGCTGCTACTTAATCATGATTAAAAATTTAATCAATGGTTAGCGGAGAATTGGCTTGCACCGCAACTTAATTATGATTAAAGTCCCCAAGAAACGTCAAATATTTAATCAGCCGATTTTGGCCGATTAACTCAAAAACTGATAACTTCACGACGAATATAGTCGTGAAGTTATTTACATTTGGCAGACGATTTTGAAATTAAAAACCTTTGTTTTGTATTTGTTATTAAAAACGATGGATTTGGAAATAGTTGAGCAGATTGATGAAATCGATGGCTTGGACGCTAATGATTTTATTTATTTTGGTTTGTTTACCTCGTCCAATAATAAGAAATAATAATAATAGTATACGTTAGTTAGCATTTAGTATTCATATTTACCGCGCATTTGTTTCCTGTGTTCTCAATAGAACAACGTAAAATAACCAAAAAAGAACTTAAAATCCCTAGAAAAACGTGTGCTCTCTATAATAATACTACGTGGTCGATAGATGCTTAATCAGCCGACGGTGCAACAGAAATACTCTGATTAAAGTTAATCATGATTAAAATTTAATCATGATTAAGTTCTGCGGTGCAAGTGGGCATTAAAAGGCAATTATGTAAATAACTTTCGGTATGGATTGAATGGTGGGTTCGCACAAATATTTACAACCAGCTACGGATCATAAATACTGAGAGATTTACATTACCCGCTGCAATAAATCTTTTTGACAATTTTACAAGAGTTTAACAAAATTATCTTGGTTTTATGGAAGGGAAGCCGGATTTGAGGAAAGGAAAATTTTCCAATTAATTTACTTGCGAATAGTGGTTGTTAGTAAACTCGGAATCCTAACAATTTCGAATACACAGTTATATGTAAATAATGAGATATTGATGACATTATATAAACTTTTATTTGGTTAAATGGGTCAAGATTGTGATTTTTAAATTTATTTTAAGGATAGATAGGACATTACAAAATCAAGCAGAGTTTATCAACTAATAACTAATAATCAGTAACAGCTAATTAAGAAAAACGTTTTCCTTCTCCCATAACAGTAATTTAGCAATAGCATACTGCATTCATGAAAAGTATATTCGTCATTGCAAACAGTGATATACAATAAAATTCACGCGGGTTACGTAAGTTACTGATAACTAACCACTGACTATTAACAAAAATGAAAAATGGTTATATTATTGCGTGTATAAATTTTATAATGCACCAATAAACTCTCCACTGTCCTTGTTTTAGGTTAGGATAACCATTCGACATAACTGTCTCGACTACTTTAGGGCAGTAGAGACGTGTCGATCGAAATATTTCGCATGCGACATGATGTCACGCGTTCAATAATACCATATACCTATTAGTAATAGATATATGAATAATACCGATTCATGAAAAGTGATCGACATTTGCCGATATCTCGCATGCGACACTGTGTCGAACGATTCAAAAATAGCACCCCTGTTTCTAGGCGAGCGAAATCGAGGAATTCTTAACCTCCAAATTGCTACTTAAAGTAACGGTGCAAACCGTTAAAAAAAACCATTTTTAAAAAATCCTTAGTATTTAAGGATTCCTTAACTTACGGTGCAACCAAGCATTACAACTTTTAATAACAGGTTTGCTATATTTGTTCGTTGTTTTTATGTACATTGTTTTTTGTTCTTGTAACAATAATATAAAAAATATATGGTATCGCTGTATTTGTCTTTCAATCACCTTTCCAAAAATCCATAAATATGCAGGGTGTCCCATTTGAAATTCTGAAGTTGATGTCATTTTTCCGGAGATGGAGAAACGAAAATAAAATCTATGCATTCAGAAAGGGCCATCATTTAAAACCATTTAAAGTCACCAAATTTAATTTTTGTACTATTAACCGTTTTCGATGCATCGCCTGTCTACTACCTCGTGGGACACCCTGTATAATAATAACTATATTTACCATACTTTGAGTTAGGCAACTTATTTTTCATACATATCAATTTGGACGCTACTGTCTATAGAGCGGCACATATCCATAAGCATGAAGCGGCACGCGGGCACCTGTTTAAAATCACGCTCTAGATTTTATCAACGTGTATATAGGGTAGCATAACATTTAAGAGTTGGCAGCAGCGGGTTGTCAAGGTGCGCCCGCGCCAACTTCCCTCTGGTAACGAACTGTCACTTGGTAAACAAACACGGGACGCTCGCCTATTAATCGATTAAATAACAATTTTTCGATTGGAAATAACCCGTTAATAGGCGGCACGTTGCTTAACGCAAACTGGAGTATTAATTCTTTCGCCCCATCATGGACGCCAGGAATCAAAAACTGGAACAACAGGTGCGCTACAAGATTTAATTGTATTTGGAAGAGAGATGTTTTTTGTTTTTGTTTCTTTCTTGGATTCCCTTAATCCAGCGCCAGCTGATGGAGCAAAAGATGAAGCAAAAGAGGCAGACTGCCGGGATGATACAGGCCTCGGACATTCGTACAAACAGCACGAAGAGCCGGGGGAACAGTGCAAACAAGATGGAATTGCGAGGTGAGTTTAGATTCGCTTTTGTTTTTTTTTTTATTTTTTAAATTTAATCCAAGTGTGTTGTGTTAAATTAGTGTGGTGATGGATAAAGGCTTGAAAATGTTAACTGGTTAATACATGGTAATCCATAATTATTTGTGGTTAAAACAGTGAATTCAGTTTTAAGTCTCCAGTGGGTTGTAGTTTTATACAGGGTGTCCCACGAGGTAGTAGACAGCCGATATCTTGAAAACGGTTAGTAGTATGAAAATCAAATTTGGTGGCTTTAAATGGTTTGAAATGACGCCCCTTTCTGTATGTATAGATTTCATTTCCGTTTCCTCATTTCCCGAAAAATTACATCAACTTCAGAATTTCAAATGGGACACCCTTTTTTTTTTTTTTAAAAGGAAAGATGATTGACAGGAGTTCGGGTTAGGGAATCGAGGATGATGGGGACTTGGCTTAGCCAGCTAGGGCATTCAGCCACAACCGATATATAATTCATATTTAAATGAAATGGGGACAAACACTAGACACCCAGGGACCCGTACGGCTATTTTTCGTGCTGAAAAAGTGACCGTCCGGACGGGACTCGAACCCGCACCAACGGGGTCCAGAGGCCGGACCTCTACCCACTAGACCACCGCGGCCCGGGAAACCCTTTATATTTATGGATTTTTGGAAAGGTGATTGAAAGACAATACAGCGATACCATATTATTTTTATATTATTGTTACAAAAACAAAAAAAAAACACTACATATACAGGGTGCCCATTTTTCAAGCGGCACCATAGGGATTTCAGGTATCTTAAAAGATACGAGGTTGGTTAAATTAGGGCAAAGTTGTGTATTATAATGTTGATTAATAATCTGTTGAGAAATTGGAGTTACCTTTTTTTGTTTTCAAAAAAATCGCGAAAAAATAAAAAAATTCAATTTTTATTTTTACTTTTTTATTCGAAAACTATTACTATTGCGCATTTTACACGAAGACATTATTAGAGCCCTTTTTAATGGAGGATCTAAATATGTTATCAGATTTATTGTAACTTTCAAGATCGCGGAGAAACAATAGACAACTTTTGTTTTTCTTATGGCCGCCATATTGGATTTCTACATTTTCTAATGCAAGATTTTTTTCTGTTTACGATGATATATCACACATTATGTTTTAATTTTACGTTTGAGCATAAATTTTAAATTTATTATTTTTGCCATGTAAACAAAATCAACATTTTTGTTTAAAACAAAATGTGACAGTTCCATTTAAACTTCATTCTTGAAATTTACTTTACTCGTAACTTTATCGTAAATATGAAATTTTCAAGAATAACGCGATATGTTACAAATTTATTACAATTCCCATAAAAATGTGCTCAATGGAGGGAGGTGTAACTTGAGAAAAATCCGAGAAATTTATCCCCGTTGGATTACTTTTTATGGGCAACTTTGAAAAATTAGATTTATCAAAGCGTTCCAGCCAATATTAATGAACTGCGTAGAAGTATTGTTGATTCTATAACTAATATTAGAAGAAGAGATATTAGTAGGGCAATTTATAATTTAAGAAAAGCTCAGAATTGTGTTTGGAAGTGGAATGTGAATGTGAATAATTTGAACACTTATTGTAGCATTATGTTTTCTAGTAGTTTTAAATGTTGTAATAAATTCCTGAGATTGTTATTCGTTTACAAATTGTATTTTTTATGTAAACCCAACCTTACACAAACAGAAGTGTTGATAAATGAAAGCACATTCCCTTGCTTGATTGTAGATGAATTAAATAATAAAATAAAATGCCACAGTTTGTTTTATAGGCTTTGTAATACTCATTGTTGTAGAAAAGTGTGATGTTTGCATGGCACTCTTTACAAAAATAATACATTTCAAATTTTGGCTCAAATGTTAAATTAAAACATAATATGTGATATATCATCGTAAACAGAAAAAAAATCTTGCACTAGAAAATGTAAAAATCCAATATGGCGCCCATAAGAAAAACAAAAGTTGTCTATAATTTCTCCGCCATCTTGAAAGCTATAATAAATCTAATAACATATTTAGATCCTCCATTAGAAAGTGCTCTAATAATGTCTGAGTGCAAAATGCGTAATAGTAATAGTTTTCGAATAAAAAATTAAAAATCAAAATTGAAATTTTTTATTTTTTCGCGATTTTTTTTAAAACAAAAAAAGGTACCTCAAATTTCTCAACAGATTATTAATCAATGTTATAATACACAACTTTGCCCTAATTTAACCAACCTCGTATCTCTTAAGATAACTGAAATTCCCATGGTGCCGCTCGAAAAATGGGCATATATAAAAACAACGAAGAAAGATAATAAACCAGCTAATAAAAGTTGTAAGTGGCAGGGACTCAGGCTATAAGATGTAAAATTTACCTATACATTACCGCTGGATAATTTATCGTACTATTTCATCCGATCCAGCGTCCTTGGAAATTAATATACTCAGTAACTCTTCGAGAATAGTGAGAGGCTGGAGCATCCTGCTGCCACCACATCATTGCTCTCACGTTTAGAACTGGCCTTTTCGCTTTCCAACCGGAAAAGAACCTCTGCGTAATCTTTCTTGCTTCTTACTTGACAAAGGTACTATTGTTATGCGTTAGATGATTCGGATATTTAACTCGAGAGAGAGTCTTCGGTTTTTGCTGGATTCTCTATAAATAAGGAGCATATCGACGTACTTGTTATACGTAAAAATGGGACGCATTACTTAATGAGAATACATTCTCAACTTGACATCAAACATTTGATACGAAGTGTTTTCAATTTTTTGTTTGACATTTTGTTTTGTTAATCCATGTCACCGAGATTATTTATTTTTATTATTACTTCAACAATACTCCCTTAATTTACAATAAAACTCTGAAATAATATAGTATCATTGAATTTGTCTTTCAATCACCTTTCCAAAAATCCATAAATATACAGTGTCCCATTTGAAATTCTGAAGTTGATGTCATTTTTCCGGAAATGGAGAAACGTAAATAAAAGCCATGTATTAAGGAAGGGGAATCATTTCAAACCAGTTAAAGCCACCAAATTTCATTATTGTACCACTAACTGTTTTTGAGATATCGGCTGTCTACTACCTCGTGGGACACCCTTGTTTTTTCGTTTTTTATTCCAAAAATGCTAAAAAATAAAGGGTGTTCCATTAAAAAAAAAACAAGTTTGGTCTGTAACTTTGTTATGAGACATCCTGTATAAATTTAAATATTTTTAGGGCGTGCAGCTCACTATTCTGCACAACTTTTGTATAAAACATTTTTACAAATTTTGACAAATAAGCACGTGATTGACCGTTCCCAGAGCTCTGAAACAGCCTGTATAACGAGCTACAATGAAAAAAAAGTATTCATTATGAACCTCCATCACCAGTACTACCTTTTATAGATCGAATATCTTGACCTTGCCAGGATTTGCGTACTGATCCATTGATTCATAGTCCAACACAACAACTTTTGAGCCTGGGCAAGATGAATTCTGTACATATTTTTGTAAAAACCTTAATCTTTGAGCTTTGACATAAGGTTTTTCCATTAAAACCCTTCTGTTGTCATCTTTTTTGTATGAAAACTGAATCTGTTTTAGTAATTTTGCCAAACTGGCCCTACCATAATATATTTGACTTTTAGTTCTTGTAACAATGTGTCAAGATCTACAAAGCGTTCTGAAAAGTAAACACAATTATTTAATTGCTCTTAAATTATATCGTTCTCCCAAATCTACAGAAAAAAAAAACAGCATCCTATATCGGGTGTGTATAAATTGGCGGATAATATACACGTAATGATATTCTTTCAAAAGTTCTAAGTAGCTTATCTTAATTCTAAAATGTTGTACCATGCTTCCTGGGTCTTCACGAGGTCCTCAAAGTTTGAACATCCAGTCGTTAAATATGCGTTATTATTCATTATTAATTTACAGAAAACCCTGCAATTTCGATAGTATGACTAGTTTGAAAATTATTTGTCAGTGTGTGCTATCTTTCTGTCCCAAACTTGTATTTTTAACACTTCTTAATTAGCTTATTTTTATAAAAAATACTTTTGGCAACGTGACACACGCTTATGTCACTTCGACACAAATAATTCATTCAAACTTGCTTGTTCCAAGTTTGTGCCAATTCTGCTTTTCTCATTATTATCAGTTTGTATTAGTGCCCGCGTTTCAGTGTATTTGTGTTTTTGTGTTATTTTCGTTTTGTTTTGTTCAATTACAATGGATTTTACTATTTCCTCATAATCTGTTTTACCTTGCATGTGTAAATAAACCCCGCTCTATCTATTTATTACCTTCTACTCTGAACCATGAGATTATTGATAAACAGGGCAGCTCGTGAATGCTATGTTGCCAAATGTACATTTCTTTTAAATGGCTCCTGATGGCCCATGAGGCATGGTAGAACATTTTTTCATCGACCTTTTCTATTCAGAATTTTAGGAAGAACATCGCCACGTGGAGATTATCCGCCAATTTATACACACCCGATATTAAAAACAAAAATATTATGCAACCTTGGTTCAAAAACTCACTGTATGTCGATCTCATATACATTTGATAAATTACAAGCCGGATTTCTTCTTTACTATTCTGATCTAAATTAGTTGTGGTTTTCTTAGACCGTTTTCGTTGGATTGGTTTAACATGTGGACCTTGTTTGTACTGCAATACAGAATTTGAAAACTCAGGAGCAATAACAATAACTAACTGTCAAAAATGTGTTTTGGCGACTTCCATATGAACTTTGACTATATACTTATGGACTGCTAGCGCCAACTCCATGTGTGTCTCCAAGCAACGGTGGCGCGGCGGGACCCTAAATGGGTGCGGTATGTTACTAAATTAGTAGTTATTTTATGTCTATGACATATGACTCTATGAGCTCGCATTGCATATTGTGATACCCTGCAATTTATTCACACCTTTGAATATATAAACATTTATATTGTCAAATATTCACACTATGTCAAAATATTGCTATGAGAAAGGCTGCAATACGTCCACGTATATATGCCAACGCAGTTATAATACTCGTCAGCTGATGTACACGTCAGTTGACTTTTGACTTATAACCTAAAATTCTGTATTAGATTTCCATCAAATCTGGAACTTCGTAAATTATGGGTTGATGCTTTGCTTGTAAAGAACAGCCAGGAAAGTGGACCCGAGTTGCCGAAATATGCTCGCATTTGCATTCTCCACGTTACTGTTGAACACATCGAGAAATATTTTTTTTGCTTTCCGGTTTTTAAATTACGCTCCATTTTCGGCTCTGGAGCGGGACTTATATCGGGCTCCAACTCGTAGATAACTTTTGGAGCAGTGATCATATGGGAAATGGAGGGTGAATAGCAGTCCATATGTACCGGGTGACCCAGGGATCTGTAAAAGCCCCATAATTTATTAGCTATTTGAGATATCGACTTTAGTTTTCTGGAACTGGTACCCACACTTATTTTACATATTTTTAAAATATGTATGTTTTTGTACAGGGTGTCCTAGTATACATAACACAACAAAGTTATGTTTTTTTTTAAATGGAACACCCTATATTTTATACTTTATCTTCAATCCTCTTGAGAAGTTGATAAAAATAGTATAAGATACTATTAGTCTATTATGGACGGTTGGTTAGTTATGGGCAAATTTGTGGCAAAAACATGTAAACATTGAAAAAATTGCAGAAGCGCTCCTAGCAAAGCTGGCGTCATTTTTTATACACTCAAGTATTTTCCACATCATGAAGAATAATCCAAATCGGCTTTGGTTCTTTTTTGTTCATACTGCTATACAGGGTGTCAACATACGAAAAATAATGGATAACTATTTTTTTTTCAAATGGAACACCCTATATATCTTGCCACCAATGCATTGCATTTTTGATAAGCTTTCCAATGATGTACAATTTGTATAATAAAATATTAAGGACTCTTGAGATTTATCCATAAAAACATTTTTCTTTTGTCACCTCCTGCTCATTTTTGGATTTTCAGCCAAAACTATGCAGTTTCTGAAAAAATAATAGGACACCAAAGTTGTAGAGCGAAAAATTTTCTATCGATATAGGTCTCTCCACTCTTCCAATAATGCGTGCATTGCCCGCCAGAGTGTGCAAAATCGTGACCGTATATGCATTTTAGCGTTTTTTTTTCAAATTTTTAATTAATTAATTGCACTATACTTTATTTTTCACGCCCTTCAGCGGAAAAACGGGTAATTATAGAATAATTCGAATGACCTACATGGGTTGAAATATTCCGCTCTACAACTCTTAAAAGAAGCATTTTTTGCCCAAAATGCATAGTTTTCGCAAAAAACCATTGAAAAACGCAAAACGTGATTCGTACATTTTCAATTTGCATTTTTAGCGAAAACTATGCATTTTGGGCAAAAATGGCTTCTATTAAGAGTCGTAGAGCGGAACATTTTCAATCGATATTGGTCATTTGAATTTCCCTATAATTTCCCGTTTTTCCGCTAGAGGGTGCGAAAAATAAAGTATAGTGCAATTTATTAATAAAAAATTTGAAAAGAAAACTCTAAAATGCATATACGGTCACGATTTTGTGAACTCTGGCGGGCATTGCACGCATTATCTGAAAAGTTGAAAGACCCATATCGATTGAAAACTTTCCGCTCTACAACTTTGGTCTCATAGTTTTGGCTTAAAATCCAAAAATCAACAGAAGGTGACAAAAGAAATATGTTTTTATTGATAAATCTCAAGAATCCTTAATATTTTGTTACACAAACTGTATATCATTGGAAAGCTTATTAAAAATTCCATATATTGGTGGCAGCATATATAGGGTGTTCCATTTAAAAAAAAAATAGTTATCCATTGTTTTGCGTATGTTGACACCCAGTATAGCAGTATGAACAAAAAAGGACCAAAGCCGATGTGTATTATTCTTTATGACCTGGAAAATTCTCTAGTGTATAAAAAATGATTCTATCTTTGCTAGGAATGCTTCTGCAATGTTTTCAATGTGTACGTTTCAATGTATTTTCGCTTAGTTGAGGGGTTTGGGTCGAAATCCCGACAAGCCAGAATCCCGACAGCCGAAATCTCAACAGGCCAGAAAAATATTACATATTACTAATTAATAGTTTTATTACATATTGTTTAAATTATACTTATCTCATACAAGAAGTTAAATATTGATAATCAAAATCACTTGGTTTTTTAACTTGTTTTTCAATTTATAATAATTAAATATCATACTTCCACAAGTTTTGTGCAGATGATTCTCCTTCGAGAATGTTCGTTTGATCAAAACTAGTTAAGCAAGCTAACATATATAATATTTAGTTAATATAAAAACAGAGATTTTGATTACAAATATGTATCTTAATGTTAATTATGTTTCATTAAGTATATTTTCTACATTTTGTACTATAAAGTTTACGCGTTTAACATTCTATGTTAGAAGCAAGACGGGAACTTACAAGAGACATGGCTTGTAGATAAATTGAAATGGAAAAGCGCGGTCCAGTGTTTCCAACAAATATAATTTACAGAAATCCATCGAATTTCTAATGTGGCGCCATTCAAAGTAAAGCCGTATAAAACTAAATTTCATATGCCCTGGTTCACATTAGCCTTGTCAAAATATTAATTTGATTAATAATATATACTGTGAGTCCCTTTTCAAGACGCATCTATGGAATTCCCATGTAAAATTTTCAATTTCAGTTTGTATCTCTATTATTGAATTTAAAAGGTCAGAATAAAATTATAATCATTCCTTTATTTTCGAGATTGTATTTTTCTTTTCTCTTTAGTTTAACAGGAAATATTGCTTAAAAATTGTGGGCAAATATTCAAAAATAAAATCCTCAAAATAGTAGTTGCTATGAAAAGTCATCCGTAAATGACGCACGACCTCTCGTCCTCAGTGCACTTTTCTATTACAATTTCACAAAAGGTAGATCTCGAATCAACTGCTAATAGTTCTCGATGATTTTGGCTTTTATACGGTCGATAACTACCACCTTTTAAAATTCTATGGATAGTAGATTTGCTATGGGGATGGACGTGACGGGACAATTCGGAGAAGGAGAAGACGTGGCATGGATAAAGTATGGACAAGGGAAACAGAGGATAAACGTAGGGGTGGTATATGTAAATAAAAATTGGAATATAATAAGAAAGGAGATAGAGGAGAGAACGAAAGGAGGAGGAAAATGGGTGCTAGGAGGAGACTTTAATGCAAGAATGGGAGAAATGGGGGGAGGGATTAATGAAGAGGGATCTGTGGTAGAAAGAAAGTCCAGGGACAAATGTATAAACGGGGAGGGTAAGAGAATGAAGGAGTGGGTGATGGAGGAGGGATGGGAAATTCTAAATGGATGCACAGAGGGGGACTGGGAAGGGAGGAAAACTTATAGTGGGCCGCGGGGATCGTCGGTGATCGACTATGTGGCGATAAAGGGGATGACGAAAAGGAAAATAAAAAGTATGGAGGTGGAGGAAGTGATGGGCTCCGATCATCTACCACTAAAAGTGGAGGTATGGATGGAGAAGGAGAAGGTGACTGAAGAGAAGCAAGAAATGGGAAAGTTAGAATGTGGGGCAAAGGCAATAGAAGAAATGAGGATGAAGATGAGGAGGATCCAGTGGGAAGACGTCGAATCAATAGAGGAGATGGAGGAACTAATTGTGGGGTGCGGAAGGAAAGCTAAAGGAAGGACGGGAGAAGGGAGTAGGTGGTTTGATGAAGAATGCAGGCAGGCAAAAAGTGAACTAAGGAAGGCAATGGGGGAATGTATAAGAGGTGGAGGGGAGGAGAGGAAGGTAACGGCAGCAAAAAGGAAATATGAGGGGATATGCGAGAGGAAGAAGCGGCAGGAGGTGGAAAGAACAAGTGAAGAGTTGAAGAAGTGTAGAAACGAGTCGGAAATATGGAAAGTACTGAAGAGAGGCGAAAGAAGGAGACGGGTAGGGATAACACTGGAGGAGTGGACAAGGAAATGTAGAGAAACAAGTGGGTACCCAGAGGAAGTGGGACAAGGAAGGTGTATGGAGATGACGGAGGAGTTCTCTAAGGAGGAAGTGGAAAGAGCTTTCGAGGAAGTTAAAGAAGGAAAGGCGGCAGGGTTGGATGGGCTGAAGGCAGAGATGTGGAAGGAGATAGGAGAAGGGGGGAAGAAGAAATTCAGGGAGCTGTTGAACGAAATGTGGAGGGGAAGAAAGAACATACCGGAGGCCTGGAGATGGGGTACGATGTGCCCGGTACATAAAGGAGGGGACGAGAAGGAGGCCGGGAACTACCGGGGGATCACAGTGATGCCCACAGGCTACAAAATCGCTATGCTGGTGGTAAAGAATCGGCTGGAAGAAGAGGTGGAAGAGAAGGATTTAATACCAGAGACTCAGGGGGGATTTAGAAGGGGGAGGGGAACAAGGGAGCAGATCTTTACCCTGGCAAGAATGGCGGAGAGAGTGACTGAAGAGAAGGGAAGCATGTATGCGGTGTTTGTGGATCTAAAGGCGGCGTACGACTCAGTGCCGAGGGAGAAGTTGCTAGAATGTATGAGGAGAAAAGGAGTGAATGAGAGTATGATTGAGTGGGTAAGAGGAGTATATAAGGAAACCTGGGTGGTAGCAAGAGTGGGAGTGGAGGTGTCGGAGAGTTTTAGGACGTGGGTAGGATTGAGACAGGGATGCCCGTTAAGCCCGATGTTATTTAACTTATACCTAAGCGAACTGGAGGATGTGCTGAGGAAAGGGCAGGCGGGAGGAGTAGTAATCGGGAAGGATAAGGTGTGGATGCTGTCATATGCGGATGACATGGTGTTGATGGCGAGAGATTGGGAAGGGATGAAAGACATGTTGAGGAGAACGGAGAGGTATATGGACAAGAGGGGATTGTGTGTGAATGTGGAGAAGACGAAATGGATGAGATTTAGGAATAAGGGAAGAGAGGGGAGCGTGAAAGTGTTAGAATGGAAGGGAGAAGTGATTGAGAGAGTGAAAATATTTAAGTATTTGGGGTTTATGTTTAAAGGGACAGGGGGATATGAGGAGCATGTAAGGTGGGTGCAAGGAAAGGCCAGGAAAGCGTGGGGTATCGTGTGGGAAAAATGGGGAGAATGGATGAAGAACAGCGTCAGATTGGCGTGTAAAGTGTGGGATGCATGTGTGAAGTCGATAATAATGTATGGAGTAGAAGTGTGGGGCGTGAAAGGGTATGAGTGCGTGGAAAGGGAGCAGTGTTGGTTTCTGAAGCGTATGCTGGGAGTGGAAAGGTCGACTCCCGGGTACATACTGCTTCAGGAGACTGACAGAGGAAGCTTAGGATGTGAGGCTATGGAGAGAATGGTTAGGTATGAGATGAGGTTATGGGAGTTAGGGGAAGAGAGGTTGGTAAAGGCGGTATGGAAGACATGCGTGAACGAAAGGGGGGGTAAATGGAGGAAGGAACGAATGAAAATGTATGAGAGAGTAGGACTGTCTGAGGTGAAAGTGAGGGAGTGGTTAGAGAGGGGGGTAAATGTGGCAAAGTGGGTGAGCGAGAGGGCGAAGGAAGTGGATGTACAGGAGAGACAGGGAAGTATAGAAAAAAGTGAATATAATGACATGTATGGGAGTTGGCAGGTACATGGAAGGAGACCGAAGTATTTGGATGAGGACGGGTGGAACAGAGAAGAGAGGGTGACATTAGCTAGGGCTAGGTGTGGATCAGAAGAGAGAGGGAGGAAGAAGTGGATGGGTGAAGAGTATATGAGGTGTGTAATGTGTGAAAATGGGAGGGATACGTGGAGGCATCTGGCGGAGGAGTGTGAGGGAGTGAATGAAGGATGGATGGGGGGAAAAAGGAACAAGGGTGTAGCGGAATGGATGAGAGAGGATGGTGCCGGGGTAAAGATATTGCAGAAAATGGTGAGGGAGAAGGAATGTAGGAGAGAGTTAAATTTATGATTTAGTTGTTGGGGAATGTAGAATAGTTATTTTGTTTTTGTAATAGGTTAATATGCCAATAAAGGTCTTTTTTTTTTTTTTTTTTTTTTTTTTAGTAGATTTGCTGTAATCACATTCTAAAGCCATTTTTCTTGCACTTAATTATGGATTTACATTGATCCTTGCTAATACATTTGTTATAGTTTTTTCAGATTTTGTCTTTTTACTCCTAACGATATGTCCTTCGTTCACACAACTATTCACCTCAAAATTCTGAACGACTTCAATAATTGTTGATGCACGACACTGGCCACTTGCATACTAAATAAGTTGGAAATAGCACGCGAAAAATGTCTGCCAAAACTCCTACATTATATGAATTTTTCCTTTGTGGTTTAAAAACCACACACATTTTGAATTGAATGATTTTTTTGTGTCAAAAAATTTAGATGACAATTAAATACAATAAAACGAAA
Source organism: Ocypus olens (assembly GCA_910593695.2). Classification (NCBI taxonomy): domain Eukaryota; kingdom Metazoa; phylum Arthropoda; class Insecta; order Coleoptera; family Staphylinidae; genus Ocypus; species Ocypus olens. The sequence continues at coordinate 31,634,707 of OU343063.1, read as the reverse complement.
TGTAGCCTGAATATATGAATATTCAACCTGTTTGTTAATCTGCAAGCAAAAATTAAGTCTAAGACTATAAACAAATAACTTATTGAAACAACTACTTCCCTGGCTAGTGCCACGCCGGATATTGAATGATTGCATGTTATTACTAGTACTACTAGATAATAACATTGGTTTAAGATCATTTATTTCTACATACAAGACTAACTTAGAAAATTATTCTAAAATGAAATGTGAAACTTTAAACTGTAAATGTTATTATTAAAATGAAAAAAACCAGAAAACATTTTGACAAGGACACACAGTGCTAAACTTATCTAGTGTTACTAGATGAAACAAACTTGATAATAACTAAAAATACCACTGAATTAAAAAATATATGAAAATTAAGAAATTGGCCATCTGCAGACGCGTTTCGAGATTTATCTCTCATCAGTGCAGCTTCGCATTTAAATTGAATGTTAAATAATAAAATACATTTACGTGAAGGTGATCGTGAACGTGAAGACGTCGTAAACGACTGAGGAGATTATGGAAGGTTTAAACGGGTTTTATACCTGATTTTGAGGTGATTAGTGAAAGTACAGATGTGAAGAAATAAATGATCTTGTTTTCGTTCCTTCGTTCCTATCGTGATATATATTCGATGATATATATCATGGATATTTATAAAACACACAATGCCAAAAAATTCTCCCGTTTCTCAAATATTCCCAGTTGCAGCAGTATGAATAGTAAGCATTTGCTCTAATATAAACTAGAGATGGGCGAAATAATAATAATAATAATAATATTTATTGACGTAAAATACTTTTTAACACTAATACATTAAATATACAATTTCAGTGAAGGTATTCTATATTACATTTATCACATATTTAGTAGACTAAATTAAATTAATCAATTGTGGTTAAAAAATAATAAGTTTCTAATAATATGATTAGCAAAAGCTGGCACAAAGAGGAATACATTGTACAACAAAATTAAACATTTAAGCAATAATCATTACAATTACTGTGCAATAATCTTCAAACAACGTTTTTTAAAAGGACACAAAGATAAATGAAAAATATCGACATTATGATCTGAGATAGAATTGAAGTACCGCATTGCACGACATATTGGACTATTTTGGCCATAACTTGTGGAATGAAATTTAATTCTAAATGGATTTTTATGCCTTTGCAGATGAGGCGGGCTAGCGTTAAAATTTAATCGACAAAGCAACTCAGGACAGTTTATGAAATTATGGCATAAATTATATAGAATGCAAAGATCAGCTAGCGTCCTCCTATTTTTGAGAGAATCAACATTTAAATGACAACGTACATGTATATACTCCGTATAAATTAGACCAGTTCTAAAGGCAAACAATTTTAGGAATTTATTTTGGACCCTTTCAATTTTGTTTATATTATATGCCATCGCTGGTGACCATATTGGTGCTGCATATTCCAATAAGGGCCGAACTAAAGATAGATATAAATTTCTTAATAATAAAGGAGAAAAGTTTCTACCGAATCTATTAATGAAACCAAGTACCTGAGTTGCCTTCGATGTTATGTTGCTTATATGTATATTTGAATGTCAATTTTTTATCAAACATAACTCCCAAATCTTTAATATAATGTACATCAACCAACTTCTTATTTCCAATAAAGTAATCAGTTGATGCATATTTAGAACTGCGAGTAAACGATATCTTAAAACATTTATCAGCATTTAAATCGAGGCCATTAATAATACACCATTGGTTTAAATTAAATAGATCATTTTGTAGTGAAATGCAGTCTTGTTCAGAATTAATTACTTTAAATAACTTTAGATCGTCTGCAAATAGGAGACACTGGCTACTTTTTATAACGGATACAATATCGTTAATAAAAATGAGAAACAGAAGCGGGCCGCAGTGGGAACCTTGAGGGACCCCCGAGGTTACATGAATGATTTTAGATAATTTTCCATTTATATTAACACATTGAACACGCTCACTTAAATAGCTGTTAAACCAAGCAACAACATCTGTTCCAAAACCATAGGCAGAAAGCTTAGCAAGAAGGATCTTATGATGTACACGATCAAAAGCCTTAGAGAAATCGGTATAAACGCTGTCAACCGTCAAACCCTTCTCGAAGGCTTCAAGAATGAACATTTTAAAAACTAAAAGATTAGTAACAGTCGAGCGGCCAGCAATGAACCCATGCTGTTCATTAACAATTAAGTTCTTGCAGACCCACTTTAGTTCATTTGCGATAACCTTATCAAATAGTTTGGGGACAGATGATTGTATGGATATACCACGATAATTCTTAATATTAGCTCTATCACCGGATTTAAACAGAGGAGTGATGTAACTTCTCTTCCAGCATGTAGGAAATATACCAGTTTTTAGTGATAAGTTATACATCAGATGAATTGGGGTAGTAACAGTAAATATACATTGCTTTAGGAAATATGGTGGTATACCGTCTGGTCCAGACTTAAAGCTATTATTTAAACTAATTATACCATTAAACACATCATATACGGAAACACTGAACGAATTACAAGATACCTGAGGAGTAAAACGAAACTCGGGTACATTGCATGCTTCATTGAGGTAAACTGTAGAAAAGAAGTCGGCGAACCTGTTGACACTCTCATTTTCAGTATTGCACTTGTTCTGCTCGTAATACATAGTTTTAGGATAACCACTAGTTTGTCGAGTATCGTTGACATAGAACCAGAAAGATCGCGGATTAGACTGCAAACTTCAACTTGTTGTATATATACATTGTAGAGTTGTTTACTTAACACCTGGCATTGTTTACGTAGGGATGCAAAAGAATCATAGTCACTCCTACTCGAAGTCTTCTTATATAGAATATGGGCACATTTCTTCTTCTTAATCATGCTAATCAAATTGTAATTATACCAAAAAATAAATACAAGAAAACGAAATATAGCCTGAATATATGAATATTCAACCTGTTCGTTAATCTGCAAGCAAAAAATTAAGTCTTACTAAGACTGTAATAGGCTTGTATTTATCTAATGCTTTCTGCAACAAGTAAAGTTGTTTCTAATTTGTTTTTTGTAATTATACCATTTGGGATAACTTGAGTGGCTAGTTTTAGATATAGGAACGAATTTGTTTATTAAATAATAAATAATTTCATTTAATGTATCAGCAGCTGTATCTGGATCAGAAAAATGCAGAATATTAGTCCAGTCCAAGGATCCAAGACAATTGTTAATGGCATTATAATTGCCTTTATTAAAGTTGTAATAATAGTATACCGAATTAGTTTGTTCAAAGGAATCGATAATTCCATACTCATATGATGAATTGAATTATCACTGACAGGATCAATTGCTGGAATGACCGACATGTTAACAATATTAGAAAAGAATAGATCTAATAAGATGCCTCTTGAATTGGCCATCTTGTTCATTTGATAAAGATGGTGAAAATTAAAACATTCGTTGATTACTTCGGCAGGATAACAGTTGTTGCTCGGATGTGTTACAGTTTCCAAATCGTCGGCCCATTTAGCATTCAGTAGATTAAAATCGCCAGCTAATAAAATCTTGTCATCGGGATAAATTTTAAAAATTTCATCAATTGTTCTGCAATAATCTTCATAGAGAGTAACATTTGAAGAAGGTGGAACGTAAATTCCTCCAATTATTACATTATTATTTAATCTTACAAATAATTGTTCCAAATTGGTATTCTCGATTGGTATTATACCGGGTGGACCATTTAATGTGTTTTCAGGAAATATCTTCGAAACAAGAAACTTAAAAAAAAAATGACCCAAACAAAAAATGATTGTTTTGAAGGGGGCCATAATGACATAATTTTGTTTTTTTCATAGATGGCGCTGTTGTCGCTAAATCGAGGTCAACCTAGTTTTTTTAAATGGAAACCCCTACTTTTTATGACAGAATCAGAGTCCTTGTTAAAAAATGAGAAGAAATCACTCAGCTAACTTTTTCGTCAGAGTGATAGATGGCGCTGTAATCGCGAAAAGAAGTTGTTGCATTTGGACGCTTGCGTATTCGAACTTCGCGCGCATGTGTGTGTGTGCGTGTGTGTGTGTGTGTGCCTGAACTCCGCGCCAGTTGACGAGAACTTATGTTGGGTTTGACTGCAACTGCAGCTAAAATATCAACTTCGGCATTCTCCTGGGTTACGGTGCGTCTTCGATGTCTGGTTCGTTTTAGGCTGCCAGTGTCCACAAATGAGTTGACGATCCGAAGAAAAGTCATGTGACTCGGATGATCTCGATCAGGATACAAGCCACACGCATCAAGTGCATTGCGTCTAGCTTCACCATACACGAAAATCATGTCGACCTTTTCCGCGATAGTATACCGCGCCATTGTAACGTTTTCCCCGTCAATGCAGTTCGACTGATTACCAAACTAAATTTTCTTTTGTTCAGTCAAAGAAAGCATCAAAATCCAGCTATTTCCAGCTATTTTTCAATTTAAAATTGTAATTCATGGAAATACGGCCGACGTCATGTTTTGACACACACACACACCACCCACACACACACATGCGCGCGAAGTTCGAATACGCAAGCGTCCAAATGCAACAACTTCTTTTCGTGATTACAGCGCCATCTATCACTCTGACGAAAAAGTTAGGTGAGTGAATTCTTCTCATTTTTTAACAAGGACTCTGATTATGTAATAAAAAGTAGGGGTTTCCATTTAAAAAAACTAAGTTGACCTCGATTTAGCGACAACAGCGCCATCTATGAAAAAAACAAAATTATGTTATTATGGCCCCCTTCAATACAATCATTTTTTGTTTGGGTCATTTTTTTTTTAAGTTTCTTGTTTCGAAGATATTTCCTGAAAACATATTAAATGGTCCACCCGGTATATGAACACAAGTTAGATTTGATCATCAAAATTGCAAAATTTTAGCAATAACAGAACATTGGCAGAAGCACAACAATCTACAGCAAACGGCAATAGAAAACTTCAGTCTTGCAACTTCATACTGTCGATCATCCGAAGAACACCGGGAAACAGCATATGGTGGAGCAGCAATATATATGCACAAGGACATAAAATTCATCGTGAGAACCGATATAAATTCTATAGGAACTGATAAATCATTTGAGTGCGCGTCAATTCAGTGGCAATCAAACAAAACAGTGTATGTTTGTGTTGTGATCTACAAAACACCCGAGAAAACAAATACGAAAATATTCCTAAGTAAATTAGAAATAATCATGGAAAAATTACTTAGGGAAAATGTTATATACTTCATTACGGGTGATTTCAATATTGATATTAAAGAAAAAACGCCTGAATCGTTTGAATTTATAAATTTGTTAGACTCATTCGAAGCAAGTATAACTATAAAAACACCTACTAGGATTGCGAATAATAAATCATCTATCATAGATAACATAATAACAAACCTTAAGCAAGACTATCACACCGATGTATTTGAAACACATATATCCGACCATCTTGCCCAAAAAATACAATGGTCGGACATATGTATCAAACATTGTAATACTATTACACGTAGATCTTATTCGCTTGAAAACATTAAAAAATTGAGATTATCGATAAATTCTAAAATTGAACCGCATATCTTTTATAACAATTTAAGTGCTGAAGCATGTTGGAACAAATTTATCAATATTATAAAAAATTCATTAAATCAAACATGCCCTAAAATTGTGGTGCATACAAATAAGAAACAAAAAATTAAATATAATACACCTGAAATTAACTACTACAAAAATTTATTAGATTATTTGCTTGTTGTTAAAGAATATATACCAGATGCTAAAAACCAGTACAAGTGTGCCAGTAAAAAATATCAACTGTTACTAGAGGAGGCACAAAAAACTCAAATGGCTAACTCAATCTTAAATAGTGACAATAAAATGAAGTCAACATGGGCTACAATAAATAAATATTTAGGAAAAAACAGTGTAAACAAAAATAACGATGAATACCTAGAAAATAAATTAAACGAACTGAACGATTTTTTTTGTAACAACGCAAAAGAATTAAATATAATTCAAAACACTACATACAAATGCAATATTGAAATACAACAAAACACAATGTATCTGCATCCTACTAGCGAATTCGAAATATATCATATTATAAATTCTTTGAAAAATAATATAAGTGCTGGGTTTGACGAGGTCCCTACAAAAATATTAAAATTATTAGCGTCAGATCTCATCTCACCAATCACATATTTGATAAATATGTGCTTACAAGATGGGATTTTTCCGGATTGTTTGAAAATGGGTATTATTAGACCTATATATAAAAAAGGGTGCCCCCACGAATTCACTAATTATAGGCCAATTACTTTATTAAGTGTATTCTCCAAAATCTTGGAAAGAGTAATTGCTGTAAGACTCCTTGGGTTCTTTGAAAAAAACAATTTATTTGACACATCTCAGCATGGCTTTTTAAGAGGTAGATCAACTGCCACAGCGATATTTGAGTACCTGAACAATATAACAGACGCCCTGGAGAGAGAGGAGATTCCAATGGGAATATTTTTGGATCTCTCCAAGGCGTTTGATACTATGAGTCACAACATTCTATTGGAAAAACTCGAACACTATGGAATACGAGGAGTTTGCCTTAATCTAATCAGAACATACTTGACTAATAGACCAAATATGGTCAAAGTAAATGAAAACATATCTGATATACAAACAACAAATATAGGGGTGCCTCAAGGAAGCATTCTTGGGCCCCTTCTTTTTGTAATTTATATTAATGACTTGCCGAAATCCATAAAAAGAAAAGGAGGAGAAGTCAAAATATACGCAGATGACACAAATCTATTTGTAAAAGGCACTTCAATAGATAGTTTGCTATATAATTCGCTTGAAATATTTAAAACAGCACAGGATTGGTTTACATCAAATTATCTAAAATTAAATGAAGAAAAAACAAAGATAGTTATTTTTAAAACAAAATCTAAGCAAATGCATATAAATAACCTTTACTTAAATAATAAATATGTAGACATACAATCAAGCGCTAAAGTGCTTGGTCTAACACTAGATAGCCTATTAAATTTTAAATTACACTGTGAAGAATTAATAAAAAAATTAAATACAGTATGTTATGCATTGAGACTATTAAAGTCGGTGTTTGATCAAAAAACACTAATACTAATTTACCATGCAAACTTTGAGTCGCTACTGCGTTATGGTATTATATTCTATGGGTCAAGTCCTTTAGCAAATAATGTATTTCTGGCTCAAAAAACAGCTATACGAATCATATTTAATCTCAAATATCAAGAATCGTGCAAACAGTACTTTAAAAAAGCAAATATCTTGACACTATACGGATTGTATATATACGAAACTTTGGTATTTAATGCCAAAAACAAGGATAAATTTGTATCAAGTACATCGGAACATGCATACAATACAAGAAATACCCATTTATATACATATCCAGTCCATAGGTTAACATCTACAGAAAAAAATCCGTCGTATGCGGCTCTAAGATTCTTTAATAAATTGCCAAGAGATATTCAAATCATTACCCAAATGAATAAATATAAAATTAAACTTAAACAATACTTAGTCGAGAAGGAACTGTATGCTGTTTCTGATCTCTAGTTTAACCTACAATGTTTTGTAGTATTTATGCGGAATGGGTTCACTCCGTTACATTCCTTCATTGTGCTCTTAAACAAAACACTGTGCATTCTTAGATATATTAACCATAGTATTTAAGTTCTATTCCTTAATTAAAATTTAATTAAGGAATTTATTCTTGTTAGTTCTAAGTAACGATTTGTGACGATTTTCATATTTAATGTCTGGTTTGTAATTATGTGTACTGTAAACATTATTTTTTGAAGGAATAAAATTATTATTATTATTATTATTATTGATGGCAATAAGGGCTCCACCACCTTTCGATTTATTGCTGGTTAGTTCAGAACGATCCACTCTGTATACTGTATAATTTTTAAATCCTAGTTCTTTTTCAGAAATTGAATTATCTAGCCACGTTTCCGTAAAGATAAGAACATCGTAAGAGCAACAATTAACAGCATGCATAATTTTATTTAATTTTGATTTCATCCCACCCAAATTCTGATAGTATATTCTTAGTTTTTTGGACCCCTATTTGTGGGTGTAAAATTGGAGTCAGCACATATAGTTGAGCGATTATTTATATATTTTATATAAGCATTCGGTTCACCATTTTCCTTGCGCATCTTTAATTCGGAATATAGATCGTTAAGTTCATTTCGTTGGGATTTCGTTAAATCTGCTTTGATGTTTACAAGAGGATGTGCTGTCTTAATTTTATTGCTATTTTTAATTATATTCCTGGCAATGATCTTATCATCCGTAGTAATTTTTAGAGGTCTGCATTGATCCGATTTACGACCTAATAAGGAATAACATTATTATCAGTAATAACGCTAATTATTTTATTAAATTCATTTAAGTCGTGACTTTTGCGTTCTTCGTTATTACTTGATGATGACTCCGTTATATTATACATTATAACATTACGGCTACGATCTTCTCGGTCGATAAATTCATAAATAATATCGTTCTTGCTCCCGCTATTTTTTAGTGAATTAATTTCTTCCTTTAATGTCTTATTTTCGTTTTCTAAATGGAGTAAGCGTGCATTTAGTAAACCTAAATTATCCATAATAGCAGATAAATTAATTTGAATATCTTCTTTAAAGGACATAAATTCCGATCGAAACATAGATTTTATTGTATTTATACTGAGGTTATTGCACTTAACGCAAATCCATTTATTACCATCAGAAGTCTTTTCTTCGTTTTTATAGTAAGCTAAGTCCTCGGCAGATAAATTAACACATTTTGAATGAGACCAAGTGTTGCATTCGCCGCTGCATTTAATCGCAGTTGTTGATACGTTTTTAGGGTGAATAGTTAATTTATACTGGGTACAAGCTAGAGACATTATTAAATGATAATTATTTAGATTTTACTTTTAAACAAATAAACAGGGATACACACTTCTGCACCGACAGGGCCCGTTGTGGTGACTTATATTCGACAAACAAAGGAAGGCCACGGATAGGTAATTAGTATCGAACTGTTATTAATATTATTAAAGTCAAAAAGCAAAGAAATTTTTAATCAATTTGCATTGAAAAGAAAATAATAAAAATGTTGATTCGAAATTCAATTCAAATTATTTTATTTTATACACTCAAAAAAAACACAAAGTCAATGACTCGTCTTATCAATACAGATAGTGTGTACAATTCGGCAAGAAAATATACCACGGGATATTAATAAAATACTTAATTGCGAACGGATCATATAACAATTACTAAATTTTAAAGGAGTCAAAACACTAATTAGACCCACTTACTTGCCAAAAATTAGAAATATGTATTGATTTTTTCCCACAGAAATATCAAATTTACTCGGAGCACAATAGCACAGAACTCAGACCAACATCGAAATTTAATTATGAAATGACTCTTTTTTGCCGGAACGAGTCGATTTTTGAAGTGACTCACGACTGTTCAAAATGAAAAACTAAGTGTGAGCAAAAAAAAAAACGAAAAAAGGTCCTCACTTTGAAAATTCTTCAATTTATCTCTAAAAACATAGTGAAGAGCAAAAAGTCATTTCAAAATTTTTTCAATTTGATGTCAAATATTTTAACAATTTAAATGTTATTCTTTTACTATATTGTAAGCAACTGTGTTTGTTTGCAATAAATAAATATAATATAAATAAAGTATGTGCATTATATAATGAATAAGTCATATAAACATTAATATTAATGACCAAGAATAAATATCAAGAAGTTGATATATATCGGATATATATCCGATATATTGATATTTATATAAATATCGGATATTTTCCGAACCCTGACTAGAAGACTGATTTACACCATTAAAATATGTGAATCTGGTGACGAATAGTGGTGCCAAATTCAAATCTAGTGGATTACATGTATAATGTAAAAACTATGAATTTTATAACGGATATAGAAAAAATTATTTGTTTTGAAGTTGATAAATTTGATTAAAAAAATGCAACACTAATTTCATGTCATACACATGTGTGAATATCAAATTAATTTACAGTGATATGAGTTCTGACATGATAAAAGCAAAAACATACTTATCTTTTAAAATTCCATTTAATGAAAGTTTTTTTTCAAGTATGTTACTTCATATACTGTGTACTATGACGAAATGGTAATAAAAAATGCAGTGATGTTTAATTTTAGAATTTAATGAAAATAATACACATTTTAAATATATATTTATTACACAAAATTTTTTATTCTGTATCAGAAAAATCTTCTTCATTAGATGAGCCGGTGTTCACATTGAATTGTAATTGCATTTCTTCAACAATATTGTCTAATTTGTACAATTCTATCTCTTCTTTTTTTATGTGTTCAACACATTTACCCCATTTTCTGGTATTACTTACCGCAAACCTTAATGAAAAAGATTTTGTAGATCTGGCAATTTAAAAGTTTTATTATTTTTTGCCACATACCCTTTTACTTGTGCCCACGCGAGCTCAATGGGATTTAATTGGCAGTGGTAGGGTGACAATCGTAAAATTTGTCGGTTTGTGTTTTTAACAATTTCATCAATTCTATATGGCACAGGATGGTTACTAACATATTTTTTGGCAGCAATTAACAATTAAATTTTTAACATGTCATCATCTATTTCGACCCCTTTTTCCAGAAAATTTGTTTTTTTTATATTATTTTTGGTCCAAGCACCACTTGTTGGAACCTTCTCAAATTTAACGGAGTGGTATGGCGTTGTCCATTAGAATAACCGCATTATCCTCTAAACGTGGCAAAATATTTATTAGCCATTTGTCAAATTGTGTTGAATTCATTTCATCGTGGTAGTCATCTGTGTTTTTGGATTGAAATAATAATAACCCACCTTCTACAAATCCAGTTTCATTCCCGATGTGGCAAATTATTAGACGACTACTCTTTCCTGAGGGGCTTTTTAATCCTATAGATAAATTTTCCACAAATTCCTGACGTGTGCTATATACTGTAGTATCCTTCCAAATGTTATTTGTTGTATAGCCTGCATTCACCCAAGTCTCGCCTAAATAATAGATGATGCGTCCCTCTTGTCTAAATTGTTTCATTTTAGTTAAGTACTTCTTCTCTAATCAATAATTTCATCCTTTTCAATTAGCATACTATTTTTACTCCCAAACAAATTGTGTGATTTCAGAATTCCCGTCTTATCCATCTTGGAAACAATTTGAAACATGGTTTTCTCTGAAATTCCTACGTCTGCATAGGCAAGTCGTGTGGCTTCAGTTTTCATTGAACCGGATTTATATTTTAAATAAATGTCGTAGGCCATTAATCGCTGCCCACTTCGAATAGATTTTCCCTGCGGGTTTTTAATAACTTTCGTTGCACTCGTCGATGGAACCTCGTTATCAGACATGGTACAAATATAGAAGTCAAGAAACAACACAAAACAATAAGAAAAGACACGAAACAACACAAAACAGCAACACGTGAACGGACATAATGACGGACACAGACAGACAGAATGTTACACTTATGCCAACTATCAAAATGACCAAAGATCACTAGACAAAATAAAGATGGAGAATAGAATGTGTCCGGTGTGAGTTTTCCCACAATTTCAACCAATCACTGAACAATGTCAAATTGGTCCCATCTTTCCTTAACTGTAATCTTATGAAAAATAGACTATAGTACCGTACAAGCGTGGTCGGCACCACGCACGCAATCAGCTGTCCCTGTGTCAGTGTAGTTGTTTCCAAACATTCTGTATTTTAAAAGTCCTTGGCTTGTCCAGATTGTTCTTTTTTTTCATTTGCAATAAATTTAAAAAAAAAAAACGAAAAGTGCTAAAAAGTGAAACAAACATTTGAGGTTATTTTTGTAATATAAAAAGAGGAGAATATTGGAAACTTTTCAATACTGGTGATGTGGGGCAAAAGTTGGCAAAGAGAGGGGTGATAATCATCATATACTACCGTGGACAAAAAAAATGACACCCCTAATTTTATTAATGTAAATATGACTTAATTTGACAAACCGGCAAATGTCAATCTAAGCTCTGGCACAAAATCAAAGTATGTTGGGAGGCAATACCTTTTTAGATTTACTGTATTGCTAGTTATAACTGTCACTGTCAAATATTAAGGTTACATAAGTCAAATTCACAACACTAAAAAATAAGAAATAATAGACACATGACAAATTAGGGGTGTCATTTTTTTTGTCCACGGTAGTATTCCTGGAAAAAGAATCCTTTCTGAAAGTCCACCAGGAGTGCAGGAGGCGCTATACGGTGAGAAGTGGAGAAAAGTTGGTATACCAGGAGTTTGCCAAGGATGAAACAACAAGGTTCGACTATTTGACTAGCCCTAAGAGGAAAAAGAGACCAGACGATTTATTTCTTGAAGCCCGCAAAGGGAAACAAGTCCCAGCAAACATTTTCCTCGAGAAGCTTGGAGGAACGTCCCTTTATCAGAGACAACATTCTATTTTTGCATGCAATTTCCGGGAGCGATACCACTTCTGCTTTCTTCAGAAAAGGGAAAACGTCAATAGTGGAAAATTTATTTAAAAATGTATTGAAGCAAGATAAAAATGAGCTCGAACTGGCCATTGAAATTTTTAAAAATCCGGACCTTTCACACGATACCGTATTTCGGAACGGACAAACTGTTCTTCTGTCGATTTATAATGTGTCAAAGGGTGTAAAAACTCTCAAAGCTCTCAGATTCGAGACTTTCAAGCGATTGGTTCCAAAGCAAAATGCGATAAAACTAGCAAGTTTGCCACCTGCCGCTGAAGCTGCAAGGCAACACTCCTATGGGAGTGTGAAGAATGGGGATGGAAACGTGCAGGGGATACTCATACCAGTCCAGACCACAAAAGAGCCGGCGCATCCGGAACTCCTGAAGATGATTTTTTGCCAATGCAAGGCGGACTGTGGGAACAAATGTTCATGTAAGAAAGCGGGGCTAAAATGTTCATCTATCTTTGCTTTATGTCAGTCTAGCCCATCTTTAAATTATAAAGATGGTGAAGGTATAATGGTATCTTCAATCTTCATTTTTCCCCTAAACAAAATTTCTCTAAATGACAAATTTTTTGAGATACTAGCGAAAAACGAATTTTTGGAACCTTAGGGCCATTTTTCAGGGTCTGCCCCATACCTTTTTGTCCCAGGATATTTTCGAATTTCAAAGTACTAGTCAAGATCTACCAATTACAGCTTAAATGAACATCCTCTGCAAATTCCGCAACTTGGTGAGTTTTCCGACCTTTATTTACTGGACTATAGGTAAAGGAACCATTCTAATTTGATTTTGACATTTTAATTTCAATAATAGAGATACAAACTGAAATTGAAAATTTTACATGGGAATTCCCTATGATGCGTCTTGAAACGGGACACATGGTATATTATACCTCATTTAATAACCAGGCGGACTAAACGCGAGAGCCACATTTACACTAGAAAAAATCACCAGAAAAGTAACCAGAAATATTTTGGCGGTAAAAATAAATTTATTTAAAATTATTTTACCCACAACATTTATTCAAAAATTATACCAACCCGTATATTTATTCGAGTGAAACTTTCTTGATTATATAGTCAATAATTTAGTATGAAATATTAAAATATTATTTAAAATAGACGCAAGTAACAGTGATGGATCAGCTGATCATAACAACCGCCATTACTATTTTCAGCAATTTTGGCCTGTGTAAAAACAGCGGCCCTTTGGCCAATCGCAACAACGTATTTTGGCGGCAATAATTTGATTTAGTACGCCTGGTTATTAAATGAGGTATAGTATACATTCACATGATCGGTTATAAGTCACGCTTCTTGGAACACACGAATTCTTGGAATAAGGATTACCATTTAATTTGCGATCCTTCTCTTTGCAATCCCATGCTTTTTTGTCGCATTGTCTGGCATGGGGCTGACCTTCCTCCACCCATCATTTAGGGCATGGTTGTGACACTTATGACTCGACTTTAAGAAGTGTTTTTACTGGGCAGGGATAACAAACTCGCAGGTGTAATGCAGTATCAACCACTCACTTGTCGGTTTATTTTTGCTCTTTAAATTGTTCTTAAAATGGCTGAAATTTGTGAAATTGTTCTATCTCAAAAAAGAAGCAATAAAATTAATGCACGTGGTTATTTAATGGTGAAAGATAAGATTCGCTATGATTGGTATTATTGGTGTTGCGAAATAAGAAAATCTGAAATGTGCAACGGTCTAGTGACAACGATATTTTTGAATGGAAAACATAATCTCCGTAAATTTACTGAGCATAACCATACTCCACAAGTGAGTGCAGCTTATATTGCAAAAAGTATTGGCCGAGTTATAGAAGATGCTCAGTGTACCAGAAATCAACCGTGCCAAGTTATTCAAACCAACATCGTAAACACTTCTCAGGACATTCGTCGATACCTTCCATTAAAAGACTCTCTCCGCAAAAAGATTAAGCGAGTCGGATAAAAAGAAAGACCATCAGAACCAAAAACATTGAATGAAATTGATATTCCATGCACTTTAAGAAAAACTTTAACTAGTGAGTTATTTTTAGTTGGAGATGAAAGAATTTAAATTTAAACAGCTGCATCTTGTTGGATTATGGACGGCACGTTTAAAACGGTGCCTACAATATTTTACTAACTGTATACAATTCACGCACCTGTTGGAGTTCAAAATTGCAGAATTCTTCCACTAGTATATACTTTGATGACCAGCAAATCTGAAGAAAATTACAAACGATTATTCCAAGACTTAATAGATTTCGCTGAAGAAAATAATGTTGAACTGAGGCCACCCACAATTATTAGTGATCTAGAAAAGGCCGCTATAAATGCTTCGAAGTCTGAGTTTCAGAACGTTATTAATAAAGCTTGTTTTTTCCATCTGTGCCAATGTGGATTCAGAAAAATTCAATCTAGTGGATTGGCTTCTCGCTACGGTACAGATGAACCGTTCAGTTTAATGCTTCGTCATTTGTTTGCATTTGATACGTTACTTCTTCATTTGCCACCCGATGCTCAAGAGGTCGTTCAGTGGTTCGAAGAAAATTACGTTCTTGGAAGAATGAGGCGTCGTTTGCATAATGGTATTGCCGTTCGGGTTCCGCCATTGTTTCCACCGACACTCTGGTGCACGTTTGATTCAATACAACTGGGAGCCCCGCGCACTCAAAATGTTGTCGAGGCACAAGAATTTTTAAAACTATTAATAAAATAAAATAATAAACTATTAATTAGTAAAATGTTCAATTTACTGAAAAATAGTATTTAATATTATTGTGAATCATGTAGAATTAATGATTTGTCGGGATTTCGGCTGTCGGCATTGTGTCCGATCCCCTTGTTCATACAGTGAACAATGCAGTAAGTGTAAACCAGAGGTTCCAACAAGAAGTGGCTAGATCAGTCGACATCGAACAATTTGCATTTTAAATGTTCAATGTTGGCGGCGTTTACTTCTTAATCTACGATTTACATTTTGTTTTGTTTCACTGTAATACAAATGGTTAAATTCGGTTGAATGTGACCAAATTTGCTGTTTTTTTTTTCTTTTGTTAATTTACAGGTTTTTTTCAAATGAGTGCTTTTTGTACAATTAAACCTTGAACACTATTTGACAAGTAGTACAATGGGTGTTGTTTGCATTGTTTGTATATTTATTTATTTATTTATTTATTTATATACGGTAACACCATTTTTACAAACTGTACACATAAATACATATGCAAGAAGAAGATAGAGAGAAAAAAAAGAGAATTACAAAATATATGTAAACAGAATTAATTAACTAAATTACAATACTATTACTAATTACGCGTGAATACAGAAATGCACTGCATTGACATGTATTAAAAAAAAAAAATAATAATAATTTATTTTGAAATAAAATAATAAAGTAACAATATAATTTATACTAGGTGGTTCATATTAAGGAACCTCAGATGATACTTAAATTTATTAAAAGAATCACCGAACATATTAAAATCATCCCGAGAATTCAGCACATTTGCATATCTCATAACCCTTTGTAGGGGACTATGAAAGCTGTAGTTGTTGGATATTGGTTTTAATCTAAACATCGGTTTGGCTCTTAAAAAACGGTCCATTACGGGAAAGAGGAAATCAACTGTTTCGATTAAATCAGATGAAATCATTCCAGAGACAATTTTAAATAGTAAGCACAAGTCTGACTTAATTCTGCGGATATCAAGCCTCTCAATATTAAGAAAACAACACACAGCCTCATAATCCGTAAAGGACAAATTCAATTTATAAGACGCAAATGATATAAATTTCCTCTGAACACGTTCAATCTGTTCTGTGTAACGTTGATAATAAGGAGACCATATGATTGAAGCATATTCGACATTAGACCTAACAAGACTATAATATAAAATTTTTAACGTGTTAAAACGAAATAATTTGCAATGCCTTAATATAAAACCCATTAATTTGAGAGCTTTCTTTGTAATAAAATGTTCTCTAAATAATAGTTTGGTGTCAAAATGAACCCCCAAGTCTCGTATGCAATTTACTCGTCCCAGATCTAGATTGGTGACACTATAATTAAATTCAATTATATATGAGCGTCTGCTAAAGGTAATAACCTTACATTTCTCGATGTTCAAATATAATTCATTATAAGTACACCAGTCATGTAAGTTATCCAGATCGGACTGAAGTTCGTAGCAATGAGCAATATCGGCGACAGGATAATATAATTTAAGATCGTCCGCAAATAGCAAGCATCTTGCATAATTAAAACAATCACAAATGTCATTAACAAATAACAAAAATAAAATTGGCCCAATATGCGAGCCTTGCGGCACCCCAGATGATACTTTAATAGCTGATGATATATGATTATTAATTTTAACTAACTGAATGCGACTTGACAAAAAGCTGCAAATCCAGTTCACAATTTGTATAGGAAATTCATACGAAATGAGTTTGTTGATTAAAACAGAATGCTGAACCCTGTCAAATGCCTTTGAGAAGTATATACAGTATCTACCTGCAACTGATCCCCAAAGGCAGTTAACAAAAAATTTTCGAATTCTAACAGATTTGTCACTGTTGATTTTCCTTCTATAAATCCATGTTGCTGGCCATTCAGTACTTGTTTAGACATCCATGTGAGCTGATTAGTAACCAGTTTGTCAAGCATTTTTGGGATAGCAGATTGAAGAGCAACACCGCGATAGTTAACGATGTTTTTACGATCGCCACTTTTAAAAATTGGGCTTATGTAACTCGTCTTCCAAACATCGGGGTAAGTCGCTTCCTAAAGGGACGTCTCGAATAAAATATGTATTGGAATCGATAAAGAACATACACAGTTGGCCAGAAAATGACCCGGTATTCCATCAGGACCGCAGCCAAAGTTATCACGCATTAAGACTAACTCATTAAAAACTTCCTCAGCCGAAACATGAAGGTTATTACCATTAACAGTTTTTGTGGTTTTAAAGTTTCTTACATCATTTACGTAATGTGCGTCACTAGAAATATATGACAAAGAAAACCAATCAGCGAATGCGTTTGCAATATCAGCACCCTCCGTAATAATCCTGTCCTTGTATGACATCGATGAAGGCACACCAGACGTATTCCTGACATCGTTTATAAATTTCCAAACTTCCGAAGGGTTTCTGTGGATATTGTTCTGGATACGGTCACAGTACGAATCATATAGCTGTTTGCTTAACAATGAGCAGCGTTCCCGAAGGCTGCTAAATTCTTCATAGTCAGATAATCTCTCGGTAGTTTTGTATTTAGCATGAGCTATTTTCTTTTCTTTGGTAAGTGTGATTAAAGTTTTATTAAACCATTTTGGATATTTGGAGGATTTTCTTAATTTTAATGGAATAAACATTGCAATTGCATTATTGAGGATGTCATAAAAATTACTCACTTTTAAATTAATATCACTATTATTAAATACCTCCTTCCAATCAATACTACATAAAAAGTTATTAATGTCTGCGTAATTACAATTTTTAAAATCATACCAAACTTCGCTAAAATGTAAGTTGGGTTCGAAAGAATTTACGCACCACGACAGTTCATATCCGTAATGATGAATCGAGTTAATGCATAAATTATCAATAGCTATACACATAGAAATATTGTGAATAGTAGAAAAACAAAGGTCTAAATAGCGGCCTCTATTGTTTGGACAAGTGTTGATCTGGAACATATTTAAAAAACTAAATGTTTCTACAATTACATTTGCTGATAAATTATTACCAATGTAAGCATCAACGCCAAAATCATCATTTGTCCAATCAATGTTTGGTAGATTGTAATCCCCACAAATTAGAAGTTCTGAATCACTATGAGTATTAGCTAACACTTCCACTGTTTCAGCATGATTTATATATTTATCAGAACTTGAATTGGGAGGGACATACACTCCACCGATAATTATTTTAGTCGGACCAATTTTAACTGATCCAAAAAGCTGTTCTTCTGGACTCTTTTCCAATGATATTTCATGTGATATTATTGAATTGCGGACGGCAATTAAGACGCCACCGCCCCGATTTTTGGTACTTGTTAGTGAGGTACGATCAGACCGAAAAAATGACAAAATTATTTAACTGTAACTCACTATTCAGAAAATCCGCAGTTAGCCATGTTTCAACTAAAATAATAACATCATAATTACATAAGTTAATTGCGTGCATAATTTCTTTTAATTTGGTACGAATTCCGCCGGCGTTCTGGAAGTATATTTTTAGTTTTTTGTGGTAACTTGTTTGTTATTTTGAAAAACATTTACATTATTATCTCTGATATCATTATGACGGTTTATTATTATTTGAGGATTATTATTAACATATTTAATCACTAAATTATCCTCCCCATTAGCCTTTCTCTCCGCCAACTCCTGATATAAAGACTTTATGCGCTCTCGTTGCATAATAGTTAAATCAGCTTTAATTTTAATTTCCGTTTTATTAATAGTTTTGCTTGCCGTCTTCAGAATATGTTCTACAGACGAGGGATCCCCAAAAATCAATTTCATAGGACGTGGCTTATCGTTTTTGCGGTCAAGGCGGATAATTTTTTCCGGAGTATTAATATTAGGAAATGCTCCAAAAAGATCAGCTGTAGCAGCAATATCATGATTAATACGTGCATTTGTATCGGTAGAAGACGATTCTTTGACATTATAAATTAATAAATTATTTGATCTTCTATTTCTGTCTAAAATTTCGTTGATAACACTATCACTAGAGATGCAACTAGATGACATATTTTCAATTTTACCACTGTTGTTCGAAATAATGTTTTTATTAATTAATTCTTCGAGTTCGTGAAATTTAATTAGCAATGTTTCCACTGCGCTGTTAATTCTAGCGTTCTCTTGCTTTAAATTGTGCATATCATTAATTAACATTAGTTCAATATTTTCAGTCGCTAATTGATCACATGTAGATGATACACTAGTAACAGATTGTTTAAGATCTTTGATAATTAAAACAAGGTCCTTTAACGTAATTTCGCATTCATGGTCATTAATGCATGCCGGATGATAATATTTATCACATGCAGTGCAAGTAGTTTTATTAGCCACTTTGCCTCCACATTTACCAGAGCAAAAAAAATCGGTGCTAGTCGATTTAGATTTTATTTTGTCAGATTTACCCGCCATAGTAATACTTAAAATGCAAGAATATAGAACAAAATAATCACACAAAGACAAGAGGAACAAATAAAAGGATAACACTCTTCACACCAGTGAGGGTCTTCACGGTGACTAATAACAAAATAGACTGACCCGATGGACAAGGTAAATATAAGAAAACAAAGGAATAATTACACTACACTAATATTATAATTAATTAGCTTAATAGAAAACTAAAAAACAATTAGCCTTGGCAGGAAACGAACCTGCGATTGTTGGAAACAACAGAAAGTGTATTTGGAGTTGACGATTGCGCCAACGAGGCTACTAAAGACTAGCGCGAGTATAATTTTCTTGGAGTGGTAAATCCAAGCCTCGAACAATATTTATAATATATATGATGGACACTTTTGAGGTTATATTACTGAATAAATATTAACTAGCCGATTAAAATATTAGGATATAGCTTGAACAACCAAATGATCGAGTAGGTAACAGAATTACTTACTGTTACTTTGTTGTATAATCAACTGGGGTTACGTTTGTATAGTATGTAAAAACACTACTTTTTTGCACACAATAACTGCTCTTGCACATGTATCTCAATACATAGTATATAGAGTGTATATAGAGTGTGGGTATTATGGTAGAGAACCTTCTAGTCATCGGGCGTAATAGATGCATATTTATTAAATGACAATTGTAGTCACAGTTTAATGACGAAATATTTTGTGTGTACATAATAAATTTCTCACTAAGTAAAAAATAATTTTCAAAAAGCTACCCCAAGTAATGGCAACGATGTTGGTAAGTATTCCCCTCCTTACTTACTACCAAAATTAAAAAAAAAAGAAGTGATGAAAATCATTGGAACAAATTCACTAGAAGTGTAATATTTACCTTCATTTATCACCCGTTTTCTAATGTGATAATTATGTTTAAGGATACGACGGTCCGCTGCAGTACTCAATGTCAAAAGACAATAATCCCGACCAAGTCATCACGATATTACCTACCGCAGATCCAGTCGAAGGTATTTATTTAAACTGCATGATTTTTTATTGGTTTTTGTTTGTTTTCAATATAAACCATGCATTGCACATTTTATTTGCTAACATTTATCATTAATTACATTGCTTGGCAGTATTATCCGCATGGATAATAATTTAATTTTGTTATGTATTGGTGTTGCCAAATACTGCGTTCAGTTTTTACAATTAACAATTATCACTCGAAATTCGAGAATTTTTGAATTCACTAATATTTATTAGAAACAAGAGTCGAAGATCTGACGAGATCCTCTTCAAACGAACTCATGGACATAGAAGACGAAGAATCCACACCGGTCTCCTCGACTCCCGATAATGGAAATGCTCCGATAAACCCGATCATGGATCAGCCCACGTTTATTAACAATGGAGTTAGTACAACTATTTTCTTTTTCAATTTCACTTTCCGATTACTGACGCACTCATTTTAGTTGAACGAAATGGAGGGCGACGTCGAGGGTAATGTGGAAAAATTCGTCCTGCAGCCGGCCACACAGAAGGTACTGTACAAGTGCCGGATCACCAGGGACAGAAAGGGCATGGACAGAGGTCTGTATCCGACGTATTTCCTACACCTGGAACGCGACTACGGGAAAAAGGTGTTCCTCCTGGCGGGGCGGAAACGTAAAAAGAGTACGACTAGCAATTACCTGATATCGACGGATCCCACTGATCTCTCTAGAAATGCCGACTCTTATATAGGTAGGTTCAAATGAAACAAGTTTTAATCTACTTGCAAATTGTTTTATACTTATTTTGTGAGCTAGGCTAACAAAGATGAATAAATTAAACTAAACTAAATCAACCGGTAGTTAAATTGTTGGTGCTGAAGCTTCAGTAAAGAATGGCGAGGCTTATTCTGTAATGAACCAATTTTATTCATCGTCTATGGCGCGGAAATAACACTAACAAGTGCACGTTGCGTGTCGTTGTCATGCGCATGTGATGAGCCAGAATTTATTTGGCTCCAAATTCACGTTCAGAACGCATCGCGCACTACGCTACTTCAGTCATATTCTAATGAAATAACGTTCCAGAAGTAAGTTGGCACCGCTAAAGGCGCGCGGCGTTGTGTTGGGGAACAAATGCGTTGCGATTTTTCCCTGCTCATTAAAATTTTGCAGGCAATGTTTTAACATTTAAACTGACGAATCAGTGTTTTTAGAATTATTTAAAAATGCTGAGCTTTAAAATAGAGGTAGTGCTATTGCTCCTTGGCTCTACATAACGAGCCGCTCCTGCCTCCTGCAGATCATAAAACAATCGATTAAAAGTTAGCCACAAATTTCATAATTAATCAAATAGAAGAATTTTTTTTTTTTGCTTTACGCCTGGCCTTGGTTCTATGACCATTAGCCATCATCAAATGTTTAATAGATATATAAGTTATAAATTAAATGAATAAATGAACAAATGAATAATGAAAGACATATACAACAACCACGGACCCCAACGAATACTTCTCGAAACCGAAAAGTGTTTTGCCCGGGCTGGGAATCGAACCCACATGGGCATGGTGCAACCGGCACAAGACGCTCGCCTGTACCCACTACACCAACGGACCGCCCAAATAGAAGTAATGCTATAGTAATAGTAAACTTTTAACTTTTTATAAGGATTTTTGATAAGACATCTACCGAAACATGGTCAATTTAAAAAATCAAAACTTATTGTTAGACGTAGTTTATAATTGATATTTTTGGCAACAAATGTTCCAACGGGCTTTGGTGCGGTAATATCAATTTTTCAAGGTTGGCACCGTTAAAATTCAGAGCCGTCAACCTGTGCTAAATTTTCGGCGAGATAGTTTTGAGGTTATGTGATGTGTGGAAATCGCAAACTAATTTCAAATTGAAATGTCAATTATCAGTGTTACCAACCACCATACAATTTTCTAAATATGTATGGACGATTTTTAAATTTAGAAATTGAATAAAAGGGGCAAATTAGAAAAAATACTGTAAAAAACTCGTTCATAAGGCCATTTTTCGCACTTGCCCATTAGAAAACTCCTCGCTACGCTCGTCATTTTCTAAACTTGGACGCGTGCGAAAAAATCGCGCTTATTGAACTTGTTTTTTAATATACTATTTCTTATAATGAATGAATACCGAATTTGAATTTATCCAAGAGTGTTTGTGGTTGCAGTAAAATATTGTGAGTGGGTGGGCCCTCCCACAATTTGTGGGTGGGTGGGCCCTATCCCACAGTGGGTGGGTGGGCCCTATCCCACAATACAAACAGATTATGTGGGTGGGTGGGCCCTATCCCACAATACAATGTGGGTGGGTGGGCCCTATCCCACAATACAAACAGATTATTTAGGTTTAGATTATTTAAAATTAGTTGATTTATTGAATAAATAAACATGGGTCATTCCAGCCAGGGACAGCCAAACCGGGGCGCAGCCATGTCACCGATTTGGCTGAAACTTTTTCTAAAAAACTTTCATGTAATACAAGATGTTCCCCCAGAGGGGCGATTTTTTTACCAACAGTTATATAATTACAGGAATTTTCGAAAAAAAAACGTACCTAAAAAATTAGCCTTTTTGAGGGTACCTTTAAAAATTCATAACTTTTTTGTTTTTTAACCGAATTGAACGATTCTGTGGCGAATGAAGCCTTAAAAAACGACCTATTGAATGGTCTACTCGTTGATATTATCAAGCTCAACTGTTAGCAAGAATTGGGGTCTGAAAAATGAGTGAAATTATTGAAAAAAGCATTTTTTTAATTGTGACCTACACTCGACCAGCAGCCAGCTATTAGCTTCGCTTCTGGTTCGAAATCTTCAGAATGGTCCACATAATGTCGGCGGAAGCTTCATTCCCATTTAGAAGCTACTTAACATACCACTACAACGAGTTGAAAATAGGAAAAAACGGTATTTTTCGTAAAAACAGCAAACTTTGCGACGTTGTAGCTCAAAAACATCATTTTTTTGATTTTTGTAAATTTTACCACAGATTCTCCGTTTAAAGACCTACATTTTGGCAAAGTTTCATCTTGCTTTTTTGAGTTTTGTCCGAGATATGATTTTTCTTGTCAGCCATGTTTTTGTGAATTTTAAAAGTGGTTGAATTTACATTTCATGCATTTAGCTTGCAATTTAATGCTCATTATGATTAAAAAATCTATATATTATTAAACTATTTCAGAAATGCGTATTACACCAGTAATTACGAAGTGCATTTGAATGTCATAAGATATTATTATAATTTCAAATTATGTTTACTGCAATAGCATTTATTTGAAATGGCGCCATATTCCGCTCACCCGTCAACAGGTGGCGCTGTCATACTTTTACCGACAGCAGTTCCTGCAGGTTTGCATTTTCATAGTTGAATGACATCTGTCAATGCTGAAGAGGTTAAGAACTCCAATATCAATAAAGTGTGATTCCAATATCAGTATGGATTACGTGTTTGGAATAATGTATTGTTATTACTTATTTATTAACAATTTGAATGTTTAATAAAATTATTAATATCAATCTGTTACAACTAGGTAATGACTCGAAATACTTTAGACGCATTATCCTCGGAATATCGTTTGGCAGAAATATTTTGCTCGTCAACTGGTACGAAACAGTGGTACTTCCGCGTACCAGGCAAGGGTTTCGTAGATGCAAATCTTGTCGATATCTCTCCTTGATGCTGCTGAATCTCCTCTTTGATCCAAATCGACCTATTGACAAATTGTACTCTCAGTATAACCGAGATATTTTAGGCTTTCAGACAATTATGTTGTTAAGTAATACCTTATACTTTGTAATTCTTTATCGACGTATTCGTGAAACTGTAAAGGTGTCAAAATTTGATGACCAGCTGTTTGTTGCAAATTGTGACGCGTTACTTTCCGTTTCACAGTTCCTCCAATGCCATCACATGAACTCTTGCCATGACTGGTTGCGAAGAAATTCCAAGACAGCAGTGTTATGCCAAAATCTGCTTCGTGCAAACACATGTTTGCAAAGTTACTCCTGAAAATATAATGAAAAATGTATTAAATATTAAAATTAGCATCATATTACAACTACAAGACAGATTTTATTCTCTTGAAT
The DNA here is from genome assembly GCA_910593695.2 of Ocypus olens. NCBI lineage: Eukaryota > Metazoa > Arthropoda > Insecta > Coleoptera > Staphylinidae > Ocypus > Ocypus olens. The sequence goes on along the minus strand of OU343063.1, from coordinate 31,609,885 downwards.
ATCTTTTATATATATTTTATATTGTGATGGAGCCCCATCAGAGAAGTATATCACGTTTTTAATATTTGGATGATCCTGTTTTATTATTGCCCATAGTTTTTTTTTGAAACATATGAACAGCAGTCGTAGTGTGATTAAGACAATCGCTAACTATGCAGAAGCTTCGAACTTCAAGTTCCGCATTTTCCATATTTTTGTAATATAGAACAAATGGATGCAAAGTTGCTGAAATAAAATAGCTGCTTCGAATCTTGGGCAATGAACTTGTAGTTTTCTGCGAAATCAAGCAGAAGTATACAAGTATCCTCGGATAAACGTTTCTTGGTATCATAAAGATATTTCGCTTGTGAATCTGCAACGAAGTGATGAATTGTTAGGCTCCAAATCTCCTCCGATAAGTTGTCGATAAACTCATCCTGATCTTCAGTTAAACTCATGAGAGTTACAGCTGCTTTGGTATCAGAATTTTCCTCGGTATTTTTTGTCTGTTTCGCTTTAGTTATCTAATTTTCATAAGTTATTTCGGTGCGGGACTGCAAGCTGTCGAGAGTGCTTAAGAACGATTTAACTCCATCTGACTGAAACATACGAAACAAAACAACACTTATGAATACATTAATTATATATCTTCGTAAATTATTTGCAACGAGTAAAACAGTACATATGATATTACTAAATAGATATGCAGTACATTTTACCTGCGGACATTCTGTACATTCTTGTAGCATACACTTAGAGTCTCTGATGTCGCAAACGGCGTGTGCAATCAATTCCTCGGATGTTAAACTGTTCGAAATAGCTTTTAGCTTTAATTTGACGTTCTGATGCTGGACGCAAACACATACGGTATGTGTTCCAGGTGCTCCGGCGATGACGCACTCCTTTGGCCGAAGACTAGCAAACGTAATGAATCCTAGTTTGATAGTAGGGTTCTCCAATTTCCATTCAGCGTACAAGTCTCTCAGGTTGAACAATAGTAGCTGTTGTTTCGTTCCCGTCGTAGTATCCTTGACACTCACAAATTCCTTTGCTCCGGGACAAATGCGAGAATTCTTTTCGTCGTGATAAAACACAATCACGTTACTTTTGGTTTCTTCAGATATGATGACTTATTGACGTGTATCGCGATCAGATAAAATCCCTGTTTATAAAGAGAAAGAGACTTGTATAAGTTGCTATAGTATAACACTGCCGAAACAGACGTCTTATTGTCAGACACTTTTTGTAGACGTTTTTAAGACGTTTCAAAAGTGTCTTATTCGTACTTATTCGTCTTATGATCAAACGCTATAAACATTACATTCAGACGCTGGTGTCTTACATTAAGACGTTTGATTCTCGCATGTTTTTGCAGTAAAAATATCACCAAACCTAAATATATTACAAATGTTAATTACCTTTCTCTGCTTTTAATTTTCGAGCCTGCTGAATCATGTGCTTGGTGCAGCGAAATTCCTCTACTGCCTGCTCATATGTCCAATGATCCGGAATTAACGTCAACAGAGAAACCTTCTTCTCGTACGATGATTCCTCTTCAAATTTAACTTTTAATTCTTTTAGGAAAGATTTCATCCAATCGCAAGTTTTCTTAGAATCAGACAGTTCATCGTCCAATTCGATGTGATAAGCTCTTTTGATATCCTTTTTCAGAACATCTCTTGCTTGATTTATTGCGCGCGTCTCTGTAGTTTTAAATTTGTCATCATTTTGTTTGACACGTTTCAAAGGAGGTTGACCGAGCAGCTCTAACTTGCTGTTAACGCCATCCCGCAGATCTGGGCTTTCGTGATACGAAGACTGAGAAGACTCTGGTGTCACAAATTCTTGGGTGTTGGGTTGCACAACAGTTGACTCTTTAATTTTGTCGAGCACAGTCTGGTTGCAGTTGGAACAAAGCTTTTTCCCGGGTATCAACCGACAGTCAACTTTCATCGCAATTTTCGAAGTTTCAACGGATATTATCCGTAATGCAGATGAAACCACTTTCCGGTGTTTATTAAACGGATCACAACACGTTTTTTGATTCAACTCGTAAAATTTTAAATATTTGGCAAAATGATGTGCGCAAATATTTGTCAACTTATCGCAAAAATCAAGTCGAGAGTGAACTAAGTATTTATGATCGTCATCGAGCACGCGTAACTGCACGAGAAAATAACAACTTATGACATTAAAATGCACTTCGTAATTACTGGTGTAATACGCATTTCTGAAATTGTTTAATAATATAGATGTTTTTAACCATAATGAGCATTAAACTGCAAGCTAAATGCATGAAATGTAAATTCAACCACTTTTAAAATTCACAAAAACATGGCTGACAAGAAAAATCATATCTCGGACAAAACTCAAAAAAGCAAGATGAAACTTTGCCAAAATGTAGGTCTTTAAACGGAGAATCTGTGGTAAAATTTACAAAAATCTAAAATATTATGTTTTTGAGCTACAACGTCGCAAAATTTGCTGTTTTTACGAAAAATACCGATTTTTCCTATTTTCAACTCGTTGTAGTGTTATGTTAAGTAGCTTCTAAATGGGAATGAAGCTTCCGCCGACATTATGTGGACCATTCTGAAGATTTCGAACCAAAAGCGAAGCTAATAGCTGGTCGAGTGTAGGTCACAATTAAAAAAATGCTTTTTTCAATAATTTCACTCATTTTTCAGACCCCAATTCTTGCTAACAGTTGAGCTTGATAATATCAACGAGTAGACCATTCAATCGGTCGTTTTTTAAGGCTTCATTCGCCAAAGAATCGTTCAATTCGGTTAAAAAACAAAAAAGTTATGAATTTTTAAAGGTACCCTCAAAAAGGCTAATTTTTTAGGTACGTTTTTTTTCAAAAATTCCTGTAATTATATAACTGTTGGTAAAAAAATCGCTCCTTTGGGGGAACATCTTGTATTATATGAAAGTTTTTTTAGAAAAAGTTTCAGCCAAATCGGTGACATGGCTGCGCCCCGGTTTGGCTGTCCCTGGCTGGAATGACCCACATGTATTACTATTTTGATTTACACAGGTGAATTCTTTTTTTTTTTTTGATGGAGCTGGTTTGAGGGTAGGATACGGACCACCCATCACCCGCTGATTGATGGTTTGTGGAGGGCGACCAAATGGTCGCAGCACTTAGACCATTCGTTGGTCCTTTGTGCCGCCTCCTGAGCCCTACTCCTCAAGCCAACCTAAACTTCTTGTGAAGTCAAGTAGTTGGCCGTGTGGAGTGTTGCCCAGTTGTGACCAATCTGGCCACTCCTCTCCGCATACTGACCACCTGAGTTGTTTGAGTGACTCACATTCACACATGATGTGTCTTAGTGTCTCCTCTTCTTGCTCGCATTTCCGACATAGGGGGTCTTTTACCACCCCTATGTTATGGAGGTGCTCGTTTAGTTTGCAGTGCCCAGTAAGTGTACCGACTAGCAACCGCAAACTACTTCTTGGTAATTCAATGTATTTCCTGCTCAGCTTCGGTATTGGTGAGTGGATGAATTTTTTGGCGACCACATACTTGTCAATTTGTAGCCATTCCTTTTAGTGTTCTTCAAGAGAGTTTCCTTTAAGTATTTGGGAGACAGTGAGTGGTGCCAGTGGCAAAGCCTTAGAGCCTTCCCTTTTCAGGGCAGCCCTTTTGGCTAGCCCATCGGCCCAGTCGTTCCCTTCATTATTTGAATGTCCCTTAATCCAGGATATTGTGACTCTGTTGGTTGCGGCGAGTTTTTCTAAAGCTTGCTTGCACTCCAGTATTAATACCCATCACCCGCTAGTATTAATTCATTCAAGTAACCGTTTTTGGTTGTTGGATTAATTTTTCTTCTAATAGACTAATTTACCAAAAGCCGTGTTTGTAGTTGAAGTAAAAGAGATAATGAAGGATGGTGGGCGGGCCCTAACCTACAAAGAGTTATGCAAGTAAATTGATTTACGAAGCAAATTAAGTTTAGACTAATAGCTTGACTATTTATTAGTTCTCTACTCTGGCTAAACCCTCGTTTCAGGTGGGTAGGATGGGGACCACCCACCGCCCGCCGGTTGTATTTTACTTGGGCAACAAAATTGTTTGCCTATTTATTAGTTCTCTACTCTAGCCAAACCCTCGTTTCTAAACCTAAACCTAAAATATGACTGTTTTGAGAAATACACAAGAATATATTTACCACTTACCTGAAGATGAAAAGTGATTCAACTAGAAATTTGACGGTTTTTATTCTAAAAACGCACAAACGAACTAACGTTGCAGCTGAAAATATAACAGTTTTTTTCTCAACAACACAATAATCAGCCGTAACTACAAATGTGTTGAGGTTATGTTTATATACTCACTGGTACTGATGTATAACTCAATTAATACGTGATGTAAATGAATACATTTTACGCTGTAGCTGAGAAACAGACGTGCGAGTAGTTTATGTTTGAAGGCAAAGAAATTGAAATTCTAATTAAGTCCATGCACGGAATAAGTTTACATAACCTCTAAATGAATTAGAAACTGTAAAACATTCTTGGATAAATACATCATAGTGGACATACCGCACTACCAACCATAAGGTGCTCGTACACCGAGTAGGATCTACCGAAGTAGAGGTTTAAATGGGCGGGAAGAATAAACAGAAGGAGAGAAGGGAAGTGGAGGATTGGGACAAGCAGGAGGAGGAGAATAGAAGGAAGGCAGTTTTCTTTGGCGCAGGAGGGTATGGAGAAGAGGAAGATGGCAGATATGTCTTTTGAGGGGGAGGGAGAGCATGAACAGGAAAGGATGAAAAAAAGGGTGGGGGAAGTTATGAGTAAAGGGTGCAATGGGAATTGCAGGGAACTCGTGGAAATGATAACAGAAGCATTAAGGAAAGAAAGATCTGGAAAGAGGAAATGAAGGAAGCGAGGGAGATGTGGAGAGAAGAGATAAAGGAGATGAAAGAGATATGGAATATGGAGAGAGAGAGGCTGAAATGAAGGATAATGGAGCTGGAATATCCGGCTGAGAAGAGGAAGAGGCAAGAGAGGAGGAGTAATGCAGTAATAAGAGGGAAAGATATGCAAGGAAAAGGGGAGGTGATGACGTTTCTGAAGGAGGTTCTGGAAATAGAGGTACAAGTGCAAGAGAGCTATGTGGTGGATAGGATTGTGAAGGTGGTGGTGGTTAAACTAGAGATGGAAGACAAAATAAAGGTTATGAAGAATAAAAATAAATTAAGGAATATCCAGGAAAGAGTTTTCATCGAAGATGACATGACGAAAGAGGAGAGAAGGATTCAGAAGATCATAAGAGAGAAGGGGGGAAGATGGTTAGGATTGGTTATCAGAAAATGTTCGTGAATGGGGAGCTGTGGAGATGGTGTAAGGAAAAGGAGACCCTACAAAGACAAGAGGAGCCAAAAAAGTAAGAAATGAGGAGGAGATAGGAGGAGAGGAGAGAGAAGATGGGATAAGGGTACAGGAAGAAATGAGAAGGAGATGTAAAAAAAGGATAGAGAGGCAGAGAGTAGACTGGGACAGATGCACATCGGGAAAGGCAAGTGGCGAGGAGATGGGGGGGGGGGGGGGGGAGGGGAAGAAGGGGTCAGTAACAATGGGGTTTTGGGACATAGCGGGAATTAAGGAGAAGATAAAGGAGGGCAAGTGGAAGAGAGACTGGGAGGAGTGGTTAGTAGGGAAGGACATAGTGGGGTTAGTAGAGACATGGATGGGGAAGAAAGAGTGGGGAGAAGTGAAAAGATGGCTGCCGGGAAGCTTTATATGAGAGAGGAAAGATACGATAAAGTGTGCGACTAAACGAAGGGCGAGGGGAGGAATGATAGTGGGATGGAAGAAGGAAATGGGGACGGACGTAACGGGACACTGCGGAGAAGGAGAAGACGTGGCATGGATAAGTACAGACAAGGGAAACAGAGGATAAACGTAGGGGTGGTATATGTAAATAAAAATTGGAATATAATAAGAAAGGAGATAGAGGAGAGAACGAAAGGGGGAGGAAAATGGGTGCTAGGAGGAGACTTAAATGCAAGAATGGGAGAAATGGGGGAGGACAGGGACAAATGTATAAACGGGGATCGTAAGAGAATGAAGGAGTGGGTAATGGAGGGGTTATGGGAAATTCTAAATGGATGCACAGAGGGGGACTGGAAAGAGAGGAAAACATACATTGGGCCGCGGGGATTGTCGGTGATAGACTATGTAGCGATAAAGGGGATGACAAAAAGGGAAATAAAAAGTGTGGAGGTGGAGGAAGTGATGGGCTCGGATCATCTACCGCTAAAAGTAGAGGTATGGATGGAGAAGGAGGGGGGGGGGGGGGTGGTAAATGGAGGAAGGAACGAATGAAAATGTATGAGAGAGTAGGATTGTCTGAAGTGAAAGTGAGGGAGTGGTTAGAGAGGGGGGTAAATGTGGCAAAGTGGGTGAGAGAGAGGGCGAAGGAAGTGGATGTGCAGGAGAGACAGGGAAGTATAGAAAGAAGTGAATGTAATGACATGTATGGGAGTAGGCAGGTACATGGAAGGAGGCCGAAGTATTTGGATGAGGACGGGTGGAACAGAGAACAGAGGGTGACATTGGCTAGGGCTACGTGTGGATCAGAAGAGAGAGGGAGGAAGAAGTGGATGGGCTAAGAATTTATGAGGTGTGTTAATGTGTGAAAATGGGAGGGATATATGGAGGCATCTGCCGGAGGATTGTGAGGGAGTGAATGAAGAATGGATGGGAGGAAAAAGGAATAAGAGGGTAGCGGAATGGATGAGAGAGGATGGGGCCGGGGTAAAGATGCTTCAGAAATTGGGGAGGGAAAAAGAATGTAGGAGAGGGAGAGCACGAGAATTATTGTTATTATAATTGTATTTTTGGTTGATGGAAGTATAATTATTGTTAGATATGCCAATAAAGGTCTTCCACTCCCCTATAATTCTCTATAAGTTGTCTGGATCCTGATTTAAATAGTGGAATTATGTGAATAACCTTCCACTTTGATGGCACCAACCCTAATATTAACGATTTTAAAAATAAATTATAAAACACTTTGTTTGTATTTTGCATGCGCTGCTTTCTTTTTCCGTATTAGCAAAATTAAATCTTTCGACATCCAAGGTAGATAAGTTCTATTGTTAGTGTAAGAATAGGGAACAAATTATTGATTGTTGAATAAATCATTTTATAAAAAATATCAATTATATGATCAATGTCATTATTTAAAAATATGAAATCCCAATTTATTTCATTTAAGTGCATATTCAATAACTCATAGTTTGCCAAATGAAACATATTTTTCTTCTCGTAAGTAATAATATTTTTAATGTGTTCCACTGAAAAAGTGATATTGTAAACGTTATGATGTGCACTCCTTGGAAGAAGCAATAGAGATATTTGTGTCAGTAGCAGTTGAGAAACATAAATCTAGAAATACTCCTCGGGAATTGGGGATATTATTTATTTGATTAGCAGTTAAAAAACTATAACAATTTACTAGGCTAAATGTAGGCATTACAAAAATGGTGGAGACGCCGGATTCGTGTCTGAAATTTATGGCTTCCATTCGGTCATAAAACACACAACCGCCAAAAAAAATATTTCACCTGATTGTTATAAGGAAGCTTTCCATAGTCAAAAGCTTTCCATGGTCATAGTAGAGCGATTTTTATGGCAGTCTTAAACTATAAAATTATACATTTTTTCAGGCAGTTGTGAACTCTAAAATTAACTGATTGGTTTAGCTTAGTTTTATGACGATGTAAGTAAACTGGCGGCAGTAAACAAATACATTTCAGGTAAATTACGATCGAATCTGCTTGGCACACATTTTACCATCTATGATGGCGGAAAATCACCCCGCAGCAGGCCCTCGAATGAACGTAGCGTACGGCAAGAACTCGCCGCCGTTATTTACGACACCAATGTGTTGGGCTTCAAAGGACCACGTAAAATGACGGTGATTTTACCAGGTAAAATCGCAGGACAATATCAACACTGTAAGAATTAAAATTATTTTTTTTTTTATCAAGGCATGACGATGGAACACCAAAGGGTGCAACTGCAGTGCGAGGAAAGCGGCGAGGGTCTGATCGACTGTTGGAAGTCGAAAAATATGGACAACCTAATCGAGTTGCATAACAAGACGCCGGTCTGGAATGACGATACGCAATCGTACGTATTAAATTTCCATGGAAGGGTCACGCAAGCGTCCGTTAAAAATTTCCAAATCGTCCACGACAGTGATAATGATTACGTCGTTATGCAATTCGGGAGGGTGGCTGAAGATGTGTTTACAATGGATTACAGGTAGGTTGTACATGTGGATTTATTTTTTCGATTGTGGATGCGCGTGTTCAGTTTCAGTTCAAATTTTTAGTTTTAATAGGATTAAATTTTAGTATTTGCAGTTGCTGTGTCCCAAAATTAATTCATTAGTTTAAAAGATTTTCATCGCAATTGCTGAAGAGTCGTTTCCTTTTTTTTTAACGTGTGACTTAAAATAATCTAACAAGATTGGAGAGCACATGTCGATTTTGTAACATGTGTAGCCTAAAAATAATTTATTTGTTTAATTTGAACCACTGGATCTCCGTTGCTACTATTCAGGACTGCTAGAACTCTTTTTTTAACTCACCTTACCTGAAGGTGTCAAAATACAAAATTACTTTGCATGTCCTAAAAGTGAATCATTTTTTTAAATCTTAAAATTTTCGCAAGAATCTTGTAAAATTTTATTGTATTCATTTTGTATGGAAGAAAAAAATCGCAAAACTCAAACAGTCCACTTGTTATTTTTAAAACTTATTATTTATGGTGAAATCAAAGAAGCAATTCTTTTTTAATTTATTGTAGGTATCCAATGTGCGCACTGCAGGCATTTGCAATAGCCCTCTCGAGTTTCGACGGGAAACTGGCGTGCGAATAATAGGGTCAGCAATGTTTATTAATTGTTGTAAGCATTTTTAATTACACTTGTGCCTATATTTTTGATCGAAAGATAAAAAAATACAATTTTCAAAGCTTGGCTATTAAAGTAATATAAATATTATATTTGTATATGAATGTTTTATAATTGTATAAATGTACTTAAGCGCATTCGGTGCTGCGCACGTACAATGGAAATGAAATCAAAACTTTGGTTGCCTTCGTTGCGGTGATATGCGTGTAGTACATGTTTTTCGTGAGTTGTTGGTTTGCGCACACACACACACTCAACCATGATGAAGTATTATTATTATTACAACACGTTCAATTCTAGTCCAAAAATTAGGTTAAGTTAGGTTTAGGTATAATAGGGAGGTTTTTATTTAGGTGTTGCATTTGACAGTGAAAAATAAAAATTACCCTATTTTGTGTTATGTACAGTCCACACTAGAGATGGGTAACTCTTGAGTGAGCCGATTCAAAGAATCGAGTCAGTGAAGTGAGTCGGTTGAACATATGAAGGTCATTTTGGGTTGTGCAAAATGTATGGAAATTTTGAAAGTTAGGACCACTATGCACGTAAGACATTGGAACATTTTTGAAAGTGAGGACCACTATGCACAGGACATATTGGAACATTTTTTAAACTGAGGACTTTTTTTTAGCTCTTCGCTTTAGTCAGAGATGTACGAGGGGGGTCCGATATTAAAGGTACAGGTGCCTGTGAAATGCTTTGCAAATCAACAGGAATTGTGAACTACTTTAATCGACTTGACAGGCATCACTATCGTGATGTTCAAACTACTGTCACGCTGGGATAAATGTCTCAATCTTTATGGAAAATATGTCGAAAAATAAACAAAATAAAATTGTGGCTTCTACCTTTAATATCGAACTCCCCTCGTACAATAAGTCGACTCTTTAAAAGCATGTAAAGATACATATTGTAGCAATACACAGATACTTTTTTTACAAATAATTTGTTCAACCAAGTCATGACCTGACTCTCTGAGTTGACTCCATTCACTGCGTCAGAGCAAGTGAAGCAGTTCACAAAAAACCCATCTCTAGTCCACACATCCGTATGGCGCAATTACATTACAATTAGAAAACCTCAACTCAAAAAATTAATATTTTTAAAATTTTATTACAAACATTGTACAAACTAGTAGTGTTTAGAGAATTACCATTCTTTAGCATAAATGAATGTGTTCAAAAAATGTCGTAATAATGTCACACGATCAGTATTTTAGGTTAGGAAACATTCCATGTTGTTTTTTATCACACTTACGGACAGGGTTTTAAGAAAATTATATTTTGTCAACCATCGTCCGTATTTTAGATCACACTCGAGACAGGGTTTTAAAAAGATTTATTCAAGGCTCGATTATTCAGTATTATTAATTTGCTCACTTCGAATGCGTTATACAGGGTGTAACTAAAATAAGATGGCGAGTCCTGTTGCTCAGTTTACAATTTTATTTTAGTTGCATGCATCCTGTATATATTTTCAAAAAAAGCACTCGCGCTCACCCAATTTATATAAGGCAAGATAAATGACGGCTTTTAAGTTAACTTAAGATATTTAAGGAGATGCGATTTATACTTACATATATATGTATATGGTATTTTTGTACTCGATGTTGGTTCAAACTTTTCCTTGAGCTTGCTGCTGACTCACCTAATTGAATTTATCGAGTTGCCTTCTTTTTACAAAATAATAAAACATTTTATAAACGTGTGTGGAAGTTACAAATGACGTTTTATTGTTAAGTTTTGAAAGTGACGTTTGTTTTATGATTGGCGTGTGGATGTGAATGTTTTAAAAATAAATCTTTGCTACTCGTGCACAGGTGTTACATTTTTTTTTTTGTAATTGTATACATATTAAGAGGATTCGTCATCCATCAGTGTACTTATTTTGTAAATGTTATTGTGTATAAACTGTTACAGCTGAAATAAAACATGACACACCAATGTACATAAATTATTTTCTGTTTTTATTATCATGTTGCCTTATCTATTTGTTTGTCGTTTGCAGATTTATCAAAAATAGTAACTTATTAACCCGCCATTGGTGACGCAAATTTAATGGTGACGCCGGTCTCCCACACCGGGGTTTTCTACTGAAGATTTTTCGAAACGTGTTACTAATAGTTCGTTTTTTTTTTAATGTATGCTCTTTGACAATAAAATAAAGATATTTAATCAAATTAAGCTCTGCTATGTGGCGGCAGCTACTCGAAATTGCAACAAAAGCAATAAAGGAGGATAAAGTTATTCGACACACCCAGTCTCACAGACCAGTAGGTCACCATTGGCAGGTTAAATAACATCAATTTATTTTCTGAAAAGTAATAGGATTAAAAACAAAAGTTGTCAATTTGGCATGATTTAGAGCAGGGGCTTCTCTGGGTCTTTAGTTATCATCATATTTAAGGGGGAACAACAGTGACGATTGAAAAAAAATCGACTATTTATTTTTACATCATTTTATTTATTATTATTATGCTGAAATTAGTACAAATAACGTCGGTACACCACATTCTCCTTTCACGTGCACATTGCTGAAAACGGTCGTTCGGTAAATATGGCGGTATAACGGTATGTGTTATGATTTTTAGTGTGATTAATTGAAAATTAAAATAGATTGAAAAGGTAGCAGCTTATCCCCTAAACCAGAGCTCCGCAAACTATGTTGTTTGGTAGACCGGTTTTTTTGGGTTCTAAGTTTCGCGGATCAGCAAGCAACTTTAGGGCCCGTTCAAACGGGCCACTTTTAGAAGCGCCACCGACCCACTGTGCGTCAGCCTGTAGACAAAAATTAATATTCGAAGAAATTATTTAATGGCTGCAATTACCGCCATTGACAAGTAGGATACCTAATCCGTCAGGTAAACTTATTAGCAAAGGTATAAGCAAATCCCTTCATTTATATTTGCACCATTAGAATGATCACTTCGGTAGTATCGGAAAATTTTAGTTTGTCTACGCAAAATAGAGTGCGGTGTTAAATAATCGAAAATCAATTTTATATATTTTATTTGTCATGAATCGTCTTCCTCAAGGTATGTATTATCTATTTTAATTACACATTTGATCATATTAACCGTAAGTAGAGAAAAATATGGCCTTAAAGTGATTAATAAATTCAAATCGAAATTTATACTTTAACTTTGATTTCAAAATATACGTAAAATAACTATTCGATGATTTTAGCCTTAAAATGTCGCCTTGGCTATGCTTTTAATGATAAGCAAAAAAAATCAGGCGATAATTTGCGATTTACAGAGTTATAATTTTTTTTAGATATCACTGCGGTCTTGTCAAATTTGGACGTTTTCGAGGTTTGGCTTGCTAGCAGTAAAGAAAAGAAGGGAGATGAAGTTTTTTTTTTATTATAAGAAATTTTAGTTTAGACGACTGCAAAGATACAATTTGTGATGGCTTACAAAAATTTTGTCGATGCGTTGCCTAAAAATGAAAACATTGTGGACAAGTTGCAGCAGAAACCGAGCTTTATTTCTTAAAAGGCACAGTATATGGTTGCATTCAACAGTTGAATTACCCGAAGGTTTACAACAATTAATTTCACCTGCTGTTGAAGATAACCAAGCCAGTACTTCTAGAGGTAGACCACAAAAGGTTTTCAGTGAATGTTCTAGGAAGACTAAAGTTCGTCGTGTGCAGGACTTAGTTGGAAACGTTTCCGCAGAATAATTAACATTCACAGCGCAACAAGCAGGTAGCAGTACGAAATCCCTTATGAAATCAAAAAGTTTGCAACCCATTGAAGCTTTGGCATAGTATTTTGATTTAGATTCATCTGAAAACAAATATAACATATTGCTGTCGACTATAAATGCAGTTAATGAGGGCTGCGTCCCCAGCTTGCAAGTTTTAAGACAGACCAAGAAACGATATTTACTAGAAAATTTAAATGTTTCTGAGTTATCTGCTTCGGTACCTCTTCAAGTCATTTTAAATAAAACGGCGGAAAGTATAATCAAAACATTAAATTTAAATAAGTCAGTTAAAGCATAATTGATTTGCAAGTGGGGATTCGATGGAAGCTCTGGACATAGTATTTACAAGCAAAGATTTTCAAATGTTGAAAATACGGACGAGTACATGTTTTTTGTTGCTTTTTTGCCCATAAAATTAATTTGTTTAGAATCGGGAGAAGAATTATTTTGGGCTAACCCGCGCCCTGGCTCTACCTTATATTGTAGACCAATCAAATTTGTATTTATGATAGAATGTCCCAATTTAATAAGGGCTGAGGAAGCTAAAATAAATACTCAATTTGGAAACCTAGAGAACCTCAAAATTGAAAATAATGGAAATGCCATAGATATCAAGTTTGAATTATTATTTACCATGTTAGATGGAAGTGTATATAATGTCCTTTCGGAAACCAATGCAGCTTCTAAATGTTACATATGTGGTGCAAAACCGACAAAAATGAACACTGTCGGTATTGAAGAAAAACAGCCAAATCGATAGCACTATCGTTTTGGTTTGTTCACTTTACTTAGCTGGATTCGAACATTCGAATGTCTTCTTCACATATCGTATAGGTTACCATTTAAAACTTGGCAAGTTAGGGGAAAAGATAAGCAGTCACAATTTGCAGAAAGAGAAAAAGATATCCAAAGAATGTTGAAAGAAAAACTTGGGCTAATAGTGGACAAACCAAAACTTGTATAAGGCTCTTCAAATGATGGCAATATGGAAAGAAGGTTTTTCCAAAATAGTGAATTATTATTGTTACATGGGTCTCAAATTGATTCACATTTTGACAAACCGATTGGTCAACTTTCAGAAGAAGCTTTAGAAACCAACCATAAATTAAATCGAAGATTTAGATGGTAGCTAGAGCTTTAGATGTTGGAAAAACTTCTGGTAGAAAACAGAATAAACCTGACAAAGAAATGTTAGCATATTTAATTACGAATGAATTGGCAGAAGAAAGCGAAGCTAACGAGTATTTTCTTACTTTAAGTGATTCTGAAAGAGAAAGTGAAGATGATTATATTAGTTCGTAGTAAATGTAAGTTTGTATGTAGTTATAAATAAATTTGAATTCAATCGATGGAAATAGTTTTTTAATTACATTGGAATTACAATACTCATTTTTATCCCATATTTATAATTTTAATTAATTACTATTTGTAAATTTTACATTGTGTATATATGTCGTAATGTCTCATTCAACATTTCATAACAGTCACCAATAAATAAAACCATAAATATTGAGAGTTATAATTTTTGTCCCTTATTCCCATAAGCACGCCGCACTGTGCGACGGCGCGAACGCTAACGTCCGTTAGAAGCGCTTCTTTACACAGATATTTCCACAACACAGCCATTACAGTGTTGCCGTAGACATGGATGTGGAAGGCGATTTACTTTTAACGATGTTTCTCATTCGAAGAAAGAATGCTAGAAGAAATAAGAAAAAAGATTCTGGGTCCATCCATTACTCTGTGAAAGACCACAACGAGGATTATTTTATACATTATTTGATGACTTGCAACAGGATAATGAGATGTTTTTTTCATATTTTCGCATGTCGAAAACTTAATTTCATGAGCTCCTAGCAGGAATTAATAATGAAATTCTCAAAACGAACACAGTTATGAGACGAGCCATTCCACCAGATGAGAGACTAGCTTTAACACAAAGGTATATTATATTTATTTAATTTTTTTAATTTAGTTTACATTAATAAATTATATAATTATAACCTATAAAAATATTGTCTTCGCTATTTAAGTAAACAAGGATAACTGTGGTGATATTTACTTGTAATGTTCTATTTAAAAAATGGTTATGTGGCCATCATATTACTTTCTCCTTTATATTTAACACTTACATTATTATTGAAATAGTTATGTTTACCTAGACTGCTCACATAGATACCGAGGGATATATTTTACAGTGCGCACAAATCATTTTTTTTATTCATTCAAACTAATGGGGAAAAAACTTATTCCTTCAAAGTTGTTTATTTAGGTACACTTTATTGTTAGTAAACATTTGATGTAACTAAATAAATAATATAAAATAAATTTAATAAAAGCTTAAATAACAATGTTATGTTTATTACGTTAAATAAAGTTTTCAAATCAAGTTCCATTAATGGTCAATATTATAATCACTATTTAAAATGAGTTGTAGTTCCCTTCAGCATTTTTTTTTGTATTTTTTTCCAGTCGCCGAAAAGATTAAAAATTTTCACAATTTTTCATTTCGTTCATGTGGGACCATTTCTTAAATTAAGGAGCTGCTTTTTAATCTTTTTACAAAATCGTAATCTACAATGATTTTTGAATAAATTTAGAAAGTTTTAAGCTGATGGCAATTGTTTTTATATGTTTTTCCAGTAAGGTTTTTGTTACTTTTTACACCCTCCAGACTGCAAGTGTATTGCAAGAAATAAAATCATTGCATTTCTATTTTATATTTTTTTGTAAATTTCAGTATTAATTGTTCATGTAGGAATACAAGTATTCATAATTATAAACATTAAATTTTTAAACGTGGTTTTAATATAAATATTGAAAACATACATGTAATTCATTAAAACAAATCGCTTGAAAGGATACTCGTGTTTGAGTTTGTCTCATCATTGCTAGAGAAGGAGTGACAAAGAGGAGGCTGGATATTATGTGGTTGTTCTTCTGTGTATGCTATAGGAACACGGTTAAACATAGGCGATGGTGACTGTTTATAGTAGGTCGTTGGTGGTGGTTGTTGAGGCATCTGGTAAGATGATAATGATGAAGGAAACTGCTGAACTGCGGGAACGGTATATGCAGTTGCAGCCTGTTTAGCAGATGAGAGGACTCCAATCATTTGGCTCTTTACAGAGAGCTTCATATGGTCCGGAAGAGTCTTTAGGTCACTATGCAAAGATAGTAAAAACAGCTTATCATCATAATTTTCCACTTCCTCCTGTCGGCAAAACTTTGCTTTGAGTATTTCGATTATTAACTGATTTTTTTGATCTGATCTGATTCCTTTTCTTTTCCCTGGCCTTTCCTCCTTTCCCGCCATTATTTGACATCTCTAGCGTATCTGGCATTCTAGTGCTACCTTCCAACTCCTCATCACTTACTTCGAGACTGTCTTCCATGGATTTTGCGGTAGTGTTCAAAAAATGTAATTGGTCAAAAAAAAAACATATTTTTTCCTATAATTTGCTGCAGAACCTGATCTAGTCTTTTTTCATTGCTTAGCAAGTTCCTTTGTATAGGAATTGCGGAGACTTTTCCACTTTCGCATGTATGAAGTAGCTGTAACCAACAGTTTAAATATAACACATTTCTTTATTTACATTATAAATCTCTACAAATAATATGTTTCAGGTATTTAGGATCCGGCTGCAGTATGCACGATTTACATATTAAGTATCGTATAGAGTTATCCACAATCTGATATTGTACGTGAAGTTTGCGGGGCTATATGGTCGGTATTTAAAACAAGGTGCTTCCCCTCACACAGGAACTTCTAGAAGATAGTGCTGCAGGTTTCTACCAACGACCTAACTTTCCTCATTGTGTAGCAGCTATAGATGGAAAGCATATACGAGTAATCAAGCCCGAAGGGACTGCATCATTGAACTTCAATTACAAACTTTTTTTTTTTATTATCCTACTTGCTGCATGTGAATCAAACTACAAATTCGTGTAAATAGATGTAGGTGCTCCAGGAAAATCATCTGATTCAACAACCTTTAAGAACTCTAGTCTATACAAATTGCTTCAAATCAATGAAATTAAACTACCTCCAGCAAGACCGCTGTCAAATGAAAGACCTAACAAAGTTCCATATGTGCTCATAGGTCATGAGGGATTTGGCCTTTCTCAATTCCTTCTGAGACCTTTCGGAGGAAAATTTTTGTCGGTTGCAAAGAAAGTGTTCAACTATCGTCTAACACAGGCCAGGCGGTACATTGAATGCTGCTTTGGGATTATGAGTAATAAGTGGATAATCTTTCATCGTCCACTGAATGTTCATGAGGACTTAGCAGAAACCATTATAAAAACATGTTGCCTTTTGCACAACTTTGTAAGGGAAAGAGATGGATTTTTAATTTGAGGACACAATTAGTGTTATTGGACTGATAGATGACATGCCAGTTGACAATCCCCAAACAGGAAATGCAGCTAAATGCATCTGGACCATTCTCATGGAGTACTTTATGAATGAAGGATTTAATGGCAAATGAACAAGATTTAGATTTACAGATCAGTACTGTATACATGTTTGAGATGTTGATTTAACAATGCATTAACAATAAAATAAGTTTTAATTTACTCTGTGCTTTATTATAACAGATTTGGTATAAAATTTTTGCAGAAAATCATAATTCAAACACACTCAGTTTCTTGAAAATCACGACAGAAATCTGATATATGCAACCAGAAATTAACTATGGGGTTTTCAATAACTTTGTGCTTGGACTTGAATATTACCTATATTTTATGTTAAAAGACTTAAAAATTAGACATCCAAGTTTTACAGAAAGTTTTTAAAGTGTAACTTGTTCATCGTTCATGTCCTCGTTTAGTTTGTTATGTGCAATAGTTTATTTTGAATCTTACATCGTCTCCCTGATGGAGCAAATAAAGATTTGCAAAAGCTCGGTTTATGATAAATAGATGGCTTATTAACAGCCATTTTTGGTCGGATTCCCCGATACGAGGATTTTTCTTCGAAAAATTTGTTACTATTCCCAACAAGTACGACTGTTACTTCCCTCCAGCATATATATACGTATATAAAATATGGTGTACTTTTTAAAGCAAAGTCAATCCGTGCAAAGATTTTCCCTAATAATCAACTTCTTTGGTTTTATTGAATATATTCTAAGCTTACCATATGAGTTTTTTTTTATGACGGAGACATATCAGTGAAACTGGGAACAAAGTTTTGTATTATGGACTCCCAGGCATTCCTTTTTAATATTTTATTGGAGTGTTCTTCACTTGCAAGATTCCATAATGCAGGCCACTTTTCTACCTCTGTGATGAAATCTTCGGTATTGAAGTCTCCCGATAATTCCTTCTCCGTCGACATTTTCGCGAGTTGTGAATTTAAGAAAAAAGGAAAACACGCCGACGACCAGCACCACTCATATTCATACAGAGAGTGATGACAATGGCAGTGTTGCTAACGCAGTGAGAGTTAAAATCGGTATCTGACCATTCAAAATGTAGGTAGTTATTATACCGGGTGTCCGCTCTCAAAGTCGAACATAGGAAATTAACATGATAATTATTTGTAAGCTAACAATATATAAATATTAAGTAATAAGGGCTTCATATGATTTTTATTAAAAACAGCAGTAAGGAGAAACAAATTAAAGTTAATATTCATCAAATAACCCCCATTTTGAGCTAAGCAACACCCTAGTCGGCTGTAAAAACTATTTCGTACATTAGCTAACTGCCTGTTAGTAATTAACGCACATTCAGTAACTATTGCTTCTCTCATAGAATTAATATCTGGGTGGTGTCTTTTGTAAATTTTGCTTTTAACGTGTCCCCACAAGAAGAAGTCGCAAGGTGACAAATCTGGAGATCTAGCTGGCCAATTTATGGTTCCACCTCTACCAATCCAATGATTTGAAAATGAATTATTTAAAAATAATTTAACGTCTAAACCAAAATGCGCAGGGCAGCCGTCTTGTTGGAACCAAATCTCCTGATTTTCTCTTGTAACTTCTTCCATTGCAAGTCCTACCTTTGTGACTAAAAGATCTAAATAAGTTTCTGAATTTAAGTTTCTTTTAATTTCAAGTGGACCGATAATATTATGATTAAAAATCCCAGCCCAGATATTAATTTTTTGAGGATACTGAGTTCTGGTTGAAATATTTAACCTAGGGTTTTCCTGAGCCCAATGCCGTGTGTTTTGGACATTGGGTTCATTATTAAGGGTAAAAGTACACTCGTCTGTGAAGCAAATCGACGATAGAAAGTGTCCACCATTGTTAGAGTGCTCTTGCATTTCATGACAAAATGTACTCCTGCTTTCTTCGTCAACATGAAAAATCTCAGGCTGTATGTTGGGTCTGCATTTATTATCGACAAAACATGCTCTTCTGTGTGGTCAACTGTTTGCCGATTTTCTATGATATGATTGTAATTTTAGAACTCTTCAATAATAATAATAATAGTAATAAGCAAAATAATAATAATAATACTCACCACCCCTACTTTATGATTCTAGCGAAATATTTGCGAGTCTTTCAAATTGTTGTACATATTTTTGTATAGTACTTGCAGATGGTATAGGTCTCGTATTAAATTTAACGGCAAACAAATCTCGAACTCTACGTAAACTATCACCACTATAATAGGTTTTTACTATAAAAACTCTTTCTTCGTTAGTATAATTATTCATTTTTTTCGTAAATAAACGGTACCATAATATTAAACGTCAAAATGCGATAGCATTTTAAAAGCAAAGCAAACTCATAACTATCAAATTTTAAATTAGTATTTTACGGTAAAAAAGCAATGTTTTAAATCTTGTTGTTAGTGTCGTTGGATGCGCAATAACTTTCTTTTGATGCCATTAGCTCTTCTGGAAAATAAGATGGCGAGCAGGAATCTACAAAAACGTCTACCATGTAAAAACCCTATGTTCGCGTTTGAGAACGAACACACGGTATACACAATTCGTACCATAAATTTAATTATTCCTAATAAAACAGATGTATATGTTAAATTTAAAAAAAATATTTGTGGCTCCACAGGAAAGTCGTAACAAGTAGAATCTCTTTAATACATATTAAATAATGTGTAATCGGTAGAAATACCGACATTCCGGTAGGATCGGCAACGCTTGTCAGTGCGTTCGACGCGCTTTCGTCCGGCGTTAAACAGAAGCGGCGTGTGAACGCTCCATACGAATTCAATGCAATTCCCACTTTCGCCATGAGACGCGCCACTTTTTGTGGCTGCCACTAGCGGCGGAGTCAGCTGCTCGAACCGTCGGAAGCGCTGCTATCATGCTGCTATTTAGTGGCGGTGGCTGTGTGTGAATACTCCCATATGCGTACAGCCTTTGCCAACGGAAGCGCTGCTTAGCAGCGCTTCCGAGTGACTACGTCCGAACGGGCCCTTAAGGCGGATCTATCACTATATATGTCATACGATTGTGAGAGGCACCGTATACATCCCTAAATGAGTTCGGCTACGTAGCAAATTTCAGTATATTTTACACACAGAAGTGCTTGATTTGCCCCTTCTCTCTCGTACGTTAAATATCTTACCACAGTCGTCTTCGTCAGTGATTTATTCCCTTCCAAAGTGAAATCAGGGCCGGGTTAGGCGCTTAGCGACCTACTAAAATGTCTCCACCGTCAAAACCGGCAAAAAAGGGACCGACGTACCATAACATCAATATTTACCACAATACTCAGTGGGTGGAGCAATTTATGACTTTTGGAACGGTCCGTCCTTTATACCTGTTTTTCGTATTTTGGGACCAATATTCGATTTAGAAGTAAATTGCAATAAACTATACGGATTCTCATTTCTCGATTACCTGATTAATCGACTTATATTATAAAGATAAGTTCTTTCATAAGTAAACAACCAATCAGATTCGTCCATTTTTGTCGAACGCCGCACGCTACAGAAACTTAGAACGTCAATGTCACTGAGAAACGGTAAGACCCCGCGCGTCAGGGCGATTTGTTAAACTTAGGCTGATAAGACCCCCGCTGTCGGTGTCGATGTTCAGATTTATATCATATTCATAGATACCCTTGAATAAAAAATTACGATCGATCTGTCAACGTATAAACATGTCTGAATCACGCTTCGGGACAGAATGCGATGAAGCAATTAATAATTTAATTACAACACCAAAAAACACGGTCAAAAGTAAAAAATACGTATGGAAACTGTTCCAGCATTTTTGTGAGGTAAGAAAATACGAATTGAAAATTGTACTTTTAATAAATAGCTTTTCAAGTTTTGTACATAATTCAAGAACTTATCTTACCGAATGTACCTCGGGCAATGATAAATTCGAGATAATTTTGACTAGTTCCCTCAAGTGTGTTGCTTTAAGTAATTGCCCTCCGCCTGACGGCGTCGGGCAATTACTAAGCAACACACTTTCGGGGTTTAGTCAAAATTATCGCGAAATTATCAGTGCCCTTGGGACATTATAGCTGATAGTACTTACCAGTGACGGTTCGCGGGGTTTTTTCTGGTACGGCCGACGAACAAGAGGTGGTAATACAGATAGATGCGGTCACGCAGCCAGCCGTCTCTGCAACTGATCCTACCCACAGAACACATACCTTTAGAAGTGAAACCTGCATGTTAAATTTCGGAAACACGATTTTTGGCTCCGCCTGGTGTCGGGGTGGCAAATTACTACGATTTCCGCGCCAAAATTTAAAAATGTTATACTCATCTACACGATATATTTCAATGTAATAACACTAAAAATATAATCAATTATGTTTTTTGAGCACATAATTGATTATACTTTTAGATAGTACATAAATGAAGAAGTTACTGGTTTTGGTAAAAGAAAAAAGATTGGATTTCACAAAATAAAAATAAAAATAGGCCTACATGGAAAAAATATATTTAACAGAATAATTATATACATTATTATTAACAAAATTATCAAATATAAAAATATCACAACAATCGGGTATTAGGGTCTAGTCCAGGTGCAATGTTCCATCAGGTCTCTTCGTTCTTCTTAGGATATTTCTTTCAGGCGTCGTAACAGGTCAGTTGTTTGCTCTTTTCCAGGATTCATGACATTAAAATAGTTAAAAAGTAAATTAGTGTAGTTATATTGTCTTACTTCTTGGTGTCAGAACAGCATTGCAATTCAATTTTTTGCGGAAATGATTAACAAAATGTTTATGAATAAAATGATCTTCACATGAATGAAAATTTAAACAATGAAGACTGTTCAATATCACAAATGGTTTTCCATGTTTTAAGATATTCTTCATTTTTGGGAAATTTATAGAAATGTTTATTTTCTAGTCGACATTAATTATCGGTATCGGAAAAGAAAGAATTTTGACATTCTGGATTTTTACAAGAATATTTAATACGGCCATTTGATGTTTCCATTACTAATAAATACAATTGACGAGTTTATAAGACAGAATATATAATAACTTACCTTCAAACATGAATCGCTAGCACTCACGGCACTATTGAGGTTAGTTAATAAAAATGGTGAGACTCATTAAGCGTTGCCGCATATACATCGAAGTATAAAATATACAATGCACATGATTATATTTAATAAACAGTAATATTATACTTTCATGAGTTATTATGACAAATATAAGCGATAATGAGTCTAATTATGTTCAAAACATAATTTTAATTGTTAAAATTATTACTTTGTAGTGAAATTTAAAGGTTATTAAAAACGGTAATCCCCATAATAAGATCTTTGATAAATCTGGCAACATCGAGGGAACCATCTTTGCAAAAGCGGCAAATTTGAAATTCCCCCTCGCCCCACTGTCCTGGGGTGGCCCACATACTTTCGTGTTGCCGATATTCGTATCTCGGCTTCATCCCCGTGATCCTACCTATCTGTATTACCACCTCTTATTCCTCGGACGCACCGGAAAAAACCCCGCGAACCGTCACTGGTACTTACTATTATTCATTATATTTATTGTGCGAGTTAGATTGTTTAACCTAATCATCCATTTTCTATGAAATTTACAACGAATGACATTAGTGTGGCAGCAAATGCACACTATGATTAAAATATATATAAATAAATTGCTTCAGTTTGTATTTAAAAATGATTCAAAAAATGCTAAAAGCAGCCAAACATAAAGCTTTGTATATAACTCGTCCACAATAGCACTTCATGGACTCGCCTCCATTAACAGTCATGCAGAATTGGAGGAATTACTACTCAATATCAAAAAGAAAATGATCTTGGGAATATCAGAAGACTGGCAATCAATGGAACAACTGTCCATGTATAACATTCGGAGCATGCAATTGGCATCTGCATCATGTCGAGAACAAAAACAACAGGGTGGAGTAGCGATTTATTGTAGTGAGGGACTGGATACAACACCGATACCATATATAAATAGCATAAACGCACCAAAAATATTTGAATGTACAGGCTGTAAAACCTGTTTCATTAATGTTGAATATTATTGTATATGTATATACAGTATGTTTTTTTTATCGTGGGCCATAGGATTTTACATGCTAAAAATTATACCTTGTGTTAATGTATATTTTAACATATAATTTTAAAGCAAATTTTAGTTAGTAATAAATCAATTACTTTTCCACATGGTGCGCTTAATAAGATTATTAGATGTTTTATTCCATTAAAAAATGAAATTAATTCACTTATCAATCTGACATTTCAGAAATTCAAGGTACTTTGATTATTTTTGCTCAGTTATTTATTTTAAATAATTTCATTTTTTAATGGAATAAAACATGCGCTAAAAGCGCATCACGTAGAAAAATAATTGATTTATTACTAACTAAAATTTCCTGCACAATTTTATGATAAAATATACATTAACACAAGGTATAATTTTTAGCATGTAAAACCCTATGGCCCACGATAAAAAAAATACCCTGTATAGGCCACCTGCAGCAGATATAGATTTATTTTTTGTGAAAATCTGTTCAATATTAGAATATATGAATAACCTAAATTGTAAATTCTTTGTAATGGGTGATTTTAACATTGATTTTTTAAAATTTAAAAATATTATTTACAAATTTAAAATTTAAAAATATTATTTACGAATATGGTGCTACTTATTTAATTAAACAACCAACCTGTATCAGTAACACTAGCAGTACTTGTCTGGATAACATTATCACTAATGTCGAAAATTGTAATGATGTTGAAGTTATTAACACAGGTTTTTCGGATCACATGGCTCAGTTGCTAAACTTAAATATGATTACTGAGAACTAGAATCAGTACAAGTATGTTCGAATTATAAATTATGAAAATATCTGCAATTTCCGGAACAATATTTCTCAAGAAAATTTTACCTTTCTATACGAATCATATACTGTTAACTCTAAATTTACAAATTTATCTAACCTTATAATCAGGTATTTTAATAGCTACTTCGCCAAAGTAATAACAAAACAGAATTCAACATTTAAACATGTAGTACATCCTCACGTTCAACAATGTAAAAATGAACTGGTTCTGTTGCAAGCAATATCAAACATAAACACAGACTTTAAGAAACAATTTAGAGAAAAAAAACAATATAAACTAATGTTAAATGAAATAAAAAGTGAAAAAATCAAAAATAGATTGAAAACATCCAATAACAAATCAAAAGTAATATGGAACGTGATATCACAAAACGTAAACAAGAAAAAAAGTAATAAATTGCCAAAAACCAACAATATTAAAATCCTTGCAAATAATTTAAATAATTTTTTCAGTAAAATTTAGTTGCAAATTTAAAAAATACTGATGAGATATTTAAGGTGGAGAGAAATCCTTACTCAATGTTCCTCCACCCTGTAACAGAACATGAGTTAATAAGTGTGGTACAACAGTTTTTAAATACGTACAGTGCGGGCTACGATGAAATCCTGATGGTAGTTATAAAAAACTGTATTGATATAATAGCTACACCTATGTGCCACATTATTAATTCATGTTTTAAAAAAGGAATATTTCCAGAAAATCTGAAACATTCAATAATTACACCAATATTTAAAAAAGGTGACTGAAGATATTGAGAATTACCGACCTATACATTTATTGTCATGCTGCGCAAAAATATTTGAGAAACTTATTGCCATACGAATTATTCAATTTTTTAATAAGCATAAACTCTTTGAATCCACTCAGCATGGATTTATATTGGGAAAGAGCACTGAAACCGCAATTTTTGAATACATCCACGAAATATTAACAGCTTTGGACAATAAAAAGGTAACATGTGGTATTATGCTTGATCTGACAAAAGCATTTGTTGCATTAATCAACATATGTTACTCGCAAAATAAGAAACCTATGGGCTGCGTGGTCAAGTACTTAGCTTAATTACGTCTTACTTGAGTAACAGAACTCATTCAACGAAAATAAAAGCTGAAATGGGTAATTTTTGCTTTTCATCAGCTAGCAGCTTAAATATCGGTATTCCACAGGGAAGTATCCTAGGGCCATTATTGTTCACTATATTTGTAAATGACTTAGGCAAGTCAATAGAAAATGATAAAGTCGTGACCTATGCGGATGACACAAACATAGTAATAACGGCAGATACCTTGAACCAACTGAACGTAACAGGTGGCAACACATTGCAAACAATTAAAGCTTGGTTTCAACAAAATAAACTTATTATTAATGAAACTAAATCAAACTATTTACTGTTTAAAAACGTACCTGATGATGGATACTTATCACTCAGTGGAATCAGATATCAAACATCTAATGACGCGAGACTACTGGGCATATCAATTGACACAAAATTAAATTTCAATGATCACATTAGAAAAATTAATGGGAAAATATCTAAAAATATTTTTGGTTTACGCATTTTAACAAAAACCACAAACTTGGAAATTAGCAGAATATTCTACTACAGCAATATACAGGGTGTTGAGAGCTCTGGGATCGGTCAATCACGTGCTTATTTTTCAAAATTTTGAAAAATGTTTTATATAAAAGTTGTGCAGAATAGTGAGCTACACGCGTTAAAAATATTTAAATTTATACAGGGTGTCTCATAACAAAGTTACAGACCAAACTTATGTTTTTTTAAATGGAACACCCTGTATATTTTAACATTTTTGGATTCCTCGTTAATTGGAGATTAACATGACCTAGGTTGTGCCGATTGAAACTGGGCCGTTTTTGTGTTATTCAGTTGTGCTTCAGAAAGTGCTTCCCTAAACCTAATAAAGATAATTCATTCTAATTTAGTGGTAAAGTTTAGTTGAACTTTAGACTTCAAAATTACTATATCATCCAAAACGTAACTCAGCGTATTATACAGGGTGATAGCCATTCACAAACTGCACAATTTCTTCATTTTTTTAAATGGAACACCCTATATATTTTTTCATAATTTGAAAGTCTATTGAGTAAGCTTTCGTTTCATATTAGGTTTCGTATGTCTGAAGTTGATAGTGACTCGAGTATTTCAGAATTCGTTCGTAAGTTGCATGTTTCGGTTGAGAAGGATCCGTTTATAAGCGTTGTGTTTGCCTACAAAATCGTATTTTATGTTTTTGAGACATGTATTCAAATCTTTTATCCTACCATATTTCAACAAAATCTGGATGCATTATTCCCAATAAGTTATACAAACAATTATGTTTCAATACAGATAGAGAACTATAGTAAAAACTTATAAATCAACTTAAATAACAAAACAGTTTAATAACATAAGTATATAAAATGAAAAATAACGAAACAATTTAATAACATAAGTATATAAAATGAAAAATAACAATTTAAAGAAGTTTACAACATATTTTCAAAATTTCGACCATTCTGATTTAAACAAATTCTGAGACGTTCAACGAACGATTTGTGAACTGCAACTAAAACTTGTGGCGTTACTGCAGAAAAAGCATTCCTAATTCATATTCGCATATCTTCTGCTGTAGTCGGTGGTATACGGAACACCATGTCCTTGATATAGCCCCAATCTAATTTCGTGAGGTCCTGCGACCTAGGTGGCCATAGTACAGGTCCGCCGCGACCTATCCACTTATTAGGGTAACGGTCATTCAAAAATTGTCGTACACTGCGAGCAAAATGTGGTGGTGTACCATCCAACTGGATCCACATATCTTACTACGTTGCGTGGTACGTCAAGTAGGTACTCATCTAAATGATTCCTAAGAAATTCTTCAAATATTTCTCCATTCAGGCTGCCTTCAAAGAAGTGTGGTCCTATGACGCGAGTTCCTAGAATACCACCCCATACATTCAGGCTCCATCGATTTTGATTATTTACTGTCCTTGTGAAATGAGGATTGTGGTCCGAATAATAATGAAGGTTGTGTCTGTTTACCTTGCCATTATTGTGAAATGAAGCCTCATCAGTAAACAACACAAAATCAAAAAAATGTTCATTGTTTCCCAGAATTTTAAGGGTCCAGTTACAGAATGCAGTTCTAGCGGGAAAATCTGCTTCTCCGAGCTGTTGTTCTAAGTGGATGTGGTAAGGGTGAAATTTGTGTTTCTTCAAAATTCTATGCGCTGAGGGCCGACTAATATCCAACTGATTATTTAATTCCGATAAACTTAATTTAGGGTTTTCAACTATCGATGCCAATACCAGGAATTCGCTATCTTTGTTAATTACAGGTTTGCTTTGCACAGGTTTTGAATAATTAACGTTACCTGTAGTCTCAAATCGCTCTTGCACTCTTCTAAATGCTCCTTGTCGTGGACACCGCCTCTCGGGATACCGCTGTCCATACACTAGTGAAGCCAAAAGACAATTTTTGTGACATTCGCCAAGAATGAAAATCATGTCAACCAATTCTTCTTGTGAGAAATTCATAATTATAAACTAAGATCACAACTTAAATGGTTCGATCTATTTTTGAGACTAATATAATAATTACTGTCACCTGTATTTTTTTGTTTGTTTATTTGAAATGATTGGTAGATTTTAAAACTAATAATAAAAAACATGCAAATTACCAATGGATTTTGAAATATTAGAGTAATCATCAACTTCAGATATACGAAACCTTATATGAAACGAAAGCTTACTCAATGGACTTTTAAATTATGAAAAAATATATAGGGTGTTCCCTAATTGTCGACCGTTGCTCTAACAATCGAGGTAGATTATTTCTTGAAATGTTCCACATCCAGAAGAACCGCACCACGGTCATGAATTTCAAATCAGACACCGACCACCTCAGTGGCATCTATTCGTACCTCCTTGAGTTGTGTGCTGGGTCTCGAGACGGTAACTCGTCAAGAGCTTCCAGTTCCACGGCTTCATTGTAGGTGCGATTAGATGTCGTCTGCTCTGCATGCCTCTCTGGTTGTACGGTGACTGTATCTGCTGTTGGAACATGTACCATGCTGAGTTATCAATTTCTCTTGTTCGCCCGTCTTTTGGTTTATTCTTTAAATTCATTTTCATAACTTAAATTCATATTTCGGCTTCACATTACAAATTTTGTCAAAATTATTTATACATTTAAAATATTACCCTCCACCTGCCATTGTTAAGATAGTCCTCCCCCTTGTTGACATACTCATCGATACAAACTTATAATTATCCAATGGATAAATAATTACTCAGTACGTTTAACGTAGAAACTTGTATCAAGTATGAGAATGGGGTTGCCTACCTTACATAATGGAACTATTGCCCACAATCTATGGCTTCACCATAGTATATTAACAGTTAGATTCGCACCACATATACGGCAGTTTTTAATTAATTTCCTGTTTACTTTACACCTAACCTTTTATAATATTAACTAGTCATACAATTGTAACATTTATAATTAAGACCGTCATCGAGACAATCCTGGCTGGAACCATGCACGGCTCCCACCCACCCGCACTAGGCGGGTTGGCAACACTAGCGAGCCTGTATTGTTCCAGACAGAGTTGGTAATCGATTTCCGATACATCGATATCAATTGACAGCTGACGCCATTTTTAACGTGTTCGTGTTCGTCCCCATGTAAATCGTTTTACATCACAGTATTTTACCACAAATTTAATTAACAATAATAACAAACATGACTCTTCAAGTAACAATTAGATGTAGCAACCTTTATTTTTAACTATTTCGCATGTAAGTACACTTAAATTCAATTTTTTCCAAATTTATCGCTGACGCACATGTTCAACAAAATTTTCATTTTGTAGTGTAATTTCCCTGAAGAAGGAATAAACGAATTCCGAAAGCTTGGTTTTATGATAAAGTAAATAGGACTTTTCTTGCCCCTTGGTCGAATCCCCGTTACGGAATAAGATTCCGAATTTTCACATTTAACTCCAACAAGTGACGACCGTTACTTCCCCTCGCCATATATATATATATATATATATATATATATATATATATATATATATATATATATATATTGTATTTGTATGGCATGACAAACTATAGAATAAAGACAATTTATTATTATTATTATTATTAAACGTCTCGTCCAAGAAAGTGCTATATTGTGGACTTGTTACATTAATAGCTATTTTTGTCTGTCTTTATTGTGCTTCATAACAAAAAGTATGTATGTTGTGTTATATTTCAGTTTAGGAATTTGGTGAAGAGGAAATGTTTAAAATCCTTATTCATAGTTAACAATGTATATATTTCATAAAAATTGTAAAATATAAAATAATTAATTATTGATTTATTTATTACTTGCGCGTGTGTAGAAAAATTAATATTACCCTCTTATTGCCTCGCGTTAACAATATTGATAAATTCTGGTTTGAGGGAAGCGCCTCCAACCAAGAAACCATCGATATCCGGTTGGCTTGCGAGTTCTTTGGCGTTGGCCGCAGTCACCGAACCTCCGTACTGGATCCGAATGCTGGCAGCGGCGTCAGTGTTAACATTTTCGGCAAACCAGCACCGGAGCGCTTTGTGGACCTCCTGGGCTTGATCCGGCGACGCCGTTTTTCCCGTGCCGATCGCCCAAACTGGCTCGTACGCCAACACAACATTTGCCCTGTAGATACAATGAGATGTATTTAAGTTCAAAACAGATACCTTTTCACGCATACCAATCGCAAACTTTGGCTGCAATAGCTTTAGTCTGCCTGAAGACGACCTCTTGCGTTTTCCCCGATTCGCGTTCGTCCAGTTTTTCACCGATGCAAGCGATAACTTTCAGTCCGGATTCCAAAGCGTGCGCCACCTTTTCCGCCACCAGTTCGTCCGACTCCCCAAACACGTTCCTCCTTTCCGAATGTCCCAAAATCACCCAGTCGCAGCCGATGTCTTTGATCATGGCAGGGGAAATTTCTCCTACAAAAAAAGAAAAATGTTGTAATTAGATTTTTCTATTTTCAAACATCATTTTGAAAAAAGGTTATTGAAACTATATTTAAAATTAACATAATATGAACGTTTTTGGGTTTCACTAAGTTTAATGTTTTATTGTAAAATAAGAAAAATATTTTGTGGTAAAGATACTAAGGCACCAATTAAATTTCGCCCATAGGATGCTCCACCACATTTCATATAAATTCCATTAAAAAAGGTGGTAGGAACCATTGTGAGATTTGTTTATTAATTTTAATTTTGAATATAATTTGAAATACGAGGCATGTTTTTTAAGTAAGTACCGTTTTGATATTCCGCCGATTCAGCGCTGCGGTCGGTATTCTGCGCATGCACGCTGTATACCCACGGGTGTGAAGCCGAGATACGAATATCGGCAACACGAAAGTATGTTGGCCACCCCTGGACAGTGGGGCGAGGGGGAATTTCAAATTTGCCGCTTTTGTAAAGGTGGTTCCCTCGATGTTGCCAGATTTATCAAAGATCTTATTATGGGGATTACCGTTTTTAATAATCTTAAAATTTCACTACAAAGTAATCATTTTAACAATTAAAATCATGTTTTAAACATAATTTGACTCATTATCGCTTATATTTGTAATAATAACTTATGAAAGTATAATATTACTGTTTATTAAATATAATCATGTGCATTGTACATTTATACTTCGATGTATATGCGGCAACGCTTAATGAAGTCACCATTGGTATTAACTAACCTCAAGGGTGCTGTGAGTGCTAATAATTCATGTTTGAAGGTAAGTTATTATATATTCTGTCTTATAAACTCGTCACTTGTATTTATTAATACTGGAAACATCAAATGGCCGTATTAAATATTCTTGTAAATATCCAGAATGTCAAAATTCTTTCTTTTCCGATATAACTAATGTCGACTACAAAAATAAACATTTCTATAAATTTCCTAAAAATGAAGAATATCTTAAAACATGGAAAACCATTTGTGATATTAAAGAGACCGTTCATTGTTTAAATTTTCATTCATGTGAAGATCATTTTATTCGTAAACATTTTGTTAACCATTTCCGCAAAAAATGAAATTGCAATGCCGTTCCGACACCAAGAAGTAAGACAATATAACTACACTAATTTACTTTTTTAACTATTTTAATGTCATGAGTCCTGGATACGAGTAAACAACTGACCTGTTACGACGCCTGAAAGAAGTATCCGAAGAGACCTGATGGAACATTGCACCTGGACAAGACCGTAATACCTGATTGTTGTGATATTTTTATATTTGATAATTTTTATAATTTTGTTAATAATAATGTATATAATTATTCTGTCAAATATATTTTTTCCATGTAGGCATATTTTTATTTTGTAAAATCCAATCTTTTTTCTTTTACTAAAACCAGTAACTTCTTCATTTATGTACTATCTAAAAGTATAATCAATTATTCGCTCAAAATACATAATTAATTATATTTTTAGTGTTATTAAATTGAAATATATCGTGTAGACGAGTATAACATTTTTAAATTTTGGTGGAAATCGTAGTAATTTGCCACCCCAACACCAGGCGGCGCCAAAAATCGTGTTTCCGCTTTGACTATATACTAATGGACTGCTATTCCCCCTCCATTTCCCATATGATCACTGCTCCAAAAATTGTCCACGAGCTGGAGCCCTATATAAGCCCCGCCCCGGAGCCGAAAATGGAGCGTAATTTAAAAACCAGAAAGAAAAAAAAATATTTCTCGATGTATTCATCAGCAACGCGAAGAATGCAAATGCGAGCATATTTCGGCAACTCGGGTCCACTTTCCTGTCTGTTCTTTACGAGCAAAGCATCAACCCATAATTTGCGAAGTTCCGGATTTGATGGAAATCTAATACATAATTTTAGGTTATAAGTCAAAAGTCAACTGACGTGTACATCAGCTGACGAGTATTATAACCGCGTTGGCATATATACGTGGACGTATTGCAGCCTTTCGCATAGCAATATTTTGACATAGTGTGAATATTTGAGAATATAAATGTTTATATATTCAAAGGTGTGAATAAATTGCAGGGTATCACAATATGCAATGCGAGCTCATAGAGTCATATGTCATAGAAACAAAATAGCTACCAATTTAGTAACATACCGCAACCATTTCGGGTCCCGCGGCGCCACCGTTGCTTGGAGACACACATGATGCGGCGCTAGCAGTCCAATAGTATATAGTCAAAGTGTTTCCGAAATTTAACATGCAGTTTTCACTTCTAAAGGTATGTGTTCTGTGTGTATACCTGCATCCAGTGTTGCCAACCCTACCGATATGTCGGTAGATCTACCGACAATTTATACCTTTCTACGATATTCTACCGATTTTGACTCAGATATACTGACAAATCAACTGGAAATGTTGATTGATAAAATTTGAATTTGCTTTCACATACTTATCACTAGAGAGAGGATTTTATGCAAAATGTATATTTTTGCATATTTTGCATATTTACCCCTATAATGCACATTTCGTCTTTGAATGCATATTTTACATTTTCTTACACGGCACATTGCAACAAGTGTAATTTTCGATTTCGGGCATGAACCAACATCTAGTCATTCAAAGAAATACCGGCCAAATATCAGAATAATTGCCAGTTCGTCCTGCGATAAACGAGTTACAAAGTTTTTAAATTTTTGATTTTCGAACAACTAATACTTGGACAATGGAAAAAAAATAGGAAACGTGTAGAAGAAATTTTACATAAATTAAACCTAATTACGAAAATATCACTCTTCTAAAATAACTTTGGTTTTTGAAAATTCATTTACTTTTAAACGAGTAACAAATTTTTGAAATTTTTGTTTTGCGAACAACCAATATACGTTGGAAAAGAAAATAAAAAAAAGGAAAGGTTTAGAAGAAATTTTACATAAATTAAACCTAATTTAGAAAACATTACTCACCTAAAAAAACTTTGATTTTTGAAAATCTATTTATTCTTAAACGAGTTACAAATTTTTGAAATTTTTGATAACTAGTACTTGAACGTTGGAAGAGAAAAATAAAAAGAAAAAAAGGAAACCAAGTCTAATTAAAAAACGTATATTCTTCTAGAATGAGTTGGGGTTTTGAAAATCCACCTCTTCTCAAGATAGTTACAGATTTTTGAAGATTTTGATTTCTGAAACGTGTAAAAATGTTTTTCTTTTCAAAAATTATTATCGCTCTTCTAAATACCTTTGGTGTTTGAAAATTCATCAATTTTCAAGCTAGTTGCAGATATTTCAAATGTTTGTTTTTCGAGTTGTCTAACATTTGGACATTCAAAGAGAAAAAATAGGAAACGTCTAGAAACAGTTTCACAAAAATTAAACCTAATTAAGAAAATATCACTTTTCTCAAAAAGTTCGGTTTTATCCACTTATTTTTAAACGAATTATTTTTTTTTAATTTTTAATATTCGAACAAATAATACTTGTTGAGACTGAGACATTGAGACTTTGGAAAAGAAAATAATATTAAAAAAAAAATAGGAAATGTGTAGGAAAAAATTATCAAAAATTAAATCTAATTAACAAAACATTATTCTTCTAAAATAAGTTGAGATTTTGAAAATACCCCTCTTTTCAAGAGAGTTGTAAATTTTTGAAATTTTTGATTTTCGAACAACTAATACTTGGACGCTGAAAAAGAGATTTTTAAAACTTTTGATTTTCGAGATTCGGCCAAAAAAATTTATTATTTTTTCCAAAAACTATTCTCGCTCTTCTAAAATACCTTTGGTGTTTAAAAATTCATCAATTTTCAAACGAGTTGCTGACGTTTCAAATGTTTGATTTTCGAGACGGCGAACATTCGGATATCGAAAGAGAAATGGTAGAAACGTGTAGGAAAAAGAAAACAAAAATTATATCTAATTAAAAAAATATCACTCTTCTAATTTTAAAATAACTTGGGTTTTTGAAAATCCAATTGTGAATTTTTAAAAAATTTGATTTTCAACTTCGTATAATTGGACGTTGGAAAAGGAAAAAAAATAGGAAACATAGAAAGTTCACATATTTTTGTCGGTTTAGTTTGAATATGCGTAACGCAGAAGACGTAGAACGAGAAAGAAATAATTTAGCGCGTCCAGGAAATTCTCATATTTATCAGGTCTCTCTATAAAAAGAAATTTGCACAAAACCAAATTTTCGCAAAATATAATTTGCGATTTTTGTATAATTCAATATTCGTCGTGACATCGGCCAGGAAAATAGTTGTTTCAAAAAGTGGTTTGTTAACTGTAGTCTTATTAATAAGACTGCTAATTACAACAAGTATGGCAAATTATTAAGATTAATAAAAAAATGTTTTTGTTAAAAATGTTTATAAATAAACTTATGTATTTTTTTAATGACATATTTCAATTTATTGCTTGCTTATTTGCATAGAATAATGCATATTTGTTGCATATTTTTGGGGTTTAAATGCATATACCGGGTGACCCAACGATTAAAAGCCCCATAACTTATTTGCTATTTGAGATATCGACTTCTAGTTTTCTTGAACTGGTACCCACACTTATTCTACATGTTTTAAAAATATATATGTTTTTGTACAGGGTGTCCCAGTATACATAAAAGAACAAAGTTATGTTTTTTTAAATGGAACACCCTATATTTTATACTTTATTTTAAACCCTCTTGAGAAGCTGATAAAAATAGTATAAGATAGTATGGGTCTATTATGGACGGTTGGTTAGTTATCGGCAAATTTGTGGCAAAAACAAGGACACATTGAAAAAATTGCCGAAGCACTTGTAGCAAAGCTAGCGTCATTTTTTATACACTAAAAAAAATTCCACATCATGAAGAATAATACAAATCGGCTTTGGTTCTTTCTTGTTCATACTGTTATACAGGGTGTCAACATACGCAAAACAATGGATAACTATTTTTTTCAAATGGAACACCCTATATGTCTTGCCACCAATGCATGGCATTTTTGACAAGCTTTCCAATGATGTACAATTTGTATAATGAAATATTAAGGATTCTTAAGATTTATCCATAAAAACAATTTTATTTTGTCACCTCCTGCTCATTTTTTGATTTTCAGCCAAAACTATCCATTTTCTGTAAAAATAATAGGAGACCAAAGTAAATATAAATGATACCATCAAGTCGGAGAAAGTAACATGAAGGCCACATCACCATTTTTTCACCAGTTTTTAAATTGCACTAAATTCTCCACATTTTGTGCTTGGATAATTTATTTATTTATAATTTATTGTTGTGTTATTATTGTTGTAGAACTATTTTCTTTTAATTGTTTTTAATTTTATTTTGTTGTTTCGTTCTTTATTTATTTTACATATTTGTATAGTGCATTTATATTTCAATGCTTAACTGTGCACATTGAATTTATTCAGTAACATAAATATAATGTTTCCATTATTCAATTATTAACTTGTTGGAAAAAAAATTCAAGGATCAAAATCGCGATTGCAATTTTTGCATGTGTTAATTTAACGAGAAAATTTTATAATCCGTTCTAGAATTACAGTAAACTTTCCACATTTTGACTTTTGAGTTATCAAATCGGAGGTCACGTTTGCCGGTTCTGTAATTAAAAAAAAATCAAAATATATAACTCCGAACCGTGAAATTTGATTTTATAAAAAAAAATTCTTTGACAACTTTTGAATTGCACTAAATTTGGTACATTTTGTCGTTAGAATCATCAACATCGGCAGTTTAAAAAATCAAAATCGCGATTTTAGTATATTGAAAGTACAATTTGTTAATCTAACGAGACAAATTCGTAATCTCTTTCAAAATTACACTAAAATTTGCCATATGTTGTCATTTGAATCATCAAAATTAAAGAACGCTTTTTGGAATTTAAAAAATCAAAATAACAATTTAAAATCTACGAACATTGAAAACATAATATTTTGAAGTTTTCCGTTCATTTAACGAAAGTCTTTTTAGTAAGTTTTAAAATTCATTCAAATCATAGATCACGTTTGCCCGTTCTGCAATAAAAAAATCAAAATTATAATTTAAGAACTTCGAAAACGTGAAATTTTGACGTTTTGCGTTGATTTTACAAAAATGTCTCCTGACAACTTTTAAATTGCACATTTTTTTTTACATTTTGTCGTTTGAATGATTAAAATCGGACAACGTATTCGGCAGTTAAAGAAAACAAAATCGCCATTTTAAAATATCCAAACTTAAAAAAAATATAATTTTACGAGAACATTCTAAAGTTTGTTTTCAAATTACATGAGATTCGCCATATTTTGACATTTCAATTATCCAAATCAAACACAATTGACTCTCCTGCAATTTAAAAAAAATCAAAATCGATATTTAAAATTTTCGAACTTTGAAAACTTGAAATTTAATTTATTTTACAAAATATTTCTTAGCCAAGTTTTAAATTGCACTACGTATGGCACATTTTGTCCTTGGAGTCATCAAAATCGGACACCGTGTTCGGCAGTTATGCAATTTCAAAAATCAAAATCGCGATTTTAAAATATTCAAACTTTGAAAACGTGAAATTTTGACATTTTGCGTTGATTTGACGAAAACATTATTTTACCAACTTTTAAATTGCACCAAATTTTGCACATTTTGATGTAGGAGTCATCAAAATCGGACAACGCGTTCTGCAGTTATGCAATTTAAAAAATAAAAATCGTGATTTTATAATATTCAAACTTAGAAAAAGTACAATTTTTGCTTTTTGTGTTAATTTTACGAGAACATTTTATAATCCGTTTTAAAATTACTCTAAATTCGCCATATTTTTACGTTTGAATCATTAAAGTCAGGCGCGGTTGGCTGTACTGCAGTTTAAAAAAAAGTCAAAGTCGCAATTTAAAATATTGAATACTTGTTGTGCTACTTTCTTGATGGAACCATATTTTCCAGTTGGGTAAAGTACTTTACTTTGACGTTTTGCATTGATTTTACGAACTAACTTTTTGATTGCACTAAATTTGACACATTTTGACATTGGAGTGATAAAAATCGGACAGTGCGTTCAGCACTTATGTATGATTTTAAAATATTCAAACTTTAACAAAGTGCAATTTTTGCATATTGATTTAATTTTACGAGAAAGTTTCGAAATACGTTTTAAAATTACACTAAACACGCTATATTTTGACGTTTAAACATAAGAATCGGAAAATGCATTCGGTAGTTATGCAATTTCAAAAATCAAAATCGCGATTTTAAAATATGCAAAAAGTGCAATTTTTACTTTTTGCAATTTTTGCACTTTGTGTTAATTTAACGAGAAAAATTCGTAATCTTTTTTTAAAATTTCATTACATTCTAGAATGTAAAAAATTAAAATTGCAATTTAAAATCTTCGAACTTTGAAAACGTGAAGTTCTGACTTTTTACATTGATTATGCGAAAATCCAACCAACTTTTAAATTGCATTAAATTTGGCGTTGGAATTTTTTTCGAAATCTCATTAGTTTTTGAACAAATTGACGGTAGAGATTATAAAAATTTGAAAAACTGTCATTTTCATCTTTCAAATTTTGACGTTTCAAGCGTCGGTATCATCTGATCCTACAAAACATTTCATACACAATTGCGGACAAAATAAAGTAAGACACCATTAATTTAGTGCGCGACTTTCCTGTAAATTGTATTCGTGAGTTGGCTTTAATGCCCATTCATTAAACGTCTATGACTGATTTACACTAGACAAAAAGAGATGTCAGCTTTTTTGTCCGCAATTGTATATTTAAAATATGATTTACAATGGAAGAAATATAAATAATTATTATACCATCAAAATCGGAGAAAGTAACGTGATGGCCACATCACCATTTTTTTTTATTCTGAAAATGTACTAACAAT
Source organism: Ocypus olens (assembly GCA_910593695.2). Taxonomy (NCBI): domain Eukaryota; kingdom Metazoa; phylum Arthropoda; class Insecta; order Coleoptera; family Staphylinidae; genus Ocypus; species Ocypus olens. The sequence goes on along the minus strand of OU343063.1, from coordinate 31,572,125 downwards.
TTAAATGTAAGTATAAATAGTTTAGTTTTCTAAACTGTAGGACACACTGTTTTTCAATTATACTTTAAATTTATAAATATATATTGTATGATAAGTGGCTCTACCACTCAAAACGTTCACGAGCCGCCACTGATAAGAATAGAACTTTCTGAAATTACTTCAAATAGATGCTTCTACGTGATTGCATAGAAATCTCAAAATACCCCCTTACACAATTACAAGATAATCCCACGTAGACGCTCAGTAATATTTTTTAAATTCCGTTAAAAAAAATAGAAAAATAATGACTTCGAATATATGCTACTGTGTGACTTCTTTTACTTTTAGTTTCTGACGTAAACAAATAAATAAATAAATAAATAATCATCTTTATTCCTATTAAAATATACAGTAATACATACTTAAAATAAAAACAGCGTCAATAGAAAATTAATTAAACTTAAGTGTGGAAAAGTCAACCGAACTTGTACATGAAAAACTCATCTAAGTTATATGGCTCAATTTTTAGCAGCAAATCAACTAGCCTTCTTTTGAAAATATTAAAATTTGTCTGTGTTTTTATGTCCTTCGGCAAGAAATTATAAAATTTCATACTTCTATATTCTGGACTTTTTTCCGTAAATGTATATTTATGAATAGGGTATACAAAATTGATTTTATGTCGTGTATTGTGATCGTGCAAGTTTTTGTTATTGTAAAATAAATTGTTTTGTTTCCAAACGAATAACAAACTTTCTAAGATATATATATATATATATATATATAGCAAATATTGTGAGAAGACCATTAGCAGAAAATAGCTTTCTACATGAAACTGTAGGTTTGAGACCTAACATAGCTCGAAGTGCTCGCTTTTGAATGACGAAAATTTTATTAATCTGTGGCGAACTGCCCCAATGAATTACACCATATCTAATGCGGCTTTCAAAGTTGGCATAGTAGGCCATTTTTAAGATTTCGAAACAGACACACTCCTTTAATGAACGGAGCATGAAGCAAGATTTACTTAATTTTTTGGAAATGTGAATTATATGATCGTTCCATTTTAACTTGTCATCTATTAATATACCAAGAAATTTTGCGGAGTGTGTTACTTGTAATTTATAATCACCAAAGTGTAAACTGGTTGGTGTAGTGATAAGTTCATTTTTTTTTAAATAAGATACAATTTGTTTTGCTCTTGTTTACAACTAATCTGTTAACTTCAAACCAATTAAATATTTGTTTTAGTGCTTTAGTCCCGTTTTGACACAAATTAGTCATATCAGTACCTGTAATGACCATATTTGTGTCGTCAGCATAGTTAATAATTATTAAATTAGTGGTGTTATTAAGAGTAAATAAATCATTAATATAAATGTTAAATAAAAGGGGGCCTAAAATGCTTCCCTGCGGTACACCATTGACAATATCCAGTACTTTTGATTGTGCCACGAGGCCGCCATCTTGTTTTGTCTCCACGATTTGTTTTCTGCCGGTTAAGTAAGATGTTAACCATGTGAGTACAATACCCCTAAATCCGATTTGATAAAGTTTCGATAGCAATATTTTGTGATCGATACAGTCAAAAGCTTTAGATAAGTCAATCAGTACCCCGCATGATAATTGGTCTTCTTCCATGGATGAATATATAAATTTTGTAAAATTATATAATGCTGTACTACAATTTTTATTAGATGTGAAACCGTGTTGGTACTCTGACATTATATCGTATTTGCATAAAAATGATTTAATTTGTTTGATTATAACATACTCATATATCTTTGAGAAAACGGATATAAGACTTATGGGTCTGTAATCTTCCTCATTTTCTAGGTCTCCATGTTTAAATAAAGGCATTACTTTAACGATCTTTAATTGCTCCGGAAAAATTCCGTGAACTAGTGACTCGTTTATTAAAAAACATAGGTGATTTACAATACTGTCCATGCATTTTTTAATAACAAACGATGATACTCCATCGATTCCGCAACTTCTTTTTGTAGGCATGTTTCTAATAATATCTTCTAATTCGTTAGGAGTTGTGGGATGTAAAAATAAAGTACTATCAATTTTCTGAATATTGACATCATTAACAGGGCGTGGGGTTTTCAACAGCTTAGTAGCTGCATTTATGAAGTGTTCATTGAAACGATTTGGATCAATAGTAGATCCTATTTTAGACGAAGTTCGGTCATAAGCTGTTGTTATGTCTTTGATAACCGACCATGAGGCTTTACTTTTATTTGTTGCAAGTGCTATTTTCTTGCTATAGTAGTTGTTCTTATCATATTTTAAGTGAACATTATATAATTGTTTATAGTGTTTTAAAGTCGGTATATACATTGGGGAGTGTTTCGATATAATTTCGTACAGATTTACTAATCGTTTATATTCTTTCGTTTCATCAGACATTGGAATTTCCACTTTATTACTTGCAGTTTTCATCAATTTCAATGGAAAACAAGTATTGAAGTGATGCAGGAATATTTTCATAAACAAATCAAACTGACTGTTCACATTTTTACAGTTATACATACATGACCATTGCTCTACATTGTTTAGACGGTTTTGAAATAAAATTATTTGTTTTTCAGAGAAAATGCGTGAAATAATTTGGGCATTATTAGTTTTAAGGGTCTCAGAAAAACTTACAATTTGCGCGTGATGATCGGAGAAGCCAGTATTTACTACTCGACAATTAACTACATCTTGGTGATTTGTTATGACATTGTCAATACAAGAGTTACTGCCTTTAAACATTCTGGTGTATTCATTTATTAGTAAAATGTTGCCATAAGAATCCAATAGTGATTTAAACTCATGGACTGCTTTATTTTCTGGGAGTATATTGATATTAAAATCTCCGGATATGAAATATCGGTTATTATTTGATATTAAGATTAAAAATAATATTTCCAATTTCTCGAAAAATATGTTAATATCTGCACTGGGAGATCTATATACAGTTACAAATGTTACTTTTTCCTTTTGGAAGTTTACATCTATTGCTGCACATTCAAAAGTGTTTGTTGTTGATAGATTGGTTATATCCAAACGTGCTAAACACTCTAGGTTTTTATCGCAATAAATGGCAACTCCGCCATGAATTTGGGTGTCGCGGCAGAAATATGAAGTTAAGTTAAAATTTAAAAGTTTAAGGGTTTGTATTTGATCTTCCTTTTGCCAGTGTTCTGACACACATAAAATATTAATATTGTTAGTGTTTAAGAAAACCGTAAGTTCATTTAAGCAATTTCGCATTGATTGAATGTTTAAATGCATTAAGTTGGTTACATTTTTAAAAGTTTTTAATTCAACTCCTTTCTTTTTTGAATCCAAGGTAAAAAATGATTTACGCGAATTCCTCGGGGCCACGTGATTGGTTCCTTGAGCCTCTGTAAATCGTATATTGGCACTCCAATTTTGAATGAGGAATATTCTGAGGGGGTTCTCGACTCCATCTTCTCGCATTGAACTTTATCAAAATTTTTATCAGCTAATAGGGCTTTAATTTCCTCCACTGTAGTATCTGGATGAAAACGAGTGGTGTGAATATAACCGAATTTTGTGGCTACCGCTACCGTTGGCTCATCGGAGATTCCATATATCGGTTGGGCCCGTTGTCGTTTTTGCTTCTTGTAGCTTACTGTTTGAAATCCATCATTGTGAGATTCCACGCTCTCGGTATTTAATATTAATTCCCTGCCGGCCGTTGAACCAATATTGTTTTTAGTGGCATGTGTTTGTGTTTGTTTTGGTCCAGACGGTTGTTTTTGCCTGGGTTGATTTTGTTTATTGTATTGAACTGGTGGTCCCATCTTTTTAATAGTAGAGGAACTTGCAGGATCGACGACACTCTTTTGAATTGGCGGATCCTCTTCAATAAATATGATATTTTCCTTGTTTACCAAATTATTGGCTTTTAAGGTTATGACATCTTTTCCAAGATTATTTACTACCGCAAATAATTCAGTTATCATGCCAAAAAGATTCTGATTGGGTTCTGTGTTACAGCTTACACTTTTCAAATTTTTATTTGGAATTTGTGTTGACTTACGTTTTGGAAAATCAATAATGCAGTGATCGCAAATCCACTTGAAATTCTTATTTTCAGTTACCGTTGTTGCACTTCTTTTGATGGCACACGATACATGTAGTTTTACGTCACATATGAAACAGGTAATAAAGTCTTCTATTTCACTAATGTTTATATCACACAATTTGCACTTGGCCAAATATTTGCCCGGCGCCATATTGCAAATGAAAAACTACGAGGTGTTTGTGTTTAACGGAGAAACTTTTGAAAAATTAAAGAACGGTAAAAACCTTTATTACAAAATTATTTATTTCGTTTTCGATCTTGAACGAAAAACTTGAATTCCGTTTTTGTTTCCGTTTTGGTTCTTGTAAATATTTCGGTTAATTTTGTTATTGTTCCGTTTTCAGTCCATGAACAAAACACATATGCTTACATTATGCAGATTTGAATTGTGTAGTACGATTTTTTAAATATATTTTCTTGGTCTTTGACATTTTTATTTGGTATTTATTTCTATAAAACAATGAACATACAGGGTGACCCAGGGATCTGTAAAAGCCCCATAACTTATTTGCTATTTGAGATATCGACTTCCAGTTTTCTTAAACTGGTACCCACACTTATTCTACATATTTTAAAAATATGTATGTTTTTGTACAGGGTGTCCTAGTATACATAACACAACAAAGTTATGTTTTTTTAAATGGAACACCCTATATTTTATACTTTATTTTCAACCCTCTTGAGAAGCTGATAAAAATAGTACAAGATAGTATTGGTCACTTATGGACGGTTGGTTAGTTATGGGCAAATTTGTGGCAAAAACATGTACACATTGAAAACATTGCAGAAGCGTTCCTAGCAAAGATAGCATCATTATTTATACACTAGAAAATTTCCCACATCATAAAGAATAATACACATCGGCTTTGGTTCTCTTTTATTCATAGTGCTATACAGGGTGTCAACATACGCACAACAATGGATAACTATTTTTTTTCAAATGGAACACCCTATATAAGTTGCCACCAATATATGGCATTTTTAATAAGCTTTCTAATGATATACAGTTTGTATAACAAAATATTAAAGATTCTTGACATTTATCAATAAAAACATATTTCTTTTGTCACCTTCTTCTGATTTTTGGATTTTCAGCCAAAACTATGCATTTTCAGGAAAAATTATAAGAGACTAAAGTTGTAGAGCAAAAAATTTCCAATCGATATATGTCTTTCAACTTTTAAGATAATGCGTGCATTGCCCGCCAGAGGGCGCAAAATCTTGACCGTATATGCATTTTAGCGTTTTTCTCAAATTTTTTTGGAAAAATCGGAAGACCTATATCGATCGAAAATTTTCCGCTTTACAACTTTGGTCTCTTATTTTTTTTTTTCAGAAAATGTATAGTTTTGGCTGAAAATCCAAAAATAAGCAGGAGGTGACAAAAGAAAGATGTTTTTTATGGATAAATCTCAAGAATCCTTAATATTTCATTATACAAATTGTACATCATTGGAAAGCTTATTAAAAATTCCATGCATTGGTGGCAAAATATATAGGGTGTTCTATTTGAAAAAAAATAGTTATCCAATATTTTGCGTATGTTGACACCCTGTATAGTAGTATCAACAAAAAAGAACCAAAGCCGATTTGTATTATTCTTCATGATGTGGAAAATTCTTTAGTGTATAAAAAATGACGCTAGCTTTGCTAGGAGCGCTTCTGTAATTTTTTCAATGTGTCCTTGTTTTTTCCACAAATTTGCCCATAACTAACCAATTGTCCATAATAGACCCATACTATTTTTATTAGCTTCTCAAGAGGGTTAAAAATAAAGTATAAAATATAGGGTGTTCCATTTAAAAAAACGTAACTTTGTTCTGTTATATATACTAGGACACCCTGTACAAAAACATACATATTTTTAAAATATGTAGAATAAGTGTGGGTACCAGTTTAAGAAAACTAGAAGTCGACATCTCAAATAGCAAATAAGTTATGGTGCTTTTACAGATCCCTGGGTCACCCGGTATATCAGTGCTTCATTATCCATAAAGAAAGGTTATAGTTCAGAACAAAACAAAAACAGCAATTTTCTTCACAAAGGGTATAGCGGAATAAGATGGTCAAAAGTGCCCCCAAACGAAATGAGCTGGGAGGTTAAAAATAATGTTTAGGATCATAAAAAGTCAGATTCGACAAAGGTTAAAATTAGTCAAAAATGCGGTTTTTAATTATTTTGACCATGTTTTACCACTCGGAAAATTCTGAAAAAAAAGCACGCATATTAAGAAACAATTATATATTTTTTCTAAAAGTGCACCTTTTAACGTATCTGAAATAATCGCTATTTAGGGACATTTTATATTGTCAAAATTCGAATTTCCCGCCAAAAATTTCCGTTTTATAAAAATACATTAGAAAATATTTTTATCTTAAGGTACTGATACCTACTGGAAGTCAAAAGTTATTTGGATGCACAGCAAAATTAAAAACCAAAAAAACACGTTTTTGACTATAGCAAGGGATGGGGGTGGTATCTGGCTACTTTTTTTCTCGAATCTAACTTTTTTATGATCCTAAACATTATTTTTAACCTCCCAGCTCATTTCGTTTGGGGGCACTTTTGACCATCTTATTCTGCTATACCCTTTCAACTCAAATAATTTTGTTACTTTACAAAACAAAATGATGAAATTTTGTTATGGCGTAGTAGCTTCGGCAATATCAATTTCAGATTTTTACTGTAAACACTCCAGTTTTCTGCCCTCAAGTAAAATCTAATTTATTAATTTACGGTTTCACCTTTTACAAATATAGAAAGTGTGATAAAAGAAACAGAGAGATTAAAATCAAACTTAATACAAAAATTAAAATTAAAAGCAAAATTTTAATTTAAAAAAATTTCACCTAATAATTGAATAAACTATACACATACAACAATGAAACTTTAGAATTATAATATTAATGTAGGTCATTGTTATCCGTTATCGCAAAGTAGCCATACACCTGTCACTATAGTACTTTCAAAATTATTTTGATTTCAATTTATTGTCCCCATCCCAGTAAAAAACAGGGTCGGAGAATGAGAAAATTAATGATTCAACGGTAAAGTTCGGCTGTGATCAAGTTTTAAAAAATATATCAAATGATAATACAAAATTATACCAAAATAATAATCACTTTTTTTTTATTCCTTAATTAGGTGAAAAGTTATATACCATTTTGCGCAAATGTTTAAAATCAGAAAAATGTACGTGTTTCAAGCACCATCTGAACGGTAAGAAATGTTTCTTTTCTAAAATTAGTTTTGATCTCTATAAACATGTATAAAAACCTGTGCAAAATATTAAAAAACAGTGCAGCAATAATCCTTTGTTGACATAGCACATAATTATCTCAATTGCGGATAATTAAATTGTAAAATTTTACGACGCGGCAGATTACTGGATTTCCAAAGGCGTCCTCGAGAGAGTCTGACGACATTTTGAAAAATCGCGAAATCGACCCGAATTTGCGAAATCATAACGCCCCCGGGGGGCTGTTGCGATAATAAACACGATGCGCGACCAGTCTGTACCGGTCCGAATCGGTCCAAGTTTAATTCGCGTTATGTAACCGCGATACATTGACAAACTGACATTGTAAACCACCGACGAAAGAGTTCAATCAATCGCGGTTTTGATTTCACTGATTAATTACTAAACAGTAACAAATGCATTAGAAATTCGCACTATTTGTTAATTAACACTTTTAATTATACATGGCTGCGTTACATATTATGGTGATATAATAATAATAATAATGATGATCTTTATTTAGGATTAAATAGTAATTTACGATACAAGTAACGTTATGAAGGTTTTTCTATTACGAGAGAAAAGTTTGAAAGCACGAGCGACGTAGGAGCAATGAACGAGAAATAACGTTACGTGTTAACGTGGTTTATTTTATCCTATTTCTATTTATTTTTTTCAATAAAAAAAACGTTTAATGAAAACCGCCAAATAGCGAAATAATGATTGTATGCCAATATATTCATAGCAACGAGTTGCGTTAAGATACATATAACAACACTAGTGTTGTTAAAGGTACCTCAACGTTACTCGTTGCTAAGGAGTTATTAGCATGTTTACATTATATGATAAAATAAATAATGTTACAAGATTATGAGAATACAATACATTATTATACAATTTTAATAAGAGGGTCCATTGCGGTACGAGTGGGATTAGGACACGACGAGCGCAGCGAGGAGTGCTCCAATGGAACGAGTGCCCTACAATACCTCTTATGAAACAAGTACATTATACTATTTTTTCTACTTTGGATTTATTTTTGAAATAAAATATATACTTAAACATAGTGAGTTTTATCTGCAACATATGGCAGCACTGAATTTTTCTTTTTGTTTTGTACGAATTTCATATTTGACAAATATTTCTACTGCGATTTCAACAGTGTATTATAAGAATTATAACATATAAAATATTACTTGCACACCTCCAGAAATTAGGGAAGCTGCGGTGGCACTGATGGTTTCAAGGTGGGGGGGGGCTAATCGGGTAATTACCCCCCTAAGAATGTTTCGCTCATCAATTTATATTGTAAACAATTACCGATTTCCATATTCCAAACAAATAATATAACCGGTAAATTTTTCCAACGCTTTAAAACGTTGGAAAAGGATAGGGAGATTTCAAGGAACAGGTGTATGAGAGCGGAAGCACCAGTTAATTTATATTTTTTTTTTTAATTAACAAAATGGCGTATCCAATATGGCGGACAAAACTATTCAAATTGTCATATTTTCATAAAATTTCGGATATATGGCTTTTCGAGGACGCTGATTACGAATCCGAAATTAAAATATTTAAAAACAAAATGGTGGATAATTAAAATATAAAATGTTTAAACATGTTTATTAATATAAAAGACTTCGTTCATCTGAAGAATGCGCTGATTCGTCACCTCTGCTTTTAATTTCATAATAGGGCGCTTCAGAGTGCAACGCTTTTAATTGTTTAGTTGACAATTTCCGTATGCTTGATATCAGCGGATCTAATGATACCAAAAGTCTTTGAAATACGTCTTCCATATTCTTTACGAGACTACATTTTTGCGGAAAGTCCCGCCGATAGTTTATCGCAAGATTCTTGCGCTCCTTCAAACATTAGTCCGATTGGTAAAATCAAAGCTTGCATAATCTGACCGCTGTGAATCAATATCTTGTGAACCGTATAATATAAACGTACAAATAAACGATCTTTTGAAAAATTTAAAATCATTAATTATAGTAGAATAAATTTTTGTTAGTTTTATAATAACATAATCATCATCATCATTGTTATTGTGATTAGTAATAATATGTTTAGTTTTAAATTATACATTACATTGTATATATTTGTAAACCCTTTAATTGGACATAATGTCTGTAGGGTTTTTGTAATAAATAAATAAATAAATAAATAAATAAACGTTGAGTTTCGATATTTTGTTTATCTTCGCCGCGATTTTGCCATATCTTCACTTCCAATTTATAAGAAATGTGCAAAAGTCACAAAAAACGAATCCAGGCATGTAAACTGGAAACTCCAAACTGCAAATGATCTTCGTTTGTTATGTTTTTCTTAATATATCATCAATGCTATTAAACTGTTTTGATGTGCTGTGGCAAAGATAGCATCTCTGACTTGTGAAGTTGCGATGGTAAGTGAATTGCAAACTTTTCCGTCTATCAATGCAAGCGATAATGTGTACGTTACATTAATTCTTTTTTCATCGACAATTCTTTGAAAAGGTTTTAAATTACGCTCTTGTTCTATTATGTCATCTACTTATTTATTTATTTATTTCCCAACAGAAAAACAAGTTAACCATTTACAGGGAAAAATTACAAAATAAGAAACATGATCTTACAAATTAATTGAAAAAATATAGCAAACAAGCTAAAAAATAACATGCTTAACTTTATAGTAAGGACATAATTGCTTTAACAAATTATGCTATATTACAGCTAAAGATATCAACCGATATCTACTTGTAGATTCAGCAGTTTCATCCAAAAATTCCATTTTGATTGGCCGACAAAGTCGAAGAAGATGAAGGACGTGGATTTTTCCAAACAATAATTTCTTTCTTTGTAGGCGACAGATAAAATCTGAAGCGGTTCAAGCGAAATGAAAAATATATTTGTGTCTGTTTTATTGCCATCAGGATCATCGTCGAATTTTTGTTTGAAGGAAGGTCCGTCGCACCCTCACTTACAAATTAACTTTACGTTATATATAGCCTCGACTAGGCTACGTATGACATCTTTTTGATCCCGCAATATTCTTCGAACAGTGTGATCCAGCAGTGCTTGAAGTTTAACTTCGGCGCATATTTCTGTAATTTTCATAATTCAGGGGTAGATTTCTTTTTTAGACTTCGAAACATTTTTGTAAGACGGATACAATTTACAATTATGTCGAAGACTAGCAGCTCTAATATTATTATACATTTGTTTTGGCAATTTATGTTCGATATCGAGAGATAAAGCTTCATCTGTAGTCATGTGTTTTTCTCGAACAGCATTTAATGAATCTTTATCTCCTTGCTGTGCCTGGGCTTGCCTTCAGCAATCTCTTTCACTACCTTTGCCCCATCCACGTTTCCAGAATTTCGAAAAGTCATTTGCAAAGCGTAGGCCAGTGTTTCACATAGGAACCCTTAAAAAAATCTTCAATTTATTCAAGACAAGTGCTGTTTGCGGTGGTTTGTTTACTACCATCAATTATGGAAACTATTCAGAGCCGTAGTGAATAGAAATTAAGATTTATGGCCGTGCCGGGACCGATTTCCAAGCGACCAGGCATGATCTGTGATCTCCTCCTTTTTGTTCGCTCACAGGCAGGGGCGGAGAACGGATAACGCGAAAACAGGTTGCGGCACACGTTTGTACTTCCCCGAAACACGCATCATGAGAATCGCGTCTCACACTTGGATCATTCAACAAAGATACATGTTTATATTGTATATAAATGGCTCTACCATCAACATGTTCCACGAGCCGCCACTGCTCACAGGTAGCTTCATAACTTAAGGATGCACGTCCTGCGACACCTGCACTTGTAGATGGTTTCGCCGAGATGTTCTGAGGCTCAAGGGCGTTTCCAGCCAACTAGTCTAGGAGGGGTAATTAAAAAAAAGATAAATAAACTGGTGCTTCCGCTCTCATACACCTGTTCCATGAAATCTCCCTATCCTTTTCCGAAGTTTTAAAGCGTTGGAAAAATTTACCGGTTATATTATTTGTTTGGAATATGGAATACCGGTAATTTTTAACAATAAAAATTGATTAGTGAAAAATTCTTGGGGGGGGAGGGGGGGTGTAATTACCCCCCCTTTGAAAACGCCACTGCTGAGGCTGATCGCTTGGATAAATATCCATTTTCAGTCAGGATTCATTTGCTGTCAAAAATCTCTACTGCAGTCTTGAAACTTTATGCGGAGTTTATGGAAAACTTTTCTCATCAGGACACAAAGTACACGGTTGCCCATTTACTGAATTCAAATGGTCTTGAATTAATGTAAAAAGAGTATTATTGTCCTCATTAATTTCTCTTCTTTTCAAGGATATTTGTGTAGAATAATCTGTAAATACTTAAAACATTCAATCATTAACTTTTTACACATAACAATGTTTCTGCCAATGTTATGTTTCTGTCGATTTTTTTTATCTGTTTTGTCTAAACAGCTGTTTTGAATTGAAGCCTGGAAATACCCACCCTTTCCTTTCCCTTCCGGAGATTCCGATGACATATTTCCTGTGAATTCCATACTATTTCTTTATTAATTATTAATTTATGTTTAATTATTAGAATTAATTTAGTTATTGCATTCACACAAATTAATAACACACTTGTTTTCAGTTTAGTTACTTTAAAATTCACAGACAGACAATAAATACAGAAGATTTATTATTATTACTTTTATTATTATTATTATCATTATTGATGTAATTCAAGTACTTGAATAATTTGATAATAATTCATTAGGAGTAATTAAATTGTTTATATTGTTATTGTAAATACTGATTTTTAATTATTAGTTTATTGTTAGGTTTTAACTTGAATTAAGGGTACCGTCTACTTTGTTAGATTCAAAAAAATATTTTTTTTATTTTGCATTTTTTGGAAGGCGTAGGTGTATAGAATATTGTGTCCAAACGGCAAGTTGATATTTCAATTGAAAATGCTTATAAACGGCGGGCCACGTACCAAGCAGCACCGCATGGCGGGGATTTTCAAACGCGGTTTTCTCAGAAAAGTGTTTTTTTTTTTAATTGGTGGAAGTGACTGCGCCCAGACGGATGCAGCAATCGATCTGAAATTTTTCCAAAATACTATAAGGACATACCCGCAAGGTTATGTAGCATGAATTTAAAAAATATATATTTATTGATTTTATATTGGAAAAAAAATGAGCAGCAAAAAAGTAAAAAATTAACTTTTTTCCAAAAAAATTTCCAAACAAGCGTCATTTTGTTGTTTTTCCGAATTTTAAAATTCCATGCTACATAACACTGGCAAATGTAATAAACTTTATCACGTTATGTGGTTTTCTGATTTCACACTATTTTTGTGGACCGAGGAACTTCCACCAGTGAGGCATGCTCGTGTGACATCCCAACTTCGACGATGTGACAACTAGGGGTGTTCGATTATGGAAATGAATAATCGATTTTTGATTATTTTTAATAACCGATTATATCGATTAATCGATAATCGAAATTATCGATTAATCGATTAATGAAAAATCAAATTATCGATTAATCGATTAATTGAATATTTCTCGAGTAATAATCAAAACATCAAAGTTTTGCACAGCCTCGTGAATACTGTTTTTCAATCTTATTAAAGTAAATTGGAAGCTGTAATCAATTCGACTGTTAGGACATTATCACATATAACAAAGGTGCTGAGAAGAGAAAAATTCAACAGAAAATTTGAAGATTTTGGTAAGATTGAAAATATTGCACTATCTTTTTCAAATGTGTTTCAATAACCTATCAACATAGAAGGAATTGTAACTCAAATCTCTACAATAGTTGATGCAAATCAGGATTAATCAGAATTGGAAATAATCAAACTTCAAACTGATTTGTATTTGAAACCCAAAAATTGTTTTAAGAAATACACTAAAGAGAAATACCCAATCTTGACAAATGTCTTGCTTAGGCTCGATTTATTTGGCGGAATCCTCATTTTCTGACGAGTATTTCAGAATTAAAAATAAGAAATTCTTTAACTAATATCTATTTAACTATCCGATAAGTGTCTATAAATATCTCTTTTATTGGACGATCCCGCCTTTGAAAATATTGCCAAAATGCAAAGTTAATGATCTCATTAGTATTAGTCTTATGTAAATATTTATAATGTTCCTAATTTTCTTTGTTTTTCTTATTTTAGTCCGATAGTTCAAACACATCGATTATTCAAAGAATCTAATAAGTAAATAATCTATTGATAGATTATTAAAATAATCATTAACAATAATGAATCAATTTATTATTCTCTGGACACTGGCGTCAAAATTCTGTAATTTTGATAATAATAATCTTCATTCCAATAAAAATTAATAATGTTTAGAAAAACGCACTTAATATTGTCACAGTATGTTAATATAAGCTCGGCATCATAAAAATGAGATTTAACCGATAGACTACAATTGTTTTTCATTGATATGCGTTGCTGGTGCGGACTTTTCTTCGCAGAAACTATAAACACCGGTATATTTATTTATATTCAAATGATTTATAATGTATGTGAAGTTGGCAATATTTCTAGCAATATCCCGGCGCAACCACCATGTATAAAAAGAATTAATTTTCCTTGGTATCACCTACAAACAGTGCAGTAGTTTATGGACATGGTTAGTATTGTTATAAAAAAATAAAAATTATTCATTTGTACCTTTGGCCGATTTGGCCCTAAATTTATATTTTTCGATTTTTATTTCACATCGGCATCGAAAAATGTAAATAAAGGGGCAAACAGCCAAAGGTACATATCCCAAATGAATAATTTTTATTTTTTAATAACAACAGCAACTATGGCTATTATCTCCAGTCGAGAAAATCTGGGATTTCCATCTGGAAACTACCCAGCCATAAACTTTTATTTCACATCGGCAACGAAAAATGTAAATATAAGGCCAAACGGCCAAAGGTACATCTCCCAAATGAATAATTTTTATTTTTTAATAACAATAGCAACTATGGCTATTATCTCCACTCGATAAAATCCGGGATTTCCATCTGGAAACTACTCAGCAATAAACTTGTATATCACATCGGCATCGAAAAATGTAAATAAAGGGCCAAACGGCCAAAGGTACATATCCCAAATGAATAATTTTTATTTTTTAATAACAACAGCAACTATGGCTATTATCTCCAGTCGAGAAAATCTGGGATTTCCATCTGGAAACTACCCAGCCATAAACTTTTATTTCACATCGGCAACGAAAAATGTAAATATAAGGCCAAACGGCCAAAGGTACATCTCCCAAATTAATAATTTTTATTTTTTAATAACAACAGCAACTATGGCTATTATCTCCAGTCGAGAAAATCTGGGATTTCCATCTGGAAACTACCCAGCCATAAACTTTTATTTCACATCGGCAACGAAAAATGTAAATATAAGGCCAAACGGCCAAAGGTACATCTCCCAAATTAATAATTTTTATTTTTTAATAACAACAGCAACTATGGCTATTATCTCCAGTCGAGAAAATCTGGGATTTCCATCTGGAAACTACCCAGCCATAAACTTTTATTTCACATCGGCAACGAAAAATGTAAATATAAGGCCAAACGGCCAAAGGTACATCTCCCAAATGAATAATTTTTATTTTTTAATAACAATAGCAACTATGGCTATTATCTCCACTCGATAAAATCCGGGATTTCCATCTGGAAACTACTCAGCAATAAACTTGTATATCACATCGGCATCGAAAAATGTAAATAAAGGGCCAAACGGCCAAAGGTACATATCCCAAATTAATAATTTTTATTTTTTAATAACAACAGCAACTATGGCTATTATCTCCAGTCGAGAAAATCTGGGATTTCCATCTGGAAACTACCCAGCCATAAACTTTTATTTCACATCGGCATCGAAAAATGTAAATATAAGGCCAAACGGCCAAAGGTACATCTCCCAAATTAATAATTTTTATTTTTTAATAACAACAGCAACTATGGCTATTATCTCCAGTCGAGAAAATCTGGGATTTCCATCTGGAAACTACCCAGCCATAAACTTTTATTTCACATCGGCATCGAAAAATGTAAATATAAGGCCAAACGGCCAAAGGTACATATCCCAAATGAATAATTTTTATTTTTTAATAACAATAGCAACTATGGCTATTATCACCAGTCGAGAAAATCTGGGATTTCTATCTAGAAACTACCCAGCAATAAACTTTTATTTCACATCGGCATCGAAAAATGTAAATATAAGGCCAAACGGCCAAAGGTACATATCCCAAATGAATAATTTTTATTTTTTAATAACAATAGCAACTATGGCTATTATCACCAGTCGAGAAAATCTGGGATTTCTATCTAGAAACTACCCAGCAATAAACTTTTATTTCACATCGGCATCGAAAAATTTAAATATAAGGCCAAACGGCCAAAGGTACATATCCCAAATGAATAATTTTTATTTTTTAATAACAATAGCAACTATGGCTATTATCACCAGTCGAGAAAATCTGGGATTTCTATCTAGAAACTACCCAGCAATAAACTTTTATTTCACATCGGCATCGAAAAATGTAAATATAAGGCCAAACGGCCAAAGGTACATATCCCAAATGAATAATTTTTATTTTTTAATAACAATAGCAACTATGGCTATTATCACCAGTCGAGAAAATCTGGGATTTCTATCTAGAAACTACCCAGCAATAAACTTTTATTTCACATCGGCATCGAAAAATGTAAATATAAGGCCAAACGGCCAAAGGTACATCTCCCAAATTAATAATTTTTATTTTTTAATAACAACAGCAACTATGGCTATTATCTCCAGTCGAGAAAATCTGGGATTTCCATCTGGAAACTACCCAGCCATAAACTTTTATTTCACATCGGCATCGAAAAATGTAAATATAAGGCCAAACGGCCAAAGGTACATCTCCCAAATTAATAATTTTTATTTTTTAATAACAACAGCAACTATGGCTATTATCTCCAGTCGAGAAAATCTGGGATTTCCATCTGGAAACTACCCAGCCATAAACTTTTATTTCACATCGGCATCGAAAAATGTAAATATAAGGCCAAACGGCCAAAGGTACATATCCCAAATGAATAATTTTTATTTTTAATAACAATAGCAACTATGGCTATTATCACCAGTCGAGAAAATCTGGGATTTCTATCTAGAAACTACCCTGCAATAAACTTTTATTTCACATCGGCATCGAAAAATGTAAATATAAGGCCAAACGGCCAAAGGTACATATCCCAAATGAATAATTTTTATTTTTTAATAACAATAGCAACTATGGCTATTATCACCAGTCGAGAAAATCTGGGATTTCTATCTAGAAACTACCCAGCAATAAACTTTTATTTCACATCGGCATCGAAAAATTTAAATTAAAGGCCAAACAGCCAAAGGTACATATCCCAAATTAATAATTTTTATTTTTTAATAACAATAGCAACTATGGCTATTATCTCCAGTCGAGAAAATCTGGGATTTCCATCTGGAAACTACCCAGCAATAAACTTTTATTTCACATCGGCATCGAAAAATGTAAATATAAGGCTAAACGGCCAAAGGTACATCTCCCAAATTAATAATTTTTATTTTTTAATAACAATAGCAACTATGGCTATTATCTCCAGTCGAGAAAATCTGGGATTTCCATTGGAAACTACCCAGCAATAAACTTTTATTTCACATCGGCATCGAAAAATTTAAATAAAAGGCCAAACGGCCAAAGGTACATATCCCAAATTAATAATTTTTATTTTTTAATAACAATAGCAACTATGGCTATTATCTCCAGTCGAGAAAATCTGGGATTTCCATTGGAAACTACCCAGCAATAAACTTTTATTTCACATCGGCATCGAAAATTTTAAATAAAGGGCCAAAACGGCCAAAGGTACATATCCCAAATTAATAATTTTTATTTTTTAATAACAATAGCAACTATGGCTATTATCTCCAGTCGAGAAAATCTGGGATTTCCATTGGAAACTACCCAGCAATAAACTTTTATTTCACATCGACATCGAAAAATTTAAATAAAGGGCCAAACGGCCAAAGGTACATATCCCAAATTAATAATTTTTATTTTTTTATAACAATAGCAACTATGGCTATTATCTCCAGTCGAGAAAATCTGGGATTTCCATCTGGAAACTACCCAGCAATAAACTTTTATTTCACATCGGCATCGAAAAATGTAAATATAAGGCTAAACGGCCAAAGGTACATCTCCCAAATTAATAATTTTTATTTTTTAATAACAATAGCAACTATGGCTATTATCACCAGTCGAGAAAATCTGGGATTTCCATCTGGAAACTACCCAGCAATAAACTTTTATTTCACATCGGCATCGAAAAATTTAAATAAAAGGCCAAACGGCCAAAGGTACATATCCCAAATTAATAATTTTTATTTTTTAATAACAATAGCAACTATGGCTATTATCTCCAGTCGAGAAAATCTGGGATTTCCATTGGAAACTACCCAGCAATAAACTTTTATTTCACATCGGCATCGAAAATTTTAAATAAAGGGCCAAAACGGCCAAAGGTACATATCCCAAATTAATAATTTTTATTTTTTAATAACAATAGCAACTATGGCTATTATCTCCAGTCGAGAAAATCTGGGATTTCCATTGGAAACTACCCAGCAATAAACTTTTATTTCACATCGACATCGAAAAATTTAAATAAAGGGCCAAAGGTACATATCCCAAATTAATAATTTTTATTTTTTTATAACAATAGCAACTATGGCTATTATCTCCAGTCGAGAAAATCTGGGATTTCCATCTGGAAACTACCCAGCAATAAACTTTTATTTCACATCAGCATCGAAAAATTTAAATAAAGGGCCAAATCGGCCAAAGGTACGTATCCCAAATGAATAATTTTTATTTTTTAATAACAATAGCAACTATAGCTATTATCTCCAGTCGAGAAAATCTGGGATTTGAATCTGGAAACTACCCAGCAATAAACTTTTATTTCACATCGACATCGAAAAATTTAAATAAAGGGCCAAAACGGCCAAAGGTACATATCCCAAATTAATAATTTTTATTTTTTAATAACAATAGTAACTATGGCTATTATCTCCAGTCGAGAAAATCTGGGATTTCCATCTGGAACCTACCCAGCAATAAACTTTTATTTCACATCGGCATCGAAAAATTTAAATAAAGGGCCAAAACGGGCAAAGGTACATATCCCAAATTAATAATTTTTATTTTTTAATAACAATAGCAACTATGGCTATTATATCCAGTCGAGAAAATCTGGGATTTCCATCTGGAAACTACCCAGCAATAAACTTTTATTTCACATCGGCATCGAAAAATTTAAATAAAGGGCCAAACGGCCGAAGGTACATATCCCAAATTAATAATTTTTATTTTTTAATAGCAATAGCAACTATGGCTATTATATCCAGTCGAGAAAATCTGGGATTTCCATCTGGAACCTACCCAGCAATAAACTTTTATTTCACATCGGCATCGAAAAATTTAAATAAAGGGCCAAAACGGGCAAAGGTACATATCCCAAATTAATCATTTATATTTTTTAATAACAATAGTAACTATGGCTATTATCTCCAGTCGAGAAAATCTGGGATTTCCATCTGGAACCTACCCAGCAATAAACTTTTATTTCACATCGGCATCGAAAAATTTAAATAAAGGGCCAAAACGGGCAAAGGTACATATCCCAAATTAATCATTTATATTTTTTAATAACAATAGCAACTATGGCTATTATCTCCAGTCGAGAAAATCTGGGATTTCCATTGGAAACTACCCAGCAATAAACTTTTATTTCACATCGGCATCGAAAAATTTAAATAAAAGACCAAACGGCCAAAGGTACAAATCCCAAATTAATAATTTTTATTTTTTAATAACAATACCAACCATGTCCATAAACTACTGTACTGTTTGTAGGTGATACCAAGGAAAATTATTTATTTGTATACATGGTGGATATGCCGGGATATTGCTAGAAATATTGCCAACTTCACATACATTCAATTCTTTTTCTCTGGTCCTTTGAGATATCAAGTTATTTTTTTTTAAATTTTTTCTTGCCAACTTAAGATCATCTGATGACAGGGGCGGCTCGTTATATAGAGCCAAGGAGCCATTACACTTAACGGTGCCAGCTTCCATCTAGCACGGCATTTCCTCAGGATATAGGCAACCGAGGGTCGACGCGCGGTTTGGGGGGGGGAGGAGAGGTCGCTCTCTGAACGTGCATTTGGTGCCAAATAAATTCTGGATCATCTCGTACGCGCGACGACGACGTGCACTTGTTAATCATGTTTAGCGCATTACACAATGAATGAAATTCCATCATTACGGTCTTTTTGCTCATGCACTATTGCAAAAATAGTGTAAATTAAACAGCTTCAAGACTACTGCCTAATTTGATTATCGAAATAAAGACCACCGCCACCGTGTCAGCTTCCAACTCGAGTACGTCGATTTCGAAACTAGTAAAGACCTAACGAGAAAGTTTAATCTTGAGGTATACTTAAAAAAAAACAACGGGCTGTGCGGATAAAAAACGCATTTTTTTTGTTTTCAGTGTGATTGTTTGATGGTGAGATTACGTGGACGAAGAATGGTGTTATAGATTTTGTGCATGTCTGGGACAAAATGTAAACGGACGATAAATCTAAAGTACACATAAATCATATTTTCAGCTTATTTGAATTCGGCTGTTTGAAATTATGAACCTTTACTTTACAACTCAAAATTACTTTGGACTATGAAGATGAATCGTTCTTTCTTTCTTTTCAAAAAAGGAGGCGATGGCGGGGAGTATATTGTATTCTATACCATCAACACGAGCCGCTACTGTGGGTGATACTAACCAAGTGAATTGTTTTATTTGAATTATCTTTCAAATTTGTTTCACTTTTTACTTTCTCCGTTACGAAGTACGAAAAAGTATTGTGATCGTTATTTTTTTTTTCAAAAAATTTTTTTACGCAAATATCCGTTTTGGGGTCCCTAGATGCCATTTGATATGAAACTTTGAACATAAGTTTTATTTGATAATTCGAAGAAATGAAAAGCTTTTGATAAAATTTCGTACACCGGAAGTGGGTGTTTACCTTAACTGTTTTTTTGTTTCTTTTCCAATATTTTCTTGAATATGAAAAATATCACAAAAATATTTAAGTAAATATTGAAGACAGCAAAGAAATGAACATCTTTGGTTTGAAAATATTTTTCATAAAATCATTGTTATTCGAGAATTTTTTTTTTCATTTTTGGTATACAATTATGAAACGCTAATAGTTACATTTAAATTGAAAATAAACAATGGAAGCTTATATATAAATGATACCATCAAGTCGGAGAAAGTAACATGATGGCCACATCACCATTGTTTGATCAATTAAAAAGAAAATTTAAAAAATGTTTTGCGATTAAAAAATATATATTTTGAGCAATAGAGTGATTTTTGAGACTAGTTTAATCAATTTTCTTACTAGAATATACTACATTTTTTATTATTAAAGCCTCCTGTATTTTCGATTTTTTTTTTATCTAAATATTCTTTATTTTGACCTATATTTTCGATTTCATTGTTAAAATATTCGACTTTTTGGTCGGCATTTTTTATTTTTCGGGCCGAATTTTTAATTTTTAGATGTTTTGCCTGTATTTTCGATTTTTTTTTTCGTCTAAATTTTTGATCATTTGGAAATATTCTTTATTTTGACCTAAGTTTACGATTTAATTGTTAAAATTTTCGACTTTTTAGTCCGCAGTTTTGATATTTCGGACCGAATTTTCAATTTTAGTTCCAAATTTTTGATTTCTTAGATATTGTAACCTGAATTATTGATACAAGAATTTTTTCGAGATTTGTTTGCTGAAACTTTCGATTTTTTAGTCCGAATTTATTACTATTATTATTTATTATTATCATTTTATTTTGTTTGTTTGTTAAAATGTTTGTCCTCTTGGACCACCATTTTAATTTTTAGGCCCGAATTTTAGATTTTGGTCTAAATTGATTATTTTTTGTCCTATGTTTTAGAGTTTTTAGCTTGAATGATTGATTTTATTCTGCGATTTTTTGTATTTTTTGTCTATTATTTTTAAATTTTTGGCCAGAAACTTATTTTTGGGGGCTAAAAGTGGTAAATTATTTTGTTTCTACCCAAAATTTCGATTTTTCTGTCAGCGTTTTTATTCTTACAATTAGATCAGGATTCTTAATTCTTTGGCCCATATTTTAGATTTCTGTATTTTCCATTTTTTTAATTTTTGGCCTAAATAATCTTTATTTTGGCCAAAATTTTCGATTTTTGTTATCTGCATTTTTATCTTTACGCCCGAGTTTTCGATGTTTTATCTAAATTTAGGTCAAAAGGTCGAAAACTCAGGACCCAAAAAATAAAAAATGCAAACCAAGAAATCCAACATTTTAAATAACAAATCGAATATTTTGGCCAAAAATCAAAAATTTGGAACAAAATAGCCGAAGATCTAAAATATTTGCGAAAAAAATCAAAAAACCTGGTCTAAAAATAAAAATGCAGACCAAAAAACTTGAAAATACAGATAAAAGAAAAATAATTTGCATAATTTACAACAAACAAAACTCGAACATTCTGGCATATAAATCAATCATTCTTTATTTTGGCCTACATTTTTGAATAGTTTGTTACCATTTTCAATATTTCCGCATTTTCCGGCCCGACGTTTTGGTCAAATCTTTTGATTTTTTTGTCCTACATTTTAGATTTTTTAACCTAAATTATTGATTTTTACGCGGATTTTTTAAATTTTTTAAGTGATTTTTCTTGGTCTAAAGTTTTGATTTTTGTCCTTTGTTTTAGATTTTGCAACCTAAATTTTTGAATTTTTTGACTTGTATTTTCAAGGGTTCCTGTTTTAATTTCAGGTTTTGTATTTAATTTTATATTGTTTGGTTTCGTGGGTTTTAATTTAAATATGGGGTTTATTTTTGGATAAAATTAATTTACTTTGATATTTATCTAGAAAATATAGTATGCGGGATGTTTAAGGAATTATTTAACATTCAGATATTTGTAGAAATTTAGGACTTGTGGCATCAAACAATTAAATGTCTAATTTATGTTTTTCGTCTAATCTAAACTTATTTGCCAAGTACAACACTAGACTTCATTCATCATTCGTTCAAGGCAGACAGATTTCAAGTTGCCTTTTTGAGGTTGAAATTTTACAAATAGTAAATTTTCTTCGAATATAAAAGAGATAAGTGTATAAAGGTTGCGTCAAAATATGATGCAATTTAAACGAGGAATCCAAAAATATAATAATATATAGAGCTCATGGCTGATTGTGAATTGATAAACCTTTAAATTGCGCTATATTGAACATGAAATATGACTAATTACGAACCTCGTTTGAACCATTATCTATGAGCGTGCAAAATATAATTTCTTCATTTTCATTAATAACAATTTTCTATGACCGGGCACGTGAAAATTCATGTTTTTTTTTGAGCGGCACTTAATTACTTTTTTGCAGTTATTGCGTGCGGCCTGAAAGCAATGTTTGAAATATGAGATTGATTGACCGATTCGCAATTAACAGCACGTCACACATGCGGCAGGAAGCAATTATCGTGAAAAACCAATGCGACGATAATATGGGCCGTTTAACGACCATTGAAAAGAGAAAATTGCCCGAAGAAAAGAAACTGCAACGCAGCGACTAATTCTGATTCGAGTGTCTGTAATTACTTATATTTTCACGGAGAGCGCAAACACAATCATATGTTTGTGCAGAGAGGAATGCTATGATCAAAAGTAACGCGATTTTGTATCATACATACAATCAGTAGCTAAAAGATTGAATTTTAAATTGTGTTTGATTTGGTGTAAAATTGAAAGAAAACTTTAGTCAGATGACCTATCCCAAAGTTGCATACCCTGGGCACCTGGCGGCATTTCTCAAAAAAAATGAAAAGGAATATTCGATCTTCCTCTATAATACGAGAAACACTCATACATTTGCGATCCTTATTTTCGTTTTTTTTTTTTGGCAACAACAGTTTTTTTTATAATATTTTTCGCCTCTGTTTCTTTTGACTTTCCTAGTCTGTGATCGAAAATTAGTAACGTCGTTCGTCAGTGGTTAAATCTGTTAATTCCAAAATTCTAATCCTGTTCTTACAATTAGTCTGCATGTTTTGAGCAATTTTGAATTAATACTGCTCAAACCGCTTTCAATCAAAATTTCTTCTTTTTTTCTAATATTCATGGGTCTTATTTCTATAATAAAAAAAATTCCAATATTCTCACGAAAAATTTTATTAGTCTTACTTGCCAACATCGCTATTAGACCAAATTGAGATATTATCGTCTTTTTGATGTTATTAGAACTCATTGTATTAACTGTATGAAATTATCTAAAACGTTTAATAACAATTATATTTAAACAATGATCACGCTGCAATCGATTAGTCTGAGAAACACAAACCAAACAGTCTTGCGAAAGAATACTAAACAAAATCACTGAAATTACTTCTCGCCACATCATCATGGCAATTATATCTTGTTTACGATGTTGTTTTTAAGGCACTAGCTAATATCTGCTAAAGGGCAGTACACATTAAGTCGTAATCATCAATAATAATTGCAATTAGAAAGTTGTTTTAACTATGATTATTTGAAGTTTCCACTTAAAAAAGAAATATTCTTGCGATAACATTTTATTGCTAATAATCTTTACCGTCAGTTGTAGCTCAAAAACTAATACAGGAATCAATATGAAATTTTGAACGGTCTTATTTGCCAATTCGAAGAACTGAAGAATTTTTGGTGACATTTCGTACACCGGAAGTGGGAGTTTACCTTAACTGTTTTTTTGTTTTTGTCAGTTTTTTTAATATAAAAAATATTATAAAAAAATTTAAACAAATATTGAAGACAACGATGAAATTACCATCTTTTGTTTGAAAATATTTTTCATTTAATCATTGTTACTCGAGAAATGTTTTTTTTTTTCAATTTTGCTTTAATTATGAAACGTTAATAGTTACATCAAATTGTATTAATAATAATTGTAGAGAATTCTAAAATGAACAACTTGTGAAGAATACGTTTTTTTTTCGAAATCTCTTTGGTTTTTGAGTAAACTGGCTATTAGGATTTGAAGTATAATTTGTCATTTTCATCTTTAATAATTTTGACGTTTTAAACGTCAGTTTCATCCGATTCTATAAAACGTTCGATTTACATTTAAAATTTGATTTAAATTGAAAATAAACCATGAAAGTGTAAATATAAATGAGTACCATCAAGTCGGAGAAAGTAAGGTGATGGCCACATCATCATTTTTTTTTAAATTCACGTCGGGGCTGGGGCCGGTGAAGGTACACTTCTGTGCAATAAAATTAAGCACAAGTCTTATAAGTATTTTTTACAATATTCTAGTTATATAATTTGAGTCTGCAACATTTTAAATAAATGATAAAACACCATAACTTGAAAATAACACCTTTATTAAAAAGCCAAAACTAAGACTAAGACTAAAAATCATCTACTATTTTAGTTATAATTCGATTTTTTTTATTGTTGCCTAAATGACGAGGCATTTGATATTAAGGTAACTGACAAATTTACAAATTTTCGTAACCAGGAAGTCCGCTTTAAACTATAACATATTTTGTGCGCTTAATTTTATTGCACAGAAGTGTACGTCCGATTATTATTTATTATTATTATTTTCACGTCTGCCACAATATACAAACTATACATAAGATATTAAATTTGTTGCAAATGTGTTCGTCAATTAAAAAATAAAATTAAGTATTACAATAACTGTAATGAAAAGGTTTGAGGGGTTGGGGTGCATGACTGAACCGGAGCTTGACGATCGCCGATCGGGGTTGCCGATGCATTTGACTTTTGAAATGTAAATTAAAAAAAAAATTAGTTAGATTTCAGAGTTTGCCTTGCTTTGTGACGGCCGCCACGGGGTTCAGGGAGGCAGCGCGTGGTGTTGATAGTTTTGCAAAGACGCGAGGCGGCGGAGCAGATTTTGCGTCTTTTAGATTTTTTAGAAGGTTTAGTTTTTTATCAGGGGAAAAAAACTCTAAATTTTTAGAAAAAAAAAATTGCACCTACAAAAAGCTTGGAGTTTTGTCTAGTTTACGCACACCTATTTATAAAAAAATCGCTACATAAATAACCATGTTTTCTTGCGCGTTTATTATACAGGATGGGTTTTTTTCGATGTTCTCTATGAGGATCTCGGAATCTATAAGAGATAGAGAAACGGTTAAATGGGCAAAGAAGTGCAGTTTTACGAGCCCAATAAAATAACATGAGTACATGGGTCCCGTCGGACGCTTTGAGCGCTAGGAAATCAAGCTCCAAATAGTCCAGTCAAATTAGACCAAATATGAGCCTTAGATGGAAAATGAATATGCATTCCCGGTTTCTTTTCAGAGGTGTAGGAGGAGTGGAGAATAGCTTATTTTTAAGTTGTCGTATAATTTTAGGTGGAGCTTTCTTTTTGAGAGCTTAAAGAA
This sequence comes from Ocypus olens, assembly GCA_910593695.2. Lineage (NCBI taxonomy): Eukaryota > Metazoa > Arthropoda > Insecta > Coleoptera > Staphylinidae > Ocypus > Ocypus olens. Next base: position 31,546,266 of record OU343063.1, on the reverse strand, counting down.
CAAAAATATTAGTTTTTGGCATAACTCGGCCCCCGTTAATGCTACATGAATAAAATACCCCTCATTTTGTAGCTCTTATTAAGCCCTACATTTATATTTACGATACTCTGACTTACGATCGATATTTGTTTAGTTATAGAACAAATAAATTTAAGAAAAAACGGTACAGTGTGCTTTTGCGATGTTCTCATTTCTCGTAACAGTTATCGAAATTATAGAGCTTAAAAATATCTATAATTTGAGATATAACTTGTCTACATCCGTTAAGAATTGAGCCGGAAAGACCCTCTCAAAATCGTGAAATACAGATACAAATATCTCATGAAATAAACATCGGATCGAAAAACAAAAACGCACGTATTTAATATGTTTCAAAAACCCATCGAATGACACTAAATACCACCTCCCACCCTCAACCCCTGAGGGTGGAGCGGGGGGCAACTTTGAAATCTTAAATAGGAAGCCCCATTTTTTATTGTAGATTCGGGTAGTGCGACTAAAGCTGCAATCGGAAAACATATTTTTTTTTGTCATGATACCGGAAGAAAAATATGAAAACGATCTTTCGAGAAATAGATTCAAATCAAAAACAAGAAAACTCTACAAAAGTTGTTTATTTTCACATTGCTACAACATGGTTTGTTAAATTAAGTGTTCAAATTGTTGACCATTATTCACTTGACAATAAGCCAGTCAATGATAAAACGCTATGATAGAATTCTTGAAATATTGACCAGGTAATAGTTCACATTCATCAATGAGTCGACGACGCAATTCTTCTAAATCAAGTGGTTTTGTTTCAAATATTCTATCTTTGAGATAACCCCACAAAAAAAAGTTTAGAGGAGTCAGATCTAGAGATCTGGCTGGCTACTCAATTGATCCTCTTCGACTAATCCCTCTGTTAGGAAAAACTGTTTTTAAATAATCACGAACGTTGTGACCATTATGAGGTAGAGCACCATCTTGTTGAAACCATATTTGTGCAAAATTTTCACCAACAAATTGTCTTATTTCCGGAACAATTAGATTTCGAAGCATAGGTTCGCACGTCTCAGCATTAAGATTACCGTCGATAAGAAATGACCCTATCATATAGTCGTTCAGTATTCTTACCCAAACGTTAAAATTTCTGTGGATATTGCGTTTTGCTCTCTCGCGTCCAAAAAGGATTTGTAATCGAATTGAAACGTAGCTTCGTCCGAAAAAAATAATATTAATTGGCAGGTCAGGATCGTCGTCAATTATGTTCATCATATCCTCGCAAAACCGCAATCGTCGATCAAAATCATCTTCATTTAGTTCATGAACTAGTGTCATTTTGAAAGGATGAAATTTGTTCATTTTTAAATTTTGTAGACAGATGTGGCACTTATTTCATGCTCTTGTGCTGCTTCGCGAGTACTGCTGTATGGATTTTCAACGAAGGAGAGTAAAACCTCTTATGATTTATCGTCATTTGTAACCATTTTTGGTCTTCCAGACCTATCGCGATCTTCAACACTATCTGTCTCTTCAAACCGTCTAACAGTTCTTTCAAATTTAATTAAATAAATGATCTTAAATCAATGTTATTTATCTAATAGTACTAGTAATAACGAGCACATTTCTTTTGTATCATTCAAAATCCGGCAGTTGTTTCAATAAGATATTTGTTTACCTGTATATTCAGGGTATTTTTCGTCTCTATTAAATTTCACGAAATGACCATTTCGTACCGATTAAACGACTTTAGGGCGCTCTACCAGTCGCAATTTTCATCTAATTTGTATCTTAACTAGTTTAGTATTGGTCATTTTTTCGATGGCAATCGCTAGAAAAGAGCACTCGACTCGCCGGTGGTGGGTACACTGAACTTAGAGAGACTGCGACGGCCCAATTTTTAACCGATCAAATCGTATTATATCCCAAATTATAGATCTTTTCAGGTTCTATAACTTTGTAACTAGCGAAATTTCGATAGCAATTACGAGAAACGAGAAAAACGTAAAAAAACCGCGCAGAATCGGAAATGTTCCCTTTCTTTCTTCGATGACTCCAAAAATATTAATTATAGGCCAGAGTGTTATAAAAATGAATGATAGGGCTTAAAAAGAGGTATAAAATGACGGGTTATTCGTTCATGTAGCATTAACGGGAGCTGAGTTATTATAAAAAAACACAAATTTTGTTTTTTTAGGGCCCAAAAAGAAAGCTCCACTCAAAATTATACGACAACTTAAAAATAAGCTTTTGTAAAGCCCCCCTATACCCCTAAAAAGAAATGAAGAATGCATATTTATTTTCCGGATCAAATGTGTAATTTGACTGGACTAAAATGTCTGTTAGCTTAATCAGTGAATATTGAACGTATTGCTTTCTTCACAACCTCCGGACGCTTTGACCACTGGGACCATGGGTATCGCCAGCTGCTTTGAGTTGCATATTTGTGTAAATATTACGGAACCCATTGACTATGTAGTAAATTCAGAAAATCTCAATTCTAAAATACTAGGGTTGCCTCCTCTAGATTCTAGGGTTGCTAACCAATTCATTTTTAAAGAATTTCAAAATTACTGAGAGCTCTTTTATTCTCAATAATTGTGAAAGGGGGCGTCTGTAATAAGTACATGAGCCCCGTAATAAAAATAATTAATTTAATATTTTTTTCTGCAAAATAATTTTAATAATCTGATAAATGTAATTCATACAATAATCATAACAACGCATGATAAATATTAATCGTAAAATATAATATGAGCAAAGGTTGAGAAAATAAACATAACGCGTACACGCGCGGACTGGCGGTCGGAATAACATCTATAACATAAACAAAAATATAACAGCGCCGAAAAATAAGCCTCGGACAAAGAACTCTTTAACTTGTATTATCTAAAATCGTGTCTAAAACATATTCAAGTAACAAAATCGTCGATCTAAAATCAACAAGTTAATTCGAACACACCACTTAGTACCGCAAAGAAAACGTTAACATCCTGCTGACCTAGATTAATAAAGATGCAATTCATAAAAATCAACGAAGAAAATATGACCAGAAAAATACTAATAAGTAAATGTACGGGAAAGTTCATGAACTCAAAAATACACGAGGCAATTTGGCACGTGTATTTCTGAATGTGGCGGGCGCAAAATGAGATGATAAAAGGGACGGGATCACAAAATACGGGGAAATTTCCGTGATAATAATATAATAATAATAATAATAATCCTTTATTTCTCAACAGACATAAAAACATCTAATTAATATATGTATACATATACAGGGTGTCCCACGAGGTAGTGGACAGCCGATATCTCGAAAACGGTTAGTAGTACGAAAATAAAATTTGGTGGTTTTAAATGGTTTGAAATGATGCCCCTTTCTGCATACATCGATTTCATTTCCGTTTCTCCATTTCCGAGAAAATGACATCAACTTCAGAATTTCAAATGGGACACCCTGTATATTTATGGATTTTTGGAAAGGTGATTGAAAGACAAATACAGCAATATCATATTATCAGGAAGTTTTGTTGTAAAATACATTGCCAATACATTCTGATTACGTGTAAGTAATGCCTCCCAGTTTTACGTATGACGAGTATGTCGACATGCTCCTTATCTATGGAGAATGTTGCAAAAACAATAGACGCTCTCGAGATTTATACAGAGTTAGATATCCGAATCGTCGAACTCTGAGCAAAAATACCTTCGTGAAGTAAGAAGAAAGATTGCGCAGAGGTTCTTTTCCGGTTGGAAAGCATGAAACACCCCGAAAGAAGTCAGTTCTAATCGTAGATAACGTTATAAATATTTTGGCATATGCACAAGCCAAAAAGCATGTATCTACTAGACTTCTTTCTAGGAGTTAGTAAATCATCAGTCTATAGAGTGTTGAAATTTAATAAATACCACCCATTCAAAGAAACTCATTTTCAGCACATTTGGGGGGGGGGGGGGGTGATTTATTTAATGGTCGTGTGCTCGGTCCTTATTTTATCAAGGTATACTGACTGGCGCTGTATATTTAAATTTCCTCCAAAATGAACTTCCAGATTTTTTAGAAGAAATTACGCTAAATGAGAGAGCAATAATGAGGTGGCAACATGACGGTGCAACCCCTCACTATTCTCGTCGAGTGAGTGAGTATATTGATACTACGTTTCAAGGACGCAGTATCGGACGAAATGGTACGATAAATTGGCCAGCGCGATCCCCAGATATTACACCTTTGGATTTTCTTCCTTTTGGGATATTTAAAAGATGTCGTATATACCGCACCCCTACAGATCTGGAAGACTTGCAGAATCGAATCGTAGCAGCATGCCGAACAATTACTGCAGACATGTTGAGAGCAACTTGCACAAGAAACCTTATGGCAAGACTTGAATTTTGTGTTAACGAATCCGAAAATCAATTTGAACATCTTATAGCCTGAGTTCTCGTCGAACAACTTTCATTAATTAATTTGCTATTTTTGTTTGTTAATTTGTTCGTTGTTTTTATATACGTTGTTCTTTTGTTTTTCTAAAATATATGAATAATATGGTATCGCTGTATTTATCTTTCAATCACCTTTCCAAAAATCCATAAATATACAGGGTGTCCCATTTGAAATTCTGAAGTTGATGCCATTTTCTCGGAAATGGAGAAATGGAAATGACATCCATGTATGCAGAAAGGGGCATCATTTGAAACCATTTGAAGCCACCAAATTTCATTTTCGTACTACTAACCGTTTTCGAGATATCGGCTGTCCACTATCTCGTGGGACACCCTGTATATTAGAGTGGTTATAGCATATATAGGGGAGTTTCGAAGTATGCGAAAATCAACGGGACAACCCGGAAACTTGTTAGTATAGATAAAAAACTAATAACTGTAAATTTTGAGCTATATCGACCATGGACTAACCGAGCCCTGGGCGTCTAAAATTTGAGAAAAATCGTTTTTTTCCCCTTTTTTTCATTTTAGCCCCCCTAATATTAAACGGTCCACCCTAATGGTCAAATGATACTGTGTCGACAAAGGATGTTAATACGAATTTATTTGTTAAAATCTGACTAAAATTGACAGAGTTGTGAATATTTCGATGTTTTGTGACCTAATCCTTCATCGACGGTCATTAGAAGATGCGCGGAATTTCTGTCACTTATTTTACACGTGTCTAAAGCAGATGAGATCCCTTCACTAATAAATGCAATGCTTGTGGTTATGGTTCTATTTCCTGGTCCAGATCTGAGGCAGTATTATTAGTCAAATCAGCTGGGCTGTTATTTCTATTTTCGCTGCCATTTCTTGATCAGATTTTCTCTTACTTCTAGCCTCTTCTTCTAAGCGCTTCAAACGTCACTTTTTCACTTGCACTGCGAAACTTTTTCAATTTTTGGTTTGCATTTTTTAATTTCTTGATTTTTAAGATATTTGGCAAGTTTTACCCATTTTGTTCTGATTTGTTTGGCCTCAATATCCTTAATTATCGATTTGTTTCTTAAAATTTTCGATTATCCTACAATCCTAAAAGTTAAACATATGACCACAGTTTTAACAGTTGGATCTTTACCAATTAAACACAAACCTACGGTTAAAACCCATATTTCGAGTCTACTGTCTCGATTGTAGGATAAGGCCCACCCAACGATTTGAAACTTTCCAAAATTACTCAAAATTCAATCGAGATTATGTTTTCCTGAAAAGGTAGATCCATACCAACGTCAAATTTGACATGCATTTTATTTCAATAGCGCGCGAAACTATGAAAAATGTAGTAATTTTAATGGTTTCAAATAAATACAAAAATAATTGCCATCGATTTGAAACTTTTTAAAATAACTCAAAATACATTCGAAATTATGATTCCGGAATAATCTGGATACACACCAAAACCAAATTGTGTGTTCTTTTATTTGAACAGCGCACGAAATTATGGAAAATTGTAATTATTTTAATGCTCTCAAACAAATATAAAAACAATTGTTGTCGACTTAAAATTTTCTAAAATTACTTAGTAATCATTCGAAATTATTATTATTATGTGGAAAATCAGCAGATTTTATGTAATCAGTTATCACGAAAAATCGTGAAAAGTTGTTATAATTTTGGTGGCTTCAAATAAATATAAAGACAATTGCCATCAATACGAAACTTTCCAAAATTACTCAAAAATCAATCGAAATTACGATTTTGGGAAAATCTGGATACACACCTTAACCAAATTTTGTGATACTTCTATTCGAACAGCGCATGAAATTATGAAAATAATTTTAATGCTCTCAAAAAAATACAAAAACAATTGTTGTGGACTCAAAATTTTCTAAAATTACTCAATAGTGATAATTACTTGTAATCAGTGCGAATAATCGGAAAAAGATTGTTATAATTTTGGTGGCTAGAAATAAATATAAAAACAACTGCCAACGATTTAAAACCTTCCAAAATAACTAAAAATTTATTCGAAATTATGATTTTAGGAAAATCTGGATAAATATCAAAACCAATTTTTTACTTGAACAGCACGTGAACTTATGAAAATTTTTAATCATTTTAATGCTCCCAAAAAAATACAAAAACAATTGTTGTGGACTTAAAATTTTCCGAAATTACTCAAAAATCATTTGAGAAGGCTGAAAGACCTCGGTCGATGGCCTGTTGTATATCGATGTATCTCGAGTACAATAAACTGTTATACTACTCATTTGAGATTATTATTATTAACGCGAAAAATCGCAAAAAATTGTTATAATTTTGGTGGCTTGAAATAAATATAAAAATCGATTTGAAACTTGCCTAAAAAACTCAACATTCATTCGACATGAAGATTTTGGAAAAAGCTGGACACACCTTGATCAAATTGTGTGATACAATTTTTTAAACAGAGAACAATTGTTTTTCTTTTACTTGAATTTTCAATTTTTTTGGTCACCATTTTTTATTTCCAGACCGGGATTTTTGATTTTTTTGGCTCATATTTAAGATCTTTGGCCTGTTTTTTCGATTTTTGACTAATTTTTTTGGTCTTTTGTGATCATTCAGTCGAAATATTCTTTATTTTGGCCTAAATTTTCAATTTTCTGGTCCGTATTTTTTTATTTTTAGGCTCGAATTTCCTATTTTTGGCCCTATAGTTTGAATTTGCAACCTGAATGATTGATTATTGTGTCTACATTTTTTAGTTTTAAACCAGAGTTTTCGATTTTTGGTCAAAATTTTTGATTTTTTGGTCCCGATTGTGCATTTTTTTTTAGTATATATTTCTGATTTTTGACCTGTATTTTCGATTTTGTAGTCTAAATTCAAGATCTTCTGTCCTACATTTCCTTTATTTTGGTAGAAAATTTCGATTTGTTTGGTCTGCATTTTTTACTTTTAGGCCCTAGTCAAAATGTTTGATTTTTGGCCACGATTGTTGATTTTTCATTTTTTGGCCTCTATTTTCGACTTTGCGGTATAAATTTTTCCTTATTTTGGCCGAAATTTTGTTCAATTTTTTTAATCTGCGGTTTTGATTTTTAGTCCCGAATTTTTGACTTGACTGGTCTAAATTTATGATTTACTTCATATTTTTTAACTTGAATGATTGATTTTGTTAGGTAATTTTATTTTTTATTTTCTGGCTATTATTTCCTAGTTTCTGGCCAGAAATTTACTTTGAGCTTATTATTTTGGGGGTGAAAATGGCAAATTAATTTTCCTTTACTTGAATTCTCAAGTTTTCGTCTGTATTTTTTACTTTTAGTCCAGGGTTTTTGATTTTCCGGCCGATATTTTAGATCTTTTGCTTGTAGTTTCGTAAAACATTAATAACTTCGTCAATTTTAGTCGAATTTCAACAAATAAACACGTTTTGGATTCACATTAACTTTCTCTATCGACATAATATATAATTTGGCCGTTAGGGTGGACCGTTTAATATTAGGGTGGACCAAAATGAAAAAAAAAGGGAATAAACCCACTTTTTCAAAATTTAGAGGGCTAGGGCCCGGTTACGCAATGTTCGATAAGGCTCAAAATTTACGGTTATTAGTTTTTCATCTATACGAACAAGTTTCCGGGTTGTCCCGTTGATTTTCATATACTTTTAAAATAAGAACCACTCTAATATATATAGGTATAAACAGATACACGTATACAAGCTAATACAATTTAGAAATATGTGGTTGCGGCGATTGTAAATTAAAGTAAACATGATTTTAATAATATGATAATGGAAATAGAGTAGTGAGAATCAGTGAGTGCTTCGACAATATACAGGGTGAGTAATTTCTTTAATACGTGAAGTAAACTTGTCTCAATGAATGACTACAACTGAGTAATTCCTCTGTTACGAAATGTGAAAAAATTTACATCCGAGTAATTACTATGTTACGAAATGCAAAGCACGGATTCCATGAACGACAGCATCCGAGTAGAGATGGGCAAAACAGTTACTTTTGAATCACCTTGCTACCAGTAATTGCTACTTTCTAATATCAGTGATTTTAAACTGTGACTGTGATCATGGTTAGTAAACGTCGTAACACCTTCTGAAATTGTTAATGGTTTCTCAAAAATGTTTTGATATGATTCTGCTAATATTTGTCCACCTGGTCACGTAAATAGTGTTCCTTCTGATATTATACCTGTGACTGAAGGTCATATTTTGGCTATATTATCTGCTATACCAAATAAATATACGACTATCCTTCATTCAGTTCAAAATTCGAGAAGTATTTGGAGATTTTTTCAGAAGAAAATTGTTTTATTTTTTTAAGTTGGAAAGTTTTAGGCTTGTGGCAAATGTTTTCCTATTTTGGTTTTACCTCTGAAAAAACGCATATTTTGAAAGATTATTTGCTCTGTTCTCGAAGGATTATTTTGAAATAAAATCATTAACCAATAGAGATATGGATTTTTGAAAATTTTCGTTTTAATTTTTTGAGCACTTGGCCAAAAACTCGCAGAAAGAAATATAAAACGTGCAGGCAAAATTCTATAAAAAAATATCCTCAATGGCCGAAATACTGATTATTTGAAATCAATTTGGTTTTTGTGAATTCAACAATTTTTAATACAGAAAATCTTTAAAAATCCCTTTGAAGATTTTCGTTTTAATTTTTTAACACTTGAACAAAAACACCGCAGAAAAAAATAAAAAAATGCAGGCAAAATCCCATATGAAATCATCCTCAATGGCCGAAGTATCCCTAATTCAAAATCAATTCGGTTTTTGTAAATCCAACAATTTTCAATAGAGATATGGATTTTTGAAGATTTTCGTTTTAATTTTTTGAGCACTTGAATAAAAACGTCGCAGAAAATAAAATATAAAACGCGTAGAAAAAATTCCTTAAACAATATCCTCAATGGTCGAAGTATCGCTTATTCAAAATCAAAAAGTTTTTGTAAATTCAACAATTTTTAATGGAGATATGAATTTTTGAAAATGTTAGTTTTATTTATTTGAGCACTTAATGAAAACATCATAGACAAAATATAAAACGCTCAGACAAAATTCCATAAAATCATCCTCAATGGCCAAAGTATGGCTAATTCGAAATCAATTTGGTTTTTGTAAATGCGACAATTTTCAATAGAGATATGGATTTTTAATTTTCGTTATATTTTTTTGAGCACTTGAATGAAAACATCGCAGAAAAATATAAAACGCCAAAACAAAATTCCATAAAAATATCCTCAATGCTCGAAGTATCGCTTATTCAAAATCAATTTGGTTTTTGTAAATTCCATAGTTTTAATAGACATATGGATTTTTGAAAATTTTAATTTTCATTTTTTGAGTACCTGAATGAAAACTGCACAGAGAAAAACATAAAACGCGCAGACAAAATTCCATAAAAAAATTATCCTCGGCGGCCGAAGTATCGCTTAATCAAAATCAATTTGGGGCTTGAAAATTCAACCATTTTCAATAGAGATATGGATTTTTGAAGATTTTTGTTTTAATTTTTTGAGCACCCGAATAAGGAGCATTTGGAGATTTTCGCAGTTTGGTAAATTGTTTTTATTTATTTTTTCAGTTCATGAAGTTTGCAATTTCAAAATTAGTTTCGTGGTATTATTTTAAAATATATGTTTAGATATTTGTACTGAATCTTAAATTGAAATGTTATTTTGGGTTTATCGGAGTTTGTGGCAATTCCATGCCGGGCAAGATATTTTTTTTTGTTTTTATAAAATCACAATTAATTAATTATTGTTAGTACATAAGTTGTAATTTATTTCATTTTATATGGTATACTATGGCATTTTATAAATATTTGTCTTTTTTTATTAAATATTTATTCAAAATTTAAATTTAAGTAGCAATCACAGTTTGTCACAGTTTAAATAGCAGTGATTTAAAGTAGCAGTGATTTTAAGTAACAGTGATATTAAGTAGCAGTGATTTTAAGTAGCAGTGATTTTAAGTAGCAGTAATTTTAAGTAGCAGTGATTTCAAGTAGCAGTGATTTTAAGTAACAGTGATATTAAGTAGCAGTGATTTTAGGTAGCAGTGATTTTAAGTAGCAGTGAATTTCGCATATTAGTAACAGCAGCGACCTGTGATTTTTCAATACCAGTGAAAAATCACAGGTACGTGAAATATCGCCCATCCCTACATCCGAGTAACCACTCGTACTACGTAATGTGAATTCACGACTCACATCCGAGTGATTATTCTACTACGAAATGCAGCACTGGTTCATTTCATATGAACGATCATTCTGCCAAGAAATGTGAGTAAGTACTGAGTAAGGTAAGTAAGGTACCAAATGCGAAGCCCATCCGAGTGATCCCTATAATACGAAATGTGAATTCACGACTCACATCCGAGCAACCACTCTGCTACGAAATGCGAAGTTAACAGACATTATTCAACGTACTTACTTTCTTCATTTCCTAGAGACATAGCGCTGTGTACCTGGTATGTAGAAAAGGGGTCTCGCCGGACGCTTTGAGCGTAAGGAAATCGAGCTCCAAATGTTAGCTTAATTGATGAATATTGAACGTATTGCTTTCTTCACAACCTCCGGACGCTTTGAGCGCTAGGACCATGGGTTGTGTGGAAAGGGGTATCGCCGGCTGCTTTGAGCGCTTGGAATAGAGCCCCAAATTATTATCAGAAAGAACGACTAACAAAGATTGACAGATGTTATTGAACGAACTTGCTTTCTTCACAGCTTGAGGCTTGGACTTGGGTGTGGTAGAACAGGGTGTCGTTGGGGTATCTCGAGCTCCCCCTTTAATTGCAAATAATCTTAACCTGTCATATAGAACGTATTGCTTTCTCCTCAACCTCCGGACGCTTTGAGCGCTAGGACTATGGGTTGTGTAGAAAGGGGTCTCGCCGGACGCGATGAGCGCTAGGAAATCGAGTCCCCTCTTTCTGGTAGTAATGTTTCTCCGATTTGGTGTGTCGTCATGTTTATCCGATTGCTTGGGTTATTCATTGAAATTAAGTGAAACATTCATTGATATCAAGCGATGAAGCCCGTTGCTAGGCCTCCTGTGGTTTTGTTCGGAGTCATACGTATTCTGGCCTGGTCAAAGAGGAAGTACGACGCCGATGTGTAGTCATAAATCCCAAATTCTTGCCTCATTTTATAAAATGTTCGATGACAGTTCTGAGACTAATGAACTTTTTAATGCTTTTTAATGCTTTTATGGCGGATCGAGTCGACAAAACTTTTCCAACTCCATAGACACGTCAAAGTTGGACATGGTTTCCTGAAAAAAACGGGCGGAAGGGGTTACGCTTAAGTTCGTATGCATGACTTTGAAGAAGTCACTTCAATGTTTTTCGCCCTCAGAGATTCATCAAAATCAATTGAAAATACGCCTAGTTATGGCGGTTTGAAAATGGTCAAAATTTCAGGAATTTCAAGTGTTTCATTTTTTTCCTCCAGTGTATATAGTTTGGGTAGACCCGAGAAAAAAAAAATCATAAGAAAGGTATAAACAATTTTACCCAAAATTTCACGCGTCAAATCGTTTCAGTAGACTCTTATCTACACGTTGTTGTTAAAAAATTAAATGTAAAACGCGTCAAACAGTGCCGTATTGAACTTTGAAAGTTTGCTATATTATATGTACAGTTCGGGTAGACCCGAAAAAAAAATTCATAAAAAAGTTATAAACAATTTTACCCAAAATTAAATGCGTTAAATCGTTTAAGTAGACTCTTATCTACACGTTGATGTTAAAAAATCAAATTTAAAACGCGTCAAACAGTGCCATTTTGGACTTTGAAAGTTTGCTATATTATCTATTTAGTTTGGGTGGACCCAAGAAAAAAATTCATAAAAAAGTTATAAACAATTTTACCCAAAATTAAATGCGTTAAATCGTTTAAGTAGACTCTTATCTACACGTTGTTGTTAAAAAATCAAATTTAAAACGCGTCAAACAGTGCCATTTTGGACTTTGAAAGTTTGCTATATTATATGTACACTTCGGGTAGACCCGAGAAAAAAAAATCATAAAAAATTTATTAACAATTTTACCCAAAATTAAATGCGTTAAATCGGTCAAGTAGACTCTTATCTACACGTTGATGTTAAAAAATCAAATTTAAAACGCGTAAAACAGTGCCATTTTGGACTTTGAAAGTTTGCTATATTATCTATTTAGTTTGGGTGGACCCGAGAAAAAATCATAAAAAAGTTATAAACAATTTTACCCAAAATTAAATGCGTTAAATCGTATAAGTAGACTCTTATCTACACGTTGTTGTTAAAAAATTAAATTTAAAACGCGTCAAACAGTGCCATATTGGACTTTGAAAGTTTGCTATATTATATGTATAGTTGGGGTGGACCCAAGAAAAAAAAATCATAAAAAAGTTATAAACAATTTTACCCAAAATTAAATGCGTTAAATCGTTTAAGTAGACTCTTATCTACACGTTGATGTTAGAAAATCAAATTTAAAACGCGTCAAACAGTGCCATTTTGGACTTTGAAAGTTTGCTATATTATATGTACACTTCGGGTATACCCGAGAAAAAAAATGCATAAAAAAGTTATAAACAATTTTACCCAAAATTAAATGCGTTAAATCGTTTAAGTAGACTCTTATCTACACGTTGATGTTAAAAAATCAAATTTAAAACGCGTCAAACAGTGCCATTTTGGACTTTGAAAGTTTGCTATATTATCTATTTAGTTTGGGTGGACCCGAGAAAAAATCATAAAAAAGTTATAAACAATTTTACCCAAAATTAAATGCGTTAAATCGTATAAGTAGACTCTTATCTACACGTTGTTGTTAAAAAATTAAATTTAAAACGCGTCAAACAGTGCCATATTGGACTTTGAAAGTTTGCTATATTATATGTATAGTTGGGGTGGACCCAAGAAAAAAAAATCATAAAAAAGTTATAAACAATTTTACCCAAAATTAAATGCGTTAAATCGTTTAAGTAGACTCTTATCTACACGTTGATGTTAGAAAATCAAATTTAAAACGCGTCAAACAGTGCCATATTGGACTTTGAAAGTTTGCTATATTATATGTACACTTCGGGTATACCCGAGAAAAAAAATGCATAAAAAAGTTATAAACAATTTTACCCAAAATTAAATGCGTTAAATCGTTTAAGTAGACTCTTATCTACACGTTGATGTTAAAAAATCAAATTTAAAACGCGTCAAACAGTGCCATATTGGACTTTGAAAGTTTGCTATATTATATGTACACTTCGGGTATACCCGAGAAAAAAAATGCATAAAAAAGTTATAAACAATTTTACCCAAAATTAAATGCGTTAAATCGTTTAAGTAGACTCTTATCTACACGTTGATGTTAGAAAATCAAATTTAAAACGCGTCAAACAGTGCCATATTGGACTTTGAAAGTTTGCTATATTATATGTACACTTCGGGTATACCCGAGAAAAAAAATGCATAAAAAAGTTATAAACAATTTTACCCAAAATTAAATGCGTTAAATCGTTTAAGTAGACTCTTATCTACACGTTGATGTTAAAAAATCAAATTTAAAACGCGTCAAACAGTGCCATATTGGACTTTGAAAGTTTGCTATATTATATGTACACTTCGGGTATACCCGAGAAAAAAAATGCATACAAAAGTTATAAACAATTTTACCCAAAATTAAATGCGTTAAATCGTTTAAGTAGACTCTTATCTACACGTTGATGTTAAAAAATCAAATTTAAAACGCGTCAAACAGTGCCATATTGGACTTTGAAAGTTTGCTATATTATATGTACACTTCGGGTATACCCGAGAAAAAAAATGCATACAAAAGTTATAAACAATTTTACCCAAAATTAAATGCGTTAAATCGTTTAAGTAGACTCTTATCTACAGGTTGATGTTAAAAAATCAAATTTAAAACGCGTAAAACAGTGCCATATTGGACTTTGAAAGTTTGCTATATTATATGTACACTTCGGGTATACCCGAGAAAAAAAATGCATAAAAAAGTTATAAACAATTTTACCCAAAATTAAATGCGTTAAATCGTTTAAGTAGACTCTTATCTACAGGTTGATGTTAAAAAATCAAATTTAAAACGCGTAAAACAGTGCCATATTGGACTTTGAAAGTTTGCTATATTATATGTACACTTCGGGTATACCCGAGAAAAAAAATGCATACAAAAGTTATAAACAATTTTACCCAAAATTAAATGCGTTAAATCGTTTAAGTAGACTCTTATCTACACGTTGATGTTAAAAAATCAAATTTAAAACGCGTCAAACAGTGCCATATTGGACTTTGAAAGTTTGCTATATTATATGTACACTTCGGGTATACCCGAGAAAAAAAATCATAAAAAGTTATAAACAATTTTACCCAAAATTAAATGCGTTAAATCGTTTAAGTAGACTCTTATCTACAGGTTGATGTTAAAAAATCAAATTTAAAACGCGTAAAACAGTGCCATATTGGACTTTGAAAGTTTGCTATATTATATGTACACTTCGGGTATACCCGAGAAAAAAAATGCATAAAAAAGTTATAAACAATTTTACCCAAAATTAAATGCGTTAAATCGTTTAAGTAGACTCTTATCTACAGGTTGATGTTAAAAAATCAAATTTAAAACGCGTAAAACAGTGCCATATTGGACTTTGAAAGTTTGCTATATTATATGTACACTTCGGGTATACCCGAGAAAAAAAATCATAAAAAAGTTATAAACAATTTTACCCAAAATTAAATGCGTTAAATCGTTTAAGTAGACTCTTATCTACACGTTGATGTTAAAAAATCAAATTTAAAACGCGTCAAACAGTGCCATATTGGACTTTGAAAGTTTGCTATATTATATGTACACTTCGGGTATACCCGAGAAAAAAAATGCATAAAAAAGTTATAAACAATTTTACCCAAAATTAAATGCGTTAAATCGTTTAAGTAGACTCTTATCTACACGTTGATGTTAAAAAATCAAATTTAAAACGCGTCAAACAGTGCCATATTGGACTTTGAAAGTTTGCTATATTATATGTACACTTCGGGTATACCCGAGAAAAAAAATCATAAAAAAGTTATAAACAATTTTACCCAAAATTAAATGCGTTAAATCGTTTAAGTAGACTCTTATCTACAGGTTGATGTTAAAAAATCAAATTTAAAACGCGTAAAACAGTGCCATATTGGACTTTGAAAGTTTGCTATATTATATGTACACTTCGGGTATACCCGAGAAAAAAAATGCATAAAAAAGTTATAAACAATTTTACCCAAAATTAAATGCGTTAAATCGTTTAAGTAGACTCTTATCTACAGGTTGATGTTAAAAAATCAAATTTAAAACGCGTAAAACAGTGCCATATTGGACTTTGAAAGTTTGCTATATTATATGTACACTTCGGGTATACCCGAGAAAAAAAATGCATAAAAAAGTTATAAACAATTTTACCCAAAATTAAATGCGTTAAATCGTTTAAGTAGACTCTTATCTACACGTTGATGTTAAAAAATCAAATTTAAAACGCGTCAAACAGTGCCATATTGGACTTTGAAAGTTTGCTATATTATATGTACACTTCGGGTATACCCGAGAAAAAAAATCATAAAAAAGTTATAAACAATTTTACCCAAAATTAAATGCGTTAAATCGTTTAAGTAGACTCTTATCTACAGGTTGATGTTAAAAAATCAAATTTAAAACGCGTAAAACAGTGCCATATTGGACTTTGAAAGTTTGCTATATTATATGTACACTTCGGGTATACCCGAGAAAAAAAATGCATAAAAGTTATAAACAATTTTACCCAAAATTAAATGCGTTAAATCGTTTAAGTAGACTCTTATCTACAGGTTGATGTTAAAAAATCAAATTTAAAACGCGTAAAACAGTGCCATATTGGACTTTGAAAGTTTGCTATATTATATGTACACTTCGGGTATACCCGAGAAAAAAAATGCATAAAAAAGTTATAAACAATTTTACCCAAAATTAAATGCGTTAAATCGTTTAAGTAGACTCTTATCTACACGTTGATGTTAAAAAATCAAATTTAAAACGCGTCAAACAGTGCCATATTGGACTTTGAAAGTTTGCTATATTATATGTACACTTCGGGTATACCCGAGAAAAAAAATGCATAAAAAAGTTATAAACAATTTTACCCAAAATGAAATGCGTTAAATCGTTTAAGTAGACTCTTATCTACACGTTGATGTTAAAAAATCAAATTTAAAACGCGTCAAACAGTGCCATTTTGGACTTTGAAAGTTTGCTATATTATATGTACACTTCGGGTATACCCGAGAAAAAAAATCATAAAAAAGTTATAAACAATTTTACCCAAAATTAAATGCGTTAAATCATTTAAGTAGACTCTTATCTACACGTTGATGCTAAAAAATCAAATTTAAAACGCGTAAAACAGTGCCATATTGGACTTTGAAAGTTTGCTATATTATATGTACACTTCGGGTATACCCGAGAAAAAAAATGCATAAAAAAGTTATAAACAATTTTACCCAAAATTAAATGCGTTAAATCATTTAAGTAGACTCTTATCTACACGTTGATGCTAAAAAATCAAATTTAAAACGCGTAAAACAGTGCCATATTGGACTTTGAAAGTTTGCTATATTATATGTACACTTCGGGTATACCCGAGAAAAAAAATGCATACAAAAGTTATAAACAATTTTACCCAAAATTAAATGCGTTAAATCGTTTAAGTAGACTCTTATCTACACGTTGATGTTAAAAAATCAAATTTAAAACGCGTAAAACAGTGCCATATTGGACTTTGAAAGTTTGCTATATTATATGTACACTTCGGGTATACCCGAGAAAAAAAATGCATACAAAAGTTATAAACAATTTTACCCAAAATTAAATGCGTTAAATCGTTTAAGTAGACTCTTATCTACACGTTGATGTTAAAAAATCAAATTTAAAACGCGTAAAACAGTGCCATATTGGACTTTGAAAGTTTGCTATATTATATGTACACTTCGGGTATACCCGAGAAAAAAAATGCATACAAAAGTTATAAACAATTTTACCCAAAATTAAATGCGTTAAATCGTTTAAGTAGACTCTTATCTACACGTTGATGTTAAAAAATCAAATTTAAAACGCGTAAAACAGTGCCATATTGGACTTTGAAAGTTTGCTATATTATATGTACACTTCGGGTATACCCGAGAAAAAAAATGCATACAAAAGTTATAAACAATTTTACCCAAAATTAAATGCGTTAAATCGTTTAAGTAGACTCTTATCTACACGTTGATGTTAAAAAATCAAATTTAAAACGCGTCAAACAGTGCCATATTGGACTTTGAAAGTTTGCTATATTATATGTACACTTCGGGTATACCCGAGAAAAAAAATCATAAAAAGTTATAAACAATTTTACCCAAAATTAAATGCGTTAAATCGTTTAAGTAGACTCTTATCTACAGGTTGATGTTAAAAAATCAAATTTAAAACGCGTAAAACAGTGCCATATTGGACTTTGAAAGTTTGCTATATTATATGTACACTTCGGGTATACCCGAGAAAAAAAATGCATAAAAAAGTTATAAACAATTTTACCCAAAATTAAATGCGTTAAATCGTTTAAGTAGACTCTTATCTACAGGTTGATGTTAAAAAATCAAATTTAAAACGCGTAAAACAGTGCCATATTGGACTTTGAAAGTTTGCTATATTATATGTACACTTCGGGTATACCCGAGAAAAAAAATCATAAAAAAGTTATAAACAATTTTACCCAAAATTAAATGCGTTAAATCGTTTAAGTAGACTCTTATCTACACGTTGATGTTAAAAAATCAAATTTAAAACGCGTCAAACAGTGCCATATTGGACTTTGAAAGTTTGCTATATTATATGTACACTTCGGGTATACCCGAGAAAAAAAATGCATAAAAAAGTTATAAACAATTTTACCCAAAATTAAATGCGTTAAATCGTTTAAGTAGACTCTTATCTACACGTTGATGTTAAAAAATCAAATTTAAAACGCGTCAAACAGTGCCATATTGGACTTTGAAAGTTTGCTATATTATATGTACACTTCGGGTATACCCGAGAAAAAAAATCATAAAAAAGTTATAAACAATTTTACCCAAAATTAAATGCGTTAAATCGTTTAAGTAGACTCTTATCTACAGGTTGATGTTAAAAAATCAAATTTAAAACGCGTAAAACAGTGCCATATTGGACTTTGAAAGTTTGCTATATTATATGTACACTTCGGGTATACCCGAGAAAAAAAATGCATAAAAAAGTTATAAACAATTTTACCCAAAATTAAATGCGTTAAATCGTTTAAGTAGACTCTTATCTACAGGTTGATGTTAAAAAATCAAATTTAAAACGCGTAAAACAGTGCCATATTGGACTTTGAAAGTTTGCTATATTATATGTACACTTCGGGTATACCCGAGAAAAAAAATGCATAAAAAAGTTATAAACAATTTTACCCAAAATTAAATGCGTTAAATCGTTTAAGTAGACTCTTATCTACACGTTGATGTTAAAAAATCAAATTTAAAACGCGTCAAACAGTGCCATATTGGACTTTGAAAGTTTGCTATATTATATGTACACTTCGGGTATACCCGAGAAAAAAAATCATAAAAAAGTTATAAACAATTTTACCCAAAATTAAATGCGTTAAATCGTTTAAGTAGACTCTTATCTACAGGTTGATGTTAAAAAATCAAATTTAAAACGCGTAAAACAGTGCCATATTGGACTTTGAAAGTTTGCTATATTATATGTACACTTCGGGTATACCCGAGAAAAAAAATGCATAAAAGTTATAAACAATTTTACCCAAAATTAAATGCGTTAAATCGTTTAAGTAGACTCTTATCTACAGGTTGATGTTAAAAAATCAAATTTAAAACGCGTAAAACAGTGCCATATTGGACTTTGAAAGTTTGCTATATTATATGTACACTTCGGGTATACCCGAGAAAAAAAATGCATAAAAAAGTTATAAACAATTTTACCCAAAATTAAATGCGTTAAATCGTTTAAGTAGACTCTTATCTACACGTTGATGTTAAAAAATCAAATTTAAAACGCGTCAAACAGTGCCATATTGGACTTTGAAAGTTTGCTATATTATATGTACACTTCGGGTATACCCGAGAAAAAAAATGCATAAAAAAGTTATAAACAATTTTACCCAAAATGAAATGCGTTAAATCGTTTAAGTAGACTCTTATCTACACGTTGATGTTAAAAAATCAAATTTAAAACGCGTCAAACAGTGCCATTTTGGACTTTGAAAGTTTGCTATATTATATGTACACTTCGGGTATACCCGAGAAAAAAAATCATAAAAAAGTTATAAACAATTTTACCCAAAATTAAATGCGTTAAATCATTTAAGTAGACTCTTATCTACACGTTGATGCTAAAAAATCAAATTTAAAACGCGTAAAACAGTGCCATATTGGACTTTGAAAGTTTGCTATATTATATGTACACTTCGGGTATACCCGAGAAAAAAAATGCATAAAAAAGTTATAAACAATTTTACCCAAAATTAAATGCGTTAAATCGTTTAAGTAGACTCTTATCTACACGTTGATGTTAAAAAATCAAATTTAAAACGCGTCAAACAGTGCCATATTGGACTTTGAATGTTTGCTATATTATCTATTTAGTTTGGGTGGACCCGAGAAAAAAAAATGCATAAAAAAGTTATAAACAATTTTACCCAAAATGAAATGCGTTAAATCGTTTAAGTAGACTCTTATATACAGGTTGATGTTAAAAAATCAAATTTAAAGCGCGTCAAACAGTGCCATATTGGACTTTGAATGTTTGCTATATTATCTATTTAGTTTGGGTGGACCCGAGAAAAAAATTCATAAAAAAGTTATAAACAATTTTACCCAAAATGAAATGCGTTAAATCGTTTAAGTAGACTCTTATCTACACGTTGATGTTAAAAAATCAAATTTAAAACGCGTCAAACAGTGCCATTTTGGACTTTGAAAGTTTGCTAAATTATCTATTTAGTTTGGGTGGACCCGAGAAAAAAATTCATAAAAAAGTTATAAACAATTTTACCCAAAATTTAATATTTTAAATCGCCTAAGTAGACTCTTATCTACATATTGTGGTTAAAAATCAAATTTAAAACGCGTCAAACAGTGCCATATTGGACTTTGAAAGTTTGCTATATCATATGTACACTTCGGGTAGACCCGAGAAAAAAAATTCATAAGAAAGTTATAAACAATTTTACCCAAAATTAAATGCGTTAAATCGTTTAAGTAGACTCTTATCTACACGTTGATGTTAAAAAATCAAATTTAAAGCGCGTCAAACAGTGCTATATTGGACTTTGAAAGTTTGCTATATTATCTATTTAGTTTGGGTGGACCCGAGAAAAAAATTCATAAAAAAGTTATAAACAATTTTACCCAAAATGAAATGCGTTAAATCGTTTAAGTAGACTCTTATCTACACGTTGATGTTAAAAAATCAAATTTAAAACGCGTCAAACAGTGCCATTTTGGACTTTGAAAGTTTGCTATATTATATGTATAGTTGGGGTGGACCCGAGAAAAAAAATTCATAAAAAAGTTATAAACAATTTTACCCAAAATTAAATGCGTTAAGTCGTTTAAGTAGACTCTTATCTACACGTTGATGTTAAAAAATCAAATTTAAAACGCGTCAAACAGTGCCATATTGGACTTTGAAAGTTTGCTATATTATATGTACACTTCGGGTAGACCCGAGAAAAAAAATTCATAAAAAAGTTATAAACAATTTTACCCAAAATTAAATGCTTTAAATCGCCAAGTAGACTCTTATCTACACATTGTGGTTAAAAAATCAAATTTAAAACGCGTCAAACAGTGCCATTTTGGACTTTGAAAGTTTGCTATATTATATGTACACTTCGGGTAGACCCGAGAAAAAAAATTCATAAAAAAGTTATAAACAATTTTACCCAAAATTAAATGCTTTAAATCGCCTAAGTAGACTCTTATCTACACATTGTGGTTAAAAAATCAAATTTAAAACGCGTCAAACAGTGCCATATTGGACTTTGAAAGTTTGCTAAATTATCTATTTAGTTTGGGTGGACCCGAGAAAAAAAAATCATAAAAAAGTTATAAACAATTTTACCCAAAATTAAATGCGTTAAATCGTTTAAGTAGACTCTTATCTACACGTTGATGTTAAAAAATCAAATTTAAAGCGCGTCAAACAGTGCCATATTGGACTTTGAAAGTTTGCTATATTATCTATTTAGTTTGGGTGGACCCGAGAAAAAAATTCATAAAAAAGTTATAAACAATTTTACCCAAAATGAAATGCGTTAAATCGTTGAAGTAGACTCTTATCTACACGTTGATGTTAAAAAATCAAATTTAAAACGCGTCAAACAGTGCCATTTTGGACTTTGAAAGTTTGCTATATTATATGTATAGTTGGGGTGGACCCGAGAAAAAAATTTCATAAAAAAGTTATAAACAATTTTACCCAAAATTAAATGCGTTAAATCGTTTAAGTAGACTCTTATCTACACGTTGTTGTTAAAAAATCAAATTTAAAACGCGTCAAATAGTGCCATATTGGACTTTGAATTCTTGTCATTTGAAAAAGAGAGTTCCCGTGGATTCGAGAAAAAATAATTGAAATTGTGGATTGACTGCACATCTATAGGCTAATGTTAATTACATTCTCAGCGTTTGATTTAATATAAATCATTAAAATTGAAGAAATTTTTATGTGATGGCGAGGGCGCCGGGAAATCCGTGGCTGAAAAATCCGGGGCTATCTTCACATCGGTAAACCTAACCAAGACGCATCGGCACTCGTAACGAATGTTAAATAATTAAAGATTACTAAAAACATTAAACACAACGTATGTAAGTACAAAAAGGTCAGACTTGACGTACTACAAAGTTTTCGAAAAAGTGAAAGGTAACTAGATATTTTTTAAGTGTCAATTGTTTCAAATAAATATATCTCATTATTACAACAGATAGAAAAAAGCTGTAAAGGACAAAGTTGTAAATAATTTTACGCAGCTTAATAAAATTGCAATTGCAATTGTTTTACTTTTCTCTTTTTCATGGCTAACTATATTTTTAATTATAATAAAACTTTGAAATGACTGTAACTCACTTATTTTTAGAAATAACTATGTCATATTGTAATGAGTACATGGGTCCCGTAATAAAAATAATTAATGTAATATTTTTTTCAGCAAAATCATTCGTAATTGTAATAATCTGATAAATGTAATTCACACAATAATCATAACAGCGCATAATAAATATCAATCGTAAAAGATAATGTAAGCAAGAAGTTGAGACACGCGCGGCCTCGCGGTCGGAATAACATCGCTAAAATAAACAACAACACATCCACGCTGAAGAATATGCCTCGTACAAAGAACTCTTTAACTTGTATCATCTAAAATCACACTTAGCACCGGGAAGAAAACGTAAACATCCTCCTGACCGAGATTCAGAAAAATGCAATTCATAAAATTCAACGTCCAAAACAAGACCAGAAAAAGACTAATAAGTAAATTCACGGGAAAGTTCATGAACTTAAACATACACGAGGCAATTTGGCACGTGTATTTCTGAATGTGGCGGGGGCAAATTAGATGATAAAAGGGACGGGATCACAAAATTCGGGAGGATGGAAATAGAATGGTGAGAATCAGTGAGTGATTCGACAACATACAGGGTGAGTAATTTCTTTAATGTCTAAAGTGAACTTGTCTCAATGAATAACTGCATCCGAGTAATCACTCTGCAACGAAATGTGAAACTATTCACATCTGAGTTATTACTCGAAATGCAAAATCGTCGGAGAAAGAATGACTAACCTGAGTTGGCAGACATTATACGACGAATTACTTTCTCACAACCTCCAGACGCTTTGAGCGCTAGGACCATGGGTTGTATAGAAAGGGTGTATCGCCAAGACGCTTTGAGCGCTAGGAAAAGAGCACCCAATTTCTGATGGTAATCTTATAAATTTCTGATGGTAATCTTATTCTCCGAACGAAAGAGTATAGTCAAGGTCACCGATTGTGTAAATTATTCATTGAGATCTAGTTGAAAGTTTTATCGACATCAAGCAAAGAGGTCAATTGCCAAACCTCACGTCCTTACAAACAATCCTGAGTCATACGTATTCTGGTCTGGTTAAAGAAAAAGTACGACAGTTGTTGTAAATCTCAATTTCTTGCAATATTGTTTTGTAAAATGTTCGACTATAGTTCTGAGACCGGTTTTCCCACAGGGTTTTCCCAGATCTATTGGTACAGCAAGGATATGTGTTCATAAATCAAATAACAACCTCTTTGGTGTACCAATGCAAATGCCAGAACTAATAAATCAAATGAATAAACGTCCATTCGTTCAACAAACAAGCATTTCATTTACCTAAACCTAACCAACACGCATCGACACTCGTAACGAATCTGTTAAATAATTAAGGGTTACTACAAAAATTAAACACAACGTATATAAGTACAAAAAGGTCAGACTTGCCGTACTACAATATGTAATATCGAATTAAAGAAAAAAACAATGGTTTCCGTTAAAAAAATTGTAAGTTTGCGTTATATCTCTGAAAATTATAGCGTTAAAATTTTTCTGAATTTATTTTATTAAGCTGCGTAAAATTATCCACAACTTTGTCCATCACAGTTTTTTTTTTCTATCGGTCATAATAACCGAGATATATTTATTTGAATTTTTTTTTACATTTTTCATAATATTTAGTTATTATTCACTTTTTTGAAAACTTTAAAGTGTTATTTTATTGGGCTCGTAAAACTGCACTTCTTTGCCCATTTAACCGTTCCTCTGTCTCTTATAGTTTCCGAGATCCCCATAGAGAACATCAAAAAAACTCACCCTGTATATTTTTATTTTCTGCATTGCGCAGCACGAGAAAATATTGTGATCGTGAAAATGTTTTCCATTTTTTTTAACAAATATCCGCTCTGAGGTCCCTAGAGGCGATTTCAAAGATTTCTGAAAATATTGTGTGTGTGCGCGCGCTGTATCTCAAAAACTAATAGAGCAATGAACATGAAACTTTGAACATGAGGCTAATCTGACAATCCGTTGGATTTGAAAAGCTTTTGGTAAAATTTCGTACACCAGAAGTGGGTGTCTACCTTAACGATTTTTATTTTCGCAAACGGGAGAAAAAGTAGATTTCTCAGCCCTCAAAATCGTGAGAGAAGTAACATTTTTGGTGAATGGTCATGCGAAGTTCCATTATTTATTTTTACTGTCACGTCTGACAGATTTTTTTTTCTAGGTTGGGTTTTAGGAACGAACGTTTTATTCTTAAAATATCCCTTCTGTGGAAAAAATAGTATATATCTAGGGAGGGAATGCTATTTTCCCACAGTGCGTTGTATCCCTGAGGCTTTCGCCCTCGAGATACAAATTTGCAGCTCGGGAAAAATCACGCATTTCTCTCCCTTGATATAAATCTATTATTTTTGTTTTGTTTTTTCCAATAATTTTTTCAAATATGAAAAATGTTACAAAATAAACAAATATTGAAGACTACTTGTTTTTCATTTTCGGTTAATAATTATGAAACGATAATAATTACAGAAAATGTATGTTACTAATAATTGTAGAGAATGCCAAAGTAAACAAAACAATAAAGAATATTTAATATTTCAGCCGAAATTTTAAACCTTTTAGATTTATGCTTGAAACAAAATTCGACAACTCCTTCTACAGTCAGCCAAATGGTTTAGCAATAGGTAATCCCTTAAGTCGCATTACTCGCAGAAATTTTCCTAGATAATTTAGAAAACACAATTAGTAAACATCCTCTATTTAATAAATGTTTATATTGGGTTAGATATGTGGATGACATCTTGGTTTGCTTCCAAGGAAGAACTAGACAGCTAAATATTTTCTTAGCATATCTAAACGATATACACAATAATATAAAATTTACGTTGGAAGTTGAAGTTGACAAAACGATTAATTTCCTAGATCTATCTATTTCCCATAAAAACAATAAACTGGAATTTAATATTTTTCACAAACCCACTCATACAGACACCACCATCCACTTTAAATCCTTTCATCCTATGCCTCATAAACTCGCAGCATATAACTCATTTATTAATAGACTATTAAGCATTCCTGTGTCAAAATCTAATTTTCAGATTGAATTAAACCGAATTTTAAAAATTGCTGATAACAATGGGTTCCCCAAAAACTTAATAATGAATATTTTAAATAAAAAACAAAAACAAGAAACTTAATTTTCCCTTCAAATAGTAGTAAACCAGAAATTAATTATCATTCATTAACTTATATTGGCCCCCCTTCTGACGCAATAAAAAATGAATTAAAAACACACAACATTTCAGTAGCCTTTAAAACTAACAACACACTATATAAATTCATAAATAATGCTAAATACAAAAATGTCGAAAATAAAAAAAACTGGAGTCTACTTGTTAGAGTGTGGTGATTGCCCCATGGTATATGTCGGACAAACAGGCCGCAGCTTTGAAGATCGAATTGTTGAACACCAAAAGAGCTTCATCAACCAAAAAACTACGTCAAAATACGCCAACCATTTAATAGACAATAGCCATAGTTTCAACAACAATTTTACACACATGCGATAAAAGTCAAAAATTAAATCTATTAGAACAATTAGAAATGAATAAATATAATAAACGCGGTGTTCTACTTAATGATCAAACCGATGTAAATAATTCACCTTTGTTAAACCTATAAACTCTTGTATTTTTTTTTATAACCGCTTAAATTGTAAATATTTCCCAACCCGTTAAACACCCTCTAACTTCCCCACCCCCTAACAATATAGTATTTAAGTCGCAATTGTAGCCTTGTCTTACCATTAATCATCTGCCTGATGAAGCCACTGTGTGGCGAAACATATGTCACAGTGTTTCGACATTAAAAATTTGTGAAAATTCTCAACACACGTGTTTTACTTACCACATATAAAGAATAAGTTTTCTTCGAAATCTTTTCATCATTTTGACGTTCAAAACGTCAGTTTCATACGATCCTATGAAACGATCGTTGTGCATTTAAAATATGATTTAAATTGAAAATAAACCATGAAAGTGTAAATATAAGTTACTATCCACATCACCATTTATTTCAGAAATCGTTGAAATCGCCCATGAGGACCTCAAAACGGATATTTTCGTTAGTATTTTTTTATGATCTCAATACTTTCCGTACTTCGTAACTTGCGAAAAAAAAAATCAATTTCAGCGCCGCGGGGACCACCGGTAAAGTGGTAAAAGATAAATGCATCACACATGATTACTTACACTTTAACTTTTCTGTTGTAAATAATATTTCGCCATATGTAACGCATAATAATAAATTCATGTTGGCCCGAAGTGCAAGACAAGTAACATTCGCGTGGCATGCATCGTGTTAAAAATGGATACAAAAGCAGTATCCAGAAATCGACTCAATATACAGTATCACATGATTTTTCGCGTGGGTATTCAATTTTCCAGCAATATCCGAGAACGAACACTCAGTATACTATCATTTTGACAGATCACATGATATTTCGCGTGGGTCTGAATTCGGTAAAATTATTTGAATAATTGCGTTCCTCGAATTATTATTGTGAATTTGACATTCGCGGATCTAATTATTTTCTCGATTATTAACTCATTTTAGCTTTGTAAACAAATTACGGATTATTATTTTACTGGCTGTACATTTGATTTGCGGAGCACGACGAACTCTAATTGATGCCATTGCATTGTCGTTGATTGGAACCGTTCGGTTCTTCATTTGCGCTAATCACGAACTAAAATTTATGGCTTATTGTCCTGTAGTTTGAACCATATGTTCAGAACGAAAGA
Organism: Ocypus olens; assembly: GCA_910593695.2. NCBI lineage: Eukaryota > Metazoa > Arthropoda > Insecta > Coleoptera > Staphylinidae > Ocypus > Ocypus olens. Next base: position 31,518,953 of record OU343063.1, on the reverse strand, counting down.
AATATTATGAATTAGATACTGGATTATAGCTCTGTTTGAAAATTTCTGACTCCAGGAGACTAAGCTTAGTATTCAAAATTTTGAAATTATCAATGTCCAGGAATTTATGAGTACATGCTAAACAATGATTGTAAAAGTAACTGAAATTTTGATTAGGACAAAAATTAATCAATACACTTCGTCTTGTCGGTTCTACCAGTGGCGGCTCGTGGAACATGTTGATGGTAGACCACTTGTACAACACCCCCCCTCCCCCGCTTTTTTTGAAGAAAAGAAAAACGATTTATCTTCCTAGACCAAAGTAACTGGTGTAAGTGTTTTAAAAATTCTTGGTGAGCTTGAAACTACAGGTAGTGTCATGGCTCCTTAGCTCTATATAACGAGCTGTCCCTTCTTAATTTGATAAAACGATGATTTGCAAATCTAATTTAATTTTTATGGAATTTTAGTCGACACGTTTTATATATACAACGTGTCCACGTAAGTATGCAACATATGGGAAACGTTTTTATTCTTAATTTCTCAGAAAATTTTATTCTTTATAAAAGTTGGTGCTTGATCCTAAACATACAAAAAAGACCAAACAAATGACATTCGACGCTATACAGGGTGGGGCACCGCATACGACACGACTTTTTAAAACGAACAACCTGATTTTTTTGTCATTTTTGAATTCTAGGGAACAAATAAAGGTGAGTTACTTCAATGTTCCCTATACCTATCGTTTACCGTTTTCGAAATATTTAAAGATTTGTTGAAATGAAGGGTACAGGTGAAATTTAATTTTTGCCCCAGTGATTGACGTTAAACCATTAGAATCATTTCTATTGTTTGGTTGAAGGTTCAAACTACAGCGCCATCCATGATTTAGTATAAAAAATTATACAGGGTGATGAAAAAAACGTGGTAGAAAATCTTAACTTATAAAGTTGAATGACTTCGTTTTTTCAAATGGCACACCCTGTATTTAGTAACCTATTATCACGTAGAATCCAATTATCTATCAGATTATAATAATAATTATTGATATGAAAATCGCCAAAAATAAGAAAACTATTGAGATTAGAAACAGAGAACCCTAATACAATCTGAAAGAGTATTGGATTCTATGAGAATATGTTACTAAATACAGGGTGTACCATTAAAAAAACATAACTTTGATGTGTATCTTTTGAATGGGACACCCTGTATAACTGGTAATAATTTTAAATTGTGCATACAACGATCCCACATCTACCCATTTGAAAAGAATAACACGAAGTTGCATGGTTTTCCATAGAACGACCGTGTCGTATGCGGTGCCTCACCCTGTATAACATCGAATGTCATTTGTTTGGTCTTTTTTGTATGTTTAGGATCAAGCACCAACTTTTATAAAGAATAAAATTTTCTGAGAAATTAATAATAAAAAAGTTTCCCATTTGTTGCATACTTACGTGGACACGTTGTATATATTTTTAAATTTTCACTCGAGTAGTACACAATTCAAAAACTAAAATTTTTTTAAATTTTTTGCTCGAGGATTACACAATTCGAATATTAAAATTTTCAAAAATTTACAACTTGCGAAGTAATTGATGGATTTTCAAAAACTGCACTTAATTTGATAAAACAATGATTTGTAAATCTAATTTAATTTTTGTAGAATTTCGTCGACACGTTTTATATATTTTTCTAAAAATTTTTACTCGAGTAGTGCACAATTCGAAAACTAAAATTTTTAAAAATTCACAACTCGCGAAATAATTGGCGGATTTTCAAAAACTTTATTTTATTTAATAAAACGATGATTTGCAAATCTAATTTAATTTTGATAGAATTTCGTCGACACGTTTTATATACTTTTTTTGAAATTTTCCCTTGAGTAGTACACAATTCGAAAACTAAAATTTTCAAAAATTCACAACTCGCAAAATAATTAGTGGATTTTCAAAAACTGCACTTAATTTGATAAAACAATGACTTGCAAATCTAGTTTAATTTTTGTAGAATTTAGTCACACGTTTCATATTTTTTTCGAGTATTGCACAATTAGAAATCTAAAATTTTCAAAAATTCGATGGATTTTCAAAAACTGTACTTAATTTCATGAAATGATAATTAATTAATTAATTAATAAGTAGAATTTTGTCGACACGTTTTATTTTATTTTTTTAAATTTTTTGCTCGAATATTACAATTGGAAAACTAAAATTTTCAAAAAGTCACAACTCGCGAAATAATTAGTGTATTTTCAAAAACTGCACTTAATTTGACAAAACAATGATTTGCAAATCTAGTTTAATTTTTGTAGAATTGAGTCTACAGGTTTTATTTTTTTTATGCTCGAGTATTGCTCAATTCGAAAACTAAAATTTCCAAAAATTCACAACTCTCGAAATAATTAGCGGATTTTTAAATACTCTATTTAGTTTGATAAAACGATGATTTGCAAATCTAGTTTAATTTTTGTAGAGTTTAGTCGACACGTTTTATTTTTTTTTAATTTTTTGCTTGAGTATTACACAATTCGAAATCTAAAATTTAAAAAAATTCCCAACTTGCGAAGTAATTGATAGATTTTCAAAAACTTTACTTAATTTGATAAAACAATGATTTGTAAATCTAATTTAATTTTTGTAGAATTTCGTCGACACGTTTTATATATTTTTCTAAAAAATTTTACTCCAGTAGTACACAATTCGAAAACTAAAATTTTCAAAAATTCACAACTCGCAAAATAATTAGTGGATTTTCAAAAACTGCACTTTATTTGATAAAACAATGACTTGCAAATCTAGTTTAATTTTTGTAGAATTTAGTCTACAGGTTTTATATTTTTTTCGAGTATTGCACAATTGGAAATCTAAAATTTTCAAAAATTCGATGGATTTTCAAAAACTGCACTTAATTTCATAAAATGATGATTTGCAAATGTATTTTATTTTTTGTAGAATTTTGTCGGCACGTTTTTTTTAATTTTTTTTTTTATTTTTTGCTCCAGTATTACACAATTCGAAAACTAAAATTTTTCAAAAATTCATAACTCGCAAAATAATTGTCGGATTTTTAAAAACTCTATTTAATTTAATAAAACGGTGATTTGCAAATCTAATTTAATTTTTATAGCATTTCGTCCGCACGTTTTATATATATATATATTTTTTTTTAATTTTCACTCGAGTAGTAAACAATTCGAAAACTAAAATTTTCAAAAATTGACAACTCGCGAAATAATTAGTGGATTTTCAAAAACTGCACTTAATTTGATGAAACAATGACTTGCAAATCTAGTTTAATTTTGATAGAATTTAGTCGACACGTTTTATATTTTTTTTAAATGTTTTGCTCGAGTATTACACAATTCGAAAACTAAAATTTTCAAAAATTCACAACTCGCGAAATAATTGGCGGATTTTCAAAAACTCTATTTAGTTTAATAAAACGGTGATTTGCAAATCTAATTTAATTTTTATAGAATTTCGTCGACACGTTTTATATGTATTTTTTTTAATTTTCACTCGAGTAGTACACAATTCGAAAACTAAAATTTTCAAAAATTCACAACTCGCAAAATAATTAGTGGATTTTCAAAAACTGCACTTTATTTGATAAAACAATGACTTGCAAATCTAGTTTAATTTTTGTAGAATTTAGTCGACACGTTTTATATTTTTTTTTAATTTTTTACACAATTCGAAAACTAAAATTTTTAAAAATTCACAACTCGCGAAATAATCGGTGGATTTTCAAAAACTCTATTTAATTTAATAAAACGATGATTTGCAAATCTAATTGAATTTTTATAGAATTTCGTCGACACGTTTTATATATATTTTTTAAAATTCTCAATAGAGTAGTAAACAATTCGAAAACTAAAATTTTCAAAAATTCATAACTCGCGAAGTAATTAGTGGATTTTCAAAAACTGCACTTAATTTGAGAAAACAATGACTTGCAAATCTAATTTAACTTTTGTAGAATTTAGATGACACGTTTTATATTTTTTTATGCTCGAGTATTGCTCAATTCGAAAACTAAAATTTCCAAAATTTCACAACTCTCGAAATAATTAGCGGATTTTTAAAAACTCTATTTAGTTTGATAAAACGATGATTTGCAAATCTATTTTAATGTTTGTAGAGTTTAGTCGACACGTTTTATGTTTTTTTAAATTTTTTGCTCGTGTATTACACAATTCGAAATCTAAAATTTTCAAAAATTCACAACTTGCGAAGTAATTGATGGATTTTCAAAAACTGCACTTAATTTGATAAAACAATGATTTGTAAATCTAATTTAATTTTTGTAATTTTTTTAAATTTTTTGCTCGAGTATTACACAATTCGAAAACTAAAATTTTCAAAAAGTCACAACTCGCGAAATAATTGGCGGATTTTCAAAAACTCTATTTAATTTAATAAAACGATGATTTGCAAATCTAATTTAATTTTTATAGAATTTCGTCGACACGTTTTATATATTTTTTTTGAAATTTTCCCTTGAGTAATACACAATTCGAAAACTAAAATTTTCAAAAATTCACAACTCGCAAAATAATTAGTGGATTTTCAAAACTGCACTTTATTTGATAAAACAATGACTTGCAAATCTAGTTTAATTTTTGTAGAATTTAGTCGACACGTTTTATATTTTTTTTAAATTTTTTACACAATTCGAAAACTAAAATTTTTAAAAATTCACAACTCGCGAAATAATCGGTGGATTTTCAAAAACTCTATCTAATTTAATAAAACGATGATTTGCAAATCTAATTTAATTTTTATAGAATTTCGTCGACACGTTTTATATATATTTTTTAAAATTCTCAATAGAGTAGTAAACAATTCGAAAACTAAAATTTTCAAAAATTCATAACTCGCGAAGTAATTAGTGGATTTTCAAAAACTGCACTTAATTTGAGAAAACAATGACTTGCAAATCTAATTTAACTTTTGTAGAATTTAGATGACACGTTTTATATTTTTTTATGCTCGAGTATTGCTCAATTCGAAAACTAAAATTTCCAAAATTTCACAACTCTCGAAATAATTAGCAGATTTTTAAAAACTCTATTTAGTTTGATAAAACGATGATTTGCAAATCTATTTTAATGTTTGTAGAGTTTAGTCGACACGTTTTATGTTTTTTTAAATTTTTTGCTCGTGTATTACACAATTCGAAATCTAAAATTTTCAAAAATTCACAACTTGCGAAGTAATTGATGGATTTTCAAAAATTCACAACTTGCGAAGTAATTGATGGATTTTCAAAAACTGCACTTTATTTGATAAAACAATGACTTGCAAATCTAGTTTAATTTTTGTAGAATTTAGTCGACACGTTTTATATTTTTTTTTAATTTTTTACACAATTCGAAAACTAAAATTTTTAAAAATTCACAACTCGCGAAATAATCGGTGGATTTTCAAAAACTCTATTTAATTTAATAAAACGATGATTTGCAAATCTAATTTAATTTTTATAGAATTTCGTCGACACGTTTTATATATATTTTTTAAAATTCTCAATAGAGTAGTAAACAATTCGAAAACTAAAATTTTCAAAAATTCATAACTCGCGAAGTAATTAGTGGATTTTCAAAACTGCACGTAATTTGATAAAACAATGACTTGCAAATTTAGTTTAATTTTTGTAGAATTTAGTCGACACGTTTTATATATTTTTTTAAATTTTTTGCTCGAGTATTACACAATTCTAAAACTAAAATTTTTAAAAATTCATAACTCGCGAAATAATCGGTGGATTTTCAAATACTCTATTTAGTTTGATAAAACGATGATTTGCAAATCCAATTTATTTTTTTTGTAGAATTTAGTCTACACGTTTTATATATTTTTTTAATATATAATTGGCGGATTTTCAAAAACTCTAAAACGATGATTTGCAAATCTAATTTAATTTTTATAGAAATTCGTCGACAAGTTTTATATGTATTTTTTAAAATTTTCACTCGAGTAGTAAACAATTCGAAAACTAAAATTTTCAAAAATTCACAACTCGCGAAATAATTAGTGGATTTTCAAAAACTGCACCTCATTTGATAAAACAATGACTTGCGAATCTAGTTTAATTTTTGTAGAATTTAGTCGACACGTTTTATATATTTTTTTAAATTTTTTGCTCGAGTATTACACAATTCGAAAACTAAAATTTTCAAAAAGTCACAACTCGCGAAATAATTGGCGGATTTTCAAAAACTCTATTTAATTTAATAAAACGATGATTTGCAAATCTAATTTAATTTTTATAGAATTTCGTCGACACGTTTTATATATTTTTTTTGAAATTTTCCCTTGAGTAATACACAATTCGAAAACTAAAATTTTCAAAAATTCACAACTCGTGAAATAATTAGTGGATTTTCAAAAACTGCACTTAATTTGATAAAACAATGACTTGCAAATCTAGTTTAATTTTTGTAGAATTTAGTCGACACGTTTTATATATTTTTTTTATTTTTTGCTCGAGTATTACACAATTCGAAAACTAAAATTTTTTAAAATTCACAACTCGCGAAATAATCGGTGGATTTTCAAATACTCTATTTAGTTTGATAAAACGATGATTTGCAAATCCAATTTATTTTTTTGTAGAATTTAGTCTACACGTTCTATATTTTTTTTTCGAGTATTGCACAATTGGAAATCTAAAACTTTCAAAACTTCGATGGATTTTCAAAAACGGCACTTAATTTCATAAATGATGATTTGTAAATGTATTTTAATTTTTGTAGAATTTTGTCGACACGTTTTATATTTATTTTTTAAATTTTTTGCTCGAGTAATACACAATTCGAAAACTAAAATTTTAAAAAATTCACAACTCGCGAAATAATAAGTGGATTTTTAAAAACTACACTTAATTTGATGAAACAATGATTTGCAAATCTAGTTTAATTTTTATAGAATTTTGTCGACACGTTTTATACATATTTTTTTAAATTTTCACTCGAGTAGTACACAATTCGAAAACTAAAATTTTTAAAAATTCACAACTCGCGAAATAATTAGTGGATTTTTAAAAAGTGCACTTAATTTGATGAAACAATGATTTGCAAATCTAGTTTAATTTTTATAGAATTTTGTCGACACGTTTTATACATATTTTTTTAAATTTTCACTCGAGTAGTACACAATTCGAAATCTAAAATTTTCAAAAATTCACAACTCGCGAAATAATTGGCGGATTTTCAAAAACTCTATTTAATTTAATAAAACGATGATTTGCAAATCTAATTTAATTTTTATAGAATTTCGTCGACACGTTTTATATATTTTTTTGAAATTTTCCCTTGAGTAATACACAATTCGAAAACTAAAATTTTCAAAAATTCACAACTCGTGAAATAATTAGTGGATTTTCAAAAACTGCACTTAATTTGTTAAAACAATGACTTGCAAATCTAGTTTAATTTTTGTAGAATTTAGTCGACACGTTTTATATATTTTTTTAATTTTTTGCTCGAGTATTACACAATTCGAAAACTAAAATTTTCAAAAAGTCACAACTCGCGAAATAATTGGCGGATTTTTAAAAACTCTATTTAATTTAATAAAACGATGATCTGCAAATCTAATTTAATTTTTATAGAATTTCGACGACACGTTTTATATACATTTTTTAAAATTTTCACTCGAGTAGTACACAATTCGAAAACTAAAATTTTCAAAAATTCACAACTCGCGAAATAATTAGTGGATTTTCAAAAACTGCACATTATTTGATAAAACAATGACTTGCAAATCTAGTTTAATTTTTGTAGAATTTAGTCGACACGTTTTATATATTTTTTTTAATTTTTTGCTCGAGTTTTACACAATTCGAAAACTAAAATTTTCAAAAATTCACAACTCGCGAAATAATTGGCGGATTTTCAAAAACTCTATTTAATTTAATAAAACGATGATTTGCAAAACTAATTTAATTTTTATAGAATTTCGTCGAAACGTTTTATATGTATTTTTTTTAATTTTCACCCGAGTAGTACACAATTCGAAAACAAAAATTTTTAAAAATTCACAACTCGTGAAATAATTAGTGGATTTTCAAAAACTGGACTTTATTCGATAAAACAATGACTTGCAAATCTAGTTTAATTTTTGTAGAATTTAGTCGACACGTTTTATATATATTTTTTAATTTTTTGCTCGAGTATTACACAATTCGAAAACTAAAATTTTCAAAAATTCACAACTCGCGAAATAATCGGTGGATTTTCAAATAATCTATTTAGTTTGATAAAACAATGATTTGCAAATCCAATTTATTTTTTTGTATGATTTACACAACACGTTTTATATATTTATTTTAAATTTTTTTCGAGTATTTAAAATTTCAAAAATTCGATGGATTTTCAAAAACTGCACTTAATTTGATAAAATGATGATTTGCAAATGTATTTTAATTTTTGCACAATTTTGTCGACACGTTTTATATATTTTTTTTATTTTTTTGCTCGAGTATTAATTAATTAAAATTTTCAAAAAATTACAACTCGTGGATTTTCAAAAACTGTACTTAATTTTAGTGGCGGCTCGTGGAACATGTTGATAGTAGCGCCACGTATACAATATAGCCCCCCCCCTCCTTTTCTGAAGAAAAAAAGAACGATTTTTCTTCCCAGACCAAAGTAACTGACGAAAAAGTGGTTTAAGAATTAATTAAAAATTCTTGCTGAGCTTAAAACTACAGGTAGTGCCATGGCTCCTTGGCTCTATATAACGAGCCGCCCCTGGGGTCTACATATGCACTATTGCGCTGGATTTCGTATACACCGCATTTTTTTATTAGCGTTACATTTTTTATTTTATGATTAGAGTTAAATAATATATTCGATCATTGTAAAGATGTAACCAATTGCATCGATGACGATTATTTACATTTAATCATAAGTTTTATCTATAGGTTTAACTTTTTTTAGTTTGAATATCACTAGTCAACAAACTCAAAGTTTACTAAATACAAGAAAACGAAATGTAGCCTGAATATATGAATTTTCAACCTGTTCGTTAATCTGCAAGCAAAAAATTAAGTCTTACTAAGACTATAAACAAATAACCTATTGAAACAACTACTTCCCTGACTAGTGCCATTTTAATAATAACATTTACAGTTTAAAGTTTCACATTTCATTTCAGAATAATTTTCTAAGTTTGTCTTGTATGTAGAAATAAACGATCTTAAACCAATGTTATTATCTAGTAGTACTAGTAATAACGCAAATTTCTTTTCTATCATTCAATATCCGGCGTGGCACTAGCCAGGGAAATAGTTGTTTCAATAAGTTATTTGTTTATAGTCTTAGTAAGACTTAATTTTTTGCTTGCAGATTAACGAACAGGTTGAATATTCATATATTCAGGCTACATTTCGTTTTCTTGTATTTATCTAATGCTTTCTGCAACAAGTAAAGTTGTTTCTAATTTGTTCAAAGTTTACTGGTAAAAGTCATTAATAATTAGTTGCATTTCGCTACAAATTACAAATCTATCCGATTAAAACTAGTGCAAATGTCGCAACAGAAAAATTATCGAGTCCAACGGCATTGAGGTAAAAATTAAACATTCTCTGCACATTCTGTCTAATTAAAAATGTTTGTGTCACGTGCGCGTTCGTAGTTTAAAAGAAAACTCCCATTTTCCTTGTTTGCGTTTTGGGTCGCGCCTCCAGTTTTTGCACGAGTTTCACTTATTAAATATTACGCTTTATTGATGCGCATATGTGCGAATACCTGCGGAACATAATGCACCTCCGACTTGGAGAGTGGTGATAAAGTGGAACACCGGAGCCCCCACAGAAAAATCTCGGGAGCGCGCCGCCAGTGATCGGCACGACGGCGACGAGTTTCAAACAAACGCCGTCAATCCATCACCGATCCTCAGCACAATTAAATAGTTGTTGATTAGCAAATTCTGAATACAAGTGCGCGCGGTGTTATGGAGGAACAAAAGATGCACCAAAACGGCGTGTTGCGCTGCGAGGAAGAGAAACCGAAGGGAAAATGCAGGGGTTGCGTCCGTAGCAACCTGCTCACTATACTGACCATCCTGGGTGTGATCCTCGGGGGGATTTTGGGTTTCACGCTGAAATCGTCTTCGAACGAATGGACGGGCAGGGAGGTGATGTACGTCAACTTCCTCGGGGATCTTTTCCTGAGGATGCTCAAATGTCTTATACTGCCGTTGATTATATCGTCGCTGATATCGGCTATTGCAAATTTGGATCTTTCACTGTCAGGTAATAATAATTGTAGGAGTCATACTTAAAAAAAAAACACTACACTAAACATTAAACAGTTCTCATAATAATATTGTGGTTAAAATAATACCTAGCGATTTTCATAACCAACCTTGTAATTTTATTCTATCTTATTTGCATTTCTTATTGTTTTATTGGTATGTTTAAAATTTGTCACTTCATTGTTTCAATTATGATGATCACAGTTGCACAAAAAGCATAAAAACTCAAAATAAATATAATCACTGAATAAAACACTTACTATGTTTTTACCACAATTTATACACTCGGCGTCAAGAAAAAAGCGCCACTCGAAAAATCGCGAAAAAACTCGATTTTTCAAACCGTCGTAACTTGGTTCAATTTGGTCGAAAATCGATGAATCTTTCAGTTTAGGAAAGGTTCAAGTTATATCTTTAAGAATGTGTAGTTGATTTTGACCCCAAGTCCAACCCAAAAAAAATTGTCCAACTTTGACAAGCTGTACCGTGCACAAAAAAAATCGGCGGGAAATTTCATCACAATGGCAGAAAAATCTAATCAATTTCCTTCAAATGCCTTACAAATTCGAGTCGTTTCGATGATTTGGAGCAAAGTTATGAATTTTTGAAAAAAATTACATTTTTCACTTTGAAATTTCAATTAAAATGAACAAATTTTATCACCCTGTCGAAAACCTTTTTTGCACTAGGGGTGACAGAGGGTGGAATGAAACTTATGCTTCTGAGCAAAATTGACCGAGTTATGACCGAAATGGAATTTTTACAAGTTGTAAAAAATTAACATTTTTTGTCAATCCAAAACACTTTTTGTGGGGGTTTTCAGGGGCTCACAAAAGTCGAAAACTTCTTAGATCGCAAAATTCCATCGAGTTTCGTGCGAAATTCGCCTAGTTATGGCCAAAAAGGCGCAAAATGTATTTTTTTTAAAACTGCATAACTTCGCGCCAAATCATCGCATCGACTTGAATTTTGGAGGAAATTGGAGGAAATTGGAGGAAAATGATTGAACTTTATTGCCATGCTGATCGATTGAGTCCACGATTTTTTTTGCACACGGTACAAGAAACCAAATTTGCACATTTAAACTTCAAAAACATTTGTTTTCCTTTAGGGAGTGGCAGGGGGTGGAATCGTTTTAGCAACAAAACAATTCACATGACATTGAAGAGAAAATTTGAAACCATTCAGACTGCAAAAGTTCATCGATTTTGGTGCAAAATTACTCAAGTTATGGCTAAAAAAGTGAAAAATGTCATTTTTACTTTCTCCGTTACGAAGTACGAGAAAGTATTGTGATCGTGATTTTTTTTTCAAAATTTTTTTTTACGGAAATATCCGTTTCGGGGTCCTTAGATGCCATTTCAACAATTTCTGGAAAAAAAAAATTGTGTCTGTGTGTGTGTGTGTGTGTGTGTGTGTGTGTGTGTCTGTGTGTGTGTGTGTGTGTGTGTGTGTGTGTGTGTGTGTGTCTGTGTGTGTGTGTGTGTGTGTGTGTGTCTGTGTGTGTGTGTGTGTGTGTCTGTGTGTGTGTGTGTGTGTCTGTCTGTGCGCGCTGTATCTCAAAAACTAATAGAGCAATTGATATGAAACTTTGAACATCCGTCTTATTTGATAATCTGAAGAACTGAAAAGCTTTTGGTAAAATTTCGTACACCGGAAGTGGGTGTTTACCTTAACTGTTTTTTGTTTTTTGCCAATATTTTCTTAAATATAAAAAATATCACAAAAACATTTAAACAAACATCGAAGACAACAAAGAAATTAATAGCTTTTCCTTGAAAATATTTTTCATAAAATCATTGCTATTCGAGAAAAAAAAAAATTTTTTTTTTTTAATTTTTGGTTTATAATTATGAAACGATAATACTTACAGCAATTTTATGTGAATAATAATTGTAGAGAATGCCAAAATGAACAACTTCTAAAGAATAAGTTTTTTTCGAAATCTCGTTAGTTTTCGAGTAAACCTAGTTTTTGAATTTTAAGTATAATTTTCCATCTTTCATGATTTTGACGTTTTAAACGTCAGATTCATCCGAGTTTACGCAACGCTCGATGTACATTTAAAATATGATTTCATTTGAAAATAAACCCATGAAAACGTAAATATAAAGTCGGAGAAAGTAACATGATGGTCACATCACCATTTTTTTTTCAAAAATTCATAACTTTGCTCCAAATCATCGAAACGACTCGAGAGTAAAGAGGTTTTATTAATTTTTTTTGCCATTGTGGTGAAATTCCCCGCCAATTTTTTTTTGCGCACGGTACAGCTTGTCAAAGTTTTTTTTTTACATAATTTTTTTTTTCAATCGCGTTGTTACGGAGGGTGGGTTAGACTTGGGTTCAAAATCAACTACACTTTCTTAAAGATAAAACTTGAATCTTTCCCAAACTGAAAGATTCATCGATTTTCGACCAAATTGAACCAAGTTACGACGGTTTGAAAAATCGAGTTTTTTCGCGATTTTTCGAGTGACGCTTTTTTTTGATGCCGAGTGTATATACTAGTGCTGGGAATTTTTATGATTTGCGTATTCGAATATTCGTTCAAGAAATAATTCGAATACTCGAATTATTCGAATAATTCGAGTATTCGAGTACTCGAATATTCGAATATTCGAAATGTTCGAATATATTCGAATATTCGAAAAATTCGTATATATTCGAGTATTCGAATAGTTTGAATATTGAAATATTCGAATAGTTTGAATAAATTCGAGTATTTATTTCCAGCACACGTATTTTTTGATAATCATATGATACTAGGGCTGCGAATCGAATACGAATAAATCTACAGGTAATTATAATAAATATTCAAATACTAGACTACCAATAAAAGTTATAACGTTTGAAATATTCGAAAAATCTTAAGATTACAAATGTTCATAATTAAATTTTCAATAAATTATATTTATAGCATTTTTTCTAGGACACACGGTAATGTCTGAAAAGTGTACACTACCTTTTACCTTTTGTTTTTTTTTACAAATATCTCAAAAATTATTAGTTTTATAAGCAAAACATAAGAATAGAATACATATGTTTAGAATTAAATTTCTTATAAATGACCATTTTCTTTGTAAGAGATGCAGTAGTAGCGGTAAGCTCTTGGTGATTTCATCACTTTTATGAGAAAAATATAAGAATACAAATGTGTTTAGAACTAATTTTCATACAAATTATTTGTAATAATTTTTGCTGGGGCGCACGGTAATGTGGGTACACTCTAAGTGTTTCTTGTTTTTTTCTCAAAAAGTATCACTTTGATGAGAAAAGATAAGAATACAAATATCTTTAGAATTAAATTTCCCATAAATTTAATTCTTCTCATTTTTTCCGTAAATTTGAATATTCGAATATTTGAATAATATTCGAATACATATTCAAATAATATTCGAATAATTCGAATACTCGAATAATATTCGAATATTCGAGTACTCGAATAATATTCGAATGTTCGAGTACTCGAATATTTGAATAATTCGAATATTCGAATACTCGAATATTCGAATAATTCTTTTGTAGATTTATTCGTATTCGAATATTCGAATATTCGAATTATTCGTACTATTCGTATTCGATTCCCAGCCCTAGTATATACCACAATAAATTGTGGTAAAAAACATAATAAGTGTTTTATTCAGTGATTATATAATGAATTACCACGTAGTAACGGTCGCAACCATCACCAAATTACTCCCAATAAAATTTGGAAAATTTCATTATTGCATTGAATTATAGTAAAAAAAATACCATCACAAAATACACGAATAGAACTTTTTCTATCGGCAAATTTTACTAGATTAAATTTTTGAACAAAAAAATTTTTAATACATATTGGTTGCTAATATTCGATATAATATAGTTTGCATCTGTCGGATAAAATTTGATAAACGGCGATTGCATAATAGCGTTTAACATGCCGAACTTCTACGCCAGGCGCGTTCAAATTGGAATTTTTATCTTTGTAGGAGTTAATTTTGCAAATTTACAAGCAATATTCATATTTCGTTTTTATTTAATGCATCTGCAACCAATGAGGTTTCCCAAATCAATTTATTATATCTGGATTTTGCACTTATTCAAAATTAATATTGAAACTAATGTTCGTCAGTTTTTTTTTTGTTTTTAGATCTTGACCATTATCGATTATTTTTCATAATTCCAGGGAAGATAGCCGCCCGCGCAATAGTCTACTACTTGACGACCACCTTCATGGCGGTGGTCCTGGGAATCATTTTGGTGGTGACAATCCGCCCGGGCGAAAACTCCTCGTCGGGGGAAACTTCTTCTTTGGCGGATGTGCAGAAAAGTAACCTGAGGAATGTCACCACAGTGGACACCTTACTGGATTTAGTTCGGTAATTTATCATTTATTTCGCATTGCCTTGACGAATGTGTAGATTTCCACACGTTGCGGTCTATAAGTCTACTTGGTCTGTAAGAACGAATCCCGTATTTTGAATTCTGTCGCCAAATGCGTTATCTGTCGCGTTTTAACCCATATGAAACCACCGAGTTGGCGAAATCTTACTCCAATAACACTGGGCAACAATTTTTTTGTTGCATTGATAAAAAAAAACTTATTCCAACCTAATTTGCGTGTGCTGGATCCAAATATAACGCTTTTTTTTTTCGCTAAGCCAACATTTTTATGCAATTGAACAATTAACATTTTTTGAAATTTTCATATTTATTATACATGCATAAATCACGTATGAACGTAGAAATATAGTTGTATTATGAGCCCAGAATAAAGGTTAATTCCATACAATTAAACTATGATCTATTCCGGCAAAAATTTGCCCCTGTAGCTCTTGCTCAGGACAATCTCGTTAAATACTCCAGCAGTAGCCCGCCATTATATTCCCGCCACATCGCCCTTGACAGAGCTCTTCCATGATCATCAGGTCATGGTGGAAGCGTTCACCTTGTTCGTCACTTACAGCCCCAAAGTTTTCTGGGAATTTATCAAGGACTGTTCAAGAAATGGACCTTGATACTAATGTTGCACCCCAGTTTACGGAAAGACAACGTACCAGTAACCAGAAGCACACGAGTCATAAGTCTAATGATTGTTTTTCTTACGGTGCGTTCGAGAAGAAATGCGTGTTTTCGGATGACTAATTTCGAGATATTTACGCGGCAACTAATGATGCGCCCGAACACGCTAGCGCGACATCTATTCAAAATATTAACAAAAGGAAAACAGCAGATTATTTGTGATATTTCTTGGTACAAAAGTATGGTGAACCAGGGGCGGCTCGTTATATAGAGCCAAGGAGCCACGGCACTACCTGTAGTTTTAAGCTCAGCAAGAATTTTTAATTAATTCTTAAAATTCTTTTTGTTTTCCGTGTGTATTGTTTGATGATGATGGCGAGGTTACGTGGTCGAGGAATGGTGTTACAGATTTAGTGCATGTCTGGAACAAAATGTAAACGCACGATAAATCGAAAGTACACAGAAATCATATTTTCAGCTTGTTCGATTGTTTGAAATTATAAACCTTTACTTTAAAACTCAAAATAACCTTGGACTATGAAGATTAATCGTTCTTTCTTTCTTCATATTGTAAAAGTACCATCAACATGTTCCACGAGCTACTGAGAGTCATACTAACCAAGTGAATTGTTTTATTTCAATTTTTCAAAATGTATCTATTAAATCTAAAGTTGTCGAAACTGCCGTAACAATAGCTGAAACAATAAGGTGGTGATCCCAACAAAGTTAATGGTTTTATTTGAATTCTTTTTCAAATTAGTTTCATTTTTTTAGACAATAAAGCGAAAATTCAAAAAATATATATATTTTTTTTGAGACTAATTTAAACCATTTTCTTACTAGAATATTCTACATTTTTTATTATTAAGCCTGTAGTTTAATTTTTTTTTTTGGCTAAATTTTTGATCATTTGGACTAAATATTCTTTATTTTCGATTTCATTGTTAAAATTTTCGACTATTTTTTGGTCGGTATTTTCGTTCTCCCGACGAATTTTTAGTTTTGAAATTTTTGACTTGTATTTTCGATATTTTTGGTCAAAATATTTTAACTTTTGGCCTAAATATCCTTTATTTTGACCTAAATTTGCGTTTTCATTGCTTAAATTTTCGACTATTTGGCCCTCATTTTTAATTTTTCCGCCAAATTTTAATTTTTTAGATTTTTGACCTGTATTTTCGATACTTTTGGGTCTACATTTTTGATCTGTTGACCTAAATATTCTTTATTTTGACATAAATTTTCGATCGCATTGTTAAAAATTTCGTTTTTTTTTTGGCCGTATTTTTGATTTTTCGGGCCGAATTTTTAATTTTTAGATTTTTGACCTGTATTTTCGATTTTGATCTTTTGCTCTAAATTGAATTGAATTTCATTTATTATGTTATTTCTATACATACTATAGATACATTCGTCAACAATAAAATATTAACTAAACCTAAAAGTATCAACAAAACTGAAAATACATATAACATTTGTTGATACACACAGTAATTAAAATTGAACATATAATATATAACTAAAATAAAATAACATGTCAAGTGTGCTGGATAGCAAATAATTCAATAAATTCCGGAACAGAATATACGGCATTTTTAATTAATATGTTTTTAATATAACATTTAAATTGTTTTAATGTAACAGATTTCATGTCGTCAGGCAATATATTGTAAAGGAAAACACCTGCATGAATAGGGGACTTTTTGTGTTGTTGATGATTAAATTTTTTTATCAGTATCTTAGACGAGTTGCGTGTGTCATAAGTATGAACATCGCTATGACATTTAAGTGAATTTTTTATTGCATGTATGTGGCTTATTAGCTTATAGATATAAATTGATGGCATTGTCATAATTTGTTTAGTTTTAAATATGGTTCTGCAAGATTCGTTATAGTTTAATTTAAATATTAGTCTTAAAACGCGCTTCTGAATTACAAAAGCTCTGATTGCTGTTGAGGCCTGTCCCCACAGTACGATGCCATAGCTAAGTAGAGAATGAACTATTCCGTAATACGCAGTTTTCAAGCCAGCTTCGTCCAATACATGCATTAGACGTGAAAGTGCATAGTAAGATTTGTTTAGTTTACCGACTAATTTATCAATATGAGTTTTGAATGATAAATGTTTATCTATTTGTATTCCTAAAAAGGTGGTATCTTCGCTAATTTCGATTGTATTATTTCCCATATTGATAAGGTAATTTGATGGCTGAAAGTGCGTATTATGGAATTCAATGCATATTGTTTTAGAAAAATTTATTATTAGATTATTTTTTGAGCACCATGAGATGAATTCGCAGATCATATGATTTACTTTTGTATTGCATGTGCTGACATCAGGTCCACTTACTACTATAGACGTATCGTCTGCGTACATGCATACATGTGCGTCGCTTATGTGTTTAGGGAGATCATTAATAAACATTATGAAGAGAAGTGGACCCGCCACGCTTCCTTGAGGTACCCCTAAGGTAACATCATGTTTATCTGATAATGTATTATTTATTTTGACCATTAGTTTTCGATTTTCTAAATAAGACTTAAACCAGTCATTTAACGGGCCACGAATTCCTAAGGCATTTAATTTGTTCAAGATAAAGTGGAAATCTAAATATTCTTTATTCTGAATTTTCGATTTAATTGTTTAAATTTTTGATTTTTCAGTCCGCATTTTTGATTTTACAGGCCGAATTTTTAATTGTAGTTTCAAATTTTTGATTTGATTTTGGTTCAAATATCTATAACCTGAATTATTCATTTATATGCGAGATTTTTTTTTTCGGTATTTTCGAGTTTTGTTAGTTGAAATTTTCGATTTTTTAGTCTGCATTTTTTATCTTTAGGCCCGACTTTTCGATGTACTGTCTAAATTTTCCACTTTCTGGCCAACATTACGGATTTTTATTATTCTTTTTAATCTTTTGGCCTAAATTTTTCTTTATTTTATCTTAACTTTTCGATATTATTGTTAAAATTTTCGATTT
Organism: Ocypus olens; assembly: GCA_910593695.2. Taxonomy (NCBI): domain Eukaryota; kingdom Metazoa; phylum Arthropoda; class Insecta; order Coleoptera; family Staphylinidae; genus Ocypus; species Ocypus olens. Next base: position 31,500,721 of record OU343063.1, on the reverse strand, counting down.
TTTTGTCCGCATTTTTGATTTTTGTTTAGTCTGCATTTATTATTTTTAGAACCGAATTTTCGATGTACTGCCCAAATTTTCGACTTTCTGGCCAACATTACAGATTTTTATTATTTTTTAAGTCTTCTAACCTACATTTTTCTTTATTTTGACTTAACTTTTCAATTTTATTGTTAAAATTTTCGATTTTTTGGTCCCCATTTTTGATTTTTCGTTTAGTCTGTATTTATTATGTTTAGACCCAAGATTACGATGTTTTATCTGAATTTTCGACTTTTTGATCAACATTGTGGGTTCTTTTTAAATATTTAGCCCTAAATTTTTCCTTTTTTTTTTATTTTTCTGTTAAAATTTTTCTTTCCTTGCTCCACCATTTCTATTTTTAGGCCAGTTTTTTATTTTTACATCAGGATTTTTTGATCTTTGGCCCATATTTTAGATTTCTGTATTTACGATTTTTTTGTTTCGTTTTTTTTAATTTTTCTTTATTTTGACCAAAATATTCGATTGGTTTGTAGTAATTTTCGATTCTTTTGTCTGCAATTTTTATCTTTACGCTCGTTTTCGATGTTTTGTCTAAATTTTCACCGTTTTAGGCTATATTATAGATTTTTTTATTTTTTTTGGTCTAAATATTCTTTATTTTGACGAAAAAATTCTATTGGTTTGTAGAAATTTTGGATTTTTGTCTGCATTTTTTATCTTTACGCCCGAGTTTTCGATGATTTATCTAAATTTTCACCTTGGCTTATATTTTGTATTTTCGATTATTTTGGTTTCAATTTTTGGTCCTTTGGACGAAATTTTCTTTATTTCGAGTTAAATTTACGATTAATTTGTTAAGATTTTTAAAAAGTCTACCGCTTTGATTTTTGGGTACCAATTTTAGATTTTTGGTCTTATTTTTTATTATTTTATATTATTGATTTTATTTTGCGAATTGTTTTTTCTTATTTTTATTTTTGCTATTATTTTCAAATTTCTCGTCGGAACTTATTTTAAGCTAAAAATAATTATTTTTAGGGCTGAAAATGGCAAATTATTTTTCTTTTGCTTGTATTTTCAATTTTTTGGTCTGCATTTTTATTTTTAAACCAGGATTTTTGATTTTTTGGCCGATATTTTAGATCTTCGGCTGTTTTGTTCCAAATTTTTGATTTTTTCGGCCAAAATATTCGATTGGTCTATGAAGATAAATGGTTTTTTATTTCTTCAAAAAAGGGGGGTATATTGAATAGGTGGCTTTACCATCAACATGTTCCACGAGCCGCCACAGTGGTGAACTAAATAAAAAAAAAATGAGGCGAAAATTGTAGATGTCGAAATTGGAGGAACGAGCGTGGCTGGACAGCTGTTCCTCGGCACCTGTGCAAAATATGAAAAAAAACTGAAAACGGGAGGTTATTCGTGAGGTTTCTTGCTACAAAAGTATAGTGACCTAAAAAACTAAAAGGAAATTGTGTTGAAAATAAGTGACCAACAGGCGCGGACTGGCAATATTTATCGGCCCGGGCAAGTTCCTACCCTCGGCCCCTAGACTAAACTTTTTTTACAAAAAAAGTATTATTTTCGGTGTATTATTCCGTTGTTTTCGTACAATCCATGTTTTAATTTACTATTTTAAATGTACTATTCCGACTTGCGTACACACATAAATAAATTATTATTATCAACAGACCGCCTGCGCGAAATTAACTCAAAATGACAAATTCAGCCTTTTCTATATTCGAAGATTTTAAATACGCGATTTTTATTTTGGAGATAGCACAACCGCCAAACGCATTGTCCAATCTTGAAGATTTTAACGTCAAAATATGGAGAATGTAATGCAATTTAAAAAATGGTTAATACATTTTTTCGTGAAATTAACGCAAAACGTCAAAGATTTTAAATTCGCAATTTTGATTTTTGAAATTGCACAACTGCACGCGTTGATTTCAACGCGAAAATAAGAGGAACTTAGTGTAATTTTAAAAAGATATTACAAATGTTTTTGTAAAATTAACACAAAATTCTCACTTTTTAAGTAAAACTATTTTAAAAGCGAAATTTTCATTTTTGAAATTGCACAACTGCTAAAAACTGGATGTTTTTAAGGTCAAAATATGGCGAATTTAGTGCAGTTTAAAAATTGGTCTATAATCTTTATTTTGGAGTTTCTTAGAACTCGTTTTCCAAGTCCAAATTTAAATAATTGCGTTCTTCAGTTTTGATTTTTTTTAGATTTTAAAATTTGTGAAATTATCACAAAATGCAAAAATCTCACTTTTAAAATTTAAACATTTTAAATTCGCATCTTTGATATTTGAAAATGCACAACTGCCAAACGCGTTGTTTGATTTTGACGAGTCTCACGTCATAACGTGGAAAATTTAGTGAAATTTGAAAAGTGGTTAGTAAATTCACACAAAACGTCAAAATTACACGTTTTCAAAGTCCAAAGATTAAAAACTACGGTTTTTTTTTAACTTCACAACGCGTGGAGTGATTTTAAAGCAGGTTACAAAATCTCACTTCATTAAAGTTTAGTCGTATTTGAAAACTGGTTAATAATTTTGTTCGTGAAATTATCGCTAAACGTCAAAATTGCACGTTTTCAACGTTTAAATATTAAAAATGCGATTTTAATTTTTCAAATTGCTTAACTGCCAATCTCGTTGTCGGATTTTGATGCTTCCAACGTCAAAATATGGTAAATTTAGTGTAATTTAAAAATTGATTAAAACATTTTTTGTGAAATTAACGCAATAATTAAAAATTGCACGTTTTCCAAATATTAAAAATTGCGATTTAGAGTTTTGAAACTGCACAACTCCCCAGCGCGTTCTTCGATTTTGATTTTTGTTTTTTTTTTAATTTACTCGTGAAATTATCGCACAATGCAAAATTCTCACTTTTTAAAGTTCGAAGATTTTAATTTCCCAATTTTGATGTTTGAAATTGCACAATTGCCAAACAAATTTTGATGAGTCTCACTTCATAATGTGGAAGCAAGTAAATATCTTTAAAACAAAAAGGGCTAAATTTATGAAACTTTGCAGGCAAATATAACGACACATAACGCATCTGATGGCATATTTTTTGTTACTACTGTTCTTCCGGTTTCACCGGAAATACCGTCAACTTTTTTTAATTTAAATGGGACACCCTGTATATTTTTACATTTTCGAATAGATACTTTTCCAACAAATGCAATGTTGTATGGTTCGGTGGGTGTGTGACTTGTAGTTTTTTAAATATTAAATAAAATAATTCTACATCGAGTTGGCTTTTTACATCTTTTTACACTGTTTTCTGATGAAACAATTTCGTGTTTTTTACGTTTTCTGTAACTGACAGATATTAACATTGCTGTTCAATTTTGGGTGAACTAACTGAACGTAAAAAATTACTTTGTTAATGATGGTTAGTTTTGGAGATTGATAAAGGTCTCCACAAGATGCATGCAATATTTTTAATACAACATTCCCTGAAAGCAATTCTAATTTTTACAAATCAAAATTTTCAAGGGTTGAATAAAATTGTTATGAAATTCACAAATTTCATTTTTTTATTATTTTATTAATTATTTAAAACAACAAGGGTTTAAGTCCAAACCCTATATCATTGTAATTGTCGAAAAGGTGTCTATTTGAAAATGTAAAAATATACAGGGTGTCCCATTTAAACTAAAAAAGTTGAGGGTATTTCCGGTGAAACCGGAAGTACAGTAGTAACAAAAAATATGCCATCAGATACGTTATGTGTCATTATACTTGCCTGCAAAGTTTCATAAATTTAGCTCTTTTTGTTTTAAAGATATTTACTTGGTTCCATACTTTATCCCAACCCCGTATGTATCAAATTTTGCTTAGCCCATAATTTAATTAAATTTTCTTTTTGAGCTCCGGACAATACGACCAGCCTCACTTGCCTTATTTACACCCGGCTCACCAGGTAAATACCCGGTTGCCCACCGGCCCTCTCCGCCACTGGTGACTAATAGCCTTTTTTCTTCTTGGAAAAATTTGCTTCGGATCACCTATTTTTTATTTTAACATTTAAATTATGTAAGAAAACACAAAAACAATACAAATAACAAAAATTAAAAACAAGTTTTACAGATAATGTTTTAATACATGCCCGTTTTCTTTAATCAAATTCCCGGCTTTTGCAAGCAAAGCCTGATAACAAAAAAGTCTTATTTTTTAAATTTATTTTATGTGTTTAGACAATTACGATTTAAAATATGGTGATGTGGTCATCATGTTACTTTCTCCGACTTCATGGTATCATAGCCATTTATATTTACGTATTCATGGTTTATTTTCAATTTAAATCATAATTTAAATGTACATCAAGCGTTGTGTAAACTCGGACGAAACTGACGTTTAAAACGTCAAAATTATGAAAGATAGAAAAATTATACTTCAAATTCAAAAACTCAGTTTACTCAAAAACTAAAGGTATTTCGAAAAAAACTTATTCCTTATAAATTGTTCATTTTAGCATTCTCTACAATTATTATTAACATAAATTTGCTGTAACTATCATCATTTCATAATTATAAACCAAAATTAAAAAAAAAAACAAATAAAAAAAAAAGATTTTATGAAAAATGTTTTCAAGCAAAAGATGTTCATTTCTTTCTTGTCAATGTTTATTTAAATGTTTTTGTGATATTTTTCATATTTCAGAAAATATTGGCAAAAAACAAAAAACAGTTAAGGTAAACACCCACTTCCGGTGTTCGAAATTTTACCAAAAGCTTTTCAGTTCTTCGGATTATCAAATAAGACGTATGTTCAAAGTTTCATATCAATTGCACTATTAGTTTTTGAGATACAGCGCGCGCACACACACACACACACAGACACAATTTTTTTTTCCGGAAATTGTTGAAATGGCATCTAGGGACCCCAAAACGGATATTTCCGTAAAAAATACGTACTTCATAACGGAGAAAGTAAAAATGCAACTTGAGAAAAAAACAAACGGGCGTTGAATTAAGATTATCTTACAATTTAGCAAATTGACCCTTTAGAATTTTTATGGTGTCATATAGAAGCAACTATTCTAAGTACCTTCGAATTTTTTTAAGCTCTAGCAAATGTTTTTCTATTTTTTACCGAATTTAAAAATGCTTGAAAAACAAACTTACAATTTAGAAAATTTACTTATTCTAAATAAATTCAGAAAGTTTTACGCCCGTAGCAATTGTTTTTCTATTCTTTACGGAATTTAAAAAAAAGTAACTACAGCAAGAACAAGCAAGGCATTTTTAGGGTATTACGTAGTAGCATCTATTCTCAATATCTCCTGAAAGTTTTATGTTTATAGTTTTCAACAATAACGAGTGCCTATGATTTCGCCGGCAATTATTAGCGGCAGGATCACGATTTTCTAGAAGCAACAAGAAATAGTGATCCAGACGCTAATAATTGCCTAGGAAAAATTAGTCACGAGTTAGATTCGAGAAGACAATTGGCCGAACAGAAAGTTTACATTCCATATTTTTTTAAATTAAATTTAGTGACCCCAAGTGTCAGATAATTATTGTGGCGCAGATTCGCCACAATAATTGTAGTAAAAATTATTACTGATGAAAGCACTAACACATAACCCGAAAATACAAATATATCTAATTCAGGAGCAAACTGTTCAAAAGTCCGGCAATAACTGACGTTTTATACGTTATTGAAAATGTAAAAACGCGTTGCTAGGCAATACCAACATGATGGATTATCTGATTAGATACCACCCAGGGTGAATTGCCATGCATAACATGCAGCGTGGTCTGTTGCGCATCGTAATACATACATACAAATACATACATACCGGGTGACCCAGCGATCTGTAAAAGCCCTATAACTTATTTGCTATTTGAGATATCGACTTCTAATTTTCATGAACTTGTACCCATATATATTCTATATATTTTAAAAATATGTATGTTTTGGTACAGGGTGTCCCAATATACATAACAGACCAAAGTTATATTTTCTTAAATGGAACACCCTATATTTTATACTTTATTTTCAACCCTCTTGAGAAGCTGATAAAAATAGTATAAGATAGTATGGGTCTATTATGGACGGTTGGTTAGTTATGGGCAAATTTGTGGCAAAAAAAAGACACATTGAAAAAGTTGCAGAAGCGCTCCTTGCAATGCTAGCGTCGTTTTTTATACACTAAAGAATTTTCCACATCATGAAGAATAATACAAATCGGCTTTGGTTCTTTTTTGTTCATACTGTTATACAGGGTGTCAACATACGCAAAACAATGGATAACTATTTTTTTTTAAATAGAACACCCTATATATCTGGCCACCAATACATGGAATTTTTAATAAGCTTTCCAATGATGTACAGTTTGTATAATGAAATATTAAGGATTCTTAAGATTTATCCATAAAAACATTTTTCTTTTGTCACCTCCTGCCCATTTTTGGATTTTCAGCCAAAACTATGCATTTTCTGAAAAAATAATAATTAACCAAAGTTGTAGAGCGGACAATTTTCGATCGATATAGGTCTTTCGGCTTTTCCAATAATGCGTGCATTGCCCGCCAGAGTGCGCAAAATCGTGACCGTATATGCATTTTAGTGTTTTTCTCAATTTTTTTGTTAATTAATTACACTATACTTTATTTTCCACGTCCTCTAGCAGAAAGAAGGGTATTTGTAGAATTATTTAAATGACCTACATCGATTGAAAATATTCCGCTCTACAACTCTTAAAAGAAGCAATTTTTGCCCAAAATGCATAGTTTTCGCTAAAAATGCAAAAAAAACATTGAAAAACACAAAAATTGATATATACATTTTCAATTTGCATTTTTAGGGAAAACTATGCATTTTTGGCAAAAATTGCTTCTATTAAGAATTGTAGAGCGGAATATTTTCAATCGATATGGGCCATTTAAATTTCCCTATAATTTCCCGTTTTTCCGCTAGAGGGTGCGGAAAATAAAGTGTAGTGCAATTTATTAATAAAAAATTTGAAAAGAAAACGCTAACATGCATATACGGTCACAATTTTACGCGCTCTGGCGGGCAATGCACGCATTATCTTAAAAGTTGAAAGACATATGTCGATCGGAAATTTTTCGCTCTACAACTTTGGTCACTTATAATTTTTCCTGAAAATGCACAGTTTTGGCTGAAAATCCAAAAATCAGCAGAAGGTGGCAAAAGAAATATGTTTTTATTGATAAATCTCAAGAATCTTTAATATTTTGTATACAAACTGAATATCATTGGAAAGCTTATTAAAAATGCCATAGATTGGTGGCAACTTATATAGGGTGTTCCATTTAAAAAAAAAAAGTTATCCATTGTTTTGCGAATGTTGACACCCTGTATAGCACTATGAATAAAAGAGAACCAAAGCCGATGTGTATTATTCTTTATGATGTGTGACATTTTCTAGTGTATAAATAATGATGCTGTCTTTGCTAGGAACGCTTCTCCAATGTTTTCAATGTGTACATGTTTTTGCCACAAATTTGCCCATAACTAACCAACCGTCCATAATAGATCCATACTATCTTATACTATTTTTATCAGCTTCTCAAGAGGGTTGAAAAGAAAGTATAAAATATAGGGTGTTCCATTTAAAAAAACATAACTTTGTTCCGTTATGTATATTGGGACACCCTGTACAAAAACATACATATTTTTAAAACATGTAGAATAAGTGTGGGGACCAGTTCAAGAAAACTAGATGTCGATATCTCAAATTGCAAATAAGTTATGGGGCTTTTACAGATCACTGGGTCACCCGGTACGTAATTAGAATTTTATTGGATCATGTCATCAACATTATTCGATTTCATTGGTTAATAAGTAAATGAGGGCAATTGTCTTTTTAATTGAATTTGAGAAAATGTAACTTAAAAAAAGCATTAAGCACGTATTGAAATGAAATTATCTTACAATTTAGGAAAGTGACGTTTTAGAATTGTTATGGTTTCTCGTAGTAGCATCTATTCTGAATAACTTCCGAAAATTTCAGGCTTGTAGTAATTTATTGAATTTCAAAATAATTTACAAAAGGCCGTTTCTTCCGATTTTATGATGTAAAAAAGGATTTTTGTATGTTTATCCTATTAAAAGGAATATACTGAAAGACTAAGCCATTTTTTTAAATTTGTTTAATGTTATATTTGACAAAGATGATAACTTCAAAATGGAAAACGTCATATAAAAAAAAACTTATAACAGTATTAGGTTTGATATCTTTTTGCATCTTCAGGTTATTAGTGGAAATTTAAAATATTGTAAGTCTTGTAAAACACTGGTTATCAGTTCAAATTCCTTACCCACATTTCACAATTCTTTTATTTGTAACGATATTGTCTCTAAAGATTTGAAGTATTTTTGAAAACGTATGCATTATTTCTGTTTACTTTCTACCTAATCAACTTGATATATGCAAAGGTTTTTGTCTACACTTGCTCTGTAGCAATGGTAATATTTATTTGTTTATATATTTCCCAACAGGATAAGTCCCAAAATAGGGAAATATCGTAATTAACAATAATAAAACAAAACTTAATGAATACCATTTAGAATAAACAAACAATGCCGGAAGACATACGGCGAAACTAGCAAGAATTTTGGCTTAAGATAGCTGTGTATAAAGAACTTGCACTGTTGATTCAAGAGCCCTATTTTATTACTGTGTCCCATTTTAAGACTCAAATCTTCAACGATTTGTTAGTGTAGACGAGACTCCTCAAAACACATCTGGAAGAAATACAATATCGTATCGGAGGTATAAGTCAAATTCACAAAAAAAATACAAAATGTGTGTTAAGTAAGTATGCCAGCTGACAAATACTGTATCTACATTAAAATTTAGTTTGAAGTGATTAATTTAGACAGGCTGTAGAATCATACCGCGAAAGACCTATCAAGTCGGGTCCTTTCAAGACCCGGGCCTATAGGAACTGCTTCCTCTGCCTCATTTCATATGCATCAAGTAGTATTTTGGGTGTGTTCGTATTTTACACTCTACTCAGTGGGCAAAAGAAAAACGGTACAAATTGTAAATATTCATATTTTCAATAATAATTAACGGATTAAGTATTGCTTTGAAAAACAAAATATCTACACTTTGTGGATTGCAAAAATGATTGCATTTTTGAAAAGTTTTTGTATCGAGGATATTTCACATTAATGAAGGCTCTGCAAAAATGGGTGTTTATAATGCACCTGTCAGGAATTCGTACTGTACGTGGTCTTCCACTTATTTGTTTGCGATTATTGTTACCGTAAGTTCTGAGTTTAATTATTAATCACTGAATACTTGTAACCGACCAACCCTTTTGTGGGTATTTATTCACTATTTTTCGTGCAGATAAATTGTCATAGTGAAACAAATGTTTAATGAATATTTTATCTTCTTTACTTGGGCAAACAATTTTTGTGACAACAACTAAAATGATAGAAGTGACAGCTAATGTCTGAGATTCATTTGAGAACAAAAACAAATCATGGCCCACTCATGCAAATGCATTATAAACTCCCGTCTTTGCAGCGCCTTCATTAATGTGAAATATCCTCATTTTTGCAATCCCCAAAGTGTAGATATTTTGTTTTTCAAAGCAATATTTAATGCGTTAATTATTATTGAAAATATAAATATACAAAGTGAAGGAAATTTAGCTTACTCCTACATTTCAAATGATCTAGAAATGATAGAAAAATGATTAAACATATTACCTTGAAATATTGTATTTGATTCCGGTCGCAAATATACAGATTTATTGAAATTTCCAAGCCACAAAACCAATGTACAAAACCATAATACATGCACTACGGTATACTAGCTTCTGTCACTAATCATACAATTTGTATTCCCGCCACCTCTTCTTTCTTTTTAAAACACCAATGAGGAATAAGATGCTGATTAGCAAAGTGGTGCTATTTTATATCTAGAATGTTTATTGTATTTTATTGGTCGGTTTTAATTTGCCGTTGCATATATGCATCAAAAAGAAGTAAAGTGTTAATTTATGGAAACTGATTATCTTAACATCTACGAATTTTGGTGGTGTTCGGTAACAGCATTAATAACTGACGATTTGATTTGATTTGTTAACTATATATAGCAACATGTTCCCGCCAAACATAATCGAGGCCTGCGTCAGACAACAGAGAACAGTGCTCTCTCCTCCGAAGAACGACTTTAGCGGTAAATAACTGTTCAAGTATTTTGAATCCAAAATGTGCTAGCATAATTGTTTGCAGCTGATCTCGATAAATGGTCGGTGGGAGCGGAGACGGTGGATGGCATGAACATAATCGGTTTGGTGGTATTTTCCGCCATCCTCGGAGTGACACTGGCCAAGATTGGAGAGGAGGGACGAGCGCTGGCCAATTTCTTCCAGGCGACGATGGCAGCAATGATGACTATTACAACGTGGGTCATTTGGTTGTCACCAGTACGTATACGTGACTGTATGCAATTTCGCATTTGTACCTCTGCTTATATTTAGGTCGGAATTTTTTTTCTGGTGACGTCGAAAATTTTAGAGATGGAAAGTTTCGAGAAGACCATGGGTCAAATGGGACTGTACTTCATGACTGTTTCACTGGGACTCCTGATACAGGGCATCATCGTGCTTCCCCTTATTTACTTACTCGTGACGAGACGTAATCCCCTCACTTTCATGTCAAACATGGGACAAGCGTTGGCGACGGCCTTTGGAACGGCTTCTAGGTTAGTGATTGTTTATTATTATTATGTTTTAAAGCAACAAGCTTTAAAACTTTTAGTTCTGCATCTCTGCCGGTCACGATGCGCTGCCTGGAAGAAAACAACGGCGTGGACAGGAGGATATCGCGATTCGCGCTGCCGATAGGGGCCACTATAAACATGGACGGCACAGCTTTGTACGAAGCTGTGGCCGCCATATTTATAGCTCAAGTGCGTCAGGTGAATCTGAGCATTGGGAGTATCATCGCCATCAGCATCACGGCAACGGCCGCGAGCATAGGAGCGGCCGGCATACCGCAAGCCGGATTGGTTACCATGGTTATGGTGCTGGACACTGTGGGGCTGCCTCCAGAAGATGTTACGCTTATATTGGCCGTTGACTGGTTACTGTGAGTATATCGTACATGTTAATACTGCATTGCTGGGTACATTTATGGTTGCTAGCAAACCGGCGTACAGTTGGCAACACGTCCATAAGAAAATACTTGATAGTTATTTATCAAAATTGCTTAGTTTCAACTGATACACAAGATACACACATCTCTGTATTAGTTTGGGTGTCAATATAATTTAATTGTATTAAAAATTGTGATGTGGGGGTCGTGTTACTTTCTACGATTTGAGGGTATAATAGTTATTTATATAACTTTATATTTCATGGTCTATTTTCAATTTAAATTGTATTCTAAATATACAGTGAAATCAAAAAGTCGAAAATAGTTGACTGGACATTTTCTGAAAATACGAATAATAATTCACGTAAATTATGTTGACTTCCTGGATCAGTGCAGTACATTAGAATTTTGTTTATTTTGGCGTCTTGTGGTTTTTTGAGGGTACTCAAACAAGTGCTCTAACGATAGTTTCTAAAGTAACGTCAAAAATGACAAGACGTCAAAATAAATAAAATGCACCAGCACTGCACTGAAATAATTCAGGCAGCCTATATCAGATTACTTAAATTATTATGGGGATTTTCAGAAAATATACTGCCAACTATTTTCGACTTTCTGATCTCACTGTACATCAAGCGTTATGCAGGATCGGATGATACATATTGACGTTTGAAACGTCAAAATTATGAAAGGTGAAAATGACAAATTATACCTCAAATTCTAATCATCTTTATAGTCAGTCACAATTGTTTTCTCCAAAGATATTTGAAATCGCCTTTAGGGACCTCAAAACGGATATTTTCGTAATAAAATTAACATTTTTACGATCACAAATAGTCAAAAATTCACTGATAAAAATCAATAATTCAGGTTAAAAAATCTAAAATATGGGGCAAAAAATAAAAAAAAATGAACAAATAAATCGAAAATTTAGGCCAAAATAAAGCATATTTGGGCGAAAATAAAGAAAATTTAAATATTGTTTCCCCATCAGAACACCTACAGACCGGTTTCGACCTTTTAGGTCTTATCAGTGTAGTTAGTTGCTGATTGGGAAACGGAAATTACTATTGGTATTCCAAACACCATTACCGGTAGAAACGACAAAGTGGCGGAATCAATTTCCTGAATGTTGTACTGAAAAAAAAAAAAATTTAAGCCAGAAAAATAAAAAATTTGGAACAAAAAAATCGAAAATACAGATATAAAATGTTGATCAAAAAATGAAAAATCTTGGTCTGAAAATGAAAAATGCAAAGTAAAAATATGAAAATTTCATGTAAAAGAAAACTAAATTTCAATTTTCAGCCCTAAAAATAACTCAAAATAATGGCCGAAAAATAAAAAATCAAGCATAAAAACAATAATTCCGGCTAAATCATTTAAACTAAAGAGCAAAATATCAAAACCTACGACCAAAAAATTCGAAAATGCCAAAAACATCAACAATTCCCGTGTATCAATAATACAGGTTAAAAATATAAAATATAGGACAAAAAATAAAAATCAAAAATTGTCGCCTAAAAAATGCAAATTTTAACAAATAAATAAAAAAATTTGGTATAAATATAGGAAATTTAGTCTAAAGGGTCAAAAATTTAGACCACAGAAATCGAAATTACAGGTAAAAATCTAAAGTAGAGGGAAAGAAATCAAAAATCAACAATATAGCCTAAAGATAAAAAATGCGGACTGAAAACTCGAAAATTTCAACAAACAAATCGGAAAATTTTGTCCAAATTAAATCATGTTTAGGCCAAAAAATCGAAAATATTGAACAAAAAAAACGAAAATACAGGCCAAATACCTAAAATACGGGCCATAAAATAAAGAATACTGGTCTAGAAATTAAAAATGCACACAAAAAAAAATCAAAAGCAAAATAATTTACTATTTTTATCCCTAAAAATAACTCTCTAGCTCAAAATAAGTTTCCGACCAGAAACTCGAAAATAATGGCCAAAAAATAAATCAAAAATCACCCGCAAAAAACAAAAATTCAGTTTAATAAATTTAAAATCTAAAAAAAGGCAAACAATCAAAAACTTACAACAAAAAATTCGGAAATACCGGCATGAACAAAAAATTCGAGCATTAAAAACCAATTCAGGTAAAAGATCTAAAATATAGGGCAAAATAAAAAGAAATTTGAATAAAAAATTAACAATCCGGACCAAAAAAACGAATATTTTAAGAAACAAATCGAAATTTATAGCCAAATAAAGAAAATAAAAATTAAACTAGGGCAAAAAGACTTCAGGTTGATAGCCTGAACATACTAACACCCATATTTAAGTAATGTTGTGGTTATTTCTACTGTATACAGGGTGTTTCTAAATTGATTGAACCAATTTTTCCCCTTAACTTTAGAGAACTGTAACTTGGAGAGGAAGGGGTTTTGGACAAACAATTATATGAAAGACCTCTCTTAATTTTTGTTGAAAAATCACCCTTTAAAATCTTTCGCATCAATTTAAAAACACCCTGTATACATACTCAGTCTGAATAAATATGACTTGTGTATCTAAAAATTAAAATTAAATAATTCAAAATTTGCAACAAAAAAATTCAAAATATAGTCCAAAAATTCAAGAATTCTGGTCTAAAAATAAAAAAAATACTAGCTTTTAAATCAAAATTTTCAACAAATACATCGAAAATTTTGGTCAAAACACGGAATATTTGGGCCAAAAGTAAAAAAAAGCGAAAATAAAGGTCCAAAATCTAAAATAAAGGCAAAAGAAAAATCTAAAATTTATAGACCAAAAAATCCAAATTCAACAATAAATAACGCAGATAAAAAGATTGAACATTCAAGTCAAAGAAAATCCATGTTTAGGGGGCCATCCATGAATTACGTAACGCAAATTTCGACTATTTCCGATAACTCTATAGTTCAAAATAATTTTCTGATTTGTTTTAAATTTCAAAACGGTTTATGTATATTAATATAATATTGACGTTTGAAACGTCGAAATTATAAAATATGAAAATGACAGTTTAATATGTCTAACTATCTTTATCGCAGTTTACTCGAAACCTCGTACTAAAGGATCGGATGAAACTGACGTCTAAAACGTCAAAATTGTTAAAGTTGAAAATGACAAATTATACTTCAAATTCTAATAATCAGTTTACTCAAAAACCAAAGAGATTTCGAAACAAACTTATTCTTTATAAGTTGTTTATTTTGGCATTCTCTACAATTATAATTAACATAAATTTACTGTAACTATTTTCGTTTCATAATTATAAATCAAAAATGAAAAAAAAAATCTCGAATAACAATGATTTTATGAAAAATATTTTTAAACAAGAGATGTTCATTTGTTGTCTTCAATATTTGTAAAAATGTTTTTGTGATATTTTTCATATTTAAGCAAATATTGAAGAAAAAAAAAACATCCACTTCCAGTGTACGAAATTTTACCAAAAGCTTTTCAGTTCTTTGGATTATCAAATAAAACTTATGTTCAAAGTTTCATATCAATTTCTCTATTGTTTTCGAGATACACAGACAAATTTTTTTCTCCAGTAATCTTTGAAATCGCCTCTAGGGACCTCAAACTAGATATTTGCGCATTTTTTTTTTTAATTCACGATCACAATATTTTCTCGTACTTTGTAATGGGTAAAAATTAGTATTTAATTTATGTCTGTAAGTAGAACAGCTCCCGAAAATAATTGTGACACCACAATTCGATAAAAATGGGCGTTCCAGAAACCTGATAGAAAAAAAAATAACTCAAACCAATTAACAAAGGTTGGCCAACGTTTTAAAAAGTCCAATTTACAGAATCATATCATACCTGTAAATGGCTCATATGCATAAAAAATAAGTTTTTACTTATAGTAAAAGTATTCAGTAAAAGTAAATTCTTTAAAGTAAATGCTAAAAGTATAAGAATTTACTTACATTTTTATGCATAATCTTCAACTTTTACTATTAGTTTTGACGAAATTTCCAGAAAACTGAAGGAACAAAAAATTAACAAACGGCGAGTTACAAAGATTTTTTTCGATAAAGACCGCAACAAGAACATGTATAACTTTAACGACCTATTCAAATTAAAACATATTTCAATATTGTAAATTACATATGTATTAATTGTTTATAAATAAAATATTAGACTTACTAATTTCTATTTGAGTGCAATCGAGTGCACCAAAAGCACATGGAAAATTATTCCTTTCTCATTGAAAATTTTATCCACTGATTAGTTTTTACAAGAATTTTTCTATTGCCTGTCAATTGTTCTGCAAACCGTAGTCTGATGAGTGCCATCATCTTCTCCAACAAATTTAATGAATTTGTAATACAGATCTAAAAATCCGGATCCCCATGTACCGCAAAAACATTTCGATTTTTTATTTTGGAGTAAGAGAATTTCTTGAGGGTTAAAAAGGTATACAAAAACAATTTTGCTCAAAATTTCTTCTGCTTTAAGATTAAGTTCAAATCTACAAACATATTTCACTGGATTACAAAATAATCGTAAGAGAACTAAAGTTTTTATAAAAAAAATGTTAAAAAAATATACAAAAACAATTGCTAAAAACTTGAAACTTTGCAAATTTACTCAAAATTACTTCTGCTTTAAGATTCAGTTCAAATCTGCAAACATTTTTGACTAGTTTTCAAAATAATCGCAAGAGAACTGAAGTTTTTATAAATCGAAAATTGCGAATTTTCCGAGCGTTAAGAAAATATACAAAAACAGTTGCTAAAAACTTGAAACTTTGCAAATTTACTCAAAATTACTTCTGCTTTAAGATTTAGTTCAAATCTGCTAATATTTTTCACTAAATTTCAAAATAATCGCAAGAGAACTGAAGTTTTTATAAATCAAAAATTGCGAATTTCTCGAGCGTTAAAAAAATATACAAAAACAATTGCTAAAAAAATTGAAACTTTGCAAATCTACTCAAAATGACTTCTGCTGTAGGATTCAGTTCAAATCTGCTAACATTTTTCTCTAGATTTTAAAATAATCGCAAGAGAACTAAAGTTTTCATAAATCAAAAATTGCGAATTTCTCGAGCCTTAGAAAATATACAAAAACAATTCCTAAAAAATTGAAACTTTGCAAATTCACTCAAAATTACTTCTGCTTTAAGATTCAGTTCAAATCTGCAAAAAAAATTCACTAGAATTCAAAATAATCGCAAGAGAACTGAAGGTTCTATAAATCAAAAATTGCGAATTTCTCGAGCGTTAACAAAATATACAAAAACAATTGCCAAAAACTTGAAACTTTGCAAATTTACTCAAAATTACTTCTGCTTTAAGATTTAGTTAAAATCTGCAAACATTTTTTACTAAATTTCAAAATAATCGCAGAAGTGAGGTTTTTATAAATCAAAAATTGCGAATTTCTCGAGCGTTAAAAAAATATACAAAAACAATTCCTAAAAACTTGAAACTTTACAAATTTACTCAAAATTATTTCTGCCTTAATATTCAGTTCAAATCTGCAAACATTTTTCTCTAGATTTCCAAATAATCGCAAAAGAACTGAAGTTTTTATAAATCAAAAATTGCGAATTACTCGAGCGTTAAAAAAATATACAAAAACAATTGCTAAAAACTTGAAACTGTAAATTTACTCAAAATTACTTCTGCTTTAAGATTAAGTTCAAATCTGCAAATATTTTTACAAGATTTCAAAATAATCGCAAGAGAACTGAAGTTTTTATAAATCAAAAATTGCGAATTTCTCGAGCGTTAAAAAAATTTACAAAAACAATTGCTAAAAACTTGAAACTTTGCAAATTTACTCAAAATTACTTCTGCTTTAAGATTAGGTTCAAATTTGCAAACATTTTTCACTAGATTTCAAAATAATCGCAAGAGAACTGAAGTTTTTATAAATCAAAAATTGCGAATTTCTCGAGCGTTAAAAAAAATATACAAAAACAATTGCTAAAAACTTGAAACTTTGCAAATTTACTCAAAATTACTTCTGCTTTAAGATTCAGTTCAAATCTGCAAACATTTTTTACTAGATTTCAAAATAATCGCAAGAGAACTGAAGTTTTTATAAATCAAAAATTGCAAATTTCTCGAGCGTTAAAAAATATACAAAAACAATTGCTAAAAACTTGAAACTTTGCAAATTTACTCAAAATTACTTCTGCTTTAAGATTCAGTTCAAATCTTCAAACAGTTTTCACTAGATTTAAAAATAATCGCAAGAAAACTGAAGATTTATAAATCAAAAATTGCGAATTTCTCGAGCGTTAAAAAAATATATAAAAACAGTTGCTAAAAACTTGAAACTTTGCAAATTTACTCAAAATTACTTCTGCTTTAAGATTCAGTTCAAATCTTCAAACAGTTTTCACTAGATTTAAAAATAATCGCAAGAGAACTGAAGATTTATAAATCAAAAATTGCGAATTTCTCGAGCGTTAAAAAAATATACAAAAACAGTTGCTAAAAACATTAAATTTTGCAAATTTACTCAAAATTACTTTTGCTTTAAGATTTAGTTAAAATCTGCAAACATTTTTGACTGGATTTCAAAATAATCGCAAGAGAACTGAAGTTTTTATAAATCAAAAATTGCGAATTTCTCGAGCGGTAAAAAATATACAAAAACAATTGCTAAAAACTTGTAACTTTGCAAATTTAGTCAAAATTACTCCTGCTTTAAGATTCAGTTCAAATCTGCAAACATTTTTCACTGGATTTTAAAATAATCGCAAGAGAACTGAAGATTTATAAATCAAAAATTGCGAATTTCTCGAGCGTTAAAAAATATACAAAAATGATTGCTAAAAACTTGAAACTTTGCAAATTTACTCAAAATTGCTTCTGCTTTAAGATTCAGTTAAAATCTGCAAACATTTTTCACTAGATTTCAAAATAATCGCAAGAGAACTGAAGATTTTATAAATAAAAAATTGCGAATTTCTCGAGCGTTAAAAAAATATACATAAACAATTGCTAATTACTTGAAACTTTGCAAATTTACTCAAAATTACTTCTGCTTTAAGATTCAATTTAAATCTGCAAATATTTTTCACTAGATTTCAAAATAATCGCAAGAGAATTGAAGTTTTTATAAATAAAAAATTGCGAATTTCTTGAGCGTTAAAAAAATATACAAAAACAATTGCTAAAAACTTGAAACTTTGCAAATCTACTCAAAACTACTTCTGCTTTAAGATTCAGTTCAAATCTGCAAACATTTTTTACTAGATTTCAAAATAATCGCAAGAGAACTGAAGTTTTTATAAATCGAAAATTGCGAATTTCTCGAGCGTTAAAAAATATACAAAAACAATTGCTAAAAACTTGAAACTTTGCAAATTTACTCAAAATTACTTCTGCTTTAAGATTCAGTTCAAATCTTCAAACAGTTTTCACTAGATTTAAAAATAATCGCAAGAGAACTGAAGATTTATAAATCAAAAATTGCGAATTTCTCGAGCGTTAAAAAAATATACAAAAACAGTTGCTAAAAACATTAAATTTTGCAAATTTACTCAAAATTACTTTTGCTTTAAGATTTAGTTAAAATCTGCAAACATTTTTGACTGGATTTCAAAATAATCGCAAGAGAACTGAAGTTTTTATAAATCAAAAATTGCGAATTTCTCGAGCGGTAAAAAATATACAAAAACAATTGCTAAAAACTTGTAACTTTGCAAATTTAGTCAAAATTACTCCTGCTTTAAGATTCAGTTAAAATCTGCAAACATTTTTGACTGGATTTCAAAATAATCGCAAGAGAACTGAAGTTTTTATAAATCAAAAATTGCGAATTTCTCGAGCGGTAAAAAATATACAAAAACAATTGCTAAAAACTTGTAACTTTGCAAATTTAGTCAAAATTACTCCTGCTTTAAGATTCAGTTCAAATCTGCAAACATTTTTCACTGGATTTTAAAATAATCGCAAGAGAACTGAAGATTTATAAATCAAAAATTGCGAATTTCTCGAGCGTTAAAAAATATACAAAAATGATTGCTAAAAACTTGAAACTTTGCAAATTTACTCAAAATTGCTTCTGCTTTAAGATTCAGTTAAAATCTGCAAACATTTTTCACTAGATTTCAAAATAATCGCAAGAGAACTGAAGATTTTATAAATAAAAAATTGCGAATTTCTCGAGCGTTAAAAAAATATACATAAACAATTGCTAATTACTTGAAACTTTGCAAATTTACTCAAAATTACTTCTGCTTTAAGATTCAATTTAAATCTGCAAATATTTTTCACTAGATTTCAAAATAATCGCAAGAGAATTGAAGTTTTTATAAATAAAAAATTGCGAATTTCTTGAGCGTTAAAAAAATATACAAAAACAATTGCTAAAAACTTGAAACTTTGCAAATCTACTCAAAACTACTTCTGCTTTAAGATTCAGTTCAAATCTGCAAACATTTTTTACTAGATTTCAAAATAATCGCAAGAGAACTGAAGTTTTTATAAATCGAAAATTGCGAATTTCTCGAGCGTTAAAAAATATACAAAAACAATTGCTAAAAACTTGAAACTTTGCAAATTTACTCAAAATTACTTCTGCTTTAAGATTCAGTTCAAATCTTCAAACAGTTTTCACTAGATTTAAAAATAATCGCAAGAGAACTGAAGATTTATAAATCAAAAATTGCGAATTTCTCGAGCGTTAAAAAAATATACAAAAACAGTTGCTAAAAACATTAAATTTTGCAAATTTACTCAAAATTACTTTTGCTTTAAGATTTAGTTAAAATCTGCAAACATTTTTGACTGGATTTCAAAATAATCGCAAGAGAACTGAAGTTTTTATAAATCAAAAATTGCGAATTTCTCGAGCGGTAAAAAATATACAAAAACAATTGCTAAAAACTTGTAACTTTGCAAATTTAGTCAAAATTACTCCTGCTTTAAGATTCAGTTCAAATCTGCAAACATTTTTCACTGGATTTTAAAATAATCGCAAGAGAACTGAAGATTTATAAATCAAAAATTGCGAATTTCTCGAGCGTTAAAAAATATACAAAAATGATTGCTAAAAACTTGAAACTTTGCAAATTTACTCAAAATTGCTTCTGCTTTAAGATTCAGTTAAAATCTGCAAACATTTTTCACTAGATTTCAAAATAATCGCAAGAGAACTGAAGATTTTATAAATAAAAAATTGCGAATTTCTCGAGCGTTAAAAAAATATACATAAACAATTGCTAATTACTTGAAACTTTGCAAATTTACTCAAAATTACTTCTGCTTTAAGATTCAATTTAAATCTGCAAATATTTTTCACTAGATTTCAAAATAATCGCAAGAGAATTGAAGTTTTTATAAATAAAAAATTACGAATTTCTTGAGCGTTAAAAAAATATACAAAAACAATTGCTAAAAACTTGAAACTTTGCAAATCTACTCAAAATTACTTCTGCTTTAAGATTCAAAATTACTTCTGCTTTAAGGTTTAGTTAAAATTTGCAAATATTTTTCACTAGATTTCAAAATAATCACAAGAGAACTAAAGTTATTATAAATAACAAACTTTGACAAGTCAAGCCTTTCAAATGTCAGCTTGAAAAATAGTAGTATTTACTGTAATTTGTAAGTAAATGCTTGTCTTCATACATTTCGATGAAAGTAAAAAATTCAGTAAAGCCTTCGTATTAGCATATGCTAAATAACAAAAGTATTAACTAATAAATATATGCTAACTTTTATGCATATAATTGTTAGTATGCAATAAGAAATTCCTAGTAAAAGCATTTTCTTATTTTTATGCATATGACCCAATATGTATTAAGTTGACGTTGATTTTCTCACGTAAGTAATTAAAATAGAACAATTCTTTTGACCGATAAAACTGAACACATGCATCTAGTATCTAAACAATGATTGTTTATTGCAAATATTGTAATATCCTAGGAGTTATGAGTCAGCAACACGCCGTATAATTCCGGGTATGATATAATTCTGTAAATGGGACTTTTTAAAAGTTAAATATAACTATTAATCATGGTGATGGTTGCGACCGTTACTACGTGGTAATTAATTATAGAATAACTTATAGTATAGGTTAAAACAATGTTATCTTTACGGCTAAAACTTCGGCCAACATTTGTTAATCGGTATGAGTAATTTTTCATCAGGTTTCTGAAACATTAATTTTTATCCAATTTTTCGTTATTTTCGTGAGTTGTTCTACTTACAGACAAAAATTAAATACTAATTTTTAATACGATTGAAATATCTTGACGTCTTAAACTAATACAGAGATGAGTGCATCTTGTGAATCATTTGAAACTAAGCAATTTTTATAAATAACGAAGTTACACTTTGTTGAGTGCGCATGTGTAATTCTTAAGGACGAGTTGATAGCGTGTGTAATACCAGTTTTAAGCTCAACACTTCGACAAGTATACAATGGATGCTTATTGAAAATTTCTTATATTCTCTAAATGTATTGACATTTAAAACCCTCATTTGTTGCAGAAGCATTAAATAAATTAGATAAAGACGAGAAGTAGCCTTCACATATATTAATATTCAGGCTCCTTTTCGTCTTTATCTAATTAACAAAATGTATTATTCTTACACAGATTTTATAAATTTATTTCAATAACAAAAACCTTGAAGTACTATATTTACATTTTATGTTTGACTTTGATGAGATTTGAGTTTCATAACCACCAACACTAATTATAATTTTTAATTCAATTAGGAAATTTACATTGAAGTAAAATTTATTGATACCAGGGGCGGCTCGTTATATAGAGCCACGGAGCCATGGCACTACCTGTAGTTTCAAGTTCAAAAATGTTTTGCAATTAAAAAAATTAGAAAATTATTTTGAGCAATAGTGATTGTTCAGAATAATTTACGAGTTTCCTACTAAAATATTCTGCATTTTTTATTATTAAGCATGTATTTTCGATTTTTTTGGTCTAAATTTTTGATCATTTGGCATAAATATTCTTTGTTTTGACCTAAATTTTCGATTTAATTGTTAAAATTTTTTGGACCGCATTTTTGAATTTTCCCGCCGTATTTATAATTTGTAGATTTTTGACCTGTATTTTCAATGTTTTGATCTTTTGCCCCAACTATTCTTTATTTTGACTTAAATTTTCAAATTAATTATTAAAAAAAATTATGTTTTGGCCCGCATTTTTGATTTTAATTCTAGTTCCAAATTTTTGAATTGATTTTAGTTAAAGTATCTATAACCTGAATTATTGATTTATATGCGAGATTTCTTTTCCGGTATTTTCGAGTTTTGTTTGTTGAAATTTTCGATTTTTTAGTTTGCATTTATTATCTTTAGGCCCGAGTTTTCGATGTTTTGTCCAAATTTTCAACTTTTTGAACAACATTGAAGATTTATATTTTTTATCCTCTGCTCTAAAATTATTGTTTTTTATTTGTCAGAATTTTAGATTTTTGGTCTATTTTTTTATCCTAAATTTTAGATTTTTTAACTTGGATTATTGACTTCATTTCGTGATTTTTTTTATTTTTTGGCTATTATTTTCGAACTTCTTATTTTTGGCGGCTGAGTGGCCAATAATTTTGCTTCTACCTAAATTTTCGATTTTTTTTTAGATCAAGATTCTTGATGCTCTGTCTCATATTTTAGATTTCTGTATTTTCGATATTTTGGTTCCATTTTTTTGATTTTTCTTTATTTTGGACAAAATATTCTATTGGTTTGTGGGAATTTTCGATTTTTTTGTTTGCAATTTTTATCTTTACGCCCGTTTTCGGTGTTTTGTTAAATTTTCACCTATTTAGGCCCTATTGTAGATTTTTACTTTTTAGTCTATATTTTGTATTTCCGATTATTTTGGTTTCTATTTTTGGTCTTTTAGCCCAAATTTTCTTTATTTCATTTCATTGTTCTGTTTTTCCCTACTAATTTAATTGTAATTTATTTAATTTATATGTTTCTACACATTTACATCATAAATTCAATAAAACGAAATATAGCCTGAATATATGAATATTCAACCTGTTCGTATGAACATATATTCATATATTCAGGCTATATTTCGTTGTATTGAATTTATTTAATGCTTTCTGCCAAGGGCGTTTCCAGCCAACTAGTATAGGGGGGTAATTAAAAAAAAAGATAAATAAGCTGGTGCTTTCGCTCTCATATACCACACCTGTTCCGTGAAATCTCCCTATCCTTTTACAACGTTTTAAAGCGTTGAAAAAATTTACCGGTTATATTATTTGTTTGGAATATGGAATACCGGTAATTTTTAACAATAAAAATTGATAAGCGAAAAATTCTTAGGGGGGGTAATTACCCGATTATCCCCCCTTTGATACCGCCACTGCAAAATATACCAAAAATTAAATAAAAATAAAAATAGTGGACCAAGGAAACAAACATTTGAACAGACAAATAAAAATAAATAAAGAAAAATTTAGGGCAAAAGATTAACAAAAAATCTACAATGTTGATAAAAAAGTCGAAAATTTTGACAAAACATGGAAAATTCGGACCTAAACATAATAAATGCAGACTAAACGAAAAACCAAAAATGGGAGCCAAAAAACCGAAAAATTTTAATAATAAAATCGAAAAGAAAATTTAGGTCAAAAGATTTAAAAAAATAATCAATATTTATAATGTTGGTCAGAAAGTCGAAAATTTAGACAGTATATCGAAAACTCGGGCCTGAAGATAATAATTGCAGACTAAAAAATCGAAAATTTCAACAAACAAAACTCGAAAATACCGAAAAAAATAAAAAGAAATCTCGCATATAAATCAATCATTCAGGTTATAGATATTTTAACCAAAATTAACTCAAAATTTTGGAACTAGAATTAAAAAATCGGCCCGAAAAATCAAAAATGCGGACAAAAAAATCAAAAATTTTAACAATTAAAACGAAAATTTATGTCACAATAAAGAATATTTAGGTCAACAGATAAAAACTTTAGACCAAAAATAATCGAAAATACAGGTCAAAAATCTAAAAATTTGGGCCAAAAAGTCGAAAATTTAAAAAATTCAATCGCAAAAGGTCTAAATAAGGGATATTTAGGCTAAAAGTTAAAATATTTTGACCAAAAATATCGAATATACAGGTCAAAAATTTAAAAACCAAAAATTCGTCAGGAGAAATAAAAAATGCGGACCAAATAGTCGAACATTTTAACAATGAAATCGAAAATTTAGGTAAAAATAAAGAAATGATCAAAAATTTAGCCAAAAAAAAATCGGGAATACAGGCTTAATAATAAAAAATAGGGCAGAAAGACCGATGGTCGGTAGCCCTTTATCAAATAAAAATAACATTTACTGTAGGTAAAATAATTTAATGTAACATAAACATGATAATAAAGATTTACTACTACTAATAAAAATTGCAGAATATTCTAAGAAAAGGGTTTAAATTAGTCTCAAAAATCACTCTATTGTTCAAAATCATTTTCCAATTTTTTTTTTAATAGGAAAATATTTTTCTTTAATTTTCGCTTTAATTAGCTTTAAAAGTTGAGACAAGGCACTTTTCTACTAAATGAAATCAGTAGCGGCTCGTGGAACATGTTGATGGTAGAGCCACAATATCCGTCCTCCATTTTTGAAGAAACAAAGAAAGAAAAATCGAATATTTTGGCCAAAAAATCAAAAATTTGGAACAAAACAGCCGAAGATCTAAATTATCGGCCAAAAAATCAAAAACCTGGTTTAAAAATAAAAATGCACACCAAAAAATTGAAAATACAAGAAAAAGAAAAATAATTTGTCATTTTTAGCCCCAAAATAGCTTAAATTAGCTTAAAATAAGTTCCAAAGAGAAATTTGAAAATAATAGCAAAAATAAAAATCGATAGCCCTTTCACAGCCAACGGAAAGCGGATTTAAAGTTTTTAACATAATGTATTTAGATGTTATTTCTGTGAATAAAGATGTTTGCATATATAAAAATAAAAAATAAATTCGCAAGAAAATCTAAAATATGGGACAAAAAATAAAAAATTAAGACCACAAATCTAAAATTCGTACCCAAAAATCAAAGCTGTAGACTAAAAAATCAAAATTTTTAACAAACGAATCGAAAATTTAAGTCGAAATAAAGAAAATTTCGGCCAAAAGACCAAAAATTGAAACAAAATATAGGCCAAAAAAGTAAAAACCTAAAAAGGTGAAAATTTAGACTAAACAACAAAACTTCGGGCGTTAAGATAAAAAATGCAGACAAAAAATCCAAAATTTCTACAAACCAATCGATTTTTTTCGTCAAAATAAAGAATATTTAGACCAAAAAATAATAAAATCTACAATATAGCCTAAAACGGTGAAAATTTAAACAAAACATCGAAAACGAGCGTAAAGATAAAAATTGCAGACAAAAAAATGGAACATTTCTACAAACCAATCGAATATTTTGGTCAAAATAAAGAAAAATAAAAAAAAGTTGGAAATGCTGAAATCTCAAATATGGGCCAAGGAATCAAGAATCCTGATCTAAAAATAAAAAAGCAGACCAAAAAATCGAAAGGTAGAAGCAAAATAATTTGCCACCAAAAAAAAGTTTCTGACCAGAAATTCGAAAATATTAGCAAAAAATTAAAAAATTACGAAATAAAAATCAATAATCCAAGTTAAATAATGTAAAATATATTATATTATGGAATATGGAGTACCGGTAATTTTTAACAATAAAAATTGATAAGCGAAAAATTCTTAGGGGGGGTAGGTAATTACCCGATTACCCCCCATTTAAAACCGCCACTGCTTTCTGCAACAAGTAAGGTTGTTTCTAATTTGTTTAATTCATTTACATTATATTTTAAGTTATTAATTAATTTGGGCGGTCCGTTGGTGTAGTGGGTACAGGCGAGCGCCTTGTGCCGATTACACCGCGGCCGTGTAGGTTCAATTCCCAGCCCGGGCGAAAGACTTTTCGGCTTTGAGAAGTATTCGTTGGGGTCCGTGGTTGTTGTATATGTTTTTCATTATTCATTTGTTCATTTATTCATTTAATCTATAGCTTATATATGTATTAAACATTTGATGATGGCTAATAGTCATAGAACCAAGGCATAACGCCGAAAACAAACAAAAAAACAAAAAATTAATTAATCAATTATTATAATTTAAATCCCATTCCTGTAATGAATGTATATGTTGTAAAAAAGGGGTTGCCAGTTAATAAACGTTTATTTATTATTCATATTTCAACTCGATTTGTTTGTTAAGAAAAAATATTTTTTGGTCCCCCACTTTGATTTTTAGGTACGAATTATAGATTTTTGGTCTTCTTTTTTTATTTTTTGTTCCATATTTTAGATTTTCTTAACCTAGATTATTGATTTTATTGTGAGATCTTTTAAAAAAAAATTGCTATTATTTTCGAATTTCTCGTCGGGACTTATTTTAAGCTAAAAAGAATTATTTTTGGGGTAGAAAGTGGCAAATTATTTTTCTTTTGCTTCTTTTTTAATTTTTTAGTCTGCATTTTTATTTTTAGATCAGGTTTTTATTTTATTTTTTGCCGATTTTTAATATTTGTTCCAATTTTTTTAATTCATTTTTTTTTAATATTCGATTCGTTAGTTGAAATTTTTGATTTCTCGGTCTGCATTTTTTATTTTTAGACCTGAGTTTTTGACCTTTTGTCCTAAATTTAAACAAAATAAAAATAAACATAAAAAATGCAGACAAAAAATCGAAAATTTCAACAAACAAATGAAAATACCGGAAAAAAATATCGCATATAAATCAATAATTCTTTATTTTGGCCTACATTTTTTATTGGTTTGTTAAAATTTTCAATATTTCCGCATGTTTTTTTTTTTGGCCAAAATTTTTGATTTTTGTCCTACACTTTGGATTTTTTAACCTGAATTATTTATTTTTACCCGAATTTTTTTTATTTTTTTGCGGATTTTTTTTTTGTGGTCGAAATTTTTGATTTTTGTCCTTTAGATTTTGCCACCTACATTTTTGAATTTTTTGACCTGCATTTTCAAGGGTTTTGTATTCATTTCAGGTTATTTATTTAATTTTATATTTTTTATATTCGTGGTGGGTTTTAATTTAAAAATGGGTTTATTTTTAGATAAAATTAATTTACTTCGATATTTATTTGGAAAATATAGTCTGCGGGATTTATGTTAGAGAATTATTTAATTTTAAAATATTTGGATTTTTTTGCATCAAACAATGAAATGTATAACCAATTTTTTTTTATCTGATCTAAACTTATTTGCTAAGTACAATAGTACTTCATCATTCGTTCAGGGCAGCGGCGGCTCGTGGATCTTCGTAGAGGAGGCTCGTGCAGCACTACTTGCTCTTATAGAAGAAGCAAATATTCCACTGCTATTTTGGTCAAATTTTCTTCCGTGGCCTCTTCGCCAAACATCCACGAGCCGCCGCTGGTTCAAGGGTTATCCGAGAAAATCAAACAATTGAAAAAATCCGAAGGGTGAATTTAATTTCTGCATCTGTAACCAGCCCTGAATTTTTTCGAAATCTAGTCATCCATTCAAGAATTATTCTCTAAAAAAAAAAACAAATTGATGGAAGTCAATTGTAAGCAATGCAGAAGCTTTATTATTGATTAGTTTATACAATGTGTGTCAAATAGAAAGTAATCGTAGTCAGGGGCGGCTAGTTATATAGAGCCCAGGAGCCATGGTACTACCATAGTTTCAAGCTTAGCAAGAATTTTTAATTAATTCTTACTTTGGTCTAGGAAGATAAATCGTTGTTTGTTTTTTCAAAAAGTGAGGGGGGAAGGGGGTGTATTGAAGAAGTGGCTCTACCATCAACATATTCCACGAGCCGCCACAGATTGATACTCATTTAATTATTCAAACTGTATTTTAGGGACCGTTTCCGGACAACCATCAACGTGATGGGCGACGCGTTTGGAGCTGGAATAGTAAACCATTTGAGCCAGGACGAAATACACGGCTTAAATACGTCATCATCGACGGCGCAGTTCGTAAACAATGCCCTGGAAGCGGACGATCCCGTTTAAAACTCCATTTTAAGTGCGTTGTTCGATTAGTGAACTTATTTCAACAGATGATGGACAATGGACGCATGTTAATTTTACCAAATTTAAAATAATTTGGTAAGGATTTAGAAGTCGATAAAAACAAAATTTTATTCATTAAGGAAGAATATATTTAAAACAGGAAATATGGTGCCATTCAAAAAATTGTAAATAAAAATAAGAATTGCGTGATATGTAAATGATTAGATTTGTATAATTCTACAGAAATGTAATATTTTGTTTAAAAAAGGTCGCCAGTTTGCTTGTAACGTTAAGTACATATTAGTTAATAAGAAAAGTATTTACTGACTCTAGAAATTTATTTTCCTTGTAGCGCATTTCGAATTATTTTCCAAGTATAAAGGTGTAAAATTATAATTCACTTGGTTTGTTTCGCGATTAAAGATTAAAATATATTAACATATGTTTCACCAAGTGATCAATGAGAAACAAGTATATGATATATTTTCCAAGCTCAATTAATAAAACAACAATAACCCAAGTAACTGGCGCAAACTGGCTACAATTTTTTGGAATTATTTATTCAATCCACCTTCTCATGCAACCATTATCATCTTCTAATTATAGCGTCTGTGCAATGTAATTTGTTATTTATTAGAAACGATCTTCCAAAACCACAAAGTGCAAATCTCGGCAAACATGTGGAGTTGTTAAGTAATTACAGGAAACGCCTGTTTAGCATCTCAACCTTGATCGTACGATTAATATTCGACAGGTTTTTATTGGTTGCAGCACACTTGGCATGTTTAATTACCGATTATCCATCCGAGACAAATCACCTAATTTTGCACACATTCAAAAACGCGCAGCTGTAAACAGTTAAATCATTTTTATGGTGAAAGTATAATTCACATTACAGATTATAACTTGTTGTTGTTGATTGCAAATAAATTTTCAAAATCGGAACTGTCAGAACAGGGGCGGCTCGTGAACCTTCGTAGGTGAGTCAAAGAGAGAGACTCGTTATCGCGACTCTGTGGCAAACCCTCATGCTTTACTACTTGCTCTCATAGAGCATACATTGTTAACAGGTGGATCGCAGTTTTGAATAGTGCGGCAACCGCGGATAATATCAAAATGGCCGAAAAAGGACACAAATTATCACGAGAATGCTTTGAACAATTTGTATTTATAGTAGGGGGGCGCACATACAACTTTGTTGTGTAGAGGAACGCAGGGACGGCTCGTCATATCGAACCAAGGAGCCATGGCACCACTCTAGTTTCGTGCTCGGCAAGAATTTTTAATTAAATGTAAAATAGTATATTACAAAACAAGTGATGAATATGCGAATTTCGCTCGCGCGTGGACCTGGGTGCAAACGGTACACAAGTGAGCGAAATTCATTTAATCACATGTGTTGTATGGAACTTTGTTTAACGCTGCCAGTGACGGTTCGCGGGTTTTTTTCTGGTACGGCCGAGGAACAAGAGGTGGTAATACAGATAGGTGCGGTCACGCAGCCAGCCGTCTCTGCAACTAACCCTACCTATCTGTATTACCACCTCTTGTTGCTCGGCCGTACCAGAAAAAAACCCGCGAACCGTCACTGAACGCTACCCATAAAATGTATATCATAAAACAGTATTTTATTCAATATATAGATAAACCACTTCAAAGGCAACAAATTGATATAAGATACTAGAATGTTTTAGTCGTCAATTGAATAGTTATTTACTCTTTTATATGAAAACAGAGCCAAGTTTAAAGTCACACTTCCAACCAGGGCCGCGCCAAGGTATGTTGCCGCCGGGGTGCGAGGCAAAAATTGCCGCCCCCTTTCAATGTAAAGAGGGGGGTAGAGAAAATAAAATAAACACCTTTGATCGGCGCGTCTTAAAATTATTTAGAAAGAAAGAATTTCGATATAAACAAAGAGATACGTTCATGGTTTTCGCGCTTGCATCCGTACGCAAAGAATAAACAACCATCTCCTATTTCACGAACGTACGAAGTATTTTAGGTGGATTGATTTTTTCTACGAGCGCCAATTTTAAATATATAGTTTGAAAATTGTAAAAACCAATAAGATTTGGTGGGCGCCAAGATAAGAGGGCTGTTAGGCCTGCCGCCCCCAAGACCTGCCGCCCGGGTGCTAGGCACCCCTAACACCCCCGCTTGGCGCGGCGCTGCCTCCACCATTTTAAAAGAAGTTTACTCAAAAAATAAAACAAAATAACTGTAATACCAAACCCATTTAAACTTAATATTAAAGGGAGGTTCTCATGTCGCATTTTCGGATAGATTAACGGTAGGGTAGCCCTCAGAAGTACGTAGAACTGTCGCCCAGAGGGGGATTAAATCAAATCAGTGTGATTATAGGCAACACACACACCTTACTTTCTCGGGTAATATTTCGGGTCTATTCGGTTTTAAAGGTTTTCGCTTCTAAACAACACGCACCACACAATGTAAAATAACATTTTCATACGTAATTTCTTTTATCTTCATATGATTCACACACCGTCAAACAAGATCCATACGATATCCATTCGAAGGTCTTCGATAGTTCCGTTGCGCCATTTATATAATTACTGCCGATAGGTTGTTCCCCTCACACACCTCCAGTGACGCATGAATCATGCATTGAAGATGCCGTGATGTACTTTTCAACTGACGTCATATGCTAATGATGCGGTTTGAGAATCCGCGCCAAATCAGTGCGAAAGAAATTCGCATTGCTTTTTATCTCCGAAATACCAATCATGGAAATCGTCCGGAAATGTGCTATATTTGAGTGAAATATATACATTACACAAATAAGACAACAGTTACAATAACATTAAATTAGATAAATATTTTAATAAAATAATGAGCTACATTTTGATAAATGTTTATTATAGCATCTATAGCATGTAATGATTTGAATCCCGGTGTTATATACATTTATATATATATATATATATATATATATTATCAATAAACTCCTTTACCCATATAGGGTGTGGAGTGTGTAAATTAATATAATACATCTTAAATCTTATTTATAAACTCCTTCCACTCCTTACGGTTCCCTGCCAATAATCTGGCTTTGTTGATTGACACTCCTCTGTTGTTTATTGTTTTTTCTATTATGCCATTCCATGTCTGTCTAGGTCTACCTCTTCCTCTCTTGTATCCCTTTCTTGCTTCCCACACTTGTTTTGTTTGGTTCGTGTTTTCCATTCGTATTAGGTGGCCCCACCAGCTAAGTTGCTTTTTTTCAATAAACTTGTCTATTGCTTCAGTTTCTAATTCTTCTCTGATGTCTATATTTCTTATTCTATCTCTTTTTGTTATTTGTTTCACTCTCCTCAGGTATTTCATTTCCATAGCCTGTACTCTACTTTTATCTCTCTTTGTCAACTTCCATGTTTCGCTCCCGTATGTCAATATCGGTCTGTATATAGCTCTATAAGTGACAGGATTTCGTTATCGTCGTTTATATTATCGTGTTATATTTGATATAACTATTATTTCGTAATTGCAGGCAATAAATTGGTTTTACATTTTTTTAATGTCATTTACTATAAATATCTATAATCAAAATGGGAAAAAGCCATTTACTTGTTACAGATAAATTAAACATTGAGTTGAAATTTTGCAAATATTTATATTTTAGTTAAATATCTTCAATTTTTATTAAAACAGTTTTGTAATATGTTTTAGTTATCAAAACTACGAAAAACTCGTGAAATTACAATCCATTCTAAGCGATCATAGACAGCATCTTTTATGATTTCAGGAAATGAAAATTTATGATCGGATACGGTACAATTGTCAATTTGGTTTCAATAATAAACTCTGTTTTGTAGAAATTGAATTAAAAAACATGAAAATTACATACATTTTCTTGTTTTCATTCCCCTCTGAATTCTAGAATCCATTAGCTCTGGAACGCAATGTCTATCCCAAAAATATATTAATTTTTCCAATATTATCTCACAAAATATTTCGTCTGCTAATCTTTATAATTTCCAAAACTATGTCAGTATAGATAATCAAATAACAAGTAGTTTTTTTGGCAAATCATTAGTTGCCCTTGAATTTGGTACATATATGCATGATTACTTCTTAAATAAATATTTCCTATATCGTCAATGGCTAAACCCAATGTTTTTTTTCAGTAATAGCTTCCTTAATTTTTCTGTTTCTAACAAAAAATAAACACTCCAATTCAACAATGGTATTGCTATCAATTACTCCATCTGGACTTGCACCTAAAATCATGGGTATTTTTAATAAACAGTCCACATTCTTTTACCTTTCATTCATTTATTGTTCGAATAGTTCTATTGCTCTTTTTTCATTATCAAGCTCATATAATATTGCGAGACTTTGTAAAGCACAGTTTTTAAAAAATATTTCTTTTAATACATTATCTGTGGGGGTGTCTGATCTCCGCTTACACATTTTACCAAATACCGATGCTGTAATTCTGTCTCTCTGTCATCTAAACCAATTAATGTTTTCTCTCTGTTCAACTGTTTCATTCTGAATACTAACAATGTCAACGTTATTGATGGATTTCAAAAATAATTCTTTAGCTATATTACATTTATTTTGATCCATATCTGGTTGTGCTGCCTTGGGACTATAATCAGCATCGTCATATTGTGCATACCTTTTTGTTATGTATTTCTTTACATTACATTTTAATTTTGGTTTTTTCAAACAATATTTATTTAAATATGATTTATTTTCCTGTGTGAAATTGTGGTCCTGCATTGTAGGCTAAACCTGCACCACAACACCTACCCTCGTACGTACCCCTCTAAATCAAATTTGTTCTTTTACCTCCGGTGAATTTGGCAACTACTGACATGTCTCTTTCAGCAAAATTGGTAGATATATTTCCAATTAACCTATCTGCTTTTCCCTTAATTATTTCAATGATATTTACAATATCTTGCCGCATATTGTTATTTCTCATCAAATTAAAATAAAAATAATCTTTTGGATCAAAACATGGTTTATCAATACATTTGCTATGGTTGCTGAAAATATGATAAGGTGCATTGGTTACATTAACTTTAAGACTATCTGCACTCTTAATAAAAAATATTGAAACTATTTTATAGAAAATTTTCTGTTATGAAACGACGTAACCTTCGGCTATACCGGAAGTCAACGTCAACTTCCTTGTTTTAAATAAAAAGTTGTATTTTTTATTGCACATCTGGATTCTACATAAATTTTATTTCAATCAAATTTTTAGCAATACATGGCGTAACAGAAAAGTAATGTCGGATACAACTTTGTTTTTTTTTAATGACACTTGCAGTATTTTATCTTTTGACTTTTACAAATAATTCTGTATTTTTTAATTTATGTTACGGTAGTAAAAACTTGGTTAGTTTATGAACTAACTAAACTAAACGATTTATTTTATTAGAAAATAAACATTCCATCAAAATAACTGTCGTATCTAGTTAGTTTGTATACTATCCATTAAGTTTATAAACTAACCATCAATCACATTAATTTATGACAAATATATAATAACAAAAAATGCAGACAATATAGCTGCCTTATTTTAATATATTTTTATATTTTCCATATTTTACACATGTGTTTACACAACATGAAAAACACTCATTTTTCACATTTCTAAATTGTAACATTTTATATTTTATATATTTATGTTATTAAACACGTTTAATTTGACAAGTAAAATATACTCCTGCAGTAGCGAGCCACATTTTTATAACATGCTGTATATATTTATATAATGATTCAATGTTCATATTTTCACTGTCTTCAATATGTCCACAATAATACAATCACTTACTTGTCAAAATATTGCAGATGGGCAACTTCAGAAACATTAACATTACCACTGTTTAATTGTTGCAATACCCGATCCCTCAGTATGAAGCGATTCCTAGCTTTAGCACGTTTATCCGTTTCTTAGGTCTGCGATTTTCAAACAAAAATGTATTTACGAACTAACGTAATTAGAAATTAATTGAAAGCAATAATATAAAATAGAAAAATATATAAACGTAACAGATCTAGAACAGCAGAAAAATCAAAGAGTAAAATAAATTGTGTGACGTTCCGTGAGAGGACACGCGGCAAGTTATCGTTTTCTAATAAAATTCACTCTCCTGCGTGTGGAAATTCCCCCTGCAACCTCGCAGCTTCGCCCCACGTCTCCCTGCCCAACCTTGATAATTTCAGCAGTTACCCTGTGGCTTATGCGAGATCCTCGCTATAGCTACTACGTAGCCGCTCGATCTGTGCCGAGTGTATCCATTACAACCAAGAAGAGAAATACGATTATTGTTTCTATTCCCAACATCCTCAAAAACGGGGGGGGGGGGTTATATATTTGTCTGTGATATTTAAAAAAAATAAAATTCACCCCTTTCGGGGAGCGAGTATTGGCCGGTGCGGGGGTTGGTAGGGGTCGGACGCGATATCCAACACCACCACCGTGCTCAGCATCCTCGAAAACAGGGGAAAGTGTTTTTTCTGCAGGGTAATCGGGTCAAGCGCGTTTTACCCCTTTTGGGGGTGGTGTTTGGCCGTTTTGAGGGGGTGCGCAACCCCAAAGAGAAATTTTAACACCGCCATCGTATTCAGCATTCTTGAAAACGGGGGGGGGAGGAGGAACTCATGTTCCGGCTCAAAATATTTACATGTTCGTCCGACTGAAACACGCTACTAGCATGCGGCAAGTTTATCTAATTTCTATATGAAATACATGTGTTATTCCGTGATTCATACGTGTGTGGAATTTTCCCCTGCATACCCGTATCTTTGCCCCACGCCCCTCTTCGCAACCCTGTTGATTCCGGCAGTGGCCTAGTGACTTGTGCGAGATTTTCGCCGTGCGACACTCGTTAGCCGTTCGATATGTGCCGAATGTGTCCGACCACGCTTTCACATGAACGGTCACGCAAACTTGAACCGAGCGCCCAAATAAATTTTTGTGACTTCGGCTCCAATTCGCTCTCAAATTTGCCAACAGATTTTTTTTAAATTCTGCACAGATATCTATTGTGTTTGTGTCTATCGACTGAAAAAATATTATCGTTTTCCGAGCATAAATAACGACAGCAGACACAAAAAACACTATTTTTTTATTCAATCGTCACTTTATTTAACCACAGTTTCTTAATGCGTCAAAGTATTACCTTCAAACTGTTTCAATAGAAGGATACATGTATTGGTCGGTTATATAACAAATTTAAACTTCCTGACTAAATTAATTCTTCAGTCTATTGGTCCCTAGTGAAATGTTGCAAACTTTGTTAATAATAACAAATTAACAAAAATTAAAAGCTGAAAATATTCACTTATTTTTAAATAATACATTATAATAAAAAACTATGAAAAATATTTTGTATTTACATAAATATATTCAATTTATTTGTATGCCAATTTTATGGGTACCCTCCCCTTAAGTTGTCTAGAAGAATGGTGTGAAAGTGTTTTTGATCCGCGCATTACAAAACTTTCTAGAGCCTAGTGATCGAAGTATTGTCACCGCAGTCGTGAGACGGTAAGTTAGAAAAACATTTTTATCTAAATTTTGGTCGAAATTGGTCGATACATCCTTTTTGGTCCGCCATTTAGAATTTTGCAAGTCTTGCTTTAGATTAGTGTTCAGCGACCGTGAAAACCCGGATATCTAAATTTTGGTTGAATTGGTCAATCCATCATTTTTGGTCCGCCATATTGAATCCACCATTTTGAATTTGGCAAAACTAACTTCAGATTAGTGTTCAGCGACCATGACAACCCATTTTTCTATCTAAATTTTGGTTAAAATTGCTGATTTTTTTTTTTTGTTAGGTCCGCCGCTGTTTTGAATCTTTCAAATCTAACGTCAGATTCGTGTTCAGCGACCACAAATACGCAATAAAACACATTTTGAGTGCGCAATTTGAGCAATAACAATTATTCATATCAATGTGTTACAAAAACTATAAAAGCGTTTTTTTCGAAACAAAATTTTTCTAAAGCGTGTGCACGATAAAATGAAAACGGTTCCATCTATAAACTTCTTAGTTTGATCCAGCGGCGGCACGTGGATGTTCGGCGGCGAGGCAGCGGAAGAAAATTTGACCGAAACAGCAACGGAATATTTGCTTCCTCTATTAGAGTAAGTAGTGCAGCGCAAGCGGCATCTTTGTCTTTGCCTCCCCTACGGAAATCCACGAGCCGCCGCTACTTTGTTCCTCCTAAAGGAAACACTTTTTCTGGGACGTTATACCTATAATATACAGGGTGTTTCAGAGCTCTGGAAACGGTCAATCACGGGCTTATTTGTCAAAATTTCGAAAAATATTGTATACAAAAGTTGTGCAGAATAATAAACTTCACGTCATAAAAATATTAAAATTTAATGTGTCTCATAATAAAATTACAAACCAAACTTCTTTTTTAAAATGGAACACCCTGTATATTTTAGTATTTTTAAATTCCTTGTTACATGAGGTTTCAAATTTTGTAGGTTGTGGCAATTGAAACCGTGTTTTTTTCGTGTTATTTAGTTGTTTATGCAAGAATTAGAACAAAATTGTTAAAGTGCTCCCCTGCATCTAATAAAGATAATACATTTTAATTTAGTGGTAAGGCTTTATTAATATTTAGGCTTCAAAATTACTTTATCATCCAAAACATAACTCAGCGTATTATACATGGTGATAGCCATTCGCAAACTGCACAATTTATTAATATTTTCAAATGGAACAGCCTATATATTATTTCATAATTTTAAAGTTCATTAAGTAAGCTTTCTTCTCATAATAGGTTTCATATATCTGAAGGTGATGGTTACTCTAATATTTCAAAATTCGTTGGTCATTTGCATGTTTTTATTATTAGTTTTAAAATCATCTCAAGTAAACAAACAAAAAAGTCAGGTGACAATAATTGTTACATTAGTCTCAAAAAATAGTTTTCACCAATTAAGTTGTGATCTTAGTTCAAAATTTATGAATTTTTCCCAAGAGGAATTGGTTGATATGATTTTCTAGATATTAAAGTCACTATCAGCTTTAGACATCCAAAATCTTACATACAATGAAAGCTTACTTAATGGATTTTAAAATTATGAAATAATATATAGCGTGTTCTATTTGAAAAAATGAAGAAATTGTGCAGTTTGCTAATGGCTATCAACCTGTATAATACGCTGAGTTATATTTTGGATGATAAAGTAAGTTTGAAGACTAGAGTTTAACTAAACTTTACCACTAAATTAGACTGAATTATCTTTATTATTTGCAGGGTAGGACTTTGACACTTTTATTAAAATGTTTGTATAAACAACTGAATTACACGAAAACGGCACCGTTTAAATTCCTAAAACCCAGGTCATTTTAAACCCCAGGTAACAAGGTATCCAAAAATACTAAAATATACAGGGTGTTCCATAAAAAAAAAAACATAAGTTTGGTCTGTAATTTTGTTATGCGACACCCTGTATAAATTTAAATATGTTTAGGATGTGCAGTTCACTATTCTACACAACTTTTGTATAAAACATTATTCGAAATTTTGATAAATAAGCACATGATTGACCGTTCCCAGAGCTCTGAAACACTGTGTATAAAAAAATTCAGTAATTCATAAACTTTTTTTAGAGCCAGGCAAAGTGAAAAAAACAAACCAAAATACCTACTTAAAGTTTAAGTGTGCACCGTATAGTCAAATTTAATATATACCGGGTGTATTCTCAAACGCAAACATAGGGTTTTAACATGGTATTAGACGTTTTTGCAGATTCCTGCTCGCCATCTTATTTTACAGAAAAGCTAATGGTATCAAGAGAAAGTGAAAATTATTGCGCATCCAACGACACTAATAACAAGATTTAAAAAATTGATTTTTTACCGTAAAATACTAATTTAAAATTTGATAGTTTTTAAATATGAGTTGCTTTGCTTTTAAAATGCTATCGCATTTTGACGTTTAATATTATGTCAAGGTTTATTTACGAAAAAATTAATAATTATACTAACGAAGAAAGAGTTTTTATGGTAAAAACCTATTATAGTGGTGACAGTTTACGTAGAGTTCGAGATTTCTTTGCCGTTAAGTTTAATACGGGACCTATACCATCTGCAAGTACTATACAAAAATGTGTACAAAAATTTGAAAGACTCGCAAATATTTCGCTAGAATCAGAAAGTAGGAGTGGTGAGTATTATTATTATTATTTTGATTATTACTATTATTATTATTATTATTGAAGAGTTCTAAAATTACAATCATATCACAGGAAATCGGCAAACAGTTGACCGCACAGAAGAACATGTTTTGTCGATGATAAATGCAGACCCAACATACAGCCTGACAGAAATTTCTCTTGAAAGTGGTTTATGTAAGTCGCGGGTATGGCAGATATTAAAGAAATATAAATATCATCACTATAAACCGCCATGTCATCAAGAGATTTTTCATGTTGACGAAGAAAGCAGGAGTACATTTTGTTATGAAATGCAAGAGCGCGCTAACAATGATGGACACTTTTTATCGTCGATATGCTTCACAGACGAGTGTACTTTAACCCTGAATAATGAACCCAATGTTCAAAACACACGGCATTGGGCTCAGGAAAACCCTAGGTTAAATATTTCAACCAGAACTCAGTATCCTCAAAAACTTAATATCTGGGCTGGGATTTTTAATCAATATTATCGGTCCATTTGAAATTAAAGGAAACTTAAATTCAGAAACTTATTTAGATCTTTTAGTCACAAAGGTAGGACCTGCAATGGAAGAAGTTGCAAGAGAAAATCAGGAGATTTGGTTCCAACAAAACGGCTTATTATTATTTTTAAATAATTCATTTCCCAATCATTGGTTCGGTAGAGGTGGTACTATAAATTGGCCAGCCAGATCTCCAGATTTGTCACCTTGCGACTTCTTCTTGTGGGGACACCTTAAAAGCAAAATTTACAAAAGACGCCACCCAGATATTAATTCTCTGAGAGAAGCAATAGTTACAGAATGTGCGTTAATTACTATACCTCATTTAATAACCAGGCGGACTAAACGCGAAAGTCACATTTACACTATAAAAAGTCACCAGAAAAGTAACCAAACATGTCTTGGCGGTAAAAATAAAATTATTTCAAATTCGTTTATCCATAACATTCATTTAACAATTATATCAACATATAAATTAATTCTAGGCAAACTTTCTCGATTATATAGTCAATGAATTAATATATAATAATTAAAATAAGTATGAGATTATCTTAAGAATTTAGGGGCACTCTGAAAAACTCAAGTTGTACATATATTTGTTTAATATAAAGTGGATTGAAGTATTAGGTACATTTTAAAAATACATATAATTCTGTAAAAAGTTTGAAATATAAATACTAGATTGTCGTGAAATAAAATTTTATTAAATTAAATAAATTTGCTTTTTGAAAACATATAACTTACTTAAAATAAATATTTTTCATTAATGTATTTAATATTTAATGGGATGTCTTTGGCAGGTCATCTCTATTTAATTCAATTAAAATGTAATTCAATGTAGCAATTTTATTTTTAAATGAAAAGTTTCCGCACACAGAATTTTTGCTGCTTTCATTGTAGATATCTTCGGTTGCTGGACATCCTTCAAGACGTTTAGGACTTCTTACTGCTCCAATCTCCGTACACTCCCTAATTCTGTGAAACTTCTAGCTAATCCTAAATATAATGTATGTTTATGATTCGATTCTATATTGCAATAACTTGCGTGACTCTTACCTAATGAATCGACAATTTTGTGTACGACGACGGCAGTAGGTTTTAAAGCCTTTTGTATTAAAGTTTTATATAAGATAATTTTGGATTGTTTTTCCTCGAGCGTTAATGCTTCAAAATCCAACCATTTCCGTTTCTTATGGGGCGAAAATGACACCAAACTTGTTCCGGGTATATATCCATAGTTAAAAATCAACTAACTATTTCCAAGAAAATCGTGGGATGAGAGGAATCCATTCTTAAACGATCAACGGAGAAATAACTTGCTAAAAACACAACTGAGGCGAAACGCGTGTAACCGGTTGGACACAAGGAACGGCGAGAGATCAGCTGATCATAAGAACGGCCATTACTGTTTTAAGCAGTTTGGGCCTGTGTAAAAACGGCGCCCGTTTGGCCAATCACAACAACATATTTTCGCGGCTATAATTTGATTTAGTCCGTCTGGTTATTAAATGAGGTATAACAGGCAGTTAGCTAATGTACGAAATAGTTTTTACAACAGACTAGGGTATTGCTTAGCTCAAAATGGGGGGTTATTTGAATATTTACTTTAATTTATTTTTCCTTACTGCTGTTTTTAATAAAAATCATATGAAGCCCTTATTACTTAATATTTATATATTTTTAGCTTATAAATAATTGTCAAAAGCTTAACAATTGAATACACATGTTAATTTCCTATGTTCGACTTTGAGAGTGGACACCCGGTATGTATTTACAATATAAGTGCGTAATCGACTGTTTTACTGCTGAGCGGACATTACTGCCCGACCGCGTAGCGAGAGGGCAGTAATGTCCGCGAACGCAGTATTTGAATTTTAAAGTAGGGAATGTTTTATGTTAAGAGAAGAGTTTAATGCATTAATTTTAAATTCATAATATAGCATGACTTAAAATTCCAAACCGTCATGTTGCGCCGTTGGTGATAATATAATAAATTACAAACTTTTCATCAAAGTAAAATGAGTGAAATATCGCTGAACGCTTTGGTGAATTCATGCGCCCGCCCGATCTATTGTCACCGAGTTCGTTTTCAGGCCGGTTAAAATTGAACAATATTACGCCTCCGTTTTCTTTAACCTTAGTGGTACTGGTGGCAAACTCGCCAACATGCATTATCGAACATTTTCAGTATGTAACGCAAGGTAGCAGAGGTGGTAATACAGATAGGTGCGGTCACACAGACAGTCGTCTTTGCAACCGACCCTACCTATGTGTATTGCCACCCCTGCTACCTCGGCCGTACCAGAAAAAAACGCGCGAACCGTCACTGCTCCAGGTATATTAACTTTGAAGCGTCATGTGGATGACAGCCAGTCGCAGAAAGCTATATTGTAGAATCTCTAACCAATAAAATTTCAATAGCCAGAAAAATAAATAACAGTGAAGTGGGTACAAGCAGAGAAGCTGCAACAACTTTCAATATTGAAGCAATTCAAGAAACTATTCAGATTGATTTTCCTCAAGGCGCTCAAATTAATCAACCAGTTTTTAATAACTGTGAGGTTCATATTCATATGCGTTAATTAATGGGTTACTAATAAGCCCTTATTATTTACGTGTCAGTAAAAAAAGAGAGAAAAAAAAAGGTCCTCTTAAAATTTGTATGTGCCTCATACTTTACGAAATTTACCCAGGAGTCACTTGGCTCTCGACCCATTTCTAAGAGTCGACTCTTTTAATCGACTCACGCATGGGTTACCCACCTCTAAATAAGTCACTTACATGTTGCAATGAAAGATTCAGTAAACTTGTAGAGTCGCAACGGGTAACACACATCTGTAACACCATGAGACGATTCGCCACTGGAGGTGCGAATACATTCTCGTACAATCCGGCAACTAAAACTAACCGAGCGACATTTCCAAGGCCACCTTTGACTCCCAAAAGTGCTTGAAAGAATAGGAGTAACGTCTGCCGATATAAAAACACACAAAGAGGAGTCGAGTCAAATTAATTCATACAACGCGACGTGCTTA
Organism: Ocypus olens; assembly: GCA_910593695.2. Taxonomy (NCBI): domain Eukaryota; kingdom Metazoa; phylum Arthropoda; class Insecta; order Coleoptera; family Staphylinidae; genus Ocypus; species Ocypus olens. The sequence goes on along the minus strand of OU343063.1, from coordinate 31,458,933 downwards.
AGAGGCAACCCAGCGCACATATAATAAATAGGTCTACACCGTAGCTGTTTACAAGGAAGTTAATTTAAATAGGCTCGTGTTTTAAGACCTATATAAAAAATAAAACGGTATTCTATTTGAGTACCCCAATATCTTCATCTAAATTTATTATTTTATTAATGAAATAAATTATTATTGTTATTTATTTATTTCTTTTATTCTTCTAAAATATTACAATCATTAGTGGCGGAGAGGTCCGATGCTACTCGGGAAAATCCAATACGTGTATTATCAGTTATAATATAACAAGTGGGGAGATTATACCATTGCAATTTTTTACTTTCTCCGTTACGAAGTACGAGAAAGTATTGTGATCGTGATTTTTTTTTCAAAAATTTTTTTTACGGAAATATCCGTTTTGTGATCCCTAGATGCCATTTCAACAATTTCTGGAAAAAAAAAATTTGTGTCTGTGTGTGTGTGTGTGTGTGTGTCTGTGTGTGTGTCTGTGTGTGTGTCTGTGTGTGTGTGTGTCTGTCTGTGTGCGCTGTATCTCAAAAACTAATAGAGCAATTGATATGAAACTTTCAACATACGTCTTATTTGATAATCCGAAGAACTGAAAAGCTTTTGGTAAAATTTCGTACACCGGAAGTGGGTGTTTACCTTAACAGTTTTTTGTTTTTTGACAATATTTTCTTAAATATGAAAAATATCACAAAACATTTAAACAAACATCGAAGACAACAAAGAAATGAACATCTTTTGCTTGAAAATATTTTTCATAATCATTGTTATTCGAGAAAAAAAAAATTATTATTTTTTTAATTTTTGGTTTATAATTATGAAACGATAATAGTTGCAGCAAATTTATGTGATTAATAATTGTAGAGAATGCCAAAATGAACAACTTCTAAAGAACAAGTTTTTTTCGAAATCTTGTTAGTTTTTGAGTAAACCGGGTTTTTGAATTTAAAGTATAATCTTTCATGATTTTGACGTTTTAAACGTCAGTTTCATCCGAGTTTACACAACGCTCGATGTACATTTGAAATATGATTTCAATTGAAAATAAACTTATGAAAACGTAAATATAAAGTCGGAGAAAGTAACATGATGGCCACATCACCATTTTTTCTCTATATAACAGTCTGTCTGTGTGTAAAGTGCGAGCTGTATCTCAAAAACTAATACAGAAATGACCACAAAACTTTGAACAGTTTTTTGCCCTTTTCGCCTTTTTGGGACTTCTGGGCAATGTTTTCAGAACTTTTATCAGGTCTGTTTTAAAGACATTTTTAAAAGACGCTTCGTCGAGGAAGACTTATTTTTAGGGACCTTTATTTTCAGGATTTCGTTCCAAAATTGGATTAACAGGATATTTTTTTCGGGGCATTTTCGGGACTCTCTCAAGAATCCTTTGTTGAGGACTTATTTCCGGGATTTTTTTCAGAAAAAGATTTTCAGAATTTTCTACATAACAATTTTTAGAATTTTTTTTAATGACCTTTTTTGGACATTTTTAAGATATATTTAGTATTTTTTTCAAGACTATTTTCAAAACTTATTATTTCATTTTGTTAAGGCCTTTTTGCAGGACTTTTTTCGGGTTTTTTTTTCAAGACTCTGTTTGGTATTTCTTTTTCAGGACAATTTCTTTAGATCTTTTTACAATGCTTTTTTTCAGAATCTTTTTTGTTTATTTTTCGGGGCAATTTTTTTTTCATCAGGACCCTTTTTCGGAACTTTCTTCGGGATTTTTTTGGGCTCTTATTTCTAGTATTTTGTATGGAGACTATTTTTCAGGATTTTTTTTACGGCTTTTATCAGGACTCGTTTTTCAAGATGTCCAGAATTGTTCCTTTAGGACTTTTTTCGAAACTTTTTTAAGAACCTCTCGTTAAAGATTATTTTCAGAATTATTTTTTCGGGAATTTTTTTTCAAGCCCTCTTTACAGGACTTTTTTCAGTATTATATTTCAGGACATTTTTTATTGGATACATTTTCAGGATTTTGTTCGGGACTTTCAAGACTCTTTGTGGGATTTTTTCAGAACAATTTCTTCAGGACTATTTTAATGAAATGTTCATTTACTATTTTCATAACGCCTTTTCAAGATTGTTATTACAGGACAATTTTTAAGGATATTTGATCAGGACTATTCTTCGGGACTTTCTTCAGGACTTTTTTTAGGACTTATTTTAGGACTTTCCTTCGGGACTTTCTTAGGACACTTTTTCTTTCGGGATTTTCTAAGGACATTTATTTCTGGTGTTTTATATGAAGACCTTTTTGCAGGACTTTTTTCGGGATTTTTTTCAAGACTTTTTTTGGGATTTCTTTTTCAGGAAAATTTCTTCAGTCTTTAAGGACTTTTTACAATGCTTTTTTTTCAGAATCTTTTTTGTTTATTTTTTTAAGATGTTATTTCGGGGCAATTTTTCAAGACTGTTTTTACAGGACAATTTTTTTATGATAATTCATCAGGACCTTTTTTCTTCAGGACTTTTTCGGGCTCTTTTTCGGGACATTTATTTCTAGTATTTTGTAAGACTATTTTTCAGGACTTTTTTTTCACAGCTCTTATCAGGACTCTTTTTTCAAGACTTTACTTCCAAAACTGTTCCTCTAAAACTTTTTTCAAGACATTTTTTACCAGAACTCTTTTTTCATGACTTTATTTCTGGTCTTTTTTAAGGACTTTTTTATCGGGACTTTTTTCAAGACTTTCTTGTTCAGGTTTTTAGGACTTTTGAATTAATCAGGACTATTTTTAGAAATCCATTTCAAGACTTTTTTAGCATTATTTTTAGTTTTTCAGTAAACTTACGGTAAAGATTTTTTGAATTTGAAACATAATTTGTCATTTGTAGCTTTTATAATTTTGACGTTGCAATCATTCGATCATGTGAAACGCTCGATTTAAAATATTATTTAAATTGAAAATAAATCATGAATCTACAAATATAAGTATCAAATTGGAGAAAGTAATATGATGGCCACATCACCATTTTTTTCAATGAAATCACGAGTTATAATCTATACTCCTGCTTCGCAGTCGTTGCATTTTCATCCGAGATTATAACGAGTGTATTTCAAAATAAAATTGCAATGGTTTTAATCTCCCCACGCGTTATGTTCGGTTAGAGAATGTAACGAATTACATGGAAAATTTGTTTTGGTTTTGTATGTTCGGAATGTAATTTTTCTCTTCTTTTATAACTGTAGCGCAGGCAGTTTCAAAAATGCTGCATTTCGTATAAACGTAGCGGAAATTTACAAATTCGTGTAATGAATGCGCCGTTTGACAGCCACTGTCACTGTCTAGTTTGTTTAGCGCTAGCCAATCAGCGTCCTATATTCGAGTTGTATTTTCAAGGTTCAGTTGTATTTTCAGTGCCAGCTAATCAGCGTCCCAGATTTGAGTTGTATTATTTCAAATCAGTTATATTCTCAACATTATATACCCAACAAAATGATGAATGAACTTGAATACTAGTGGCTGAATGGCTTATAAGCCAAAGCAAGAAAAAAATTATTATTTATTCATTTATTTATAAATACAATTAATGAAATAAACTTCCAATAACAGATTGTAAAAATCTTAACAGAAATGTTTAAGAAAAAAAACAACTAAAATAAGAATGCATACTTATAACCAAACCTAGAGAGCTAACATATTTAATACAACATTAAAACATAATTTAGCGCACCTAAAATTAAAGACATCAATGGAAAAATCCAATTCAACTAATAGAACACATTGAAAAGAGAGGAGACTTGATCAATAAATTTGTTTTAGGTCTAGGTAAATGAAAGAAACATTCTTGCCTAAGGCGATTAGAAACTTGACATTTTAATTGGGTGATAATGTCTGAACAACAATTAAGTTATTTAATACCTTAAAAAGTACTGTCACTTGATGTGCTTTACGGCGACTTTCAAGAGTTTGCAAGTTAAAAGTGTTTAAGAGAGTCTCACATGATATGGAATCATTTGGATAGTATCCATACTTTTTACGATATAAATACTTAAAATGCTTTTGAATTGACTCAATTATTTGTTATAAAGCGGATTCCAAATATAACATGCATAGCCAAGATCGCACATATGTGAAATACAATACCAATATTGCTTCAATACTTTGAAAATATCTACTATATATTGCTAAATATAAATTCTAAAAAGTGATTCAAGCAGATGCAATCAATTCGCTTATTAAAGGTCAGCTTGCTATCAAAAACTATTCCCAAATCTTTGAATTTTTTCTTACAAAAAACTAACAACCAAAAGGTCACTTATGATACATCTAAACTTAGAATTTAGAGACGAATTAAATTATGTAAAAATATACAGGATGTTCCATTTGAAACAGGAAAGTTAAGGTCATTCCTGGTTATACCGGAAGTGGTAATTTCATTAAAATTTCACTTTTTGTCACATTTTATTCTCTAAAAACACCATACTAAATTTCATAAACATACCGTGTGTTCAATAAAAAAGGCCCAACGCCATAACTCTGTTATTTATTGACCGATATGAATGAACTAAAAACCAAAGTCAATGGTGGTTTAAATACTAAAAAATAACATCAATATTGATTTTTTCCAATAATAACTTCATTGTCAAATGATAGCCAACTTAAAATTTTTAAATGACAGCATATGTTTTAATTTTATTACATTCAACATTATTTTTCTGAATCCAATAATGCCCAATATGTTGTTTTTCGTTCAATATTTTGGTCAAAAAAAATTAAAATAAATCTTCCATTTAAAATTACATTTTTCAAAAATTATAATTAGCGTGCCTTGAAAAAAAGTGACAAATGTCATTTGTTATAAGGTTGTTAAACATGAATAATAAGGACCCAATAAATAAGTACTTATGTTACAACTCAATGTAGAAAAGAATAAATAAGTAGTGCAAGTATTAATTCATTTGCGGTTTAGATGTTCTGTGATTATTGTAAACACTAAGTAGAACGTCTAACTCTGCAAGTCCACGAAATTGCGCATCCACTCTCTTCGACTTTTTAAAGGCGCCACATCATCTCAAATTTCCTTCTAACCTTCTAAATTTAGGTTCTGGTATTCGCCGCTCTAGAAACCGTAGAAGATAAATCCGTGCTGCAGCTCTTCGATTTCTATTACATAGAAAACAAATTTGTAACATGTCTGTTAATTCGCTATTGTTCATGATTATGCCTGAAACACACTAATAACAAATGGTTGACATTACTTATACAATAAATGACATTTGTCGATTCAAATCTTTTTCAAGGCACACTACATTTATTACCAAAAAAATCATGTGAACAAGATTTATTATTATCTTTTTCTTGCATAAATATTAACTTAAAACCAACATAACGGGCATAATTGAATTCAGAAAAACAATGTCTAATATTATAAAATTAGAAAAGTATATGTAGCCATTTAAAAATTTAAAGTTGACTATCATTTGGCAATGAAGTTGGTTTTGAAATAATATATAATTACCGTCATTTTATAGTATTTAAACAGCCATTGACTTTATTTTTTAGTTCATTCAAATCGGACAATAAATAACAGAGTTATGGCGTTGGGCGTTTTTTATCGAACGCACGGTATATGTAAAAATGAAAATGATATTTGAGGTCTACCAGAATTCAGTTACACCCGGTATATCTTTGGAGGTGGTGGTGCTTTCTAATCTTTTACAGAACAACATTTCTTCAGCAAAATGCCCTTTATCAATATATCTTACGTAAGTTATCAATACTGCCTCACTGTCTCTCAAAGTTGATTCATCCATTTGCACTGAGAATTTTCGTGTTTTCAGCTATTCAACAAGTTGTTCAATATCTTCACCCATTTCGTCTATTCTTCTGCTAACAGTATTGTTACTGAGTGACATAACTTTTACATCTTTGTCATCTTTTTCAAGAATCCTTTTAAGAAATGCTGATATTGACGGTTTTATTAAATTCTCCCCTATAGTATGATTTTTTCCAGATTTAGCGATGAATAAAGAAATTTGATAACTAGTTTCAAGAGTACGATTATGAGTTGAAGTATAAGCAGTAAATAGAGATTATTGTTGTTCTCTTTTTCTTTAAAGTTTGAAAGTAATTCAAATCTGAATTAATATGAGCACTCAAGACGACCTCGTTTCATTGATTCGTTGGTCAAGCATTACTGGTATAAAAGTAAAATGAAACTGCTCATCGTGGACAGTAGTTATGGACCCTAATTTTAAATATTCCTCTGAATATTGACGAATTTTTTTCTTGCTTGCACCATTCATTTTACTATGGGCTAAAATAAATAAATATATAATCAATTAAAAACTAAAACCAAAGTATATTAACTTGAGACAAGCTCATAGAATACAAGTAATAAAGACGAAAAATAGCCTGAATATATGAAAATTCAGACTGTTCGTGACTCTGGAACTAAGTCTTACTAAGACTACAAACAAATAACTTACTGAGACAACTACTTCCCTGGCTAGTGCCACGCCGGATATTGAATGATACAAAAGAAATTTGCATGTTATTTCTAGTACTACTAGATAGATAACATTGGTTTAAGATCGTTTATTTCTACGAACAGGACTAACTTGAAAAATTATTTTAAAATTAAATTTGAAACTTTAAATGTTGTTATTAAAATTGAAAAAAATAGTAATAACATGCAAATTTGCTTTGTTCTTTCAATTATCACACCAATATCTAGCATTGCATTTAAATGGCCCAGATCAAAAGGGTTAAACTCGTGTCGAGTCCATTTTCAAATAACAATCAAATTGCACCCCTGTGGGGCGTAGGCCCCGCGTTGGTAAACACCGCTTTAGATCATCAGCAAATATGAGAATATCTATATTTAATCTCGATATAATATCATTAATAAAGCAATTAAGAAGAGTGGGATCCAGTTTAGATCCGGAAGGTACAACAAAAGTGTTCGACTTAAATCCTTTGTATTCTACATACAAAGACCTTTGATTGAGATAACTTTTAATTAAATCACAAAGTGATGAGGAAAATCCAATTAAATATAACTTAGACAATAAAATGTTGTGATATATTTTATCGAAAGACTTCCATTAATCTGTACAGACAACAACTTGGACCTGGTGATCTACACATTTGCATAAAAGTTGAGTATGAATAAGTACGTTAGTAATTGTAGATCAAATAGGTCGAAATCCATGTCGGTGGGCGAATAAGTTTGAATTAATGAAGGGATTAATAGAAGTACATACTTAATGATATTTCAAAACATTTTGCAACATTCGGTATTAACTTCTTATCGCCTGATTTAAATACAGGAATAATACATGTAATTTTCCAGATGGAGAGAAATATGTTTTGTTACAACCACAGATTAGATAAATGTTTAAGCGGTGTTGATAAAACGAGTCCACACTCTTTAAATACTAAAGCTAGTTAACCATCCGGACTAGAACTCAGTTTAGTCCCAAATCTATTAAGTGCATTCTCTATATCTGATTTTTCAAATGACAATATAGTTATAGTCCAGGAGGTAGTGTCACTTTTAATCAAGTAATTTTATGCACGCTGGATTTTATACCACTGGTAGTTCCTATTTTGTTCATAAGGTATCCGACCGTCAGACCCTCCACTAGCGGTGGGTAGAGTTGTGATAGGCTGCAGAACTTGTCAAGAAAAGTTTTCCGATTAGTTATTTTATGCAGGCTGAAAATTGTTGAGGTAAATATTTACTAACTACAATTCATAAAAAAAAAACTCGTCAGAGCCTTGTCTGGGGGTGGAATGTCCGTCAGTTACGCAGTAAACTGTGAAAATTAAGTCATAGTATGCAAGTTGAAATTAATTCAGGTGATGGTTTGTGGTTCACATAACATGAAAATAATCAAGTTTGTAGTTTATTCGACATGACAATAATCGTCAGTCGGCATCAGAGTGGTGGAAAGTCCGTCAGCTGGACAGCAAAAGTTGCCGCGCACTCAATGCTGTTCTTCACTTCGGAGGCTCAACTGACAGTCTTTCCACTATTCTAGTGACGTCTGATGATTATTTTCATGTTATGTGAACTGTCACAAGTATCAAGCACATTGGCAAAATGTGTCAATTGGTTAAGGCTTATTGGAGTAAAATACACATTAATAACATAAAATTCAATTTCAGCAAAAATCAGTTTTACAATTAACAAATCAATACAAAGTCGTTATACCATTTACGGAGTATTTATAGAGGGCTAAATTAATTCTTAAAGTGAGCCATATTTTATATATTGCACTTGTGAAATAAAATGCAGTTTTATCTTTCATATAAGACTTATTCAACTTGGTTACTTGATTATATTAATTTATTCATAAAAAGCTATATTGCATACATATGTGTGTTGGGTTGCCTATCAAACTGCTTATTTAAAGAAAATAAAGGTACTGCGCCATTGCCTTCTTCAGCCACACACTCACATGCTTGCATGTTTAATCCTAAGTTTAGCACTAAAAAAAAACATTTCCTTGAATTTTATTTATAAGACGGAAAAATTTTAAAAACATTCTACTGGATTGTATATAATTGAATTTTGGTTTATTTTAATTGTTGCTTTAAACATTTACAAAATAATAGCTAATTCAAGTATAAGTGAGCAAAGTGCTTCATTTAATGACGGGTCTGAAAGATGGGCCCCTGAGCCACGCAGCAGCAAAGGCCCCAATTATATGAGTGTTTAAGACACTTTGGTCATGTGCTAAATCTGGATTTTTCCATTTTCGATTAACATTTAAAATGATAATTCTTTTTTGCTACTTTGTAATTTCATTAAAAGAATATAATTATACAGCTTGTATTACTTCAGACACTTCCGGAGGAGTAATTTGTAACCCGAAGTCACTTTCAGAATTCTTTGCACTATCTTATAAATTATCAATTTTACCACGTTTCTTGCAATATTTACATAAGTGACAGACAACACACAATGACATTCAAATAATAAGTTTGTTCACTTGGTTACCTGGGATATCTCAATTCATATCTTATCAGTAGAGATTGAAAAATGCAAACTTAGTCACTTATTTGAATTGAATATTAACAATATTTATTCACAAAACTGGAAAAACATATTTTTCTATGTCCGTTATAATGTTCACAGTTTTTTCATTAATTTGTATTAATAATATATGATTCCTGAAGCCTTGAAAAAGGGTGAAAAAAGGTGCAGTTTTGGTTCTTTAACACAACTATAAAATTGTAAGCGCAAAGTGTGTCATGAACGCTTCGCTCATGTTAGAGCCGGATTCACCAACATCAGTTAAAGCTTTATTGAACAGTATTCATTGATTAACACGTTCGCTGCCACCACAATTGGGATTGCACATATGCAAGTATAAAGTCGGACGCACTAGCGCGTCGGTGGCATCGAACGTGTTAAATAGACACATAAGTTTATCATTGATTTTTCTCCAGTTAAAATTTTTTTTTCCTTTCTAACCTCAAACTGAACACATTTTTAAACCAAAATACGTAAAGTTCAAGTTAAATATATCAAATCAACAATGTATAACAATTGATTTAGGTATTATCGAATTTATTTAAAGTTACGGACGTAGAAACAATTTTATATGAAACTCGAGAGTAAAGCAACTTTTTTTCACCTGTAAGAATTATTTCTTTCCTATCTATAAAAAAACTGCATTACTTTACTCACTTGTTGCATAAATAATTATTTTTTGATAATGTGAATAGAAATTTAAGTTACTCCCAAGTAATCAAGTTACGTTTTCAATTGCTTACCCGTGAATGCTCCCTTAGACGTCTTATAACAATTCTGGGCAGCCACACCAATTTCCTTCGGGAGACTGCATCGAACGTGCTCGAGGTAAATGGCAGGCACACCCACGATCACCTCCGACTCAGGACTTATAGGGCCAGCCTTCAAGAAGTTGATTATTTCAGAAATCTGCTTCTTGTCTCCATTCATCTTCCAGTTACCACCAACAATAAATTTACGCGACATATTGCAACTGTGGCTAAAAACACCTGTGGATCAAAAGAAGGATGATGCACAAATGTGTTATCAATTAAACAGGCTAGAAACTTGACAATATCTTCCATCTTAAAGAACCCAGATAATATGTGGGCGATATAATATTGTAACAGGTTTCACTCTTTAAGCGTACATACAAAATGCTATTTACTCTAGTGTTGGATTATTAATCGTAAGAGATTGCATTCATCAAGCGTGCAAAACTATCAAATTTTGACAGTTTTGTGACATGCTGATACTTTTATTAAAGTGTTGTTGCAATTGTAATTTTCTCAGTGCCGTAGGAAAAATAATGTTCATAGCATCATCTTGCTCGTGTGTTTGCCTCACTCGGCTACGCTGCGTTTCTACTGTACGTCAAACTTCACTCGCTAAATATTTGCCACTCTGGGTCCTTATTATGAAATATACCACCGTGAGATCGGAAAAAAAAATTAGTCATGAATGAAAAACTGCATATCTTAGTTCCTGCAAAATTTCAAACTTCAAGTTTGACTTTATTTTCAAATAGACATGTGGCTCTTTGTTAATGGCCTGCTTTGATTTTTTTTTTGACCTCACTGTATATCTACTATGTTTCCGAAATGAATATAAAAAACTAGTACTTTTAATTACACATAAGAATAATGCATGCAGCACAATTGTTGTTATTGTTAAGTACAGAGAAAAGATTTACGTTTGAATGTATTGCATTTTTCTGAGGGCGATTTGCGTATTTTAGGAATAATCTACTTACCGGCGACGAGGGCAATTTTCAAAATGTGTGAACGTGATCTTAAAAGTGCACTTTTGACCTATCGCAATTAGAGGTGATATAGCCGCGCCCCCGTTGAAAATTGGCGGGATATTTGATTGTTAATTTAAGAAATGTAATAAACACGAAATATAGCCGGAGCCTACTTGATAAAAATGGAAACTAACAACGAGAATTTAGCTAAGCGTTCACTTACGGCAAAACGGCCTGAAGTTGAATTTCAGCATCTTTGCTTCGAGGTTTGTCACGCATTTTGAAGCCCTGACAATCCGACTGTCATATTCTGCGCCATCCTGCGTATTCTATACGAATTAAAAATTGAAACCTCTACAGGGATGGCGCAAGTAACGCAAAAAATAGATCACTGTAATCAAACACTAATTACTGCCAAAGTTGGGCAAATATCCCGAGAAGCGCTGAACGCATAGATAAAGTAAAATAGATCGGCGACTCTCTGTATAAAATATTTAGCACATTTTTAATTCGTCACTGTAGTCATAGGATGGCGCTGGTGAAGCAAAAGGTATGTGTTCTGTGCGTGCGGGTAGAACAGGTTGCAGAGCTAGTGGGTTTTCAAATTTCACAGTACTTGATTAAAATCAAATGTAGGAGTAATAAGAAGTCATTGATTAAAATAATATATTTATTGCAAATTGCACAAATGGTTACTTAGAGTATAATAATAATATTATATATCGATATCCAACCAGCAAGTAGAAAATTTTGTTCCCTTCCATTTGAATGTGGCATGGTATTTAATTACTTATTTCTCACACACTTTAGAAAATGAGGAGAATCAAACGATAGAATTATTTCCTCGTCACCTATGAGAAATATACGATAACAATATTTTGTCCCAAAAAGTAACAATATGACATTCAAAATTTCATACAGACAATAAAGAAATGTACTTGTAATAAATATCACTTACCGGTTCCTTTCTAGTGAAGGAATGCATATAAGTGTTTCTGTAGCAATTTTTGCAGGATTTAATGGCGCAATAACGACTCGTTATTTATAATATTTTTATAACGCGAAGGGTATGGACGACTTTCTCTTCGTTTAACAGACGAAAAACTGAAAGGAATCTAATATTCACATACTTACGGTTTTGTTTGTTTACATATACTCGGCCTCGCTGATTATTGCGTTGTGTTGAATGATTTACGGACGAGATTTCAAATTGTATTAGCAGGTTCGGCCAACTAGCGTCATTTGCTGTAACAAATTCTAGCCTATTTGGCGATACTTACGCCATCCCATGTTTCCAGTGCGAAGCTCCAATGTGAACAATTTATTTCGTATGGAGTGCGCAGGGTATGTGGGAGTGGGTCTTCTATAGACATATCTTTTCTATGGCATTAAATAGCTAACCTCTAAACCAGTCATTCACGTGTTTGTTTGTATCAAAATATGGCTACCCACGTCAGGTAAAAATTAATAATTCTGTTTAAAAATATCGGACTTAAACTCACACAATTCGTAGGTTTAACGATAGCGACGATGAATACCAGCCATCAGATTCTGAAGAAGAGTTGCCAGAACGTGAAAAGACCTTGCTGAAGAACGTGCGGAATAAAGGAAAAACATACTCGGACAGTGAGGTATGTTTTGCCATTACGATAAGGTGACCAACCCTCCTTTAGGGACGACAGTCCTTTTGTAAGGTCTGTCCTCCATTGGAAAGTGTACTACATGCCCTCCTTTTCAATTTGTAATTGTAACTCTCCATATTCAATCGATGCCGATCTGTTGTGTGCTACTACTTGCAAAGCGATTCAACAGATTGAAGGTGGACACATTTCAGCTATACTCCGTCTACTCATAGATTACACTTTTTTGACATCTTGAGTGGTAGAAATTCCACTAGGTTGCTGAACAACTCTTGCAGAATAAAGGAAAAACATACTCGGACAGTGAGGTATGTTTTGCCATTACGATAAGGTGACCACCCCTCCTTTGGGGACGACAGTCCTTTTGTAAGATCTGTTCTCCATTGAAAAGTGTACTACATGCCGTCCTTTTCAATTTGTAATTGTAACTCTCCATATTCAATCGATGCCAATCTGTTGTGTGCCACTACTCGCAAAGCGATTCAACAGATTGAAGGTGGACACATTTTAGCTATACTCCGTCTATTCATTAGACTTTTTTTTTGACATCTTAAGTGGTAGAAATCCCACTAGGTTGCCGAACAACTCTTGCCACAAAAAATAGTACTACGGAACTTAATTGATTAAGAAAATAGCACTCAAGAATATTATCATTTAGAATGTTCTCCATGGCGGAAATTAAGTACAATAACAATAACAAATTGGGTAATTTTCCAGTTACTGATACTAAACAATACGTATGCGCGAAAATCATGCGGACGGTATGGTATGTTGTCAGGTCTCCTTATTTTAATCTGGGTATTTTCATTTACAATAATTTGCAACTATTGGTGCTTATACTATATGCAAGTTAATGGTTGCAAATGGTAGGTGCTTATGCTTAGGTTAGGGTTAGTTTAAGTCCCCCCCCCCCCTCTTTAGACCGACTGGTAGTTTAACCCTCAGTAATTTAATTTTATTTTTTTATTTTACGTCAGTTATAGTGAGACAAGAAAGAACTTTGAGTTGTATTTAATCCATTTACTTAGCGAAATAGACGTATCTCATCCGTATTGTGCAGCTAAAGTGCTAGAAATATAAGACGTATCTCAAAAATGAAATAAAAACCTAAGCAGTTTGGACGTAACTCATATTTCTAAGCAAAACAGCCGCTTCTCAGAGATGCGTCTACTTCGCCTAGGATTTCTGGCAATTTATAATTTGACCTTCACAGAGATACGTCTACATCACTTAGTAGCTTCCCTGATTGATGCCTCAATTTGACGCACGCTGTAAAGGGTTCAGCCTCATCTGTAAAGTTTGTTGTTTAGTCATCAACTGTCAAATGCAGTTTGAAAATTAATTTTTATAGTAGTTAGATTGAAAAAAAGTGAAGAGAAGAAAGGTACATGTTTTTATATTGCCAGTAATATATTATAAGGTGAGTAAATACAAAATTCACCACCGAAAAAAAGAAAATTTAACATTTTATGTTGACTTTGAGGTTAACTTTTAGACATCGTATATTATTGTTTCGGATCTAATCATGGACAAATCTAATGGATTACGGGGACGTAAATTAGTTATGTTGGCTTTAAATAAGAAAACAAAACAAGAGTTCTCCAAGAAACGTTTAAGCAACAAATATAAACGGGCACGTCATTCCGATAAAGAGTATGTCCCTTCCAATTTGGACGCAAATTCTGAGGGCAGTAGTGACATTTCCGATATTGACGAAACTGTTCAGAGCAATATTTCTACAAGTGATAGTGTTTTGCCATGTGCAGTAATAAAGGGGAAATCTAATACAGAGAACACTCAAATAACAAAACCTAATTTTATTACGGTGAATGAAAATGTGGTTGTGAATAGTAATAATGTGTCGGAAATGGAGTCTTCAACTAATAACACTAGTGATACAGCACCCACAGAATTTTCTTCGGGTGTATTTGGTGACGGTGGTGTTCGCAACAGCAATATTAATATTTGGAAGATAATTTCCTTCTCTAAGCAGCCGATAACACAGGGAACTTTAAGAGGCGAAGGTTCATCTCCTCAGGTTGAAAAAACATGTGATTCTAATAATATAGATGATCAGATTCATGTCAATCGGAGCCATGTTTTACCAAATATATTGGAAACTGATAAATCACTACTACAGGGTGAATCTGAGCCTACAGAGAACATTCAAATAACAATACCTGATGAAGTTAACAGGAGTATATAGGGACCTCGTTTTTTGAAAATCTGCATCTTCTAAACGGTTAGAGATGAAGATCTCAAATTTGGGAAATAATTATTAGACATAATTATCTATCCGACTATCGTCTTATTTTTTTAGATAATTGAAATTTTTCAAAATAAAATTTGCAATAGGAATTAAAAAAATAAAACATTCCGACTTTCGGATAGACAAAATTAAAATAGGTGTACATTTTAAATCTGGTGTTAATACGTTTACTTAAATACGTGTGGTAGAGATTTTAAGTTTAAAATAGTTTAACATCATAATGTGCTACCGCCAAACGGAATGCCCGCAAATCAGAGCATCGGTATTACCGATACAGTCACTGCAACAAGTCGAAGTCGGCTGCTACCCTTTCCACTTAAATTTCTCAGCCATTTATAAAGTGAATAAACGATTCTACATAATCTCGCCTGCTCGAACGCTCGATAATAAATTAATTTTGTTCGGTTTTCGCTGGTATTTTAAGAGGAGTATATCGATGTCGTCCGTCTACGGACCTCTGAGCGACAGCAAAGTTCAGACAAGGATGGAATTGCATACGGAGTTAGACGACGCATCGGGACGCAGTATTTTTACTCTCTTCCCGGAAAGTTCATAAACGTTCTATAGTGTGGTTATTTTAAAGTGCGTTAACTAATTACCAGTGTTATCTTGTTATCTGTTTTACAAAATGGGTAATAAAGACGTTAAAAAAAGAAACCCTGTTAAAATATTCAAGTTCAAAAGGGCTGCCTGAAAAGGGAAGGCTCTAAGGCTTTGCCACTGGCACCACTCACTGTCTCCCAAATACTTAAAGGAAACTCTCTTGAAGAACACAAAAAGGAATGGCTACAGACTGACAAGTATGTGGTCGCCAAAAAATTCATCCACTCACCAATACCGAAGCTGAGCAGGAAATACATTGAGTTACCAAGAAGTAGTTTGCGGTTGCTAGTCGGTACACTTACTGGGCACTGCAAACTAAACAAGCACCTCCATAACATAGGGGTGGTAAAAGACCCCCTATGTCGGAAATGCGAGCAAGAAGAGGAGATACTAAGACACATCCTGTGTGAATGCGAGTCACTCAAACAACTTAGGTGGTCCGTTTTCGGAGAGGAGTGGCCAGATTGGTGACAACTGGGCAACACTCCACATGGCCAACTACTTGACTTCACAAGAAGTTTAGGTTGGCTTGAGGAGTAGGGCTCAGGAGGCGGCACAAAGGACCAACGAATGGTCTAAGCGCTGCGACCATTTGGTCGCCCTCCACAAACCATCAATCATCATCATCAATCAATCGGATGCGGATATTCTCAATTAGAAGAGTTTTCTTCATTTTTAAATATACCATCACTAAACTCGGTGCATTACAATAAAATTCTCAGCAAGTTGGAATGCATCGTTGACGATGTTTTATTGCAACAACTTAAATTGGCAGGAGAAGTGGAGGCAAAAATTGCTACTACACCAGGAGATTTATGGTACGTCGTCAACTAAAAAGAGAGATGAATATCGAAAACAAGAAAAAGAGCTATAAGCCGAGAAAAGAGATTTTGAATGCGGATCAAGACTATGGCGAAGTAGAATACGATATTTCTGAAGAAGATATGGTCAAGAGAATAGAACATTTGAAAATCAAACTTAGAAAAACAAAAGAAGAGATTTCATATATTGAAAGAAAAACCAGAGGGCAAAGTAATGATCACCTATGGAAGCAAGAAAGAGCTTTTAGACTGACTGCCTCAAATTTTGGCCGAGTGTGCAAATTAAAATCGACAACAAAACCGAAGAAAACAGTAAAAAATATACTGTATGGCAATTTTAAGGGCAATTTAGCAACTAAATATGGTAAAAAAAACGAAAAAATGCAATTCAACAATTTGAGGACAAAACAGGATATGTCGTACAAGAATGTGGACTTTTTATAGGCGAAGGCGATGAATACTTTTTAGGAGCCAGTCCCGATGGTCTTATACTTGAAGATTAATCAATAATAGAAGTAAAGTGCCCTTTTACGCTTGCAAGCCTTAGTATTGACGAAGGTATTGAGCAAAAGACAATAAATTTTCTTAAGACAAACAGTACTGGAGATATTGAACTAAAAAAAACACATAACTATTTTTACCAAGTTCAGGGACAACTTCACATAACTAACAGGAAATTTTGTTATTTTATTGTGTGGTCTCCAAAGCAAATTCACATAGAAAAAATATATAGGGACGATAATTTCTGGAAAATACACGAGAGATAAATTAAATATGTTTTATTTTTCAGCAATTGCTCCTGAATTAATAAAACATGGGATATAGACGATAAATTTGTATCAGTAAAACATGGGGACTGACACTTATGGATCACTACACACCTCCCTCTGCAGCAATGGATATTTATTACACTTACTTCCACGATTGATGCAAATGAAATGTGTCCGACATTTTTGTAATTTTAATAATTATTGGCATAAATGTATATTTTAATCGAAACAACAATTCAATACAATCTATATAACAAGTTTAACTTTATTTTTGCGCTCGTTGCGGTGACTTTATATCGCACACTTCTACAGTTCTACGAAAATTCAAATTATCTTGCACGATTGTAATACTTTCTTAGTACATATGATATAATAATTTTATTTTTTAGTAGTATGATATTTACTATTGTCGTCATGGATACAAGGCATGAAAGCGTACTCATAACTCCCACGGGAGATATGAGTTATATCTCCCTTGGGAGTTATGAGATCTGCTCCTGTTTACCTGACAAATAGTATGTACAATTTCCAAATTCTCCGCTCAAGATAAGTAATTAAACTTTTCTCCCAGGTTTGTTCATTATTTTATTCACAACTGTACGTTTGTTGTTAACGTCAAATCAAATCAAAATAAATAAACGTCAGTTCATGAAATTCGGGCGGTTTGATTTAAAACAAACTCATAGCAACCGTGCAAATACATATTGCTGATCGATATACTTAATATTTTTACGGATTATTAATATTTGACTAAAAAATAAAATATTGTATGCACCTCGGGAGATATTCATGTTCTTTACCCTCGGCTGACTTATAAACCTCGGGCCGGAGGCCCTCGGTTTGTAACCCTGTCAACCTCGGGAGAAAAACATTCCATATCTCCCTTAATGCATAAATATCTATATCAAGTTAGGTGTTATTACACATTTTCATATTCCGTGGAACGAACAATTCGAGTGCCGCTTTGTGTGTGTGTGTGTAAAAACGAGACGACAGCGCTAGCCGACAATATGTATGAATATGTATTTACTTTTGGTCCCACCCCGATAGATTTAAAGCCCACATTTCAGTGCGACTGAACTGGCAGAAAAAGTTTCTTCACACCGGTTTTTTCGGAATGTACCAAACGCTTGAAATTAACACGAACGCTGTGTCATCTAACTCCGTATGCAATTCCATCCTTGTCTGAACTTTGCTATCGCTCAGAGGTCCGTAGACGGACGACATCGATATACTCCTCTTAACGAGAACGATGTTGCCGACAGTGACAATGGGCAGAACGTTAACTCTCTTACTAATAATTCTAGTGACGAATATTCAGTATACTAAAAAGGGGACTGTACGAAAAAGGCAAAAGTGAAAGAAAAAAGAGGAAATATGATACATTTGTGGAAAAACATGGTGTGACGAACGGTTGTGGGGAGCATTGTCCAAATAAGTGTACCCAAAATATATCTGAGGCCAGAAGAGAATTTCTTAATTCTGAGTTTTGGAAGATGAAAAAGAAAGAAAGTCTTTCATATTGCATCACATATCATCAACTGCTGTAAAGCAAAGGATGACAGTTGTTGCTACTGATGTAGGCCAGGAGAGTTATCGAAGAAATAATTCATATAATTATATGCTCAAAAATGAAAATGGCACTTCACATAGTGTATGTAAAATATTTTTTTAGCAACCCTTGGTTTTAATGGAAATAATGACAAGGTTGTTCATACAGCATTATTGAACGCAAAAAATTCTGTAGTGCCTGTGGCAGACGAGATGTTCAAAAGAGCCCCATAATAAAATAGACGATGAAGTCATTCGCCAGCACATTTCAACATTCAATTGAACCATTTCGCATTACCGCAGGGAACATGCACCACACCGCCTTTATCTGCCAAGTGATCTCTCATACACCGCAATGCATGAAGACTTTCTTAACAAAAATCCCAACTTTAAATGTTTGTATGAAAAATACCGGGTGGTGGCAAAGAAAATTAATGTGTCACTTGCTAGCCTTGGGCATGAAGAATGCGAGAGTTGCGAGGTGTTTAACTTACATAATAAAAGTCATACAAAGAACAATCTCGATGAAAATTGTGATGTTTGTATGACCTGGAGCAAACATATTGAGAGAGCAAACAAATCTCGAGCCAAATACAGAGAAGATGCCGCAAGAGATGAAGAAGTAGGAGAAATAGTGTATTGTGCAGATTTAGAAAAAGTTATAATGTTACCACGGCTTGAGATGTTTAAAAGTGCGATTTTTACAAATTGTTTAACAGTGTACAACGAAAGTTTTGTTCCAGTTGGAAAGAAAAGAAACAGCAAGCCATTTGCAGCTCTCTGGCATGAAGCTTTGTTCAAACGAAACAAAGAAGAGTTGATCAGTACATTTTACCAGTTCTTTATTAGCAAGAGAGACGTTTTAAAAATTACGTTATGGCTCGACAATTGCACAGCGCAAAACAAGAATTGGGCACTATTTTCATTTTTAATATACACTGTATACACTATTTGTATTCTAGTTTACTTTTGGGTTTATTTCCAGTATAAATATGTATTATTTTCTGAAAAATTCTTTTAATATCCCACAAATGTAGCGTATTCTTCATGTATCACATTATTAATAAATCGTTTCTAGATAATTTTTTATTTATTATTCAATCTTCTATCCAAGTCCATGGTAAGAAACAGAATCGAACGTTATCTATTAATTCATCGTTAGCGCAAAGAGGAGACGTATCTCAAATTTTTGTTCACAATTCCTTAGCCAATTAGCCGTATCTCAGTTTAAAACTAAAATAGTAGTTTATGTAAGACAAGTTAATTACCATGTCATTGTCGTGTCAATCTTTATTGTATTTACCCAAAAAAAACCATAAAAAAATTTGACAATGTAGGTGCGGTTTTGAAATTCATTAAAATTCCTTATATCTCAAAACAAGGAAATTTGAGATATGCCTTTTTAGCTTAGGAGTGCACCCAAGAAGGCCAAAAACGCTACTAATGTCCGGTCCTCCAAAAACGGTTCAGCACGTGCCAGCAAAGGTTTTCTCGGGTACTGACATTTTTATGATGATTATTACAACCGCAATCCCTACCCGGTGGCCTGCTTTGTGTATCCAAAATGTACTAGTCGCTCCCTCCCCTAGCTAAATCTATTTTAACAAAATTCATACTTTGAAAAGAGAAGTAAAGTAAAACCTTTAAAAACCCCGCTTTTATTTATATATACAGGATGAAGTATACGGTGTAGGTGCGTCCGAATCTGACGAACAAAGCGACCTAGCTTTGAGCGATGTGGAGGGGCAGGGCGAGGACGACGACTACGGCATCCCCGATGCGAAAGCGTGGGGCAAGAGCAAGCGTAATTATTACGCAACCGATTATGTCGACCCGGATTACGGAGGGTTCCAGGGAAAAGACGCCAACATGGCGGAAATGGAGGAGGAGGAAGCACGCAACCTGCAAGCAGAACTGGCCAAAACCATGGATGAAGACGATTTTGTCTTGGATTTTTTCGGAGAATCTGCAACGAGGAAGGAAAAAACCGCTCAACCCGAGGAAGTCATAAAAACGGACGTTTCCAAGTTGAGTAAGAGGCAGAAGTTGCAGCTGATGGAGAAGGAATCGCCAGAGTTTTTCGGTCTTGTTGAAGATTATGCGAGTAAGTTTTTAATTTAATAATCTGGTTTGGTTGTAAGTTTATTTTGTTCCCAGCGAAAATGAAAATTCTGCAGGAGTATTTACAACCTTGCGTGCTCCTTTGGAAGGAAGGAAAGATTAAGGATTGCAAGGCTATTGAATTTGTAAATACATACAGTGAATTGATTCTCAAGTAAGTTGATTTTTGTTTTGTTTTAGTTTTTTTTATAATTAAATTTTGGTTTCAGCTATTGCACAAACATTTACATGTATTTGCTCTTGAAATCGAACAAGGTGAAAGTACAGAATCATCCCATAGTTAAACGTCTTTATCAATTTCGACAATTGTTCACACAAATGGATACAGTATTTGAGGAGGTTGTAAAGTCACAAATTGAATTGATTATTGCACAAAACGTAAGTATTTTTTTTAGTCCTGGTTAAGTCAAAAATTTAATTTGCTACAGGATTAGAAAATGTTCTGTCTCTCTCAATTGGCAATAGCCAACTTTGTATTCTTAATACACAAAAAACTATTGTACAAAACATAAAGTAAAAGTGTTCTTTAAATTACGCAATACAGGGTGCTTGTTTTTCATGCGGAACATTGGGGATCTCTGTTATTCTAATGCCCACTTTTATAATATCTGTAAGGATGCTGAAGAAGCTGGGGAGGGAGAGTGTGGGGGGGAGAGGGATATTAGTAGTATAGTAGTTTGAGATTGTAAATAGTTTTATGCCAATAAAGGTCCTTTTTTTAAATATCTGGTTAGCAACCAATGCAAAACGTTCACATCCACCATCAATTTGTCCCTAAATATCGGCAAACCAGACATTATAAAACCGAGCATAATAGATACAATAAAACAAAAAAAGTCAAATTTCTTAACATAATTAATCACTGTTAAATTACACAACTTTGCCGTAATTTAACTAACCGAGATCTCCACGATGCCGCTCAAAAAATGGCCACCCTGTATATTGTTCACATCCTTTATTGCATAAATAACATTAGCAAGCTGCAAAACGTATTTATTTTTATGTGATTCTGAAGGATGAAAAGAAAGTACCTGCAGAGATAAACAAGAAACGAAAGGCGACCCTCAAGTTGCTATCAAATTTGAATATTCAAGTTGAAAACAATACAGTTATGAAGAAAAAGGGTGGCGAATCTGATGAGGAGGTGCTTCATCAAAAAAAGAAAACTAAAGTTGCTCCCGAAAGGGAACGTGAAGAGAGTAAGGAAATGGTTGACGAGTTGAAGAAAATTGCTGATTCATCAGATGAAAGCCTTGCAGGAGATGAAAATGAGGAAAAAGTTGAAGGTAAGCTTGTATTGTTGCCTGGCTGGAAATTTTTACATCTTGCCAAACATGTTTTTTTCGATGCTTGAAAAGTAATTTTTGGGGAAATTTGGATATTCGTGATGGGGAGCATTTCACCTACCTTAACCGGGGAGACCCTTTCTTTTAATTTTTATGCAAGTTTTAGGTTAGTTATACTTCAAAATAATGCATCTTGGTTGCATAATTAGAATGTCCTCTCCGTCAAGAAATATGACAGAACTAAAACAATACATTAATTAATGGTGTGTTGTCATATTAAGATGTATGAATGTGTTTCAAATAGGTACTTATTAATTAATATTAGAAATTCATTTTAGCAAATTAATGTACAGCAACTTATTAGTTGGTAGCTATTTTAATTCATTAGTAAAATGTTGACATTGAAATATCTAAACAAGTTTATACCTTTAGGGTTGTCTTCCATATTCTCAAGTTTTATTTTTGTATGAAAGTAGTACTGGATAAATACACTGTTACAACGACAACTATTTTTTTAAGCGTTGCAAAATTTTTCCTGTTACCCACTGATAATTAAAAGAGACGGGCAACAGTAATAATGTAAACATGAATTATTGTTTATCCGTTTCCCCATCAGCAACTAACTACACTGATGATGAGACCTGAAAGGTCGAAACCGGTCTGTAGGTGTTCTGATGGGGAAACAATATTTAATGTATACATTATTATTGTTATATTTGCCGCCATTGGCATTCTCATATTTGTCGGTTAGGCCACTCGGATTGGGTTCAGTACAGCATTTAGGCAATAGATTCCGCCACTTTGAGGTTTCCACCGTTAACGGTGTTTGGAATACTTATATTCCAATAGTCATTTCTGTTTCCCCATCAGCAACTAACTAAACTGATGAGACCTGAGAGGTCGAAACCTGTCTGAAGGTGTTCTGATGGGAAAATAATATTTTTTCTACTTTGGTTTAACAATCGACCTTTTGTTATATCTAAAATAGTTTAATGAGATTTTTTATTTTACAGTTTTGCTCATTATTAAACTATTTGTGGTAACATTTTAGTTGTTGCGATTGGCAGTACTTAAACGTGACATATGTCGACATCAAAATGTAAAATTGCCGTTAATTCATAGGATAATTGGAACCGTCCAATGAGTTACACACTGAATATGTTCGAATGCATATTGGGGAGTTCGCCACCAGTACCACTAAGGTTAAAGAAAACGGAGGCATCATATTGTTCACTTTTTATCCGCGTGGAAAATGTAGGAACTCGGTGACAATGGCCGGACGCATGAATTCACTTGGCTCTCGGTGACGACGTTTAGGCAACACAACATACGAGGAAAGCGAGGAAAGCTTGTAATTTATTATATGTATTATCACTTTGTTTGCAAAACGAATATCACGGAAGAAAGAGCGAGAGTATAGTGCATGTTTTATTCGCCGCGAAAAAGAGCCGCTTGAGTCGGTGTGTTAATTCGGTGTGGATTTTTAATTAGCGTCGATCGATGCCTGACACGAGGATCGAGAAACAAATGTAAACATAACCTTAAATTTCGATTATTATTTAGGCGTTGCATTATTTTATAAGCTTAAATTGGTTACAACTTACGTGGAAATAGTTTGTTTATCGCACCCTTGGCAACCTCCCTTATTTTTGGAGGTGTGTAAGTAATATTCTTGATTTAATATGTTTTAAAATTAACTATTGAAATCGCCGTAGAAATACGTATGTATTGTGTCTTCACACGGGTTCAGGAGAGATCACACTTGGAAATAATATATACGTTTTCACTCGATGCTGGCTCGCTTTATTCTGTCTTCACACACATATGTGCATCCAAAAACGGTTCACAGAAAAACACAAGAGACATGCGCTTACCAAATCGCGCCGAATATAAATATAAAATAAATATCTATTCCAATATATTACATAACCTCCCCTTTTTTTTTTACATATTGGAGTTGTCAAATCGGTCTGGTTTTCTAAGAAGACTTCTTCGTCTTAGACTAATTTTACATTCCGACTTTTTGACATCTACAGTATTTGAAAAGGGTGTTTCCTTATCTTCTACATTTGTACGCTTATCAACTAACTGAATATCATGTGGAGGTTGAGTAATGGAAGGCGTATAGGAATTTTTAATAATTTGATTTACATGTCTCTTCCAGACTAAACCTTCACATGTTTTCACTTCGTAATGCTTATTACCCTTAGGTTTTACTATTAATGCGTCACACCATTTTCTTTTGCCGCGAAAATCGCGCACTTTCACTCTTTCGTTTACCGCAAACTTCACTTTTCTTCCTCCTCCTGCGTTTATAGTTTGTCGTATTTGTTTTTGTTTTACCACATTTTCTGTCGTATTTCTTAACAAATCTAATTTACATCTTAACTTATGCCCTAACAATAATTTCGCAGGTGACTCATTGGTAACAGTATGAGGCGTATTTCGATATTGAAATAAAAATTTGGTTAATACATAATTTATTTCAACATCTGTTTTAGGATTTTCTTTAACTAAAATACGCTTAATGAGTTTAACACAAATTTCTGCAGCGCCATTACTTGATGGATGATATGGTGCAGTCGTAGTGTGTTTAATTTCGTATTGTTTGCAAAAACTTTGAAATGTTTCACTGGTAAATTGTGTTCCATTGTCAGACACAATTTCTCGTGGTAACCCAAATCGTGCAAAAATTTCAATTAATTTACTTATTGTTGATACCGAATCAGTACTACTCATTTTACAACATTCTAACTATTTGGAAGTCGAATCGACTATGACTAAGTAACTTTTGTTATGTAATGGACCTAAATAATCAATATGGATCCGGGTCCATACTTGTTCATGCCAAATCCATGGACTTATTTGTGTTTTCGGAGGTGAATCTTTAAAGTCGTTACATAATGTACATTGCTTACATAATGTTTCAATATCTTGATTTAAGTTTGGCCACCAAATATACCCACGAGCAAATAATTTAACAATCCCCATGTGATTTTCATGAATTTCAGATAATATTGACTTTTGAAAGTTTTCTGGAATGATTATACGATATCCCCACATTAAAATTCCTTGTTCTACACTTAGTTCATTTTTTCTAATAAAATAAGGCTTAACTTTATCACTGGGACATTTACTTGGCCATCCATTTAAAATATAATAGACAACTTTACTCAGTACGGCATCTTTTTTGAGTTCTGCCTTTATATCATTATGGTTTATTGGTAATTTAACATTATTATCAATTAAATTAATGTAACTACAATCCTTTTCGTAACAGTTTGCTCTAGCTATTTCCCTTGTATCTTTCTCCATTGGTAATCTTGACAACCCGTCAGCAGAATTATTTTGAGATTTAACATAGCTAATTTCAAAAGTAAATGATGACAAAAAATATGCCCAACGCTGCAAACGACTTGTTGCCATAATTGGTATGCCTCGTTTAGGCCCAAAAATCGCAACCAGTGGTTTGTGATCTGTGGCCAACATAAATTTATTACCAAATAAGTATTGATAAAATCGAGATACCCCAAATACAATTGACAATGCTTCCTTATCGAGCTGAGAGTAGTTTATCTCTGCCTTATTTAACACACGAGAGGCGTATGCAATTGGTTTTTCCACTTTACCGTCTATTACATGAGATAACACTGCTCCCACCCCTACAGAAGAAGCGTCTACTGTAAGTTTTAATGGAATTTTAGGGTCAAAATGACTTAAAATTGGTTTAGATATTAATAATTCTTTACAAGCTTTAAATGAATCTGCACACTCTGCAGTCCAATCAAATTTAACATCTTTTTTCAATAATTTATATAAGGGATGTAATAACGTGCCCCCATCTTTTATAAATTTATAATAGAAATTAACCATTCCCAGAAATGACTTTAGTTTAGTTTGTAATTGCGTCTATTCTTTCATCAGTGGTGTGCACCCCATTTTGATCAATTATGTGACCTAAATATTGTATTGATGTTTGCATGAATTGACATTTATTTAATTTTACCTTAAGTCCACTGTCCATTAATCTACTAAATACTAATTCCAGTCGCCTTAAGTGGTCATCATCATTGTCTCCTGTGATTATGATGTCATCTAAATAACATACAACCCCTGGGATATCAGCTAACAATTGCTCCATCATTTTTTGAAAATAGGCAGGACCATTGGTAATGCCATATGGAAGTCGAGTGTATCTAAAAAGACCCATATGAGTAGATATCGTTACGAAATCTCGCGACTCTTCCGATAAAAGAACTTGCTGATATGCTTCTGATAAATCCACCTTAGAAAATTTCTTTCCTCCGGTTAATTTATTAAACAAATATTCAATTCTCGGCAATGGAAATCTTAATATTTCTAAATTTGGATTTACAGTTAACTTGTAATCTCCACACATTCTTACTGAACCGTCAGGTTTTAATATTGGCACTATTGGAGTACCCCAGTTTGAATATGTAACCGGTTCTAATACTTTTAGCTTAACTAAACGTTCTATTTCATTTTCTACCTTTTTTTTAATGAAAATGGAATAGGACGAGCTTTGAAAAATTTAGGTTTAAAATTTTCTTTCATGACTAACGTAATTTTATCCTTATTAAACGTTCCCAACTCGTTTTCAAAAATTTTATTATATTTGGTACATAATGCATCTAATTTGCTAGAAACATTTGCCATACTAAAGTTATTTTCAACGCTGTCACTATTCATCCCAATATTGAATAATTTTAAAGCTTTTCTTCCGATCAGTGGAACTCCCCCATTTTTAATTACATAAATTTCCAATTTATATTCCTTTTTATTAAAAGTAACGTTTAAATTTAATTTTCCAATTGGTTTGAAACTAAATCCAATATAATCTTTAAATATTAAATCATTATTTAATAGTGCAAATTTCTTAAAATGTTTGCAATAAATACGTTCCGAAATTACCGTGTGTGTAGCACCGGTATCGATTTGAAAATCCAAAGGAATCTTTTCAACCGTCAATTTAATAAAAAAAAAAAAAAAAAAAAAAAAAAAAAAAGACCTTTATTGGCATATTAACCTATTACAAAAACAAAATAACTATTCTACATTCCCCAACAACTAAATCATAAATTTAACTCTCTCCTACATTCCTTCTCCCTCACCATTTTCTGCAATATCTTTACCCCGGCACCATCCTCTCTCATCCATTCCGCTACACCCTTGTTCCTTTTTCCCCCCATCCATCCTTCATTCACTCCCTCACACTCCTCCGCCAGATGCCTCCACGTATCCCTCCCATTTTCACACATTACACACCTCATATACTCTTCACCCATCCACTTCTTCCTCCCTCTCTCTTCTGATCCACACCTAGCCCTAGCTAATGTCACCCTCTCTTCTCTGTTCCACCCGTCCTCATCCAAATACTTCGGTCTCCTTCCATGTACCTGCCAACTCCCATACATGTCATTATATTCACTTTTTTCTATACTTCCCTGTCTCTCCTGTACATCCACTTCCTTCGCCCTCTCGCTCACCCACTTTGCCACATTTACCCCCCTCTCTAACCACTCCCTCACTTTCACCTCAGACAGTCCTACTCTCTCATACATTTTCATTCGTTCCTTCCTCCATTTACCCCCCCT
The DNA here is from genome assembly GCA_910593695.2 of Ocypus olens. Classification (NCBI taxonomy): domain Eukaryota; kingdom Metazoa; phylum Arthropoda; class Insecta; order Coleoptera; family Staphylinidae; genus Ocypus; species Ocypus olens. The sequence continues at coordinate 31,431,528 of OU343063.1, read as the reverse complement.
TTCGTTCACGCATGTCTTCCATACCGCCTTTACCAACCTCTCTTCCCCTAACTCCCATAACCTCATCTCATACCTAACCATTCTCTCCATAGCCTCACATCCTAAGCTTCCTCTGTCAGTCTCCTGAAGCAGTATGTACCCGGGAGTCGACCTTTCCACTCCCAGCATACGCTTCAGAAACCAACACTGCTCCCTTTCCACGCACTCATACCCTTTCACGCCCCACACTTCTACTCCATACATTATTATCGACTTCACACATGCATCCCACACTTTACACGCCAATCTGACGCTGTTCTTCATCCATTCTCCCCATTTTTCCCACACGATACCCCACGCTTTCCTGGCCTTTCCTTGCACCCACCTTACATGCTCCTCATATCCCCCTGTCCCTTTAAACATAAACCCCAAATACTTAAATATTTTCACTCTCTCAATCACTTCTCCCTTCCATTCTAACACTTTCACGCTCCCCTCTCTTCCCTTATTCCTAAATCTCATCCATTTCGTCTTCTCCACATTCACACACAATCCCCTCTTGTCCATATACCTCTCCGTTCTCCTCAACATGTCTTTCATCCCTTCCCAATCTCTCGCCATCAACACCATGTCATCCGCATATGACAGCATCCACACCTTATCCTTCCCGATTACTACTCCTCCCGCCTGCCCTTTCCTCAACACATCCTCCAGTTCGCTTAGGTATAAGTTAAATAACATCGGGCTTAACGGGCATCCCTGTCTCAATCCTACCCACGTCCTAAAACTCTCCGACACCTCCACTCCCACTCTTGCTACCACCCAGGTTTCCTTATATACTCCTCTTACCCACTCAATCATACTCTCATTCACTCCTTTTCTCCTCATACATTCTAGCAACTTCTCCCTCGGCACTGAGTCGTACGCCGCCTTTAGATCCACAAACACCGCATACATGCTTCCCTTCTCTTCAGTCACTCTCTCCGCCATTCTTGCCAGGGTAAAGATCTGCTCCCTTGTTCCCCTCCCCCTTCTAAATCCCCCCTGAGTCTCTGGTATTAAATCCTTCTCTTCCACCTCTTCTTCCAGCCGATTCTTTACCACCAGCATAGCGATTTTGTAGCCTGTGGGCATCACTGTGATCCCCCGGTAGTTCCCGGCCTCCTTCTCGTCCCCTCCTTTATGTACCGGGCACATCGTACCCCATCTCCAGGCCTCCGGTATGTTCTTTCTTCCCCTCCACATTTCGTTCAACAGCTCCCTGAATTTCTTCTTCCCCCCTTCTCCTATCTCCTTCCACATCTCTGCCTTCAGCCCATCCAACCCTGCCGCCTTTCCTTCTTTAACTTCCTCGAAAGCTCTTTCCACTTCCTCCTTAGTCAATTTAATAAAAAATGGATTAATATTATTAAATTCATTCATATTAAAAATATCTGATTGCTGCAAAGTATCATCCTTAACCATCTGATGCGACAAAAACTTGTGAGTCTTATTATGTTTCTTTTTACACACACTAGCTAAATGACCTTGCTGGCCGCAATTATTACAATTAAATGTCTTATATCTACATTCAAACGACTGATGATTTTTTCTTCCGCACACTTTGCATTTCGTTCCCTGTGCTATAGAGCCAGTTGCCCCCTGTGTACTAGTATTAATTTGTTTTGTATACCTTGCCATTTGATGAAGCTCCGATTTAATCTGAATATGTCGCTGCCTCCTTATTTTGGGCTATTTGCGTCATGGTTTCCAACGATGGGGTCGGTGTCGACGTGGGGTCCACTTCCAGAAGACGATCCAATATGGGGCCTCTTCCTATTCCCACGACAAACATGTCCCGCATGGCTGTGTTGATTTCGGAGCCGAATCCGCATCCTGCTGATAAACTCCGAACGCGCGCCGCCCAGGCCGCCACGGACTCTTCTTCATCTCGGCGTGCATTGTAGAATTTTATCCTGGCCGCAAAAAATGACTGCACCGGACTACAATGTTTTACTAACTTCTCCAGTAATTCTTCATACGACTTTTCTACGATGTCTTCGGGAACACATAAATTGCGTAATAATATATATGTGTCCTCGTGTAGAATGTTTAGGAGGATAGCGCGTTTTTTGGTATCGTTTTTGTCGAAGTTATTCGCCACAATAAATTGATCTAGTTTTACCTTGAAAACTGCGATATCGTTTCTTTCGTGGTGAAATTCATTCAACCTCCCAATTATACCACTGCTACTATCTTCCGTTTCTGCCATTGTACGTGGATTACTGTTAACACCTCGTCGCCAATTTTATTGTGTCTTCACACGGGTTCAGGAGAGATCACACTTGGAAATAATATATACGTTTTCACTCGATGCTGGCACGCTTTATTCTGTCTTCACACACATATGTGCATCCAAAAACGGTTCACAGAAAAACACAAGAGACATGCGCATACCAAATCGCGCCGAATATAAATATAAAATAAATATCTATTCCAATATATTACAGTATGTCAAATATTAAATTCGTTCGAAAGGATCAAATGTTTTTAGTGCTGCCAAATGTTAAAAGATAAAACTCACTAGGTTTAAGTATATATTTTATTTTAGAAATAATTCCTTAACTAAAACCAAAGTAGAAAAAATAGTATATTATACTTGTTTAATAAGAGGCATTGTGGGGCACTCGTTACATTGGAGCACGACTCGCGCAGCTCCAATCCCACTCGTGCCACACTATACCCTCTTATTAAACTTGTATAATAATGTACTATAATGTTTGAATTATTGTTTTCCCGTTAAAAACACCAGTTTTGATTATATAAGATTTTTTCAGCACAGTTTATTCCCTGACTGGGAAACCATAGTTTCTTCGAAGTTATAACACACTTATTTTCTGTTTAATTTATTAGTAGTAGTGCAAATACTAATAATTTTTTGTGTCAGAAAATGGAGAGGTGGGCAAACGAGCAATCACTTACCAGATTGCGAAAAACAAGGGACTAATGCCGAAACGTAAAAAGGAGCAAAGGAATCCGAGGGTCAAGCACAGGAACAAGTTCAGAAAGGCGATAATACGCAGGAAAGGAGCCGTGAGTATTTTGCTTGTCAATTTTCCGTACGGTTTGTGGACGGTATTTTGTATTGTTTCAGGTAAGGGAGGTGCGGACAGAGATGTCAAGGTACGGAGGGGAGATGTCCGGAATCAAAGCTTCAGTTACGAAAAGCATAAAAATAAAGACATGATAGTTTTTGATAGAATTTGTTTTTGCAGCCATGTTTTCCCTACTTTTTTTGCCAATTATCCTTAGAATTATAGGTGACAACTTTGTTTTGGCTGTTTTTTCAACATCATCTAGATTGTTCACATGCGCTTAATTAACCCTCCAGTGCGCGGACCGGGTCTATGAGACCAAGTTTATATGAAAAATAATAATACTCTTCATAAATTTTCATTCATCAGTTTGAAATTTTATGTACTTTTCTAAAGCATGCTAAGCAATGTAATCAACCCTTTCGCTACTACAGACGTATATTTATGATCCGCTTCTGCGTACCTGTACTGCTATTGCCGCATATTTACGTATACGTTTCGCCAAATTCTTTCCGTTTGAATTTTTATATGACCGAGGATCTAATTAGTTTCTGGAATGAAACATGTTTAAGTTATTATAATGCAGCGCATCATGTAGAAAAATAATTTAATTATTATTAACTGAAATTTCCTTCAAAATTTTATGATAAAATATACATCAACACAAGGAATAATTTTTAGGATGTAAAATCCAATGGCCCACGATAAAAAAAATGTACTGTATACAGTGCACGCCTAAGTATGGAATATATTCAGTAAATCCAAAATAAAATATTTTTGGAAAAAATTTTCTTAAATATATAAAAATACACATTTTAGCATAAAAGTTGATTTTCAGTCGTCATTTGTTTTTGAGTAATGACGTCATTCATTTTGTTTTTAAATGGCCACCCCCTATTTTTGTTCTTGATCTTGAGAAATCTTTTTATCTTCGAACTGGCAGTATAAAAATGTTGCCATCCTACATAAGAAATTTGTCGAGTAAATTAGAAAGTCCTCAAGTTTTATGTCAATATATTAGGAGTAAATTGTAACAAATTTTTCAAAACAACTATTTCACAGTTTCAAAGTCGCGAAAATTATATTCCACAATTTCACGCTCCGTTCAAAAATTATTTTCATGAAATTCAGAAATGGGGTGTCTGCAATTCGTATAGAATCAGAATTCCTAATTAAAAATAGATTGAGAAATTTCAAGTCGATGGCAATTGTTTTTCGTAAAGCAATTGTAAAAAATGTGCATGGTGCTGGGGTGCGCCGTCTTGCTGAAACCATATTATATAGAAGGTCAAGATCATTTTTGTTTGGAAGAAAAGCGCTGTAACAAGGTCATTTTGCAAAAACCCTAAATATCAAGTTCTCACCTTCAATTGTCATTTATTCGAAAAATTTCTTATGTAAAATGGCAACATTTTTATACTTCCAGTTCGACAATGAAAAGATCTCTCAAAAATTGGGGGTTGCCATTTAAAAACAAAATGGATCAATTGCTCAAAGGCACGCGAATGTTTTCCTAATGCCATAGCGAAAGGGCTAAGAACTTTTTAACCCTTTGCACCCGAACCATTTTCTAGTATGGGTATTCAGCTACCCGACAGTAGTTTTAATAAAAAATTGTGATACATCAAAGATAAGAATTTTAAACAAAAAAAGGTATTTCTGTAGATTCAGTGACATCTTCCCATTCAGAACTGTCTTCCTCTTCTGTAACGTCTGAATCAGAAAAATCTTCACTTTTGCTTTCTATTATTCTATTTTTTTTTTCTTGTACCAATTACTTCATCACTCTCTTCACTGCTATTGTCTTGATCACTATCTTCTTTATGTTCATTTAGAATGTTATCAATCGATCTAAACATCGTCAAATCAAACTTATCTTCGCTGCTACAAATTTCGTTCATTGATTCCATTTTTATGACTAAATTGGAAATAGTAAAATATTTTAATGAGTTCACAATTCACTTAGGTATTGCAAAAAGATGTACTACACACAAAAAAAGTAATTTTTATTATCAATGCTTTCGCTTAACAAAATATTAATAAACTTTTGTTTCAATTTTGCTTATCAATTAATTTTACTTATCACTGTTTTCACTTAACAGAACCAAAACTTTACGATTTTGCCAGAAACGCTATAGTGTTCAGACTGAGGGATCTAAGTGTCCACCATCTGATATATACCAGACTATTCTCACACCTAGGAAAAAAAATTACAGTGCATGCAAAAGCTACGGTACATATAAATAGTAATGGCGCCGTTCAAGTTGAAGTAAAGAATAGGAGGGCGCCTGAGAGGCACTGTTCGGGTGCAAAGGGTTAAAGGAATTCAAATTTTAGTTTTTGTGTGAGCGAGCATTTTGGTCTCACAGACCCAACCTGTGTGCTCATATTTGTATTAACAGAGCAAAAAAGAGCTTATCCTACAAGAGAGCCCGTGTTTCTTTTAACGGAGCAAAAAAAGGGCGTTTTATACTTGTCTTTGATTATATAACAAACAAAAAATGCTAGAAATGTCCGAACGAGGCAAGAAAACATTACTCGTTTACTAGGATTTATTGGAAAGATAAAAAATGTACAACTGCTTCTAGATTATTGGATGCTATTTTTTTGGAGATCCTATTGATAGTATTGTTCAAAATACAAATCTCTATATCCAAAGGATATCTGCCAAGTATAAGGACAAACAAGACACAAAATCCACTTATATTGAAGAAATCAAGGCAGTAACAAGACTTTCGTACCTAGCAGGTTTTGAACGTGGTGGCTGAAGAAACCTTCATGAATTTTGGTCCAATGATAGCTTAGACAGTGATATATTTCCATCTGAAGCGTCAGCTTTAGATTTTTTAGACAGGAAAAAAAAGCACCTGTACACAAAATATTTACAATGTTTAACTTAAACTGCAAAAAACATTACAGTATTGGGGAATATGCTACATTAGATGAAATGTTCCTTGCGTTTTGGAGCAGATGTGAGTTTGAGGTGTACATTCCTAATAAACCCAATAAGTAATAATATTAATAATAAATATTGGATTGATGACGCTGTTACTTGGTGAAATTCCATAATGTATGTGGTAAGTAAAACACCACATTAATAATAAATGACTATTTTTTGCATACAACTACATTACAGCACATGATTTAATATACAGTGCTTCCCAAAAGTAACGGATAAAATCGTTGAGAAAAATATTTTTAAAAATGTTTGGATAGGTTTAGAGATTTACAGCCTTATTAATAGATTTTAGTACACGGAATTAAGACGGTACTAAGAATGCCACTAATATGTTCGTATTAATAGAACATTTTAGTGGCTCACTAAATTTAGTATTCCACTAACTATTTAATTGTCAATCCCCTACCCAAGCGGTAGCAACCCCAAATTTCAAATAGCAAAGTATCCTTTCTAATATCTCATTTGATAGCTTTTTTATTGATGAATACAACAAACAGTTTTTTCTACGTCCGTTAAAAAATGTACAGTTTTTTTCATTAATTTGCGTTCATAAAATATGTGTTTTCTGAAGCCTTCCGGAAGCGTGAAAAAAAGTGCCATAACGGTTCATTTTTTCACCCTTTTGCGTGAAAAAAAGTGCCGTAGCGGTTCATTTTTTAACGCTACAAAAAAAAATTGTTTGCACAAAGTGTGTCATGAACACTTCGCAACACGCCGCGAGTTCTGCCGATAAATGTCAAACATTCGTTTCCGATCAAGTAAACTTGATGATTATTATTATGTTCATCATTTAAAAGTATTATTACTTATAAACATTGATTAAGGTTTTACCGAATTTATTTAAAGTTACGGACGTAGAAAAATTTTTGTATGAAACTCGAGAGTAAAGTAACTTTTTTTCACTTGTAGGAAATTGCCTACTCGTGAAAAAAAGTATTACTTTACTCACTTGTTGCATAAATAAATCTTTCCTACTCGTGAAAAAAAGTATTACTTTACTCACTTGTTGCATAAATAACTATTTCAAAACTGGTTAATAAATAACGGAGATATATACCAAAATGTATTCAAATAAAAGTGCCAATACTTAAGATATGGAGGGGAAGAGAGAACAATGATAGCGGCAAGAAAGAAATACAAGGAAATATACGAAAGGAAGAAGATAAAGGCAATTGAAAAAGTAGAGGAGGAGCTGAAAGGATGTAAAAATGAGAGGGAGATGTGGAACATACTAAGGAGAGGAAAGGAGGAGAATAGGGGTAATACTTGAGGACTGGAACAGAAAATGTAAGGAAAGCAGCGGAGAACCAAGGGGGGTTGGAGAAGAAAAGAGAGGTGACCGGGGGGAAGAGTTTTCAGAGGAGGAAGTAGAGAGAGCTTTTAAGGAACTGAAAGGAGGGAAGGCAGCCGGAGAATATAAGCTGAAGGCTGAAATGTAGAAAGAAATCGGAATAAAGGGGAAAGAAACATTTAAAGAGGTAATGAATCAAATATGGAGAGGACAGGTGAGCCCAACATTGTGGAGGGTAGCCCCATCCACAAAGAAGGAGATAGAGGAAAGGCAGAGAATTACAGGGGTATTACAATTATGGGGGTTGGATACAAAATAGCCTAGTACTGTCTCTAGTAAATAACAGATTGGAGGAAGAGATAGAGGACAAGGGGCTGATTCTAGAGTCACAAGGGGGCTTCAGAAAAGGGAGAGGCACGAGAGACCAGATCGTTGCCCTAGCAAGGATGACCGAAAGAATGAGAGAAGATTAATAGAGCGTGTTTGCAGTATTCCTGGACCTAAAAGCGGCGTATGATACTATCCCAAGAGAGAGTATGGTTGAATGTTTGAGGAGGAGAGGGGTGAGTGAGAGAATAGTCGAATGGGTGAGAAGAGTGTACGAGGAAACGTGGGTCGAGGCGAAAGTTGGTGAGGATATATCGGAGAGTTTCAGAATATGGACAGGATTAAGTCAAGTTCTATTCAACATATGTATCAGTGAGCTAGAAGAGGTTTAGTTTAGTTTAGTTTAGTTCGTTTATTACCACTGAATATAATTTTACATTGTGGGTTTGTCAATTAAAATATTAGATATGTGTAGATACATATGTATAAGTATTGCGCTTTAAAATATAGAAGCTAAAACAAAACATAACAAATATGATACAAATTAAAACTATGTCAGGATTAGGGACCCCGCGCATTGAGAAATTCCGATAGGGAATAGAAACATTTAGTCATTAACAACAGTTTAAGCTCGCATTTAAATACTTTTTTATTTGGCAGATTTTTGAAACGTTCATCCAAATTTATTAATTTATTATAACATTTAATTCCGACGTAACCGGGATTTTGCGTATTTGTGGTTAGTCTGATTTTAGGCAGATGAAGCTCATTTTTGTTACGGACATTATAATTATGGATGTCTTGTCGTGTTTTTATGTGATGTTACGTATCGTACGTACTCATGATGAGGTTAAAAATATATAAGGATGGTAGAGTCAGTAACTGCAGTCTTTTAAAAAGAGGCTTGCAGTGTGTTTTGAAAGGTTTATTGCTCATAGCCGTCACTATCTTTTTCTGCATAATAAAAATGTCGTCACATGTAGATCCCCAAAAAATTAGTCCATATGTGAGTATTGATTCTATTAGGGCATAATATATGGTTTTTAAAACATTAGTGACACTAGGTGTTTGATATTTTTAATAAGAAAAAGGCGACTACTTGTCGTAGACAAAACCTAGTTGACGTGATTTCGCCAGGTTAATTTTCCGTCAATATGCAGGCCCAGAAATTTGAATGAGTCCACTTGTGTAAATAGTTTTGTTGAATATTTTCAGAAGTGGAGATGAGATCAATGATTTAGTTTTCGAACATAATTGTATAAAAACAGTTTTGTCTTTATTAATGTGTAGTTTATTTTTATTGGACCATGATTCTATTAAGTTTAGACATTCTTGAGCTTTAGCAATTGCTTCAGTTTCTGTTTTTGCTACAACCATAGTGCTAACATCGTCCGCATATAAAATCGGAAAAGCAATACTGGCTATGTTGTCGGCCAACTCGTTAATAATAGTATATTGTACAACAAGAGTGGATATGATGCACATATCTCACGAAGGCAAGTTTGGGGAACGAGCCGTAGGCGAGTGCCCCAATGCCGAGTGAGATATGGGGGCATCATATCCACTCGCGTTGTACAGATAACTTTTTCTACGACTGAAATCCCTTTCACTTTTCATAATGAATACCGAAAAAACATGTAAATTAATTTATCTGACATTTGATGTCTGACGTTTTCTGGTCGCGGCCACGTCTCCTTTATAAAAAAGTCACTGTAACGCGTGGTCTACAATGTTGAAGGTTTATCAGTTTTGGAAATGTTTTCTATGCACGTAATCATAACGTTTTCATTGATAGTTTTCACATTCTTACTTGTACACCAATCCATATATTGTTTGTATGCGAAGTCATATTTTGAACGGAATCTGATCGGCAGTAATCCCTGCTGGATATCTTGAGAAGATTTCCTAATTTCAGGTGGGGTACAATTATTCGAATCACTTTCACTTTCCATGATGATTTCCGATTATATAAAAAATGCAAATTAATTATTTGACGTTTGATGTGACGTTCTCCCGTCGTCGCCGCCGCCGCCGCAACGTTCTATAACAATGGTTGTTTATTATCTGTAACCTGGATTTTATATCCGTACACCTAACCGAAAAATAGCATATATCCGTACAGTTTATTGTTAAGAAATTAATCAATATACGGCAAGGAGTAGAAAAAAATATTAAACAGTGTAGGAGATAGACATGAACCTTGCGGTATGCCCATTCCTACCCTTTTATTATCAGAGCGTACACCGTCGATGTCCACCCGCTGGAATCTATTATCCAAATATGATTTCACAAAATCATTGGGTTCATTTCTGACACCAATATCGTGCATCTTTTTGAGTAGCAGATGGTGATCGACGGTGTCGAACGCCCCACTAAAATCGACAAATATCCCAATAATGAATTCTCTGCTAGCTAATGATTCATGAATTATTTTCATTGCTGATAAAATTGCTTTCTCGGTTGACCGACCATGTCTAAAACCATATTGGAATTGTGTCAATAAATTATTTTTTTCGAGAAACTTGCACAATCGTATGTTAAAACAATATTCAAATATTTTGGAAAAATGGGTTTGAAGAGATACTGGACGATAATTACTCATTTCGTCTGGGCTACCTTTGTTCTTAAATATGGGCACCACTTTTGAGTATTTTAAGTTGTCTGGATAGATGCCTTCTTGAAAACATTGATTAATTAAGTCAGCAATAACTTGTGATACTACCGAACTTACACTTCCTATAATAAATCCTGGAATGTTAACCACTCCTGATGACTTTTTATTACAAGTTATTTTAATTATTTTTTCAATTTCGAATTTGTCTGTAGGGTGCAAAAAGAATGAAACTGGAGAGTTGGTATTTGATATGCTGTTTGACCTGCAGTTAGAATTAATTAGATTATTCTGATGATTTAGTGTGTTAAGGCTTATGAAAAATGCGTTGAATTTTGCTGCAATGTCTTCCTTTTCAGTAATAACTTCATTATTTACCATGATACGTGAGATGGCGTTTTTATTACCTTTATTTAAGTTTTCGTTTATAATGTGCCAGGTTTCTCTGTTTATGTTTTCTGCGTTTATTATAATAATGTTTCTTTGCGTTTGTTACCATTTGATCATACACTTTTTTCATATTTTTATATTGCTGATTGTAAAAATCGTTATTAAATTCCTTTTTCAATTTTGCCATATCTCTTAACATTGCTGAGAAATTTAATATATAAGGGGTGACCCATGGATTTTTAAATGTTTGTTTTTTATTAGTGCTACTTTTTAATTTAATAGGAAAGCAAGTAGTGAATGCGTTGTTGAATATAGTAAAAAAATGATCAAATTTCTCATTAATAGTGTTTGTTGATGATAATTCTAATGACCAATTGACACTTGATAATAAGTCTTTAAAGTTTTGAATACTATTATCGCCGTAGCTTCTGTATTTTATCTGTTTTATTTTAGGGGGCACATTTATTGGGAATTTAATTACTTGAAAAGTATGATCTGAAATATGTGTATCAGCGACTTTTTTATTCAGTATGTTAATATCAGCGAAAATATTGTCGATACAGGACTTAGATGAATGAGCGATAAGTGTGCATGAAATTATTGAAAGAGAGCAACTGTGGTTCCTTAAACGAACACTAGGGTAGAAAGATCTACGCCGTGGTACATTTTGCTGCAGGAAACAAATAGAGAGAGATTAGCATGTGAAGCAATAGAGAGGGTGGCAAGGTAAGAAGCGAAACTATGGGAAATGGAAGAGGGAAGATTGATAAAGACAGAATGGGGGGCTTATGGGAGGAGAGAGGAGAGAAAGAGAATGTATGAGAGGGTAGGTTTATGGGAGCTGAAGGTAAGAGAGTGGTTTGGAAGAGGTGTTCATGTGGCGTCATGGGTGAAAGAGAATGTGAAAGAAGTAGACGCATAAGAGAGGCAGGGAAGAATAGATAGACGTGAGTACAATGACATGTTCAGAAGATGGCAGGTGTTTGGGAGAACACCAAGTTACTTATGGAATGGGAGTTGGGGCAAAGAAGAAAAGGTAACAATAGCGAGGGCAAGATGTGGGTCTGGAGAAAGGGGGAGGAAAAAATGGATGGGAGAAGAGTACATGAGATGTGGACTGTGTGAATGGGGAAGAGATACATGGAAGTATCTAGCAGAGGAAGGAGTGGGTGTGTATGAAAGGGAGCAGAAAGGTAACGGAGTGGATGAGAGAGGATGGGGCTGGAGTAAGGACACTGTAGAAAATAGGGCGAGAAAAGGAAAGCAGTAGAGGAAGGGAAAGGGGAGGGAGATGAGGGTGAAGCATGTACTATAATATTGAAGTGTACAGTTAAATTATATGCCAATAAAGGTTCTTTTTTTTAAGTGCCAATATTCGAGCAGGAAAACAATTGCAGTTTATCTTTCCCAGTACTCAAATAGAAAAATTACGATAGGTTTTGAGAAATTAAAAAATGCAAAATCAACATTAAAAAAAAAGTTTTTGAAAAATAACAAAACAATGTAAAATTGAATTGAATAAATTTTGTTTGGCATTTAATTATTAGCAATTGTTTAAATTAATTTATATTTAAACAAAAAATTAACAACCAAAAGGTCACTTATAATACATCTAAAAACTCGGAATTTAGAGACGAATTAAATTATGTAGAAGTATACAGGGTGTTCCATTTGAAATAGAGAAGTTAAGGTAATTTCCGGTTAAACCGGAAGTAGATTTTTTATTAAAAATTTACTACGTCAACACACTTTATTCCCTTAAAACACCATATTAAATTTCATAAAGATATATGTAAAAATGCAAATGATATTTGGGGTCTACCAGAATTCAGTTACACTCGTTATACAGGGTGTTTTAAATTCGAGGCTCACCATGGGAATCTCGCTTATTAGAAGAGATAGAGGGTATGTTTAAATTTGGCACTTTTGCAGAATTTTATGCTGATTAATAATCCACTGCAAAAAATTACTTAAATTGTTTTGTTTTTGAGTTAAGTCAAAAAAACTGAAAAAAATGGTGATGTGGCCATCATGTTACTTTCTCCGACTTGATGGTATCATTCATATTTACGCTTTCATGGTTAATTTTCAATTGAAATTATATTTTAAATGTACATCGAGCGTTTTGTAAACTCGCATGAAACTGACGTTTAAGACGTCAAAATTATGAAAGAAAAATTATAATTCAAATTCAGAAACTCAGTTTACTCAAAAACTAAAGAGATTTCGAAAAAAACTTATTCTTTATAAGTTGTTTATTTTAGCATTCTCTACAATTATTATTAATATAAATTTGCTGTAACTATTATAGTTTTAAAATTATAAGCCAAAAATTAAAAAAAAAAAAAAAAATTTATTTCTCGAATAAAAATGATTTTATGAAAAATGTTTTCAAGCAAAAGAACTGCATTTCTTTGTTGTCTTCAAAGTTTGTTTAAATATTTTTGTGATATTTTTCATATTTAAGAAAATATTGGCAAAAAACAAAAAACAGTTAAGGTAAACGCCCACTTCAGGTGTACGAAATTTTACCAAAAGCTTTTCAGTTCTTCAGATTATCAAATAAGACGGATGTTCAAAGTTTCATATCAAATGCTTTATTAGTTTTTGAGATACAGCGCGCACAGCAGACACACACACACACACACACACACAGACACAATTTTTTTTTTCCAGAAATTGTTGAAATGGCATCTAGGGACCCCAAAACGGATATTTCCGTAAAAAAAATTTTTGAAAAAAAAATCACGATCACAATACTTTCTCGTACTTCGTAACGGAGAAAGTAAAAACTGATGTTCATTTTTTCTTTATGTCTTCGTTATTTGAGGCGATATTTAAAAAAGGGTAAAGACGTTCTTATAGCACTTTTTTATTATGTAATAGATGGCATAAGATTTTTAGTTGTAACATGTTTCGTTTCTTTTAAACCATCATCAACTTTCTTATTTCTTATGGACGCCATATTTAATTTTTATCGCATATCAATGCTCATTTTTTTGTGATGACAACAATATAACACAACATTTAATTTTGTAAATGAACATATAATTGTTTAAAACACTTTTATTGGCAATCTATTTAGCGCTTACTAAAAATCATCCATGACGTAGTGCCAAGATTTAATAATTAATTTGCAACAAATACTTTCATCGTATCAAAAATAAAATTTATATTATTGTATTGTATGCAAATTTGATAAATTGTCAAATAAAATTTCAAAATTAAATTCCCGTTATGTAACCAGCTAGAAAAAAAATCAAAACAATAATCGTTTCTAAACACATATAATCTATCTCATTAAACAGAAAAAAATGTAGATCAACTGCATTGGAGATATCTTGGTGCTATATTACCATATAATTTCTTATGGCGTATTTGTAGTGCGAATCCCTTTTAAAAAGCTTACTAACCAAAACGTCTATTTTGCTGACTCAGCATCGGTAAGCAGGGGTAGTACCCTTACAATTTATTTATTTTTAGCTGCCACAGCTTTTAAGTGGTAGCGAAGCCGTCACTAATATATAAAACGTATTTTTTCGGCTTCACCGTCAACCGTTGTTAAGCTGCACATTTCATTTAAGTTTGGCTGGACTAAGTTTTTTATTTATTTTAAAAATAGATGCGTAGCTAAATCCAAAGAAGAAAAAATAGTATATGATATTTTTTCAATAAAAACTTGTATAATAATATACTATTATGTTCGACTGTATGAAAATAGTAACTTTGGCGGTTTGTTTTTAGGCCAAAATGTATGCCATATCGTACAAGTCCCATAATTGATAAAGTAAATTGGACTCTTATGTCAGTGTCAGAAATGACAGATTTTAATTTTGGTTAGAACACCTAATAAATACAATGCAAATAACTAATGCAAAAGATAGATCAACTATGATAGTGGTTTATAGCGATAGTACTTACTATTACTCATTACACTTACTCCTGAAGAAGTTTGCAAGGTTTGGAAGTTTAGTGTGCGAGTTAGATTGTTTAACCTAATCATCCTTTTCTATGAAATTTACAATGACTGACATTAGTGTGGCAGCAAATGCACACTGTGATTAAAATATATATAAATAAATTGCTTCAGCTTGTATTTAAAAAGTATTCCAAAAATGCTAAAAGCAGTCGAACATAAAGCTTTGTATGTAACTCGTCCACAATAGCACTTCATGGACTCGCCTCCGTTATTAGCCTCTCTCGCTCGGCCATAAAAGTCTCGTCCAAGAAAGTGCTATATTGTGGACTTGTTACATAAATAGCTATTACCAACGACAACTTGGATATATGCTCATTACATGCTTGTTAATGATTAGTATATGTAGTGCATTGCTCACGCATTTCATTCTCGCATCAATTATCTGTGCTAGAATATATTCCAACATTGCACTGTCACGCGTGAAGCCTAACCTTCAATGTGTCAAAATGACGGAGTAGATTTAAAGATGTTTGCTTCACCGCTTCTATATACATGGGGCGTTAGTTGTAGTACCTCGGCAAATTTGTTGTTTTCGATGTTTGCCTCCATACTATTTATATATACATTTAAACACTAAGAATGTATAAACTCGAGAAATTATATGAACCATAAATAATGTTTCAGCTGGCGGCTTGGTTTTTGACTGACATTTGTTTCCACGGTAACGTTAAGCAGGTGCCTCTGATAATAGTTATCGCGTACGAATTATCCTCTCTCGGTTTTTAATTATCTTAACTATCACAATGAAGCTCAACAAAGTTGTCGTAGGCTCTTATGATTTGCAGCATTCGCCTTTCGGCTCACGCTGCAAACTTCATACTCGCAAGAAATGTATGTCATTCCATGCTCGTTATACAATATATTATTGTATATCTCAATATACATTGTAGCAAAAGCCAGGAAAGTTTAATTTCGTATTTTATATTGAATTCATCTGCAACGAGATAAGGTTTCGATTTTTATGAGCTTTGTTGGTAAAATAAAACCTTTATTAATATTTTTATATTTTAAGTTAGATTTATTTGTTTAATGTATATGTGTATATTAGATAGCAATATTACTAAATAAAAATTATTATTATTATGAGTACTAATAAATTTTAGAAAGTGTAGTCATTATGAACACTGCAGTATCCTAGTATCGAGATTTATATAAAATCAAAGTTGGGCACGTCGTCAAAATTCACTTGCTGGTTACCACTGTTGCCCTGCATCTGTTGTCCCATTTGTGGCCGGTTCTGCGCCGAGCCCATCTGATGCATGTTCATTATTGGTGGCTTGTATGGTTGCTAGAACAAAGCAGAATACGCACAATTCATAACAATACAAAGGCATGACACCGATATCATACTTGCTGGAGTAACGTCCTCAAACCGGGATTATTGGAAATGGGGCGCAGCAACCTCTGGGCCTGATTGGCAGCCTGAGGATTTCCCTGGCTGGCCAAACGTTGCTGTTGCTATTGGAATTTAAGAAAAGATAAATAAGTCATATTTTCAGAAAAGTAATTAAAAGAGTATTGTTGAAAGAAAATTAAATTTTGCATACAGATTCGACTATTCACTAATCAAACTTAAAGCGAAAAGTCAAAACTATAGTCAACAATTGTAAATATAGTGGTATGACAAAGTTAAAAGTGTTTTATTCCAAATTACAATCAAGATGTACCACGGAGTAAACGCCTCCAACATTCAACATACAATAAAGCTATTGCAGCACCTAAAATTGAGGCGTTGATTTCAAAAACAGCATATGTCCAAAATTGTAGAAATCGCATTTTTACGGCATCTGGAAGAGTATTTTGCAAGATATCTGACGGTAAACGTGGTTCTTTTAAAAACTACACATATACAAAGTTACAACACTTTAAATTATATTTATTTTATTGTTTATTGCAACATTGTTCATGTTTGTGTTAAAAACAACTGTTTTTCTTTGTTTTTTCTTAATACCATCAGTTATCTATGATAAGTAATAAAAATAATTATGAAAATGGAAGTTGTGACGGTTACCAAGATAAAGTTTTTTCAGTTTTCTTAAAACGTCATTTTTTTTAAACAAATGTTTATGAAATCAACGCCTCAATAGTATCCTAATAACACACTGTTATATGAGTGCAGTAATAGATTTTTCAGTAATTTATCTTATTTCAGCAAGGCATCATCAAAAAATTCAAAAAACTTGGGCAATAATTGAACTATCAAATTTGACATGTTACCAACCACTAATAAATTTTGAAATTGCCGAAGAGCACAATATTAAAAAAATAATTCAGTAAAATATCCATTTCAACTTTCCTAATGCAACTTATTTTAATATACTATTGTTGTTTTGTTGGCTAGTCATTTTAGAACTACTTACATCCAGGATTTTATACTGGACTTCCTGCTGTTGCGCCAAATGTAATGCTTCCTGTAATTGCGTGGTTTTCATGTGAGATATCCTCTCCAATTGATTCTTGTACTGTTGCTCCTGCTGTTGGGCAACTTCCAACGTCTGTTTGAGCTGATTTATTTTATCGAGATTCGCCTGCCGCTCAACCTCCAGTTGGTTGGCGTAAGGCTGGTTCGGTCTTTGTACGCCCCCGGCAGCACCGATGTTCGATCCACCTGATAACATGTTCGGATTCGCTGGTTGTTGTTGCTGGGGTTGATTCGGAATCTGGTTGCTGGTTTGTTGCATTCCCTAAGTATAGTTAGTATAGTTCACAAACTCTAAATACTTTACGTGTTGATATTAACAACAAATAAACTGCAGTACTTACAGGCATTCGTAATCTCTGTTGCATGGAACCTCCAGGCACCGATTGGCCCAACAATCCCGGTCCACCTATACTTTGACCCGGTTGCCCACTCGAAGTGACCACATTTTGTGTGATTTGCCCACCACCCATAGCCATCGTGTTGGTTTGGGACATCATTAGGCCTTGCGGGGGCGTCGCTTGTGAAGTGGATGTATTGGAAACTGGCATTTGAGACATGCCACCGGTGGGTGCGCCAGTTTGAGGATTTATGTTTGGACCTGTCGTCTATAAAATTCTTAAAATTAAAATATATAAATAGTGAATTAAACACATTTAATAAACACGAAATATAGCCTGAATAATATAGATATTTAGCCTATTGGTAAATCTATTAGGATTGAAATGGCACTCTCTTGACAAGCAATTTTTACTGACGAGAAGTTTGCCATGAATTTCCAGCTATATACTTCTCGGCGCATCCACAAAAAGTACACTACGAATTTTTAATTTTAGTTATGAAGTGTGTATATTTAGCAAATACAAACTGTCAAATCGTGCATGGTATTATACATACATAGTCTTCATTTCAAAAGGAGCCACCCTGAATAACTTTGGATCGGAAGTAGTTACGGTTTTAAGGAAAAAAAAACGTCAACTTTGTTTTCAATGGAGGAAATTGAAGAACATTGTTTTTAGAATTTGATCTTTCACCCCCAGCCACCCCAACTTTTTAATTTCAAATGGCACCCCCCATTGTGCAATAACTTATTTTAAAGGGCATACAAAATACTATCCAGCAAATAAAAAGTAATTTATATCAGTTCATTTGTTTCAGAGAAGTAGTCATGGTTACAGGAAAAAATAAGTCAATTTTGTTTTCGAGGGGGAACTTAAAAAACACTTTTAGAATTTTATCTTTCACCCTCTCACCCCATCTTTATAATTTCAAATGGCATCCCTCATTGTGTTATATCTCATTTTAAAGGGCACACAAAATACTATCCAGCAAATAAAAAATAATTAAAATCAGTTCATTTGTTTCATTTCACCACACCAAAGATGGGCTCTGGGTGAGGGGGTGAAAAAAAAATTCTAGAAATAGTGTTTTTCAAGTTCCTCCTCGAAAATAAAATTGACGTATTTTTGCTTAAAACCGTAACTACTTCAGATCCAAAGTTGTTCAGGGTGGCTTGTTTTGAAACGAAGACCCTCTCTCTTTCTAAAACAAATGAACTGATTTAAATTATTTTTTATTTGCTGGATAGTATTTGGTATGCCCTTTAAAATGAGGTATCGCACAATGGGGGATGCTATTTCTAATTATAAAGTGGCTGGGGGTGAGGGGTGAAAGATAAAATTCTAAAAACAGTGTTATTCAAGTTCCCCCTCAAAAACAAAATTGACGTTTTTTTTTTGAAACTGTGACAGAC
Source organism: Ocypus olens (assembly GCA_910593695.2). Taxonomy (NCBI): domain Eukaryota; kingdom Metazoa; phylum Arthropoda; class Insecta; order Coleoptera; family Staphylinidae; genus Ocypus; species Ocypus olens. The sequence continues at coordinate 31,412,746 of OU343063.1, read as the reverse complement.
GCGCAGAGAGCAAGCGAAAGCTCTCTCTCTACAGCCGGCCGAGTACAGTCTCTGTAATAAGCAAGCACATATTCTTCGCGTGCGCTATTCATTTACAACTCTATCGGGCGCGCGAACTCTTCACGAAATCTATCGAGAGCGCCCTTCAAAGGTTCCGCCCACAATTTTGCCACTGCGCAACGGCAAGTTACGTTTGCCGTGCTGTACTTCAGAACCAGATTTATTCAGGGTGGCTTATTTTGAAATGAATACCCTCTCTCCTTCTCTCTAAAACAAATGAACTGATTTCAATTATTTTTGCTTTTCTGTATAGTATTTTTTCTGCCCTTTAAAATGAAGTATCGCACAATGGGGGATGCCATTTGAAATAATAAAGATGGAGTGGCTGGGGGTGAGGGGGTGAAAGATGGAATTCTAAAAACAGTATTTTTTAAGTTCTCCCTCGAAAACAAAATTGACGTATTTTTTCTTAAAACCTTCAGATCCAAAGTTGTCCAGGGTGTCTCCTTTTGAAATGAAGACCCTCTATATATATTTTTTTTAATATTGAACTGAAATCCATGGCTCGCACATGAGTCGAAAAGACGCTAAAATTGTTTTTTTTTTTTTGCCGTTCCTTTCTGTAAGTATACAGTGCGTGCCTAAAGTATGGAATAAATTCAGTAAAACCATTTTTCTTTGATAAAAATACACATTTTTCCATGAATGTCAATTTTCAACCATCATTTATTTTTGAGGAATGTTCTCTCAAAATCAAGAACAAAAATAGGGGCAGAGCTTAAATTGATTAAATATCTTTGTTTTATTGTCAAATAGCATAGATTAAAAAAAAAAACATGAACTATTACACGTTTCGAAAAATCTTCAGTTGAAAACCCCGGTGCGTGAGACCGGCATCGCCATTAAATTTGCGTCACCAATGGCGGGTTGAAAAAATAATGGATGACATTATTATTCAAAAACAAATGATGACTGAAAATCGACTTTCATTAGATTAGATTAGATTAGACTTTCATGCAAAAATGTGTATTTTTATTAAAGAAAGTCGATCTGTTCAAGTATTTTTTCCCTACACATTTTATTTCAGTTTTACAGAATATATTCCATACTTTAGGCATGCATATTGAATATTCATTCAAAAATTATGCAGTTATGATTTCATGTAAGAACAATTGCTATATGCAGGCTAAAAATAAAATGGCAACACTTCAATCTTGCACAAAAAAAACGAAAAATGCTAGTTTTTTGGTGTGGGTGGATAGCAATGGTCTGCAAACAAAAAAATTCCAGCTCTGACACCATTCTGATGACTTCCTGAATCCAAATATGACCCCCGTTTTCCCCCATAACCCACCATTTTCGGGGAAGGCATTCACGTGCAAACAGAAGAAATGTAAAAGTTAAAGTAAACGTTTTCATCCCTCCAAATTAATAAAAAGTGATCAAAGTGATCAATATTCAGGTCATTTTACATAATCAGCAGAAATGGTGACAGACTCGATTTTCATGCAGACCAGTGTAGTGAGTTAATTTGAAATAATAATTTACTGAACAGCTTGCAAACAAATTGTGCTGCAGTATTTACTTGTTACGAAATTTGTCACATTCAGTAACATTGGAGGTCTTGAGGGTAGTCCACTAGGCAACCCGCCACACATATAATTGGTCTGTAAAGTTCGATTTCACAACGAAACTACTTTAAATATGCTAGTTTTTTTTAATTATATTTTTCTAATGTATTTTTTCTGCTACCGACAACGTAAATAAGCATTGCATCCATGGTTAAAGGTACTGTAGGTGGCTGATAACATTCGTGGTGTTTGTTATCTTTGACGACGGAACTTAATTTTTTACTTACGGACCAACATATACGCGAGCAACTCATTTTCGTCTATGGAATCGGCATCCTTTTTACATAACCACTGTTTAAAAACGTCGTAACACGAAGCTTACCTTTTTCGATTTTATCGGTAACAGGTTCTAACACGCAATATTCGCAGCTTCATTTTTATCCATGCCCGCAAAAAGTTTCATTGGATTGACACAAACAAACAAAATTCGACATTGTTTTCTCGGTTGCTGGGTTGCCATAGGACGCATAGGTGACTATAAAATTTTTAATCTCAAATGTTTACAAGCCGTATTTTAGAATATTTTCTGATCTTTTTTAAGTATTATATTTGCGGTAGTGGAAAAAAATTAATGAGCAACACAAAACGTAATGACAATTAACATATGTCCTTACGTTCCTTCTTGCTTAAATAACTATTTATTTAAACCAATCATGTGCTGAAACATAATGCGAGTAGAAGCCGCATTTGAACTCTACATGATATGTTTCCCGACAACATACAGTTATATAGAATCTGATTGGTCAAATTCATTCGCATTTCGGCATGCTACGTTTGGTGAGATATAGTCAAAATAAGTTCTCGAGATAATAGATTATTTTGATAATCGAATGAATTGTTTATTGTCATTCGAATGATCACATCACTACTAATTACGCAAGCCCCCGGCCGCCTTCGATATACGAGTAGCAGATGCCGAAACGTGCGAACCAACCCAAAACGGTTTACGGCTTAAAGTTTAGGTACCGCTAAAAACTCACCATGGCCCAACAATACAGCCGTACCAGTGTCACTATAAACTGCAAATCTTTTGCCCTGAGAAATTCGAATTGCCGGGAATCCTGATAATAATAAGATTCCAGAGTGTCAACAAAAAAGTTTATTGTAAGGAAATATCTTCGGGCAATAAACATTTAAAAACGTTTTGCTGCAATAAAATTCCTGGAACGTTGTCCAAATACGAATTAGGGCAGACAAAAGAGACGAAAACGTACGGTCACCAAAAACACATTGATGGCCTCATTGTAGCAGTGCCTTTTCTAAGTTGGTTTGAAATTCCAGAATTACACTGTGATTCAACTCTCAGGCACCACGAGTTCACGTAATTTGCATAGCCGACTTTACGACGCGCCGAATGCAATGTCACACGAAGTTCACACTTGCACGGGTGGTATGAAGGATGATGCTCATATGTACATACATGTAGCTGTAAAAATTCTTAGCTAGCGTTGGATACTGTAAGAGAAATTAAGTCTCTGAATTTTTCGAGTAGGTTATAGAGTAGGAAACATTATTGAACTGAACTATGGGCCGATATTTGTGACAGCACCCACAACATTTTTCGGAAGTACCCCAAGGGGAGCGCCCATAAATATGGGGCTTGTGGATTTCAGAAGATAGTCTTTCAAGTTCTTCTCGTGAACATCCACAAAACAGTATGCAGTTTTTTGTGAACAGTTCCTCCGTGTGTTTTTGAGTTGACCAGTGCAAACTCTTAAATAATAGTTTAGTTAATTAAGTGATTTTGTGTTAATTGATGATTTTTAACAACAATATTCCCTCCTTTACAAATATTGTGAGTTTGACCTGCCCTACGGATCATTACATCTCTCTTATTCACACCTATTCAACGGTAGGTAGCCAATAGTTGCGTATAGGGATGGTACAAAATACCTGCACTTGTTATTTCAGAACAGCCTCTTATGCGGAATAGAAACAGTCATGCCTATTACGGAGTCGTATCCATTGAGTAGCGTAGCTATCTTGAAGCAGTTGGAAAGAACTGCTTCACGTGTACAAATAATAGGGGTGCAAAATTACAAAGGATTCAATAAAAAATTATGAAAACCTTTTCTAAGAAATTTTGATGTGGCCATCATTTTACTTTCTCCGATTTAATAACAATAGGTTTGGTAATATTTTTAATATTTATAAATTTATTGACACCTACTTCGTGAGTTAGCCAGTGGTCAATGGGGTTGGGTTCACCCCTTCTGTTGAAAACCCCCAGAGACAAATGTATAAAAGAATATAATATTTATATTACGTAATTATCATTGCAATCTTTTTTTATAAATTACCTGACGCTGTCAAATATTTACCTCTTAAAATATATTTATAAAAAAACTTCTGCTAGGAGAATAGCTATTATTACAACTAGGGAAATATGAATAGTATATTTCCCGAGGTTGGCTAGTTACCATAGGATGTATAGACAACCAAGGGAAATGTATTCATATTTCCCGTGTTGTAATCAATAGTTTTTTTCCGATTGAAAGAATATTGTTCTGTAAATGGAAAAATATTGGATTGTAAATTTTTGAATTTATCGGATTGGTAACGTTGCTAAGGGCCTTGTTTGTAAATATCATAGTTGACTGGTTTGATTTTTGCGTTGTTTCATAAATTGGTGAAATGTCAAACCCATATGTCAAATTATGTGTTAACGCAAGTGACGAAAGACCGTGAATGTTTGGTTCCGGTAAAATCCAAGGCTGCTTACACCAAAGTATACAAAGATTTTGAAGACTGGAGGGAACAAAAATTTGGTGAACAGTGTCGGCGTCGTATTTTGAAGATTTGGTATGTTGCTACGATTTTGTTATTTTTTGACGTATAACTAGTTTATTATATGCGTAGTGTTGAGGAAAGGGCAGGCGGGAGGAGTAGTAATCGGGAAGGATAAGGTGTGGATGCTGGCATATGCGGATGACATGGTGTTGATGGCGAGAGATTGGGAAGGGATGAAAGACATGTTGAGGAGAACGGAGAGGTATATGGACAAGAGGGGATTGTGTGTGAATGTGGGGAAGACGAAATGGATGAGATTTAGGAATAAGGGAAGAGAGAGGAGCGTGAAAGTGTTAGAATGGAAGGGAGAAGTGATTGAGAGAGTGAAAATATTTAAGTATTTGGGGTTTATGTTTAAAGGGACAGGGGGATATGAGGAGCATGTAAGGTGGGTGCAAGGAAAGGCCAGGAAAGCGTGGGGTATCGTGTGGGAAAAATGGGGAGAATGGATGAAGAACAGCGTCAGATTGGCATGTAAAGTGTGGGATGCATGTGTGAAGTCGATAGTAATGTATGGAGTAGAAGTGTGGGGCGTGAAAGGGTATGAGTGCGTGGAAAGGGAGCAGTGGTGGTTTCTGAAGCGTATGCTGGGAGTGGAAAGGTCGACTCCCGGGTACATACTGCTTCAGGAGACTGACAGAGGAAGCTTAGGATGTGAGGCTATGGAGAGAATGGTTAGGTATGAGATGAGGTTATGGGAGTTAGGGGAAGAGAGGTTGGTAAAGGCGGTATGGAAGACATGCGTGAACGAAAGGGGGGGTAAATGGAGGAAGGAACGAATGAAAATGTATGAGAGTGTAGGACTGTCTGAGGTGAAAGTGAGGGAGTGGTTAGAGAGGGGGGTAAATGTGGCAAAGTGGGTGAGCGAGAGGGCGAAGGAAGTGGATGTACAGGAGAGACAGGGAAGTATAGAAAAAAGTGAATATAATGACATGTATGGGAGTTGGCAGGTACATGGAAGGAGACCGAAGTATTTGGATGAGGACGGGTGGAACAGAGAAGAGAGGGTGACATTAGCTAGGGCTAGGTGTGGATCAGAAGAGAGAGGGAGGAAGAAGTGGATGGGTGAAGAGTATATGAGGTGTGTAATGTGTGAAAATGGGAGGGATACGTGGAGGCATCTGGCGGAGGAGTGTGAGGGAGTGAATGAAGGATGGATGGGGGGAAAAAGGAACAAGAGAGTAGCGAAATGGATGAGAGAGGATGGTGTCGGGGTAAAGATATTGCAGGAAATGGTGAGGGAGAAAGAATGTAGGAGAGAGTTGTTAAATTTATGATTTAGTTGTTGGGTAATTAGAATAGTTATTTGTTTTGTATAGAGTTTAGGAATAGTTAGTTAGGGTTAGTTAATAGGTTAATATGCCAATAAAGGTCTTTTTTTTTTTTTTTTATGCGTAGTCACAGAAATATTCAAAAATGTTCGTTGAAGTGGAGGCATTTGTAAAAAATAAAAATAAAGGATACCTTCCTAAGAAATCGGAGGTGTTGTCCCGAGAGCAATTAAAACAATTCTTGCGATAAGCTCCTAATGACATTTTTCTGATGTTCATATTTTATATTTTCCTAGGGAAATATGAGCACTTCATATTTCCCTAGGGAAATATAAGTGTGTTATGACATATCGTAACTAAGGCAATATTACTCAATATTGTTTCAATCAGAAAAAAAGCCTATTTCAGCTATGACGAACTTTTAATAGATAGCTACATTTGATACATATCTACTATCCGTTCCAAAAAGGGAGTCTCCTCACTTCAAAACCTCATATTTATGATTTAGAGGACACGAATATTCTGAAATTTATACCATATAAAGATGCATCGTTTTTCTATATGTATATTAATTTGTATGGAAATATTTTGATAAATACGCCTTTTTTCCGATGTATTTGTTTGAAAATGTACTGTTTTGAACGACAATTTTCGAAACTCTCATCTTTGTGTGCATATAACATTGTTATTAATCACTTGAATATTATGAAAAAAATATATATCTAACGCTATTCTATTCTGAACGCGTAGAACGAAAGAAAAAAAAAATGTTGTTTTTATTTTAAGAGTTCAGGCCTAGAATCGAAATATCTGGTAATCTCGATAATTATACAACGAATGCGGTTTTCGCTTATAGATGGATTAATATTATTTAGGAAACAATTGCAGAAAATCATGTACAGTCATTAGAAGCGGCGTGAACGCATCGTAAATATACTGACACGATATTCCGCCCGCTTCGCCTTGCGCCTCTGCTGTGAGCGTAAATATTCTCTATTTCATTAAAAGGTATTTAATTTATGTAATTAACAAAACTGTATTTATTTACGATTAAATGATGTATTTTGCATCAGATTTATATGAAGTACGTAATCTGAAAAATGCCTATACATTTATTCATTCGTAACTGAAAAAACAATGGTCCGCATTTTACCAAATTACAACAAAACTTATTAAAAAAAAATATTCACATTACCCCGCATAATAGGTAAAGGTGCAATTGATCCCATGTAATTTTTTCAGATTTTTATAAGCAGTAGCTTACTTTCTACAAGCTGTTGAATTTCATACATCTTAAAATTTGCTTAATTTCGGGTACTTTTTTACACTTTTTCAGCATTATCTCGACAAATAACAAACGTAAACACTTAATTCTATAGCAGATTGTAGATGTTACTACAAAGAATGGTGACCAATTTTATATAATTTTAGAGTGCACTAGTTTTTGAAATATACTTGCTGAAACACAGGAGACTCCCTTTTTGGAACGGATAGTAGTGATTTAACCATGGGTCTGAAGTTAGGATTATATCTCATTAAGTGGGCACCAAATGCAAAAAGTGCCGACACAAATATTATAGGGGGTTCATTGCAAACTGATTGGAGTATCTTTATGTAATTTTTTTTTAAATGTTTTACAGCTCTGGGGAGGAATTAAAATTTCTGAAAAATCACTAATTCAAGCTAGTGGTACTACTAACCATAAAAATCTACAGTATATTTCAATTTCGAACGGTATGGTGCAGTCACCGAACCTAACCAAAATTACGTCAAGCGCTATCGTGCCCATTGGCATTTTTTTGACACAAAATAAAACGAGCTATCGGGCCGCTCGGGCCTCTTCGCAATCGATAGAGACCTGCGCTGTTTGGCTTTTTCGACCGTGTGCTTCCAACGACCCCTTTTCGACTTATGTGCCTGCCAAGGATTTCTGTTCAATATTAAACAAAAATAAAATAATAATACCATGCACTGTTTTTGACAGTTTGTATTTGTTAAATATACTTGCAGAAAGGTACTGTAAAAATAAAATTAAACATTCGTGGCGATCTTTTGGTGGATGCGCCGGAAAAATCTATGGCTGGAAATTCATGACTAACGTCTCGTCGGTGGAATTTTTGCATAGCTTCAGGAGCACAATTATAAAAAGTAATGTGTGGATATTCTCTATTTATGTTAAATAATCAGTAGGTTCATAGAATAAACTAAGTTGTCGGAGAGTTATACCAGGTGACCCATTTTAATTTATCCACTGGAATATCTCGGCAAATATGCATCATACAAAAAAATGTTCTGAACAAAAGTTTAATGGTTTCGAGGGGGCTATCCGATCCTATGAAATTGTCTTCAATGAAACAATTTTGAAATCTTAACTAGGAACCCCTATTTTTTATTGCAGATTCGGATTCTACACCAAAAATTCGTAGGTTTTATACGAAAAAAAATTTCAATTCAGGACTTTAGTTTTAATTTATCATTAAAGAAAATCCAATAAAATGAATTATATACTAATACTTTTACTTTTTTTAATGCACACTTGTACCACAGCTGATTAACTTTAATCAGTAGTTAGTACCGGTTAGTACTTCTTTAAAACACAACCATTTTATTCGCAAATTGCTTAAGGGGGCCATCCACTATCGTACATGTAGGGTGGACCACGACATACATGCACGTCCAACATGAACGAATAGTGGATGGGTGCATTCGGGCAAAATAGAACGTGCAATGCAAAAACTGCTAGCAATTGCTCGCAATAATCCAAAAACAAATGTTAGCAGTGGCGGCGGTTATCGTTATTAACACAAACATATTTGCTTCGAATTTTCTTTTCCTTCATATCGTGTAAAAATATTACGAAAAAGTGTAAATATTATTATTTTGTAAACACCGATTCTTAAAACAAATTTGGTAATTTATTTGCCATGTAATTAGACTCAAAATTTTCAATTAGATATTTCTCACGAACTACTCTGGAAAAGAACATGGAACATGGTACGTGTATCGCCATCCACTATCCGGCACGGCGGTAGGACGGACCAAAATTCAAGCGGCGACAGAACTTGGTCCGTCCTGCAAATTTGCCCATCCACTATCGTACATGCACGGGCAGACGTGTACATCGTGCAAAGCCGCGGTACGTGCACAACAGTGTAATTTAACATTCACTGCCAGTGTCAGATAAACTGATTGCCAGTCAAGCCGACGCTTTCCTGTAAGGTTTATGCCCAATTGCACCGCACTCTGTTAAAATCTATGATTACTAATGCCCGTTTGCACCGCACTCGGTTAACTCTTTAATCATTGATTATAAGTTAATCCGTTTGCACCGCTATTTAATCATTGATTAAAGTCGGGTTAAGGAAATACACGTGCGTTCATGTTAAAAATAAAGGAACATCAAGGTTTATTACATTGAGGACGACGTTAAGTGATAAAAAATTATTATGGAGATCAAATACAATTGATTTTATTTATTCAAGCGCTAGATTTAAATGTTAGTATGCCAATCCAACTGAATATACAAATAAAAAAAACTTGATTTATTAGATGAAGCGTTTTAGGAGAAGATATGGATTAAGCAAACAATTCACATTCAATTTGTTGCAAGTAATTGAACATTTGAACATAAAATAGATTTTCTAAATAATAGGAAACTGTAAACAGCTGTTCATTTGGCATCTGAATCATGTGCATAGGCGTCAATTTCAGAGGCACCAGGGGGGGTTAATTGAATAGGGAGAATTGGAAACGCGACAACCACGCCATCTCACAGTCATCTGGCCCAACTAATGCAATGCAACGCTGCCAAATCTATGTACAAATCTTTGTAACCAAGCAATATGGTCATATTTTTGTTGGTTAAATTTATTTTAGGTATTTCAGAACATCCAAATATCTGGCAATATTTAAAATCCACTAGTGTTAATTGTTTGTTTAAGTCTATTTGATAAATTTTAAAGCAAAATAGACTTTTGAATAATTTCACAAATGAGATATGACAACATCTATTTCCCATCATATTGCCGGTCGTTTTAGACGTACATAACCTCATTAACGTCACGAGTTGAATTGTTATTCGGCCAGGTATTTATAATTCAAATTTAAATGAATATTCTTAAACCTAAAAAAGTGTGCAATGGGTAAATGAAGTACTCTTAAGGCACCTTATTGCAGTAACGTTTATACCCGCGATTCAAATATTAAAAATAAAGCTTTCTTTACATTTCCGAAGTGTCCTTATCGCAGAGATGAATGGGTTAATTCCATTGAATGTATTACTCTAAAAAAATTCCACTTTCAAAAGTTATGCACATTTGTGAGGACCACTTTTTAAGTATTTATTAATTCCTGTAGAAGATATTTAAATTGGAATGCAATTCCGACGAATGTTTAATATACCTTCTTGTAGTACTTCTTCCAGTACAATTCCTGCAAAATCTTTTTTTAAAACGGCCCCTTCAAGAATGTAGCTCACTTCATGATTTAACATCTGCCCCAAAAAGAATTCGTTTGGAAAAATTTCAAGCGAATCCCCGTCAACATCATTTAGAGCTTGACTATTTGCGTTTGATTAAGTCTAAGCTCTTTATAAAGCAACTGTCTGCGATTTCCGCTTTTATTTGGATGCGTCGCACTGATGAGAACCAAAAAGTTCAAAACACTTGCAAAAATGAATTGTAAAGTCGCAATTTTAAATTTCCCGCTGGCTCGATGTGTTTGGCCAGATGACTCGCAGACGGCGCTGATGGCGTTTCCAAAAGTTAACATTGAACTGTCCCTCTTTATCCTTAATGCTCTATGAGAGGCACCCACCCCAAAAAATAAGATAACCCCACAAATTGCCAACCGTATTTTTGCTCACAACCATTTAATCATCAGATACTAAACAATGAGTGGTGCAAGCATGATTAACTTCACGGGGATGAAGCCGAGATACGAATATCGGCAACACGAAAGTATGTGGGCCACCCCAGGACAGTGGGGCGAGGGGGAATTTCAAATTTGCCGCTTTTGCAAAGATGGTTCCCTCGATGTTGCCAGATTTATCAAAGATCTTATTATGGGGATTACCGTTTTTAATAACCTTTAAATTTCACTACAAAGTAATAATTTTAACAATTAAAATTATGTTTTAAACATAATTAGACTCATTATCGCTTATATTTGTCATAATAACTTATGAAAGTATAATATTACTGTTTATTAAATATAATCATGTGCATTGTATATTTTATACTTCGATGTATATGCGGCAACGCTTAATGAGTCTCACCATTTTTATTAACTAACCTCAATAGTGCTGTGAGTGCTAGCGATTCATGTTTGAAGGTAAATTATTATATATTCTTTCTTATAAACTCGTCAATTGTATTTATTAGTAATGGAAACATCAAATGGCCGTATTAAATATTCTTGTAAAAATCCAGAATGTCAAAATTCTTTCTTTTCCGATACCGATAATTAATGTCGACTAGAAAAATAAACATTTCTATAAATTTCCCAAAAATGAAGAATATCTTAAAACATGGAAAACCATTTGTGATATTGAACAGTCTTCATTGTTTAAATTTTCATTCATGTGAAGATCATTTTATTCATAAACATTTTGTTAATCATTTCCGCAAAAAATTGAATTGCAATGCTGTTCTGACACCAAGAAGTAAGACAATATAACTACACTAATTTACTTTTTAACTATTTTAATGTCATGAATCCTGGAAAAGAGCAAACAACTGACCTGTTACGACGCCTGAAAGAAATATCTAAGAAGAACGAAGAGACCTGATGGAACATTGCACCTGGACTAGACCCTAATACCCGATTGTTGTGATATTTTTATATTTGATAATTTTGTTAATAATAATGTATATAATTATTCTGTTAAATATATTTTTTCCATGTAGGCCTATTTTTATTTTTATTTTGTGAAATCCAATCTTTTTTCTTTTACCAAAACCAGTAACTTCTTCATTTATGTACTATCTAAAAGTATAATTAATTATGTGCTCAAAAAACATAATTGATTATATTTTTAGTGTTATTACATTGAAATATATCGTGTAGACGAGTATAACATTTTTAAATTTTGGCGCGGAAATCGTAGTAATTTGCCACCCCGACACCAGGCGGCGCCAAAAATCGTGTTTCCGAAATTTAACATGCAGGTTTCACTTCTAAAGGTATGTGTTCTGTGATTAACTTAATCATTGCAAATGCAAATAGGTATTAATCAATGATTAAGTTAATCATGCCGCTCTGTTTGTAGGGTTATTTTATATTTGGGGTGGGTGCCTCTGAAATTGACGCCCTTGCGCATGCTTCAGATGCCAAATGAACAGCTGTTTACAGTTTCCTATTATTTAGAAAATCTATTTTATGTTCAAATGTTCAATTACTGCGACAAATTGAATGTGAATTGTTTGCTTAATCCGTATCTTCTCCTAAAATATGCTTCAAATCAAAATTTTTTATTCACATATTGGATTGGCATACCGACATTTAAATCTAGCGCTTGAATAAATAAAATCAATAGTATTTGATCTCCATAATGATTTTATATCACTTCACGTCGTCCTTAATGTAATAAACCTTCATGTATCTTTATTTTTAACACGAACGCACGTGTATTTCCTTAACCGGCTTCCTAACCGCCCAAACTCGGCCGGTTAAAAATTGGGACGGTGCAAACGGATTAACCTATAATCATTGATTCAAGAGTTACCCGGGCGCGGTGCAAACGGGCACCAATGTCAAAGAATCTATCACGCAGCTGATGCCTGGTGGGCCCCTGCATGAGAACCAATACCACGCAAATTGTGCGTGGTCAGCAGTAAACGTGTTAAAGCTGTACGAGATAGTAATATCGTATCAGAAAACATTAATGCTCAAAGTAATACCTGTCTCATCATTTGCGTCGATTTCTGCTGCTGAATGACCTTCCTAAGTCTGTCCACAAACGCGGCTTGATCGTTGGGGATGAAGCCCAGGTAGGCTCTTTTCTCGGACGTGTACAACAGTATTAACACCTTGATATCGCAAGCTGCGGGATTTGGATTACTGGTGAAATGCACACACCCGGCCTAAAAATTCAATTCAATTACGCCCCAATCACGATTTCAAGAGGGAACTTACGAAACCGGAGCTCATAACTTTAGTCAAAGATTCGAGGGGCTCGCATGGAGTCGGGTGGAAGAGAACAGATTTGGAATTCTTCAAATAGGCACCTCCAATGTTCCCGATTAATTGCTTTGGCATTAATTGCATTATCAGCTTCGGGGGCCATCCGTCTGCTTTCCTATAAAAATAATGAAAGCAACCGTGGCGCATTTTAAAATAAAATACTCACAATTCGGGTTCTCCGTCTTTAGCATTTGCCGACACCGAGCAGGGAACATGTTTGGTGATTTTTTGTGGATCTGTGGGTACCTTTGGTTTTTCTATCCACTCCAATAGCCCATTCCATATGGTCTGTCTGCTCGGGTTGATTTGCTGATTGGGTGGATTTTGACCCTAAATAATTATAAACGTTTGATGAAATAATAAAATTTGAGAATAATTTGTTACACATTTCATTACCTGCGCTTGAGAGGTAATCCCTTGATTTGAAGCTGACCCTTGATTGGGGTTTGAAGTGTGCTGCATACCGGGCGTACCCGGATTCTGAGACATGGAAATCTGCACATTCTGTGACTGCTGTTGCGTATTCATCATGTTCAACCGCAGCTGCTGTTGGTTCAAGGCCGAATTGTTGCCCACTGGAATCATATCGTTCACTTATGAAACAGTGCAATAGACGCGCACACCACGCACACCACTTACAAGGTGGGAATTGATTCACGGGATTTGGCATCGATGATGGTGGTTGAGTTAACTGTGCAATTAAAGCGCTACCTTGTGTGGTGTTGGCTTGCTGGGGACCGGCCTGCTGCAGGTACTGCGGTCTTTGCGGCGGCTGCGACGGTATGATCCATCTGGTAGGGGGCCTATTACCCATTCCTGGAATAGTAATTCCTCATTACACCGCACAAAAATACATCAACAGCAACAAACCACCAGTCGGATGATATCCGGGAGGTCCTTGGATCTGCTGATTGGGGAATTGGTTGTTGCCCATCATGCCAGGTCGTACGCAGATACTTGTTATACCTTGCGGATTATTGGGTCGATAGACTGGGCTCTGCCCAACATTGGGTTGCCCGGTGTTGGGGTTTTGTACAAGCAGATTTTGATTCGATTGCGTCGGACCACCAGGAATTGGACTGTCACTGCTGGCTAAAGGACTGGGCAGAGATGTGATAGGTATCGCTGAGTTTGATAATTGATTTTGTGAAGAAGTCACGGCTCCTCCCGGTGGACTTATTGGTCTCTCTTTCAAACTATGAAAATGTTATATTATAATCATTTAAAGGTGAATTTTGTAAAAAATAAAGTTGCAGTTAAAAAAGTAGATGGAAAAAAAGCTAGTAAACATCAGAATGGCATTGAATTGGTATACATCCATTAATAGTACGATGTACACCAGGGATGGCCAAACTTTTGATCACTACGACCTGTTTTTTAAATTATGGGCGGAGGTCTACCAACATCATATGTGTTAAGTGATCATGACAAAAGTAGTAAGTTAAAGCCAAAAATAATTATTTTGAGATGAGTTACCCAACTGTCATGCGTACATATCAGACAGGCAGACGACTACATAGAAATAGTTATGCGGTCGACGCACACCGATAATGATGCACACCGATAATAAAGAATTGAATTTACCTGAATCCTTTCAAAAGGACCAAATGCCTCGGATCTTTGGCGTAGTTCTTCATTTGCGAGGCGCTCAAGTCTCCGCCGGCCTTTTCAAACAACTTGTAAAGGGAAGGAATTTTCCTCGGGGATATCACAGAAAGGTTGATGCCTCTCTTAACCCGAAAACATCAAAAGTAAAACAAATGCTAGAAGGATTTTTGCTTCACCTATACCTCCTGAAGGACCGCCGCCAATTGTTCGGTCGTTTTCCCCGAAAAATTATGGGACTCCATGACGGGCAAGAGGTACGGAGACGAGTTACAAATCAGGATGCAGTGTTTCTGAACATTAGTTGCCGGATCTCGTGTTTGCTGCAGTTCTTCGAAACATTGTAACGCTGTCGCCAGACCTTCAGCGACGTTCGCGCGCGATTCTCCTTTTCCACCTATTAACCTATACAGGGTGTTACAAATTCGATGCATTAGCATTGCTATCTTGGTAACTATAAGATATAGAGGGTTGGTTAAATGGAGGCAAAGATGAGCTGAGATTTAATTGCTGAATAATTTGTTCAAAATAAATTTAAAATATTCCGACTACTTCCGGAGATATTAAAAAAAAACGCAAAAATCAATTTTGGTTTTTATTATTTTACGGCTTTATTACACCGATGAGAAATTTCTGGCCATTTATTTTAGCGCCTCCAGCATCACTCGAATTATGATATTAATTGCGAAAACATAATAGAAGATACCAAATAACCAATTTATAACTATTTAATATTGTTTATGGTGGAGGCTTCTACTTCGTTATACATGTTGTAAATATAATAAAACACTTTTACTTTGTTGGTATAACACAAATTTTATTCCGGGAATTCCATTAATTAACGACCAGGTGGACCTGACGTATACACCAATATTTAATGCGCTGTGTAAGTAATCTGTAAGATATATATACCTGTAAAATTGTAATTTGAATTACTTTATGTTTTGTTAATGGCAAGTTGAGTTGCCGAAACTATAGTCAACAATAAAATAAAATTTTTGTTATACCAACAAAGTAAAAGTGTTTTATTATATTTATTTATTTATTTATTTCAAAAAAACGGAATATCTCCAATTTGTAACATGGTATAAACTTAAATATAATCTAAAACTACCTTAAATTTAAAACGTGTACGTATGTACACACAGAATTAAAAATACTGCAAAAATTATACATGTGACGGTTATCTAACCATCAACCAAGTTGTTCAAAATGTATCGTAAAAACGCAACAAGTTGGTAGAAAACGTCAAAATCGATAAACCCCTACCCTAGCACACTTTCGAGGTTAATGCGCAGTAGATATTTTTTAAACTTTGAAATGTTTGATGCAAAGAGATCAAAATCAGGAAAACTTTGCAATTGATTAGCAAATCGCATAAATCTAGGAAGTGGGCTACTGTAGGCGTAGACAGAATCATGAAAGTTCAATCTGAACAGTTTCATCTGTCTAGTAACAGCACCATGCGGCTGAAACCATAAATAACTATATATAACTATTTGTTTGTAATTTTAATAAACATTGGCGGCGCATTAAATGTCAATTTTTCAACTTCAATAATCGGTCTTTTGGCCCTCTTTGGAAACATATTTTCTCTTTACGTACATTCTATGAAGTATGTTAATCAATTTGAAGCAATAAAGAGACCAACAAAATTTTATACAAACCCTTGGCGAATTTTTCAAATAACCGTCGACTCCACTCTAGTCGGTGGAATTTTTACTAAAAGTAATACATATCGACGCATTCTATTCCCTAAAACCACCATACAAAATTTCATAAAGATATATCTTGAAATGAAAATGATATTTAGGGTCTACCAGAATTCAGTTACACCCGGTATATACTATTAAATATTTTCGAGATATTATACAGGGTGTCCCATTTTAAATTGCCACCACAAATCTCGAGACCTGAGCAACATGGCAAAAAATGTTTCAGATAAAAGTTGTAGCGTTCGGAGGGGGACATATGCGGGTGACCTTGAAAATGACCTTAACGTTAATTTTTAAGGTCAAACGAAGGTCAACTTTGATTTTTCAAATTAAACCCACTATTTTTTATTGCGGGATCGTATTCTACAGGAAAAATACAAACTTTTTGTAGGAAACGTTTTTTTTTTAATGCCTTTTTTAAGAGTTTTTCACGAATTTTGTCCGTCATGTTGTTTGAAATGTCAGATGAATCCAGGCTGTGATTCACGCATTACCCTCAGCACCTGATGTGCACCACATGGAGGCTGCCGATAGGATTTTGCACATCGTTGGCGCTGAAAAGGGCCGATGGTTTCAGTGGCTGGAGGTTCGATCTCGTTCTTAGATCAAATGCTTGATCAAGTGTCCATCCTCGTCAATGCACTGTACCCGCTGGCGAAAGTTTACTTGAAAATTTCGAAGGGTTTGGATGGATATTGTATTAATTAATTGAGAAGTTTGAATATTAATGAAACTAATGCCATCAGACGTCGCGCAGAACAGCCGACGGCTCGTTGCACCTTTGATGCTAATACAGAGGGTATTGCATGAATCACAGGCTGGATTCATCTGAGATTTTAAACAACATAACGGAAACAATTCGTGAGAAAACTGTTAAAAAAAGCATTTAAAAGAAAACGTTTCTTACAAAAAGTGTGTATTTTTTCCCGTAGAATACGATCCCGCAATAAAAAATAGGGGCTTCCAGTTGAAAAACCAAAGTTGACCTTCGTTTCACCTTGAAAATTAACGCCAAGATCATTTTCAAGGTCACCAGCATATGTCCCTCATACAACTTTTTCTAAAACATTTTTTGCTATGTTAACACGAATGAATTATTATAAGACAAAAATGTAGAAATTTTACAAAGAAATTGTACTCTAATTTAACCAACTGTATTTATAATAAAAAATAAATTGACGTATTTTTTCAATTTTTCAAAATTATATTAAAAATTTGAAAATTATGTCCTTTTAGGCAGAAAGACCGATGGTGGATAGCCCAGACAGACTAACACCCTCCAGTTATTTATGTATTAAAATGTTATGTACGATTATTTGTTTGAATAAAGATCTTGATGTATGATGTCCTTTCATGATCAATTTTTTGTATAAATTTGCTTAATGTCAATTGATTCTAATGTTTTGTAGAATTGTCATATATTTTCATCACTGAAAAAACATTTAAGTTTATACACCGGTGGTGTATTTATGCTGTGGGAAAAAGTAACTTTTTGGCCAAAGTGATCGAATATGTTTAAATTATATATAAATATTACCAAAATTTGTAAAGAATTTTATTTTGCAAAAATCCAAGTAACAAAACTTGTAACCAAGTGATGTTTTTCCATATTCCACTAGTTTTTTTAAATAATAAATTTGTATGTCATAGATTTTTGGGTGCGTAAAACCAATTCCGAGTATATTTTCTGTATCTAATATATAGGCGCAATAATTCATTCTTATAACGATTTATAACGTTTTTAGATAAAGTTGAAAATTAAAACAATTTAATTTCGAAAATACCTATTCCCATCATTTATTCGCAATTTGTCATTAGAGTTTTCTTTGTAACTCCATGCATACGACCCATAAGTTAAATCAGATCTCCTGGAGCTACTAAAAAAAAATATTTTGAAAAAATATTTACAAGTCGAAAAGGAAAAAAATTGAGAGTTTCATGAGTTCTGAGTATATTTTCTGTATCTGATAGATAGACATAATAATTCTTATAAACAAATTTCGATATGGTCACGATCTATAGCATTTTAAATAAAGTTGAAAATTAAAAATAAACAATTTAATTTTGAAAAAACCTATTCCTGTCATTTACTCGCAATTTGTCATTAGTGTTTTCAACAGTAATTGCAATTGCATTGGAAATTATCGGTAACAAGTTTGTGAGATTTCGACAAACGAAGTCGTATTGTTTGGCAACAGTCCCGAGCCTGCAAGGGCGAGGGGCTGTTGCCTAAAACAATGCAACTGAGTTTGTCGAAAGAGTGCAAACTTGCGATAATTTACAATGCACGAGAGCAATTTATCAGACTATATGCCAACAAAAATATTACAATAAAATTGAATGACATTTATTGGCATCGCAGGCGTGTCGTGCTGGTTTGAATTTAACATTTTTAGTAACTGGTATTCCATATGGACTTTACATTTTCTTTACAGTACGTACCGTTCGCGTTTCGCACATTATGTGCCCTGTTTTCCAATATTGTAGAAATGACTTCCCGAGTGCAGGTCATGTTAGTCACTCCACACAAACTTTTTGGTTGGGCCTCTTTCCCTTTTTCTTGAATTACTTCAAGAGAAACACTTCCAATGCGGAGTTTTCACTAATTTTAATAGCGTTCTACCTGCAAACTGACGTTTGACATTTAACGTTGTTTTTCTTTAAACCAATCATATGCTGAAACATAATGCGAGTAGAGAACCAATCACAAAGCCGCATTCGAACTCTACATGATATGTTTCCTGAAAACAGAAGTTATATAAAATTTGATTGGTTCTAATTCATTCGAATTTCGGCATGCTACGTTTGGCGGGATATAGTCTTTATAACTCCTTGCAGATAACCCATAAATTAAATCAGATCTCCTGAAGCGTGCTATTAAAAAAAATATTTTGAAGATAATATTTCTAAGTCCGAAAGGAAAAAAATGGAGAATTCCGTGAGTTCTAAGTATATTTTCTGTATCTAATGGATAGGTACAATAATTCTTTCTCAAATTTCGATATGGTCACGATTTATAGCATTTGGAAATAAAGTTAAAAATCAAAAATATTTTTTTTTCCGCTACCGACAACGTAAATAAGCATTGCATCCATGGTTACAGGTACCGTAAGTGACTGATAACATTCGTGGTGTTTGTTGTCCTTGAAGGCGGAGCTTAATTTTTTACTTACGGACCTAAGAAAATAATAAACAGAAACGTAACGCTCGAACATATAGGCGAGCAACCAGGGACGTTCCTAGGTGTACAGCCGCCTGCGTGCTGAGCAATTTTTCGCCGCCCCCCACCCTTACCTTGACAATGCGAAAATATATTTAAACCAGTATACATAAGTGCTTTATCCAAATTTATAATGAGAAATTTAGAATACAATGAATTTGTTGTATTAAAGCATTTTATAAACATATATCGCATTCGCAATTGGTTACTCTATTCTATTTTCGAACACAGTTGGCCGCCTGCATGCACGCCTGGTAAGAACGGCTCTGCAAACATTTTCGTCTATAGCATCGGCATCCTTTTCACATAACCACTGCTCAAAAGCGTCGAAACACGACACGACACGACTCATACCTCTTTTTCGATTTTGTCGGCAACAGGTTCGACACGAAATATTCGCAGTTCCGTTGATATCCATGCACGCAGAAAAATTCACTGGATTGACACAAACAAACAAAATTTGACATTGTTTTCTCGGTTGCTGGGTTACAATAGGATGCATAGGTGACTATAAAAATTTGGATCCCAAATGTTACAAGTCGTATTTTAGAATATATTCTGATCTTTTTTAAGTAATATTTATCCGGTAGCGGAAAAAAATTAATAAGCAACATGGAACGTAAGGACATATTAACATTTGAGGTAGGCGAATACGTCGCCTGCTAAAAATGTTAATTGTTGCTTAAATAACTATAATTTCGAAAATATCTATTCTTGTTAACAAAAGTTTAATGTGTCGTTAATGTTTGCAAAGAAATAGTTATTGGCTATCCCTTATTATGTTTTTGCAATTAAATCTACTGTGGCTAGGTCCAAAAAGGTGATTAATTAACATTTTATTGACGACCGAGGCACCAAAATGGAGAGTTATCGCTAACTTCTCGTCATTCTTTATTCATGGTTATTTAAAAAAAATCAAGAGCCATTTCTTAAAACACTTTTGCAAGCTCAACCAGAAAATAATTTTAATTTTCAAATATGATACCCACATCAACTTAATTTTTTTAAATACAGATGTGGATTATTTATTTCATTTTCGAGTAGCTTTTCACCTTCCAAAACCAATGATGTGCCACACTTGTCACTAAATTGTTTGCTCTAAGAGTTATTTGAAGATTTTTATATTAGTAGAGGGGAACAGCCGGTACGGGAACAGGAAGTGATCCCGGAAGTTGCGGTTTCCAGTTTCCGGTTGCAATTTTGCGGTTACTCCAAATCAGGTAGCTGTTACTAAAAAACAGGTAGCTGTTATTCCAAGACAGGTAATTGTTTCTTATAGACAGGTAGCTGTTATTCTAAGATAGGTAGCTGTTTATTAGTAAAAAACAGGTAGCTGTTATTCCAAGACAGGTAGCTGTTTCTTATAGACAGGTAGCTGTTATTCTAAGATAGGTAACTGTTTTTTAGTAAAAAACAGGTAGCTGTTTCTTAAAGACAGGTAGCTGTTTTTTAGTAAAAAAAACAGGTAGTTGTTATTCCAAGACAGGTAATTGTTTCTTATAGACAGGTAGCTGTTATTCTACGATAGGTAGCTGTTTATTAGTAAAAAGCAGGTAGCTGTTATTCCAAGACAGGTAGCTGTTTCTTAAAGACAGGTAGCTGTTATTCTAAGATAGGTAGCTGTTTTTTAGTAACAGCTAACTGATTTGGAATAACCGCAAAACTGCAACCGCAACGTGGAAACCGCAACTTTCGGGATCACTTCCGGGATCATTTCCTGTTCCCGTACCGGCTATTCCCCTCTACTTATATTTTTATAAATTGACTTTGAAACAACAATAATCCATTATTAAACCTAAACAGAAAAAAACAATATTTAGAGCCAGCGGCGGCTCGCGGATGTACGGCAGTGATGCAGCGAGAGAAAATTTGACCGAAACAGCAACGGAATATTTGCTTCCTCTATAAGTAGTGCAGCGCAAGCGGCATCTTTGTCTTTGCCTCACCTACGGAAATCCACGAGCCACCGCTGTTCAGAGCTGAGACACGCTGTAGAAAAATTAATAACTCACTCTAATTTATCTAAAGCTGATAACAGTTTTCCGGGACTGGAAAATGGTCCGATTGTGTCGCTGCTAGGATTAGGGAGACAATCCGCAGCATGGTAAACGACAATGCCATACAAGCAGTTCGCATTTTCAGACATGTAATTCGCCTCGTCTAAATTACCCTGGCCGAAATATCTGCAAAAATCATTAACAAATATGTGTAACCTCCAAAAATATATGAAGTAAGTAAAGTTTGCAATTTTTAAGTAATCAGAAATGAGATTGTTTACAGGGGCGAGCGAAGTTACAATGGATGTCCATTACCTCGAGCCCGTCGTCAAATATCCGTTCAAAAAATTCATCATGTAAATTGTAAATCATCAAAATGAAACAATTTGTAACTATTACGTGGGCTTTTAATGCAAGAACCCATCACATAGTCCATGAGATTAATGTAAGAGCTCAATAGATTACTTACTCTAATGATGGCATAATGTAGTTGGTCTTCAAATCATTGATGTAGGCCCCGTTCACCGCGGTGCCCTCAATCGCGAATATCACGTCCGCTTGAAGACCGTGGTCCGCGGAACAGGCAACCATCGTTATTAGTTATTACAACTAAAACTATTTTATAGAATATAAAGCAAGACAACGAACTTTAAACATGGGTTTGTGCAGGTGCAAGCACAAGTTAGAAACTCAGCTGCAGCTGTCAATTGGTTTAAATACTACATTACACTTTGACTAAATAAACATGGACTCAATGGACTGCTAGTCCCCCTCCATTTCCCAGTGCTCAATATTTGTGGGTGGTGCAGCGTTGCCAACTGATCACATAATATTTCCGCCAGATGGCCAACAAAATAAAGTGATACAAATAGAATTCCACAAAATTTTAAAATCTTTACGAAACATCTACCTTTAAAACCACAGAACACATACCTTTTTAAAACTAACTTAAATAATGAAAAATAAATCAAAAATTAATACATGGTTTGTTTCACAAATTTGTTGTTTATTAATTGACTCTTTGACTATATACTAATGGACTGCTAGTCCCCCTCCATTTTCCATATGATCACTGCTCCAAAAGTTGGAGCCCGATATAAGTCCCGCCCCGGAGCCGAAAATGGAGCGTAATTTAAAAACCGGAAAGCAAAAAAAAAATTTCTCGATGTATTCATCAGCAACGTGGAGAATGCAAACGCGAGCATATTTCGGCAACTCGGATCCACTTTCCTGCCTGTTCTTTACAAGCAAAGCATCAACCCATAATTTGCGAAGTTCCGGATTTGATGGAAATCTAATACAGAATTTTAGGTTATAAGTCGAAAGTCAACTGACGTAAATCAGCTGACGAGTATTATGTTGTGGAATTGATGTTTGTTTCGTCACCTGACACCAGTCCTACTGCTTGTAGAACAATCGATACGATTTGTTTAATCAACAACGTTTTATTTAACTAATTGATTGGTACAGATCGGAGTTTGACAATTATACTTAGTATTAACTAGTTGGCGTATGAATCAAGACTGCCACAATTTGAGGGTTCATCCCACGGGGATGAAGCCGAGATACGAATATCGGCAACACGAAAGTATGTGGGCCACCCCAGGACAGTGGGGCGAGGGGGAATTTCAAATTTGCCGCTTTTCCAAAGATGGTTCCCTCGATGTTGCCAGATTTATCAAAGAACTTATTATGGGGATTACCGTTTTTAATAATCTTTAAATTTCACTACAAAGTAATAATTTTAACAATCAAAATTATGTTTTAAACATAATTAGACTCATTATTCCTTATATTTGTCATAATAACTCATGAAAGTATAATATTACTGTTTATTAAATATAATCGTGTGCATTGTATATTTTATACTTCGATGTATATGCGGCAACGCTTAATGAGTCTCACCATTTTTATTAACTAACCTCAATAGTGCTGTGAGTGCTAGCGATTCATGTTTGAAGGTAAATTATTATATATTCTGTCTTATAAACTCGTCAATTGTATTTATTGGTAATGTAAACATCAAATGGCCGTATTAAATATTCTTGTAAATTTCCAGAATGTCAAAATTCTTTCTTTTCCGATACCTATAATTAATGTCGACTACAAAAATAAACATTTCTATAAATTTCCCAAAAATGAAGAATATCTTAAAACATGGAAAACCATTTGTGATATTGAACAGTCTTCATTGTTTAAATTTTCATTCATGTGAAGATCATTTTATTCATAAACATTTTGTTAATCATTTCCGCAAAAAATTGAATTGCAATGCTGTTCCGACACCAAGAAGTAAGACCATATAACTACACTAATTTACTTTTTAACTATTTTAATGTCATGAATCCTGGATACGAGCAAACCACTGACCTGTTACGACGCCTGAAAGAAATATCCTAAGAAGAACGAAGAGACCTGATGGAACATTGCACCTGGACTAGACCCTAATACCCGATTGTTGTGATATTTTTATATTTGATAATTTTGTTAATAATAATGTATATAATTATTCTGTTAAATATATTTTTTCCATGTAGGCCTATTTTTATTTTTATTTTTATTTTGTGAAATCCAATCTTTTTTCTTTTACCAAAACCAGTAACTTCTTCATTTATGTACTATCTAAAAGTATAATCAATTATGTGCTCAAAAAACATAATTGATTATATTTTTAGTGTTATTACATTGAAATATATCGTGAGACGAGTATAACATTTTTAAATTTTGGCGCGGAAATCGTAGTAATTTGCCACCCCGACACCAGGCGGCGCCAAAAATCGTGTTTCCGAAATTTAACATGCAGGTTTCACTTCTAAAGGTATGTGTTCTGTGGTTCATCCTATTTATAACATAAGGGTGGGAACCAACGCTTACATAAGCGTGGGAAACGACGCTTAAATGCCACCCAGCTTGAGCAATAAAGTACATTTGTAAAAATAACGTAAGATTTTCTCAGCCCTTAGTGACTTTTATTACGAGTTATGGCTCTTCGTGAGGGTGAACAACTGTGGGGGTGCGTGAGAAGATCTTGCGGTATGTGTGGCCTATTATAATAAAAAACATGCAGATACAGGGATAAATGATTTAGAAAATAGATAAAGCGAATCCTGTACCTGACATCAATACTTATAACTAACAATAAGTAAGAAATACAATAAAAGTACAATATACGATATACACTATTATGGTCTAAACAATTCATATTAATAATAGCAAGAATTCATTAAGAGATAAAATCTTATAATTACACAAAGAGTAATATTGTCACTTAGCACATCACTTGCTCAGTACATAACAATTATAACCGCGTTGGCATATATAATATACGTGGACGTATTGCAGCCTTTCGCATAGCAATATTTTGACATAGTGTGAATATTTGACAAAATAAATGTTTATATATTCAAAGGTGTGAATAAATTGCGGGGTATCACAATATGCAATACGAGCTCATAGAGTCATATGTCATAGACACAAAATAGCTACCAATTTAGTAACATACCGCAACCATTTAGGGTCCCGCCGCGCCACCGTTGCTTGGAGACAGGCCCGACAAGAGGGGGGGGTTGACGGGGAAAATACCCGGGGCCCCTGGGTTCTAGGGGCCCCGGAGAAAAAAAAATCTATCATGATTTC
This sequence comes from Ocypus olens, assembly GCA_910593695.2. Taxonomy (NCBI): domain Eukaryota; kingdom Metazoa; phylum Arthropoda; class Insecta; order Coleoptera; family Staphylinidae; genus Ocypus; species Ocypus olens. The sequence goes on along the minus strand of OU343063.1, from coordinate 31,387,699 downwards.
AATTAGTAGGAACTATGTTCCTCCTTTTGTAGTGCGTGTGTCACACACATACGGTGTGTGTGGGGTACGTCTGGAGAGTGTCCGTTGCCAAGATTGCTTTCGGAACCCCCGTTGCGAAAAAGTCTACACGACACAAACGCATCTTGCAGTAATGGTAAGCACATGTGGCAATCTTTTGTTTGTCAAGAGTCAAGTGCTTGCTATCACTGGTCTGGCGCCAGCGCCTTAAGGCCCTTAAGGGATGCGTGTGCGCCGACTAGGGAACCGTGTGCGGGAGACGGTTATTTTCACGCGAGTTCATCCAAATCAATCCACTGGCAATATCTTCCCCTTGTGCATGTCATAGTTTAAATTTGTGTGGTGTTCATGCAGCAGAATCTTGTCATGAGGTTGTAACGTTTTTTGGTACGGTACAAAAATTATACAATATTTTTAGCAGTAGCCCTCAAAGATGGGAAATATTAAAAAATAATACTGGACGTTCATTGCACTCTATGTCAAATACACGTTGGTCTGCTAGAATTGAATGTATTAAACCAATTGCTGAAAATATTCCTGCAATTAAAAGTGCCATAGATTCTGTTCTAGAATTAAACTTAACATGGGAAATTCGTTCAGATCTGAACGGAATAAAAAAATATATGGAATCGTTTGAATTCTTAGTGGCTAAAATGGCTAAAATTTGGTACAAAGTCCTTCAAGCTATAAATTATAGAAATATTGTTTTACAAGCTCGTGATGCGACAATTGATGTAGAAGTAGCGAAGTCTTCTTGATGAATTATAAACAATAAGAGATAGTTGGGAAACTCTCTTCAATGAATGTAAATTGTTTGGTTCATCTTTAGAGATAAATACAGATTTTGAAATAAAAAGTAGTAAAAGGAAAAAACGGGGGAACGAATTAGAAATGACACCAAGTGACGAATTCAGAACAAATGTTTTCAATGTTTTCTTAGATTGTATTATTGGAAATATTGCAAGAAGATTTAATGCGGCTAAAGAAATTGATTCGTTATTCAATGTATTATGGTTATTTCATAACCTTAATGATGAAGAAATACAAAAGAAGTCCGAAAAATTACAAAAAGTATATGAAAATGATTTTGACCATAATCTTGGTGAAGAAATACTCCATTTAAAATCAATTTATGATGCCAATATACAAAACAAATCTCTCTCGCCCATTGAGTTACTAAACATTATTAAAAAAATGAAACTGGATGTATTGTTTCCCAACATAATAATAGCAATAAGATTATTTTGTACGATCTCTGTAACCGTTGCTGAAGCAGAACGATCCTTTAGTGTTTTAAAAAGGATAAAAGATGTTTTGAGATCCACAATGTCACAACACCGATTGAATGATTTAGGAATGTTGTCGATTGAATCTGAAATGGCTAAGAAAATTGATTTTCAAGACGTAATTAATTTGTTTGCTAGGCGCAAGGTTCGGAAAGCAACATTCTAAAAAATAATTTGTTTTTTGTACTTTTTTTTGTAATTTTAGTTGTAAACGTTTTCATTTTTGTAAGAGAATTATTGATGAATAAATTGTTCCAATAACAATTAGGATATTTTTCGGTTTCCCGCTTCATTTATAAATAGCCCAAAGTCCGAGGGGAATTTTTTTTTTCACGCTCTTGGCAGGGGCCCCCACAAGAAGTATATCCCCGGGCCCCAAAAGTTCTCTCGGCGGCCCTGCTTGGAGACACACATGAAGCGGCGCTAGCAGTCCAATAGTATATAGTCAAAGACTTGACTAGTTTCGCTTGGCATTTTCAAGAGTGAACAAACCGAAAAAATCTTTTATTATTTTCAAAATGTTTCACCAAGGGATAAGTGAAAAAGTTATTCAAGAAATTTTAAGTAACTTAAATTTTTGAAAATCTGCCAATTTCTTCGTGCGTTATGAACAGTGTTGCTGTGACGGTTCGCGGGGTTTTTTCTACGGCCGAGGAACAAGAGGTGATAATACAGATACGCAGCCAGCCGTCTCTGCAACTGACCCTACCTATCTGTATTGCCACCCTTATTACCTCGGCTGTACCAGAATAAACCCCGCGAACCGTCACTGCAATGTTGCCAGATTGGGGTTTTTTCCCCAAATGGGGTAAATTATTGTTTTGGGGTGTATTTCGGGGAACTTCAATCAATGTAGTATTTTTTGGGGTGAGTATTTTATACGAGGGGTATTTTTGGGGAAATCAATGAACATATTATTACATTTGCTAGAAATCATCATTACCATAAAGTCAGTAATTTTCCTCAGCGATAAGGAAAAACCTGTGATATCATTTATGGAAGTTGTCCTAGAGGTTCTATTATTGCCGTTTTCATAATTTTGTTACCTCCAATGAGATGTTGCACTTTCATTTAAAAAAATATGTATGCGTTCCGAAAAGAAGATGAAAATATTGAGGATGAAGATGAATAATAAATTTTATAATTATAATGCTTTAATTTTGTATATTTTCCAATAAATCCACTGTATTTACGTTTTACGTTTTATTTTCAAAATTTATTAATTTGGGGGAGTTTTATTATATATTTGGGAAATTAAAAATTGCTACTGGCAACACTCGTTGCCCGTAAATAAATTGTTATTACTATATTAAATATTCAATCTTTTTGTTTGCATTATTTAAAGTTAGGCCTGAATTTTGGTTTTTTTGACCAATATTTTAGATTTTTGACCTGCAGTTTCTGTATAACTGAATAATTTTTCTTCATTTTGGTTTAAATTTTCGATTTGTTTGTTAAAATTTTCGATTTTTTGGTTGGCATGTTTTTATTTTTAGACCCGAATTTTTGATTTTCCGCCCTCTATTTCAACCTGAAATATTCACTTTTATTTTTTTTGCCGGTATTTTCGAGTTTTGGATGTTTCGTCCTTTATCTTTTTACTTTCTCCGTTACGAAGTACGAGAAAGTATTGTGATCGTGATTTTTTTTTTCAAAAATTTTTTTTACGGAAATATCCGTTTTGTGGTCCCTAGATGCAATTTCAACAATTTCTGAAAAAAAAAAGTTTGTGTCTGTGTGTGTGTGTGTGTGTGTGTGTCTGTCTGTGCGCGCTGTATCTCAAAAACTAATAGAGCAATTGATATGAAACTTTGAACATCCGTCTTATTTGATAATCTGAAGAACTGAAAAGCTTTTGGTAAAATTTCGTACACCGGAAGTGGGCGTTTACCTTAACAGTGTTTTTTGTTTTTTGCCAATATTTTCTTAAATATGAAAAATATCACAAAAACATTTAAATAAACTTTGAAGACAGCAAAGAAATTAACATCATTTGCTTGAAAACATTTTTCATAAAATTACTTATATTCGAGAAAAAAATTAATTATTATTTTTTTAATTTTTGGTTTATAATTATAAAACGATAATAGTTACAGCAAATTTATATAAATAATAATTGTAGAGAATGCTAAAATAAATAACTTATAAAGAATAAGTTTTTTTCGAAATCTCTTTAGTTTTTGAGTTAACTGAGTTTTTGAATTTGAAGTATAATTTTTCGATCTTTCATAATTTTGACGTTTTAAACGTCAGTTTCGTCCGAGTTTACACAACGATCGATGTACATTTAAAATATGATTTAAATAGAAAATAAACCATGAAAGTGTAAATATAAATAATGATACCATCGGAGAAAGTAACGTGATGGCCACATCACCATTTTTTTTTAACATTTTCGCGTTTCTGGTTGGCAATTTATTTTAAGCTAGTGTTTGTAGGCAAATTATTTCTCTTTTACTTAAATTTGTAATTTTTTGGTCTGCATATTTTTATTTTTTAGACCAGGAATTTTATTTTTTTTTTGCTTATATTTTAGATATTTGGTCTGCATTTTTGATTTCTTTGTTTGTTCTTTTAGAGTTTTTGGCCAAAATATTTTGATTTTGGTCAAAATTTTTTATTAGTTTGTTGAAATTTTCTACATTTTTCATTTTTCGGTTTTTTTAGATTTTTTATCTTAATTATTAATTTTAACGAGCGAATTTTTGATTATTGATTTTTATGGGCGACTATTGTCTTGTTTTGAGGCTATTTTCGATTTTTTGATTGTTAGCCCTTCATTTTAGATTTTTTTAACCTGAATTATTGTTTTTATGGCCGAATTTTTTTAATTACTTTCGAGTTTAGTTTCGGCAATTTATTTTGGGATAAAGTTTCAATTTTTTAGTCTGCATTTTTAATTTTTTACATCAGGATATTTGATTGTTTGCCTATATTTCAGATGTTTGGTCTGTGTTTTTCATTTCTTTGTTCGAAATTTTAATTTTTGGCCTAAAAACCAAAATTTTCGAATATTTAGTTAAAATTTTCGTTTTTTTTTTCTGGTCTGCATTTTTTATTTTTGCCGAGAGTTTACGATTTTTGGTCTAAATTTTTGAATTTTTGATTGGTCTATACTTTAGATTTTTAACCTGAATTGTTGATTTTTGTGTGCGAACTTTTGGCCAGTATTTTCGAGTCTCTTTGACCAATTTTTTTATTTTTTGCCCTTCATTTTAGATGTTTTAACCTGAATTATTGTTTTTATGGGCGAATTTTTTTAATTATTATTAAGTTTAGAATTTCGGCAATTTACTTTGAGGTGAAGAGTTTTGAGGCTGAAAATGGCAAATTATTTTCCTTCTGCTTGAATTTTCAATTTTTAGCCTGCATTTTTATTTTTTAGACCACGGTTTTGATTTTTTTGGCCTATAATTTAGATGTTTTTGGCACCTAAACCAAAATTTTCGATTTAGTTGAAATGTTTTGAATTGTTTTTTTGAATGCATTTTTATTTTTCCCAAGAGTTTTCAATTTTCAATTTTTTACCAATGTTTTTAGTTGTGTTACCCTAATTATTAATTTTAATTTTGTTTAATTGTTGATTTTAATGAGCTAATTTTTGGTCGATATTTTTTGGTCCAAGTTTTAGTTTTTTTTGCCCTATAATTTAGAATTTTTGATATTTTTGGCTTGTACTTGGTTTTTGTATTAATTTTAGGTTATTTATTTTATTTGAATTTTTTTGTTTTAGTGGTTGTTTTAAGATAAAACTAATGTACTTTGATATTTAGACAGAAAATACAGACTGCCCGATTTGTGTTTAAGGAATTACTTAATTTTCAAACATTTCGATTCGATTTTTGATTTTGTTTCTAAAATTTTTAAATCAAAAAAATATTTTTTTCAGTCAATTTAGTTTTTTTAGTAATTGTTAAATATAATTTGGCCCGGAATGAAACTGATCACCCGGTATAACTAGAACTGTTTGGAAATTATGAAAAAAAAATGCGAACAATTTTAAGTAGTTAATTAGCGATGCTTTCCGAAAAATTTAAAAATTATTTTAATTATTTGGAGGATACCACAGCACGATTAAATAGAGAGAGACAATCTTTATTCAGACAATAAAAACATAAATTAACAAAAGTAGAGTAATTCGAAATATACAAAATGAGGTTGTTAGTCTGTCTGGGCTATCGACCGAAGGTCTTTCTGCCCTGCACAATTAAATATTTTCCTAATTTTGGCCTTTTTGTACTACCTACATATTTTCGGAAAAACGGAGTTCTTCAATCCATGGGGTATTTTTTGCGAGGGGTATTCTGGGAGGTTGTTATGAAATATTTGGGGAAAATTAAAAATTACTCCTGGCAACACTGGTTATGAATATTTGAAAATGCTTATTTAAACTTGCTGAATAATTAAACAAATCTAAAGAAAATAGATATTTAAATGATGGAGCCGCTCAAAATTTTTAATATAATCACAAGGATTTAACATCAACTTTGATTTTTGAAATGTGTCAATTTCTGCGTGAGTTATACATTTTTAAAAATGATTTTTCTAAGTAGACGAATGTTTGCACAAGAAAAAGTAGAAAAAAATTATATCGATAGGATTTAATTCTTTAAAAACTTAAATCTTTAAAATGAACTTGAAAATGAGTCAATTTTTGCATGACTAATGAATTTTTGAAAATTAATATTTTCAGTTGTTGAAGACTTGAACAAAACAAATCTAAAAAATAAATGCTGATATAATAGAATTCCTCAAAAATTTCAATATCTTTACAAAACATTTACCTTTAAAACTAACTTTAATTTTTAGAAGTCTGCCAAATTCTCCGTGAGTTATGAATTTTTGAAAATTAATGTTAAATTGAATTCTTTAAAAACTCCGATGCAATCATATATTTATTCACCTTTAAAAGTAACTTTGATTTTTGAAAATGAGTCAAATTTTGCGTGAATAATAAATGTTGGAAAATTCATATTTTCAATTGTTGAAGACTTGAACAAAACAAATATAAAAAATAAATGCTGATATAATAGAATTCCTCAATTTCAATATCTTTACAAAACATTTATCTTTAAAACTAACTTTATTTTTTTGTCTGCAATTTCTCTGTGAGTTATGATTTTTTGAAAATTATTGTTTGTTGTCCAACAACTGAATAATTAAAATCTAAAGAAAATAAATTCTTATATGATGGAATTGCCTTCAATATAAACTTTGATTTTTGAGTATATAAATTTAAAAAATGTTTTTTTTTTTACGTTTTTCGAATATTTGAACAAAGAAAAAATAGAAAAAAATGGTGATGTGGCCATCATGTTACTTTCTCCGACTTGATGGTATCATAGCCATTTATATTTACGTTTTCATGGTTTATTTTCAATTGAAATCATATTTTAAATGTACATCGAACGTTTCATAAACTCGGATAAAACTGACGTTTAAAACGTCAAAATTATGAAAGATGGAAAAATTATACTTCAAATCCAAAAACTCAGTTTACTCAAAAACTAAAGGGATTTCGAAAAAAACTTATTCTGTATAAGTTGTTTATTTTAGCATTCTCTACAATTATTATTCACATAAATTTGCTGTAACTATTATCGTTTTATAATTATAAACCAAAAATTAAAAAAGAAAAAAAGAATAATGCATCTTTTTCTCAAATAAAAATAATTTTATGAAAAATGTTTTCAAGCAAAAGATGTTCATTTCTTTGTTGTCTTCAAAGTTTGTTTAAATGTTTTTGTGATATTTTTCATTTTTAAGAAAATATTGGCAAAAAACAAAAAACAGTTCCGGTAAACGCCCACTTCCGGTGTACGAAATTTTACCAAAAGCTCTTCAGTTCTTCAGATTATCAAATAAGACGGATGTTCAAAGTTTCATATCAATTGCTCCATTATTTTTTGAGATATAGAGCGCACAGACACACACAAACACACATGCAGACATAATTTTTTTTTCCAGAAATTGTTGAAATGGCATCTAGGGACCCTAAAATGGATATTTCCGTAAAAAAAAATTTTGAAAAAAAATCACGATCTCAATACTTTCTCGTACTTCGTAACGGAGAAAGTAAAAATAAATGCTGATATAATTAAATTCCTCAAAAATTTCAATATCTTTACAAAACATTTACCTTTAAAACTAACTTTAATTTTTGGAAGTCTGCCAATTTCTCCGTGAGTTATGAATTCTTGAAAATTAATGGTTTAAGTTGTTGAATAATTGAACAACCAAAATCTAACGAAAATAAATTGATAGAATTACTTTAAATTTTTATTATATTCACAAGACATATCTACCTTTAACATAAACTTTTATTTTTTAAAAATATGGCAGTTTCTGTGCGAGTTATAAATTTTTAAAAATTATTTTTTTAAGTGGTCGAATATTTGAACTTAGAAAAAATAGAAGAAAAATAATATCGATATGATTGAATTCTTTGGAAACTCCGATGCAATCATACATTTATTTACTTTTAAAATTATTTTTTTTTTTTTTTTAGTCAATGAATTTTTGAAAATTCATATTTTCAGTTGTTGAGGACAAAACAAATCTAAGAAAGAAATGCTGATATAATTAAATTCCTCAAAAATTTCAATATCTTTACAAAACATTTACCTTTAAAACTAACTATACTTTTTTTAAGTTTGCAATTTCTCTGTGAGTTATGAGTTTTTGAAAATTATTGTTTCATGTTGTCCAACAACTGAATAAACAAAATCTAAAGAAAATAAATTCTTATATGATGGAATTGCCTTTAACATACACTTTGATTTTAAATCGAGTTATAAATTTTTAAAAATGATTTTTTTTACGTTTTTCGAATATTTGAACAAAGAAAAAATAGAAAAAAATAATGACGATATGATTGAATTACTTAAAAATCCTAATGGAATTATATTACATTTACCTTTAAAATTAACTTTGATTTTTGAAAATGTGTTCATTTTTGGGAATTATGATTTTTTGAAAATTATCGTTTTAAGTTGCCGAACTAAAAAATACTGATATGATAGAATTTCTTAGAAATGTTAGTATTCTATACACAAAACATCTGTCTTTGGAATTATTTTCGATTTTTAAAAAGGTGTCAATTTTTGCGTGAGATAAATTTTTAAAAATGAGTTTTTTTAAGTTTTTAGAATATTTGAACAAAGAAAAATAGAAAAAAAAATAGCGATATGATTGAATTCATTAAAAATCCCAATGGAAGTATAATACATTTAACTTTAAAAATAACTTTGATTATTGAAAATGTGTTCATTTTTGGGATTTATGAATTTTTGAAAATTATCGTTTTAAGTTGCCGAAAAAAAATACTGATATGATAGATTTTCTCAAAAATTTTAGTATATTCACAAAACATCTGCCTTTAGAAATATTTTCGATTTTTGAAAATGTGTCAATTTTTGCGTGAGTTATAAATTTTTAAAAATTATTTTTTTTAAGTTTTTCCAATATTTATTTTATTTATAACAAAGAAAAAATAGAAAAATAATATTGACGATATGATTGAATTCCTTAAAAACCCCAATGGAAATATAATACATTTACCTTTAAAATTAACTTTGATTTTTGAAAATGTGTTCAATTTTCTTACCAACCTCCTACTTTCACACAGAAATTTCGAATAAATAACCGTCAAAAAATAATTGTCAAAAATTCTGCATTTGTGTCATCGCAAACGGCACATAAAGAAATTTGCAGCTGTCAAAAATTGTGGATTCTTACTATCAAAATCGGCATTTTTTGATATTAGAAAAAAGAAAATGATAATTTTAAATTATCAAAAATTCTGCATTTCTGCCACCATAAACGGCATGATTCAATGGTAAATAAAGAAATTAGCAGCTGCCAAAAATTGTGAATTTTTACAATCAAAAACGGCATTTTTGGAAATTAAAAAATAAAATTGCCATTTTTGTATTGTTAAAAATTCTGCATTTTTGCCACCACAAACGGTACGATTCAGTGGTAAATAAATAAATTTGCAGCTGCCAGAAATTGTCATTTTTTACTATCAAAGACGGCATTTTTTGATATTAAAAAAAAGAAAATTTCAACTGCTAAAAATGACAATTTCGAACTGTCAAAAATCGCAGTACTATCACAAATTGTACGTTAGCAGTAAAAAGGAAATTTTCAATTGCTGAAAATATCTATACAGTACTGTCAAAAATTGCTCATTACTGAAACTGGCAAGTTTCAACAATAAATAGAAAATTTCCAGATGCCAAAAATGTTTAACTGTGAAAATTTGAGCATTTCTACTATCACTATCGGCATTTTTCAATATTAAAAATGGGAAATTTCCAACGGCCAAAAGTAACAATTATAAATTGTCAAAAATTGTGCAAAAAGATAATTTTTTAACCGTCAAAAATGACAATTTCGAATTGACAAAAATTCTACATTTCTGCCACTACAAACGGCACGGTTAAACGGTAAATAAAGAAATTTGCAGCTGCCAAAAATTATGTTTTTTTGCTATCAAAGACGACATTTTCTGATATTAAAAAAGAAGTAAATTTCAACTGCTAAAAATGACAATTTTGAACTGTCAAATATAGCACTACTATCACAAATGGCACTTAGCAGTAAAAAGGAATTTTTCAATTGCTGAAAATAACTATTCAATACTGTCAAAAATTGCTCAATACTGAAAACGGCAAGTTTCAACAAATGCCAAAAATGTTAGACTGTCAAAATTTGAGCATTTCTACTATCACTATATCAGCATTTTTCAATTATAAAAAAGGGAAAATTTCAACGACCAAAAGTAACAATTACAACTTGTCAAAAAGTGTGCAATTCTACTGTCAGAAATGGCATTTTTCAATAGTAAAAAGATACATTTTTAACCGTCAAAAATTACAATTTCGAATTGTCAAAAATTCTGCATTTCTGCCACCACAAACGGCACGATTCAGCGGTAATTAATTAGCAGCTGCCGACAATTGTGAAATTTTACTGTCAAGAACGGCAATTTTTGATATTTAAAAAAAAAGAAAATTTCAACTGCTAAAAATGACAATTTCGAACTGTTACAAATCGCACATGTCTACCATCACAAATGGCACGTTGGCAGTAAAAAGGAAATTTCAATTGTCAAAAATAACTATTCAGGACTGTCAAAAATTGCTCATTACTGAAAACGGTTTCATTACAACAAAAAAAAGAAAAATTCCAAATGCCAAAATTCCAAATGCCAAATTTTTTTAACTGTCAAAATTTGAGCATTTCTACTATCACTATCGGCATTTTTCAATATTGAAAAAGGGAAATTTTCAATGATCAAAACTAACAATTACAAATTGTCAAAAATCCTGCATTTCTGCCACCACAAACGGTACGATTCAACAGTAAATAAAGAAATTAGTAGCATCCAAAAATTGTGGATTTTTACAATCAAAAATGGCATTTTTTGATATTAAAAGAAAAAAGAAAATTTCAACTGCTAAAAATGACAACTATCATGTACACCACCTGATTAAAAAAATTTTAAAAAAATTAACCCTCGCGGAATTTGCTTAAAAATTTCCAAATTCGCTTAGAAATGCCATATTTTTGACATAACAAAAGATAATTGACGCACCTTGCTTGTAAACAAAACTGGAAGCAGCACTCTGAACTGGAATTTGAGTGAGTGAAATGTGCACCACCTGATTAAAATAATTCTAAAAAAATTATCGCCCGCGGAATTTGCTTCAAAATTTCCAAATTCGCTTAGAAATACCATATTTTTGACATAACAAAAGATAATTGACGCACCTTGCATGTAAACAAAATGGCAGCACTCTGAACTCAAATTTGAGTTAGGGAAACGTGCATCACCTGTTTAGAAAAATTCTAAAAAAATTATCTTCCGCGGAATTTGCTTCAAAATTGCCAAATTTGCTTAGAAATAACATATTTTTGTGTACAATTCATTTCTCATGCTCCACACCCTTAATTAATTATTTCTTTAATTTCTTTCAATTTCAATGTTCTGATTTACATATTAATAATTCCCAATATTCCAATTCTAAAATTACGCTATAGCGTGACAAAAATCCGGCAACGTCGCAATTATTGGTCAGAAGTTGTTGCGTTTACTTCAATCCATTCATAAGTATCATAAACTGGAAAATTACGAAATTTACATACATAGAATCATACCAACCAAAAACACAATAAGAAAAATAATAAACAAAGTTGTCTACTGTTTGTACATAACCTCGAATGTTAATCTGTGCTCGAATGTCTTATTCCTAAAATTGAACTTATATGTTTCATAATTAAAGATTGAATCTTCGTATTTCACTCCTGATAATAATTTTTACAAACATGATTATCAAGGAGCGCCTGGTAGATCTACAGGAGAAGTCGGAGAAGGTGAAGAAGTTGATCGAGGAGGATTCTAGATTCGATCCGGAGACTCATCCGTACTTTTCCAAGTATGTGGCCAGGCAGAACTTAATAGCCATGAGCAGTTTAATTGAAACTTTAAAATCTGAAGAGGTCAATGGGGATCGGGATAACTACAATAAACTAATTGGTAAGTGATTGAGTGCTCACACACGCCAACCACTTTTTTAGCTGTAAAAACTTATTACTAGTTGTCTCATCGTTGACTTGTGAAATAGTTCTAGGTGTGGCGAAACAATTGCAGTGAATTGCACAATTAAATATTTGAAATATTATGTGAAAGCAGAACCCAAGTGGTGATGGGTGGGCACTATCTCACCCTCCATCTCACGAACTTAAACAAGGGTTGCTTGCACGGGTAAAAATCAAAACCAAAGATTTTGTATTTTTGATGTATTGATTATTTTGTAGAAATCCTGTGTATCGATTGTGAGAGTACACCCACCATCTACCTTATTTATTTTAATTTAACCTTGGCTTGTAATAAACATTTCTCATATACAGGGTGCCCGTTTTTCGAGCGGCACCATGAGGATTTCAGTTATCTTAAGAGATACGAGGTTGGTTAAATTAGGGCAAAGTTGTGTATTATAATGTTGGTTAATAATCTATTAAGAAATTGGAGTTACCTTTTTGTTTTCAAAAAAAAAATTCAATTTTAATTTTTAATTCGAAAACTATTACTATTGCACATTTTACACTAAGACATTATTAGAGCACTTTTTAATGGAGGATCTAAATATATTATTACATTTATTGTAGCTTTCAAGATGGCGGAGAAACAATAGACAACTTTTGTTTTTCTTAGGGCCGCCATATTGAATTTCTACATTTTCTAATGCAAGATTTTTTTCTGTTTTCACACATTACGTTTTAATTTTACATATGAGCCAAAATTTTAAATTTATTATTTTTGTAAAGAGTGCCATGTAAACAAAATCAACACTTTTGTTCAAAACAAAATGTGACAGTTCCATTTAAACTTTATTCTTGAAATTTACTTTACTGGTAACTTTATTGTAAAAATGAAATTTTCAAGAGAAGAAAAACGCGATATGTTAGAAATTTATTACAATTCCCATAAAAATGTGCAAGTCTCAATGGAGCTGTATCTTCAGAAATATCCGAGAAATTTATCTCCATTGGATTACTTTTTATGGGGAACTTTAAAAAATAAGATTTATCAAAGCGTTCCAGCCAATATTAATGAACTGCGTAGAAGTATCGTTGATTCTATAAATAATATTAGAAGAAGAGATATTAGTAGGGCAATTTATAATTTAAGAAAAAGAGCAGAATTGTATTTGGAAGTTTTTGGAATGTGAACAGTTTGAACACTTATTGTAGCATTATGTTTTCTAGTAGTTTTAAATGTTGTAATAAATTCCTGAGATTGTTATTCGTTTATAAATTGTATTTTTTATGTAAACCCAACCTTACCTAAACTGAAGTGTTGATAAATGAATGCATATTCCCTTGATTGATTGTAGATGAGTAAAATAATAAAATAAATTGCAACAGTTTGTTTTATAGGCTTTGTAATACTCATTGTTGCAGAAAAATGTGATGTTTGCATGGCACTCTTTACAAAAACAGTACATTTAAAATTTTGGCTCGAATGTAAAATTAAAACATAATGTGTGATATATCATCGTAAACAGAAGAAAATCTTGCATTAGAAAATGTAAAAATCCAATATGGCGCCCATAAGAAAAACAAAAGTTGTCTATTGTTTCTCCGCCATCTTGAAAGCTACAATAAATCTAATAAGATATTTAGATCCTCCATTAAAAAGTGCTCTAATAATGTCTGTGTGCAAAATGCGTAATAGTAACAGTTTTTGAATAAAAAATAAAAAATGAAAATAGATTTTTTTTAATTTTTTCGCGATTTTTTGAAAACAAAAAAGATAACTCAATTTTCTCAACAGATTATTAATCAACTTTATAATACACAACTTTGCCCTAATTTAACCAACCTTGTATCTCTTAAGATAACTGAAATTCCCATGGTGCCGCTCGAAAAACGGGCACCCTGTATAGTGAGATCAGAAAGTCAAACATAGTTGGCAGCACATTTTCTGAAAATCCTTATAATAATTCAAGTAAAATTAAATTGGCTCTCTGGAATCCTCCAATGCAGTGCAGTGTACATTTTGTTAATTTTGACATCATGTAATATTTAAGGTTGCTTGTTTTAAAAATAGTTTTGTGTGTTTTTATCTGTTGATTTTGCCTATTCTAAACAGCAGTTATTTCTAGAACTGATCATCACTAATAATAATACATTTAAGATTCATTAACTGTTTTATTTAAATTTCAGGGTTTTCCATGCCAAAATTCTCATTCTTAGTGACGCCACTGAACTTCTGTTAGTTAGGTTATGTTTTAAGGGCTGCCAACTATTTTCGTGCTTTCTTCAAACACCCATTTGATAATAGCAATTTCTTTTGCTTTAATGAAGAATAATCTTTATTTGTGGCATGCTTAGACCATTTAAACAGTTTTAGTGCTCAGAATAACTAATTCATTTCATTGTTGACTAAAGAATGATTTATACCGGGTGTGGCACTTAAGACGCCTCGGACCATAGCTCCTTTACGATAAAAGCTATCGAAAAAAATCTAAGAACAAAGTGGTGCATAGTTACCGTCGCTATGTTTTAAAAATATTTCTAATCATCAGTGGCGTGCCGTACTCCAGTGGCGTACCAAACTTATGTTTTTTTAAATGGAATGCCCTATTTTTTATTGCAGATTTGGAAAGTTCTCGACGAGTACTTATTTTTTTATCTAACATGTTATACCCTTCACTTTAGCGGTTTCGCTGTTATAACCCCTTCTTTCAAAATTGCGCCCCATTTTTGAGATTTTTTTGTAGAGAAACTAATTGACGCCGGCGCCTAAATTTTGAATTGAGGTACAGGTTAAGACCTCGTATACCTTCACATAATTTTTTTTCGGGTAATTTATGGCAAAAAAAAATTTTTGATTGATCTTCGCATGTTGTCATTTTTTCCGAAAATTTCAAATGGCACCCCCCTAAAAAAATTACGGCGTTGTACAGCCAAAACTCTAAATTTTTCATTGGTGTAAAAAAAATTACACATTGCATAACAAAATTTCGGAGAAAAAAGGAATTTCATCGCAAATGTCGGGAAACGTTTTCCGTTCCCAAGTGTGCCATGAGAAAACAAAAGATTGGTAATTGTCAAAGTAAATTATTAGACGTCAGTAGCAGCCATAAGTCATTTTTGATAAACGTTCTAAAAATGTTCCGAACTCAAGAGGAAATGGTTGACATGATATTTATTCTTGGAGAATGTAACAAGAATTGTTTCTTGGCATCACGAGTGTACGCTGCGAGATATCCGCACAGGGCACATCCAAATGAACGTGCGTTTCAAAAAGTGTTGGAGAGATTTACTACTACGGGAAGTGTGAAACGGCCAAGGAGAGTTAGAAAGAAGGCAGTTATTACCGAAAATAATGAACTGCGGTATATCACCAGAAGTTGCGGTTATGCCTCCAGCAGGAAGGTCGTCATTTCGAACATCTAGTTTAAGTTGTTAAATTTTCTTTATCTGCATTTTTCATATCATGTTGAATAAATAGGTACATACTATTATGTTGACCGTATTTGTGTATTTGTTTTGGTACTTTGACAATTACCAATCTTTTGTTTTCTCATGGCACACTTGGGAACGGAAAACGTTTCCCGACATTTGCGATGAAATTCCTTTTTTCTCCGAAATTTTGTTATGCAATGTGTAATTTTTTTTACACCAATGAAAAATTTAGAGTTTTGGCTGTACAACGCCGTAATTTTTTTAGGGGGGTGCCATTTGAAATTTTCGGAAAAAATGACAACATACGAAGATCAATCAAAAATTATTTTTTTTCCATAAATTACCCGAAAAAAAATAATGTGAAGGTATACGAGGTCTTAACCTGTACCTCAATTCAAAATTTAGGCGCCGGCGTCAATTAGTTTCTCTACAAAAAATCTCAAAAATAGGGCGCAATTTTGAAAGAAGGGGTTATAACAGCGAAACCGCTAAAGTGAAGGGTATAACATGTTAGATAAAAAAATAAGTACTCGTCGAGCACTTTCCAAATCTGCAATAAAAAATAGGGCATTCCATTTAAAAAAACATAAGTTTGGTACGCCACTGGAGTACGGCACGCCACTGATGATTAGAAATATTTTTAAAACATAGCGACGGTAACTATGCACCACTTTGTTCTTAGATTTTTTTCGATAGCTTTTATCGTAAAGGAGCTATGGTCCGAGGCGTCTTAAGTGCCACACCCGGTATACTTTCATAAATCTTGCTTCAAAATCAGAAACCAAGTCATCTCACATATGTCATGACATCCATTTTCGGAGGTGATTCCGAATGGTCTTGAAAATATAACCAGTGTTTACTGGAGGGCATATCTGGTCCAAATTCAAAAATTAAATTGGTGATAATCTAATCCCCGAGCATGCATTTCTATTATACCGAGTGTCTGGGATAAGGGGCGAACATAGGGATTTAACATGTAAAATTAAATATGTGTAATTATTAGCTCCCCTATTCATTTTAGAGAAAAATCGTAAAGGAATATTTTTTAGAGAATTAAAAATTGTAAATGAATCATTTATTTAATTTACGTTTGTACCAGAATTCACCTCAGAAATAATAAAAATAAGTTGAACAATGTACCATTTAATAAAAAACCCTTGCCATGAGTTTGACAAATGTCATGTCATAGTGAAAATAATTTTGGTAGTCAGATACCAATTCACGCATTGTAATTACTATGAACAATAATGTTAGGTTCGTTGTAAAGTGAGAACTAGCATTCTTCGGTAAAACAGACAGACTGCAAAAAGTTAAGCTTAGTTTAGTTTTAAGTTAGTTTATTAATTCGCAGCAAATTTTGCTATTTTAGATATGTAAATGCATATTAATGTAAGTATATTGTTCTCCTTAAATAAACTACGGCAAGTCTCCAATCTAATTTTGTTAAAAATTAATCTTAATATTCTTTTCTGGGCTATGAATATCCTTTGAATATGACTTCTTTCCCAGCTGGTATATTATAGGAGATTATACCTATGAGTAGAAGAGAGTTATAATTGACTCTGGTGGTAAAATTGGTTTTAGTTTAAGAACTGCATATTAAGCAGTATTTCATTTACTACACTCATAATCAACATGCTGACACCAGGTGAGTGGCTCGTCCTCAGCAATCCCAAGAAATTTGGTGCTCTGATTTAAATTACCAATTGGTGTCTTTCTATTAAAAAACTGAATGTTTACTGTTTTGTTATATGGAAGTAAATTATTAGCATTCATTATGGTCTGTATTTGATCGATCCTGCATTATTTCGCAGAATACACGCCTCCTTTCTTCATCCACTAACAGTATCTCCTGATGGCATTGATGTTTTTAAGAATGATAGATAACCATGCTTCTTCAGAATTGTCTGTACAGAGAATTTAGACACGTTGCACTCACGAGCAATGCATCGTATGCTAGTTGTTGGTTCAGCATTTATCAAACCCAAAACTGTTTCTTCCAATTCATCGTTGTTTGTTCTATTCCGTTTGCATGTAATGTCACGAACTCTGAGTAAAGTTACGCAACTGCAAAATGTTTTGATAATGAATACGCTCTCTTCATTGGAATAACTGAGATTATTGTTAATAGTAATTTAAATGCGTGAATTGATATTTGACTAGCAAAATTATTCTCACCATAACATGACATTTGTCAAAGTCATGGCAAGGGTTTTTATGAAATGGTAAATGGTTAAACTTATTTTTATTATTTCTGAGGTGGATTCTAGTACAAACGTAAATTAAATAGATGATATATTTACAATTTTTAATTCTCTAAAAAATATTCCTTTACGATTTTTCTCTAAAATGGACAGGGTAGCTGATAATTACACATATTTAATTTTACATGTTAAATCCCTATGTTCGCCCCTTATCCCAGACACTCGGTATAGTTCATTGGCTCGTTGGTCGCTCTTTCCTAAGCTGGCAACACGTTCTAACCTCTGATTAAAAATATTACCAGTGTTTACTGGAAGGCACATCGGGTCCAAAATCAAAAATTAAGTTGGAGGTGACAATCTAATCCCCAACCATGCATTTCTATAATACAATTCATACATTGACTGTTGGCTCATCGATCGCTCTCTCTTCTAAGGTGGCCTCATGTTCTAACCTCCAATATGTAGCATGCATGTCCTTGCCTCTGATTGTTGCCAACAATGCTATTCGCGACTTTTGATAACATCCATTATTTTTATGTTTTGTACTTAACGCACATAGCCTATGCGCATGGTAAACAAGTGAGTTGTTTGTGTTTTATTGCAAATGCAAATGTGCACAATTATGAGTGTGAAGTTAGCAATAGATCCAGCAATAGATTTTAAAAATTAATATCTCTGGGAAAAGAAAAGCGAATCGAAAAAAAGTAAGCCATACCATTAAGAAAAGTCTAAGTTAATACCACAAAAAGAATCAAACCTTTATATTTTTTCTATCAATAATACAAGTACTTTAATAATCAAGAGACAAAAAAACATTAGGGATACCCCTTCAATCCTGAAAAAATAATTTTTCCCATCAGTTGCAGAAATCCAAACCTTGTGATATAAATCTCGATTTTTAACAAAGTTTGCAATCAGCCATCACTAAATCAAAATTCTTATTCTTAGCACTGATATACGCACTTTTATAATCAAGAGTCAAAAAATATTAGGGACACCCCGTCAACCCAGAACAAATCATTTCTTCCTTCAGTCGCAGAAATCCATATCTTGCGATATAAATCTTGATTTTTAAAAAAGTTTGCGATAAGCTATAACTAAATAAAAATTATTTTTCCTATCACTAATACAAGTAATTTAATAATCAAGAGTCAAAAAAGCATTAGCGACACCCCTTCAACCCAGAAAAAAATAATTTCTTCCGTCAGTCACAAAAATCCATACCTCGTGATATAAATCTCGATTTTTAAAAAAGTTTGCAATAAGCCATAACCAAATAAAAATTATTTTTCCTATCACTAATACAAATACTTTAACAATCAAGAGTCAAAAAACATTAAGGACACCCCTTCAACCCAGAAAAAAAAAATGTCTTCCGTCAGTCGCAAAAATCCATACTTTGCGATATAAATCTCGATTTTTAACAAACTTTGCAATCAGTCATCACTAAATAAAAATTCTTATTCTTAGCACTGATATACGTGCTATTATAATCAAGAGTCAAAAAACATCAGGGACACCCCTTCAACCCAGAAAAAATAATTTCTTCCATCAGTCGCAGAAATCTATACCTTGCGATATAATCTCGATTTTTAACAAAGTTTGCAATAAGCCATCACTAAATAAAAATTCTTATTCTTAGCACTGATATACGTGCTATTATAATCAAGAGTCAAAGAACATCAGGGACACCCCTTCAACCCAGAAAAAATAATTTCTTCCATCAGTCGCAGAAATCTATACCTTGCGATATAATCTCGATTTTTAACAAAGTTTGCAATAAGCCATCACTAAATAAAAATTCTTATTCTTAGCACTGATACACGTACTTTTATAATCAAGAGTCAAAAAACATTAGGGACACCCCTTCAACCCAGAAAAAATAATTTCTTCCATCAGTCGCAGAAATCTATACCTTGCGATATAATCTCGATTTTTAACAAAGTTTGCAATAAGCCATCACTAAATAAAAATTCTTATTCTTAGCACTGATATACGTGCTATTATAATCAAGAGTCAAAAAACATTAGGGACACCCCTTCAACCCAGAAAAAATAATTTCTCCCGTCAGTCGTAGAAATCTATACCTTGCGATATAATCTCGATTTTTAACAAAGTTTGCAATAAGCCATCACTAAATAAAAATTCTTATTCTTAGCACTGATATACGTACTTATATAATCAAGAGTAAAAAAACATTAGGGACACCCCTTCAACCCAGAAAAAATAATTTCTTCCATCAGTCGCAGAAATCTATACCTTGCGATATAATCTCGATTTTTAACAAAGTTTGCAATAAGCCATCACTAAATAAAAATTCTTATTCTTAGCACTGATATACGTGCTATTATAATCAAGAGTCAAAAAACATTAGGGACACCCCTTCAACCCAGAAAAAATAATTTCTCCCGTCAGTCGTAGAAATCTATACCTTGCGATATAATCTCGATTTTTAATAAAGTTTGCAATAAGCCATCACTAAATAAAAATTCTTATTCTTAGCACTGATATACGTACTTATATAATCAAGAGTAAAAAAACATTAGGGACACCCCTTCAACCCAGAAAAAATAATTTCTTCCATCAGTCGCAGAAATCTATACCTTGCGATATAATCTCGATTTTTAACAAAGTTTGCAATAAGCCATCACTAAATAAAAATTCTTATTCTTAGCACTGATATACGTACTTATATAATCAAGAGTAAAAAAACATTAGGGACACCCCTTCAACCCAGAAAAAATAATTTCTTCCATCAGTCGCAGAAATCTATACCTTGCGATATAATCTCGATTTTTAACAAAGTTTGCAATAAGCCATCACTAAATAAAAATTCTTATTCTTAGCACTGATATACGTGCTATTATAATCAAGAGTCAAAAAACATTAGGGACACCCCTTCAACCCAGAAAAAATAATTTCTCCCGTCAGTCGTAGAAATCTATACCTTGCGATATAATCTCGATTTTTAACAAAGTTTGCAATAAGCCATCACTAAATAAAAATTCTTATTCTTAGCACTGATATACGTGCTATTATAATCAAGAGTCAAAAAACATTAGGGACACCCCTTCAACCCAGAAAAAATAATTTCTCCCGTCAGTCGTAGAAATCTATACCTTGCGATATAATCTCGATTTTTAACAAAGTTTGCAATAAGCCATCACTAAATAAAAATTCTTATTCTTAGCACTGATACACGTACTTTTATAATCAAGAGTCAAAAAACATTAGGGACACCCCTTCAACCCAGAAAAAATAATTTCTTCCATCAGTCGCAGAAATCTATACCTTGCGATATAATCTCGATTTTTAACAAAGTTTGCAATAAGCCATCACTAAATAAAAATTCTTATTCTTAGCACTGATATACGTGCTATTATAATCAAGAGTCAAAAAACATTAGGGACACCCCTTCAACCCAGAAAAAATAATTTCTCCCGTCAGTCGTAGAAATCTATACCTTGCGATATAATCTCGATTTTTAACAAAGTTTGCAATAAGCCATCACTAAATAAAAATTCTTATTCTTAGCACTGATATACGTACTTATATAATCAAGAGTAAAAAAACATTAGGGACACCCCTTCAACCCAGAAAAAATAATTTCTTCCATCAGTCGCAGAAATCTATACCTTGCGATATAATCTCGATTTTTAACAAAGTTTGCAATAAGCCATCACTAAATAAAAATTCTTATTCTTAGCACTGATATACGTGCTATTATAATCAAGAGTCAAAAAACATTAGGGACACCCCTTCAACCCAGAAAAAATAATTTCTCCCGTCAGTCGTAGAAATCTATACCTTGCGATATAATCTCGATTTTTAACAAAGTTTGCAATAAGCCATCACTAAATAAAAATTCTTATTCTTAGCACTGATATACGTGCTATTATAATCAAGAGTCAAAAAACATTAGGGACACCCCTTCAACCCAGAAAAAATAATTTCTCCCGTCAGTCGTAGAAATCTATACCTTGCGATATAATCTCGATTTTTAACAAAGTTTGCAATAAGCCATCACTAAATAAAAATTCTTATTCTTAGCACTGATACACGTACTTTTATAATCAAGAGTCAAAAAACATTAGGGACACCCCTTCAACCCAGAAAAAATAATTTCTTCCATCAGTCGCAGAAATCTATACCTTGCGATATAATCTCGATTTTTAACAAAGTTTGCAATAAGCCATCACTAAATAAAAATTCTTATTCTTAGCACTGATATACGTGCTATTATAATCAAGAGTCAAAAAACATTAGGGACACCCCTTCAACCCAGAAAAAATAATTTCTCCCGTCAGTCGTAGAAATCTATACCTTGCGATATAATCTCGATTTTTAACAAAGTTTGCAATAAGCCATCACTAAATAAAAATTCTTATTCTTAGCACTGATATACGTGCTATTATAATCAAGAGTCAAAAAACATTAGGGACACCCCTTCAACCCAGAAAAAATAATTTCTCCCGTCAGTCGTAGAAATCTATACCTTGCGATATAATCTCGATTTTTAACAAAGTTTGCAATAAGCCATCACTAAATAAAAATTCTTATTCTTAGCACTGATACACGTACTTTTATAATCAAGAGTCAAAAAACATTAGGGACACCCCTTCAACCCAGAAAAAATAATTTCTTCCATCAGTCGCAGAAATCTATACCTTGCGATATAATCTCGATTTTTAACAAAGTTTGCAATAAGCCATCACTAAATAAAAATTCTTATTCTTAGCACTGATATACGTGCTATTATAATCAAGAGTCAAAAAACATTAGGGACACCCCTTCAACCCAGAAAAAAAAAATGTCTTCCGTCAGTCGCAAAAATCCATACTTTGCGATATAAATCTCGATTTTTAACAAACTTTGCAATCAGCCATCACTAAATAAAAATTCTTATTCTTAGCACTGATATACGTGCTATTATAATCAAGAGTCAAAAAACATTAGGGACACCCCTTCAACCCAGAAAAAATAATTTCTCCCGTCAGTCGTAGAAATCTATACCTTGCGATATAATCTCGATTTTTAACAAAGTTTGCAATAAGCCATCACTAAATAAAAATTCTTATTCTTAGCACTGATATACGTACTTATATAATCAAGAGTACAAAAACATTAGGGACACCCCTTCAACCCAGAAAAAATAATTTCTTCCATCAGTCGCAGAAATCTATACCTTGCGATATAATCTCGATTTTTAACAAAGTTTGCAATAAGCCATCACTAAATAAAAATTCTTATTCTTAGCACTGATATACGTGCTATTATAATCAAGAGTCAAAAAACATTAGGGACACCCCTTCAACCCAGAAAAAAAAAATGTCTTCCGTCAGTCGCAAAAATCCATACTTTGCGATATAAATCTCGATTTTTAACAAACTTTGCAATCAGCCATCACTAAATAAAAATTCTTATTCTTAGCACTGATATACGTGCTATTATAATCAAGAGTCAAAAAACATTAGGGACA
Organism: Ocypus olens; assembly: GCA_910593695.2. Classification (NCBI taxonomy): domain Eukaryota; kingdom Metazoa; phylum Arthropoda; class Insecta; order Coleoptera; family Staphylinidae; genus Ocypus; species Ocypus olens. The sequence goes on along the minus strand of OU343063.1, from coordinate 31,364,732 downwards.
CCCCTTCAACCCAGAAAAAATAATTTCTCCCGTCAGTCGTAGAAATCTATACCTTGCGATATAATCTCGATTTTTAACAAAGTTTGCAATAAGCCATCACTAAATAAAAATTCTTATTCTTAGCACTGATATACGTACTTATATAATCAAGAGTAAAAAAACATTAGGGACACCCCTTCAACCCAGAAAAAATAATTTCTTCCATCAGTCGCAGAAATCTATACCTTGCGATATAATCTCGATTTTTAACAAAGTTTGCAATAAGCCATCACTAAATAAAAATTCTTATTCTTAGCACTGATACACGTACTTTTATAATCAAGAGTCAAAAAAACATTAGGGACACCCCTTCAACCCAGAAAAAATAATTTCTTCCATCAGTCGCAGAAATCTATACCTTGCAATATAATCTCGATTTTTAACAAAGTTTGCAATAAGCCATCACTAAATAAAAATTCTTATTCTTAGCACTGATACACGTACTTTTATAATCAAGAGTCAAAAAACATTAGGGACACCCCTTCAACCCAGAAAAAATAATTTCTTCCATCAGTCGCAGAAATCTATACCTTGCGATATAATCTCGATTTTTAACAAAGTTTGCAATAAGCCATCACTAAATAAAAATTCTTATTCTTAGCACTGATACACGTACTTTTATAATCAAGAGTCAAAAAAACATTAGGGACACCCCTTCAACCCAGAAAAAATAATTTCTTCCATCAGTCGCAGAAATCTATACCTTGCAATATAATCTCGATTTTTAACAAAGTTTGCAATAAGCCATCACTAAATAAAAATTCTTATTCTTAGCACTGATACACGTACTTTTATAATCAAGAGTCAAAAAACATTAGGGACACCCCTTCAACCCAGAAAAAATAATTTCTTCCATCAGTCGCAGAAATCTATACCTTGCGATATAATCTCGATTTTTAACAAAGTTTGCAATAAGCCATCACTAAATAAAAATTCTTATTCTTAGCACTGATACACGTACTTTTATAATCAAGAGTCAAAAAACATTAGGGACACCCCTTCAACCCAGAAAAAATAATTTCTCCCGTCAGTCGTAGAAATCTATACCTTGCGATATAATCTCGATTTTTAACAAAGTTTGCAATAAGCCATCACTAAATAAAAATTCTTATTCTTAGCACTGATACACGTACTTTTATAATCAAGAGTCAAAAAACATTAGGGACACCCCTTCAACCCAGAAAAAATAATTTCTTCCATCAGTCGCAGAAATCTATACCTTGCGATATAATCTCGATTTTTAACAAAGTTTGCAATAAGCCATCACTAAATAAAAATTCTTATTCTTAGCACTGATACACGTACTTTTATAATCAAGAGTCAAAAAAACATTAGGGACACCCCTTCAACCCAGAAAAAATAATTTCTTCCATCAGTCGCAGAAATCTATACCTTGCAATATAATCTCGATTTTTAACAAAGTTTGCAATAAGCCATCACTAAATAAAAATTCTTATTCTTAGCACTGATACACGTACTTTTATAATCAAGAGTCAAAAAACATTAGGGACACCCCTTCAACCCAGAAAAAATAATTTCTTCCATCAGTCGCAGAAATCTATACCTTGCGATATAATCTCGATTTTTAACAAAGTTTGCAATAAGCCATCACTAAATAAAAATTCTTATTCTTAGCACTGATACACGTACTTTTATAATCAAGAGTCAAAAAACATTAGGGACACCCCTTCAACCCAGAAAAAATAATTTCTTCCATCAGTCGCAGAAATCTATACCTTGCGATATAATCTCGATTTTTAACAAAGTTTGCAATAAGCCATCACTAAATAAAAATTCTTATTCTTAGCACTGATACACGTACTTTTATAATCAAGAGTCAAAAAAACATTAGGGACACCCCTTCAACCCAGAAAAAATAATTTCTTCCATCAGTCGCAGAAATCTATACCTTGCAATATAATCTCGATTTTTAACAAAGTTTGCAATAAGCCATCACTAAATAAAAATTCTTATTCTTAGCACTGATATACGTGCTATTATGATCAAGAGTCAAAAAACATTAGGGACACCCCTTCAACCCAGAAAAAATAATTTCTCCCGCCAGTCGTAGAAATCTATACCTTGTGATATAATCTCGATTTTTAACAAAGTTTGCAATAAGCCACCACTAAATAAAAATTCTTATTCTTAGCACTGATATACGTACTTATATAATCAAGAGTCAAAAAACATTAGGGACACCCCTTCAACCCAGAAAAAATAATTCCTTCCATCAGTCGCAGAAATTTATACCTTGCGATATAATCTCGATTTTTAACAAAGTTTGCAATAAGCCATCACTAAATAAAAATTCTTATTCTTAGCACTGATACACGTACTTTTATAATCAAGAGTCAAAAAACATTAGGGACACCCCTTCAACCCAGAAAAAATAATTTCTTCCATCAGTCGCAGAAATCTATACCTTGCGATATAATCTCGATTTTTAACAAAGTTTGCAATAAGCCATCACTAAATAAAAATTCTTATTCTTAGCACTGATATACGTGCTATTATAATCAAGAGTCAAAAAACATTAGGGACACCCCTTCAACCCAGAAAAAATAATTTCTTCCATCAGTCGCAGAAATCTATACCTTGCGATATAATCTCGATTTTTAACAAAGTTTGCAATAAGCCATCACTAAATAAAAATTCTTATTCTTAGCACTGATACACGTACTTTTATAATCAAGAGTCAAAAAACATTAGGGACACCCCTTCAACCCAGAAAAAATAATTTCTTCCATCAGTCGCAGAAATCTATACCTTGCGATATAATCTCGATTTTTAACAAAGTTTGCAATAAGCCATCACTAAATAAAAATTCTTATTCTTAGCACTGATATACGTGCTATTATAATCAAGAGTCAAAAAACATTAGGGACACCCCTTCAACCCAGAAAAAATAATTTCTCCCGTCAGTCGTAGAAATCTATACCTTGCGATATAATCTCGATTTTTAACAAAGTTTGCAATAAGCCATCACTAAATAAAAATTCTTATTCTTAGCACTGATACACGTACTTTTATAATCAAGAGTCAAAAAACATTAGGGACACCCCTTCAACCCAGAAAAAATAATTTCTTCCATCAGTCGCAGAAATCTATACCTTGCGATATAATCTCGATTTTTAACAAAGTTTGCAATAAGCCATCACTAAATAAAAATTCTTATTCTTAGCACTGATACACGTACTTTTATAATCAAGAGTCAAAAAAACATTAGGGACACCCCTTCAACCCAGAAAAAATAATTTCTTCCATCAGTCGCAGAAATCTATACCTTGCAATATAATCTCGATTTTTAACAAAGTTTGCAATAAGCCATCACTAAATAAAAATTCTTATTCTTAGCACTGATACACGTACTTTTATAATCAAGAGTCAAAAAACATTAGGGACACCCCTTCAACCCAGAAAAAATAATTTCTTCCATCAGTCGCAGAAATCTATACCTTGCGATATAATCTCGATTTTTAACAAAGTTTGCAATAAGCCATCACTAAATAAAAATTCTTATTCTTAGCACTGATACACGTACTTTTATAATCAAGAGTCAAAAAAACATTAGGGACACCCCTTCAACCCAGAAAAAATAATTTCTTCCATCAGTCGCAGAAATCTATACCTTGCGATATAATCTCGATTTTTAACAAAGTTTGCAATAAGCCATCACTAAATAAAAATTCTTATTCTTAGCACTGATACACGTACTTTTATAATCAAGAGTCAAAAAAACATTAGGGACACCCCTTCAACCCAGAAAAAATAATTTCTTCCATCAGTCGCAGAAATCTATACCTTGCAATATAATCTCGATTTTTAACAAAGTTTGCAATAAGCCATCACTAAATAAAAATTCTTATTCTTAGCACTGATATACGTGCTATTATGATCAAGAGTCAAAAAACATTAGGGACACCCCTTCAACCCAGAAAAAATAATTTCTCCCGTCAGTCGTAGAAATCTATACCTTGTGATATAATCTCGATTTTTAACAAAGTTTGCAATAAGCCACCACTAAATAAAAATTCTTATTCTTAGCACTGATATACGTACTTATATAATCAAGAGTCAAAAAACATTAGGGACACCCCTTCAACCCAGAAAAAATAATTCCTTCCATCAGTCGCAGAAATTTATACCTTGCGATATAATCTCGATTTTTAACAAAGTTTGCAATAAGCCATCACTAAATAAAAATTCTTATTCTTAGCACTGATACACGTACTTTTATAATCAAGAGTCAAAAAACATTAGGGACACCCCTTCAACCCAGAAAAAATAATTTCTTCCATCAGTCGCAGAAATCTATACCTTGCGATATAATCTCGATTTTTAACAAAGTTTGCAATAAGCCATCACTAAATAAAAATTCTTATTCTTAGCACTGATATACGTGCTATTATAATCAAGAGTCAAAAAACATTAGGGACACCCCTTCAACCCAGAAAAAATAATTTCTTCCATCAGTCGCAGAAATCTATACCTTGCAATATAATCTCGATTTTTAACAAAGTTTGCAATAAGCCATCACTAAATAAAAATTCTTATTCTTAGCACTGATACACGTACTTTTATAATCAAGAGTCAAAAAACATTAGGGACACCCCTTCAACCCAGAAAAAATAATTTCTCCCGTCAGTCGTAGAAATCTATACCTTGCGATATAATCTCGATTTTTAACAAAGTTTGCAATAAGCCATCACTAAATAAAAATTCTTATTCTTAGCACTGATACACGTACTTTTATAATCAAGAGTCAAAAAACATTAGGGACACCCCTTCAACCCAGAAAAAATAATTTCTTCCATCAGTCGCAGAAATCTATACCTTGCGATATAATCTCGATTTTTAACAAAGTTTGCAATAAGCCATCACTAAATAAAAATTCTTATTCTTAGCACTGATACACGTACTTTTATAATCAAGAGTCAAAAAAACATTAGGGACACCCCTTCAACCCAGAAAAAATAATTTCTTCCATCAGTCGCAGAAATCTATACCTTGCAATATAATCTCGATTTTTAACAAAGTTTGCAATAAGCCATCACTAAATAAAAATTCTTATTCTTAGCACTGATATACGTGCTATTATGATCAAGAGTCAAAAAACATTAGGGACACCCCTTCAACCCAGAAAAAATAATTTCTCCCGTCAGTCGTAGAAATCTATACCTTGTGATATAATCTCGATTTTTAACAAAGTTTGCAATAAGCCACCACTAAATAAAAATTCTTATTCTTAGCACTGATATACGTACTTATATAATCAAGAGTCAAAAAACATTAGGGACACCCCTTCAACCCAGAAAAAATAATTCCTTCCATCAGTCGCAGAAATTTATACCTTGCGATATAATCTCGATTTTTAACAAAGTTTGCAATAAGCCATCACTAAATAAAAATTCTTATTCTTAGCACTGATACACGTACTTTTATAATCAAGAGTCAAAAAAACATTAGGGACACCCCTTCAACCCAGAAAAAATAATTTCTTCCATCAGTCGCAGAAATCTATACCTTGCAATATAATCTCGATTTTTAACAAAGTTTGCAATAAGCCATCACTAAATAAAAATTCTTATTCTTAGCACTGATATACGTGCTATTATGATCAAGAGTCAAAAAACATTAGGGACACCCCTTCAACCCAGAAAAAATAATTTCTCCCGTCAGTCGTAGAAATCTATACCTTGTGATATAATCTCGATTTTTAACAAAGTTTGCAATAAGCCACCACTAAATAAAAATTCTTATTCTTAGCACTGATATACGTACTTATATAATCAAGAGTCAAAAAACATTAGGGACACCCCTTCAACCCAGAAAAAATAATTCCTTCCATCAGTCGCAGAAATTTATACCTTGCGATATAATCTCGATTTTTAACAAAGTTTGCAATAAGCCATCACTAAATAAAAATTCTTATTCTTAGCACTGATATACGTGCTATTATAATCAAGAGTCAAAAAACATTAGGGACACCCCTTCAACCCAGAAAAAATAATTTCTTCCATCAGTCGCAGAAATCTATACCTTGCGATATAATCTCGATTTTTAACAAAGTTTGCAATAAGCCATCACTAAATAAAAATTCTTATTCTTAGCACTGATATACGTGCTATTATAATCAAGAGTCAAAAAACATTAGGGACACCCCTTCAACCCAGAAAAAAAAAATGTCTTCCGTCAGTCGCAAAAATCCATACTTTGCGATATAAATCTCGATTTTTAACAAACTTTGCAATCAGCCATCACTAAATAAAAATTCTTATTCTTAGCACTGATATACGTGCTATTATAATCAAGAGTCAAAAAACATTAGGGACACCCCTTCAACCCAGAAAAAATAATTTCTCCCGTCAGTCGTAGAAATCTATACCTTGCGATATAATCTCGATTTTTAACAAAGTTTGCAATAAGCCATCACTAAATAAAAATTCTTATTCTTAGCACTGATATACGTACTTATATAATCAAGAGTAAAAAAACATTAGGGACACCCCTTCAACCCAGAAAAAATAATTTCTTCCATCAGTCGCAGAAATCTATACCTTGCGATATAATCTCGATTTTTAACAAAGTTTGCAATAAGCCATCACTAAATAAAAATTCTTATTCTTAGCACTGATACACGTACTTTTATAATCAAGAGTCAAAAAACATTAGGGACACCCCTTCAACCCAGAAAAAATAATTTCTTCCATCAGTCGCAGAAATCTATACCTTGCGATATAATCTCGATTTTTAACAAAGTTTGCAATAAGCCATCACTAAATAAAAATTCTTATTCTTAGCACTGATATACGTGCTATTATAATCAAGAGTCAAAAAACATTAGGGACACCCCTTCAACCCAGAAAAAAAAAATGTCTTCCGTCAGTCGCAAAAATCCATACTTTGCGATATAAATCTCGATTTTTAACAAACTTTGCAATCAGCCATCACTAAATAAAAATTCTTATTCTTAGCACTGATATACGTGCTATTATAATCAAGAGTCAAAAAACATTAGGGACACCCCTTCAACCCAGAAAAAATAATTTCTCCCGTCAGTCGTAGAAATCTATACCTTGCGATATAATCTCGATTTTTAACAAAGTTTGCAATAAGCCATCACTAAATAAAAATTCTTATTCTTAGCACTGATATACGTACTTATATAATCAAGAGTAAAAAAACATTAGGGACACCCCTTCAACCCAGAAAAAATAATTTCTTCCATCAGTCGCAGAAATCTATACCTTGCGATATAATCTCGATTTTTAACAAAGTTTGCAATAAGCCATCACTAAATAAAAATTCTTATTCTTAGCACTGATACACGTACTTTTATAATCAAGAGTAAAAAAACATTAGGGACACCCCTTCAACCCAGAAAAAATAATTTCTTCCATCAGTCGCAGAAATCTATACCTTGCGATATAATCTCGATTTTTAACAAAGTTTGCAATAAGCCATCACTAAATAAAAATTCTTATTCTTAGCACTGATATACGTACTTTTATAATCAAGAGTCAAAAAACATTAGGGACACCCCTTCAACCCAGAAAAAATAATTTCTTCCATCAGTCGCAGAAATCTATACCTTGCGATATAATCTCGATTTTTAACAAAGTTTGCAATAAGCCACCACTAAATAAAAATTCTTATTCTTAGCACTGATATACGTACTTATATAATCAAGAGTAAAAAAACATTAGGGACACCCCTTCAACCCAGAAAAAATAATTTCTTCCATCAGTCGCAGAAATCTATACCTTGCGATATAATCTCGATTTTTAACAAAGTTTGCAATAAGCCATCACTAAATAAAAATTCTTATTCTTAGCACTGATACACGTACTTTTATAATCAAGAGTAAAAAAACATTAGGGACACCCCTTCAACCCAGAAAAAATAATTTCTTCCATCAGTCGCAGAAATCTATACCTTGCGATATAATCTCGATTTTTAACAAAGTTTGCAATAAGCCATCACTAAATAAAAATTCTTATTCTTAGCACTGATATACGTACTTATATAATCAAGAGTAAAAAAACATTAGGGACACCCCTTCAACCCAGAAAAAATAATTTCTTCCATCAGTCGCAGAAATCTATACCTTGCGATATAATCTCGATTTTTAACAAAGTTTGCAATAAGCCATCACTAAATAAAAATTCTTATTCTTAGCACTGATACACGTACTTTTATAATCAAGAGTAAAAAAACATTAGGGACACCCCTTCAACCCAGAAAAAATAATTTCTTCCATCAGTCGCAGAAATCTATACCTTGCGATATAATCTCGATTTTTAACAAAGTTTGCAATAAGCCATCACTAAATAAAAATTCTTATTCTTAGCACTGATATACGTACTTTTATAATCAAGAGTCAAAAAACATTAGGGACACCCCTTCAACCCAGAAAAAATAATTTCTTCCATCAGTCGCAGAAATCTATACCTTGCGATATAATCTCGATTTTTAACAAAGTTTGCAATAAGCCACCACTAAATAAAAATTCTTATTCTTAGCACTGATATACGTACTTATATAATCAAGAGTAAAAAAACATTAGGGACACCCCTTCAACCCAGAAAAAATAATTTCTTCCATCAGTCGCAGAAATCTATACCTTGCGATATAATCTCGATTTTTAACAAAGTTTGCAATAAGCCATCACTAAATAAAAATTCTTATTCTTAGCACTGATACACGTACTTTTATAATCAAGAGTAAAAAAACATTAGGGACACCCCTTCAACCCAGAAAAAATAATTTCTTCCATCAGTCGCAGAAATCTATACCTTGCGATATAATCTCGATTTTTAACAAAGTTTGCAATAAGCCATCACTAAATAAAAATTCTTATTCTTAGCACTGATATACGTACTTATATAATCAAGAGTAAAAAAACATTAGGGACACCCCTTCAACCCAGAAAAAATAATTTCTTCCATCAGTCGCAGAAATCTATACCTTGCGATATAATCTCGATTTTTAACAAAGTTTGCAATAAGCCATCACTAAATAAAAATTCTTATTCTTAGCACTGATATACGTGCTATTATAATCAAGAGTCAAAAAACATTAGGGACACCCCTTCAACCCAGAAAAAATAATTTCTCCCGTCAGTCGTAGAAATCTATACCTTGCGATATAATCTCGATTTTTAACAAAGTTTGCAATAAGCCATCACTAAATAAAAATTCTTATTCTTAGCACTGATATACGTACTTATATAATCAAGAGTAAAAAAACATTAGGGACACCCCTTCAACCCAGAAAAAATAATTTCTTCCATCAGTCGCAGAAATCTATACCTTGCGATATAATCTCGATTTTTAACAAAGTTTGCAATAAGCCATCACTAAATAAAAATTCTTATTCTTAGCACTGATATACGTGCTATTATAATCAAGAGTCAAAGAACATTAGGGACACCCCTTCAACCCAGAAAAAATAATTTCTCCCGTCAGTCGCAGAAATCTATACCTTGCGATATAATCTCGATTTTTAACAAAGTTTGCAATAAGCCACCACTAAATAAAAATTCTTATTCTTAGCACTGATATACGTGCTATTATAATCAAGAGTCAAAGAACATTAGGGACACCCCTTCAACCCAGAAAAAATAATTTCTCCCGTCAGTCGCAGAAATCTATACCTTGCGATATAATCTCGATTTTTAACAAAGTTTGCAATAAGCCATCACTAAATAAAAATTCTTATTCTTAGCACTGATATACGTGCTATTATAATCAAGAGTCAAAGAACATTAGGGACACCCCTTCAACCCAGAAAAAATAATTTCTCCCGTCAGTCGCAGAAATCTATACCTTGCGATATAATCTCGATTTTTAACAAAGTTTGCAATAAGCCACCACTAAATAAAAATTCTTATTCTTAGCACTGATATACGTACTTATATAATCAAGAGTAAAAAAACATTAGGGACACCCCTTCAACCCAGAAAAAATAATTTCTTCCATCAGTCGCAGAAATCTATACCTTGCGATATAATCTCGATTTTTAACAAAGTTTGCAATAAGCCATCACTAAATAAAAATTCTTATTCTTAGCACTGATATACGTACTTATATAATCAAGAGTAAAAAAACATTAGGGACACCCCTTCAACCCAGAAAAAATAATTTCTTCCATCAGTCGCAGAAATCTATACCTTGCGATATAATCTCGATTTTTAACAAAGTTTGCAATAAGCCATCACTAAATAAAAATTCTTATTCTTAGCACTGATACACGTACTTTTATAATCAAGAGTCAAAAAACATTAGGGACACCCCTTCAACCCAGAAAAAATAATTTCTTCCATCAGTCGCAGAAATCTATACCTTGCGATATAATCTCGATTTTTAACAAAGTTTGCAATAAGCCATCACTAAATAAAAATTCTTATTCTTAGCACTGATATACGTGCTATTATAATCAAGAGTCAAAAAACATTAGGGACACCCCTTCAACCCAGAAAAAATAATTTCTCCCGTCAGTCGTAGAAATCTATACCTTGCGATATAATCTCGATTTTTAACAAAGTTTGCAATAAGCCATCACTAAATAAAAATTCTTATTCTTAGCACTGATATACGTACTTATATAATCAAGAGTAAAAAAACATTAGGGACACCCCTTCAACCCAGAAAAAATAATTTCTTCCATCAGTCGCAGAAATCTATACCTTGCGATATAATCTCGATTTTTAACAAAGTTTGCAATAAGCCATCACTAAATAAAAATTCTTATTCTTAGCACTGATACACGTACTTTTATAATCAAGAGTCAAAAAAACATTAGGGACACCCCTTCAACCCAGAAAAAATAATTTCTTCCATCAGTCGCAGAAATCTATACCTTGCAATATAATCTCGATTTTTAACAAAGTTTGCAATAAGCCATCACTAAATAAAAATTCTTATTCTTAGCACTGATATACGTGCTATTATGATCAAGAGTCAAAAAACATTAGGGACACCCCTTCAACCCAGAAAAAATAATTTCTCCCGTCAGTCGTAGAAATCTATACCTTGTGATATAATCTCGATTTTTAACAAAGTTTGCAATAAGCCACCACTAAATAAAAATTCTTATTCTTAGCACTGATATACGTACTTATATAATCAAGAGTCAAAAAACATTAGGGACACCCCTTCAACCCAGAAAAAATAATTCCTTCCATCAGTCGCAGAAATTTATACCTTGCGATATAATCTCGATTTTTAACAAAGTTTGCAATAAGCCATCACTAAATAAAAATTCTTATTCTTAGCACTGATACACGTACTTTTATAATCAAGAGTCAAAAAACATTAGGGACACCCCTTCAACCCAGAAAAAATAATTTCTTCCATCAGTCGCAGAAATCTATACCTTGCGATATAATCTCGATTTTTAACAAAGTTTGCAATAAGCCATCACTAAATAAAAATTCTTATTCTTAGCACTGATACACGTACTTTTATAATCAAGAGTCAAAAAACATTAGGGACACCCCTTCAACCCAGAAAAAATAATTTCTTCCACCAGTCGCAAAAATCTGTACCTTGCGATATAATCTCGATTTTAAACAAAGTTTGCAATAAGCCATCACTAAATAAAAATTCTTATTCTTAGCTCTGATATACGTACTTTTATAATCAAGAGTCAAAAAACATTAGGGACACCCCTTCAACCCAGAAAAAATAATTTCTTCTACCAGTCGCAGAAATCTATACCTTGCGATATAATTTTCCATTTTTAACACAGTTTGCAATAAGTCGTATCTAAATAAAAATTATTTTTCTTATCACTAGTAATAATAATAATGTGGCTGGACACCCCTTGTGGGGTAGCGCCGCTTCAATGAAGCTTTCTAGATCTTGTTTTTTTTTGGAGTAGATCAGTTTCCGTCCACTTCCTATTCTATACTCTTGCATATATTTCCTCATTCCCTCCTATTTCCTGACTTTTCCTACCATTCACCGCCGATGCCAGCCCTGCGGAGATCTCCTTCCACTTCTTGTAACCACTTAGATCTCGGTCTACCTCTTCTTTTCTTGTTTCCTGGCTCCCACTCTAACATTAAACGCACTGTGTCGCTTGGTGCTGCTCTCCATACATGTCCTAGCCATTTTGCTCTTTGTTCCTGTTTTTTTTTTACCATGTCTTCTCCTTTTATTTCTTGTCTCAGCTCGTTGTTCGTCCTTGTTCGGTATTCATTTTCGTTTACCTTTATAGGCCCTAGTGCTGTTCTTAAAATATTTCTTTCTATAATTCTCAGGTTATCCTCTTGTTTCTTTGTCATGGTCATAGTTTCTGCTGCGTACATTAATATTGGCCTTATTAATGTGTTGTATATTTTGATTTTCGTTCTTTTCCCCAGGTTTTTCCTTTTTAGTAGCTTTTTGTTTGCGTAAAGAGCTCTATTTGCTCCCATAATTTTCCAATTTAGTTTGGCTTCCCTCTCTCCATTGTTTACTCCTAGGTATTTGTATTGTTCGACTTCCTCAAATTTTTTCCCCTATTTTAATCTTTCCGATTCCTTTCTGTTTGTTGAATCTCAGCATCTTGGTTTTTTCTTTATTAATTCCTAATCCCATTTTACTCCCTTTTTTTATTAATGGAAATCTAAACAGTAATGTTTACTTAGATCTTCTGCGAACTCGTATAATGCCAGAAATTCATACACTAAACATTGCTGCTCCTTATTATCAGATGGATGGAGCGCCTCCACATTCTACAGCTGCCATTAATGATTATTTAAGTGAATTACTTCCTGATCGCTGGATAGGTAGACTTGGCCACCCTGGTCGCCTGATTTGTCTCCAAACGACTTTTTTTTGTGGGGGTATCTAAAAAGCAATGTTTATAATAACATTATTATAAACAATACTTCAGAGTTAAAAGATCGTATAATTACTGTTTGCGATGAATTAAGAAGAAATCCGCAACACATTAGAAATGCTATTCAAGGAGTTTATAATCGACTTGGCTACCTACTGCTTGGAACGTGAAGGTGGTCATTTTGAATATTTATTATAATTACTTACGATTTATCATTGTTTGTTTCATTAACCTCACTTTATTCGTAATAATTTTAAGCTTTCACTGTACTGTGACAGGTCGACGGGACCTTTGTGTACTTCGTTGCCTACATTGTCAATACATTCCAATGCGTTGAGGTGATTATTATGACATAGAACATAGACCTTAACAATCATATGTTCTGAGTTAAAAAGAAGACCCTGTACTTTTCCCCCATTCACTCCGTTATCTTTCATTCCCACCCACTCATCTTTCACCCCCTCACACTCCTCCGCCAGATGTTCCCAGGTGTCTCTTCCCCATTCACTCAATTCACATCTCATATACTCTTCCCCCATCCACATTTTCCTCCCTCTTTCTCCGGATTCACACCTGGCTCTACTACTACTACCCTTTTTTCTCTGCTCCAACTCCCTTCCCATAAGTATCTCGGTACCCTCCCTGCGCCTCCACCTCCCTCCACCTCCCTCACCTTCTCCTTCACCCGTGCAGCCACGTCCACACCTCTCCCGAACCACTCTTTTACTTTTAACTCTCCCAGACCTACCCTCTCATACATTATTTTTCTCTCTTCTCTCAATTTCCCTCTTCCACACTCCCGCATGTCCCCGACACCGCCTTTACCAGTCTTCTCTCATTTCCCACAGTCTCGTTTCATACCTTACCATTCTCTCTATTGCTTCACACGTCAATCTCTCCCTATTCGTCTCCTGTAACAGAATGATCGGTGTCGATCTTTCCACCCCCAGTATCCGTCTCAGGAACCATAGCTGTTCCCTCTCAATACATTCATAAATCCTCGTCCCCCATACCTTTACTCCATACATTAATACCGACCTCACGTACGCATCCCACACCTTACATTGTCCCCCATCCATCCTTCCCATTTTCCCCACGCCACCCACCATGCTTTCTTCGCCTTTCCTTGTACCCATCTTAAATGCTCTTCATATCCGCCTGTCCCTTTAAACATAAACCCTTCGCCCTCTCAATCACCGTCCCCTTCCACTCTAACTCTCTCACTGTCCCCTCTCGCCTTTATTCCTAAACCACATCCATTTCGTCTTATCTGCATTCAAGCACAGCCCTCTTTTATCCTTGTATTTCTCAACTCCTTTTAACATACCTTTCATCCCCATCCAATCTTTTACCACATATTGTCTGCATACGCTAACATCCATACCTTACATTTCTCGATCACCCCACCCCCCTCCTGCTCTTTCTTTAGCACCTCTTCAAGTTCACTGATGTGTAGGTTGAACAGCACCTCCTCACCTACTTTCGCCTCGGCTCACGTTTCCTCGTACACGCCTCTCACCCATTCAACTATTCCCTCACTCACCCCTCTTTTTCTCAAACTTTCTACCATACACTCCCTTGGAATCGTATCGTATGCCGCTGTTAGGTCCAGGAATACCTTAAACTCACTTCCTTTCTCCTCTCTCACTCTCTCAGTCATCCTCGCCAGGGTAACGATCTGATCTCACCCCCCCTAAGAATTTTTCGCTTACAATTTTTATTGTTAAAAATTACCGATAGTCCATATTCCAAACAAATAATATAACCGGTAAATTTTTCCAACGCTTTAAAATGTTGGAAAAGGATAGTGAGATTTCACAGAACAGGTGTATGAGAGCGGAATCTTTTTTTTTAATTACCCCCCCAAACTGGTTGGCTGGAAACGCCCTTGTTCTTGTACCTCTCTCCTTCCTGAAGCCTCCCCGCGACTCCGACAACAACCCCTTTGTCTCCACCTCCTCCTCCAATCTGTTTTTTTTTTTAACAGAGACATGGCTATTTTGTAACCCACCCCATGATCATGATACCTCTGTAATTTTCAGCATTTCTTTCATCTCTTCCCTTGTGTATAGGGCACATTCGCCTACCTTCCAAGCCGCTGGAATGTTCGACTGCCCTCTCCATAATTGAATAATCAACTCTCTGAATATCTTCTTCCCCTTTTTCCCAATCTTCTTTCACATTTCAGCTTTCTGTCCATCTCTTCCAGCCGCTTTTCCTTTCTTCAATTCTTTGAAAGCTCTTTCTACTTTCTCTTGCGAAAACTCTTCTTCTTCTTCCCTGTCTCCTCTCTTTCCTTCTCCAACCCCGTCGGCTCTCCGCTACTTTCCTTGCATTTCCTGTTCCAGTCTTCCAGTGTCACCCCTATGTTATTCCTCTCCTCAGCACGTTCCACATCTCCCTCTCATTTTTACATTCCCTCAACTCTTCCCCTGCTCTTTCCACTGCCTTTATCTTCTTCCTCTCACATATTTCCTTGTATTTCTTTCTCGCAGCTACCACTCTTCTCTCCTCCCCTCCATTTTTTAAGCATTCTTTCACTGCCCTTCGCACTTCCCTTTTTGCCTGCTTACACTCCTCGTCGAACCATGTATTTCCTTTTCTTCCATCCTCCTTCGCTCTTCTCTCACATTCTCCTATCGTCTTCTCTATCTCTTCCATTGTTTTCACATCCTCCCAGCTTCCTGCCCATCTCCTCCATTACCTTTATCCCGCTCTCTAGGTGCCAACTTTCCCTCTCCTTCTCTGTTCTTTTCTCCCTCTCTATCCATATCTCTGCTTTCAGTGAAAGATGGTCCGATCCTAATACCCCTTCTACCTCCATGCATCTTATCTCACTCCTGTTCATCAACACGTAATCGATCACCGAGGTTCCTCTCAGTCCAATGTAGGTCTTCTTCCCCTCCCAGTCACCCTCTGTGCAACCGTTAAGAACCTCCCATCCTTCTTCCATCGCCCACACTTTCATTCTCCCTTCTTCTCCATTAACCACTTCACGCCCAGGTTGCCACATGTGGCAACAAGCAAAAAGAAAGGAAATAAATATATTTTACAAAAAAAAAACCTTTGGCGCCATCTATGGAATATTTTTCATATTTTTTCCATAAATGAGTAAGTTTGTGACAGTGGAATAATATTTCGTAGAAAATCGTAACAAAAAAGTAAATTTTCAATATATGGTATTATGCTATAACCCGATCAAAACAGCATGGGCGAGAAGTGGTTAACCCATTTGTCTTGTGATCTCCTTTGTATCACCTCTCCTTCTTCGTTGACCCCTCCCCCCATTTCTCCTATTCTGGCATTGAAGTCTCCTCCTCACCATCACTCATTTTCCTCGACCTTCACTTTTTTCTTCGATTTCCTGACTTATTTCTCTCCAATTTTTGTTTACATATACAGCCCCTACGTTTATTCTCTGCCTCCCCTGCCGATAATTCACCCATGCCACCCCTTCCTTTCCTTCCACGAACCTCGTCACGTCCACCCCCATAATCTTCCTCCATCCCACTATTGTTCTGACCTTTGCCCTTCCCTTCGCCGCACACTTAGATGCCCCTTTCATCGCTCACTTGAATTTCCCCGGTAGACCTACCATTGTTACCTCCCATTCTTCCTTTACCATCCATGTTTCTACTAAACACACAATATCCATTGTGTTCGCCCATTCTTCGAACTCCTTTTGCCACCGGCCCCCCTTGTGCTTCGATTTAATTCCGGCTATGTTTCAGAATCCTATACTTAAAAACTCTTTTCTTGTGATTCCCCTTATTCTTGTGCATTTCCTTTCATTTGTCTGCCCGTTTCCCCTTGTTGTAGCCTCTCGCTCATTTATCCGTATGTCCTGTGTGATATTTCTTGGTTTTATAAGCTTTTGGTTCGCTCTGATGGTAGCATACCCTTTTCTCTTTTGTCCCACTTACATTTCTGTCCACCAACAAACATTTTCTGATGGCCAATTTTAACTGTATTTCCTTTGTTTCTCTCATCTTTTGCAATACTCCTGATTTCTTTTTGGATTGCTCTTTCTGTTTTCATGTAATCATTATTGAAATGTGTTGTGTGGGTAAGGTTAACGATCTAAACACGACAACTGCTGGAACAAGAAGAGAGAGTAATGTTTATTTTTCCTAAAGATCCCCCACTCTGTATGTGTATATTAAGTTGTCTATGTTACATTACTAATTACATATTTACATACATTACAATTATCTACATATATTTCTTTGACTTTTAGCTTATTTTTGGCTTTCATTATTTCCTGTTTCATTCCCCATGACTCCACCTCTGCTATAATCATTTCTATGTTGGTGCCCTTATTAATTTTTGTAGCTCTATTTACTTTAATTTCAACATTCATTTCTTTGCATATGAATTCTTCTACTCTTCTTACTATATTGTTGTCATCTAGTTTCAATCCATTTATTATCACGTTATTTCTCTTTCCCTCTTGTTCACTTCTTTCAAACTTATTTTCCAGTTCTTCAATTTTCTCTTTAAGTGTAGCTCTTTCCACATCCCATTTTTCCTCTTTGATTTTAATTTCTTTTCTCAATTTCTTTTTTTAAATCAATAGTGGTGTTTTTGAATTCCCTCATTATTCATCATTTTCTTTATTAATTTAATTCTAGATTACACTCTTATTTTCAGGAATGCACGGCTCTGTACAGCTACAGCTAGGTGTGATAGCCGTAGACACCGAAGAGCTGTCCATTGGGGAAACACACTTAAACGAATGCATGAAGATTATTGAGGGAAGCGAAGAATTCCCTCAAGTGTGTTCAGTTGCGTTAAACATGTACAACCAGTTGGGTATATTGTGGGCAAAACGTGACCAAGAGAAAGGGCAGTTTTACTTAGAAAAGGGGGACGCGTTCTATAAATCAGTTAAAGAGAAAAACATCATTCCAATCGATCACCAGGATTTATTTAACATGGATTACGAGTTGGATGAGAAGACTGCGATGGAACAGTTTGAGAAATTATACACGCTGACGTTGTACTACTTGGCGCAGGTGTACGGGCCGGTCGATCCATTAAAAAGTGCTGTATATTGTCACAAAACGCTGAGGCGGCAATTGGAGAGCGACGATTACGAACACATCGATTGGGCGCTGAATACGGCGACGTTGTCGCAGTTTTTAATGGAGAAGAATGGTTTCAAACAAGCCCGGCACTACCTAAGCGCTAGTCTGTACATGCTGGACGAGTACTGGAAGGTGTTGGAGCGGATCGAGGTCCATAACGATGAGTACGACGCTAAGGTTGAAACTTACAAACACCGCTACGCCGACGTGGCGCGGTGCTGGAGCAAATACGGTATTGTTCTGCTGTCGAATTCGCACGATCGTTTAATGAATTGCCAGGATATCGATGTTACCTCCAGTATTTGCACGGATATCTCGAAAATGAGTTTGGAGGAAGATTCCAAGTTAACAAAAGACGAGCTTAGCAATTGGGGCTTTCCCACGTTGAATCTCTCGGAATACGAGTCACAAATTAGGGATGGTTTCGTGCTAACAATAGATGACGCAAAGGAGGTTTTTCTAAACGCGCAGAAATGGTTGTTGAAAGCGCAGGAGTACTACACCATCAACACGTTAGCTTCAGATTACATAGAGATCACTATAGATTACAGTAAGTTGTACGACATGCTAGTGTTTTTCGAGGAGGTCCCGGAAAACCGCACCAAGTTGATCAAACGTGCCGCTGATATATTGGAGAAAGTCTTGTCTGAAGTCAACCCGACTTATTACATGGCCTACTGTAGGCAGATTTGGTACCGCTTGGGGATCCTGTATTCGGATATGTTGGACATTAAATTGGACAAGCTTAAAGAGAACGAAGGGAGGCCTAACGCGCACGCTTTGAAGAAGGTCAACGCGCTGGTGTGTAAAAGCACCGCGAATTTTAAGAGTTATATAGAAAGTTATAAGAATCCTAGCGGGGAGTTGCCGGCCAGGGTTCCCACCGAGGGGGAGGAGGCCTACCTTCAGTCGTTCTTTCACTTGGCGGCATTGGGGACGCGCTACATCACCCTCGATAAGGAGACGCAGGTGAAGAACACGGAGACGTCTTTGGGCGCGTACACAATGTTGGTCGAGTACTGCAAGGCGAACGAGAAGGCGGGGAATTTGGTGAAGGCTGAGCTGTCGGTGGCGAAGGAGATGGCCGCGCTTTTGCCTCTTAAGATCGCGCGGTTGCGTAACGAAATGCCGGTTGCTCTTTAAATACTCGTTTTTCTCGCTTATACTTAATACACTACGCGAATAGTATCAGTGATGTAACAAATGTATTTATTTCGCACTAAATTTTAATCAAGTAAGCTATACTGAGTAAACACATGATGGCACTGAATTTTTTGTCGCTGAATAACAATTAAGGCGCTCTCACATAGACGCGATATCAACTCGGGATGAAGCCAGTGACGGTTCGCGGGGTGACTCGTGGTACGACCGAGGTAGCAGAGGTGGCACTACAGATATAGCCCGTTCTCTGGAATCTGGCGTCTGTGGTCGTAAAAGAGGGTCAGAGCTCGGTACGTAGGGGACGTAATATTTTTTTATTTCAAACCAATCTTTGTTGTGAAGTACTGGTGTAAAAGTGCATATACCAATAGGAGCGAAGGACAGTAATACATGTATGGGATTAAATTAACGAACCACCAATGCCTTTTCTTCGAACGTTTTACGACCTCGGCCTTAGAATCTTACATTCAGACTTACGTATTCAAATTTAAAGGAAAATAATATCGTGCTCTTCGGTTGCCTGCGCCGGGGTGTGGGGATTCAATTGTCACAATGTATTAGGTAACGTCCCGTGTTAAGAATCGCCCCTATGCACAGTGGTCCCACTATAGGTTATAGCCTGAATATTTTCATGTTTAAATTAAGACGTCATACTTCGTTCAGCATGTTATCAATGTGCATACTAAATGGAGGTATAAAAAAAATCTTGATACGTGCATAAATTCAGTTCTTTTTGACATCCTAAGTGGACGCATCTCGTCAATATTCCGTTGTGTTATCGGTGCGCTAATTTTCACTTCCTTGACAACGGCCAAATACTCTGAATTTATTAATTTGTGCAAGTGTTGTTGTAATGGAATTTGAAAAGGAAGGTATGTACAATATTT
Source organism: Ocypus olens (assembly GCA_910593695.2). Taxonomy (NCBI): domain Eukaryota; kingdom Metazoa; phylum Arthropoda; class Insecta; order Coleoptera; family Staphylinidae; genus Ocypus; species Ocypus olens. The sequence continues at coordinate 31,344,727 of OU343063.1, read as the reverse complement.
TAAACACATTTTTATATAAAATATAATCTTTTACATAAAGTTACAAGAGCGCTACGCCTCTTCATATTTTTTGTTTAGTTTACAGTTTTATTAAAATTCATCTAAACTTTTAACTACTTTACGCAGCAATCCGCGAAATGATAAGCACTTCTTATTGTTCAATAAAGTGTGTACTTTTAGAAGATACAAGCGATTATCTGCGTAAATTTGTGCAGGTGTCTCATTTATGCCTTAGCTATAGTAGCATTTCCTTAGCACACCTTAATTTAAAAAATGATGATGTGGCCATCATGTTACTTTCTCCTACTTGATGGTATCATAGTCATTTATATTTACGCTTTCATGGTTTCTTTTGAATTTAAATCATATTTTAAATGTACATCGAGCGTTTTGTAGACTCGGATGAAACTGACGTCAAAATTATGAAAGATGGAAAAATTATACTTCAAATTTAAAAACTCTGTTTACTCAAAAACCAAAGATATTTTGAAAAAAACTTATTCTTTATAAGTTGTTCATTATGGCATTCTCTGGTCTAATTATAGAGTATTAGTGTAAACAAATTGTTATTACCTCGTTAGATGTGAATTCCTTATTTGTAATTTTTTGATATGTTTTTATGTCATATCTAGTAATAAAAACGGGTCTTAATAAAGTTATAATAAGACTTTTATTCATTCGTTCTCTTCTTCAATAATGGATTTAATTTTAATTATAACAGCGTACAATTTGAATCATTATTCAATAGCCTCATCTCTATAACCGCCTTTCTTAGGTGGCGGGACCACTGTGCTATGTGGGGGAGCCTCTAGTGTTTTCGTGCCCCACCCCATAATTCACATTAGTACTCAAGTTATTGGTTAACATATTGTATGTGGACTAGAGACGAGTAACTCATCTGTGAATCGATTAAAAGAGTCTACTCTTAGAAATGACTCGAGGGGTCAAGAGTGTGAATTTCCTGACATATCGTGAGTCATGAAATTTTAGAAGCGAGGAGAGGGACCTTTTTTTGTTTTTATCCCTTTTTTCCAGACATACCTTTTACTTTTTCAATAGTCATGAGTCATGTGAAGAGTGGGCTCTTCCAAGTCCACTCTTTACAGTGAGTCGACTCACAAAAAGGAGTCATTTCGCCCATCTCTAACGTGGACATTGGTCACAATTTAAAAGGAAACTGCAATTGCAACTATTTTAAATATTTCGTTGTCTGGGTTTTGCTAACGCAAGTATACATACCATAGAGTTTATTTTATATTTATGCTGTGTTATTAAAAGTTTAAGTATTTTTACATCTGAAAGTAAAGCTTTTTCTGAGATGTATACGTGTAATCAAATAAAGCTGTTTTATTTTATATTTTACGAGTTTTGCTATTATATACAAGATAATTTCCTTTTTCCTCTTCATAAACATGACTACGTTGATTGAAGTATTGTATGGATCGCTCACCGGCATGTATTTCGGCGAGTCGTGTCGAAAATGAACCCTCCACTCCCCACCTTACAATACTTCAATCAACGGTAATACATAGGGAAAGTATTGTTTTCCTAAAAATTTTCGATTCAAAAATTTTATATTCGTTTTGAAGTATTCAGTCGATTAGACGATTAAAAAAATGTCTCTGTGTGTGCCTGTGCGTGTGTGTGGCAAAGCAAAGTAGTACTTGGGATAAGCCATTGAGAATTTCAGAATTTCATAAAGAATGTGATTTTCAAAAAATATACAGGGCATTCCATTAAAAAAATAAATCAATTTTGCTATTTTTCTGAAAATAGAAATGGAAAAAAGGTTGGTAAAAATTAGTTAATGTATCCCATGTTATATTATTTTGACCAAACAACAAAACACTTTATTTTTTCAAAAAAAAAAAAATTAAATTATCTATTTTTTGTTAGTTTGATCACTTTATAAAAAAAAGACCTTTATTGGCATATCTAACAATAATTATACTTCCATCAACCAAAAATACAATTATAATAACAATAATTCTTGTGCTCTCTCTCTCCTACATTCTTTTTCCCTCCCCAATTTCTGCAGCATATTTACCCCGGCCCCATCCTCTCTCATCCATTCTCCCCTCTTATTCCTTTTTCCTCCCATCCATTCTTCTTTCACTCCCTCACAATCCTCCGCCAGATGCCTCCATGTATCCCTCCCATTTTCACACATTACACACCTCATATATTCTTCGCCCATCCACTTCTTCCTCCCTCTTTCTTCTGATCCACACCTAGCGCTAACCAATGTCACCCTCTCTTTTCTGTTCCACCCGTCCTCATCAAAATACTTCGGTCTCCTTCCATGTACCTGCCAACATGTCATTATATTCACTTCTTTCTATACATCCCTGTCTCTCCTGCACATCCACTTCCTTCGCCCTCTCTCTCATCTACTTTGCCACATATACCTCCGTCTCTAAGCACTCCCTCACTCTCACTTCAGACAATCCTACTCTCTCATACATTTTCATTCGTTCCTTCCTCCATTTACCCCCCCTACACTCACGCATATCTTCCATACCGCCTTTACCAACCTCTCTTCCCCTAACTCCCATAACCTCATCTCATACCTGACCATTCTCTCTATTGCCTCACATTCTAAATTTCCTCTGTTAGTCTCCTGAAGCAGTATATACCCGGGTGTCGACCTTTCCACTCCCAGCATACGCTTCAGAAACCACCACTGCTCCCTCTCCACGCACTCATACCCCTTCGTTCCCCATACTTCCACTCCATACATTAAAATTGACTTCACACATGCATCCCACACTTAACACGCCACTCTGAAGTTGTTCTTCATCCATTCTCCCCATTTTTCCCACGCGATATCTCACGCTTTCCTGGCCTTCCCCTGCACCCATCTTACATGCTCCTCATATCCCCCTGTCCCTTTAAACATAAACCCCAAATACCTAAATCTTTTCACTCTCTCTAATCACTTCTCCCTTCCATTCTAACACTTTCACGCTCCCCTCTCTTCCCTTATTGCTAAATCTCATCCATTTCGTCTTCCCCACATTCACACACAGTCCCCTCTTGTCCATATACCTCTCCGTTCTCCTCAACATTTCTTTCATCCCTACCCAATCTCTTGCCATCAACACCATGTGATCCGCATATGCCAGCATCCACACCTTACCCTTTCCGATTACTACTTCTCCCGCCTGCCCTTTCCTCAAAGCCTCCTCCAGTTTATTTAGGTATAAGTTAAATAACGTAGGGCTTAACGGGCATCCCTGTCTCAATCCTACCCACGTTCTAAATATCTCCGACACCTCCACTCCCACTCTTGCTACCACCCAGGTTTCCTTATATACTCCTCTTACCCACTCAACCATACTCTCACTCACTCCTTTTCTCCTCATACATTCTAACAACTTCTCCCTCGGCACTGAGTCGTACGTCGCCTTTAAGTCCACAAACACGGCATACATGCTTCCCTTCTCTTCAGTCACTCTCTCAGCCATTCTTGCCAGGGTAACGATCTGCTCCCTTGTCCCCCTCCCCCGCCTAAATCCCCCTGCGTCTCGGGTATTGACTCCTTTTCTTCTACTTCTTCTTCCAGCTGATTCTTCACCACCAACATTGCAATTTTATATCCTGTGGACATCACCGTAATTCCCGTCTTCCCAGCCTTCTCATCCCCTCTTTTGTGTACCGGACACATCGTACCCAATCTCCAGGCCTCCGGTATATTCCTTCTTTCCCTCCACATTTGGTTCAACAGGTCCCTGAATTTCTTCTTTGCCCCTTCTCTTATCTCCTTCCACATCTCTGCCTTCAGCCCATCCATCCCTGCTACCTTTCCTCCTTTAACTTCCTCGAAAGCTCTTTCCACTTCCTCCTCAGAGAACTCCTCCGCCATCTCCAAACGCCTTCCTTGTCCCACTTCCTCTGGTTCCACTTGGTTCTCTACATTTCCTTATCCACTTCTTCAGTGTCATCCCTACCCGTCTCCTTCTTTCTCCTCTCCTCAGTACTTTCCATATTTCCGCCTCGTCTACACTTCTTCAACTCCTCACTTGCTCTTTCCACCTCCTGCAGCTTCTTTCTCTCGCATATCCCCTCATATTTCCTTTTTGCTGCCGTTACCTTCCTCTCCTCATCTCTACCTTTTATACATTCCCCCACTGCCTTCCTTACTTCACTTTTTGCCTGCCTGCATTCTTCATCAAACCACCTACTCCCTTGTCCCGTCCCTCCTTTAGCTTTTCTTCCGCACCCCACTATTAGTTCCTCCATCTCCTCCATTGATTTGACGTCTTCCCACTGGATCCTCCTCATCTTCTTCCTCATTTCTTCTATTGCCTTTGCCCCACATTCTAACTTTCCCATTTCTTGCTTCTCTTCAGTCGTTTTCTCCTTCTCCATCCATACCTGTATTTTTAGCGGTAGATGATCCGAGCCCATCACTTGCTCCACCTACATTGTCATCCATTGTTTATTTTTATTCTTCATAACCTTTATTTTGTCTTCCATCTCTAGTTTAACCACCATATATATATATTATATATAATTCATTCTGGAACCACACAGAAGAAAGCTTTTTGGTGCTTAATTTAGGCATCAAAGAAAAATTAAGAGCATGCAGAAAGAAAAACTGTCAGGTTCCATAATGATTTTTTTTATAAGTCTGAAAAAAGGGGCCCTGCCGTGGCGTCGACGAGCACTTCAGATTTCCAAGATGTGAGGAGAGAGGCTTCTCCGGAATATATGTTGAAGATTTCTATCAACAATCTACAGAGTCCCTTCAATCTATCAATGGAAACTCTTTTTAAATTAATTTTGACGAATTTTCAAATAACGGCGATCAAATGGATACATCAACAATAGAAGATGAAAATCAGACGTCAGCAAAACACGTTTCTTTCAACGGATATTAAGAGAGTGGTGGTACACCTGTATAACACTCTTATAAGCGAGAACCATCAATCTGCATTGCGGAGAATTTCGGTTCTAACTGGAATTCTATATTCAACAGTGTGGAAAATAGTCAGAAAATGACCATTGGAAAGGAGACGTCGAAGAAGTTCAAAATTTGTGAAAATAGATGATGCCACCGCTAAGAGGATTAAAAATACTATCTACGACTCGTATAAATCAGGTAAAGTTCCAACAATTGAATTTATTTTGGAAAAGCTGGGAGATGAGTTTCCATACAAACGAACAACCCTGCATGAATATCTCCTCAGTCAAGGTTTTAGATACAAAACGCTAGACAAACGAATTGCAATAATGGAATCACCAAGATTGCAGAAACACCGATATGAGTATTTAGAAAAAATTAAGGAATATCGGAATGCAGGGAGGTCGATAATTTATTTGGATGAAACGTGGTTCGATACTCACGACGTCGTTTCCAAGGGATGGATCGACAAATCTAATAAGTGTTACCTTAGCACTCCATGTAATAGAGGAAAAAGAATTGTAATTCTACATGCGGGAGGAGATGCAGGTTTTGTGCCAAATGCTTTATTGTTATCAGCGAAAAATGTTGCCTCAAGCTCTTTAGATTATCATCAGGACATGAATGCTGAACTATTCGAAACTTCCGAAATCAATTATTAACTAATATTGGAAATAATACAGTTATTGTAATGGATAATGCAGAATACCACTCAAGGCAACTGAACACAATTCCTACCATGGCTTCAAAGAAAAAAGGATATAGTTGAGTTTTGCATTCAGAAAAATCTAATTCTTTCCCCCAATTCGAAAAAAAAGATTTGTTGACAATTATAAAAGCACGAAATTTCAAAAAGGAATATGTAATTGATAAGATGGCAAAAGAATTTGGCCGCCAAGTGTTGCGACTTCCTCCTTACTACTGTATATCCAATTGAGCTTGTATGGTCAACAGTAAAAAGTAATTTGCGGAAAAATAATACAAATCCCAAAATGAGCGAAGAAACAATTAAAATGATCCAACAAGAATTTAACAACATTCCAACTACCACGTGGAAGAACTGCATCAGTCATGTTATTAAAATTGAAAACGATTATACGACGCTTCAGGAACCAACTGTATGTTTCAATATTAATCTTCAAAGTGAAACAAAGTGAAAGTGATGTTTCAAATTGTGCGGAGTAATATTTGTTTCTTTATGTAATTTTTGTCATATTTATTTATTTATTTTAATACTGCACTCTTTTATATGTATTATTAAAATTGGAATGTAATGAATTTTACCTACTCCCACTTTGTAATTGATTAATTACCGAACTGTTTTCACCAATCGTAAGCGACCCATTACGAATATATAGAGCATAAATAAATGTTAAATGTTGTACATAAATGTGTAACATGTACTATTACCGCTTATGTACCTCGCTATATTATATACTTATTAGCCAATTACAATTAACGTCCGCCGAGTCCCTCTGCATTCGTCTGTTCGTCTTTAAATATCAAAAGTGACAGTGACATTTAAACGTCAGATTATAACTTATTGGTTAAAACAATAACTGACACAATAAACTTCACGCCATGCCTTATTGGTACTTCCATTGCAATGGTATCTTCAGAGTGAGTACAACGATCCGTATCCTTAAATTTGTTCAATACATGTATTGGGCAATATATTATTCGACGGAAAATTGTTCGAACGGTAATTCGTTTGTTTAGTTGGTAGTCGTCCTACATTGCCATTACCGGACAATTGCAGGCAAATTTAAACGTCACCCTGACAAGATTCAGTTTCAATATGTCTTTAGTTTAAGCGAATAAATGTAAGGTCGAAGGTAAAGTATAGTACATAACGCGAGTTGTAACGCAATTACGCGCTCGTGAAATTACGTTACTCGCCGCTACGCGGCTCGTACGCAATATCTTTCACTTGCGCGTAATTTGCTATTTACAACTCTAGTTATGTAATATACTATTATGATGTGTATATATTTGACTTGATGCAATATATGTAATGTAATGTATTTTTCTAATAATATATTTTTCTAATTATCGCACTTTTATATAATTTTTTGTTATATATATTTATTTATTGTAAAACTGCATTCTTTTATATGTATTATTAAAATATGAATGTAATGAATTTTATTGTGTATACCGGGTGACCCAAGGATCTGTAAAAGCCCCATAACTTAATTGCTATTTGAGATATCGACTTCTAGTTTTCCTGAACTGGTACCGACACTTATTCTACATATTTTAGAAATATGTATGTTTTTGTACAGGGTGTCCCAATATGCATAACAGACCAAAGTTATGTTTTTTTAAATGGAACACCCTATATTTTATACTTTATTTTCAACCCTCTTGAGAACCTGATAAAAGTAGTATAATATACTATGGGTCTATTATGGACAATTGGTTAGTTATGGGCAAATTTGTGGCAAAAACAAGGAGACATTGAAAAAGTTGCAGAAGCGCTCCTAGCAATGCTAGCGTCGTTTTCTATACACTAAAGAATTTTCCACATCATGAAGAATAATACAAATCGGCTTTGGTTCTTTTTTGTTTATACTGCTATACAGGGGGTCAACGCAAAATAATGGATAACTATTTTTTATCAAATGGAACACCCTATATATCTTGCCACTAATGCATGGAATTTTTAATAAGCTTTCCAATGATGTACAATTTGTATAATGGAATATTAAGGATTCTTAAGATTTATCCATAAAAACATTTTTCTTTTGTCACCTCCTGCTCATTTTTGGATTTTCAGCCAAAACTATGCATTTTCTGAAAAAATAATAAGAGACCAAAGTTGTAGAGCGGAAAATTTTCGATCGACATAGGTTTTTTGACTTTTCCAATAATGCGTGCATTGCCCGCCAGAGTGCGCAAAATCGTGACCGTATATGCATTTTAGCGTTTTTCTTAAATTTTTTGTTAATTAATTGCACTATACTTTATTTTCCACGTCCTCTAGCAGAAAAAAGGGTAATTATAGAATTATTTAAATGACCTACATCGATTGAAAATATTCCGCTCTACAACTCTTAAAAGAAGCAATTTTTGCCCAAAATGCATAGTTTTCGCTGAAAATGCAAAAAAAACATTAAAAACGCAAAAATTGATATATACATTTTCATTTTGCATAATTAGGGAAAACTATGCATTTTTGGGAAAAATTGCTTCTATGAAGAGTTGTAGAGCGGAACATTTTAAATCGATATGGGCCATTTTAATATCCCTATAATTTCCCGTTTTTCCGCTAGAGGGTACGGAAAATAAAGTATGGTGCAATGTATTAATAAAAAATTTGAAAAGAAAACGCTAAAATGCATATACGGTCACGATTTTGCCCGCTCTGGCGGGCAATGCACGCAATATCTTAAAAGTTGAAAAACCTATGTCGATCGGAAATTTTTCGCTCTACAACTTTGGTCTCTTATAATTTTTCCTGAAAATGGATAATTTTGGCTGAAAATCCAAAAATCAGCAGAAGGTAATAAAACAAATATGTTTTTATTGATAAATCTCAAGAATTCTTAATATTTTGTTATACAAACTGTATATCATTAGAAAGCTTATTAAAAATGCCATAGATTGGTGGCAACTTATATAGGGTGTTCCATTTGAAAAAAAATAGTTACCCATTGTTTTGCGTATGTTGACACCCTGTATAACACTATGAATAAAAGAGAACCAAAGCCGATGTGTATTATCCTTTATGATGTGGAAAATTTTCTAGTGTATAAAAAATGATGTTTTTGCCACAAATTTGCCCATAACTAACCAACCGTCCATAATAGACCCATACTATCTTATACTATTTTTATCAGCTTCTCAAGAGGGTTGAAAATAAAGTATAAAATATAGGGTGTTCCGTTTAAAAAAACATAACTTTGTTCTGTTATGTATATTGGGACACCCTGTACAAAAACATACATATTTTTAAAACATGTAGAATAAGTGTATGTACCAGTTCAAGAAAACTAGAAGTCGATATCTCAAATAGCAAATAAGTTATGAGGCTTTTACAGATCCCTGGGTCACCCGGTATATTTGACTTGGTGCAATATATGTATTTTTCTGATAATGTATCTTTCTAATTTTCGCACGTACTGCGAAGCCGGCTCTGGACGGCCAGTCTCTTCCCATTACCCTAATAAAAATCCGAGCGCACAATGGGCTGCAATAAAGTCCCTTCGAAGGTAGATTTTCAATTTCAAGCGGAAAAAATTTACAGAGCAGCGGCCGCTCGTGGATTTTCGTAGAGAAGGCTAATACCAGTGACGGTTCGCGGGTTTTTTTCTGGTACGGCCGAGGAACAAGAGGGTCAGTTGCAGAGACGGCTGGCTGCGTGACCGCACCTATCTGTATTACCACCTCTTGTTCCTCGGCCGTACCAGAAAAAAACCCGCGAACCGTCACTGGCTAATACAGTGATGCTGCTCGTGCTGCACTACTTACTCTCATAGAGGAAGCAAAAATTTCGCTTCAATTTTGGTCAAATTTTCTTCCGTAGCCTCCTCACCGAACATCCACGAGCCGCCGCTGGTACAGAGACAAAAAAGTCAAAATATAAATAATTTTTATATTTAACGTCGGATTACAGCTAAAGTATTGGAGATCAAAAAAAATGTTGCTTTTTTGCAATTTAATAAACCAAAATTTTTTATCTAAACAATTTTTTCGCGTCAGTTATAGTTACCGAGATATAGGCAGAAAATGGTGATGTGGCCATCATGTTACTTTCTCCGACTTGATGGTGTCATTTATATTTACGCTGTCGCGGTTTATTTTCAATTAAAATCATATTTTAAATGTGCATCGAACGTTTGTAGACTCGGATGAATCTGACGTTTGAAACGTCAAAATTATGAAAGATGGAAAAATTATACTTCAAATTCAAAAACTCAGTTTACTCAAAAACTAAAGAGATTTCGAAAAAAACTTATTCTTTATAAGTTGTTCATTTTTGCATTCTCTACAATTATTATTAACATACATTTGCTGTAACTATATGTTTCATAATTACAAGCTAAAAATATAAAAAACAAAATAAATTTTTTTCTCGAATAAAAATGATTTTATGAAAAATATTTTCTTATAAAAGATGGTCATTTATTTATTTTCTTCAATATTCGTTTAATTTTTTTTGTGATATTTTTCATATTTAAGAAAATATTGGCAAAAAACAAAAAACAGTTAAGGTTAACACCCACTTCCGGTGTTCGAAATTTTACCAAAAGCTTTTCAGTTCTTCGGATTATCAAATAAGACTTTCAATTGCTCTATTAGTTTTTTAGGTATAGCACATACAGCCAGACACACACACCAACAACAACAACAACAACAACAACAAAAGAGTTGTCATGACAACCATTAATACAAGTGTTAAACGAAATCATCGTAATTTTCAGATTTTTTCAAAATAAAACTCTCGTAAACGTAAATTTAAACGATTGCAAAAAGAAAAATATGGATTTTCGGACAAGAATTGGTTTATTTAATATAATGTTATTATCAATGCCTGTATACATTACACTGCTGGGTTAAGAAGATTTCGTACGAAAATGGATTTGAGAGCAAGGTCATGCCCATTAAAAGCATACCGTAATTTAATTAGCAAATTTAAAAGCACAGGGTTTGTGGTTTTTTTAAGGAATGGTGCTTAGAACACTACCAACAATGCTAGAAGAATTTAAACGCAGAATTAGGAATAAAATTGATGCAATTCAACCAGAAATTTAGAATACTGCTCTATACAATTTGGAGGAACAGTTATTAATTTTACTACAAAATGGTTATCTAACATTTGCATTATTAACCAGTGGTGGGCATAAGAAATCCTAATTAAATTTATTTTACTTTTTGTCATTAGCTTAATTTGTTTAAAATATATAGTAAGTTGAAATAGGTCCCTTACTTTATGATGACCTTGTATATTCAATGGGAAACTGTAATAAGCATGTATACCTGGGGTGGCCAAACTTGTGATTACTGCGGGCGACCCAAGTTTTAAATTATAGGCGGCGGTCTACGAACGAATGTGTTAAATGATCATAAGAAAAGTAGTAAGTTAAAGTCAAAAATAACTTGTTTGAGACAAGTTACCTATCTAGACACAATGTTACCAAGTCAGCGGAAAATCCGCTAGATCTGGCGGATTTTGAATCCGAATTGCGAAATAATTTTCGTTTTAGCGGCTGACGGATTTTCTAGCGGAATTATGTTGAATTTTTGAAAAATTAGCGTAATTTAATTTAAACTTAACCTTTATTTTCAAAACATATAAGAGTAAAGGCAGAAACGTTAAAAAAAACATCTTACAGAAAAAGTGACACATTTTCAAAAACTAAAGTTAGTTTTAAAGGTAGATGTTTTATGAATATATTACAAAAATAGATATTTTTGTTCAAGGTTCAACTTTAAATATTATTTTTTTATAAATTCATAACTCGCAAAAAGTGACACATACCAAAAATCGAAGTTAATTCTAAAGGCACATGTTTTATGAATATATGTTGTTAAATTTTTGAGATATTTTATCATATCAGTATTTATTTTGTTTGACAACTTGAAAAGTTAATTAAAAAATTCATACACCCAAAAATGAATACATTTCAAAAATCTAAGTTAATTTTAAAGGTGGTCGTTCTGTGGATATATTAATATATTTGAGGAGCTCAATTTTGTTTTGCTTAAGAGTTCGACAACTTAAAATATTAATTTTCAAAACCTCACAACTCGCAAAAATTGACTCATTTTCAAAAAGCATAGTCAATTTGAAAGATAAATGTATTATGATTGCCTTAGAGTTTTTAAGGAATTCAGTCATATCAGTATAAATTCTTTTTTCTATTTTTTCTTTGTTCAAATATTCGACAACTTAAAAAAAATATTTAAAAAAATTCTCAACTCACGCAAAAAATTACACATTTTCAAAAATCTTGGTTAATTCTAAATGCAGCTGTTTTGTGAATATATTATACCGGGTGCGCAGAAAGTCCGGCAACGGGTCAATATTTCCCCGGTTGCTTGGTTACGAGTTACGAATTTTTTTGGATACTAAACCATCCCTCACCCTCTCAACCCTTCGCGAGAGGTAGTGATGACTTTAAAATTTTAAATAGCAACCCCCATTTTTCTTGACGGATTCAGATTTTTGGGGACAAAATATCAATCTTTTGTCTAAATTTTTTTTTATCCGAAACCTCCCTCACCCCACAGATTCAAAAATCGGTTTTCTGACCTTTTATTAACGTTTTCATGCCTCGATAACGATCTAAACTTTTTCCGAGAACAAGTTTGAGACAAATTATGCTCAGTTATTAGTTTGAAGTCGTTTGTACACTGAACCACCCCACAAGCCCCCACCCCCTCGTAGGGGGTGAAGGTGGCTCCGAAATTTAAAATTTTATTCAAAGTTTATTGAAAGTAATGAAAATGAACAATTTCAATTTGATATGCTAAGTAATGAAAATGATCAAGTTTACTTTCGTACGTTTTTGTTGAAACAAACAAGCATAGTTTTTATTTCTGTGATGACATCTGTCTATTGCAAATTGTTTGTGTATTGTTGTCATTGTTAGTTTTTCGCAATGACCATAAATCCTGTTGTTGCGGTACGAATTGTGGTGGCTTTAGAAGACGGCCGCGGTCAGCGCGGAACTGCGAGAAACGTTGATGTAAGTCTCTCGAGTGTGGAATGAGTATGGCGGCGGTACGAAGAGACTGGTCTGCTCAGCAAAGATGGCTGCTTTCTTGTTTCTAGTGCATTGAGAAACCGAACGGTCACGACAGTTTCCCTTCGAAATCATCTGCAAGAAGTGAGAAATGTAGACATAAGTGAGTGGACAGTTAGTATGCGACTTCGTGCTGCTCGATTATCTTCTCGAACAAGAGCAACTGGGCGCCCGCTTTCCCGTGAACACCGGATTGCGAGGTTGAATTTTGCACGAGAACACTTGGCTAGGACAATAGCGGATTGGAGTCGCGTATTGTTTTCCGATGAATCGCGATTCTGTCCTACAGGCTCATATAGACGTGTAAGAGTGTGGCGGGGACAAGGCGAGAGATATGCTCAAGCATGTATTTCCGAACGACTTTCATTTGGTGGAGGATCAGTTATGGCATGGGGAGGCATATCTTTTGACACTCATACGGAGTTAGTCTTTATTGAGAATGGGACATTGACTGCGCATAGGTATCTAACAGAGGAACAAGAGGTGGTAATACAGATAGGTGCTGTCACGCAGCCAGCCGTCTCTGCAACTGAAACTGTATTGCCACCTCTTGTTCCTCGGCCGTACCAGAAAAAACCCCGCGAACCGTCACTGATAGTTATTCTTGGCGACGACAGAACATTTATGCATGATAAAGCCGCGTTGACATGGGTCGTGAATCACGAACGTCTGCCACGCTTTCGTAAGCCACGCTCCGTGTAAACTACTTGTTCGTGAAATACGAAGCGTGAATTGTTATCACGAATCAAAATAAAACCGTTCGTGACAAAATCAAACCTGTTTGATTTTAGTCGATCGTAGACAGAGCAGCAATAGAGTTGTTTTCGCTATGGCTGCAAAAATATTAAAAATGAGTGACGCAGATACCATAAAATTTTTAGAATTTTACGAAAATGAGCCAGTTTTGTGGGATCCATTAAGACCGGATTATAAAAACAGAGATTCCCGTGCAACTGCCGCAAGAAGAATTGCTGGTGCAATGGAAATTCCAGGGTTTACCGAAGTTCATGTAATAATGAAATTTAAAAATTTACGCAGCTCCTACTCACAGGAACTGAAAAAAATTCATGACACCACAAAATCTGGGTGTTCGTCTGATGCTGTTTATATTCCTAAAGTGGTATGGTTCAATCATATGGATAAATTCCTCAAACCACATGTCAAACCAAGAAAAACATATTCTAATTTGGTAAGTATATATTTTTATTTAAAATTATGAATATCTAAGCCACTTTAATACAAACATTTTGAATATGCCAAGGAAACAATTAATATTGATTCTTATTTAACAATTTGCCACTGCCACGGGACTGCTCCCTCATTGTTGAAATAGTTGCAATAATCGTTTCTTTTCTGGTTTGCTGAATTTGTCGGACGTCTGTTATGAGTTGACGATGTAATGTCAATAAGACCAGAACTTCTCACTTGTCTCCAAGTTCCCGGAATAACATTGTAATTTTCGTCTTCACCATCAATTAAGTTAGCAGGCACATAACTGTTGCCAGTTTTTCGAAGCCAGTTATGTATCGTACAACAAGTTAGTACAATTTTATCAACTTTTTCTAAACTTACAGCTATTGGTCTGTCGAATATTCTAAACTTAGATGCTAATATACCAAAAGCATTTTCGGAAATGCGTCTAGCTCTTGAGAGTCTGTAATTAAAAATACGTTCTTCTCTGGACAAATTTCTGCGACTGTATGGCTTAAATAGAGTTGTTGTAAGTGGGAAAGCATCATCACCAACAATGACCGTATTTGCGGGAATGTTGAGCGTATTGTTCTCCAAAGCTCTATAAAGGGTTGAGTGTTGCCACACACCACCATCTGATGCTCTACCTTTCGCTCCTACATCAATATATGTGAAACAATAATTGTGGTCAACCAAAGCAAGCAAAATTATGCTGAAGTTTTTTTTGTAATTGAAGAAATCAGATCCTGTTGCAGGAGGTGATCTTATAGTGACATGCTTTCCGTCTATGGCCCCTATGCAATTTGGGAAGTTCCATTTGGTTTGAAAACCACTTACTATCTCTTGCCAAATATTTTCTTCGTCTGGCACCTATAAATAAATAAATGTTATTATAATCTTGTTTAGAAACCTTATATTATTTATATCTTGTTGTAGAACAATCCAGATACAAACAATGATAGTGCAAAACATACTATTATAAGTGATAACTCCTTTGCATCTGAAGAAGAAGCCTGCCAATTGGATCAAGAATCTATATCTGAAAAGGTGGTAAATGGACCTTCAATAAAACCAATACCTTGTACTCCAACCACATCACGTAAAAGGAAGGCTTCTTCTACAATTATTGGCAATGACGTTACTTCTGCAATAGAAAAACTTGATGACATTTCTAAGCGAGCAACTCATAATGATACCACAATGAAGGACGATTGCTTCGACCATTTTGGAAGATATATAGCATCACTTTTGCGCCCATTGCCACACTATCAATCAACGCAACTACAGGCACAAATAATTAATATGGTTTTGAAACCAATTCAAATACCCTCAAATAATTTTGCAAGTAACTATCCCATTGGCAGTGGCCCTCCTTCAAACAATACAGACATCTCCGCTGAAAATTCCATTTTTTCAGCTGAAAATACAAGAGAGGATTGGATCACCGACATTTCTTCAGTGATGAATGATTATTAAGTTTGAACTTTGTTTATGAAAAATATATTCTATTTGCACACTATGTACTTTTGCTACTCTCTTGTTTAAAACATTAACATTTACTTACCTTTATAAATTCTTTTAAGGTGTCACATACTGCATCCAGGACCTCTTCGATGAATTTGCTTATCGTTGATTTGGGAACTCTAAATAAAAATTCTAAACTTTTAAAAGAGTCTCCAGTGGCTAGATATCGAAGTGTTATTTCCAGTTTTATTTTGGCCGGAATTGCTTCCCTCATATTAGTATCATTTCTTTGAATTTTGGGCCTAATGCATTCTAATAAATAATGAAAATGCTGTTCAGACATTCGAAGTAAATTTTTGAAATCTTCAGGATATTCATAAAGTTCCTTAATTAAATCAGTGCGATTTCTTTGAAGAATCCATTTCCTTGTCCACCATCTTCTATTTTTCCTCTTTCTCACAATTTTTTGCAAAATACCATCTGCTATTACTTTACACAGAACTTGACATGCTTCCGCCACCGAGGCTTGCATTTTTACTGCAAACAACATTCACGTGTAAACCTTCGCCACGAACGAGTAATAAATAAGCATTCGTGAATATCAAATTTTTAATCACGCCCGTGCCCCACGAACGTGATTCACGCCCCCATGTCAACGCGGCTTAACGCAAGGCTCCACACTGCTCGGATAGTTACTGAGTATCTTGATGAGTGTCAAATGACGCGATTTGTTTGGCCTGCTCGCAGTCCGGATTTAAATCCAATTGAGCATATTTAGGATGCGATTGGAAAACGTTTACGAAGACATGTGCCGGCCTCCAGAAATTCTAGAAAGCTTCGCGACATATTGGTGCAGGAATGGGACAATGGTCCGCAGAATATGATCCAAAATCTGATCCAGAGCTTGCCTCGTCGTTTGCAAGCTGTTATCACTGCCAGAGGAGGGAATGCTGGCTACTGAAGTCCTTCAACTTTCTTTTGTTTCAACAAAAGCATATGAAAGTAAACTTGATCATTTTCATTACTTAGCATATCAAATTTAAATTGTTAATTTTCATTACTTTCAATAAACTTTGAACAACAAAAACTTTTTTACTTTCTCCGTTACGAAGTACGAGAAAGTATTGCGATCGTGATTTTTTTTTCAAAAAATTTTTTTACGGAAATATCCGTTTTGGGGTCCCTAGATGCCATTTCTGGAAAAAAAATTTTGTGTCTGTGTGTGTGTGTGTGTGTCTGTCTGTGTGCGCTGTATCTCAAAAACTAATAGAGCAATTGATATGAAACTTTGAACATCCATCTTATTTGATAATCTGAAGAACTGAAAAGCTTTTGGTAAAATTTCGTACACCGGAAGTGGGCGTTTACCTTAACTGTTTTTTGTTTTTTGCCAATATTTTCTTTAATATGAAAAATATCACAAAAACATTCAAACAAACTTTGAAGACAACAAAGAAATGAACATCTTTTGCTTGAAAACATTTTTCATAAAATCATTTTTATTCGAGAAAAAAATTTATTATTATTTTTTTAATTTTTGGTTTATAATTATAAAACGATAATAGTTACAGAAATGTTATGTTAATAATAATTGTACAGAATGCCAAAATGAACAACTTCTAAAGAATAAGTTTTTTTCGAAATCTCGTTAGTTTTTGAGTAAACCTAGTTTTTGAATTTGAAGTATAATTTTTCCATCTTTCATGATTTTGACGTTTTTTTTTCATCCGAGTTTACGCAACGCTCGATGTACATTTAAAATATGATTTCAATTGAAAATAAACCCATGAAAACGTAAATATAAAGTCGGAGAAAGTAACATGATGGCCACATCACCATTTTTTATTCAAGCAATCAGTCAGTGAACTGTTACAACCGAAAAACAAGTAAAAAACTAAAAAAAACAAAAAAACAAATTACGGAGTGCCCCTAGTTTTATGCTCGACAGTGTACTTAACTTTTTGAGAAATTTTATTACTGTCCGCGCCCCATACCTTGGCGAGAAGCCGCGCAGACCGAATAGTTCCGAGTGCGCCGTTTATAGCCGATCGACAAATTGAAAATGTTCCGCGCGGCGGTCAGTGGCGTAACGCAGATTCTTTAGCCCAATACCACTGCTGTTCGTCGCTACTTCTATCGCATGTTATTCGCCGCCGCGGCGCCGCTGGAATTTTTAAAATGTAGCGGAAGTAAAATACCACTGCGCATCCGAGCCGCTCGCCAAGGTATGGGGCGCGGACTGTACATCAGTATTTATTTTTTAGATTTTTTATCAAGTGTTCGACAGCTTGGAAAGTTACAAATTTTAAAAAAATTCACCACCCAAAAATGAATAAATTTTCAAAAATCAAAGTTATTTTTTTAAAGGTAGTCGTTCTGTGGATGTATTCAAATATTTGAGGAAGTCAATTTTGTTTACGATTTTTGTTTTGTTTAAAAATTTAATATTAATTTTCAAAAATTTATAACACGCATTGACTCATTTTCAAAAATCATAGTTGATTTGAAAGATAAATATATCAGCATTAGGGTTTTTAAGAAAGTCAATCATACGAGTATTTTTTTTTCTATTTTTTGTTTTCAAATATTTGACAACTTAAAAAATTCATTTTTTAAAAATTATCTTTTAACTCACGGAAAAATTGACACATTTTCAACAATCAAAGTTTATGTTAATCTTGTGAATATATTAAAATTTTTGAGCAATTCCATCGTAAGTAATTATTTTCTTTAGATTTTTTATTCAATTGTTCGACAACTTAAAACGATAATTTTCAAAAATTCATAACTCACGGAGAAATAGGCAGATTTTCAAAAAATAAAGTTAGTTTTGAAGGTAGATGTTTTGTAAAGATATTATAATTTTTAAGGAATTCTATTATAGCTGTATTTATTTTTTTAGATTTTTTTTTTGTTCAAGTCGTCAAGAACTATAAATATTAATTTTCAAAAATTCATAACTCACATAAAAATTGAACACTCAATTTTTTAAGGAATTTAATCACATCTGCATTTATTTTTCTTTCGATTTTTCAGACCTAATAATATTTAGTTCTAATTCGTACGCAAACCGTTAAATTTAACTGCTGAACGTTATGTTAAAATAAGAGATAAACATAAAACAAATGAAAATAAATAAAATAACAGGATCACACATTTTTAACATTGAATTAACGTTTTGCATAGGAAATAGAGCTAAGTATAGATGTTCTAAAAATATTTATATATTTTCAGTAGAAAACATTTAAAAAACGGTAAAAATCTGTGGCGACAGATTAATTTAAAAATGGATAAAAAAATGGTGATGTGGCCATCATGTTACTTTCTCCGACTTGATGGTATCATAGCCATTTATATTTACGTTTTCAAGGTTTATTTTTAATTGAAATCATATTTTAAATATACATCGAACGTTGTGTAAATTCGGATGAAACTGACATTTAAAACGTCAAAATTATGAAAGATGGAAAAATTATACTTCAAATTCAAAAACACAGTTTACTCAAAAACTAAAGGGATTTCGAAAAAAGAAAAAATGGTGATGTGGCCATAATCTTACTTTCTCCGACTTTATATTTACGTTTTCATGGGTTTATTTTCAATTAAAATCATATTTTAAATGTACATCGAGCGTTGCGTAAACTCGGATGAAACTGACGTTTAAAACGTCAAAATCATGAAAAATGGAAAAATTATACTTCAAATTCAAAAACTCGGTTTACTCAAAAACTAACGAGATTTCGAAAAAAACTTATTCTTTGGAAGTTGTTCATTTTGGCATTCTCTACAATTATTATTCACATAAATTTGCTGTAACTATTATCGTTTCATAATTATAAACCAAAAATTTAAAAAAATTAATACATTTTTTTCTCGAATAGCAATGATTTTATGAAAAATATTTTCAAGCAAAAGATGTTCATTTCTTTGTTGTCTTTGATGTTTGTTTAAATGTTTTTGTGATATTTTTCATATTTAAGAAAATATTGGCAAAAAACAAAAAACAGTTAAGGTAAACGCCCACTTCCGGTGTACGAAATTTTACCAAAAGCTTTTCAGTTCTTCGGATTATCAAATAAGACGTATGTTCAGAGTTTCATATCAATTGCTCTATTAGTTTTTGAGATATAGCGCGCACAGAGATATATATCTTATTTGATAATCCGAAGAACTGAAAAGCTTTTTTTTTTCTTTCCGGTTTTTAAATTACGCTCCATTTTCGGCGCCGGGGCGGGATTTGTATCGGGCTCCAGCTCATGGACAACTTTTGGAGCAGTGATCGTATGGGAAATGGAGGGGGAATAGCAGTCCATTAGTATATAGTCAAAGGTTGCCATCAATTCAAGGCAACAGATTACATTTTAAATACATTGAAAAATCAAGGCTCAGACATGGCTTAAAGTTTTGACTTTATAAACATGTATAGTCAAAGGCCTGAAGATAATGAATAATGATAATTGAAGAATCTTTACAAGAGTTTGTTGAGTTTTGTAACATCGATATGTTTTGTTTTATTTCTTTTCGTATAGTTTCGTGGCGGAATTCTAGCGGAATTAGGTTGGTTACCTGGCGGAAATGTTCTGTGACCAGTTGGCAACGCTGATCAGATGCGGGCAACTAGTCATGCGGTCGACTCTTTGGCCACCTTTGATGTATACCAAAATTCAGATCTTTACCGATGAAAGATGTTATTTGTCGAAAATTGGTCTAATTTGACTGGACTATCTGCCTATTTTAAACATTAGAACTGACCACCAATATTAATAATACATTTAAGATTATTAATCTAGCTGTTTTATTTCAATTTCAGGGTTTTCCATGCCAAAATTCCCATTCTTAGTGACGCCACTGAACTTCTGTTAGTTAGGTTATGTTTTAAGGGCTGCCAACTATTTTCGACTTTTTGATCTCACGGTATTGTGATTAGAACCATACTCTATGGATGAATTTTATAATCATAAACGTTAGAACCAGTGGTGTATTGGAGGGGGAACGTGGAGGAACGACGTTCCCACACCTTTTTTTCTGAAACGGAACGCGTTTATGTTTGTTAATATTTTGTATAGTAAGAATTAAAAAAAAAATAAAAAAGCTTACAAGGAAAACAATAGTTTGCTTAAAATAAGATGATCTCCGAAAAACTTTCAGCAAGCTGCTTGTGGAAAGTCGCGGACTATTTTTTTGGTCTCACCATGCGTTCCATTACTTCTTTGCTCTCACCATGCGTTCCCTTACTTCTTATTTTACCAATACACCACTGGTTAGAACCTGGACGATTTATTATCTGTTTCCTGTCTTCGTGACGTTTTGTATTACGTGAGATCAAAAAGTCGAAAATAGTTGGCAGCCCTTAAAACATAAGGTAACTGACAGAGATTCAGTGGCGTCACTAAAAATGGGAATTTTGGCATGAAAAACCTTGAGACTTAACTAAAACGGCTAGTTAATGGATCTTAAATGTATTATTATTATTAATGATGATCAGTTCTGAAAATAACTGCTAATGCATAAAATAGACAAAATCGGCAGACAAAATGTTTTTAAAACTATTAACAAAAAGTACACTGCACCGCATTGGAGATTTCCAGGCAGCCAATATAATTTTACTTGAATTTTTAAAGGGATTTAAAAAAATGTACTGCCAACTATTTTCGACTTTCTGATCTCACGGCATACCTCACAGAATACATACCTTTTATGTATGTACACCTCTTTATGTATGTATGTATATTTTGTAAATGTAAATAACGTGCTTACTTACTATTGCCAAAATCATGTATATGTAATAAGAGACATTTTTCGTAACAAAAATCAACAAACAATGTACTATAGAAAGTAAAGTGAAGGTAAAGTATTACATTTTGTTATAAAAAATGTCTCCACTTTCATTTAATTCATTATAAATATATGCGCATTTTAAATTCAAAAATAAACCATAATAATGGATCGAATTGGCTTAATTACCTGCAGAATCAATTTTATTGCATTGTAATTTTGAATTTGGCGCGTTTTCATTTGAACAAAAGATGTCACCCTCGGCGCAAGGAGTACCAACGTCAGACGGCCGAGTATTTCGTAGAAATCATTTCATTCCCGTCTGCCGAGAGAGAAACAACGATATCGTGGCGTCACCCGTACGCGTACATCTTCGAAGGAAGTAAATACGAGTCGAAACTTTGATCGCGAATTTGGACGGTGTGCAGAGAGGAGTACGTGGTATTCCGAACATGATTAGACATACGTGAGCGACACGAACGGCCCGCAGTTCGCGAGGAAGAAAAAACCGGACCGTGCAACAAGGTAAGAGATCCGACAATATTTACCACACGCAGGCAGCAGCAGCGGTCTACATCGCGGGGGCCATTTTACTTTCGGAAAACTCGAATCCGCCGTCATCCGCGTCCGCTCTCGCCTCTATCGACCCGTTTGCGGTGATTAATTAGCGGCGACGGCCCCCGTAACGTTTTTCGGTGATATTTTCGGCGATCATCGGATTACGTACGGTGCTCCAGTTTGATTTTTTTAATATGAGCGAACCCGTGACCCTCATACATACACATACATGCACTAATGAACAATTTCCAGGAAATTATCTCATTTTCCTGAGAATCATCGTTACATTCTCGACTTTTTCTCCGTGAATTGTGGAAAATTGATTTTTTCCTTTGTTGTAAAAAATATGATTTGCCTTGAAGTGACAGAT
Organism: Ocypus olens; assembly: GCA_910593695.2. Lineage (NCBI taxonomy): Eukaryota > Metazoa > Arthropoda > Insecta > Coleoptera > Staphylinidae > Ocypus > Ocypus olens. Next base: position 31,322,712 of record OU343063.1, on the reverse strand, counting down.
AAAAAACAAAAACACAGCATTGTTAATACCACACTTGATTTGTCTTTGGTGATTATAATCAGGGGTGAAGATTCGTTACAAAAATGTAGCGACTGATTTTTTTGTTTCAACTCGTGGCTTTGACATTATAGTGAAGGGGCATGTTTAATAGGTGGAATTGTTGCATGAGTGTGTTTATACACACATAGAAGCAGCATTCTTTTCTTTTCCAAAGATAACTTGAATATTTTAGAGGCATCTTTCTTTACATACAAATAGTCCGTAATTGTTTCATTCATTTTAATGTGTGTTAAAATTTTATATTTTAATTGAATAATTATTTTTGATTTACCTTTTCTTCATTTTGTGAGTCGGAGTTTACAGATGACTCCGACTCCTCAAATATTCGCCAACTCTCAACTTCATTATAATTATTTTCATTTTCAAACTTTGAGTATGACGAACTCGATATTGAAAATGTATTGTGGAATGAAAACCACAATCACAAGCATCATTTACATATGTGTTCAAGTGATATAATTGTTTTCAATTCTTTGTAATATATGCTGACATTTATTATTATCTGTTCGGCTTATCTTGGGAATTAAAACAGTTATTTATGTAATGAGTTTGTAATGTAAGCTAAATTCGAGCTGCGAAAGTTTTTCTATAACTAGATATACTCCATCTACTCATAGATTAGACTATTTTGACATCTTAAGTGACAGAAATCCATATATGTATTAGTCTATCTGGCGTCTTCTGAATATAAGGTGAAGCAGCCGTTGTCTCTTCCTCTCCAATGGGTGTGTGCTAGGAATAAGTGCGTGTGAATGGCGGTTGGCGATATTTGAACGATAAGCTGTTCTTTGCTGGCCAGTTTGCTTTTGTAAAAGGTCAAATAAAATAATACAAATTAATCAAGAAGATTTCTTTAATGTGAGAAAGTGTTTATATATGTTTGAAGAATTTGTTCCTGTGTAGTTTTTGGCATTTATTTGTTTCTTTTTACTGCGCTCTTTGCAACATGGAATAATCTAATTTTGATAGTAGATAATAACTTTAATTTAATTAACTGGACCTTATCATTGTCCAAGAACATTTGTTCAGAGATATGTTGTGCCAAGATGTTTGTATTGACTGGCCATATACTATAGTATAGTATTGCACAGTTTTAGATTAATTTGTTTGATCTTGACGATATTAGAATTTTCTTTAATTACCCTCTTTACTGTTAAGCGGCCCTTACACCGTCAATAATACTGTCAATCCAAAATACTGACAGTATTTTGAATCGGCCATCAGTATTTTTTGTCCACCTTCCACGGTCATTCCAAATCATCAGTATTTTCCTCAGTATCTTAACACCAGCCAGTGAACTACTTTTTGTTATGGATAACCGTTAGGATTGAATGATTTTTTAAGTTCTTTGCGATAGTTCGACCTCAACTTTTTGAACATCAGCACGAACAGCACCAGAATAAATAATATTTAACAAGCAGTTTATCTAATGCTTCGTCAGGCTTCCTTTTATTCGTATACTTATCACTAGATGAATTCCATAGTTCAGGTAGCTTTTCATACATTTCTATGAGCTGTCTCAAAATTTTGGATTTAGAATTCTCTTCACCAACTTCTTCATTAAAATCCATTGATTCGTCTTCTAATTCCATTCCAAAAGAATTTTAAACACCGTGTAATGGCCGCTTTAAACAAATTTGAATAACATCTTGTGATAGTATGAAATAGGTTCCTCTACTTTGTAGTTTAATTAATGCAGGAGGGTCAGAATTTAAATTGTTTACAAATGTAAGTGCAATTGCCACGCTTTGACTTAAAGTCTGTACAGCCAATTTGACATTCATACGATTACCATAATATTCTATGTGCTTCTTATTTAATTTATTAGCAGCATGGAGGCCTCCTTTTGTTTGTAACTCATATAAATTTTCAATTTGCTGCCATTTTATATGTTGTTTCTGTCCATCATCTGTGAGTCAAATATTTTGTAGGATAAGCAAAAGTAACCCGGGTTTTATAGTTATTAACCCTTTGCACTCCAGCGTTGGGGCTCGTATAGTACAACAAAAAAAAATCAAATTCATCTTCTACATCACTTATTTCCCAATTTTCGTAATAAAAATAAATTAAAATAGACGCACGCATCAGTTATAAAAACACTCAAGGTGTCGCCACAGCAGCGATAGTGGTTTTTAAACTAAAATTTTAAATGTTGCATTTTCGCGACAACGGAGTGCAAAGGGTTAAATAATACAATGCTGCTAATTGGTAAATTCATGAGAGTCATTAATACTCCACATTTGAAATTGGATTATTACTATTTATTAACTAAAGTACTTATTTAAGGAAACTTATTTTACAGCTTGCCTTTCCTTTATTACTACACAAATAACAATGTTAAATTTACTAGATCTACTTCAAAACTACGTTTGTCTTTACATACTAACTAAACTTTTGTGCTTTCTTATCTTATCACCTGTCTTTGGGTGTCCTTCCATAGGTCGAAAAACCAAATGGCCAGGTCATGTGCAAACCTATTTCTACCGATGTCACGGCTAGATGATGGTACATACACGGGAAGCTTACCATTTCAAAATTTACAGTTGTTTATATAAATGTGTACCTATTTTATTAAACCAATATGTAGAATGGTTTCTAGATTTAATCTATACTGAAGGAAAAAAAATGTAACACTTGAAATTCGTGAAATTTCGACCATTTTCAAACCGCCATAACTCGGTGTATTTTCAATCGATTTTGATGAATCTATGAGGGCGAAAAACTTTGAAGTGTCTTCTTAAAAGTCATGCATGCGAACTTAAGCCTAACCCCTTTTGTCAACCTCTAGAACCCCCATGAAAAAAATTTTTTTTTCATAAAACCATGTCCAACTTTGACGATGTCTACGGAGTTGGAAAATTTTTGTCCACTCGATCCACCATAAAGGTATGAAAATTTGATCAATTCCCTATGCAGAACTCATAAACAAAGTTCCTACGACGATTTGGCACCAAGTTATAAGTGTAAAGTACATTTTGAGGTTTTTCACACATAACTCGGCCACTTTTCAACCAAATTTGATGAAATCACTGAATAAAACACTTACTATGTTTTTTACCACAATTTATTTGATGTATGTACAAATATTTCATATACATACATATCACTATCATTTCATATGAAATATTTGTACATACATCAAATAAATTGTGGTAAAAAACATAGTAAGTGTTTTATTCACTGATTTTATAATGAATTACCACGTAGTAACGGTCACAACCATCACCATGATCAAATTTGATGATTATTTCGGGAAAAAATCCCATTTTGGGTCTACTTTTAGCGGGTAAACTCAGATTGGAATGATCCCTTTTCGAACCCTTGAACTCTGAACAAAAAAAAAACACGTTTTTGGGCAAAAAAACGTCCTACATTGGCAACGTGAACCGAGTTGGCAAAAATGTGTCGACTCGATCCACCAAAAGGGCATTGAAATATGTTCAATTACCTGCGCAGGACTCAAATAACGAAGTTCCTACGACGATTTGGCACAAAGTTATGGGTGTTTAAAAAAAAATGTTGTGGTTTTTTGACTCATAAGCAGGGTTCGGAAAATATCCGATATTCATATAAATATCAATATATCGGATATATATCTGATATACAGTGTGTCCACGGATTGAGTGCATATAAGGTGTAAATGACATTTTTTTTTAGGATTGGATCTTCATGTTCTGAAGATCGCTCCTGCTTAGTCTCAAACCAAGATATTGAAAAAATGAGCCAAATCAATTAATATATCTTGTCGGTGTTAAAGCCACCCATTTGGTTCAGTACAGCATTCAGGCAATAGATTCCGCCACTTTGGTGTTTCTACCTTTAACGGTGTTTGGAATATTTATATTCCAATAGTAATCTCCGTTTCCCCATCAGCAACTAACTGCACTGATGAGACCTGAAAGGTCGAAACCGGTCTGTAGGTGTTCTGATGGGGGAACAATATTTAATGTTCACATAAATATTGTTATATTTGCCGCCCCTGGCAATGTCCATATCTTGTCGGTGTTAAATCCACCCGGATTTGGTTCAGTACAGCATTCAGGCAATAGATTCCGCCACTTTGGTGTTTCTACCTTTAATATACAGGGTTTTTTTTTGGTCGAATTCTAAAAATTAGTAAGAGTAAACTATCTTTATTTTAGCAGATATAACAAAAGTGTACTAGAAAAAAGTTGTTTAGAATTAAGAGTTATGGAACGCTTTTAATTTTTATACAAATCGGCCTACTTTGATTTTTTCAACATGAGATTTTTTATTTGTGGTTTAAATGACCCATGCATGAGGAGTAATTAAACAAAGTACTTGAAAAACAAATGATTATTTATTAAAAAAAATACTAAACCTTATTAACCAACATAATAAAAAGAAACTAACAAAAGCAACAATTTGTGTCCCATGTGATGGGTGACCGTCTTGTTGAAAGTATGATGTCTGTCTATCGTTTAGTGGCATGTTATCCAAATGATCTTGAAGTATACTTTCCAACATTTCCAGATAGCTGTACTGGTTCATATTTCGTTCAAAAATATATGGGCCAATTATCCCATTGTAAGAGATACCACACCACACATTTACTTTTTTATGGTATTGTCGTCTACACTGAACTCGAAATTTTGTATTATCGGTAGACCAATACCGTAAATTTTGGGAACTTACTTCACCTTGTTAATACTATAAATTTTTTGCAAATGCGATTTACCAATATTACCAATTTCTAATGCAAGGAGGGCATTAGAAATTGGTAATATTGGTAAATCGCATTTGCAAAAAATTTATAGTATTAACAAGGTGAAACCATTTAAAGCTAAGTTTATACATACTTTAGAAGAAAATGACAATTGTGAAAAGCGCCTTACAGAATTCATAGCTAATGCAGCTGCAGCATTACCTCCTTCATTTAGGTCGGATTTTTTCTTAACATTATTCACACTCCCAGTGACCATAAATTTTGACACAATCTTTTTTACACCGTTAATCGACACCGAATAATTTGGCCAGCGTTCACGGAATTGTCTTGTTACTCCGTGATACGAATACAGGTCACGCAAACCGTAGCACTGCACAATAAAAACTTTTTGTTCTGTTGTTAACATTTTGAAATCAGTAAATCACGTCTTAGACATGGCTTGACAGATATGGAAGACTTTCAATTTTCATACAAATCAGCCTGCTTTGATTTTTGTTAAAAACATGAGTTCAAAAGTATTGAATGCTGAGGAAAAAAATCAAAGTAGGCTGATTTGTATAAAAATTGAAAGTCTTCCATAACTTTTAATTTTGAACAACCTTTTCTAATACATTTTTGTTATATTTGCTAAAATAAAGACAGTTTACACTTGACTAATTTTTAGAATTCGGCCAAAAAAACCCCTGTATATTAATTGAGTTGGCTCATTTTTTCAATATCTTTGTTTTAGACTAAGCAGGAGCGATCCTCGGAACATGCAGATCCAACTCTAAAAAAAATTGTCATTTACACCTTATATGCACTCAATCCGTGGACACACTGTATATCAACTTCTTGATATTTATTCTTGGACATTAATATTAATGTTTATATGACTTATTAATTATATAATGCACATACTTTATTTATATTATATTTATTTATTGCAAACAAACACAGTTGCTTACAAGATAGTAAAAAAATAACATTTAAATTGTTAAAATATTTGACATCAAATTGAAAATTTTTTAAAATGAGGACTTTTTTGCTCTTCATGACTTTTTCAGGGATAAATTGAAGAATTTTCAAAGTGAGGACCTTTTTTTGTTTTTTTTTTGTCGTGAGTCACTTCAAAAATCTACACTTTCCGACAAAAAAAGAGTCATTTCGCTCATGTCTAGTTTATATTAGAGCATATGCTTACTATTTATATTGCTGCAACTGAAAATATTTGAGAAAGGGGGGAATTTTTTGCTATTGTTTGTTTCATAAATATCCATGATATATATCATCGAATATATATCATGATGTATATCGAGATATACAGGTTGCCCGGATTTCGTAGGGACAACATGGGCAACTTCTGCATTTGAAGAGATAGAGAGATGGTCAAATTAGCAAAAAGGTGCAGGTTCGGGAGCTCGTTAAGAATCTGCCCCCAAATCCCACTTGTCATGGCCCACTTGTTCGAAATTAAATAAAAAAAATAATCTCCTTATTTCTTTAATTTGCCGTAACTTCTCTGCAACCCAAGATATCGAGATTCGGCTTGAACCAATTTCCATGACAATTTAAACACTTTATTTGGCACTTCATAAAACCGATGTTATCTGTGCAAATTTTTAGTAATCTGACTAACAGAAGTTGCCTTTGTTGTCCCAACGAAATCCGGGCACCCTGTATATCCGATGATATATATCGTCCGAACCCTGCTCATAAGTTCGAAGTTTTTCGACGAAATTGTTTTCGTTTTCTTTGCATGTTCTTTGAGGTATGCAAGAGAATTCATTGTTTGCGCAAAATCATGAATATCGCATTTTGTATCTTAGAACTCTATTACCAAAAAACTTTATTTGAAGACTTGTAATGAAAACCGTGCTAAGTGCCTAACCTATAACTTTGAAGATAAATGATTTTTTTCGCAAGTTACGTGCGTTTGTGGACCAAATAGTCTAAAAAAATTTGTAGAATTAGTGACGCAATATATTATTTCTGCGTGTGGCAACACATTTTTGGTTAATGTACTTTGAATTGTATAAAAAAATTATTATGTTGACATTTGGAAAAACGTGTTAAGTGCCAATAATGTTTTATGAAAAATGAGTTATGTTCCAAAATAGTTTCAGAGGCGCTATGTGCCACAGCTACGAGTATACTACTTTTATTGAAAAATACATATTCATATACAATACAGTATATATACATTTTATAACATAATAGCATAATAACTAATAACATAATAGCATAATAACTAATAGCATAATACTAGCAAATACCAAAATTTAGCAGCCTAGGCTAATAAGTTTCTATAGAATTCTCGATTCTCCTCCTTCATGAATGGGATTATTGCTTGAAGGTTTTCTTTCTTCTCGGCCTTGATACGAGTTGCACAGTGAAGCTGTGGTAAATTCATGTTTTTAATCTTTTGCGAATTGATGTTTTTCTTGAAAACATTAACAGATTTCCAAGGCTCCATCTCGTTTAAAGTTTGTTTTTTTCTGCTCCTGGATGTGCTGCGGAAATCTGAATCCACGCAGCTTTTGCAATCTGAAGCTTGGTGGTATTCAGTGTTGAATCAGCAGCAGCTTTAAAATTTTTGAAATCCTCAGGCTGCATTAAAGTTACAATAAATGGATTGTTTGGGGTTGCAGATGCCATTAGGTGGACTAAATCTAGAGGGACTTCGTATTTTTCTAATTGTTTTTGTTTTTCAATTTGTGCGAAATCTCGATCGCAACTTAAAAACGAATGACCAGAGACCAAGAACTTCTGGTTAACTTCTTGAACATATCCTTTTGTTACCATGAATATACATAAAAATAGCATCATTTTATTTTTGTTCTGTTCAGCACAGTTATCACTCCATATGTTTAATTTTTCCTTTCTTGTTATTCCACTTGTAACTGCTTTCCAAATGCATGACGCAATTTCGTTACCTCCTCTCCCAGATATTCCCTTATGCCATAAATGCATGTGCCCTTTATTGGTATCAGCAACATGGACGCCAAAATTATAGCAAGAAAGTTGGCGTAAATAATACATTTGGCTGAGTGTAAGGGCTGGTAGGGAAAGTACTTGTGGAAGGTCCATAGAAATGGTACATTACTTACTCACTTAGGGGAAGCTGGGATTGGGCATGATCTTCCTTCATTACTTTCATCACCTTCTCAGCTTTCCTATGATGAAGTTCAAGTTTCTTCTTTGCAGCTTTGTCATTGGGATTGGATTTGTGTTGCATGTTCAATAGACACAATTGGCACGTATCAGTGCGTAGATGGTGAAATTTTAACTTTGGAATTTGTTTATTAAAAGTGGTATAGTAATAGTAGAAACGGTAGGTTATATCAGAATTTGGATAGGTGTCTTTGAAAGCGCGATACAATCGATTAATGTTTCAATCTTGGCTCGAATATTCTTTGCTACTCTTCATCCTTCCATAGTGACTTTCCTCTCTGGGAAACCGGAAAATATGTGCTACCACTGAATTGTCATCTTGGATTGAGTATTTCCTATGTTGAGTTTTGTTGCCTCTTCTTTCGACATAAGTAATTTGGCCCGCTTTTTTTGCTTTCACGAGAGTTTCAACACGTCTTCGGCTGATTCCAAAAATTTGTAAAAACGTGTGTTTACAGACTTGCACGACTTCCCCAGTTCCATCAGGTACGGTGAAATAAACAGTCGCTTGCCTTCTGCTTGCATCTGGATTCTCATAACTACCATAGTGTCGTCTTTTTACCGGGCACACATTTAAAAGCCCCATTAAATATGAATTCTGTTTTACATTGTCTTGCAACTTATGAAATCGGTGAAAGAGCTGCAGTTTTTGGCCATGTGTAATGTTTTTGCATTGATATTTACACTTGCAAATCGATTGAAAATACGCCAAGTTATGGTGGTTTGAAAATGGTCAAAATTTCACGAATGTCAAGTGTTTCACTGCAAAAATTGGCACGACTGCGAAGCAGGAGTGCCGATTTTCTAGAAGCAACAAGCAAGAGTGATCCAGACGCTAATAATTGCCTAGGAAAAATCAGTCACGAGTTAGATTCGAGAAGACAGTTGGCCGAACATAAAGTTTACAATTCATAATTTGAAAAATTAATTTAAGTGACTGAAGTGTCGGATGTGTATTAATCTGTGCTAGAATAATTGTATTAAAATGAGCTTATCAATATTTTAAGAAATGCCTTTGAATACTGATGAAAGCAGTAACACATTACTCGAAAATACGAGCAGATTGAGTGCAAGCAATTTTAAAAGTTCGGCGATAACTGATATTTTATATGTTATAGAAAATTTAACGCATTGTTAGGCAATATCAACATGAAGTAATTGCCATGAATTACACCCAACCAAGTACGATTGCTATGCATAACATGCACCCAGGTCTGATTCTCATCGTAATTAGAATTTTATTAGATCATGTCATCAACATTATTCGCTTTCTTTGGTTAAAAACTAAGAGCAATTGTCTTATATAAACTTGATAATAACTAACCGACAAAATATGTATTTGAATTGGTTTACAAGCGGATAAACAGGTAAATAGCAAAATGCAAATGAATGAATTTTGACAACGATCCACATTTTTAGAATATTATTAAACATCTAATAAAAGTTCTACGGACTCTAAATTTTATCAGAGGCAGCTTGTTTAGTTGAATATCCCAGCAACCATGTTTTCACAAACACGAACAAGTTCCAATACAATTACATTCTAATACACTCCGCGACAAAAGTCAGGGTTCACCAACAATTTTTCAGATTTTTCGTAGTGAAAATTTTTTCTGCTAAAAAACGAAAATCAAAAACCACCTTTGATGATAAATTAATAATTAATCTTTATTAACAAAATTCAAAAACCACCTTTGATGATAAATTAATAAATAATCTTTATTTACTTACATTTTAGGATAGTAAAGAAATGTAGGGTTTATAAAAAAAAAGTAAAAAACAGGAACTATGGGTACGAACGAAACTTTAATATCAGGTGTTTCCACCACGGGCCCGAATAACACAGTCCAGATGTCTAGACATGGTGTTAATCAACGTTGCAACATTGTTTTGCGGCAGTCTGTCCCACTCTTCAACCAAACATGCTGTAAGGTCTCTTGAGGTCCGAGGGAGATCAGGGCGAGCTCGAATGGCTCTTCCCAGTTGGTCCCACACGTGCTCAATAGGGTTCAGTTCAGGTGAATAAGCCGGCCAATCGAAACACCCAATTCCGACTTCGTTTAAATATTGTGGGCGAGCATTATCCTGCATTAATCGAAAGTTTTCTCCAATAAAGTGGCTATATGGTACAACATGTTCCTCTGCAATATCCCTAATGTACGTATCTGCGTTAAGGGCTGCTCTATCACAAAGTGTACGAGCTTCCACAGAAATCCCTCCCCATACCATTACAGAGACTCCGAAAAAATTGGATCTAGTAGCCAAGGTACATGCAACGTATCGTTCTCCTGGTCTCCTCCATACCCGAGCACGACTGTCTGAAGCATCCAAGGTAAAACGGGATTCATCAGACCATAAGACATGTCGCCACTCGGCAGCCCCCCAGTTCTGATAAGTTCTAGTAAAATTCAATCAATCTTGTTTGTGACGAACCGTAAGTTTTGGACCAGAGGCAGCCCGATATGACTTTAGATTATTTTCTCGAAGTCGGCGCTGAACTGTATGTGCCGATATTTGAACATTTCTGACAGCAGCAAGCTCTTTAGCTGTAATTGATGCAGTAACAGTGCAATTTCTCAAAGATTGTAACAACATATATCGGTCATTTGACCATTAGTTTTTCTTGGTTTTCCTGACCGTGCTCTGGCTGTTAGTAGACCATCTTCCTCATACCTCTGCTAAATTCTTCGAACCCCGTTTTGAGAAACATACCTACGGCCTGCTTCTCTCTGGCTATGTCCTTCTTCAATGTGGGCAATTATCCGTGCACATCTTACTGGAGATATCGGCATTTAGATCACAAAACTAAATTTCAGCAAACACTGACACTTCTCAGAAACAATTAAAGCATGATAAACAAATCCCTGACAAGGCTAACTTAATTGTTAACCAAATCCCAAAAATCTGAATAAGTCCTAAGTTGGAAGGAAAAAATGAAGTATATTAAAAATTGTACGGCTATAAATTATGCCACTACGGCATTAAACTTGTTTTTGATAAATAAATATTAACAGTTGGTGTTGATTGGCAGAAAAAATTTTCAGTACAAAAAATCGGAAAAATTGTTGGTGAGCCCAGACTTTTGTCACGGAGTGTGTATTACAAAAAACGTAAAAATCGAGAACATACCATTCATTCATTATTTTTATTTTTCTTGTTTTTAATTCTAAAAGTTGATGTTCACCTAATGCAATATGTTTTACTTTAATACCAGTAAATAATATAAACAATGATATCTTACACTTTCCATGCACTAACTTATGTTTATCTTAAATTTGTGTTAAATTTAAATTTAACATAAATTCCACTTCCTCCATATTTCAAAAGTATCAATTATGATCGCAAATAATTAATTTATTTTGAAAAACGGCAGTTTGAAATCTGATTCTCTAAATATTAAAATACAAAACTGTTTTACTTTATTATCAACTAGTTAGTATGGCTTGTTTTTGAAGGCTTAGAATGAATCACGTCCACCACAAAAAGTTTCAAGAATTGCATTATTTGCTCATCTTATCTTATCACAAACTTGATAATTTAGTAGTGTTGATTAATTTAGAGAGTCTTGAATATACATCAATATTTTGCATAAGACGGTACAAATGAAATCCTATAATCTGACAGTTTAATATAATAGTTTATTTTTAAAAGTGAATTCTGTATGTAGAAATAAACAATCTTACACCAATGTATAGTAGACTTAATTTTGCAGAGTAATGAACAGGTTGAATATTCTTATATTCAGTCTATTTTTCATCTTTATTAGAATAGTTTATATTATTTTTAATCAAAGAAAATCAACTCGACAATCATTTCAAGTTTAGGTACGTAAAGTAGCTACCCAATCCAATTAATTCACATATTTACTTATACAACTATATTTCTTTGTGCACCAACACAAAATTCCAAACTACATTATATTAAAGAATAAATAACTTCAAATTTTGATGCACAAGATCCAGAATGTAGTTGTTTGTGATACCCTTTGTATGATTTGTATAAAGGATATCACTGTTGCAGTCTCAACCTTTAAACATTTATTTCATTCCAATTTGTGAGTATTTAAGTCCAGTATTAAATTCTTTTAAGGGTATAAAATGTCCATTCTCTGTATATATGGTGAATTGTAATTCGTACCACAAGTCTTTGTGTATATTTCTGTGCTGGCAGTAGGTGTTGCTTCGTGCTGGGTTATTTTCAGCCGTAAACTTGAGTAGTCTTGCCATTTTTACTTGTTAATGCACAGATTTTTTTTTGTTTAACAAATGACAATTATAATATGAAAATTGCTTCCAGTTTCTGTTTTTAAAATGCATATTAAAATAATTGCTGTATTAATGTTTTTAAAACAATTAATTTCTTGTCAACGGGTAAATACAAAATTATGTAGGTACTTCATTGAAATGCAAAATAAGTAAAGTTAAACATTTAGGTCAATTAAAAAATGTGATGTGACCATCATGTTACTTTCTCCGATTTAATGATAAAACAGTGATTTTAGTGATATTTTTCATATTTATAGATTTTTCTTCAAAAACCAGTAAGATTTCAATTTCTTTAAAATCCGGTCATTTTGGTATCATTTGCAATTATTGTAAATGTAAATTTGATGTAATGTGCATGTTTTCATAATTTAGATTAGAAGTAATACTTTCTATATGTCACAAATTACAATTTAGAAATATCGATTATTGTGTATCAAAAATAGCAGTTTCTATAATTTGATTAATTAGAACACTTGGTTTTGTTTCACTGCTTTTATTTGTCTCTTCGACTAGTTTTGACCTTAGGTTATTTTCAAGGAGACCTATGGTCGAAACTAGTCGGAGAGACAAATAAAAGCAGTGAAACAAAACCAAGTGTTTTTAATTAATCAAATTATATAATTATGTTTCACCGCGGTTTAAGTGAGAAATTAGTTATTCATGGCAGTTTCTAAATGTAAAAATTGCAATCTCCAATTATTAAAGAATGCCAAAATCCAAACGTAAAGGGTTATCATCATTACTATATGTTAAAAATGATGATTTTTAAATGATAGAAATGACAGTTTCTGAATGTAAAAATGACAATTTCTAAATGTAAAAAATTATCATTTCTGTCCCAATATTAGAAATGATAATTCCTATCTGTCTGAAAAGATGATTTCCACCAGTAAATAACTACATTTTCACATATTAAAGCTTCCCACCCACTAGACGCAACTACCAATACAGAAAAATTAAGTATAAGGTCCACCCTGGAAAATGTATGAATTTATTAAATTTAAATAATATTTTATATGCTAAACTTGTATGTATGTAGTCGTTAAATGTATAGGGTTGGGATAAAGTATGGAACCAAGTAAATATCTTTAAAACAAAAAGGACTAAATTTATGAAACTTTGCAGGCAAATATAACGACACAACGCATCTGATGCCATATTTTTTGTTACTACTGTACTTCCGGTTTCACCGGAAATACCGTCAACTTTTTTAGTTTACACCCTGTATATTTTTACATTTTCGAATAGATACTTTTCCAACAATTGCAATGATGACTTGTAGTTTTTTAAATATTAAATAAAATAATTCTACATCGAGTTGGCTTTTACATCTTTTTACACTGTTTTCTGATAAAACAATTTCGTGTTTTTTTACGTTTTCTGTAACTAACAGATAGTATCCATGTGAAATAGTAACATTGCTGTTCAATTTTGGGTGAACTAACTGAACGTGAAAAAATTACTTTGTTAATGATGGTTAGTTTTGGAGATTTATAGAGATCTCCACAAGATGCATGCAATATTTTTAATACAACATTCTCTGAGAGCAATTCTAATATTTATAAATCAAAATTTTCAAGAGTTGAACAAAATTGTTATGAAATTCACAAATTTCATTTTTTATTATTTTATTTATTATTTAAAAAAACACAAATCGCACAGCCACCAAACCCTATATCATTGTAATTGTCGAAAAGGTGTCTATTTTAAAATGTAAACATATACAGGGTGTCCCATTTAAACCAAAAAAGTTCAGGGTATTTCCGGTGAAACCGGAAGTACAGTAGTAACAAAAAATATGGCATCAAATGCGTTATGTGTCATAATACTTGCCTGCAAAGTTTCATAAATTTAGCCCTTTTTGTTTTAAAGATATTTACTTGGTTCCATACTTTATTCCAACCCTGTATACTTTAAATATGAAAAATCATAACAAAAAGTGCGTACTGCGTTGTATTCGATGAATCCGAAAAAGTTGATGTCCATGTATGAGTTAGAAATGAAGGGTGGTGGGTGGTACCAATCCCACCATCCAAAGAGGAGAACATAAACAAGAAATTTACAGAAGTAAAGTAATCGAGAAAGGAAGAAAATTAATGTTAACTAATTTACGTTGGTAAAGATTGTTTTGTGTTCAACTGGTTGGATTGTAGGTTAGATCCCGAGAGGAAAACAAGCGATTGCTCGGTTTAAAGGCAAGTGACAGCTATCAAAACAGAGCCGAAGGAAAATGTTATCATCTACGATTTCCGAAGATTTTTGCTCTGCGAGAAAATTGAAAATTTACGTAAACCAGCAACTTTGAGTGGAAAGCATCATTGCTCGGATTTGGGATAAGTGACAGCTGTCAAAGTAGTATTAACTGAAAAATAGTTACATTATCTACAATTTCTTCCTGAAAATATTTGCGCTGTTAAAAAAATTAAAAATTCTACAAATCCTCAATTTCAAGTGCAAACAGGCGATTTTTCAGTTTTGAGGCTAGTGACAGCTGTCAAAATGACGTTTACTGAAAGATAATTGCATTATTTATGATTTCTGTTGAAAAAAGTTTGCACTGCAAGGCGATTTCACTAGAAAATTTAAAAATTATGCAAACCACCGACTTCAAGTAGAAAAATCAGGAGATTTCTCGGTTTTGGGGCAAGTGACAGCTGTCAAAATTATGTTTACTGAAAGACAATTGCATTATTTATGACTTTTGTTGATGTGTTTGCGCTGCAAGACGACTACGCTAGGAAATTGAAAATTTCTGCAACCCGTCGATTTTGAGTGGAGAACAATAGGCGATTGCTCGGTTTTAAGGCAAGTTACAGTTGTCAAAATTATGTTTACTGAAAGGTTATTGCATTATTTATGATTTTTATTGGAAAATGTTTGTGCTGCAAGGCTATTTCGTTAGAAAATTTAAAAATTATGCAAACGGTCGACTTCGAGTGACAGTTGACAGTTGTCAAAATAGTAACAATTAAAAAAACAATTGTATTATGTACTATTTCTACTTGAAAATATTTGCGCTACATGACAGAGTTTACACTGGAAAAGTTAAAATTTCTGCGGTGAAAAAGAAAAACGGGCGATTGCTCGGGCAATTATGTTTGCTGACAGACAATTGCATTGTTTATAATTTTTGTTGTAAAATGTTTGCGCTTCAAGGCAATTACGCTAGAAAGTTGAAAATTCCTGCAACCCGCTGATTTCGAGTGGAAAACAACAGACGATTGCTCGGTTTTAGGGCAAGTGACAGCTGTCAAAATGATGTTTACTGAAAGACTATTGCATTATTTATGATTTCTGTTGGAAAATGTTTGCGCTGCAAGGCGATTACGCTAAAAAAATTAAGCAAACCGTTGATTTCGAGTAGAAACAACTGGTGATTGTAGCATTTTGAGGCAAGTAGTAGCTGCCAACGTAATGTCTATTGAAGGATAGTTGAATTATCTACAATTTTCACAATAAAATGCAATTTATCCTAAAAAATATTAAATTAAACATTCAATTCCGAGAGGGAAACAACCGATTGCTCAGTTTGAAGGTGACAGCTGTCAAAATGATGTCAACTGAATGACAATTCCATTATCTACAATTTCTGCCTAAGGATGTTTGCGCAGCTTTCAATAGAAAATTAACCCCTCGCAAACCATCGACTTTGAATGGAAAATTAACCCCTCGCAAACCATCGACTTTGAATGGAAAATAAAAGGTGATTGCTGAGTTTTTGGGGCAAATGACAGCTGTAAAAATAGTATCAACTCAAAAAAATGCATGCATGTCTTTGATTTCTACTTGAAAATATTAGCGCTCCAGAACAGAGTTTACGCTAGAATATTGAACATTTTTGCGAACCGATTCGATTTAGAGTGGTAAACAATAGGCGATTGCTCGGTATGGAAACTAATTTACGTTAGCGTTAGTAAAGATTATTTTATGTTCAACTGGTTGGATTGTAGGATAGGGCCCACCCACCCCTTAAATTCTTATTTAACCTAGAAATACTGTTTATGTATTTCTTGTTGATATGCAACTCTTATTACTTTTATTCCTACAGAAAATGATTGTTGGTTAAGTAAACGTAGAAATTAAGTGTGGTGGGTGGGCCCTATCCTACAATCCAACCAGTTAAACATAAACAAGGGTTTTACAGAAGTTAAGTAGTTGACGAAGGGGAAGAAAATAAATATTGCTTTTGTTTGTATTTTGTTAATTAATTTACGTGAGTAAACGTTGTTTCATGTTTAACTGGCTGAATTGTAGGGCACACCCACCACTTCAATTTTTACTTAACCTAGAGACACTGTTTATGTATTTCTTGTTGATATAACGCTCTTATTACAATTATACCCATAGAAAACTGGAAACAGGGATTGTTGGTTAAGTAAACGTAGAAATTAAGGGTGGTGGGCGGGCCATATCTCACTATTGTAGGATAGGGTCCACCCACCACCCACTGTATCAAATTTACTTTAATCTACAATAGTACATTATTATACAAGTTTAATAAGAGGGTATATTGTGGCACGAGTGGGATTGGAGCACGACTCGCGCAGCGAAGAGTGCTCCAATGTAACGAGTGCCCCACAATGCCTCTTATTAAACAAGTATAATATACTATTTTTTCTACTTTGATTTTAGTTAAGGAATTATTTCTAAAATAAAATATATACTTAAACCTAGTGAGTTTTATTTTTTAACATTTGGCAGCACTAAAAACATTTGATCCTTTCGTACGAATTTAATACTTGACATACGTATTTCTACGGCGATTTCAATAGTTAATTTTTAAACATATTAAATCAAGAATATAACTTACACACCTCCAAAAATAAGGGAGGTTGCCAAGGGTGCGATAAACAAACTATTTCCACGTAACTTGTAACCAATTTAAGCTTATAAAATAATGCAACGCCTAAATGATAATCGAAATTTAAGGTTATGTTTACATTTGTTTCTCGTTCAGGTATCGATCGACACTAATTAAAAATCCACACCGAATTAACACACCGACTCAAGTGGCTTTTTTCGCCGCGAATGAAACATGCATTATACTCTCGCTGTTTCTTTCGTGATATTCGTTTTGCAAACAAAGTGATTATATAATAAATTACAAGCTTTCCTCTATGTATGTTGTGTTGCCTAAACATCGTCGTCAAGAGCCAAGTGAATTCATGCGTCTGGCCATTGTCACCGAGTTCCTACATTTTCCACGCTGATACAAAGTGACCAATATGATGCCTCCGTGTTCTTTATGGTACTGGTGGCAAACTCCCCAATATGCATTCGAACATATTCAGTGTGTAACGCATTGGACGGTTCTAATTATCCTATGAATTAACGGCAATTTTACATTTTGATGTCGACATATGTCACGTTTAGGTACTGCCAATCGCAACAACTAAAATGTTACCACAAATAGTTTAATAATGAGCAAAATTGTAAAATAAAAAATCTCATTAAACTAATTTTGATATAACAAAAGGTCGATTATTAAACCAAAGTAGAAAAACATTGTTTATGCATTCGTTGTTGCTATATAACTTGTGTTTCACTTATTTTAACAGAAAATAGGGTTTTAATGTTAAGCAAACGAATGGTGGTGGGTGGGCCCTATCCCGTCATCCAAGCGCTAGAATATAAAAAAGAATATAAAGGGTTTCAAAGAGGCAAAAGAGAGACAAGGGGAAAATGTATGAATTTATTAAATGAAAGTAATATTTTATATATTAAACTTGAATGTAGCCGCTATATGTATGGTTTAACAATCCCATCAAAATTAAAAATTATAACAAGAAATGCTTTCTGCCTTGTGTTCGATGAACGTGAAAATAGTATAATACAGTGCGATCGAATAAAATTAGTCAAAAAAAAACCTAAAATTATCAGCTGACGTATATTGATATTTTCAAATTTATTATTACTGTACATTTTCTATTCAGAATTTCTGTATGAAAATTTTGCTGTAAACCATTTTGTGACCACGGAATAATTGTGACATTTAGAAAGATCTGACGTTTTGTATGTCAATTCTTAACATGTGTGCCAACTTAAATTTTTTTAAATAAAAAATCATGGCACTTGAGATTTTTTTTTTAATGAACACACCTTACGATACATTCATCGACCGGACCAGGCCACAAAATATCTGTGCTTTACATTTCATATTAGCTCAAAAAATCTAGAGTAGGGTAGAAGAAACGCATCAAGTAAGAGAGTGAAAACTTACAAATGGTTAATAAATTCTAGAAGGGATTATTTCAGTTTCAATGTTACATTTCACAAAACAAGGTGTACCAAATATTACTAGCGATTGAGCAAGTATATCAGGAACCTGTCATATTTTATACACAATATGTCGGTCGAAGAATGCACATTTGTACACAAAGAGCTCATAAAAGTAGAAAACTATATTTACGTGTTCCTCGCAGTATTACAAACAGTGGAAGATGTTTTTTTTATTGATTTAAATGTTTTATAATGAAATTTATTTACAGTATTACAATTTAATGACTAAGTTTACAGTATAGTTACTAAAATTAAAAAAAATTAAAATTAAAGTGAATGAACACTTGTGATAATGATCTCAAACTTTTCCTAAATTAATAGTGGTTCTTTTGTTACAGATAAGTCTGGGAAGACGTTAGTCCTGCCGCAAAGGAGGAACCCTTGGACGTAATATTCTACATATTGTAGTGGACACATTTGTATATATATAACTATATATTCGTGTGTGAGATTGGGTTTTGTAAACCCGCCCATCATCATCATCATCCCCCACCTCGAAGACACATTTTTCTGGTTATACAACATAAAACTCTATTTGATTTACTTTTGTTTGTTTTGTTTTGCGACACTGCATCAACTAAAAACTCGCGGTGATAAGAACGGTTTGTGCAAGCGCAAACATGATGACCGATACGCTGAACGTCAACAACATGGTCCTGTCGACCATGCAAAATAAAGGAGACATTGACAAGATGGATGATGTCGGCTGGAAAGCGAAACTTAAAATACCTCCAAAAGACAGGAGGATAAAAACCACTGTAAGTTTTTATTTAATTATTTTTTAGTGATATTAGTCATGTTAATGTAACAAAATTCAATTTTCTATTTTCGTATTTTAAATTTATTTAAAAATGTCATAAATCGTGATTGTATCGAATTTGTTTATAAGAAAGATTTATTGTACTCAATAAGTAGAAATTGAAAATTAACTCTGAACTCCTAGAGTTGCTTTGCGACTTTTTTCAAAAAAATATTTTTGATAGTTTCGTGTAGTTCTGATTGGTGTTTCCTGTAGTTCTTTGTGAGTTCTATCCATAGCTGTTATGAAATATTTAGATTCAACCAATATTAAGTGAGTAATATGAATTTAAATATTTCGAATTCCCAACTTTCAAAATTTTTATCTCTGGAAATTCAACAGAACTCTTTTTTAAAAGTATCAGGAACTATAGTACTAACCCAAATACATCTTAAAACTAGTTCAGAACTATTCGATAACAACGTTGGGGTGCGGTGTCAAGTTGGCACCCCATTTTCCAAGAAATTCCTGACAGTCCAATTTTACAGAACTCTTTTTTAAAAGTTGATAGTACTTCTAGATACATCAAAAGGAATTGAGAACTCTATTCAGAACTATCAGAACATTCTATTGCGGTGCCAACTTGACACACTCCAAATACAGACAGTTGAAAGTCTATCCTTAGTAGTAATAAAATGTTAGTATTATTTAATCTCGTGAGTGATTGCGAGCAGAAGATACATCTTAGTAGCATCTCACACAATTGAACGTCACCCCGTGCAGACTGGCAATCTTTCTGCTTGGAAAATGTCCAACATTTATCTCCCTACACTAAAGTAAAAAAATACATTTAAAAACAATTATTTTATTTCACATTTCAAACTTATCTACTAAAATTAGTAGCATAAAATATGACTTTATTTCCGCTGTCAATGACGATTGAGATATAGATACTTTAGAGCTACAATTGAACTAACATATTATCAATTGCTGTTATTTCCGCAACTTCATTGAGATATTACAATTTTTAATATTGTGGAAATGCACATCCGCCACACCGAACGTATCGTCACTGCCATAGGAATATTCCACTATGTAGAAGAATTTGAAGAGGAGTGCCTTTCGAGCCTCTTCGCCATTGATAAAGACAAACGCTGTTTGGTGTTTTCAACCATAATCTTCCAATAACCCCTGGGACTCGAAGGGTTAAATAAGAACGTTTTTTTTCCGTTACTCGCACCGTTATTTTAGAATTCACCTCGGAAATGTGGGACTCCATTATGCCTCACCCTGTATAATATTGAGTGTTGCTAATTAATTTAGTCGTTTCTCACACATTGGTGATCATTGAATAGTTTATAATCTTTTCAGAATCGTAATGAATTCTCATTTTCTCTTAAAAAAAATCGAAGCTCACCTGTATTAGGAAATATGTTTACGAATCCAGTGTCAATAATGTCTAGGTAATTCTGCTGGCGTTATTTAACGTTAGATTTGTAAAGAAGCTTTATCAGTATTATTAGTTCTACAATTTTGTAATTGACTTCATCTTCCTATTTCTCTACCAAAAATTGTGCCTTTACAATCATATTCTCTCGATCTATTTAATTAAATTTCCACACAGTTTGTTGCGTCTACTGCTTCTTAGTTGACGCGAATTACTCTGGGGGTGAATTGAGAAAGACTTGACCACGGTAAAGAAATATATTGACCAACTGTACAATTTTTAGTTGTTTGTCCGACGGTTCGGTGAACATTAATTTACAGAAATATGTACAATAGGGTGTTAAATTGGGGGTGTAAGGGGGCACAGGGCGCCGTCGACGGTGGCACCGCTTTGGTCTCCTCGGGTACCTGCTCTCCAGATGCCTTTCTGAAAAATTTTTAATGGCACGTTCTTCGGTAATCCGACATGACCTCCATTTCAAGGGCAAAGTTCTAACACAGCTTAAAAAACTGCGAAGTGCAGAAATTGCTTGACATCGATGTAAGTCTATTATTGAATTGATCATTTTGTTAAAAATGTTTCAATGAAAATTTTCTTGGGCAGAATTTTGGTCCTTTAATCGACTATTTATTTCAAAATTCTGTGATTTCATTTTCGGCTGCCCTTTTTTTTTACATTCAACTTCAGTGTTTTCTCAAGTGGTTTGTTTTATCTTTTATCTACATTCAATGTTGCTTTACAAGATTCGATAATGTACTTTCAGCCGAACTGTAGACATAAGAACACATTCAAATTTTGACAAATATTATTTGAAAGCAGGAATCTGTGTTTGTGCGTCAACAGGAAAGTCTTCTTAAACCGATTTTTCATTGATA
Organism: Ocypus olens; assembly: GCA_910593695.2. Taxonomy (NCBI): domain Eukaryota; kingdom Metazoa; phylum Arthropoda; class Insecta; order Coleoptera; family Staphylinidae; genus Ocypus; species Ocypus olens. The sequence goes on along the minus strand of OU343063.1, from coordinate 31,301,207 downwards.
GCAGATTGCAAAGACTTAAAATTTAGATTCACTCAGCTCACAGCTACTAGCCTTGCTGACCATTTTGTTTTTAAAAGGGAAGTCTTCATAAATCGATTTCATTCATAGCAGTTTGCAAAGAGTTCAAATTTAGAGCCACTGGTCTTGCAGCTTCTAGCCTGGTTGCCCATCTTGTTTTCGAATATCGAAATAGGAAATAGCGTGCTAAATGTAATTTTTTAACTCTATCTTTTTGGACTTATAAATTTGCTGTTACGAAAGATTGTAAAATCCTGCTGAATCTACTCCTATAGGATTTAATGGGCCTTCCATGCGACACCGATTTGCCTGCATGATATTTTTGTGCAAACTATAATGTACAGTCCTGCACAGTCCGCACGATGCAAGTAAGCACAAACTTGCTATACTCAGCGCATCGAATCGGTGGTATTATGGGTTTGCGTGATTTTCGCGTGATGTTCACTGATTGGTCAGCGTAAACGCCCGTTGTATGCCATGTGTTCTCGTTTTTCTTATCCATCCTTAAATCAGCCTTTTTCAATTACAATTAATTAGGAAGTGGTAAATAGTTAGATTTTGTGGGTTAGTAGTAGAAAGATTTATATTTCTGTACAGAACTAAAATGTGGCAAGGCTGTGTGAATCAGGCTTTTCATAACGTCCCGACGAACTGTCACGAGGACGCGGGGTGAACGCACCGTCACCATACCACCTATTCGGTGCGCCGAGTATAGTCTCATTTTTCCGACCTGTACGTACCTAGTATAGTGTCTAAAAAAGGCGCGGCTCGAACATCCTACACACGACACAACCAATACCGTACAAACCTAGTTTGTGCAGTTATTCTTTCACTTTTTGAAGATTCCACAAGCCACGCTTGTAAGACTGCACGGCATACAGTTTTTTCGTCCATACACATGGGCTTGCCTGCGTAAACGGGTTTGCTCCGTTATCTAGAAGCTGACAATTGCTATTTTCATGTAAAACTGCTTACGCACCAATTTACATTGCTATGTTATTGCAGACCTGTCCTACACAGTCTGTAGCAAATTTAAAATTCGGAATTTCTTCGACAGGTTTTTATTAGAAAAATGATCAAAGCTCATAAAACGTTCTTCAATTGAAAATTCCATTTTGCTGACCTTGATGTAATGAATGATTAATGTAGTTGGTTCCTTATGAGATGAATCTGGAATTCCATCATCAGCAGTAATAGCAAAATATGTAGCCTTCTTAATTTTCCACAATATGCCGCATGGTTTCTTCTTTTTCAGAGGTTCATATGCTGTGCTGGTGCTTGGTACCGGTTTTTCAAAATTTTCATTATATTGTGCCAGCTGTTGTTTTCCCAATTCTATAGTAACATTTCTTCTCTTAGATAATTTTTGTCTTAACTTCCATTGAGAGGTGACCACACTATGAATGCATTCATAACGCTGATATCGATCATATTGTAAAAAAAAACGCTTAGTGGCTATCTTCTAGTCCTCCTTTTCACACTGAATGTCCTTGTAATTTGGTCCATGGTATGAACTCCAGCTTTAGTTTTGTTAAAGTCCAGAATTATTTCCGGTTTCTTTTTGGGTCCGTTATAGATTTTCTTATCATTATGTAATGTACTAAACAGGGAAGCGTTTAAAGAAAAGGGCGACACGATTACCGCACAATGTTCTACCCAGACATGGAACCCGTGGAAAATTTCATGAACAATGCATTTTAGAAAAAAGTGTTTCAGACAAAAGTTTTAGGGTTTGAGAAGGTGCATTTAGTGGCCATATTTGGGTCACTGAAAGGGTAGAAGAAATAAGATAATAATAATTTGGACCACCGTAGAGAGTATTGGCAAGGTCAACTTTTTTTTTTGTAATAGGAACTGCAACTTTTTATTGCACCATCTTCTTGTGTTAATTATTTTAAATGACTGTTATTTGAAAGATTTTTTTATTTGTCCCCCTTTTTTTTTGAGATATTCAAGTTTTTTAATATTTCGACTTACTGTTTGTTTGAAGAAAAAGCAATATAGGAGACAAAAATTGATTGCAGTGGGCACAAATATATTTCAAAGTATACGAGAAATTTGCTTTAATTATAATAATACTTTTGAAACCTGGTCGAGATGTGAGAATAGTATATTCTGTAACAAGGTTAGAATGGAAATTCGATGAGAGTGGAATATTTCGAGCGCGAGCCGTGAGGCGAGCGCGAGGAACCACGAGCATCTGAATTTCCATTCTTACCGAGTATCAGACAATACTTTCTCCTCGACCAGATAAAATAGACTAATAAAATAATGAACACAAAGAACTTACGTTTTATTATCACGTTTGTGGTTATGTTTATAGTATTTTGACAATTGTGATATCCAAGGCTAATTGTTTTATTCGAAACGATGTGAGAATATTCATTCTATCCCTTGTTATGGAATGAATTACATGCAAAATGCATAAGCGCATAATGTTTTCTTCCATAACAAGAGTGAGAATATGTACGTTCTATAATCAAAATTGATTTCAGAATGCTTAAATTCTATGGAGGTCGTGGAGAAAATAGTTTTTATTATTTGTGCCCACTGCAATCAATTTTTGTTTCTCGAACATTTTTCCAAATGAAGTACAAAAACTCCTATATTGTTTTTTCTTCGAACAAACGGCAAGTCCTAATATTAAAAATCTTGAATATCTCAAAAAATGTGGGGACAAATAAAAAAATGTTTCAGATAACAGTTATTTAAATTAATTAACACAAGTGTAATAAAAAATTGTGGTTTCTATTTACCAACGCTTTCTCGAAAATACATTGTTCATGAAATATTCGACTGGTTCCAGGTCTGGGTAGAAAATGGTGCGGTTATCATGTCGCCATTTTCTTTGAAAAATAGTATGGAAGTATTGTAAGCTGAATTATGAAAAAACTTGAATATCTCAAAAATATGGGACAAATAAAAAAATATTTCAGATAAGTTATTTAGATTAATTAGCAGATAGATTAGAAGAATTAGAAAAAATTGTCTCTATTAAGAAAAAAGTTGACCTTGGTCCCACCTTCCCAACTATCCATTGTGACCAAAATAACGCAACTGAAAGTGCCTTCTCAAACCTTGAAACTTTTATCTGAAACACATTTTTCTAAACTGCATGGTCCTAGGTTTATATCACCATTTTCTTTTAACGCAAAGGTAGGGGCTATAACTTTCAGAATGTCTTATTGGCATCACCTACAACATTTCTGCATAGAGCTTGAATCAATAATGGTGAATCACCTGGGGACCCCTTTCCTTGTAAGTAATGCCACAATGTTTCCTCTTTTTTGGCAGTATGAAATTATCATTTTATCACTTTGAAAACCAAAAAAACCTTCTGGGAAGAATTTCACTGTTCTTGGGGTTCTTAATACTGCTGGGCAAGCCTGACTAATTTTTGGTATAATGTTCAGTAAATAATTTTTAAGTGAATATGAAGTAAATAAATTGTCGCAGGTTATATTCCGCCCAAATTTTTTGATGTCTTCACCACATTTTCGCCTCAATTTTTTTTCTCTTTCTTCTCCAGTTTTTTCTACGTAAATCTCTAACTTCCAAGTGTATATGATGTGACGCTGTCACAAATTGTCCAAAAGTTGATACCATATCTTCCTGGTTTTGAAGGTATAGATTGCCGAAATGGACATCTCCTCTAAATGTTACCGATTGTTCTTCTAAGGTCATACTCCAACCTGGAATAAATCCTTCTTTTAAGTGATTGTTCCACATTTCGTAAAACTCGCGAATCGGTAGTAGTTTGTCAGTAGATCTTTATTTCCTTCTTGCAGTTGCTTTATCCAATTTAATCACTCGAAGTATACTTTGTCACCTTTTATTGAAGATCTTTTATAGATGCCCTTATAGTGGGGTAGTGTTAGATACGTCCCCCTGAAGGGTGGGAGACCAAGTAAAAAGTCTCCTCCGAGTAGAGCGATATGAGACCGAACCTTGACCGTGATCAACCGCAGGGGATCTGTGAAACCTAGTACGGCTCATAATATCGTTGAAATTTTTTTGTCCATCTTTGTTACTCCACAATTGGGATATCTCTTCTTTTTTGATTTATAAAATCCAACAAGAATTCAAGTAGTCCAATAAATTTTCAAAATTCATTTTGGTCAAGTGATTTCCATTTATTTCCAAAAATATTATATCCTTTATAGACCTCCAAAGTCAAACTGGCTAATGAGGGATGCGGGCCGCACACCGAGAATCTAAGCAAGAGGAACATACAATTGCCCAAGTACAAATTGGGTGGTTTATTACCAGTATAGAAAACGTCGACGTTCAGCTCGTACACTTGCCGCCAGACACGTGCTTGCCTCCCGCAGGGAACACACGCTGTTTTTAACAGATTATGAACATTTTTGTTATTCAATGTCCCAAACGAACACACTCTGTATTATACATACCGATGGCCTTCTACCACCCTATGCCACCCATTTGCCATCGCGCAACTTTCGAATTTGAGATTGGACCATTTATACATTGATCATTATTTCTAAAAACGTTGTTAAAAAATAAATTAGAAAAGCAGAAGGTATACTATCAACTTCTCAAGGCTTATCGACTAAGTCCTGTTTTTTCACTGAAAATATTCTGCTGACCTTGTCTCCTCTGTGGAAAGCTGACATGATTTTCGCGCCATACTTGTTGATTCTTGGGATATAAAAGTTAAATTTGTTTTTGGTTTTCTAATAGTGTTTCATCGTTGTTGATTTCATCCGAGTCGGAATCATTAGAGCTTTCCATTTCTGAATTTTCCTTCATGTCAATTTCTCCATCATCACCCGATGAAACTATCACTGTTGCTGTTGGCGAATGCTGTAGTGTTCTTCTGGTTCAAGGGAACATGTCCGCTGATTATGCTGCTCACGCGAAATTTGCGACAACTTGTTTTAGGTGTTCGATCCGCGTGAATAAAATTGTCACACTTGTGAACAATTAAAGTAGACTGCAAGAGATATGGTATATTCAGCACAACGTAATTAAAATACAAAAGATCGAGAGGAACTAACTCAATATTTGCAATTTTACAAAAACGAAAGGTATTTACAATAAGTGGGGGCGCATTGGTGGTAGTAAATTGTAAGGGAGGCGAGATATCGCGGTCCCTTTTCTTGGGTTACAAAATTTCCTCCTTTGCCCAATTCCAGGAATGTCAGATGGTCATCTTCCTGGCGTAAAAGCGATTGTCACTAATCCGATAAACTAACACGAACGCACGCACCGCCCTTTTGTCCGATTACTTAAAATGAGGCGCACAATGGGGGTACCATTAGAAAATAAGCAGATTTAAGGAAGATTTCAATAGTGGTAAATCCCGAAAGCAATCAAAATTAATAACAAAGCAAATAACATTTTGCATCGCAAACAGTTGCATTCAATATCACTCATCTCATTTTAACTGCCTCCAATTCTTTGGCTTCAATGCTCTTCGCATATCCATTTTTTAGAATTTTAAACACTAAATTAGCGCTATATATTATGAACTAACGAAATTGAACTGAACCATATAAAATACATCTACCTAACTCAATAAATAAAACAATAAATAGATTTACTATTTTCATAAACACGCAAACACTACTCAATGTTTAATAGTATACCATGCTAATTAAAATGATTCATTTCAATTGTTTTTATACAATTTGTTAAATGATGATTTTTCGGATTCCCCAGCAATCAATTATGATTGATAAATCCTTTACTGATCAAAACTAAGAATGAAGTTTTCCCGCCATTTACGATAAATGATTTTAACTGACTAGCCGAATCTCCTATATTTTCAGGACGTAACGGATACAAGAGGAAACGAGTTCGAAGAATTTTGTTTAAAAAGGGAACTCTTGATGGGAATATTCGAGAAAGGCTGGGAGAAGCCGTCGCCCATTCAGGAAGCGTCCATCCCCATAGCGCTTTCTGGCAAAGACATATTGGCCAGGGCCAAAAACGGAACAGGTACATTTTTTAAACAAATAAAATTTTTAATAATGACCGTGGTTCACCTTCATTTTAATAAATGATAACCTCTCTCTGAATTTGAATCTCGTAAATAAACAAAAGAAATGCACTTTGCAGTTATGTAGGGGAAATCAATGATTTTTTTTTTGTTGAATTTAGGAAAGACCGGGGCATACAGTATTCCGGTGTTGGAACAAATCGACCCAAAGAAAGACTGCATACAGGCACTGATAATTGTACCCACACGTGAACTGGCCCTGCAGACCTCGCAGATCTGCATAGAGCTAGCGAAGCACATGAATATCCGAGTCATGGTGACCACGGGCGGTACCAATTTAAGGGATGACATAATGAGAATTTATCAGAAGGTTCAAGTGATTATTGCCACGCCGGGACGTATTTTGGATCTCATGGACAAGCAAGTTGCCAAGATGGAGCAGTGTCGTATTCTGGTCCTCGACGAGGCTGACAAATTACTCAGTTCTGATTTCAAAGGTGAGTTTCCATCATGAAAAAATATTATTCTACAGCTGGTTGGAGGTTATGGATGGTAGGTCCTCATCAGTACAGTACACTCTGATATTTAATAGCATTAAATAAAGATGAAAAGTAGCCTGCATCCATTCATACAGGTTGAATATTCATATATTCAGGCTACTTTTTGTAATTAATTTGTCATTATTATTATTGTATGCTATAATGGCATCCAAATGCATGACTGTGGAGTTCATTGCTTTTGATATAATGTATCATTATTATTATTGTGTAGCACATTTAGTAGATCTGATCTGAACTTCAATTTCGGAATTGGAGGGACAAATGTGCAAAAATATACAGTGTAATTCTTTTATATTTCGCCATTTGTTTTATACTATTTAACTGTGGCAAAATGAATTACAGACATTCATGTTTATGGGGCCATTCCATGTCAAATCATCAAAAAAAATCTTATTTTGATGACACTTGGCATGTTTGTTACTTTTACGAATCCAAGTAAGCATGCAAAATATTTTTGCTATATCTCAAACAGTTTAGTTTTTACAATTTGAATTTCATTTTTTTTTTTATCGATCTGGCGGAGGAAACGCAATTTGTTCTTTTATGGAAAATAAATTATATCTTCCTTATTTACCAACCAATATTGATGAAACTGTTTATGAGTATATGCTTATGTGTAAGCAATCCAGAAAAGAATAAATTAAATTAAACCATGAAGTACCTACACATAAAATAAAATAATAATAAAATTAAGGGTTTTTGCACTCCTTCATTATTTTTACTTCAGACAAAAATAATTTTAAAATTTGTGTTTGCTTGCAGTGTGTTAAATTAAAATTTCCTTTTGGTTTAAATACAGCTATTTTGCTTTAAAAAAAACTTTGAAAAGTAACCATTTTTATGTAATGCAACCAATACTTATATACAAAGAACTAATAAAGTAAAAATGTTATTATAAGTTATAAGTATAATGGTATTTACATTATTTGTAAATAAATAATGGAGACAAAGATTCTTTGTATACAGGGTGTCCCACGAGGTAGTGGACAGCCGATATCTCGAAAACGGTTAGTAGTATGAAAATGAAATTTGGTGGCTTTAAATGGTTTGAAATGATGCCCCTTTCTGCATACATAGATTTCATTTCAGTTTCTCCATTTCCGAGAAAATGCCATCAACTTCGTCGTGGGACACCCTGTATAGCTGAATGAAAAGTATTATAAATAATGTAAATACCATTATAAAAATTTTGATTATAAAATTAGGCAGTATTTAAAAAAATTTGATTGAGGTTAAACTGTGGAGCACGAAAAAATAGGCACATTTCGGGATTTTTTTTGCGCAATGAGATCAATCAAAATTCTGTAAAATGGGAATTATCATTCAAATAATGTACAAAAGTGCAAAAAAATATTTTTTCACGTCCGGAAACCTAACTTCCACAATTTTTGACCTGGAACAAAAAATCAATTTTTTTTCCATTTCACAGAACAACACTGAGAAACGCAACTAAGATTTTTACAATTTATTATTTTTTCGCGAAATGGTGCACTTTTGAAAAAAAGTTTAAAAAGCCATGAAAAAAATTGTCAAAATATTGATTTAACCCTTGATAGTCACACCTCCAAAAAATGACGTAATAGTCATTCTTGGTGTGGTACACACCTTTGAACTTAATGTTAAATTGACAAAAACAATCTGGCATACGTTTTGAACCTCTTGTTTTTAAATCCTCCTCTTTTTCCTTTCGTAAGGCTTTCAGGTCGATTCAAGCCTCCCTTGCACCTTCACTCAACGATCGTTCTGACTGGTTCTGCGTCCACTCTATGCATAGATTGTAGCTGTTGGCCCAATTTTCATGCCTAATAATAATAATGTGCGAAATTGAGGTAAATCCATCATTGAACACACAAGTAGCAATATTGATTTCGGAGCCGTCGCCCATGCGGTCAAGTTGAAACTCTTGTGCTGTTCTGAGTAAATCCTCTGGTGCAACGAGCGAAAAGATCGTCCTTACTTATTTCTTCGTACACTGGCTTTATAGCTGCGAAAACTTCTTTGTGCATAGTTTGTTGGTGTTGAAAATCATCCGAACTGTTTGTCGCTTTCGCTTTTTGCCAAGTGCACCATGAATCTTCTCCAATTGGGCACTTATCATGTTGCGGATTATTTTCTGTAGATAATTTATGATACAATATAGCCCATGGTATGTACTAAATGGGGCTAAGACAGGGGATGAACGAGGCGAATATACATATGTGGGGGAGAGGGGGAAGAGCATCATTGACTACGTAATCGTGAACGGAGAAGGAGAAAGGGAGGCGAGGAGATTTGAGGTAGGAGAACAAGAGGGCTCCGACCACTTTCCGGCGTCGGTAGAAATTAACGGGAGAGAAGGCGAGGAATTCACCAGAGGGAGGGAAGAAGATATAAATGGGGAGAGAAAGAAGTTAAGAAGTTTAAGGAGAACATTAAGGGAATTAATTGGCAGGACTGGAGGACACTGGAAGAGATGGAAGAACGCATTAGAGAGGCCCAGGTGGAGAGACCCAAAAAGGGAAAGGAGGGAAGGAAGATAGTTGGCATGATGAAGAGTGTAGGGTAGTGAAAAGAAGAGAGAGGTACAATTTTAAGAGGTGGAAAACTACGGATGAAGAGAAGTGCCTCAAAGACTGGAACGCTGCAAAGAGGGAATATGAGTTAATTTGCGAAAAGAAAAAATTCAGCATGGGAGAAAGAACAAGTGCAGATAGTGAAAGAAATTAAATCAGAAAGGGAGGTATGGGAGTTCATCAGTAGAAGGAAACAAAGGGAGAGGGATGGAGTAAACGTGGAACAAATGACAACATACCTAAAGGAAAATATGAACGAAGATAGTGTGGTAAGAAGAGACCAGGAAAGGGTCAAAGTGGACCAAAGGAGGGACCTAACGGTGGAGGAGATTGAGAGGGCAATGAACGGGATGAAGAGTAAAAGTGTATATGGCCCAGGGGGAGTAGAGGTTACAGCGTTGAAGATACTAAAAGAAGAACAGGGAGAGGGATGGAAGGGTCTGATGAAGATATGGAGCGGCAAGAGGGAGTTTCCAAAAATATGGACGCAGGCGGAAATTATTCCGATATATAAAGGAGGAGATATAGAAGATCCAGCTAGCCATAGGCCGATAAGTGTGACAAGTTCATCATATAGGCTATGTATGAAGGTGGCGGCAGAAAGACTAGAGATGGAGAGCATGGGTATTATCCCTAACAGCCAAGCAGGCTTCAGGAAGCATAGAGGGGCGGTGGACCATATTCTAGCGCTGAGCCAAGTCATCGATAAGGGAATCAGGGAGAGTGGGGGGAAGGTCTACATCCTATTTGTAGATTTGAAGGGGGCCTACGACTCGATTAATAGGGAGAAACTGTTTGAATGCATGAGAGAAAGAGGTATTTCGAATGAAATGAGAGAGTGGGTGAAAAGGGTGTACGAGACGACTGAATGTAGGGTGAGGGGGTCAGAGGAAGGGGCAGGGTGGTTCAAGACAAATAATGGGCTGAGGCAGGGGTGCCCAATGAGCCCAATGCTTTTCAATCTGTTTGTAGCAGATTTGGATAGAGTGTTGGAGCAGGGCCAGGATGGGGGTGTAGTATTTGGGGGGGTAAAGATCAGGGGGTTAGCTTATGCGGACGACATAGCAATAGTGGCAAAAAGGAAAGAAGATCTGGAATCCATAGAGAGAATGACACGATATTTAGGAAAGAGAAAGCTAAGCGTGAATGTAAAGAAAACTAAAGTAATGATGTGTATGAAGGGAGGAAGAAGGAAGGAAGAAAGGTTTTATTGGAAGGGAGAGGAAATTGAGAGAGTGAAGTGGTTCAAATGCCTGGGGGTAGTATTCTCACAAAACGGGAGGTGGCAGGAACACATGAAGTATGTGACGAAGAAGGTGAAAATGGCGGCTGGATGTCTGTGGAGAGAATGGGGGAGGAGAATGAAAGATTCAATGGTGGTGAATGAGACTATTTGGAAAGTGTTCGTGAAGACAATCTTGATGTATGGGGCAGAAGTGTGGGGTTTCAGCATGAAAGAGAGTATTAAAGGAGTACAAACGTGGTGGATGAAGAGAATGCTAGGGCTTGAGAAGAGTACGCCAGGGTATATAGTGTGTCAGGAGATAGATATATGTAGTGTGTAGGTGGATGTAGGAAAAAAATGGGCCAAATATGAGAGAAAAGTTAGATTGCAGGGTCAGAAAGTAATTGTGAATGAGATCTTAAAAGAGGCAGGCAAAGGAGAAGGAATGGAGACCCAGTGGGAGAAGGGTAGAAGTGTATAGGAAAGTAGGATGGTCGGAGGAAGCGGCTAGTGAAATGATGGGGAAAGGCAAAATCTTTGAATGCGTGGTGGAAATAACCTTGAGAGATGTGGATAAACAGGAAAGATGAAGGAAAATTGAGGAAAGTAGGTACAACACAAGATATAGAAAAATAGCGGAAGGGTGGGGTAAACCCGAATACCTGTATGGAAGTGAAGGATGGGAGGAGAAAATTCTGATGGCGAGGTACAGATGTGGTAGTGGAGAGCGGGGTAACCGGTATTGGATGAATGAGGAAGAAAGATTGTGTGGAAGGGCAGAAGAAAGGTGGGAACATTGGAGGGCGGATTGCGTGGCAACGAGAAAAACATGGAGAAAACAATACGGACAAGGGGAGTGGACAAAGCTTCTGAAGGGTGGTTCGGAGTCGCTGGATATAATCAGAACGATTGAGGAAATGAAAAAGTCGGGCAATAGTATTTGAATGATTAATGTGTACACAATGTACAGTAGGAACATATGTTAAATGTAATAATGCCAATAAAGGATTAATTAATTAATAATAATATAGCCCATATAGCGTTCTTCATTCAAATTCGAGGCTCACCATGGGGATCTCGCTTATTTGAAGAGATAGAGGGTATGTTTAAATTTGGCACTTTTGCAGAATTTTATGCTGATTAATAATCCACTGAAAAAAATTACTTTAATTCCTTTCGAGTAAAGTCAAAAAAACTGATTTTCGTTTTTTCTTTATATCTCCGTCATTTGAGGAGATATTTAAAAATTGCAAAGACGTTCTCATTGCACTTTTTTATTATCTAATAGATGGCGTAAGATTTTTCTTTGTAACATGTTTCGCTTTTTTTGAACCATCATCAACTTATTTCATATTCTTATTTCTTATGGACGCCATATTTAATTTTTGTCACATCTGAATGCTTAATTTTTTGCAATGACAACAATATAACACAACATACATTGAATTTCATAAATGAACATTTAATCGTCTAAAACAAGTCCTTTTTTTAGCTTTTTTCAAATTACGGAGACGGGTGCCCATTCGTTTCTGCATATGATCTATGCAAGTTTGGACTGTAAAAACTAAACAAGGTTATCTTTTGATGGGCACGTCACAATGCCTCAGCATACATTCTCTTTCTGCTTCCTCGCAAACGGTATACATCTTTTTTTTTTTATAATCCTTTTCAATACCTGCTCCATAAATCAATAAAATAACATTTTGATGTATTGTGCATACGTACACTGGCACCAGCTAAAACTCACCACTTGGGTCTCGGAGAATAAAATTTTGAAAAACCTATTTTCATGTCTGGCCATTCCCCATGGTGCAAAGTTTACAAGGCATGCCTAGACGGGCATGTTTTTTCTCTAAGTGATGCTGATGAAAAGTTGATATAACTAATTTGAATGTCTGTCGCGCGCACTCTGTTTACATTTTATCACCATTTTTCGTACTATCCCGTGAGATCAAAAACTCCTTTACACTTTCTTCTGGTCCTGTCGGTTGTTCATTGATAGTATCTTAAAAGAACATGTAGATTTTCACGAGTTTTTTTGAGACCTGTCATTTTGCTAATGGTGACCTGGTACCACCGGGCCATGACCTGGTATTTGGGAAATGCTGTTCTAGATTGTTCATCGCTCCGATAAAAAAATTGACCAATTGTTTCAGGACTCAACTTTTTCCAACCTCCACGATCGGCTTTAAAAAAAAGAAAACTTATCTGAACATTATACTCAGAACAGAGTACTCAGATGCATTGAATATCTCTATTATTTTTCTTCCTTTTCCCTATTAGTGAAGCTGGAATTGTCAGCATTCGAATCTGTTTGTTTCTTGATGTAGAACTTAATTCATTTTTAATTATATTCACGAGCTTGACCAGATCTTCAGATTTTTTATCACACTTTTTCCAGCAGCTTTTATCCAAAGGCAAATCAACTTCAAGAACAGCTTGAATTTTTCTTTTTACATTTTCACATACTCTTTGTACTTTTTCTTTATTGTAAGATGATCTACCAGGTTCACCAAGTGCACATAATTTCATTGGGGAACATCCGATTTCATGCAATGAAGAATTTAGTTGATCAATCATATTTCTTTTTTGTAATTGGAGTAGTTCATCAGGAGTTAATTAAGCTACTTTCAACAATATTCATCAATTTGTTTTATTTTTTATTCCTGCAAAATGCACAGAGTTTTTGTCTTGGCTTTGCTTTGTAAGTCTTTGATAAAATTATCCCACTCTGTTCTATAGTTACAACACAGTGTTTTTTTTTTTATTGAAATTTTTTGTTTTGTAAAAGGGTCACAATATACCTTTTGTAAAAATTCATACTTTCTCAAAAATACACTTTGATGATGAAGACAAATAGTTTTTAACTTGTAACTTGATTCCGTTTTCAATTTAGACAGTTAGACAGTTTTTTCAATGGTTTGTCAACATTGGTTGGTAAGTAAGGAAGATACTTCATTTTCTATAAAAGAACAACTTGCGTTTCCTCAACCGGAACGATAAAAAAGATAAAATTCCAAAAAACACTCTGTAAAACTTAACCGATTGAGATAGAGCAAAAATATTTTGTATGCTTACTTGGAGGAACCCACATGTTTCACCACATGTTTCATCAAAATCTGATATTATGGGTGTCATAGTGTGGTTGATTTAACATGGAATCATGCTATGATAAAAATATCTATGTGGTGTGGTTTCAAATATTTATTCATGTATAAGAAATCTTTATTGCCCAATTGTTATAATTTCTTCATCTTCTACCATATCAATTATATTAACCCTCCATTGCATGATTTGTTTAAACATAAAAATATAAAGGGTAGTTGACGAATAAGGTCCAGTTGGTTTTATAATTTTATTTTCTACAGAAAATAATAGTATATTACATAACTCTAGTTGGTTAAAGTAACGGGGCAAAATTATATTTTTTTATAAAATTTTTTATTTGATTAGCACTGACGTAATTCTATCAGTATTTTTGAAAGCAACACAATTATCAAAGAAATGAAGAAAGCGTTCCTTAGACTTGTTTAGAGGCATAACATCCGTAATTTGAACCATTCTGGTTTTATCTGCTTGAGAAAAGTTGTCTGATAAGAGACATCCAAATTAATATTCCTATGAATTGCTCCATTTTCTTAGAGTTACTTGTAATTGGTTTGTTCAGTTTTTTTCTGTGCGCCGTACGAACATGTTTGCTCTACCAGTGGAGAAATAAAGAAAAAATTAAAATCTTTTGTTAAAAATAAATTTTGTTGAGGATCTCTCACAGTTTTCAATTTTTTTTTATTTATTTTAGAAATTATTTATTTCGTAAGATGGCCCCACCTTTTCCTAACAAAAATTATGTTCCCATTTGGAAACGGTATGCAATAGAGGGTTCACAGTATATAGGCCGCTGTCGCACTTGTGCATCTTTTGGTAAAATTGTCTTCACCACCCCAATCTTCCACTTCTGCTTTATTTGTGATTTCTCTATATTAAAAACAATTTAGATAGCATAACAACATACAAATATAATATTTCTCGGTGCGTATAAACAGAAAATCAGAATCATTCTGTTACCCGTTGTGGTTACCCGTGATGGTAACTCGTGCAACTAGCCGACCTGAAAAATGTGTAAAAAAAGTTGATAATTGTTTATTACAAATTGTGCATGAATGATATCTATTTACCTTTTTTTAAACAGTTTTCATATTTACACCACCCTAACATTGTTTGCTCTGATCATGAATTGATTATATTTGCATTCACAACTTGTAACACCGACTTGTACAATTAAAGGTATGCTGGATCATGTGATATCGAGACTGCCGCGCGAAAGGCAGATCCTCCTCTTCTCGGCGACGTTTCCCCTGACGGTGAAGCAGTTCATGGAGAAGCACCTGAGGGACCCTTACGAGATCAACCTGATGGAGGAGCTGACCCTCAAGGGGGTCACACAGTACTACGCCTTCGTGCAGGAACGCCAGAAGGTCCACTGCCTGAACACGTTGTTCAGCAAGCTGAACATCAACCAGAGCATCATATTCTGCAACAGCACGCAACGTGTCGAGCTGCTGGCCAAGAAGATAACGGAGCTGGGCTACTGCTGCTACTACATACACGCCAAGATGGCGCAGGCGCATCGAAATCGCGTCTTCCACGACTTCAGAGCCGGTCTCTGTAGGAATCTAGTTTGTTCAGATTTGTTTACGAGAGGTGAGTGTCTTTTTCTTGTTTTGCATATTTTGTCAATGTCGGAGGGGTAAATATTAGTGATTGGCAAGAGTATCTTAAGGATTGAGCAAGCGATACAAAATATTTGTTCATATTAACACGTTAAGCGTCGCGTGGTATAGTGCGCGTGTTTTGTTTCTGGGGTGTCGTGGTATACATAGAGTACCACACTGCAAACTATTTTATTTTGTGCTGTGTCACGCCGCTGTACTTATTTTATGGAAGGTATAATATTGTGGCCCAGTGAACCACACAGTAGTCTTGGGCCGTGGGATTTGTGTGTTAATATTTTTTTTTAAAGGAATGAGGAGATTGTTTCCAAAGTAGTATTTATCATTTTACAGGGATACAAATAAATATAACAATAATGTACAAATAGTAAGAATTTTATTATATTCAAACATTACATTACATCACAACTAATTATAGTTTAGAATGATCTATAAAGAAACATGTAACGCAATAATATTTTTTGAAGCCAGAACACTGCCACTTAGTAGTCTCATAGATTGCGCCACCAAGATGTGCTGTTCCTCTGCATCTATCTCACTATCAGAATTGGGGCCCAATTGAGTGTTCTTTTCTAGCAAAGATAGACACAATTTTTCGCGGTACTCTGTGATTGAAATATTATCCTGCGTAACAGATTTGTATACAATGTATGCGTTTACAATTGCGGAACCCTGCAATAACTCTATGGCAAGTTTTTTGTACCATTTAATTGTTCGTCGTAAGCAATGCGAGTACGATTTGACTTGATCTGATAAATCAATATAAGCCTTTGCTTGATTGTAGTCAAAAACAATTTCCGGTTTCTCAATTTGGACACCTCTTTGTTGCATTATTTTTATGAATTGTACTCAGCATGAGTACATCTCGTTTATCGCGCCATTTCAAAACCACTATTCCCGTACCACTCTCTTGAGCATATTATTCTTTGCGCTTCAATTTCTTCTGTATAACTTCTTTGGGGTTATATTTCCTATTACTCCGTAATGTGCCAATATGGTTGGAATTTCGTTTCAATAAATCAGAAGCCAACGAAATACTGGTATAATAATTATCTACGAATAATTGTCGGCCAGTATCTAGAAGAATATTCATCAGGGAAAATACCATATTCGAAGATGCTAGTCCTCCTTCTGCCGCATCAGTACCGCAATAAAATTTTATATTGTATATCCTCCTTCAGTACATAGTTGGTACAATTTGATTCCAAACTTATGACGTTTATTTTTGATGTACTGCCTAAACTTTAGTCTACCACGGAATGGAACCATTGTTTCGTCTATGCAAACTTTCAAGCCAGGATGTGACACATCTTGAAATCTCACTAAAACTTTATTGATTATGGGAGTTATCTTCCTGAGCCTATCATTTTTGAGTGTTGCATCTTCATTGTCACTAAAATGCCACATATTCCAAAGCAATTCAAACCTATTTCGTGACGTACTCTTAGAAATCTGATTCGAATATAACTTAGATTTTTTCCAATATGATCTTAGTGATGGCATTTTACATAAACCCATCCACAATAAAAAGCCCAAAAATGTCTCCATTTCTTCGTTACTTGTAGGTACCCACTTTTTGATACGATCTGTTTCTTGCACCATATACGTTATTATATCGTCCGTAATAAACAGTTTGAATACGTCATAGGGACTTTTTGTTATGTATTTTTCATATATATATCAGCTTTTATTCCAACATTATTAACAGAAAAGGGGAACTGCTTCAGAGATGGACCATCAACAGGTGCCCAAATCAAGTTATCTAGTCCGATTTCCTCAAGTTCTTTGTCGTTATTATATACTGCATATTCTTCAATGACGTCTATTATACGATCTACATTACTTCTACCTGTGTTTTAATCTACATTTCGCTGACCACTTGTAGATGCCACTTGTATTCTTTTTTTGCATAACTCTTTTACGCTTCCTTGAAGGTGATGAATCACCGCAATTACTGCTAGCTGATGAACTTGGTGAATACTCATCAGATAAATAAACGTCGCCACACTTACTTTATCAGACAATATTTCGTTCCACAATGAACGAAGACGTTTTTGTTCCCTTTCATAATCGTCCATAATTACAGACGCCGCACGCTTGTATCAAACAAAGTTTTTTATGATTGAAACAATAATTATTATCGTTGCCTTAGATACAATGCTTCATAGCACACCGATATTTCACTAGTTGTACTCACAGCTATATACGAACAAATGATACATTTTAATGGGAAACCATGAGACAAGAAAATACAAGTATGAACATGCAAATATTGCGGCACAGTGTCTGTGCCACGCGGCCCTACGATATGAATTATTCCTATGGGCCGCGTGGCATATACCTTATGCCACGGAAGAAAATGTTGAAAAAGAATACTAGAAATGCGAATACCGAAATTTCGTGAATATACATATACCGTATGTTTTTTTTATCGTGGGCCATGGGATTTTACATGCTAAAAATTATACCTCATGTAAATGTATATTTTATCATACAATTTTGAAGCAAATTTTAGTTCGTAATATAAATGAATTATTTTTCTACATGATGCGCTTAATTAGAATAATTAAAACATGTTTTATTCCATTAAAAAGTGCTTTTGCTCGGAACCGAACGATCGGGATACGCTGCAGAAAAGTTGTCAACTATTTCCCTTGAATAAAAATTCCCTGACTTCTTGTAGAAAAATGCAACTATCTCCCTCTGCTGGACAAACTTCTTATAATTGCCATTACAAATTCCACCCGTTCTTCAACAGTATAAAAAGACATTTTCTAATATAAATTCGTTTGATTACTTGCCTCACTAATCAATCTGACATTTCGTAAATTCAAGGTACTTTGATTATTTTTGCTCAGTTATTTATATTAAATAATTTCATTCAATGGAATTAAACATGTTTAAGTTATTCTAATACAGCGCATCATGTAGAAAAATAATTTATTTATTACTAACTAAAATTTCCTTCAACATTTTATGATAAAATATACATTAACACAAGGTATAATTTTTAGCATGTAAAATCCTATGGCCAACGATAAAAAAAATGTACTGTATGTCAGACATAAACGTCTCAAAAAAGACAAAAAATTTTTTTGGATTTTTGAGACCAGATTTTCTGATACCGTGGTGGCGCTCAACGTGTTAAAAATAAATAATTAAAGGTCCCTTACAAAAATAACGAATTTAACTAAAATACAAAATAAAAAAACTAAATTTAGTTGCTAATGCTAATACAATTTGATTGCTCGAATTCTTATTACTAAAATGTATATTTTAAAAACCCAAAGTCAAAAAGTCGTCACGGGCATCCCTTCAACACCCCAAGAAATTAATTTCTGCAATCATCGCGTCACTCGCAGAAATCCAAACCCAGAGTTTACAACTAGTCATGACTAAATAAAAATTCCTATTCTTATCACTAATATGTGTTCTTTAATAATATAAAATAAAAAAAAACATAAACACCCCTTCTACCCCAAAAACAGTAATTTCTTTTGTCACTAGCAGAAATCCGTACCTAGTGATATGACTGTCGATTTTTGACAAAGTTTGCAGTGAGTCAAAACTAAATAAAAATTCTTATTATTATCCATGATAACGTGTACTTTAGTAAACAAACGTTATGGGCATCGCTTCCACCCACAAAAAAAACATTTCTTCGGTCGCTTGCAAAAATCCATACCAGGCGCTATAAATGACGACTTTTGCCAAAATTTGCAATCATAACTAATTAAAAATGCTCGTCATGATCACTAATAAATGTACTTTGATTCTAAACAATCAAAAAAACATTATGGTCCCAAAATAATAATTTTTCCATCACTCGCAAAAATTTATACCTGTCAATTTTTGACAAAGTTTGCAAATGACCATAATTAAATAAAAATTGTTATTATCACTAATATGTTTACTTTTGTAATCAAAAGTCAAAAATTCGTTGCGGGCACCCCTTTCAGCCAAGAAAAATTCATTTCTTCCGTCTGAAATCTATACCTAGCGCTATAAATGGTAATATTTGAAAAATTATTTTTTTGGTGGCTATAGGAGAGCCCTTAACGTTTTTCTGACTTTTTATTATTAAAGTACACTTATTAGTGACAAGATCAGGAATTTTTGTCAAAAATTTATAGCGCCAGGTATGGATTTCTGCGACTGACGGAAGAAATTAATTTTTTTGGGGTGGAAGATGTGCCCGGAACGTTTTTTGACTTTGTAATATCAAAATACACATTAGTGACAATGATAAGCATTTTATTTAATTACTGTTGATTGCAAACTTTGCTAAAAGTCGCCATTTATAGCTCATTTCTGCGAGTGATGACCGCAGAAATGAATTTTTTGGGGGTTGAAAACCGTAACGTTTTTTAAATTTTTATGTTTATTCTGTTATGAGAGATTGCAAGGTTTTAAGAAGAACAGTTTTTTTGAAAGAGGTGCAAACATATAAATTAAGGGTTGATTTTTTTTATGGTACTAATTTACTATCCGTTCCAAAAAGGGAGTCTCCTGTGTTTCAGCAAGTATATTTCAAAAACTAGTGCACTCTAAAATTATATAAAATTGGTCACCATTCTTTGTAGTATTATCTACAATCTGCTATAGAATTAAGTGTTTACGTTTGTTATTTGTCGAGATAATAGTGAAAAAGTGTAAAAAAGTACCTGAAATTAAGCAAATTTTATTTCAATGTATGAAATTCAACAGCTTGTAGAAAGTAAGCAACTGCTTATAAAAATATGAAAAAATTTCATGAGATCAATTTTACTTTTACCTATTGTGGGTGGGGTAATGTGAATTTTTTTTTTTTAATAAGTTTTGTTGTAATTTGGTAAAATGCGGAGCATGAATGAATAAATGTATAAGCATTTTTCAGATTATGTACTTCATATAAATCTGATGCAAAATATATCATTTAATCGTAAATAAATATAGTTTTGTTAATTACATAAATTAAAAACTTTTTAATGAAATAGAGAATATTTACGCTCACAGCGGAGGCGCGGGGCGAAGCGGGCGGAATATCGTGTCAGTATATTTACAATCCGTTCACTCCGCTTCTAATGACTGTACATGATTTTCAGCCGGGATTTGTTTTCGTTTCCGCTTTCCGTCAAACTGAACCGTACTAACGTCGAACGAACGCCTAAGTCACATATTTGCATCTCTCTCGCCGATCTAAAATAATCATCGACGGGAAAATTATTCAATTTTGACAAAAGTTCAACTCTTTTCATGAAATTTATTTGCAATTGTTTCCTAAATAATATTAATCCATCTATAAGCGAAAGCCGCATTTGAATTCGTTGTATAATTATCGAGATAGCAGATATTTCGATTCTAGGCCTGAACTCTTAAATTAAAAACAACTTTTTTTTTTTTTCGTTCTACGCCTTCAGAATAGAACAGCGTTAGATATATATTTTTTTCATAATATTCAAGTGATTAATAACAATGTTATATGCACACAAAGATGAGAGTTTCAAAAATTGTCGTTCAAAACTACTTTTTCAAAACAAATACATCAGAAAAAAGGCGTATTTATCAAAATATTTCCATACAAATTAATATACATATAGAAAAACGATGCATCTTTATATGGTATAAATTTCAGAATATTCGTGTCCTCTAAATCATAAATATGAGGTTTTGAAGTGAGGAGACTCCCTTTTTGGAACGGATAGTAGACCTGTGCTAATTGTATGGTTAACTTTTTTCGATTTGCTTTCCTTTTCTTCGAGATATTAATTTTTGAAATCTATTGCCAACTTCACACTCATTTATTTTTGTTGATCAATTAAAAAGTTTCAATTTCTTATAAATATGAAAGTACTGTAAGATTGGGGACGATTTTATCAAGAGAAAACTCCATATTGCAAATGTCGCCACAAAACAAAAATTGTTGGTCCTTGACAATATAGAATAGTGCAATGCCATAAAAATACATTATTTTTGGCGCTCAAGTATCTTAATAGTAGATTATACTTGTCAATAATGACGTTATTGATGCAGGAATAATGTTTAGCATTTTTAGCCAAAATCAAGAATATATTATACATTTAATGCGTTAGTTGTACATAAAAAAAATAGTTTTACATGTCTAATGCCCACTTGCACCGCAGCTACTTAATCATGATTAAAAAGTTAATCAATGGTTAGCGGAGAATTGGCTTGCACCGCAACTTAATCATGATTAAAGTCCCCAAGAAACGTCAAATATTTAATCAGCCGATTTTGGCCGATTAACTCAAAAACGAATAACTTCACGACGAATATAGTCGTGAAGTTATTTACATTTGGCAGACGATTTTGAAATTAAAAACCTTTGTTTTGTATTTGTTATTAAAAACGATGGATTTGGGAATAGTTGAGCAGATTGATGAAATCGATGGCTTGGAGGTTAATGATTTTATTAATTTTGATTTATTTACCTCGTCCAATAATAAGAAATAATAATAGTATAAGTTAGTTACCATTTAGTGTTCATATTTACCGCGCATTTATTTATTTGTTTACGGTTACACCTTTTGCATACATTAAAAACATGATAAATGAAAAAGGAGAAATAAAACTAAAACTAAGACTATAGTAGAAATTAAATTAAAATTAAACCTAAAATTAATATACAAATATAAAAATAAAAATCAAAACCAAATCAATATTAAATTTAAATTACATAAATGTCGAATAATTTAATAATTAAATATATACACACGCAACAATGCAACTTAAAATTAGAAAATTAAAACAGGTCCTTGAACACCGTAAATATAAAGTTCATGCAGATTAAATAAAGACAAAAATAAAATATAAGCAAAATACATATACGTACTAATACACATTATGTACCATTTAGGTTATTACATACAGTAGTCAACAGTTTTAAGTTGACGTCTAAAAGTGGCAAATGATGTTCCAAAGATTGATATATTATGGTTATTCTGGATTAAATTGTAGTATCTCATCATTCTACTCAATGGACTATTTTTCGAGTAGTTCGTGCGGTGAAAATTCTCGCGAAATACTAAGCGATTTCTTGTAATAGACGGTATGTTAAAATTTATACTGTAAAGCAAGTCTTGGCAGTTAATAATGCTGTTAACAATTTTAAACAGAATACATAAATCAGTATAAATCCGTCTAACATGAAGAGTGGTTAATTCAGTTAGAGACAACATCTGCGTGCGACTATAGTGTGTTCTACTGATACCTAACTTGTAACTAATGTTTAATAAAAATTTATTTTGAACACGTTCAAGTTGAAGATCAGCATTTAAATAAAATGGAGACCAAATACAGGTTGCATATTCTAATTGAGATCTCACCAACGCAAGATAAAGGAGTTTTAGTGTATGTGCAGAAAATCCTTTACCAAACCTAAAGATAAAACTCAAAGTTTGCATGGCTTTGCAGCAAATAGTATCAATGTGTTTAGAAAAACAGAGTCTATGATCAAATATCACACCCAGGTCCTTTACGTATGTAACTGAAGATAACAAATTATTATTAATATAATAATTATATTCCAATATCTGTCCTCTGCATTTGTTTCCTGTGTTCTCAATAGAACAACGTAAAACAACCAAAAAAGAACTTAAAATCCCTACAAAAACGTGTGCTCTATAATAATACTCCGTGGTCGATAGATGCTTAATCAGCCGACGGTGCAACAGAAATACTCTGATTAAAGTTAATCATGATTAAAATTTAATCATGATTAAGTTCTGCGGTGCAAGTGGGCATAAAGCTAATCCTGTTGAGGGATAACTTCGGACAATATGAATTTTAAGTACAAATTCTAGACAGTTAGCAATGTGTAAGATAACTTTGAACTTATTTCTTGTATTAGGTTTCCATTAAACTTGTGGTTAAACAGTCTATAATATATAGAAATAACACACTTAACACAAATTGTTAAAATTTGTGAGACAAATCAAGTGTTATGTGTAAGCTGAAAACACATCCTTTAAATGTTTATTTATTTTTCCCAGCCCTAGAAAATGTTAAGGTCCCCCTTTTGTGAAAGATGGGTTGCCTAATTTTTAAGAAATTTAAAACATAATCAACTCATTTAATACGAAATAAAAAATATAAATCTTTTGCTAATATTAGTTTATCAATTTATTATTTAGTTTTATACGTCGCCCATTTTTTCTGTGACTACAGTTTTTTTTGCTAATTCAGTAAATAATGATAATTTCAAGAAAAACGCTTCATATAAAAATCACAAAAATAACATTTAATTGACCTGAGTATTTGGATATCATGGAAAAGAATTATTAAAAAAACGGGGTATGCAAAAGAGAAATTTTAATAAATGAGACATAACCTAGAAAAATTTGAATTGAACCAACGAAAGTGCAAGCAGAAATAAGTAGTTCTAAGTTAAAAAAATTCAGCTGTTTTGGGTAAGATGGTGCCAGTCGTGTACAACTTATTAGAGTATTGGTGCATTAATAATTACTATTACAATACTGATATTGCAAAATTAGTCGAACATTCATGTTGGCTGTCATTTTATTCACATTATCATTAACAGTAAAGGATTAAAAGCTGATTTTATTATTTTATTGTTGGTATGGCACCCTCTTTTTCTTAGTTGAGTTACTTATCCATGATAACTTTTTTATTTTTTTACAAAGTGACCAACTAATTTTTAACCTACTATGTGGAAGTGACCTAAAACTTTTATAAATAATACTGTAGTGCTTTCTTTCATACTCAATCCCAATAATGCGAATTATAAAAACCATGTGTATTGCTTCAGTGTTCTAAAAATTGGTCCAATAATGGTTTTATTGACCTCCCTAATCAACATAACCTTAAAATACTGATTGTATCCCAGACATTCGGTATAATATAAGTGTGATAATGTATTATTCATTTACTTATGTGAATATACACTTGTTCTCATATTGTACTTATGTATGTATTTGCCCTTATTGTATTGTATTATAAGCTAGGATAGTTGGTGACGATAGAAATAGGTGACACCAGGGACCAGTTACAACTTTTCCATTATTGATTTCAGTTATTATTCCCATTACAATGTTTTACCAATAGACTATTGTTTTTTTTTCACAGTTAAAATCTGTTCTTCATTGATTTAATACAAAGTTATACTTCAAATTAAATTATTTAGATAAGATACATAACGAAACACATTGGAAATAATAAATCAGTTAAGCAGTAAAGAAAAGGGTAATAACATAATTAAAGAATTAAGCACCATTTATGCACTGATCAAACAGGCTGCTGATCATGCATCACAGATATCAAACAGGGTGGTTTAAAGAGCCCATACTGAATTGCTACTACTATACTATGTTTTTATTGAAACAATACGAGTTGGAAATAGATCAAAAATAATAATCAGAAATGATATTTTTTCAAATTACAAATACAGGTCTTGTCAAATTTAAGTGCGACCCCTTTAGATGAGACACCCCTAGTTGTAAGTTCACTAGTCTTTCGGTAATCCAGCAGATATCGGACCTGAACACTGCCGGATTTCTAGAAATCACTAATGACAAGCCATTAAAATGTCGGAGAAGTGAAGTGCCAGATTATAGAGGGAGTACTATATTTACTTTATAATTCTTGCCTTTTGCCCTCCATAACAAACCACACTTTAGCTATGGATTATAGTGCAATTTTAATAAATGAATAATTTACCATCAGTGAATGATCCTCAAATCTCCAATGAAATAAAGTATATAGCAATTGTGTGACTCTTGTGAAGAAACTTCTATCCAATTCAAAAATTGTAGGAAAAACATTATTTCATCTACTTCCCTAGTTTTATATTCCATAATTCTATATAACCAACACAAATCAATTTCAAATTCACAAAATGGGATAGAGATCACTGTGGTGTTATGCATTTCTCCTCATTACTATTACTAAATACTAATGCGCTAATTTATAAAATGAGCGACTTAACAACTTAATAGAGGATTCCTCCATTCTAACTTATAATCTATTATTGATTTTCTGGTAACAACGGTCATGTACTTATTTGTATCTTATATCTGCATATCTTATATAAATAGCATGCAATCGGACATATGGTTCTTCAACTATATACATTTTCATTTAATATGTTTACTCGAAATATTTTTTTAACTTATATTTTGCGGACCGGAACCCATGAAGAAATCAATCTATTCAGATGTGTACATTTGATGTTCCCGCTGTTCATTTCTACCAATTCGCAGTATATGTGTGAGAGTGTGCGTATGTGTGGGTGATGAGATTGTGGTGGAAACCGACCGCAACTGGCGGTAACCCTGATTTTATTAAGATAAGTGTATTGGAGCTACATTTTACTAGTGGCGACATCTCCACTCCATTCTTGCATGTCAGCAATTACAGGGGACCCTTAAATAGAAGCAAAATTAAATGTTTTATTTATTCAATGATTTAATTTGTAATCAAGTTCGTCTAAAGATGAAAGAATTACTAAGGCCCACTTGCACCATTTTTTCGTTAAGTCTAACTTTGTAAAGTAGGACTTATATTTTAAGTCATGCTTAAATGGAAGCGTCATGCACCATACAGGACGGCAAACGTAACTTGCGAAGGGCGATCTCGATAGATTTCGTGAAGAGTTCGCGCGCCTGGTACATTCAATTATGTGGATAGAGTTGTAAATGAATAGCGCATGCGAAGAATATGTGCTTGCTTATTACAGAGACTGTACTCGGCCGGCTGTATAGAGAGAGAGAGAGAGAGAGCATTCGCATGCTCTCTGCGCGTCTGGCCAACTTACATTTGCCGTCTTGTAGGTATTAATACAATTGCTTTAGTAAGCAAGCTCAAAGTGTTGCAACATCGTAAAATCTTGCGATTTTTACTTTTGAACGTTGGCAACATGGGTGTCCTTTTCTCAGCTGATTTTGACATAAAGTGCGTGCGAGTCTTTTTACGCGAACAGCGTTGCTGTACGAACAGGGAAAATGTGAAACTCGCCATAATTATTAAGAATTCAATGCTCAATTAAATATTTTTGAAGGCAAATGCACGCGTAAAGAAATCTCGGTGTGCAAAGAAGAGAGGTTATGTCATTATTAGCCCGTATTTTGAGTCAAGCCAAGTAATTTTAACAAAGTTTATTTGCGGACACGAAAACACCGAAAGAACGACAATTCGTCCAAATCATGAGAATAACTGAAATTAATAATATCTATGAGGTCTAAATCGTTTTCAAAAATATAGTCCACTCCAAAGTTTAATTCTTCAAGTGCCATTTTAAATATACTAGGAGTTCTGTTATTGAAAATGGTTTATGCTGCAATAAATATTTGTCACAAGGGACCACTGACGGAACGAATTGAAGGTTAAATTTTAAGCGGTCCATGACGACGACTTATTTAAAGTCTTGTTTAAGCTGTGCTTAAAGTATGGTGCAAGCAAAATACACACTTAAATGTTGCTTAAATTTTAAGAATGCTTTAAGCATAGCTTAATTACAATGGTGCAAGTGGGCCTTAGGCACACTTATACTCGTACTTTTTTTGTCATTGTTCATGTTTAATTAACCCTGTAATTGGCCTATAAAATGGCTGTTGGGTTTATATATAAAAAAAAAAAAAAAAAGAACCTTTATTGGCATAACCACACATACAAAACAAATCAACTCTTCACATCCCTCACCCCCCCCCCTTCCACCCCTCCCCTCCCTCCCTCTCCCCTCTTTCTCCCTCTCCCCTCTTTCTCCCATCCCACCTTCTCCAGCGTCTTCACTCCTGCCCCATCCTCTCTCATCCATTCCGTCACCCTTCTATTCCCTCTCACTCCTACCCATTCTTCTTTCACCCCCTCACATTCTTCCGCCAAGTGCTTCCATGTATCCTTCCCCCACTCGCACAGCCCACATCTCATATAATCCTCCCCCATCCACCTCTTCCTCCCTTTCTCTCCTGACCCACATCTCGCCCTCGCCAACCTCACCCTCTCCTCCCTACTCCATCCTTCTTCCCCCCAATACTCTGGTATTCTCCCGTACACCTGCCACCTCCCATACATATCATTATATTCACTCCTTTCTATCCGCCCCTGTCTCTCCTGCATATCCACCTCTCTCATTTTTTCCTTCACCCACCCCGCCACCTTCACCCCCCTCCCCATCCACTCTATCACCTTTGCCTCCGATAACCCCACCCTCTCATACATCCTCCTTCTCTCCCTTCTCCATTTCCCCTCTTCCCCATTCACACACCCCCACCATACTGCCTTTACCAATCTCTCCTCCCCTAAACCCCACAATTTCTCTTCGTATTTCACCACCCTCCTCATCGTTTCACACACCATTTTATCCCTGTTCGTCTCCTGCCTAAGTATATAACTCGGTGTCGACCTCTCCACTCCCAACATACATTTTATAAACCAACCCTGCTCCCTCTCCACCCATTCATACTCCCTCGTCCCCCATACCTCCACGCCATACATCATCACCGATCCCACACACGCATCCCATACCTTACACATCACTCTCATATTATTCTCTATCCATCTTCCCCATTTCCCCCATGCTATCCCCCATGCTCTCCTCGCTTTGCCTTGCACCCATCTTACATGCTCCTCATATCCACCCGTTTCCTTAAACACAAACCCCAAATACTTAAAACTCTTCACCCTTTCTATCAACTCTCCCTTCCACTCTAATTCTTTCACTCCTCCCACTCTCCCTCTGTTCCTGAATCTCATCCATTTCGTTTTTTCTACATTCACACACATACCTCTTTTATCCATATACTTCTCTACCCTCCTCATCATTCCTTTCATACCCATCCAGTCCTTCGCCACCAAAACCATATCGTCCGCATATGCCAACATCCATACCTTTCTCGACCCACTTACCACCCCTCCCTCTTGACCTTTTTCCAACACCCCCTCTAACTCGCTCATATACAGGTTAAATAATAGCGGACTCAACGGGCACCCCTGTCTCAGTCCTACCCATGTCCTAAATTTCTCCGCTATCTTCCCCCCCACTTTCGCCTCCACCCATGTCTCCTCATACACCTCTCTCACCCATCCTATCATCCCCTCACTCAGCCCTCTCCTCCTCAAACATTCTATCATCCCCTTCCTTGGCACCACATCATACGCTGCTTTTAGATCCAGGAACACCGCAAACATACCACCTTTCCCTTCCATCTCTCTCTCTATCATCCTCGCCAGAGTGAAGACCTGGTCCATCGTCCCCCTTCCTCTTCTAAATCCTCCTTGTGACTCCGGTAGTAACCCTTTATCCTCCACCTCTGCTTCCATTCTATTTTTCACCATCACCATCATTATTTTATACCCTGTACTCATAACTGTTACCCCCCTATAATTCTTTATCTCCTCCCTCCTACCACCCTTGTGCACCGGGCACATCCTGCCCACCCTCCATGTCTCCGGCATCCTCTCACTCCCCGTCCACATTTTATTTATTAGCTCCCTAAACTTCTTCTTCCCCTCCTCTCCTATCTCCTTCCACATCTCCGACCTCAGACCATCTCTACCCGGCGCCTTCCCTCGTTTAATCTCTTCAAATGCTCTCTCCACCTCCTCCTCTGTGAACTCCTCCTCTATCACTCCTCTCCTCTCTTCCCCTACTTGCTCCGGCTCTCCTCCACCTTCTTTGCACTTCCTCACCCATTCCTCCAAAGACACTCCTATCCTCTCCCTCTCCTGTCCTCTCCGTAACACGTCCCACATCTCTCTCTCATTTCTGCACCCCCTTATCTCCTCTGCAGCCCATTCCGCCACCTGTATCTTCTTCCGCTCACATATCCTCTCATATTTCCTTCTGGCCTCCACCACTCTTCTCTCTCCTCCACCATTCCTTATGCATTCCTTCACCGCCCTCCTCACTTCACCCTTCGCTACTCTGCATTCTTCATCAAACCACTCTCTACCTTTCCCCTTTGTTCCCTTCACCTACCTTCCACATCCTATTATGGCCTTCTCCATCTCCTCCATTGACCTTATCTCCTTCCACTTCACTTCCTTCAACTTCTTCTTCATCCTGTCTATCGCCCCACTCCGCTCTCCAACCTCTCTTCCTCTTGTTCTCTCTCCTCGTCTTCCCCCTTGCCTATCCATATCTCTACACTCACCGGTAAATGATCCGACCCCATTATCTCTTCCACCTCCATTTTTCTTATCTCCTCTCTCGCCACCCCTTTCACTATTGCGTAGTCTATTACTGATGAGCCTCGTGGTCCAATATATGTTCTCTTTCCCGTCCAATCCCCCTCTGTGCATCCGTTAAGAATTTCCCATCCCTCCTCTCTCACCCATTCCCTCATCCTTCTCCCCTCCCCGTTCACCACTTTATCCTGTGATCTTCTTTCTCGTTCCACTCCATTCTCCCCCACCCCTCCTCCCATTTCCCCTATCCTCGCATTCAAGTCCCCCACTATCATCCGTCTTCCTGTCTCTTCTTTCCTCTCCTCTATTTCTTTTCTCACCTCGCCCCAGTTCTTATTTACGTACGCTACTCCCACCTCCACCTTATACTTTCTCCGTTTATATTCTACCCACATGAGACCTTCTCCCCCCTCCTCGCACTTCATTTCCTCTCCCTTCCTCCTCTCTCTCATCCCCACTATCATCCCTCCTTTTGCTCTTCCTCTCTCCCCTCCCTTCACTGCCCCTTTCATTTCCCACCTAAACCCTTCTGGCAGCCCCCCTTTTAGCTCCTCCCATTCCTCCTTCTTTGCCCATGTTTCTACTAGCCCCACTATGTCCTTCCCCCCACCCATTGCTCCAATTCCTTCTCCCATCTTCCTCCCTTGATTTTCGACTTTACCCCCGCCACATTCCATACCCCTATCCTCATCGTCTTGTCACTCCCCCCAGCACCCCGATTATGTCCTAACTCTTCCTCTTCCTTCCTCCTTTCTCCCACTGTCCCCTTTCTTTTTAATTTTTTGGCTCTTCCTGTCTCTCCAAACTCCCCTTTCCCCTATTCCACCTCCACAGCTCCCCATTCACTACCATCTTTTGGTACCCCGTCCTCGTTGTTTTCCCCTTCTCTCTCTCCTCGTACGCTCTCTCCCTGATTATCTTTTGGATCCTCCTCTCCTCCTTCGTTAGGTCATCCTCTATGAATATCCTCTCTCCTCTCAATTTATTCTTACTCCTCATTACTTTGATCTTCTCCTCCAACGTCCCCAATCGTGCCACCACCATCTTCCCCACTGTGTCTACCACGTACATATCGTCTACCTTCACCTCCACCTCCAGTGCGTCCTTCATAAACCTCTCCACTTCACTCCTCTCTTTTATGTCCTTCCCCTTTATCAATATATTCTTTCTCCTCTCTTGCCTCTCTCTCTTCTCCGCCTGCTCCTCCAAGTCCACTATCCTCTGCTTTAACCTCTCCCTTTCTTGTCTCCACATTTCCTTCATCTCCCTCATCTCCACCTTCCACATCTCTCTAGCCTCCCTCATCTCTTCTTTCCATACCTCTCTCTCCTCCCTTATCATTTCCGATATAAGTTGTACTACCTCCCTGCACCCCCCATCACACCCTTTCTGCGCTTCCTCTGTTATCTTTTTTTTCCACCACCCTGCTCTCCTGCTTCCTCAAACGACGTATCTCCTACTTTTCTCTTCTCTATGATCCCCGTCTCCTCCTCTTGTCGCTGCGGTGACCTTCTCAGGCCCTTTCCACCCCCAAACACCGTCTTTCTTCTATTCTCTTCTTCTTGTCTGTCCCATTCTGCCACTTCTCTCTTTTCCTTTTGCCTGCCCTTTCCTCCCATTCCAATCTCCACTTCGCTTCTCCCTTCTCCTTCTCTCAACCTTAATTCACTCTGAATTCCCCCGTCCCGTTCTCCTCTCCTCGATAATTTATTTGTCGTTAATGAACCGTCTGTGATTATTCCAACACTACTAGTTTTGCCAATGGACCGTTTGTGATTATTCCAGCACTACTAGTTTTGCGAATGGACCGCGTGTTTGATAGCCAGTAGCGATAATTCCACTCCACCGTAGCAATAAATCACTGCGTTTATTTGTCTGTAAATTGTGGAAAATAAACGCGGATTTGATGCGGATACGAGAACGCGCACAATTCACGGGGTTTAAACCAGTCTTGTGATTAGTTTAAAACGTGTACAGCAATATTAAAACCACTGCAATTATTGCGATAATAACCACAAAACTTACAACACATGTCCACAAACATAACCTCAAAACCGTCTACGGGTTTATATATAAATAAATAAATAAATAAAATAAAAATACCGTATCGTCTTCTCTTTTTGCGCATCTATCTTGGACTTGGAAGTATATTGGTTAAATACAGTCACATGTGGGGTGTCAGCAGCTCCATAGTCTCTTCACACCATTTTTGAGTTAGTTCAAATAGAACAGTTTTATGTGGATGATCTTGTTACTTATTCATCTGTACAAGATGCTTTTATCTTAAATTATTGCAATATTTAGGTGTGGTGACTTAGAAGTTATGAAAGTAATTGCAAGTAATTGTTTATTACTTACTGGCTTTACAGAAATATCCACCTTGTCGTTGTCACTTGATGACAATGAGAATACTGGTATCAAAATTGGCAACAAGACGGACAAATCATTTTGTCTTCAAGCTTAAAGTGGTTAATAGACCATTTTGTCAATAATTGCCCATATTTTTTACCTGTTGCGGTTTCTTTCCCCACTCACTATCATCGCCGAAAGGTTAATTAAACATTTATGAGAGGAGTGGAGATCTTTTATAGACATCCCTATATTGGGTAGTATTGGATTCCTCCCGCTGAAGGGCATGGAGTATACCATACCAACTAAAACCTCTCCTCAGTGTCGCAGTGTTCGAGTAGTCATCTGCCCTGGGCTAGTTTGCTCTCCTGACATCTATGTGCGTGTCATAGCTAAGTGGCCACAATATAAATCAAAATTATTTTCTATTAACTTGTTGCAAATACCTCATCGTTTGTCCTTTGATAATGCGTTATATTATCAATAACAATTCTTCTGTGAAGCTTCAGAGGCGAGATTTGCAGCCGTCACATATTTGCATGTATCTTTTGAAGAAAAACCTGACATATTTCTTGTGTGTGCTAAATCAAAGGTTGCTCCTTTGAAGAAACTTTCGATACCACACCTTGAACTTTGTGATGTGGCTCTTTTGGCAGACCTCATAAACTATGCTATCAATATCTACAAAGCCATTATTGCGTTCAATAAAGTCTTTGCGTGGTATGATTTTTCTGTAAATGAATCATGGATAAACTCAGTTGACTTGAGTTCCACACATTCCAGAAAAGGTAGATGGCGTCATATGTCAACTCTTGACAACCCTGCAGATTGTGCTTCTCGTGAGTTGCTTCCTAATGATCTCGTCAACTGTTCGCAATGTTGGATGAGAACTTATTGTCAACAACACTTTTCGATTTCCAATTTTGAAAGTTTCTGGGTGAGAAACAGAAGGTAGCATTAATGGTAGCAACTACTTCGAACATATTTCTAGAGAATAGTTTTGATCAATTTATTTTATTAGCACCTGATTGAAACTATAGCTGTTAAAAATAAACCAACCAAAATTGTGAACTGGATAATATAAAATTTCATTGATGTATTAAATTCAAATGATCAAAAAGTTGCTTTATTGCCTCACCTTGACTGCTGACACCATCTATTATCCTTAATTCTATTTGATCATCATTTAAACTGTTTAAAATATAGTTGCATGCTTTATACTCACTAGTCATTAGATTAAAAGGAACTTTTTTATCACCTATAATGTAATGATGGTGTTTTTTTTATTTTTGGATAACACCATGGCTTATTTTAATTTTTTTTGTTTAGGTATCGACGTTCAAGCGGTGAACGTAGTGATAAATTTCGATTTTCCAAAGATGGCCGAGACGTACCTGCATCGCATAGGCAGGTCGGGTCGATTCGGCCACCTCGGCATCGCTATAAACCTAATAACGTACGAGGACAGGTTTGCACTGCACCGCATCGAGCAGGAGCTAGGCACAGAGATCAAACCGATACCGAAGGTAATCGACCCGTCCCTGTACGTGCCCACTGTCGACGACGAACTGTCCGTGGAAGAATCTAAATAAGAAGTGCGTGCGCGCGCGGTACTAAACACTTTCACAACCGGAAAACAACAAAACTGTACATATTATTTACACAACTGCAACAAAAAAATATAAAAACTTATTTTATGTGTGTGGGGGAAAAACAAACGAAAGAAGGGCACGTAAAGATGAAGGATTTTGCGTTGTTTTTTTTATGTGGATTTTATTTTTCCGAGCGGACGCTGCTGTCGACAAACAAGGAGGAAAACATTACGAAGTGTGCAGTATTAAAACGAACCTTCCGCATATTCTTTATATATTTATACATACATATATATATATATACACACAGAGAGGAGTATTTGTATATAGAAGATGGATTCATTTTTCGTTTCCTTTTCCGGCTGCCATAGAAGTTATATTTTCTTTTTTTTTTTCCTTCCGGTATTTATTATTGTTATATAGTATGAGAGAACCACAACCAATTTTCAGTTTTTCACACATTTATAATATAGAAATTTAAATTATTTTTCGCGCATATGCCGCGTCCTAAACGACCCTCT
This sequence comes from Ocypus olens, assembly GCA_910593695.2. Classification (NCBI taxonomy): domain Eukaryota; kingdom Metazoa; phylum Arthropoda; class Insecta; order Coleoptera; family Staphylinidae; genus Ocypus; species Ocypus olens. Next base: position 31,267,556 of record OU343063.1, on the reverse strand, counting down.
TCTTCTCGCAACCCTTAAACACTCGCAATACATGTTAACGTCGTCAAGTGGTGCGTGCGAATGTTTAACGGTTGAAGCGATTATTTTCTTTTTTATAGGCGGCAATGTACCAGGTCAATATTGCATATGAAAATTCCTACCACAAAAAGGCCTAATTTATTGCAGTTTTATTAATTATAAACAAATCAAATAGTCCATGAACTACTAGTTTCTAATTTTAAATCTTGTTTTAATAAGATTTGTAATAACAAGAATTATTTATTATAACCGCCAACGTGTGGCAATTCACAAATTAAATAATTAATTTCTGAAGGAATTTTCTGTGTAACACTCGAAAAAAATTCCGTTCTCTCATCCCCGCACTGATTATCCGCCCCTCGGACGATCGAGCGGCTGTTACCACCTAGAATCTCCATAAGCAGTGCAGGGCTGTGAGCAGCGTCAATTTTTTCCCCGTACATTGCCACAACACACACAATACGCAAAATTGTAATTCATTTTTTAAATAGTTTTTTAGTTAACCATTATCATCGATTTAAATAAGCAAAAAAAAGTGAGTTGTAATAAGTGATAAAACGGAACACTGAAACGAAGTGATAGGAATATAATAATTGTGGTTTGGTTTATTTTTAAAGCGAAGAAAACAAATGATTATACCACGAAGATCTATAAAGAGAGAGAGAAACAGTGACTCTTGTGTGAATGGATTTTTCAAACAACGGCTGCAAATGGAATGATTTTATTTTTAAGTTACACCGTCATGTGATGGAGATTCTGCATTCCGGCCCTCCTCCTTTTTCCAGGTCCTGGAGGGCCGGACGCATGTATTAGAGGTTAAGGATCTTGGAACTCGTGCAAACGGGATTGTAACCAGTTACAATCCCGGATGCACGAGAAAACGCTCGATTGTACCGGCTAAACAACTGACACGGGATTTACCAAAAAATTAAAACATGAAAGCCGATGGACAATCGGGCGTTCAATAGTTACGAAATGTGATATCTTTTTTATTTGTGATTTACTTTTTTAGTGCAAATATTACAACAATTGTGGAGGGTGTATTTAAAAATTTTCCACAAGTACTTAATTTTTAAATTCGACCAAACAAATTTTGTACTCTCGGGGGGGTTTAATCAAAGAGATGTTATTTATACGTTTTATTTCAAAGAGGTTGCACTTTACCTTCGTCCCCACCTTTTTCCGTATCCATTCGGGGAAGGATGGGTGCAATTGTAAAGTGCAAAAAGTTGATATTTGTTAAATTTATATTTATTATTGTAATATGGAGAAAGTGGAGGAGCAGTTTTTACAATGAAATTATCTATGCTACAGATTTATTTTTCACAAAAACACCATTTCGGCCTTTTCTTTTCAATTTTCGCAATACTCAATTTATTTTTATTTTGGAAATAAATGCAAATCAATAGACACAATTTTATTTTTTTCCTTACTGTAATCCATTTGAACATTATAATTACAGACTTTTTGGATGGTGTTGTCAAGAGTGGTAGATGTTGGAAATAATGTATCCCAAGGGCAAAATAAATACGGTTAATTATTTGTACCTCGGCATAGAAATACGTTTATTAAATGTGATTGACTACTGGCTAAGAGTCCCGTCCACGGACAACAGATTTGAAAGGCCAGCAGATGAGACAAACGCAGATGAAAACAGAAAAATCACTAAACCACCACCAATATTCGTCTACGGAATAGAAAACCTACACCCTCTCACCATCCTACTAGCATCATTCCAAAGGACCAAACCTATCAAAAAAAGTAATGACAAGGGAAGTCAAATCAACGAAATCACCTGGATGCGACCTGGAAAATCCTAAAGGAACTCCTAGACTCTGCCCTACAACTAATGTACTCGGCTCTGTCCTCTATCAATGCGGCAATAAGAATAGGCTACTTCACTACACGGTGGAAAGTTGCTCAAATCATCCCAACACTAAAACCAGCCAAACCATCAGATCTAAAGTCATATAGACCAATCAACCTCCTACCCCTAATATCAAAAATATTTGAAAAATCCTGCTAAAGTGATTACAGCCCATCCTGGAAAACCTGATTCCCACACATCAATTTGGTTTCCGACAAAAACTATTAAACAGGTCCACCACATCATCCAAAAAGTAAAACAAGGATTTGAATCAAAAAAATATTGTTCAGCCGTTTTCCTTAACATAAGTCAGGCTTTCGACAAAGTCTGGCACTCTGGTCTTTTTTTCGAAAAAGCTACCACACATGTATCTAATCTTGACCCTTAACGGGCACACCGATATAATAACGTAACGGGTACTGTGGGTCTAATAGACCCGGACAACTTTGCAGCTGTGTATCTCCTTTAATATTGAAATTGAAGGTTAGAAAAAAATTACACAACTGTTTAGGACATATTTAAATGCAGGTTAATGGATATGGTAGAAACTAAACAATTTTTTAGTGTCCAAAAACAATATTGAATAATTTTGAAAAATTTGCGTTTTACTAAAAATTGAATTAAAAAAAACCTTTTGTTATTTTTGGCGGAAAATTTCAGGTCATCTTACTGAAATATGGCACAAACATCTAAGGTCTTTGCTGCAAAAACTATATTTATTTTTACGTTTGATATAGCATAGAATTTTTATTTTTGAGAGAATCTTGGCAATAATTTTTTTTTTAAAGAAATGTGGATATATGGTCTACGATTGCACCATCCGAAACATCACTTGAATCTGATTCTCGATAGCGGGGAATATCGTCCTGAAGAAGTTGTTAATCAATATTTTGACGCAACCGCAAATTATATGTCATCGTTCAAAAAATTCAACTCTGAAAATTACATATAGTGAAAAAAAATACTTATGCCCACTTGCACCGCAGCTACTTAATCATGATTAAAAAGTTAATCAATGGTTAGCGGAGAATTGGCTTGCACCGCAACTTAATCATGATTAAAGTCCCCAAGAAACGTCAAATATTTAACCAGCCGATTTTGGCCGATTAATTCAAAAACTAATAACTTCAGGACGAATATAGTCGTGAAGATATTTACACTCGACAGACGATTTAAAAATTAATAACCTTTGTTTTGTCTTTATTATTAAAAACGATGGATTTGGGAATATTTGAGCAGGTTGATGAAATCGATGGCTTGGAGGTTCATGATTTTATTAATTTTGGTTTGTTTACCTCGTCCAATAAATGTAAGGTTAAATTCTGTCGATTTATTTGATGATAGTTTCCATCGTATATTCAGTTTGACGAAAGAGTGCATCATGTATTACACAATTTAATTGAAGACGACATTGAATATGTAGTTAATTGGTAATATTTAATTACAATTTCTCGGTATGTTATTAAAAATGTGATACTATCGAATCTTATACTTCGTTGCAGTACGTATTTTAAATTAACAAATGAAGATGGTCAAAAGCCGCTAATGCACAAATACAATTACTTTGCTCACAGGTTCATGTAATAAGAAATTATAATAATAGTATACGTAAGTTAGCATTTAATATTCATATTTACCGCGCATTCGTTTCCTCTGTTCTCAATAGAACGACGTAAAACAACCAAAAGAACTTAAAATCCCTAGAAAAACGTGTGCTCTATAATAACACTCCGTGGTCGATAAATGCTTAATCAGCCGACGGTGCAACAGACATACTCTGATTAAAATTAATCATGATTAAAATTTAATCATAATTAATTTCTGCGGTACAAGTGGGCATTAGTCAGGCATGCACTCTTTTCGCGCCTTTTCGCCATCTATTGAAAGATGGCCGAACTGCTAAGTGATGTTTTTGAACAGCGCCAAAATGCTAGAACTTTATACTTATAATCAAAGTGTTAATATTCAGCAATGCGCCATACATGAAACGATAGACGCTTTAAGAGGGGGGTATGGTAATGTAAAATTTATATGTTAGAATTACCATCGAAACGCCGTTATAAGTGCAAACTGTGACAATTTACTTGGATAACTATAAATGTATGCCCTTTCCCAAGAACTTAGTCTCAACGGATTTCTAAAATTAATGTAATTAACGTGAATATAATTATTTTTAATGGGCATGTATTCACTTATAATTTTTACGACAAATAAATTATTTATTTCATAATGAAAGTTCAAATAAAGATTTTATCAAGGCTATGTTCTTTATACGAAGTATACTTTTATTCTAGGGGTAAAAATAGCAAGAAATATGAAGTGAAAATCTGAGTACGAAAGAAAAACCAAATTATTCCCATATAAATAAATTTGAGGCAACCTCACTTGATTTATTCCCATATAACTAATGTAAAAATGTGTATACTGGGCTGCATAGGTCACCTAAAATCGACGACTAAGAAGTTCAACGGAAAAATGTAAGATGGAGATATTAGAGTTTGTTTTATTTATTTATTGAAGTTGGGTTTTACGAGACGATTTTTGCAATATATAAACTACTACCATACTTCCTAATAAATTGAATACATTTTATGTTCAATTAAATCAAAAATTATGTATTTACAATAAATTCGAGTCTATTTTCGTCAACGAAATGTCTTGTGACGGTGCTGCCTCGCACGAGGGATGCTGAACTAATTACATAAAATTTATATAAAAAGTGGCAATGTAATATACTGAAAGGCACCTGGTACGTGTAATTTGATACTTGGCTGTTTGTTTTTCGAAGGTCGTTTGAAATATTATTTCAATAGACCGAACGAACATTGAATGCTAGGACGATGAAATCCATTCTAACATAAAATTAAATCTTCAACCATTTTATTTATAATACACTTTCATTTCCTTTATTCCTGGCTAGGTAGATGTCAGTATTAGATTTGTATTACTTAGCTTATGGTGCATTTCTTCATATCACATAAATCAAATATTATAAAACATCAACTTTAAATTTGTTTCAGACATGCATAACCAAACATATTTGCCATTATTTATTTTGTTATACCGAGTGATAGGGATTTAACATGTAAAATTAAATATCTGTAATTATTAGCTCCCCTATTAATTTTAGAGATAAATCGTAAAGGAATATTTTTTAGAGAATTAAAAATTGTAAATGTATCATCCATTTAATTTACGTTTGTACCAGAATACAGCTCAGAAATAATATAAATAAGTTGAACAATATACCATTTAATAAAAACCCTTGCCATGACTTTGACAAATGTCATGTTATAGTGAGAATAATTTTGCTAGTCAAATATCAATTCACACATTGAAATTGCTATGAACAATAAACTGAGTTCTTCCAATGAAGAGAGCGTATTCATTATCAAAACATTTTGCAGTGGCATCCGTTTACTCAGAGTTCGTGACATTACATGTAAACGGAACAGAAGAAACAACGATGAATTGGAAGAAACAGTTTTGGGTTTGATAAATTCTGAACCAACAACTAGCATACGATGCATTGCTCGTGAGTGCAACGTGTCTAAATTCTCTGTACAGAAAATTCCGAAGAAGCATGGTTATCATTCCTACAAGCATCAATGCCATAAGTAGATACTGCTAGTAGATGATGAAACAAGACGTGTATTCTGTGAAATAATGCAGGATCGATCAAATACAGACCGAAACTTTTTGCAGATGAATGTTCACATTTAATATGAACAACGAGCTCAACGTTATTGTTCATTGTAAGTACAATGCGTGAATTGATATCTGACTTACAAAATTATTTTCACTATGACATGACATTTGTCAAACTCATGGCAAGGGTTTTTATTAAATGGTACATTGTTCAACTTATTTTTATTATTTCTGAGGTGTATTCTGGTACAAACGTAAATGAAATGGATGATTCATTTACAATTTTTAATTCTCTAAAAAATATTCCTTTACGATTTTTCTGTAAAATGAAAAGGGGAGCTAATAATTACACATATTTAATTTTACATGTTAAATCCCTATGTTCGCTCCTTATCCCAGACACTCGGTATATACTTATTGTGGCTCATGAACATTTAAAATAAATTGCAATTTTTAAGACGGCTAACATTTTTTTGTAAAAAATATTTAAATCTTATCAATAATATTATTTAATTGGTGCCTATAACTGTATATAAGTTTTATATAGGACTTGATAATTTAGAGTAACTCTTATACACATATATAATTAATAAACTAAAGGTAGTAGTTATACCGGGTGGACCATTTAATATGTTTTCAGGAAATATCTTCGAAACAAGAAACTTTAAAAAAAAATGACCCAAACAAAAAATGATTGTTTTGAAGGGGGCCATAATAACATAATTTTGTTTTTTTCATAGATGGCGCTGTTGTCGCTAAATCGAGGTCAACTTAGTTTTTTTTAAATGGAAACCCGTACTTTTTATTACAGAATCAGAGTCCTTGTTAAAAAATGAGAAGAATTCACTCAGCTAACTTTTTAGTCAGAGTGATAGATGGCGCTGTAATCGCGAAAAGAAGTTGTTACATTATTTTGTTATTATTTTTGTAAAGGATATGAATGTGACGTAAACTTAACTAGTATTTTATTCAAGAGTGTAATTGTATGATCGACCGACTTGGAAATGCAAAATAAATCATTTTGATCCATTTCCAAGTTGATATTTCAAAATTTATAATAATTTCAAATTAAACAAATAACTTCAATTTTGCTTTTTATATTCTGGGCTCAGCGTGAGCGCTGCTGACAGCTTTGACAGCCCCGTGTCGCTCTGCAGGTTGATGTTGTCGATGTCCGGCTGGAGCGTAATTTGTAGGAAGCTGAAAAGAAATGGCAGGTTAGAAGAAGTCGATTGGGTCGAAGTGTGTGTAGACGCGCACTTGTGTTTAACTTACTTGAAATCATCTCTAGAGCAGGTGCTCAAAATGATGGCCGTTCATCTCGAGACATTTTGCGATCCTTGTTTGAAACGATCTCTGAACTTCTCGTAGGGTGTCTCTGTTGATGTTCGCACAAGCATTGCGAATACGCTCCTTCATGTTATCAGGCGTCGACGGTATGTCGGCATAGCATTTGTCCTTCAGCAATCCCCACAGGAAAAAGTCCGGCGCTGTCAAGTCCGGCGAACGTGCCGGCCAAGGCACCGGACCTCCACGACCAATCCACTTGTTCGGAAATTGGCGGTTCAAAATATCTCGCAGAACACTCGTTTTGGAGATGCCTGAACTCCGCGCCAGTTGACGAGAACTTATGTTGGGTTTGACTGCAACTGCAGCTAAAATATCAACTTCGGCATTCTCCTGGGTTACGGTACGTCTTCGATGTCTGGTTCGTTTTAGGCTGCCAGTGTCCACAAATGAGTTGACGATCCGAAGAAAAGTCATGTGACTCGGATGATCTCGATCAGGATACCTCTCCGCGTACAAGCCACACGCATCAAGTGCATTGCGTCTGGCTTCACCATACACGAAAATCATGTCGACCTTTTCCGCGATAGTATACCGCACCATTGTAACGTTTTCGCCGTCAATGCAGAAGACCGACTGATTACCAAACTAAATTTTCTTTTGTTCAGTCAAAGAAAGCATCAAAATCCAGCTATTTCCAGCTATTTTTCAATTTAAAATTGTAATTCATGGAAATACGACCGACGTCATGTTTTGACACACACACACATACCACACACACACACACATGCGCGCGAAGTTCGAATACGCAAGCGTCCAAATGCAACAACTTCTTTTCGTGATTACAGCGCCATCTATCACTCTGACGAAAAAGTTAGCTAAGTGAATTCTCATTTTTTAACAAGGACTCTGATTCTGTAATTAAAAGTAGGGGTTTCCATTTAAAAAACCTAAGTTGACCTCGATTTAGCAACAACAGCGCCATCTATGAAAAAAACAAAATTATGTTATTATGGCCCCCTTCAATACAATCATTTTTTGTTTGGGTCATTTTTTTCTAAAGTTTCTTGTTTCGAAGATATTTCCTGAAAACACATTAAATAGTCCACCCGGTATAAAAACCATAGCAGATAATTGCCTTTGACAATAGGTAAAACAAACATTTCGAATTGAAAAAAATTAAATAAGATCATAATAAAAACCAGTAAACAAAATTGTAAAATAAAAAATGTAGTATGTACATAAATAATTCTATAATAAACCAGTGGCACCTCATGGATGTTCGTAGAGGAGGCTAAAAGAGAGATACCGCTTGTGTTGCACTAATTTTATGGAACAAGCAAATATTCTGCAGCTGGTGGTGAAATATTCTTCCGGAGCCTCCTCGCCAAACATCCGTCGCTGCAATAAACAACTTGAAAGAACTTTTTCGAAATTCCATTGGATTGAAAAACAAAGATATTTTTCTGTCCGGTGGGTTTTTATAGTTTATGTATAAAAAATAATGACAATGATTACATGATCTTGACCAAGATAACATGCGCCAAATATAAATACAGTGCATACGTTTGATGAAATTTGAAACTGTCTGGTTTGATTAGTTTTTTGGTTTACGATTGTTCCACATATCAAGCTTTCCTTTGCGCATGTATTTTACTCTCGTATTTCATTGCATTTTTAAAAAGATAATATATTTTTGTCTGGTAGATTTTTAGTGTAATATATTTCAAGAAGTAATGAACATTATTACGCAAATTATCCAAGATATAAAAATATCAAGAGTGTATATACACGAAATTTGATCTTGTTTTTATCATTTACGGCCGTACGCTGCCGTAGTCACTCCACTCGTTCATAGTTTCAAGCTTTATTTTGTGCACGCTTCTTTTCATGAATCATATAAATGTGTCTCCCGCTGGCGTAAAATACATGCCTGGGTGTATACATACATATTAGAAGGTCAGCCTCGCCCCGCTCCCCCCATTACCAGCGCGTGGTGGAGCAAACACGCGGTATATGTTTTTATAAGAGTCGCCGATCTATTTTACTTTATCTATGCAAATGTTACTGCATCTTTCTTCAACAACACCTTCTCTCTCAAAATCGCGATTTAATTTTAAACTAGCGATTAGGGAGCGATTAGGGATCTGTGGGAAAATTATTCGTACTAGACGAGTGTGGCATGCCCTTAATTATGAATCGAATGATGCATAAAATAGCTGAGGAAATTCAGCAGTTTTCCCGTAATTTGCGAATGAAAATTAAGCACGACACCCTTACCGACATTTACAGTTCACTGTAACTTAAATACTAAATAAAGAACAATTAGGTATATTCTTCAATCAAATACGGGTCGCAATTCTTATTACCGATTAATCACTCAATTTTTTATTTTGCTAATGCATTACAATATGAGAAATACTAAACTCCATACCGGTGTACCCTCTGTTATCGCGGAGATAAACTAGCCCACCATTAGTGGATTTAATATTTGTTTTAATAATGCAAAACTAATTAAAAACTTTAAAAAAAATGTAATCTTAGAATCAATTCACATTTAAATATTTAAATTGCAGAAACAATAGTTTAAAATAAACGCCTAATAACAGGCAACCGAATATACAAGTAACTAATAATAATTTATTAATACTAAAAATTACCGATTTTAAACGTAACAAGGATTAAACTAGATTGAAAAATCAAATCAAAAGTAAGGGAATTATTAAAAATTTAACCCAACGCTGGCATAATTGCAACACCGACATCTATTAATTTTCAATTTTTACAGCACCTTTAACTAAACTGATTGAAACTGTAATTAAACGTTTTAATGATGATTAAAATCAACAAATAATTTCCAGTTATGGCCATTTAAAATGTAAATAAACATTTAAATCATTCAGAACATGACTGTGCCATCTGTTCGACAAGGCGTAAACTACTGCGCCAAAAGCCTCGAATATCGTCAAAATTTAAAAATTCAGCAATATAAACATAAAATAATAAAGCACTTGATTCTAAATCGAAATATTTGTAAAATGTCTAAGGAAACTTTTCGATTTTTCAGTAATTTGCAAACGAAAATTTAACCGGTAATGCTGTTCACTGTAAAGCTTACTTTTAAATATGTGTAAATTATGTTGGCTGAAAGGCGTAATATAACTTTTAATTTTTAATTTAAATATTTGAATATTTGCAAGTAAACTTATTTTATTATTCTAAGATGAGATTTGCCTTAAGTTTTCAAATATCCTTAAAACATTAAAATAAATATTTATCAATAAATGATTTACTAGTTCATCCGCGCGATAACAGAGGGTACCCTATATAAAAATTAGGATTTCTCATATTGTAAGGAATTAACAAAATAAAAAGTTAAATAATTAATCAGTAATAAGTATTGGGACTCGTATTTAAATAATGAAAATTACAAATTGTTCTTGATTACATTTTTAGGTTACAGTGAACTGTAATTGTCGATAAGGGGGTCGTGCTTAATTTTCATTCGCAAATTACAGGAAAACCGCTAAATTTTCTCAGCTATTTTATACACCATTCGATTCAGAATTAAACCGTTTCATGTGTGGCGCCTTGCTGAATTTTATCACTTTGATTATAAGTATAAAGTTCGAGCATTTTGGCGCTGTCGTAAAACGCACTTAGCAGTTCATCCATCGTCCGGTAGATGGCGAAAAGGCGCAAAAATACGAATTTAATATGTATGATTTTCTAATGCCCACTTGCACCGCAGCTACTTAATCATGATTCAAAAGTTAACCAATGGTCAGCGGAGAATTGGCTTGCACCGCAACTTAATCATGATTACAGTCCTCAAGAAACGTCAAATTTTTAACCAGCCGATTTTAGCCAATTAACTCAAAAACTGATAACTTCACGACGAATATAGTCGTGTAGTTATTTACACTCGACAGACGATTTAAAAATTAATAACCTTTGTTTTGTCTTTATTATTAAAAACGATGGATTTGGGAATATTTGAGCAGGTTGATGAAATCGATGGCTTGGAGGTTCATGATTTTATTAATTTTGGTTTGTTTACCTCGTCCAATAAATGTAAGGTTAAATTCTGTCGATGTATTTGATGATAATTTCCATCGTCAATTGTGATAAACGAGAGTGCATCGTGTATCTATTAAATTTAATTGAAGGTGACAATGAAATTATGGTTAATTGGTAATATTTATTTACAATTTCTCGGTATGTTATTAAAAATGTGATACTCTCGAATCATATACTTCGTTGCAGTACGTATCTTAAATTAACAAATGAAGATGGTCGAATGCCGCTAATGCACAAATACAATTACCTTGCTCACGGGTTCACGTAATAAGAAATAATAATAATAGTATACATGTTACCATTTAGTATTCATATTTACCGCGCATTTGTTTCCTCTGTTCTCAATAACGACGTAAAACAACCAAAAAAGGACTTAAGGGTAGGGTACCCATTAAATTAGCCGCTCAAGAAATCGAATACATCGTTGTAAATATAAACTTTTTCGAAAAGTTTATTTTGATAACATATTATATAAAAATCGATTATTATTTCTGGGTTTACGTTTTGGTTTCATCGTTATTATTAACAAAGTTAGCAACATTTTACTTTAAACAGACAAACTGCAGAACCAAGTAAGCAACAACAGTGAAATTTGACTTGTAGCCAGCCAATACATACATCTAGGCAATGAAGTAATTTGAAGGCAAAATCATAGTTAATAAAAACATTATGAACGAATTAGGACAAATGAATAATAAAATGATGTTTTTTGTGTCTATTTCCATTATACCTCATTTAATAACCAGGCGGACTAAATCAAATTATTGCCGCCAAAATACGTTGTTGTGATTGGCTAAACCGGCGCCGTTTCTACACAGGCCCAAATTGCTGAAAACAGTAATGGCCGTTGTTATGATCAGCTGATCTCGAACCGATCCTTGTGTCCCACCGGTTACACGCGTTTCGCCTCAGTTTTTGTGTTTTTAGCCAGTTATTTCTACTGTTGATAGTGTAAGAATGGATTCCTCTCATCCCGCGATTTTCGTGGAAATAGTTGTTTTATTTTTAACTACGGATAAATACCCAGCACAAGTTTGGTAGCACTTTCGGCCCCCAAGAAACGGAAATGGTTGGATTTTAGAGCATTAACGCTCGAGAAAAAACAATTCAAAATTATCTTATATAGAGTTTTAATACAAGAGGCTTTAAAACCTATTTCCGTTGTACACACAATTTTCGATTCATTAGGTAAGTGCGGCACGTTCACACAATTGGGGAGTGTAAGGAGATTGGGGCAGTAACAAGTCCCAAACTTCTTGAAGGACGTCCAGCTACAGAAAATATCTACAGTGAAAGCAGCAAAAATTCTGTGTGTAATGAGTTGATATAATTGTTAAATGAATGTTATGGATAAACGAATTTGAAATGATTTTATTTTTACCGCCAAAACATGTCTGGTTATTTTTCTGGTAACTTTTTATAGTGTAAATGTGGCTTTCGCGTTTAGTCCGCCTGGTTATTAAATGAGGTATAGTATTGGTCAAAACTTGATAAAATTTTGTTACTGTCTAGACAGGAACATAATTGACATATGTGCAAAATTTCAAAATAATCCTGTGGCAACTTTTTGAGATAGTCAATCAGAAAGAAATAAAAAAGTTATGTAGATATTTCTTGCAGCGAGTCTGTTGCTCTTCATCCTAGTACGGGCATTCGGCCACTTGAGCGTGATGGTAGTGTGCGCGGGGTTTAGGGGATACGTTATGATAGGGGAGTTTATTTAGCGCGATGTTCAAATCGTTCTTCCGTGCTAGATTTCGTATGCCATATGCATATTCACCTGCATGCCCAATAACATCGCATGTTATTCATATTTCTGCGTCACTCGCGACGGCGGCACTTACTCATATTAGTGTATCGAGTTACAACTGCACTAAAAAATAAACAAGGGACCGGAGGGCAGGGTACCTGCGACGATTCCGACATGTACAAACTATACCTCATTTAATAACCAGGCGGACTAAAGGCGAAAGTCACATTTACACTATAAAAAGTAACTAGAAAAGTAACCAGAAATATTTTGGCGGTAAAATTCCAATTATTTAAAATTCGTTTACTCATAACATTCATTCAATAATTTATAATAATATTTAAAATTAATCTCTTTAATAAAGGTATAAAATGTTTAATGGGAGGACGTCTTCCTCAGGTCATCTCAATCCTTTAATTCAATTAAAATTTAATTGAATTTTTAAAGAAAAATTTATGTACAATTTTTCGCACACCAAAAAGTTTCCGATTTCATTGTAGATATCTTCAGTCGCCAGCCGTCTTTCAGGACGTTTGTTACTGCCCCAATCTTCTTATATTCCCTAATTTTGCGAAACACCGTACTTCTAGCCAAACCTAAATATAATACATGTTTATGATTTGATTCCATACTGCAATTACTTGCGTCACACTTACCTAATGAATCGACAATTTTGTGTACAACGGCAGCAGATTTTAAAGCCTCTTGTATTAAAATTTTATATACGTTAATTTTGAATTGTTTTTCCACAAGCGTTAATGCTCCCAAATTCAACCCTTTCCATTTCTTGGGGGCGAAAATGACGCCGCACTAATGCTTGGTACATAACCATAGTTAAAAATGAAATAACTATTTCCTCGAAAATCGCGGGACGAGTTCTTGAAAGAACCGATTCTTACACTTACAACATGAGAAATAACTGGCTAAAAACACAAATACCGATGGGACAAAAGTAAACGGTGATAGATCAGCTGATCATAACAACGGCCATTATAGTTTTAGCAATTTAGGCCTGTGTAAAAACGGCGCCTGTTTAGCCAATCACAACAACGTATTTTCGCGGCTATAATTTAATTTAGTCCGCCTGGTTATTAAATGAGGTATAGTAATGCGTTCAATAGAATTTATAAATTAATTACGTCATGTATATTTTTGATAAATAGAAGTTGTTGATCCCCTCATCATTGCAGAGTACAAAACTAACTTGAAAAGTATACAAGCTAATAAGAATAAACACATAATACATAATCGAGGAATTCCAGATATTTATTAGTAAATAATTTAAGACCGATACAGTGACGGCTCGCGGGGTGACTCATGGTACGGTCGAGGTAGCAATACAGATAGGTAGGGTCGGTTGCTAAGACGGCTGGCGGCGTGATCTATCTGTATTACCATCTCTGCTACCTCGGCCGTACCAGAGTCACCCCGCGAGCCGTCACTGGTCCGATAATTTATAGAGTATTAATTAGAAATTGTTTTTTTGTTTTGTTTGTTTTTGTTTAACGTTCGGCTGTTTATTATCTATTCCACAATTTTTTTTATAGAAAACATTTTTAGGTCTTCTTTTTAAAAAGTATTTACCCACTGGTATCCCACTATATTGCCAATTAAATACCGATACCCCCAGCACAGTGGTCCAGCTACCCTAAAAAGCTGGCTAAAATCCCAAATGAACTTACATTCGTGCAGAAATTGGTATATAGGGATTTTTGACGTCGCTGATTACAAGTCCTAATTCAAAATTACTATAAACACATCGGCGGATCCAATATGGCGGCAAAATATGTGGAAATGACATAAAAAAATTGATGAAAATTAGTATGTGGGGGTTTTCGAAGTCGCAAATTACAAATCTAAAGTTAAAATTATTCTAAACAAAATAGCGGATCGAATATGGCGGCAACATATGTGGAAATGATATAAAAAGTGATGAAAATTAGTATATGGGGGTTTTCGAGGTCGCAGATTACGAATCCAAAGTCAAAATGAATTTAAACAAAATTGCTGATCCATTTTTCATTCAGCGCGTTTTTCAATTTTTTTAAACTTCAAATAACTCCTATAGCAAACAATTTAGTGTTAAGTGTGATATTTCATTAATTTTGGGAGGTGAAAAGCTACTCAAAAATGAAATAAAAAATGGTGATTTGTGATGATTTTTATATAGGGTTCTTTAGTATTGCCTGGGAACCGTGGGTTACTCCGCGATGCTGCCAGAGAGGGGTTACTTCTTCTGTTATTGTTAGTCGAAATTACTAAATCGGATTCTTTACGTTGGTTTTTATTTCTCGTTTATAACAATTTACAGACTTAACCGAAAAACTATCGTTGTTCTTCGACCGGAGCTTAGAAGAGAAGTGTTGTTAATGTAATGTGTTCGGTCGAAGTACAAAAATCGAGGCGGGCGCACGTGATCAGAGACTCGTTTAGCTGTGGTCAAAGTATTATTTATTGATGGTCAAAGTATTATTTATTGATTGATAATTGAATGGTCTTCATGATCGGTGCGTCCGTCTCGGGTACATATAGATAATACATTTTACACTATTAGAACCTTTATAACGGTAATAAATAATGCGGATTATTACATAGCAGTAGTAAGAGTAAATATAATCATGAGTAACATAATTGGCATCCGCATGACTTCCTAAATTAAACATAGATATTAAAAATAGATTGGTGATTACAATTACTATGTAAATAATATTAATGATTTATCTAAAACAGAAAGACATGAAAACATATAATAATAATGATAGAATAATTAAATGCATATTAAATGTATAGAACACTAATAGTAGAATAATTAAATATATATAAGAATAATAATAATGAATAAAGTGAGTGGAGTACGTTACACTCCCCCCCTTAGAGAGAAAAAAAATTATTTTATATAACTTTTTTTTTTCAAAAATAAATGAAAAATCTTACTATAAAGGAACCATTAAAAATGTTATTAATCATTACGAAATCTGGCTATAATTCTTTGACTACGTCTAAGTTCTGGAGCGGCTTCGCCATTAAAAGCATTAGGTTCATTGTTTGCAATTTGGATTTGATCGGCAAGTTGGTTCAATGGTATAGCAGCAGGGGTTACATTGCGCGAAATTTTTTGTTTGTAAAACGTAGATAGTTTTTTGTAGCATTTGAATAAAAAGAAAATGAGAATCAGCAAGGATAATAGGTAAGCTAAATAGGAAGGTGAAGTCATAGAAAGTTGAGAGTCTTTCGAGATATTATCCGATAGTTTTACAATATCATCAAGTTTGTGACTAGCAGTGATCAAATTATTCTCATCGACCTGAGTTAATGGAATTGGAATCAGATGGCTGATATTTAGTTTCGGAATTTTGTCGCAACAATTGTCGACTAAAATGTTATACGAAGGCAAGGTAAATGTTAATTCACTCTCAAAGTAACTGGAGGACGAGGTTAAAGTGCTTGTACCTGTGTACGCTTTGCAGTTTGGAGCTAGGGTTAAAATTCCAGCATTACTCAATAGAATGTCGGTACTAACGGTGTTTTTACAGGTAAGGGTAACTAGTAATTCTTTGGGAAGGATAAAAAGCCATGAATTTCTTTGTTCAAGACCTTTCCAATAAGCAGAAATAAATTTGATGATTCTTGTATCACAACTTTTGGAGATTTTTGAGTTTAATAATATGTTTGATTCACAACTGGGTTGTAGTAAGTTAGATCGTAGTGGTTGATCTTGAAAGCATATATATTTTTCGGGTAACTTATGACAGTAACTTAAATCATGAAAAGAAATATAGTTCAATTTGTTTAAAGAAATTGCAATGAAATTGGAACTTGGTTGAATGAAAATGTATGACGAGTTGTCATGAGATGTAGGAAGTGGAGATAATTTATAGAATCTATAAGTTAATGGAGAAATTAGCGGGTTTGAAATTACAAAAATAATTTTGTTTTCCCGGAAATAAACTGCTAGAGAGGTTATTTGTAAAAGTTTAACAGCGTTTTCTCTAGTCAATGGAAGTGCATAAGATGTAGAGACCGGTAGATGTTGCAATGTGGAAGTGAGTTCTGTTAGGAATTGTTCCGGACTCAGTATAAAAGGGTGAAGGATGTTGGATTTAGCGAAAAGGATAGCATTAATTAATGTAGAATATTGTTGGCTTAATTCATTAGTCATTAAGGTTAACAAGGTCACGTGATCTTCGATCTCGTACTTCATTTGTAAGTGATGCAATTTTTCTGAGTTAGTTGAGGTGACGTTATACAATAATTCAAAGTTTTTATTAATTCGCTGTTCATTATGATTTAAATTGGCAAAGGTTTCGTTAAAATTTGTAATTGTTGATTTAACAATTTTTGCTTGATCGTGAATAAGGTTTACTAAAGAGTGATCTTTGTTATTAATGTTGTTTATTATTGTGTTATAACGGTCGGCATCGTCTTGATCCAATGTACCGAATATAGTTTTGAAAATTGAACCACCAATGTTTAGCCAAGCCCGCTTCTGGGTGTTTCCTATTATTTGGCGGAGGTACTTGTCTTTCGCAAATAATGGGGGAATAAATTGTTTTAACATAATCAGTGTGCGATTGCAACTCGGATATGTATTAAAAACTTTACTATTCTGGCAGTAGTTTTCCGTTTTAGTGTGAATTTCGTGATGACCTAGGTCGGTCGATGTTAAAACATCTCCTTCCAGGTAAAATATGTGATTATATTCAAGACATAGTTCTGTCAAAGCGGTTTTTTCTTCTGAGTTAAGGTGGTCGCATTGTAAAGTATCCACTAGAGTTGTCAGCCGATTTTTATTTATATTAGGGAAATCAGTATCGGGAATTAGAGTAGGATTGAAAACTTCTGTCCTCCTTACATTTACAGGTTCGATTGTTGCATAAAAATGATCGATTATTACATCCTCAGGGGACATATTTAAAACAGTAGTGATCGCCTTGTTGTCTTTGACTACCACTAGACTACGACAAAAAATTACGTCTTGACAGATTTCCATATTATTTATAATTCCTTCATTTATTTCAGGGTTATTGATTGTTACTGACACGACCGTTTCGGATCGAGCTTTTAGAGTTATTTTATTTTTTAATTGGTTTGAGTTAGCGAAATGTTGATCATTGCAAGGAAGGCAGGGTTGGGAAATGTTTTCAATATTATTAATGGCTTCGTGTTTAAAAATAGTATTACTATCAGGATTAGGTAAGGTTAGGTTGGCATTCGTTAAAGGGTCAGGGTTAGTTATGTTATTATTATAGTTTGAGTTAATTAAATCATGAGGATTAGTGGGATTATTGTTAATAAGTGTTTTGTTGTTTCTGTGAGCAGGATTAAAATCAATTTCGTTAATTTGATTTGGGAAATTATTGAGTTTATCATGATGGTTAGGATTTATTTTAAAATTATTGTTAGAGTTAATTTTGTTCTGGAAATTAGTAAAATTATTTTTTATAAGTACTTGATGATTTTTGTTAGTTTTGTTAGTTTTGTTAGTTTCATTAATTGGAAAATCATCCTGTTGATTAGAAGAAATTTTACGTTCATTATGTTGACGGGAATTACTATTAATAGGTAAATAATTTTTATTATCATTAGGATTATAAACGATTTCATTATTATTGTTAGAGGAATTGTTAAATTCTCTATTAGGCATGGGATCCATTTTGTTATTATTATTAATATTAGTTGTATCGGAAGAATATGTAGGATTATCATTAATAGGTGGATGTGTATTGAGGTGATTAAGATCAATTTCGTTATTTGCGTAATTATCAGAAAATTTTATTCTATACTTTGGGATAGTTTTAATTTCTACAATTCGTTCTGAACTTACGAGTTCACTAGTTTTATTGTTATCTTTTGCATTGAAATTAGAAATAAAAAGATCATCACCCGAAAGGCGAGATGAATTCAGAAATTTACTTACAATATTTTTTCTATTTGTCCGCACAATTGTTTGTGGTGAAATGTTAGTTTTATTTTTATTGATCTTAATGTTGTGATCTCGTTGACAAGGGATAGGAATTTTAATATGATTATTATTTTGACTTGTGTTATAATCAATGTTAGTTTTATCGTCCTTCGAATGATCCGAATTACCTGATGATTGACTTAAAACCTTATGTATATTATCATTGATTTCGTTATTATTGCTACAGTTTTGAGCGATTTTGCTAGTTTTGTTAGGAGAATTTAGAAATTCAGAATTTTTATTACAAATAGGAATTTTAAGATGATTATTGCCATTATTTAGATCAAAATCAGGAACAGAACTATCATTACTCGAATGATCCGAGTCATTTAATGAAGTTAAGGATCTCTGGATAACATACAGAGGTAGGTAATTGTTCCCAATAAAAAGTTTTTTCTCTTGATAACAGATTTTGCTATTTACCTTGAGTAAGAAATCGTTACCAAGAATACCATCTTGTTTTATAGGGAATGAATCGGGAACTACATGAAAAATGTGAGAGATAACCTGATCGTTAATGATAACATTAAATGTACAATAACATTTTGTTTTATATGGTTCATTGGAATTATTTATACCTCGTAAGGTAATAAGATTGTCAAGGTGACAAGGTACGTGACGTTTCAACTTCGATAATTTTATTAACGAAACTTCTGAACCTGTGTCTAATAAAAATGAAGGGTCATTAATTAATTCGGGAATAGTTAATATAGTATAGGTTGATGCAGCTAATAAATTCAACGTATAAATTCGGCTTGTACTGTTGTCGACGACCGGGGTGTTGCCTCCGCCTCGGTCGATAACGAGTTTAAAGAAGCTTGTTGTTTGGACATTTGATAAGAAGTGTTTGGGGTGTTTGATCGATTAAATTGATCTGGAGAATTAACATAGCGTGAATTTTGCGGTTTATTATGATAATTTTGGAAGTTATTTCTGTTGTTTTGAGAAGGTGAGTTGTAATTTCGTGTGTTTTGGTCGTGGAAATCTGGGCGGTTTTGATTAAACCTCGGAATATTCGAATTTGAAAAATTACGATTAGAATTATGTTGGTTAGTCACATTGTTTGGGAATTGGGAATTTCTATTAGAATAATTTTGTAGCGAATCTTGATATTGTTTTTTTCGACATTCGTTTATAGAGTGTCCTCCCTTTTTGCAATAATGACACTGTATATTAAAATTAATAGGTCGTGACTTGTGGGTTTCAGGGTAATTTTGATTTGGTACATGATTTAAAGAATTGAATCTGCAATTTGATGTGACATGGGAGTTTTTGTTACAAATGTGACAAAATTTTGTTGAATTAATAAGATCAGGTGTAAGTTTTGTGTTAATATATTCCTCATTAGTTGCATAGCTAATTGCTTCTTCTAAAGTGGTGGGTTTCATCGCTCTTACCAAGAAATTTAACTGACCTTTTAGACCAGTAAGAAAAACACTAAGAACTTGTGCATTAACCATTTGAAGTTGCGCTTCACGCGCCTCTTGAGTTAAAGTTCTGGGTAGAGTGAGTATTAAATTTTGACGACATTTTTCAACACGTAATCCGAAATCAGAAACGATTTCGCTAGGTTTTTGAATACATAAATTTAAATCTGCTAAAACGGCACTGTAACTTCGTTTTATTGAAAAATTATCACGTAAAAATGTTTTTAAATCATCCCACGTGTCAATTTGTCTACTCCTAGTACAGCGGCCAGCGTCGCCAATTATTTTATTTTTTATAGCAATTAATAACTGTGGTTTTTGAGCGTCGGGAACTAACTGGATTGCGTCACTACATTGATTTATAAAATCTTCTAAATTATTATGAGGTGATAATTTAGAGTTGTCAAACCTGGTGTCAATTAGGATATTAAATGCAAAATTTAACATAGTCAGATCATTGTTTGCCATTGTAACGATAAAAAGTAATAATAAAAGTGAGAGAAAAAAAAAAAAAAATATATATATATAGAAAGTAATTAAATGGTTGGTTCCGTAATAGTAAGAAAATTCGACTTACAAAAAATATATATATAATGGTGACATCATGCGTCTCTAGTTGTCGGTTTCGGCTGGTGGACTCGATCCTCTCGGACTCGACTTCGATGAGGCGTCTCGGTTCTCTCCTCAGTACCTGCACGTCTCCTCCAGGTGGTCTATTCCGGCTGGTGGACTCGTTCCTCTCGGACTCGACTTCGATGTGGGGTCTCGGTTCTCTCCTCAGTACTTGCACGTCTCCTCCAGGTGGTCTATTCCGGCTGGTGGACTCGTTCCTCTCGGACTCGACTTCGATGTGGGGTCTCGGTTCTCTCCTCAGTACTTGCACGTCTCCTCCAGGTGGTCTATTCCGGCTGGTGGACTCGTTCCTCTCGGACTCGACTTCGATGTGGGGTCTCGGTTCTCTCCTCAGTACCTGCACGTCTGCTCCAGGTGGTCTACTTCAGCTGGTGGCTTGGTCCTCTCGAACTCGTCTCTGACGGCGGTGTACATACACAGATTTCAATTTCCAGACAATCCTACCGTCGACTGCGCCAATTTTGTGATGATTTTTATATAGGGTTCTTTAGTATTGCCTGGGAACCGTGGGTTACTCCGCGATGCTGCCAGAGAGGGGTTACTTCTTCTGTTATTGTTAGTCGAAATTACTAAATCGGATTCTTTACGTTGGTTTTTATTTCTCGTTTATAACAATTTACAGACTTAACCGAAAAACTATCGTTGTTCTTCGACCGGAGCTTAGAAGAGAAGTGTTGTTAATGTAATGTGTTCGGTCGAAGTACAAAAATCGAGGCGGGCGCACGTGATCAGAGACTCGTTTAGCTGTGGTCAAAGTATTATTTATTGATGGTCAAAGTATTATTTATTGATTGATAATTGAATGGTCTTCATGATCGGTGCGTCCGTCTCGGGTACATATAGATAATACATTTTACACTATTAGAACCTTTATAACGGTAATAAATAATGCGGATTATTACATAGCAGTAGTAAGAGTAAATATAATCATGAGTAACATAATTGGCATCCGCATGACTTCCTAAATTAAACATAGATATTAAAAATAGATTGGTGATTACAATTACTATGTAAATAATATTAATGATTTATCTAAAACAGAAAGACATGAAAACATATAATAATAATGATAGAATAATTAAATGCATATTAAATGTATAGAACACTAATAGTAGAATAATTAAATATATATAAGAATAATAATAATGAATAAAGTGAGTGGAGTACGTTACAGATTATTGTGGGTATCTTAATAACGAAACGTCGTATTTTAGAAATAAAATTATTTTTTGGAAGAGCTTAATGTTGTAAGAAAAATAATGCAATATAATTTTCCACATAGGCCTCCTGTATGCTTTGTACACAAATATGAAACATTTATATTCGCAAGCCGTATTATTATGCATTCAAAACACTCACTACATCTTACGACTTTAACGGCTAATCATGGATTATGGGGTACGACTTTATTTTAATTATTAATATTTTATAATGCTATCCACGTTTATCTTTCAAACTACCTTAGTTTTGAAGCTTCTTTTCGACTTTGCAATTTAGGATTTTGGCAGTGGCGTAACTGTAATGAGGCAGAGGAGGGAACTGCCTCCGAACCCCGGGTCTAGAGGGACCCCGGCCTGATTTCGGGATATAATATCCCAGCCGCACTGTAGTTCATATTGAATTTCAATGCAGATGAGGTTATGTTATGTCGGCGAGGTTTTACTTTGCACACATTTTGTATTTTTTATTTGATTATTAATTGGCCGTGGAAAACATCCAAAAGCATGTTACAAAGAGACATTCCCGTCGAGTAGTTTCAGGGTGCCTTCCAGGTATGCTAGACACGTCTCCTCGAGTGTTTTGATGCAGGGGGAGAGTATTTTGAAGAATTGGAAGCATTTGTACCGGTACGATCAATAAATATATTTTTGCCAGAAAATGCGCATTACTTATATAATGGGCCCATACAACAGATATGGTTTCAAACTACATTATAAAATCTATTGGTAGCTTTTGGAGACTTGTTGTATGACAATAATGAAAATTTCAAGTTATAATCCCCAAGAGATTATTTCTTGGGAATTACTTGCTTACGATTATGTCGCCCTTCAATTGTGTTTGGACGACGTTCGCTAGACCGTGAAATGGTTGGGTTGGGCGGGGTTTGGTGTAAACGGTACAGCAGAAGTGTTTTTTTATAACTTCTCAGCCGCCACCGATGCGAAAAAAAAATAACCACAAAACATATTCTAATACGGTTCTCACGCTCGCGCTGTAGCGGGGTGCAGACGTATAATATCCTCTCTCTTTTAGAATCGCAGGCGCAACCTTGAATGTATTAGATATACGGAAATAGCACCGAGTTAATTTACCCTCGCTGTAAGCTGGGTTGCCTACAGTCATACCCCCCTCGCGGGCGTTTACCGTACTTTTGATGGGTACCGTACCGTTAAAATCCCTAGAAAAACGTGTGCTCTCTATAATAATACTCGGCGGTCGATAGATGCTTAATCAGCCGACGGTGCAACAGAAATACTCTGATTAAAGTTAATCATGATTAAAATTTAATCATGATTAAGTTCTGCGGTGCAAGTGGGCATTAAAAAACACAATGTACGTATAGTAAAAAAATAATAATTGCTAGATAAATATGTAGATTGATGGTTGAGGCATTAACTTCATAATACATTTTTTAGAATTAATGCCCACTTGCACCGCAGAACTTAATCATGATTAAATTTTAATCATGATTAACTTTAATCAGAGTATTTCTGTTGCACCGTCAATGTTAATCATGATTAAGTTCTGCGGTGCAAGTGGGCATAAATCTTGTTTAATTTATAGAAAGGGCGGCAAATTGGGAACCGCACCAGTTGGCAAAAACCCTAGGTGCGCCACTGAACACAAACTCTCCATCACCAGAATTTGAAATTTCCCGCTATAGTCGCCAATGCTTGCGCGTGCCGATGCCGACCGCTCACGTCGCTGCGTGCAACAATTTACGTTCATCGGTGACGTTTCGACGAAAACAACAATATCACAGAACATTCTAAAGCAGGTGATGGTGTAAGGGCCCCCTGCATTAATTTTGAAGAAATTGATGGTATTCCTCGAGAAAATTATGGCAGCCGCTGTAACGGAGAAGGTCAAGGAGCTCAGAAACAGGGTGAGCGAGCACAAAACACGAGAAAGTTCATTGCCCAACAACGACGCATTTTCAGGTGTTCGTAGGGCCCCTACCGGACGACTTTCTTCGGATCACCGCTTCCATTCAACAGCAGCAGGAGGCCGCCGACCGGCAGACGGCCATCGCCCTGCAGCAACAGTTTGTGGGTCCTCAGACGTTTGCTGCAAATGCAATCGGTCGCTTGAGCATCACCGTGGCCCAAGCCAAACTGGCTAAGAATTATGGAATGACTAGAATGGATCCGTATGCCAGGATCAGGGTGGGGCATTGTGTGTACGAGACGCACACGGATCCAAACGGTGGCAAGAATCCTCGATGGAATAAAGTCATGCAATGGTATGTACAGTAATTTTACAACTTTTAATTATTGGTGCAGTATAATGGGTGTTTTGTATCATTAATAAATTTGGTCATTATAGAAAATACAATATCAAAACATTTTTCTTGGCGAAGCTTTGCTTTCTTTTTAATTAAACAATTTGTTGACTACAGCAACAAGGCCACTTTAGCCAGTCCCAGTAGTTTAGATTAGATTAGATTAGATGGAGTCAATTGACTACGGACAGCCTTACAGCACTGCAACCTGGTTAGGTCTTTTGTAAGGTGTGAGTTGGCACAAATGTGCGGTTTTTGCGCTGCCAATGTTGTTGAATGTTGTGCTATTTCACAAGTCGCAAGCAATGTGCACCGCATATGGAGACAAATTTTTGCGGCTTGTCACAATTGCCACATTTTTGCGCCAAACTTGGCACTGTTATAATTGTAAAAATACTAATGTAAATATGTCTCAGTTCTCATAAGAGTTGAATATTAAATTTACATAATTAATGAATATTTCGAGTTATATTAAATAAATGACATTGAAATTATGTTTCCGAAACCATAAATAAGCATCTTATCAATAATAAATAAACGCTGTATCCCACGCTCTCGCGTAGCAATGCTGAGTTTGGCGCAAAAATGTGGCACTTGTGACAGGCCGCAAAAATTTGTCTCCATATGCGGTGCAAATTTGCTTGCGACTTGTAAAATGGCACAATAATCAACAAGAGAGATAGAAATGTAGTTGTCATGCCTGGGATTAATTATTTTTCTCGCATCTTATTAAATAATATAAACGTTGTTAAATTTTTGATTGAGAAAGTTGTCCATTATTCGGCCGAATCATTTTCTCCACAGGTGACGTCCAATCAAATGAGAGCGGTTTCATTGCCCAATAGGTGACGTCCAATCAAATGATAGCTAACAGTTAGTTGTTACTATGGCTACGATTCGTTTTTTGTCAGCGAACTGCCACAATTGCCAAATAGAAAAATTATTCGGGTGAATTGCAACCAGGGTTCGGAAAATATCCGATATTTATATAAATATCAATATATCGGATATACAGGGTGTTTCAGAGCTCTGGGAACGGTCAATCACGTGCTTATTTTTCAAAATTTCGAAAAATGTTTTATACAAAAGTTGTGTATAATAGTGAGCTGCACGCCCTAAAAATATTTAAATTTATACAGGGTGTCTCATAACAAAGTTACAGACCAAACTTATGTTTTTTTAAATGGAACACCCTGTATATTTTGTCATTTTTGAATTATATGGAGCAAATAAAGGTGAGTTACTTCAATACTCCCTATACCTATTGTTTGCTGTTTTCGAAATATTTAAAGATTTGTTGAAATGCAAGGTCTGGGTGAAATTTTATTTTTGCCCCAGTGATTGACGTTGGACGATTAAAATCATTTCTATTATTTGGTTGAAGGTTCGAACTATAGTGCCAACCATGATTTCATACAAAAAATTATACAGGGTGATAAAAAAATGCGGTAGAAAAACCG
Organism: Ocypus olens; assembly: GCA_910593695.2. NCBI lineage: Eukaryota > Metazoa > Arthropoda > Insecta > Coleoptera > Staphylinidae > Ocypus > Ocypus olens. The sequence goes on along the minus strand of OU343063.1, from coordinate 31,241,922 downwards.
AACTTATAAAGTTAAATAACTTCGTTTTTTCAAATGGCACACCCTGTATTTAGTAATGTATTCTTAAGTAGAATCTAATTATCTTTCAGATTGTGTAATAAATAATCTCAATAGTTTTCTTGTATTCGGCGATTATCATATCAGGAATAATTATTATAATCTGAAAGATAATTGGATTCTACTTGAGAATACGTTACTAAATACAGGGTGTGCCATTTGAAAAAACGAAGTTATTCAACTTTATAAGTTGGGGTTTTCTACCGCATTTTTTTCATCACCCTGTATAATTTTTTGTATGAAATCATGGTTGGCTGTATAGTTCGAACCTTCAAGCAAATAATTAAAATGATTTTAATCGTTCAACGTCAATCACTGGGGCAAAAATAAAATTTCACCCAGACCTTGCATTTCAACAAATCTTCAAATATTTCGAAAACGGCAAACAATAGGTATAGGGAGTATTGAAGTAACTCACCTTTATTTGCTCCATATAATTCAAAAATGACAAAAAATACAGGGTGTTCCATTTAAAAAAACATAAGTTTGGTCTGTAACTTTGTTATGAGACACCCTGTATAAATTTAAATATTTTTTGCAGCTCACTAATATACACAACTTTTGTATAAAACATTTTTCGAAATTTTGAAAAATAAGCACGTGATTGACCGTTCCCAGAGCTCTGAAATACCCTGTATATCAACTTCTTGATATTTATTCTTGGTCATTAATATTAATATTTATATGACTTATTAATTATATTATGCACATACTTTATTTATATTATATTTATTTATTGGAAACAAATACAGTTGCTTACGAGATAGTAAAAAAAATAACATTTAAATTGTTAAAATATTTGACATCGAATTGAATTTTTTTTTTTAAATAAGGACTTTTTTGCTCTTCACTATGTTTTCAGGGATAAATTGAAGAATTTTCAAAGTGAGGACCTTTTTATTGTTTTTTTTTTTGCTCACATTTATTCGTGAGTCACTTCAAGTATCGATTCTTTTCGACAAAAAAGTGTCATTTCGTCCATATCTAGTTTATATTAGAGCAAATGCTTACCATTCAAATTGCTGCAACTGGGAATATTTGAGAAACTGGGGAATTTTTTATTATTGTGTGTTCATAAATATCCATGATATATATCGTCCGAACCCTAATTGCAACACTCGCCTACGGCTCGTGTTGCAAACTTCACCCTCGTGGCAATGGCCAACTTTCTCACTTCTTTAATAATATACTATTTTAATTCAACTGAACTAATCTAGTCTTTCATGACGTGAATTGTCATTATAAGAAGAAACCAGTGACAGTTTGCAAGGTTTTTTCTGGTATGGCCGAGGTAGCAGTGGTGGGAATACACATAGGTAGGGACGGTTGCAGTGACCGCACCTATCTGCATCAGAAAAAAACACGCAAACCGCCACTGGAACAAACTGACAAGTCGAGACAATTTGTGTTATTAAATAATCGCTTTCACGGACATTACAATTTTTGATTTTCTCTAGTTATTTATTATACGAACGTGGAATGTACGTAATTAGTCCCGCAAGAAAAAGTTTTCTTAAGGGACTAATGGGGAATTCCACATTTGTATAATATAAAATTTTATCCAAAATCGTCTGTAATTGCATTAAAAATTGAAAATTTTGACAAGAAATTTTGACATACGTGGTGTCAATTTGAAATATTTCAAAAATCCTATGAAGGATCTATGCATTCCGCGAGAGAAACTTATTCTCTCACTAGGGGGTAATGAGCAACATTACATGGCTCAAATGACCACTGTAATTCAATTATTTCAGCCGATTTTGGATAAACATATTTAATTTCATTATTTAAAACATTTTATACTTAATCCCCACGTGAGGTACCCGGGTACCCATCCATTTGATGATAATTTCTTTGTAAATTTAATCTTTTAAGAGCTTCAATAGGAGATATACTGTGTGTTCGATAAAAAAAACGCGCAACGCTGTAACTTTGTTATTTATTGACTGATTTGAATGAACTAAAAAATAAAGTCAATGGCTGTTTAAATACTCTTAAATGACGGTAATTATATATTTTTTCAAAATCAACTTCATTGCCAAATGATAGTCAACTTTATATTTTTAAATGGCTGCATATACTTTTCTAATTTTATAATATTAGACATTGTTTTTCTGAATCCAATTATACCCATTATGTTGATTTTAAGTTTATATTTATGCCAGAGAAAGATAATAATCTTGTTCACATGATTTTTTTGGTAATAAATGTAGTGTGCCTTGAAAAAAATTCGAATCGACAAATGTCATTTATTGTATAAGTAATGTCAACCATTTGTTAATAGTGTGTGTTTCAGACATAATCATGAACAATAGCGAATTAACAGACATGTTACAAATTTACTTTCTATGTAATAGAAATCGAAGAGCTGCGGCACGAATTTATCGGCTACGGTTTCCAGAGCGGCAAATACCAGAACCTAAATTTAGAATGTTAGAAGGAAATTTGAGATGATATGGAGCCTTTAAAAAGTCGAAGAGAGTGGATTGACAATTGCCTGGACTTGCAGAGTTAGACGTTCTACTTAGTGTTTGCAATAATCACTGAACATATAAATCGCAAGTGGATTAATACTTATTTTTTTTCTGATTGAAACAATATCGAGTAATATTGCCTTAGTTACGATATGTCATAACACACTTATATTTTCCTAGGGAAATATGAAGTTCTCATATTTCCCGAGGAAAATATAAACAAAAAAATGTCATTAGGACCTTCTCGCAAGAATTTTTTTAATTGCTCTCGGGGACAACACCTCCGATTTCTTAGGAAGGTATCCTTTATGGATTTTACAGCTTTGGTTTTTACCGGAGCCAAACATTCACGGTCTTTCGTCGCTTGCGTCAACACATCCAACCAATTTATGAAACAATGCAAATACCAAAACAAGTCAACCATGATATTTGCAAACAAGGCCCTTAGCAACGTTACCAATCCGATAAATTCAAAAATTTACAATCCAATATGTTCCCATTTACAGAACAATATTCTTTCAATCAGAAAAAAACTATTGATTACAACACGGGAAATATGAATACATTTTCCTTGGTTGTCTATAACTGGCCAACCGCGGGAAATATACTATTCATATTTCCCTAGTTTTAATAATAGCTATATTCTATTCTACATTGAGTTGTAACATAGGTACTTATTTATTGGGTCCTTATTATTCACGTTTGGCATAACCTTACAACAAATGTCATTTTTCACTTTTTTAGGCACGCTAATGATAATTTTTGAAAAATATAATTTTAAATGGACGATTTATTTTAATTTTTTTCGACCAAAATATTGTACGAAAAACAACATATTGGGCATTATTGGATTCAGAAAAATAATGTCGAATGTAAAAAATTTAAACATTTTATGCCGCCATTTAAAAATTTTAAGTTGGCTATCATTTGACAATGAAGTTATCATTGAAAAAAATCAATATTGATGTCATTTGTTGGTATTTAAACCACCATTGACTTTGGTTTTTAGTTCATTCATATCGGTCAATAAATAACAGAGTTATGGCATTGGGCGTTTTTTATCGAACAAACGATATGTGCCAGTAAAAGAAACATTTAATAACAAAAATGATTTATTATTATTCAAGCGTTGGATTGGGCTGAACAAAAAGACACATTATATTCAGATATTTTAGTGCTCCATAAACTACGGGCAAAGGCATTAGAAAATATTGCCAGGCGTAAATTTACACAAACTAAAATAGGAGATTATTTCTCATAATAATGTAAAATTATTTTTTTATTATTTAATATTATAATTTATTTTTTAATGAACAGACATACATATTTTCTTTTATGCAATTTCTTTACAAATAAAAACAAGTTCGCTAATGAAAACTTTCAATAATGTGAATGGTGCTTGTCTGATATCGTTCACATAATCGAGAGTCTACTGTGGTTAGTATTTGTGGGTTAAAGTAGAAATATTTATATTTCCGGCACAGAACTAAAATGTGGCAAGGCTGTGTGAATCAGACTTTTCATAACGTCTCGACAAACTATCACGAGGACGCGGGGTAAACGCAACGTGATCATACCACCTGGTCGGTGCGCCGAGTACAGTTTACAAGATTTGGGGAACTAAGTGCCACAAGCTCAGTTCAGTAAGAGAGGCAGGGTTAATTAAGTTTAAACCCAGCCAAGAAATTATTAAAAATAAGATTTGGTTACTGAAATAATGTATTATATGTATATCTTCTATTGCCAGTGTCACTGATACTCAACTACCATTTAGCGTATCCAGGGCCGAAAAAATAATATGCATAATCTAGACAACCTTCCGCGGAATATGAGTAGGCTATGCAAAAATCTGACAGTGACAGTTCACTTTGAATTCAATGGTGCGCGATATAAAATTTCCTGAAATACTGTTTTTACTTAAGGCAGGCGAAAAAATATCGAGTGTAACTCATGCCGAAATGCTTTAGCGACCCTCGCTCGTGTTACTAAAAGCGGCGGGTTGCTAAAGCCTATTTTCGGCCCTCGATACACTATATACTATATAACTATAATACCGGGTGTCTACAAAAGAATCATCGGGTTTTAAAAAGATATATATCACAAAGTTTATATATATATACATAGTATTAAATGACACATGAAATTAAAGGTAAAATGTTTAATTTTAAAACAAACAAACTTCGCTTTAAACATTCAGATGGCAGCAAGAACTAAGTATGTAAAATGGCGGTATGCAGCAGGAAGCGTTTTGTGTGCTCGAGTATGCAAGGTGTTTATCGGTTGTTATGGTGCAACGTGCATTTCGAGGACAGTACGGAACAGAACCGCCAGGTCACCAGAGCATTCTGCAATGGTATCGACAATTCCAGGACACTGGTTCCATTAGTAAACGTAAAAGCACCGGAAGATCACGCGTTTCTGATGAGACATTGGAGGCAGTTAGAGAAGGTTTCGCGCGTGGCCCGCAACAGTCAACTTGCAGGGTAGGTCGTGAACTTGGTATTCCATATTAAATGTATGGAAGATTTTGCGATTCAAACCATATCGTCTACAAATGGTGCAAAGTTTACGGCCCGACGACCATGTAAAGCGAACCAATTTTGGTATTGCAATGCAGGAATCGATGGAGGATGACGAATTTGATAACCGTCCAGTGTTCAGCGACGAGGCGGCATTTCATTTAAATGGAAAGGTAAACCGTCACAACATTCGGATATGGGGCACGGAAAATGCTCATATCATTCTGGAACATGAAAGGAATTCCCAAAAATGTAATGTCTTCTGTGTAGTCTCCAAAACAAAAGTGTACGGACCCTTTCTCTTCAATGAAAACATGGTGACGGGCACAACATACCTCGATATGTTGCAGTTTTGGTTGTTTCCGCAACTGACAGAGGATTCCAGCAAGATGGGGCTCCACCTCATTGGCATAGTGAAGTGCGTCGCTATCTAAACGATGAACTCCCTCACCGCTGGATTGGGCAATGTGCTGTTCAGGACTTGGTATTGTTCAGCTGGCCTCCCAGGTCACCCGATCTTACGTTTTTTTTTTTATGGCATCGGAAACTAGTCCATTCCGCCAGAGTTTCAATTAAGTGAGTACATTGATTTCTAGATTTTTATTATTATACACTCGTGGACAAAAAAATCTGGACACCGAAGTAAATGTCTTAGCATAATTTCTTTTTAATGTTTTTTACAGACGTGAAAAATAATCAGTAAAATAAGAATTGGAAATAAAAAAGGGGTAGTTAACATTTTATTTATCAAGACAACAACAAAAACTCAAAAAATCTGGGTGGGCTGTTTGTTAATAATAATGATTTATTGGTGCATATTCTGAACAGTTTACACAGGTCATTTAATCTAGATTTCATTAAAATAAGGTAATAAAATAATAATATACGATAAAGAAAAAAAAAACTGGAGCTATAAAGTAATACATAAATATTCAGCTTTTATCAGTTGGCATGCTTGTGTTGAAAGAGCATTTGAACTGTCAGTGCTGGTACTTATCTTTTAACAAAATGCAAGCAACAAATGTAGCCAGAGCAGTAGCTGTCTTGAATATTCCCAGGAGTACGGTCCAAGAGGCAATACAGCGACATCGCCTAACTGGGGAATATACAAGAAGGCCAGGATCAGGCAGACCTCGCACCACAAACCAGCGAGAAGACCTTTTATGATATTGTCTACACTACGCGATCGTGGTTTACCATCAACAATTTTGTCTCGCCAAGTGGAAGATGTTTATGCTACTGCAATTTCTGCACGAACTGTTCGCCGAAGATTGAAGGAATACGGATTGAAGTCAAGAAAACCTGCTGCTTGCCCACTTTTGCTCCCAGCTCATCGTATTGAGCGATTACGATTTGTTCGTGAACATAGAGACTGGACATTGGAACAATGGAGCTCCATATTCGGAGTCTCGTTTTTGTCTACGTTCTCCAGATGGACGAGAACGTGTGTGGAGAAGGCCGGGTGAATGATTTTCAGCGTGTTGTATATCTCCGAGAGTGCCATTTGGGGTGGCGGTATAATGGTTTGGGCTGGTGTGTCACTGTACGCGAAAATTGAGCTTGTTCTCATTAAAAATGGTGCCATGACGGCTGTTAGATACACCAACGAGTGTTTAGCTAATCACGTCGTACCATTTTATATAATATACGTAAAACTTCGTAAAATATCTCTTTTTAAAACCTGATGATTCTTTTGTAGACACCCGGTATTAATAAAACAAATTCGTATAGGTGTTTTTACTTTCTCCGTTACGAAGTACGAGAAAGTAATGTGATCGTGATTTTTTTTTTAAATTTTTTTTTTACGGAAATATCCGTTTTGGGGTCCCTAGATGCTATTTCAACAATTTCTGGAAAAAAAAAATTGTGTGTGTGTCTGTGTGCGCTGTATCTCAAAAACTAATAGACCAATTGATATTAAACATAAGTTTTATTTGATAATCCGAAGAACTGAAAAGCTTTTGGTAAAATTTCGTACATCGGAAGTGGGTGTTTACCTTAACTGTTTTTTTTGTTTTTTTCCAATATTTTCTTAAATATGAAAAATATCACAAAAATATTTAAGCAAATATTGAAGACAACAAAGAAATTAACATTTTTGGTTTGAAAATATTCTTCATAAAATCATTGTTATTCGAGAAAAAAGTTTATTAATTTTTTTTTCATTTTTGGTATACAATTATGAAACACTAAACTGAGTTTTTGAATTTAAACCAGGGTTCGGAAAATATCCGATATTTATATAAATATCAATATATCTGATATATATCCGATATATATCAACTTCTTGATATTTATTCTTGGTCATTAATATTAATGTTTATATGTGCTTATTCTTTATAGTATAATGCACATACTTTATTTATATTATATTTATTTATTGTAAACAAACACAGTTGCTTACAAGATAAAAATAACATTTAAATTTGACATCAAATTGAAAAAATTTTGAAATAAGGACTTTTTTGCTCTTCACTGTTTTCAGGGATAAATTGAAGAATTTTCAAAGTGAGGACCTTTTTTTTTGTTTTTTTTTTGCTCACATTTACTTTTTCATTTTTAACAGAGTCGTGAGTCACTTCAAAAATCGACTCAAAGAGTCATTTCGCCCATCTCTAGTTTATATTAGAGCAAATGCTTACTATTCATATTGCTGCAACTGGAAAAATTTGAGAAATGGGGGAATTTTTTGGTATTGTGTGTTTAATAAATATCCATGATATATATCCGATGATATATATCGTCCGAACCCTGATTTTGACTATCATTTTTCCGTCTTTCATAATTATGACGTTTTAAACGTCAGTTTTATCCGAGTCTACGAAACGTTCGATGCACACTTAAAATATGATTTAAATTGAAAATAAACCATGGAAGCGTAAATATAAATGATACCATCAAATCGGAGAAAGTAACATGATTACCACATCACCATTTTTTCATTTACTACTTATAAATTATGAGTAGTAAATGAAAAAACACACGAATTTGTAAAGCAAAATCTACTAAAGAGAGTATTATTAGAATAGAATATTGTTATTTGTTTTGAATTGTGATTTAGTATTAGTCTAAAATATTGTTGTTTATTTCAAGTTTATTGTACCAATTGTTAACAACTGCGTTTGGAATATATTTTTGTTTGTGTTGAATTTTTATAAAAAAAATTGTTATGAAACATAGATTTCTTAAAATCAAATTATAATTTATTTTTACAAAGCAAATTTGACATTTTTGGGGGTAAAGTGTTGCTAAAAGCGGTAGTTTTTGCTAGAGTTTGGGGTAAAACGATATTTTAGGATTGGCAGCACTGTCCGTAAGTCATTTCGCGATTTGTACCACAGATTAGGAACGTTTGGTATAAAGCATTGATTTGATTATAATATTTTCTTTCAGCTCACTTCCTCAAGGCGTCAACACGATATCCTTAGAAATTTACGACGAGAGGTCGTTCACCATGGACGAACTAATCGCCTGGACGCAAATTACAATACCCCAACAGGTGGTACAGGGCGAAACGCATGAGGATTGGTACCCTCTGACGGGGAAACAGGGGGAGGGCGTGGAGGGAATGGTCAACTTGGTGCTCAGTTATCTCGTAAGGATTAGTTCAGATTTTTAAAAGTGCGACAGGAATTTGTTAGATGTGTATTTGCAGCCCAATGTTCCTGCATATGGATACCCGCAGGGACCACCTGTCATGATGGTGCCCAATGTTGGAGGGGGAAGGGGTGCTGTGATGCCCGTCTATCCTGCACCGCCACCCGCTCCACCAATTTTAAGTGAATCGGAATTAAAACAGGTACTTAAATTGAGAAACCGTTAAGCACAATTTTCTGTTTTATCTCTTTGCTGCATATAGGATTATAAAATAGATCTCTTACAAATTTGTATGTTTGAAGCTGAACAACTACGCGAATTATGAAATACCTAACCCCACCACATTTTTACACTTCTAGCGCTAACTGAGAGAAGTGCACATAGGCCCTTTAAAATGTGTGAAATCTTGTGCAGCAAAGAGTTAAACCACTTGATCACGAATTGTGATATAAAAAAAACATTAATATACAATGAGAATTGTGTTTTATGTAGCCTTAAAAATGATTGACAGTTGAACTGGTATTTTTTTCTTAGATTGAAGAAATGTTTCCAAATATCGATAAAGAGGTGATAAAATCTGTGTTTGAAGCGAACCGTGGGAATAAGGATGGCACGGTTAATTCCCTGCTGCAGATGTGTGAATAAGTACCAACTCTCTGGCTGTCATATATATGTATATTTTAAATATTCCACATTTAGTCACTAGAATTAAGTGCTTCATGCCATATTAACATAAGTGTTAAATCCTCAGCTAACTGTCTTTTAATAATTACTGGAGGACGTGCCAAATTTTTTTCATTAGGATAGACACCGCATCAAATTTGGCAGTAGTCATGTTCGGCGCGGAGGATGGCTCATGGTTGTAAAGTAATTTTTAATCAACAAGGAAATAAAGTGTTTATAATCGTTTTTCATTGTTTTCCTTATCAGCCACTTAATTTGCACCAAGCTAGAGACACGCCAACACGTCATTCTCTCGTTCACTTCAGATACAACTTCCAGCAAAAGAGGGCAGAAAAAACATTACGTACAGCAAATAAAGGAAAATTCTGCATAATTATTTTATTTAAAAAAAATCTAGTAACTATTTCATTTTCTTCTTTTTTAATTTCTTCCCCTTCTTTCCACTATCTTCTATCTCACCAGCAATCACCGCCTCACTGTTTTCGTGGATCCTCTTTTCCCCACTGAAAACATAGAATGAATTTATTCCTCTCCGACCAGCTCGTCGTTCGCACTGCAAACGATGGCATCAACAGAATGAAAACTTGTAAAAAGCTGACTCACCTCTTTACAGAAATGATGTTCTTTTTATTCTTCCCCGTCAACACTTTACCCCACTCCTCCTCGGAACCCTTAATTGCAAACTGGGCCAGGTTTTCCTTCTTTAGTTTCTCCAGTTCTTTCTTCTGCTTCTTTTCTAAATCCTATATTACAAAATAAAACAAAAAATTACAAAATAAAACAAATACAAACATAAGTCTTGCAAATACTACAATGCAACAGTCTAAGCTCGGTATATCGTCTCCACACTAAAAGCTGTAAGAAAAATCTGTTGATGGATCATCATAGATCGTGTCTGAGTACAAACTTGGAGTTAAATGAAATTATTTTAAAAGATCGACATCTTGTAAAGTGAACTGAATTTTTGTAGAATTTTATTCCTGTGTTTCATATTGATTTTTAATTTTTTGCGCACGAGAGTTCGTCACTGAAAAAAAAAAACTCGACTGAAAATTGCTGTACATTCAAAAACCAAAATTATTTTGAAAGACCGACGACCTTGTGAAGTGAACTGAATTTTTGTAGCATTTTACCACTGCGTTTCTTATTAATTTTTATTTTGGACATGTGTTTGTCATTGAAAGAAATACATTTTCAAAAATGTCATTGAAAGAAATACATTTTCAAAAATGTCATTGAAAGAAATACATTTTCAAAAATGTCATTGAAAGAAATACATTTTCAAAAATTCATAACTCGACTGAAAATTGCTGCACATTCAAAAACCAAAATGATTTAAGATCAACGACTTGTGAAGTGATGTGAAAATTTTTGTAGAATTTTTTCCCGCGTTTCATATTACTTTTTATTTTTTTTGCGCTAGAGAGGTCGACATTGGAAAAAAAAAGAAATTTTCAAAAATTCATAACTCGATTGAAAATTGCCGGACAACCAAAAACCAAAATTATTTTGAAAAATTGACATCTTGTGAAGTGAACTGAATTTTTGTAGAATATTATTCCTGAGTTCATATCAATTTTTAATTTTTTGCACTCGAGTGTTCGTTATTGAAAAAAATACATTTTCAAAAATTCATAACTCGACTGAAAATTGTTGCACATTCAAAAACTAAAATGATTTTGAAAAATCGACATCTTGTGGAGTGAACTGAATTTTTGTAGGATTTTATTCCTGCGCTTCAAATTGATTTTTAATTTTTTGCACTCGAGAGTTCGTCACTGAAAACAATAAATTTTCAAAAATTCATAATTTGATTGAAAATTGCTACACATTAAAAAACCGTCTTGTGAAGTGATTTGAAAAATTTTGTAGATTTTTTCCCGCGTTTCATATTAATTTTTTACGCTCGAGAAAAAAAAAGAAATTTTTAAAAATTCGTAACTCGACCGAAAATTGCTGCAAATTAAAAAAACCAAAATGATTTTGAAAAATCGACGTCTTGTGGAGTGAACTGAATTTTTGTAGGATTTTATTCCTGCGTTTCATATTGACTTTTAATTTTTTGCACTCGAGAGTTTGTCATTGAAAAAATACTTTTCCAAAAATTCATATCTCGACTGAAAATTGCTGCAAATTCAAAAACCAAAATTATTTTGAAATATCGACGTCTTGTGAAGTGAACTGAATTTTTGTAGAATTTTATCCCTGAGTTTATATCGATTTTTATTTTTTTGCACTCGAGTGTTCGTCATTGAAAAAATACATTTTCAAAAATTCATAACTCGACTGAAAATTGTTGTACATTCAAAAACCAAAATGATTTTGAAAAATCGACATCTTGTGGAGTGAACTGAATTTTAGTAGGATTTTATTCCTGCGCTTCATATTGATTTTAATTTTTTGCACTCGAGAGTTCGTCACTGAAAACAATAAATTTTCAAAAATTCATAATTTGATTGAAAATTGCTACACATTAAAAAACCGGAATGATTTTGATTCGATTTTTTCCCGCGTTTCAAATTAATTTTTTGCGGTCGAGAAAAAAAATGAAATTTTTAAAAATTCGTAACTCAACTGAAAATTGCTGCAAATTCAAAAACCAAAATGATTTTGAAAAATCGACGTCTGTGAAGTGAACTGAATTTTTGTAGGATTTTATTCCTGTGTTTCATATTAATTTTGAATTTTTTGCACTCGAGAGTTTGTCATTGAAAAAATAGTTTGTCAAAAATTCATAACTCGACTGAAAATTGTTGCACATTCAAAAACCAAAATGATTTTGAAAAATTGTCATCTTGTGAAGTGAACTGAATTTTTGTAGGATTTTATTCCTGCGCTCACATTGATTTTTAATTTTTTGCACTCGAGAGTTCGTCCCTGAAAACAATAAATTTTCAAAAATTCATAACTCGATGGAAAATTGCTGCACATTCAAAAACCAGAATTATTTGGAAAGATCGACGTCTTGTGAAGTGATTTGAAATGTTTTGTAGAACCTTTTCCCGCGTTTCATATTAATTTTTAATTTTTTACACTCGAGAAAGAAAAATGTTTTAAAAATTCGTAACTCAACTGAAAATTGCTGCACATTCAAAAACCTTGTCTTGTGAAGTGAACTGAATTTTTGCAGAATTTTATCCCTGAGTTTCATATCAATTTTTCATTTTTTGCACTCGAGTGTTCGTCACTGAAAAAAAAATAATTTCCAAAAATTCATAATTTGACTGAAAATTGCTGCACATTCAATCAGAATGATTTTGAACGATCGACGTCTTGTGAAGAGATTTGAAAATTTTTGTAGAATTTTTTCCCGCATTTCATACTAATTTTTAATTTTTTGCGCTCGAGAGTTCGCCATTGAAAAGAATTCATTTTAAAAATTCATAACTCGACTAAAAATTGCTGCACATTCAAAAACCAAAATGATTTTGAAAAATCGACGTCTTGTGAAGTGAACTGAAATTTTGTAGGATTTTATTCCTGCACTTCATATTGATTTTTAATTTTTTGCGCTCGAGTGTTCGTCGTCATTGAAAAAAATACATTTTGAAAAATTCATCTTGACTGAAAATTGTTGCACATTCAAAAACCAAAATTATTTTGAAAAATCGACATCTTGTAAAGTGAACTGAAATTTTGTAGGATTTTATTCCTGCACTTCATATTGATTTTTAATTATTCGCGCTCGAGAGTTCGTCATGGAAAGAAAATTCATTTTAATTTTTGCGACATTGAAAAAAAAGCATTTTAAAAATTCGTAATCCGACCGAAAATGGTTGCATATTCAAAAACCAAAATTATTTTGAAAGATCAACGTCTTGTGAAGTGAATTTCAATCAAACAAGCAGAAAAGTACTAGATCATGAACAGACGCTAACAGCTGACACACCAGAATGAGCTGAACCATTTGCATTTGTGCTGTGTGATTTGGACATGCGGATTTCCTGCAATTTTTCGCATCGGCCAGTAAGATTGGCGATTGTCGGCGTTTTTACAACTCACTTTGTTGAATGAATAAACTATGGGGAGAGAAGTAATCATTTCTCTCCCTAGGGCGAGAAATGTTATTTCTCTCACAATTTTGACAGCTCTCTCCCATTTATGAAAAAATAGATGATTTATTGAATCAACTACTTTCCTGAGAGAGATGCAATACATTTATTGAGAAATATTTAAACATTCTCAGTAGGCGATTTTTCAGCCTCTGCTTTCCTAATTTTCATAGCTTACTTTTACCGTTATTTTCTAAAGTATTGTTATTTAAAATTACCTTTGCAGCTTCGTCCAGTTCCTGTTGCATACTTTGAGCGACCGGCGTGAGTTGCACGTCTTTTCTGGGAGCCAAAGTTTTCTCCACTTCTTCCTCCAACACCGAATTAAGGTACTGCACGCTGCGCCTAATCAACCGATTGAAAAGGCCCAATAATTGACTTGCCGGTAAATCAAGTTCCGTTGCTAAATCATCCACCCTCTTGTGTTGCAAACCGACACCCAGTAAAATGGCCTATAATTGAAAGGCATGAAGGATGTTCACCATTTCCCCAATTTCAAACACTTACAGCTTGCACTGCTGACATACTAACATCCCCCATCTGATTGGAGAAATAAATTTTAGCCAGGGCCGGGATTAAATCCATAATCAAATGGTAATCCACCAAATTGTTGCAGTACATTTCCATCCGTTTAATGTCATAACTCGTGAAATACACGTCGAGTTCTGACCTCGAAAGCACTGAAATTTGATGAAAATTTATTAATGCCGATCCGACTGCAACATATTACCTCTTGAAGTAATCTTCTTGGCTTTATGGTTCAGTATGCTTAAAGCGAGGGCTGCGCTGAAATTTCTAAACTGAAATGAAAGCAGTGAAGTGAACCTGCGGCGGAAGTCAATCCAGTACGCCTTCAACCAATCGGAATCGTCTCTTTTGTTCTTCTCCTCCTCGTGTAACACGTTTATCATTATACAAGAATGTTCTCCTGTTATATCGTTCGTTGTTTGTCTTAGATATACGGGTACAAAACCTGCACGTTTCCTATTTAAAAAATAAACTTTGATAATGAATGTATAATTAGTATAGCAGTTTTAAGTTCGTGGGAATTGTTTTTATATTTTTTTAAAGCGAATCCTAAAGATTTACTATAATTTAATCAAGAGGAAAATAGCCTGAATATATGAATATTCAACCTGTTTGTGACAATCAGCTCTGATGTGATCAAACTTGGATAGCGTAGTAATTATTTAGGCAGCTTCCCTAAATGATGCACAGGATTAGAGTGGATCAGTCTATTTAGTAAAACTAAATTGAAAGGTGCATGGTGTGCCATGGGCGGGTTAAAATTTAACGAAAAACCTGTGATATCGTAGCAGTAACTTCCCACACACCATGCACAAAATATTATTCATATTCACTTACCAGAATTTCAACAGCTGCTCCGTCAACCCAAACGAAACACCCAGATAATCCAATTTCTCAGGTGGCCGTTCGCCTAGCTTTAATAGTAAAGGAGGCAACGATTTTCGGGGAGCAATAGATTCCTCCAACAAACCCACGTCTTCATCGTTTACATTTTCAATTTCCTCTTGCACGACCTCGGTGGTTTCATCCATATTTGCAATTTTCAACTCGTAGTAATCTTTGAGTAAAGTCAAAGCCCGGGCGCCGTATCCCATCTTAAATAAGATACATTCACATTGTACACGTTTAGCACACACTGTTACAAATACATCAACAATATTAACCCTACAGAGAATACGTTGGGCCTGAGAGGTCCACGAGGCGTATTCACTGGTGTTATGCTATTTCACGTATTCTCTGTAGGGTTTACAAGAAACCAAAGAATAGTAAAAGTAAACATAATCAGGAAAAGCTAAACATTTTCGAATTCCCTTAACAACACCCTCTTCAAATATCACTTACCCCTTGATAATCTGGATGCGTGGCTATCCTAATAATCCTGGCACCGGACAGTCTGGGAAAATCGGGGTCTTGATACTGCTGGCCGACGGTCCACGGAATCAAATCTCCCGCCGCCCTCTTTCCCCTGGAGAAACCGTCAATCACCGATGACTTGGAAACCTCCCCCTCTAAACATAATTGTATCACCACGAGTATTTCCGGTAAACTCTTTCTGTTGGGATCGACAGGACCCAACAGGCAAAACAGGTGGTGCGTTGGAGCATCCGACATCATTTGGAGATCGTTTGGCGAGTTCTGAAATGTATTCACGGTGAAATAAATACAACTCTCGCAAAATAATAAATAAATACCTTATAATGTGAAGCAACATATAACGACACTAATCGCTGCAAGAATTCTTCGGAAGCACGGTGGTAACAAAACAAGGTGTCCCTGTTAATGTAATACAGCTCGCAGTTGTCCGGCGGTGGACATCCTGATAATATCGCTGGAACGGATGTGGCATCCAAGCATAATAATTTTGTGAGCCAAGTTTCTACCTCGTCACCTGGCTTATAACGTATTGACTCGTCTAATGTTACCTTTAAATATGAATAATATAATTAATTGTTTTAATATTTACTTATTAGTTCACATTATACATATACGAGGGTCATTTTTAAAATAAGAACTGTTTCTAGATCCTATCCGCGCATAGCCTTCCACGAAGTTTTTTTACTGACAAATGGCTTCTCAACCATGTTGTCGGTCAGTCTCAAGTCTTTAAATTGGGGAAGACGATGTTTTATAGCTATTTAAGATTAGTTATGTCCATTACTAATCCCGCTGATTGCAAAGTATGTGCTGTGAGTCTGATTTTAAATGCAAAAAACAATCGTCATTTGCCGTCCATTGCCAAGTCTTTGAAGCGTATTGGTAAGATGTGATGAATGATGGGAAAGTCCAAAAGTGGTCTCGTTTACATAATGGTTACAGAACAATGATCAATGACTAGCCGTCTAATCGTGATAACGGACGAACTGAAAGCAATTGTTGATGCAAACATTCGACAAAACAGGCGCTTTACTATTGAACTTCATAAGATTTTCCACATATTTCCCGAAATGTTGTCTGTGACATTGTCAGTATAGTTACAGAATGCAAAGATATGTGCCAGGTGGGTTCCAAAAATGCTTACGCAGGAGCACAAAACGAAATGCATGAACTGGCCGCCGACTTCCTACGTCGAGAGGATCTTCAAACTCATCTCCCGTTCGGAAAAATATCTTTATCGGGTCGAATTTTTTGTCAAAAATAGCGAATCGATGATAGTTATTGGAGAAATAAAAAAAACGTATAAAATCTCTCTTTTAATTCCATAGTTTTAGTATCTATTACACATTTCCATTATTACTAGTAATAATGCTGGGTTAGTTCCAATATTAAAAAATGGTGATGTGGCCATCATGTTACTTTCTCCGATTTGATGGTATAGCCATTTATATTTACGTTTTCAGGATTTATTTTCAATTGAAATCATATTTTAAATGTACATCGAGCGTTGTGTAAACTCCAATGAAACTGACGTTTAAAACGTCAAAATTATGAAAGATGGAAAAATGATACTTCAAATTAAAAAAACTCGGTTTACTCAAGAACTAACGAGATTTCGAAAAAACTTATTCTTTAGAAGTTGTTTATTTTGGTATTCTCTACAATTATTATTCACATAAATTTGCTGTAACTATTATCGTTTCATAATTATAAACCAATAATTTAAAAAAAAATTAATAAATTTTTTTCTCGAATAGCAATGATTTTATGAAAAATATTTTCAAGCAAAAGATGTTCATTTCTTTGTTTCCTTCAATGCTTGTTTAAATGTTTTTGTGATATTTTTCATATTTAAGAAAATATTGACAAAAAACAAAAAACAGTTAAGGTAAACGCCCACTTCCGGTGTACGAAATTTTACCAAAAGCTTTTCAGTTCTTCAGATTATGAAATAAGACGTATGTTCAAAGTTTGATATCAATTACTCTATTAGTTTTTGAGATACAGCGCACACAGACAGACACACACACACACACACACAGACAGACAGACACACACACACACACACACACAGACACAAAAATTTTTTTTCCAGAAATTGTTGAAATGGCATCTAGGGACCCCAAAACGGATATTTCCGTAAAAAAAATTTTTGGAAAAAAAATCACGATCACAATACTTTCTCGTACTTCGTAACGGAGAAAGTAAAAAGGAGACAAGAGGGACTGCAATAACTACAGAGGCATAACACTATTATGTACTTGCATGAAGCTAGTAGAACAAATCCTAGAAAAAAGACAGAATACAAGTTGAACACACACTGTCTGAAGAACAAAGTGGATACAGAAAAGGCAGATGTACCCAGGACCACCCAAGGAGATTATAAGTAAAACTTTAGAAGGTCAGAGGCAGTTTATTTAGCATTCATAGACATGGAAAAAGCCTTTGACAAGGCGCCTAGAGAAAAGATTTGGGATAGTCTAAGCAGGCGGAATGTGGATAAAAAAACAATCAGTGTGATAAAGAGTTTATATAAGCAAACGAGAAATTGTGTAATAAGTAAGAATAGTAAGTCCCAAATGTTTAGCACTGCAGAAGGAGTTAGACAGGGAGGCAGCCTTAGCCCACTGCTTTTCATAATTTTTATGGATGACCTGATTAAACTGGCCAAATAAAGAACAAGACAACGGTATAGGATACCGAAACTTGGAAAAAATAGGCATAGCGGAATGTGCTTTTGCAGGTGATATAGCTATAATAGCGAAGAGTGCTACAGACCTCGAACACAATTTGAGAGTGTGGAATGAAGTGCTAGAAGTGAACGGAATGAATATTAATAAAAAGAAAACTAAAATCATGGTAGTGTCAGCTACGAAAGAAAAGATAAATATAAAGTTAGGAGGAGAGGTCATAGAACAAGTAGACAGCTATCAATACTTGGGAATAACATTCAACGAAACAGCAAAACAAGAAGCAGAACTCAATAGAAGACTACTGAAAGCAAATAGAACCTACTACGCACTGAGCAAGATATTATTAAGCAAGAAAGAAATAACAAAACAAACGAAGATGAAAGTATACAAAGCAGTATACAGACCAATTCTTGCCTATGGATGCGAAACATGGGTACTAACAAAAAACGAAAAATGCAAGATCAGAGAAGCAGAAATGAAAGTCCTAAGGAGAGTGAAGGGAATAACATTGAGAGATAAGATAAGGAGCGACCAGACAAGACAGGAGCTTGGCATAGAGTCAATAGAAGAATATGTGGAAAGAAGACAGCTTGGATGGTGGGGACACATGAACAGAATGAGCGAAACAGCACCAGCAAAACGAATATGGAAAGCTAAGGCGCAAGGGAAAAAGAAAAGAGGGAGATCACACGACACATGGGACAACACAACAGAAAAACTACTAGAGAAGAAGGGGGAGTCATGGAAGGAAGCCAAATAAATGTCAGTGGACAGAAAAAAGTGGAATAAACTAATCAAGGGTCACTAGATGACCACACTACACCAGTTTGATTATATATATATAATTTCGCAATTGTTTTGTACGATGTATGCAGCCGAGCGTTGTCGTGGAGAAAGTATTGGGCCATGCCGATTAACAAGTGATGGGCATATAATTTTCAATTTTTCATGCATTTCTTCAATGTACTGGCAATACTCTTCGGCTGTAATTGTCATTCCAGTTCGAAGGAATGAGTAGTGTATTACTCCAGTTACATTCCACCAAACTGTGATAAAAAATTTCCGTGATGGCCGTGGAGTATGAGCACAAGCCTCATCCCTATCAAGCCACCGAGCACACCTTTTCCTATTGTCGTAAAGAACCCATTTTTCATCACAAGTAATGATCCGATCGAAAAATGGATCTCGATTAAATCGGGTTAGCAATGATGAGCATACGTTCAAGCGATCCAGTTTATTTCGCTCAGTTAGTTCGTGCGATATCCACTAATCCATTTTTTTCACCATGCCAATTTCAGAAAGATATCGCAATATTGTTGTATGGTCAACTTCCATTGTTGCAGCAAGTTCCCTTGAAGAAACAGTTGGATTCGGTTCCACCAATGCTTTCAGAGCATCATTTTTCACAGACGTTTCGGGTCTTCCACGCGGTTCATTTTGCAGGGAAAAATCACCAGACCGAAATTTTTGCACTTTCAACTCTCTTAATGGTGGGGAGAGTTAAGCGACATCTGTGTGTTCATAGGCTTTTACAAGTTTTATCCAAGCTCTGGACAAGCCCGAGAACGCCTCCTAGTTGGTGAGGGTCAGGCAACGCGTGGAGGAATTTCCTTTTTACTCTATTTCCACACGGCTAAAGTTCCAGGTGGAGTTGCTGGGCGTGGACGAGTGTTCTTTTCAGGACGTACCCAGCGGCTCTTGTTAGTCCATTGGACGCAGGCATAAATTGCCTTAACTGCTAGCTATAGTTATTATTTTAATCCTAGATTCTAGCTGGTTAGTTACTTAGCTTTTTTAAGCACTGAATATTAAGGTGGATAATCTTCCATAATTTTAAGGAGTCACGGAAATTAACCATGACTTCTTCACCCTCCCTAAACTGGGTAAATCCCATAGTGGACCCTGTTTTAACCAGACACTCTTGCCCCTGTGGCAAATCATTCGCCACAGTCAGGGGCCTTAATTAGCATAAACGATCATGCCGTAGCACCAGGCAATTAACAGCTGCCTTAGTCTCCGTATCAACAGAACAGGACGTTTGTAAAGTTTGCTTCTGCGAATTTAGGTCTCGCGCAGGAGTGAGACAACACATGAGAATACAGCACAAGGCCGAATATCAGGCCACATTAACGGTTGTTCACAGTATTCTCCCCAAACGCCTGGTTTATATTGCGTGCAGCTTTTGCAGCATTATTACCAAGTTTATACTCATATAAGAAAATTACACGAATATCGGTTGAATTCATATCGGTGCAAAATTCAAAGCAAATATCAAAAGGGAACACTTTTTTGAGAAAATCTTCTTTGCTAAAATGTGACTCTGGCAATGGACAGTACGACTATAAACCAGGTTATGTCAAAAACAAAAGCATAACAAAAACAGGGAGACAAACGTTCACATTTAAAGAAAATCTGACATTTCATACGCACCAACCAACATATCAATTGCGAGTAATGACACCTAAGTATCAATCAAATCCGGTAAGTATCACAAGTAGTATTGATTGAAAGTATTGATACCTCTAAAATATTAAATTAAAAGTATTGATACCTACTTGTATCGATTGAAATTTTATTGAACAGTTAAATAACGGGATAATGTGAATTGTTATGAATATAAATAAATTATTATGACATTACATCTATTAACTGACACAGTATAAACAATTAATAATACACATTCATTAAAAAGACAATGAAACATTATAATTAAATGATTAACTTTCATCAAATTTTTGGCAACACGTCATTATACAGTTTAAAAAAAAATGAACCACCCTGAAGGAGTTGACGCAGAACTCTGAAATTTCTTATATAGTTAGTGTATGTTGATATACAATTGATTAAATTTTCATAAAAAAATTATAATATTTATTAAGAAAAACATTAATAATGCATTACATCTCCACGTACTCTTATGCATTCAGCAACCCTTCTGGGTATGGTCTAATGCATCTTGAGGCAGCTCGTCCCAGGCTATCTGAAGCTGGTGACGCAGTTCATCTAAAGTGTTTGGAGGATACTGTAAACGACGCAATGTTCTGTCCATCATATCCCAGACATGTTCTATGGGTTTAAGTCGGGTGATCTCGATGGCCCAGCCAAATGATTCATGTTGTTTAGTTCTAGGAAGTCTGCAGTTACGTTAGCAGTATGAGGTCATGCATCTTGCTGGAAAATTGCCCTTGGATGGTCTTGGATGAATGGAAGTAGAATGGGTTCCACGACTGTATCAATGTAACGGCGCGCGTTTCATGTTCCCGGAATGAATATTAAATATCTTCCGTAGCATATTGCCCCCCCAAACCATTACACCAGGAGTTAATACTGTGTGACGATGTTGAACAAATTGTAAATTTTGTCTTTGACCTCTAGGTCGTCTAACTCTTAAACGTCCGTCAGAGTGCCATAAACAAAATCTGGATTCGTTGCTGAAGACAATTTCTACTCATTGATGATCCCATTCTTGTCGGTCCTGGCTCCACTGCAGCCTGTTGGCCTTATGCATGCTGAATTGTTAAAGGGAGACGAAAATAAGGACGATAAGACCGCAAACCAAAATAGCATATTCACCTATAAATGGTGCTCATAGAGACTCTATGACCAATGGCTCTTAACCAATTTATTGCAATAGATCGTGTTGGTTCTGCAGGATCTCGAATTGCACTTCTTAAGTTCACATTCTTGTGTCACTCTGGGACGTCCACTGCCTCTACGGCAAGCTTCTAGGCTTTCTTCCTGCCAATCTCTCCAAATTCGACTTACACTGACGTGTGGTCGACCAACAGGTCTGCCAATTTAACGGAATGATAAACCAGCCTCATGCATTCCGATAATTTGTCCTTTTTCAAATGGTGTAATTTGATGAAAATTTCCACGTCTTCGCACTCGCGGCATTTTTTAAGGCACTAACAATTAGGTCAAACAATAAAAAGCTGCAAACTAATGCGATATATAAGGTAAACTAAAATAAACTCTCAGATGATATGAAAGAGATAATTAGAGATATTTTTTTTTAGAAATGACACTTGGCTTTCAAGGGCGTTAATTTTCAAGGTCAAACGAAGGTGAACTTTGATTTTTCAAATGGAATCCCCCCTATTTTTTATTACGGGATTGTATTCTACGGGAAAAATATAAACTCGTTTTTTCACGAATTTTGTCCGTCATGTTGTTTGAAATCTTAGATAAATCCAGGCTGTGATTCATTAAATACCCTTGGCATTAACATCAAAGGTGCAGGAGCAGAGCAACGCGACGAGCCGTCAGCTGTTCCGCGCGACGTCTGATGGCATTAAGTTTCATCAATCTTTTCGATTAATTGGTACAATTTCTATCCAAACCCTTTGAAATGTTCAAGTAGACTTTCACCAGCGGGTACAGAAGTGCATTGGACACTTGATCGAGCATTTGATCTAAGAACGAGATGGAACCTCCACCCACTGAAACCGTCAGCCCTTTTCAGGGCCAATGATGTGCAAAATCTCATCGGCAACCTCCACGTGGTGCACATCAGGTGATGCTATTGCCGAGCATTAATCACAGCCTAGATTCATCTAAGATTTCAGACAGAATGACGGGCAAAATTTGTGAAAAAGCATTTAAAAGAAAAAACGTTTCCTACAAAAAGTTTGTATTTTTTTCTATAGAATACGATCTCGTAATAAAAAATGGTGATGTGGCCATCATGTTACTTTCTCTGACTTGATGGTATCATTTATATTTACGCTTTCATGGTTTATTTTTAAATTAAATCATATTTTAAATGTACATCGAGCGTTTTGTAGACTCGGATGAAATTGACGTTTAAAACGTCAAAATTATAGAAGATGGAAAAATTATACCTCAAATTCAAAAACTCAGTTTACTCAAAAACTAAAGGGATTTCGAAAAAAAGTTATTCCTTATAAGTTGTTCATTTTGGCATTCTCTACAATTATTATTAACATAAATTTGCTGTAACTATTATCGTTTCATAATTATAAGCCAAAAATGAAAAAATAATATTAAATTTTTTTCTCGAATAACAATGACTTTATGAAAAATGTTTTCAAACAAAATGGGCTCATTTCTGTGTTGTCTTCAATATTTGTTTAAATGTTTTTGTGATATTTTTCATATTTAAGAAAATATTGGCAAAAAACAAAAAACGGTTAAGGTAAACACCCACTTCCGGTGTACAAAATTTTACCAAAAGCTTTTCAGTTCTTCGGATTATCAAATAAGACTTATGTTCAAAGTTTCATATCAATTTCTCTATTAGTTTTTGAGATACAGCGCACACAGTCAGACACAGACACTTTTTTTTTCCAGAAATTGTTAAAATGGCATCTAGGGACCCCAAAACGGATATTTCCGTAAAAAAAAATCACGATCACAATACTTTCTCGTACTTGTTGACCTTCATTCGACTTTAAAAATTGACGCCAAGATCATTTTCAAGGTCACCACCATATGTCCCCCTCCGAACCCTACAACTTTCATCTGAAACATTTTATGCCATGTTGCTCAGGTTTCAAGATATTTGGGGTGGCAATTTAAAATGGGACACCCTGTATAAAAAATCTTCTTCGGAGTCTTCGCTACAATAACTTATATCAGTCTGGACCAATAGTTGAAATAACTCAATTGAATTCTCACTTCAGTTTAGGTCTTAAAAATAGAGGAAACGCGCTGTGGGTAAAGTATTCAATTTGCCCAAACCGATTTTTAAAATAAAAAATTATACTATGGGAATATGACTTCCTTGTTTTTTTTGCGAAAATATGTGAATATCGTGTCGCGGTACGCAAATTATTTTTTTTCTCGAAAAAATGGGGGGGTGTGCCTACGGTTTTTGTATGATTATTGTTCAGGAGTATGTAAGGAACATTTATCAATTTTTTATTTTTCTATGGGAATATGACTTCCTTGTTTTTTTTGCGAAAAAATGTGAATGTCGTGCAGCGGTACGCAAATTATTTTTTTTCTCGAAAAAATGGGGGGGTGTGCCTACGGTTTTTGTATGATTATTGTTCAGGAGTATGTAAGGAACATTTATCAATTTTTTATTTTTCTATGGGAATATGACTTCCTTGTTTTTTTTGCGAAAATATGCGAATGTCTTGCAGCGGTACGCAAATTATTTTTTTTTTAAATGGGGGGGTGTGCCTACGGTTTTTGTATGATTATTGTTCAGGAGTATGTAAGGAACATTTATCTGTTTTTATTTTTTCTATGGGAATATGACTTACTTGTTTTTTTTGCGAAAATATGTGAATGTCGTGCAGCGGTACGCAAATTATTTTTTTTCTCGAAAAAATGGGGGGGTGTGCCTACGGTTTTTGTATGATTATTGTTCAGGAGTATGTAAGGAACATTTATCATTTTTTTATTTTTCTATGGGAATATGACTTCCTTGTTTTTTTTGCGAAAATATGCGAATGTCTTGCAGCGGTACGCAAATTATTTTTTTTTTAAATGGGGGGGTGTGCCTGCGGTTTTTGTATGATTATGATTCTAGGGTGTCCACAGAATACAGCTGTATTTTTTGTTTTTACATTGGAGTTTGTCTTCTTGTTATAAAAGCGGAAGTTATTTTTGAGAGGAAGTGGGGGTGGTTTCAGAAGAGGACAATTAGGGGTTAATTTTTTTTTGGGTTTACAATGTTCATGTGTTTCATAATAATCATAGAAACATTCAGTTATGTAGCCCGTTTTAATGGAAAAACATAATTTAACCCTTAACTACAGAGGGCCGGTATTTCTTACCGGTCGGCGATTCCAATTTTGCGAATTTGATATATCCCTACTACTTACGCGCTCATGCGTCTACATACCCTCTCGATGCTAAATATAACCGCGTTAACCAAAGTGTGTGCTGTGTTTGGTGATATCTCGCTGTTTTATTATCAGTCATAAATCGCAACCGGTAAAAATTACCGGAAGTCTGTGTTTTCGTAAGTATTTTTTTAATTCTTGTTAATAATAATACAGGGAACTAAATGTCTGTAAATGTAAGTTTTGTATTATTACTTGGTGTCTTTATTAGGATTAAAAAATGGACTACGGAAATGGTTCGGGACCTTCAAAGAGGATTAAATTTGGAGATAAAGATGTTGAAGAAAAATGGGCGGAAGATGTAGATTTTGACATAAGCGATTTAGATTCAGATAGCGACTATATAGCATCGGACCATGACACCGAATCAGAAATAGAAGCAGAAGATGAAGATATCGAAAATGTCGACAATGATGCTGCTGTAAGTTCCAACTATTTTTATGGTAAGAATCGCTTTAAATGGTCAAAAGATCCTGCTGTACCTAAACATACTCGAACATTACAACACAACATCGTTATCAAGTGCCCAGGTCTTAGAAGAACTACCACCTACAGCGCTAATCCTGAGGAAGTGTGGAATCTTTTCTTTGATGATTTTATTCTAAATATCGTTCTTTGTGAAACCAATGCAAAAATCACCAAAATAAGACAAAAATATAAAAATAGCGCTAACAACTCTGATCTTCGAGACTTAGATATTATAGAACTGAAAGCAATTTTGGGATTATTGATATTAACTTCTATTTTTAAATCGAACCACGAAGATATTAGATCTCTTTTTGCTACTGATGGAACTGGTCGCGACATTTTTAGATGTGTAACAAATGCTAATAGATTTCAAATAGTTCTTTCTTGTTTACGTTTTGATAATTCCGAAAACAGGAATGAACGAATAAAACAAGATCCGTTAGCTGCTATATCAGAGGTTTTTAATGCATTTATCTCAAATTGTCAATCTGTGTATACGGTTGGTGAAAATGTCTGTGTAGATGAGATGCTAGTTGCATTCCGTGGCAGAAGCAAGTTTAAAATGTATATGCCTGCTAAACCTGCTAAATACGGACTCAAGATTATGGCGTTAACAGATGCAAGGACCGGGTACCTTCTAAATGCATATACAGTGTGTCCACGGATGGAGTTGACGAAAGGAAAAAAAACTTTATTATTAATTTTACGGAAAAAAGTCATTCTTTATAAAAAATTCTGCTTGCCGAAAAACATTGTTTGTCATAAAAAAAAAATGAGATCAGATGTCCAGGGTGTTAATAATTAAGAAAACAAGAAAATGCTTCAAGTGATAAGAACCATTATTTTTTATTTTATACAAAATGTTTATTAATCAAAGTTGTTTATAAGCTAAAATTTAGCATAAATACAAATTTTCAAATAAAAATTATAATTTTTACTATTTACAATAATTCGTGATTTTATGCCATTTGGAGAATTTAACAAAAAATCAAGATACCCGATTCCTTAAACGTCAATGTTACGTCTGACAGTATTCAGAAATGTTAACTAAAGAAGAGCGTGTTTATTTAGTACAGTGCTACGGAATTGGAAATGTATCTTATCAATACGCAATTGATCTTTTCCACGAAAAATTTCCAAATACGGCTGTGTCTAAGGAAACACTACTAATAAAAAAAATCACTGAAACTCAGTAATGAATGTGAAGAAAAAGGAAGAAAAATTGCGATGAAGATGACACATCTACATTATTAGCATTAGGGTCAGTTGTAGATAACACTAAATTATCTTTAAGGAAGCGTGCAAGAATGCCGGATGTAAGCAAAGGTACATTACAAGTTATTTTTAAGGAAATGAAAATTCGAAATCGAAAAGAGAAGGTTTCCCAGATTAATTTGTTTCACCGACAAATCTACATTTTGCATCAACGGGCATGTATCTACTCAAAATAGTCGGCACTGAGCTTTCGAGAATCCTAATTACGTCATCAATAGAAGAAGTCAACGTTACAAAAAAGTTAACGTATGGTGTGGAATTATCTTTGATACCATATTGGACCATATTTTATGGTTTATTTAAACCAGCATTTTATTGTTTTTTTTTTATTTATTAACACCCTGTACATCTGATTTCAATTTTTTTGATTACAAACAATTTTTTTCGACAAGCAGAATTTTTTATAAAGAATGACTTTTTGCCGTAAAATGAATAATAAAGTTTTTTTTCCTTTCGTCAACTCCATCCGTGGACACACTGTATATACTGTGGTAAAGACTCAGATGGATACAATCTCAGTGATGACGAAAAACAATATTCAAAGCCTACACAGGCTGTGCTAAATCTTGCACGACCTATTTATAATACTAATAGAAATATTACGGCTGATAATTGGTTTTCATCCATACAACTAATTGATGCGTTGAAAACCAAAAAGCTCACCTTCGTGGGAACGTTAAGGAAAAATAAGGCTGAAATTCCACCTTCGTTTTTACCAAACAGACAAAAAGAAGTTAAGTCATCTCTTTATGGGTTCACAAGGGACATAACATTATTGTCCCATGTTCCAAAAAAGAATAAGGTTGTTTTGCTTGTTTCGTCAATGCATCACAATCAAAATAATGATGTTCAAACTGGCAAGCCGGAGATGATTGAATATTATAATTTAACAAAAGGAGGTGTGGACAGTCTTGACCAGAAGTGCAGTATATATTCATCTAGTCGTAGGACTCGTCGTTGGCCCATGGCCATTTTCTATCAACTTATTGACATTGCGTCAGTAAATTCATTTATCACCCACCAATCATATCGAGATAATAAAAAAATGGACCGTTATGCTTTTGGCAAACAATTAGGAATGCTGTTGGTAACGGCCGAAATGAAACGCAGATTTGAAAATATGCGTATTCCTCGTGAAATTAGGTGTTCCATACAGCGCATACTTCAAAAAGAAACTCCAAATCATGAGACGGACCAAGGTCAAGAAGTTAAAAGAACGACGTGCAGAAGGTGTCCTGCCAAAAAAGAAAGAAAAACCACTCATATTTGTATACTGTGTAAGACTCCCATTTGTTTGCAATGCACAGAAAGAATTTGCAAGGAGTGTGCCTCTTAAATTTATTCACAACTTTGCTCCTTGCAGATTTTTTCCCAAAAGTTTATTTGTTATTGCCAATGCTATTTATCGTATTTATAATTATTATATTTTAAGTTTATTTGCCGAAAAGAACCAATGTTTTTGTTTAAATGACATTTATAAGCAATTATTTCGAACTACGAAAAGATATTAACAAATTGTCTCTTAATATATTTTTTGCAATAAACTTGTGTTGTTTTATTAAAATCAATCGTTTATCAGATTTTACCAAATCCAAAAACCCTAAAGAAACCTATAAAGCACTTTTTTTTTAATTCGCATATTTATATATATATTTTTTTAAATTTAGTAGAAACCGGTAAAAAATACCTGGGGTCTGTCATAACGTTTTAATAATAGGCTGTCTGTAGTTAAGGGTTAAAATCTATTGCTGGAATCTATTGCTAACTTCACACCCGTGGGAAAACGTTGTGATTGGTCACTCGATCTGGGGGATGCATTTAAAAAAGTGGAATTAGTGGTAGCGCCTTCCCAGAACCATAATACACGTATTTACCTCAAATCTGGCGTAATGGAATTTTATGTATTTCGAATGACCAAAACTACTTCCCCGCTGCACAAGAGGGACGGATGGCTATTTTAAATTGATCTTCCCTAATAAACTCATAAAAATTAAGCTTTGTTGAATAGTCGAAAAATATTAAGCTCCTTTAAAATATGTAAATGTATTTCGGAAAAATGATAAAATTGTGTTTACAAATTGAGATGGATTATTAGGCTAGAGCAATCAGAATAATTAAATAGAAAGAAAAAAATTGTAACAATAAGCATTTACTATAACTTCTTGTTTTTGAGTTACTTTCTTTTTTATAAATGGTATAGATTGAATGTGGTGCTAGGTCCGACATCAGTTTTTTAATTCTTTGCCTTTTGGAACATGAAATGGAGGCATCTCCTCACTAATAACGTAAATAAGGCATGATTTTTAGATCATTTTATGATTATCAATATAATAATAATTTCTTTCCAATTGTTTATTTTTTAATTGATGAAGTTGTATTTTATTTAAGGGAAACCATAAATAGCTTATTTATTTCTGAGATCAGTTTCAAGCTTTTTTCTAGAAAACTAAAAGCACTGTTAAATAAGGCTTTTAATTCTGGACTACTTTAGTTGTTTAACTATCCTATCTGCTGGAGTTTTGCAATATTTTTCATATTTAAAAAATGTCAAGAACACGGAAAAAAGTAAGAATAAATAGTGTCGAGAGAAGTCTATTTTGACACGCATGAACTAATACATATAATAATAACGAGGAAAACGGATTTGACAAAAATCCTACTTTCTATGAAAATAAGCTAATTAAGAAGTGTTAAAAATCAACATTTGAGATAGAAAGATAGCACACGCTGACAAATAATTTTCAAACTAGTCATACTATTAAATTATATATAATAATAACCCATATTTAACAACTGGATGTTCAAACTTTGAGGACCTCGTGAAGACTCAGGAAGCATGGTACAACATTTTAGAATCAAGATAAGCTGCTTAGAATTTTAGGAAGAATATCGCCACGTGTAGATTATCCGCCAATTTATACACACCCGATATTGGAGCAAATGCTTAAAATTAAAATAAATCTTCTATTTAAAATTATATTTTTCAAAAATTATAATTAGCGTACCTTGGAAAAAAAGTGACAAATGTCATTTGTTGTAAGGTTATACCTATGTTACAACTCAATGTAGAATAGAATGAATAAGTAGTCCAAGAATTAATTCACTTGCGATTTAGATGTTCTGTAATTATTGTAAACACTAAGTAGACCGTCTAACTCTATAATGCAAGTCCACGAAATTGTCGATCCACTCTCTTCGACTTTTTAAAGGGCCCATATCGTCTCAAAATCCCTTCTGACCTTCTAAATTTAGGTTCCGGTATTCACCGCTCTGGAAACCGTAGATGATAAATTTGTACCGCAGCTCTTCGATTTCTATTACATAGAAAATAAATTTGTAATATGTATGTTAATTTGCCATTGTTCATGATTATGTGTGAAACACATACTAATAAGAAATGGTTGACATTACTTATACAATAAATGACATTTGTCGATTCGAATTTTTTTCAAGGCGCACTACATTTATTATCAAAAAAAATCATGTGAACAAGATTTATCATTATTTTTTTCTGGCATAAATATTAATTTAAAACCAACATAACGGGCATAATTGGATTCAGAAAAACAATGTCTAGTATTATAAAATTAGAAAAGTATATGCAGCTACTTTAAAATTTAAAGTTGGCTATCATTTGGCAATGAAGTTGATTTTGAAAAAATATATAATTACCGTCATTTTATAGTATTTAAACAGCCATTGATTTTATGTTTTAGTTCATTCAAATCGGTCAATAAATAACAGAGTTATGGCGTTGGGCATTTTTTATCAAACACACGGTATATCGTCCGAATCCTGGTTAGCACTAATACATTAGTTTTACTTTACTTAAAAATTGGAACTTTTATAAACCCAGCATAAGAGCTACTGATATTGAATTTTTATTTAACAAAATAGTGTTTTTTTCGATTTAATCACAAAGAAGCAGCTACCGTTTGTCGCACAATCAATTTATTGTGTTGTCACAGGATTGAATTAATTAAGGAAACATAACTGTTGTCAATTTGGCCAATATTTCATCGGTGTATTATTTTTAGCTTACGTAACCTTCAATTATATTAAATTTTTCCTTTGCTACGCCAGAAAAAGTTACAAAACAAATTTTGTTATAAATACCTCATGCAAAGATCGTCCCATTGCTGCACTGTTGTCTTTTTTGCCTGCCAAGTTTGTGTTTGCCCCCACAGGAACTGCTTGAACGCGCAACTGCTGCAACAGTTTGAGGGAAAGCGAACGGCCTGTCCCTTCGTACCCGTTAATCGTCGATGCCAGGAACACCAAGTAAGGTCCAAGCATGGCTTTAACAAACGGCAGAGGAATTGCTGCAGCTTCATCGATCACCACCAATTCTGCTTGAGATAGCCTATGAGCGTCCGTTGGATGTATATACTAAATAAACATTCGACAATCAATCAATCCAAAAATTAATGTACCAGAGATAGTAGCTCACCTGAATAGTCTGCCTGTGATCCTTGAAAACATTAACACGAACGATGGCCTTGTTAAACTCGGGATTCGTGCTCTGCACCAAACCGTAATCAATGTGCTCCTGATACTCGAGCGCATCAAATCCCTTGAACACAAATTCGAAAAACGTATTCAAATTCTCCGGGCTCGGACTGGTAACGAAAATATTGCTGTACCCAAAAGCTACGGCTGCCGCAACCGACAGACCCAAAGCGGCGGACTTTCCACGGCCACGACTGGCAGTTAGAGATACAGTCGACCTCAAGGTTTTTTCGGAAATGGCCTCGATGAATTTAAGCAGCGCTTTTGCTTGATCTAAGGTTTTGCACGCGTTTGCCAAAACTCCGACAGGTTGCGTGTCTCGCAGCGACTCTTTCAGCTCGCGCAATTCGATCTCGGCTTCGGTGAGGCTCTCGGATTTTTCCACAGGGGACACATGCAGGTTGTGCGAGGAGACTGGTAAGACGGAGAGTTGGTCGTCTACGACTAGGCAACGTTTGCAGGAGGCTAAGCTCAAGAGAAAACGCTCGTTGAATCTGCAGGTGACTTCTTGGTGCGCCTCTGTCCGAAAACGCTGGTGCACATCCATGCTTAGGGTGTATAGTTGCTTTAAAGAGTTCATGGAACGCAGCAATAAAACCACCAGACCTCCACCCTCGACGGTTTCTATGGTTCTGGCCAGGAGGTTCGGGGTGAGGGCCTCAAAATCTTGTAGCACACACATTCCTAATGTTAAAAAATTTTTGTCAGACAATTTGGAAAATGAAATTCTCTAAGGTAATTAAATGTCTTGTTACACTGCAAAAATTTTTAGAATGCATTGTGCATAAATTGTGTAGGAAAATTTGGCAAATGCTGGTAAAAGTTTACTAGAAGGTCTTGTCAAGGGAAATTTTTAGTACAATCGATTACATCAAGACAAACCACTTAGACAGTGCATTGTCCTAACTCTAACCTAAGCAAAAACAATTCTACATTCATATAACTACTTTTGGTCTATTTTATGCAATTTGTATTAGGGTCACAGATTATTAATTCTTAAATATTCAAGACATGGTAGTAAACTTATGCTGGATTTATAAGACGTTTAGCAATTAAGGTTTGGTGTTTAAGCAAAGTTAATTAACGCGTCATTGTGTTACTATTAGCTGAGTGTACTCATTTTAGTATGTGCGATCCCGACTCAGTATTCTAAGATTTCACATGTAGTCGCCTGCAGCACTTTAGGAAACGTTTAATTTAGTTCATTCTAACACAGGCTCGTGATCGATGTTTCTTTTTCTCAGTTATTAGTAGGTTATTGTTAGTGTTAGTGTAATGGATCAACCGTGTACTTCTGGCGCCAAAAGGCGTAAAATACAACAATAATCAATCTGACATTTCGTAAATTCAAGGTGCTTTGATTATTTTTGCTCAGTTATTTACATTAAATAATTTCATTTTTTAATGGAATTAAACATGTTTAAGTTATTTTAATGCAGCCCATCATGTAGAAAAATAATTGATTTATTACTAACTAACATTTTCTTAAAAATTTTATGATAAAGTATACATTTACACAAGGTATAATTTTTAGAATGTAAAATCCTATGACCCACGATAAAAAAAATATACTGTATATCTACCGAATTTTCTAATGAAATTGTGCTAACTCAAAACAAAAGAGGACAACCGAAGGAGAAACCTTTACCCACAGCCAAGTATAATAAATATAGGAGTGGTATCGATGGTATGGATCAGATGGTATCGTACTATCCTTGTGTAAGGAAAACCCTCAGATGGTACAAAAAACTGGAAATTCCCATATTTCAGCTGTTATACAGGGTATCAATTTGTAAAGTTTTCAATGCGAATATCTTTGAAAATAAAGGAGTTAGTAAAATGCAATTTGGTACAAATGTTATACAGGTAGGGGGAACTAGAATCACCATATTTTGGTTATGGGGTGAGTGACCCTTTGGGCCCCATTCACCCTAACCCCAAAATTTTAAATGGCTTCACCCCTTTTGCGATTCCTTAAATTAAACGTTTGTTTGAGTAGTATTCACCAGCACAGGATTTTTTTTTAAATTTAATACAGGGCCGAACAAAAAGTGTAATTAAAATAAAATAAACTCTGTTTCTATGAAATGCTATTTTATTTAATTATATTCTCAAAATGCATTCCATTCTGGGCCACAACAAAGGATAATAATATTTTTTGCTCCAAATACTCGAAGCAGTGGGTCAGGTTTCAACAAATAACAATCACCTATTTCAGTCAGGTGTGTTAGATTGTACGTCAAAGTCAAAAACGATCGAAGTGAAACAATTTCAAACGAATTCACTATTGAATTTTCTTTTTTATCCGGTATCAGACATGGGTTACAGTATGGCTGAAAGAATTGAGATAGTTTATATTTATGGTTCTGAAAATCTTTGTGCCTTGAGGACTGCTGCAGTATTTAATGAAAGAAATCCTGGAAAAATGTAAATCATACTTATGTGATACAATTGATTCTCAAATTTGAAGAAACAGGGTCGGTGGCAAACAAAAAAAGAGTTCAGCATCGAGTACTTAATGAAGCGGCACAAGTAGAAGTATTAGGACATTTTGCTATGAATCCTACAATGTCTCTACGTCAAAGTACAGCAATAATAGGAATTTGTCATGAATCTATTCGTGAGGTACTCCAGTTAAATCATTTTCATCCATACAAAATGAAAATACTTCAGGAATTGCACGAAGACGACCCTGATCAAAGAATACAATTTTGCGAGAAAAATTTAAAAAAATTACGTATAACTCCTGAGTTGCTCAAAAATATTTTTTTTAGTGACGAATGTACTTTTTTTTATCAATGGTTCTATAAATAAACATAACTGATATTGGAGTGATGAAAATCCGCATGTTTTCAGGGAATGACACACACAGTACCCAGAAAAAATAAATGTTTGGGCGGGAATATAGGATGATACTATTGGTGGACTTTTATTTATTAATGGTAACCTTTAATTAAAGAAATAGAAAATCAGTTAGATGTTAATGGGGGTAGAAACAAACGAAGATTTAATACATTTTCAACAAAATGGAGCGCCACCCCACTATGTTCTTTCTGTGAGGCAATTTTTAAAAGATACGTTTCCAGATCAGTGGATTGGGAGAAGAGGTCCAATAGAATGGCCGGCTAGATCACCAGATCTAACACCCCTTGACTTTTTTCTTTGGGGTCACTTGAAAACTGTTGTATTTAAAACACAACCAGCTTCACTCGATGATCTTCGGCAACGGTTTATTACAGAATGTAACTCTATTCCAAGAGAAGTGTTTCAGATTCTAAGAAATGAGTTTGAAAGTAGATTGTATTTTTGTTTATCCCAAAATGGAATGCATTTAAAGAATCTAATTAAATAAAATAGCATTTCATAGAAACAGAGTTTATTTTATTTTAATTATACTTTTTGTTCGGCCCTGTATTAAATTTAAAAAAAAAAACTCTTATGCTGGTGAAAACTACTCAAAAAACGTTTAATTTAAGGAAATACAAAAGGGGTGATGCCATTTCAAATTTTGGGGTTAGTGTGAATGGGGCCCAAAGGATCACTCACACCTGTAAAACATTTGTACCGAATTGCGTTTTTCTAACTCTTTTATTTTCAGAGATATTCGCATTGAAAGTTTTCAAATTGACACCCTGTATACAGGGTGTTTCATATTCGAGGCTTACCATGGCGATCTCGCTTATTAGAAGAGAAAGATGGTATGTTAATATGTATATTTTGTTTTTGAGTTATGTTAAAAAAAACTGAAAAAAAACGATTTTTTCTTTTATTTATATCCTCGTTATTTGAGGTGATATTTAAAAACGGAAAAGATGTTCTTATGGCACTTTTTTATTATCTAATAGTTGGCATAAGATTTTTCTTCGTAACATGTTTCGTTTCCTTTGAACCATCATCAATTTTCTTATTTCTTATGGCCGCCATATTTATAATTTTTATCACATGTGAATTCTCAATTTTTTGTGATGACAACAATATAACACAACATATATTTAATTTCATAAATGAACAAATAATCATTTAAAACACTTTTATTGACAATTTATATGGCACTTACTAATAATCATGCGTGCCATGAAATTTAAAACAATTAGAAATCCCAATAAATCTTTGTTAAACATTATAATTCTTTATGAATAAAAATGTCGTTCGATAATTTAGAAAAGCAAAATATGTAACATATTTCTAATTCAATAAACGGAAATACATTGGCTAGTCAAAAATATTTACAAATATTTATCCAGAAAGAAGGCAGCCCCTTTGAACAGTTTTTGTGTAAATATACAATTATTTTAGGCGATGTAAAATAAATGTTCTTAAATTGAAAGCGTTTTTTTAACATTATTTATTTCCGTATAAACATATATTCTGGGAATCGAATTAAAAGCATTCATAATCCCATCTTTGAGGTGTTCAATATTCTTATGAGTAAAACAATAAACTATATATTTAACGAAACGCGAAAAAGAAAAAATTCAAGACTTTCGAATCGGGCCAATTAAATTCCCGTTATAAATTCCCAAACATTTATTCCAAAACGGCCTACCACTTCGGACTTGTCTTGGATTTCCTGGATAATGTTCATTATTGCGATGAAATATGCCACTCTTCGTGAATTTGCATTCATCTGTTCAAATAATGTTTTTGAAAAAATATCATTTTTATTGCACTTTTGTGGCAACTAATTACAAAATGCTTCTTAAATTGTCACCAGGTGCAAGTGTATGGCCCAAATGAATTTTATATTGTTTGCAATAGAATTTATTTCAAATTCTCCGTACTTACAAATTTAATTCAGTTGCTACTTCGCATTTTGATTTACGTGAAATATGTTTTACACGTAAACGTAATATTAATAAATTAAGACACATTTATTATTACCATTTCCAAAACATGATTGCGATCTTCTTGAGTAATTTTATTACCGTATGGTATGCGACAATTTTTTAAGTCTCTAATTCCACGGCACGGGTGATTTTTGGTAAGCGATACATAGATTGCCAATAAATGTGTTTTAAACGATTATATGTTCATTTATGATATTAAATATATGTTGTGTTATATTGTTGTCATCACAATAAATTGAGCATTCAGATGTGATAAAAAATAAATATGGCGTCCATAAGAAATAAGAAAGTTGATGATTGTTCAAAAGAAACGAAACATGTTACGAAGAAAAATCTTACGCCATCTATTAGTTAATAAAAAAGTGCTATAAGAACGTCTTTTCCCTTTTTAAATATCACCTCAAATAACGATATAAAGAAAAAAAGAAAATCAATTTTTTCAGTTTTTTAACATAATTCGAAAACAAAATGTTTTAATTAATTTCCTCAACGGATTATTAATAAGCACAAAATTCTGCAAAATTGCCGAATTTAAACATACCATCTATCTCTTCTAATAAGCGAGATCCCCATGGTGAGCCTCGAATTTTAAACACCCTGTATACAGTATGAAACATGAAATAATGTTACAAAAGCTGTATTTATATAATTTCCATTCCATAAGCTGTAAATTAATAACATCATACTTGTCAAATAGAAGTCACACAGTTAAATTAGAAAACAAATTATCAGAGGAATATTTTATAAATAAAATAAATTTTATAAATTGGTACCCCAAGGCTCTAAGTTAGGCCCGACACTATTCCTGCTATACATAAATGACATATGTCATTATACAGGAGAAGGTAATATATTACTATATGCTGATGACACAACTTTAGTAAGTCGAGGAAAGTTGCTCCAGGACAGTGATTTTGTATAAGTAGATACCAATATAGCCATATGTGTCCTAATACACCTATGGAGCAAACATGTACAACGTGCCGTTTTCTACCCTCGCCGTTCTATTGTACATTAGTTCCTAGCACGATATCTGTTTGCGATCGCGAAGCAAGCGAGCAAGCCTATGACGTGCGTTAGGCGGGAACCCACACGTAATCTTACATAACCTGTATCAGCTGTCATTTATTTACGGTTTATTCCATCAGTGAGTTTTAAGTTGAATTATCTCTTAATCTAACAAAATGCGCCGGAAGTGCATAGTTTGTGGTGCTTCCCAAGAAATTTAATTGACGATGTTATTCCAGTACTTTGGTTTATTGGAACTTTTAATTTTAGCGCCTTATTTCGTTTGATTTGAGAAGGGGTATCCCGGTACTGCTATTGGTTTATGGGATTTGCGATAGCGAGAAAGACAGATTTGTGCCCAAGTACATTATCTGAGTGAAATGATGAATAAAAGCACCATACATTTCATATGTTGTGATGTTGGCACCCTAACTAATTCAGTATTTGGTATCTACTAGATTTAAAATCACTGCTCCAGGAGATAAATACACTTAACTTTAACATTAATGCTTGGGCGAAAGATTGGTTTGTAATTAAAGAACTTTCAATAAATGAAAGCAAATCAGGGATTCCACTTGGATTCTAAACTAACTTGGAAATTGCATACACTTCAACTGAACAAAAAACTGAGTAAATACTTATTCTTACTATGTCAGTTATCTAAACTAGTTTCATCTGATATCCTCAAAACCACCTATTTATCTCTCACAGTATCACATTTTTGGTATGTAATCCTTTTATGGGGACACTCACAGGCGGCAAACCAAATGTTCTCGGTGCAGAGAAAGGC
This sequence comes from Ocypus olens, assembly GCA_910593695.2. Taxonomy (NCBI): domain Eukaryota; kingdom Metazoa; phylum Arthropoda; class Insecta; order Coleoptera; family Staphylinidae; genus Ocypus; species Ocypus olens. Next base: position 31,204,229 of record OU343063.1, on the reverse strand, counting down.
AATACGAATTATATACAACTTAAGCTATACAGCAGAGTGTAGAGAATACTTTATTAAGCTAAATGTACTGACAGTCCTGTGTCAGGGTCCTGGGGCTCGATTCTGCTAATCGGTGACTCTTGTCACCGGTGCTTTTTGTCACCGAAATGACGTAAATTGCGTGAGACCGTATTCTACTATGAGTTTTGCCATCGATGACAAAACTCACCAAAAATCAGTGGCTTTTTACAAGTGCTATGTAGGTGGTGACAAAGTGACAGTTCGCGTGAGTTTGTGTTTCGTGATCCGCCTGAAATTTTCAATTCCTTTTATAAACTATTTTAGTTGACTGTCGACTGTTTTATTGTAAGTGGTAAGTAATATAATCAGTACGATGATTATGCAGTAACGTTTTAGACTTATTAACGGTTTGCATTTTATAGGTTGGGTTATTAATTAGGGACCATTTTTTAATGATGCCCATATTAAACGAGTAACAAGAGGAAGAAAATGAAGCCCTTCAAGAGCAAACACGGCAAAAAGGGTAATCCTTTAATTGCATTAAATGACCGGCAATTTCTTTCTTTATTTTGGTTGACGAAAGAGTTGTTCCATTTTATTGTGGAAATCCTAACACCATTTCTGAGGCCCCCCAGGCATGATGATTTTTTAGACATTTCAACACGTGTAAGTGTTTTGTGTACTGTGTTAACATGTTGGTTTTTATCTTCGGAGTAATATACTATAACTTATTACAGATAGTAGCTATCAGCATGATGTTGGCTGCAACTGGTTTGTTGGCATATCTCAGAGTAGTGTAAGCCGTTCCATAGCCGTTCGATGAGCAGCTTGGTAAATTAGAATCTGCGGGTATCTTCTTTAAAACATAAAGTAGTCTCAAGCTGAGGGACTTTTTAAACAAGAATAATAATATAATATTGTGGATATATTTTCTGTTTATTTATGAATAAATGTTCTATTCATGTAAGCCAAACTTGATTGTTTTCTCTTTCTACAACCCATCTATGCTTATTTCCACTGATTCCAGGAATATACTTACTATTGCTCAAAAATGGTAAGTAAATGAACTACGAGATAACTCGTCGTCGGCTTACTGGACCAGAATGCAGGTTACACGTTATCTCTTATTTGGCAGCCAACATATTCAAATCTGTGTTTACATTCAATCAAAACATTTTGTAAACTACTACACTAGATATATATTACTTCAATACTTTTAAAATACAGCAAACTTGAAGTATTCCTATAAATTATTATCAATGAGAAAATTTTTATTTCAATAATCATCTGGAAAGGCGCATCACTATCAAACTGCGAAGTTTGCCATTTTTAACATGTCAAAAAGCTTCAGTTCCCATGTCAATAAATTAATTTTTTTTTCTGCGTATATTTTTACTGAAACAAATATTTGATAGAAAAAATGTACTCAAATTTTCAAAACTTAGGTATATTATTCTTATTTTAACAGTTGTAGAAAAAATATTGTGTGAAATCTGTTATATTTAGCGTATTCTCAGAGCATGGGGTGTAAAAGTTATTTTAATTTTTCAAATAAAGATTTATTTAAACTTCCACTCTTTATGGGGCCCAACCATACCATTCAACGTAGCAGTTATCCCACAACATTAAATAATTCTCTCTAGTAACGGAATTACTAAATTTGTGCAATTTTACAGACGCTTGTTACATGCGTAATTATCCCATCGTTTCATTCTAAATACGTAAATTAAAAGTGAAAATAAAAAATATTTGCCCTAAAAACGCACTTTATCGTGGTTTTTGTGTGCTAAGTCTTTTATTCCATAGCAAATATATTTGAATTTGGCGGTTTGTTGGCCGCCATTAACAAGAAATCAACCTTGCCATTTAGTTTCGGTGACAAAAGCCATCGGTGACTTTTCGCATCTCACCATGCGACGAGAATACCATCTCACCAGAAATGTCAAAAAACCGTGCAATTAAAATCGGTGGCAAAACTCACCGGTGACAAGAGTCACCGATTAGCAGAATCGAGCCCCTGCATTTCACCTCCCATCTTGTATAGCTCATTTACTAATTAAGTTGGAATTTTGATTTTTTGGAGAATAAATCTGCATCCTAGAATGCATTTCAGGAAAATATTTTTGATTATACAGGGTGTCCCAAAAAAGTGTGACATCATGATGATATTTTTTTTAGATTACATGCTGTATATTTTATTGCTTATTTGGGTACCTTTTATGGTTGCCTACATACTCCTATAATTTTATTGAATTCGATTCAGTGATATCAGCAAAAAAAAAAACTAAAAAAATCAGTTTTATACCATTGATTTAAAAATTAATAAAAAATAAAAATAGTTCCTTGTTAATAAAATCATACAATACACTTATTACATAAGGTCTGATAGTCCAGTTAACTAAGTTTGATTGATAAGAATTGTTATTTAGTAAAATGGCTACTGGAATAGTTGATAAAACAAGTTTTATGTAAATAACTTTTAATGTGTTAGGAATTTCAATAGGGTTGTAATTGGGAAAAATGTTTGTTTTTTACTTCCGCATGGAATGACATAAAAAGATGCAGGAGCACCAATTTAAAATAAGAAAAATAAAGTGCTTTAAAGTTTGGAATGTTTGACACTAAATTTTGGACACCCTGTACAATTCTTATCAATCAAACTTGGTTAACGGGACTATCAGACCTTATTTAATAAGTACCTTGTATGATTTTATTAACAAGGCACTATTTTTATTTTTTATTAAGTTTTTAAACCTAAAGTCTTATAAACCCAGAGCTAAATCCCAGCGTCAATACCCCTCACAAACGCACACTCACTCAACCAGTTTTGTTTTACCCACACACACGATTTTGAATATTGGTGTTTATGCTTAGGTTAGAGTGAGCTAAAGGTTCCTTCTTGTTTTGGACCAACTAGTACTTTCACTAGGCGCATGTATGATGCGTGAGCGGATAAAACAAAACCGGTTGTGTGGAATCGCAAATTTCACACATTCTCATTTTCAAGTGGTATAGTCTCTAGGATTTTAACAAACCCAGGCTTATCTTGTAGTTTAGTACACAAAAAGTGCGCATGTGTAAAAATTCAATTTCAATTAAATTAAGCTACAGCGGGTAAAACTACTAGCGAGTTAAAGGGGAGACTTTATTTTAACCCTGAACTAAGCGTAAACACCAGTTGTCGCAACCGCTAACTGGTTTGTGATAGCTACTTTAAGAAAAAACACGTTTTGCAAAATTTCATTCTCTAATTAAATATTGGGCCTGAAGTTGTTTTGGTTACTTCGTTCCATACCTCGTGTACTAAACTACAATATTACCAAACCCAGCATTAGTCCATTTTTAATATTTGGGTAATCAGTTTTTGATACTAATGAATGGACTGAAGTAAACGCAACAACTTCGGGCCAATATTTAGCTTAACCCTAACCTAAGCATAAGCACCAATCGTTGCAAATTATTGTAAATGGAATTGAAAGTATTTCATACCGAAAATACCCTGATTCAAATAAGAAGTCGTGACAACATAGCATACCGTCCACATGATATTCGCGCATGCGTATTGTTCAGTATCATATACTGCAAAATTACCAATATTTGATATAAATAAAATCACTTTATTAACATCATGTACTCCAGTACTTACCATAAGTATTTCCAAGAATTTTATGGGTTTCTGAATAATAACAGTACCTAATCTTGGTGCTCGATAAGAACATCTCAAATGGATCATCTTCATTCACGCTCAATTTGCCTGCTTGAAGTTTGTGCTGTAGATGCTTCATCCGTTTCTTTCTGTGACTGCTGAAGCCCAATTCCTTCTTGTAGCACCACAACACGGAAGGCCTCGCTTTTACTTCGGCTTTCGCCAGCATGTGATGGAGAATTACTACCTGAAACGAGAAAAGTTGGGATTTTCTTCTTCTTCTTAATTTCTTTATTGTCACGGCAACTAAGCCACTTTAGCCAGTTCCAATTTCTAGGCAGTAACTTCTGATCATGGGCTAAGAAGTTGGGTTAGGCAATAAACATGTTTAGTTCGTCAACAATTACCTGATCTCTTGCCTTGTCGCCGACGATAACGAATAAAGTCCTGTGGCCCAGTTTAATGCCGTTCTCAATTAGAACGCGCACCCTGTTGTCGATCTTTTTACGGACCATTTTTCAAAATCAGCACAGTTCAACTCAAAACACGCGATGATTTTTAAGGTTAAATTAATGAAAACATGTACATGTTGGCGAGCATGCGTGAACCAGTCCTACCAATTTCAAATAGTTAGCATCATAGAAAAGATATATTTATAGAAGACCTACATTTACGGGCGAATGAGTTCAGCGCCTTTCGCGAGATTTTCCCAACTAAACTCTATGCCCGCGGGCCAGACGAGATTTAATAATAATAATTTTTATTTAGCACCACTGATATAAGATACAAATGTTATCATTTTGATATAAATTATGTGTAAAAATATATAAAAATATAATATCATATAAAAAAAAATATATAAAACTTAAAAAAAACAATATGAAATAATAGATTCAAAATATAATAGTATATTGTACCATATGTATTAAAATTATTTAGATAAAGGGTGGCTTTGTATTTCGGAACGTACGTTGCAGGTTTGATACGTCGCATCACGTCTTCGCCACCAGTTGTTCGAAGTAATTAATTGACATAAAGTCAACAACGTGCTGAACTAATCTAAGACCCAGGGCCGATCCTACCGGGGAGTTAGAGCGTGCATGGCACGCGGGCGGCGGTTAAGGAAGGGGCAGCGAAACCGGTGAAGCCCGCGGGCCGCCAATAGAGGGTCCGCGGCGTCCAAAATCTGTAAAATTTAGCCCGAGTGCCCCGAAATAGCGGCCGGTCGTTCGGACCCCTGCCTAAAGTGTATTTCTAACCGGGTAATGATTTTGCCAAAGAAGCAGTGTCGCACCTTCATTTGAAGTTCATATAAGAAAAAATCCGCGGATGTCCAATTATGAGTTATGCGATGAAAGTGTTTTGGATCCTAGGGAAAAATTTAGAATTCATTTAATCTTGATATTTCGGACATCGCTGTTAATTAGATATACGAACGTTCTGAACTGTTAGAAAATTGCTGCTCCAAAGTTTAAATTTTTGCTAGTATTTCATTCTGCGAGTCCGAATATGTAAGAAAATGTTGTATGCATTTAGATATGAAATTACAGGTAAACGAAAACGGAAAATTGACAAGAAATTTAGATGGAATGGAACTCCCAAAAGAATTGTTTTTTTCTAATCTTTCCCAAGATATTTTAAATCATTTAATTAGCCAAGACTTAGTTGCTTGTTTTCCAAATTCCAGTATTAGTTTAAGAATAGTTTTAACAATAACTGAGGCTTCCGGCGAAAGAGTTTTTCTAAATTAACACTAACATACTTTGAGCGGGAGCGTCTATTTGTAGACACTTTGCGAACTGTATGCTATGGGCGGGTGGTCTATTTTTAGACGCAAACATGCAGAATGGGTTGCATACAGTTCATGCATACACGGTGAGGCGCGCAATATTTTCGCTTGCGTTGCAAATCTAACCCGCTACACAGGCAAGTCACCTTGGTCATAGCGGCCACTCAAAAAGTGGTAATTAAAAATTATTTACGGTCAACTGTATCAAAAGAGCGATTTGCTAATTTAGCCATAATTTCTGTTGAAAATGAGATCGGTGAAACATATATTTCAAATGCAATTGATAAATTTGCATTAAAAATCGCGTAAGGCAGCGCTGTCCAACTGGCGGCCCGCGGGCCGCATCCGGCCCGCGAAGCTTTTCTTTACGGCCCGCGAGTTATAGTAAACTGTACATCAAATTTGAACTGACCCATTCATTGCATCTAGTGGAGCAACTGGAATACAAGTGTTCTAACATTTGGATAAAGAAAAATATCCAAAAATGAGAAATTTTGGGCTTCAAATCATTTCTATGTTCGGATGTACATATATCTGCGAGCGTGCATTCTCTGACATGAAATATATAAAATCAAAATTTAGAAACAGCTTGAAAGACTCCACTCTTGAAAATATAATTAGAGCTGCCACAACAAATATTTATATGGACATTATTTACCTATCCTTTTAGACCCGCAAAATATTTGCTAAAGACAAAATGGCCCGCTGGCTAAGAGAAGTTGGACAGCGCTGGCGTAAGGTATTGTTTTAGAATTTAGATCAACACTGAGTAGCGTTCGAATAGTCGATGTTCTTGCCACTGAACTGAAGGTTTGATCATAATCTACTCATCTTCTTTACGAAAGACCTTTGATCACCAATCTGGCTTTGAGTTTGCCGATCAATCCACCGGCGTTTGTTTTTTATTTTGTGGTGTCGTTGTAGGTGTAGTTCCTCGAAGGTCGTCGAAGTGAGCATCAGTGGCGGCCCACGGGTTTTGTTTTTGTTAGGCCGAGGTAACAGAGATGGCAATACAGATAGGTGCAGTCTCTGCAACCGACCCTACCCATTATTATATTCCTGGGGATATAATAAATTTATGATGACGTCCTTGGATCGGTAAAGCTAGTTATCCTCTTCACTGCAGATCCTGTATCCGTCGTCGTTATCATGGCAGATGAGGATTCCTTTAATGGCATTCGGATCCATGTTCGCCCTTTGCTTCTTCGATATGAATATACATGAATTCAGCAATTTGAACCAATGTTTCAAACCCAGTTTCTTACCATACCACAACTCGAAAGGTGATGTTCCTGGAACGTAGGAAGGCTCTGTCTTGTTAAGGATGTAGGTACATGTTCGTTCATCTTAGCACAAAGTGCCTGAGGTACCATGCGCGTGCATCATTGCTCTAGTAGTTTCCACCACCACACGATTTTCCCTCTCACTGAACCCGTTTTGTTCCGAATTGTAGGACATTACAAGACGTTGAACAATACCTTTCTAGTGTAGACTGGTTCTGATCTGTTTGTTGTCGAACTCCCTGCCATTATCACTCAGCAGCTTCCGACTGTTTCTGCCTCGGCTGGGAACTGGCTCAGTTTTTCAGCGGAAGTTCGGATTTTTGTCGCAGAAAATAAACTGTCTTGAATTTTATGTAATCATCAAAAAATATCGATATCCACACCTCAATTCTTGAAATGGACCGCAGACATCCGTGTGAATTCGGTTCTGTTGTTCTGGACCTCGTGCCGAACTGTAGACGATGAGCTTTATCATAAATGCAACCTTCGCACAGTTCACTATGTATTTCTACGTTCATATCAAGCTCCCTGCTCAGTAGTGATTTCACATGTTCTGATGTCCGAGTCGTTCATGACACAACTTTAGCAGGTTTCCCTTAATCACTGAATTGACCTCATTTGATAGGGTTCAAATTCTCACGGCCAACTTGAACAGTCCTCCATGATGCGCTCCTACCATTTGTTAACTAGGAAATTGTAGACTTCAGCTGATATGAGATGAACTCGTTGTCCAGGTACTTGTTCTGGACTGCAAGCACGGAGAACATATTCCTCTGGATTCGAGGCACACACCAAACTTCAGACCAGACAAGGTAATTTTGTACCATTTCTGTCCCAACTTCTACTTCACGTATTCCTATGGCTTCGGTTTTCTCACCATTTGCTGTAGTCACTGTGTGTTCAGTTCTTTGACTATATACTATTGGACTGCTAGCGCCACTTCATGTGTGTCTCCAAGCAACGGTGGCGCGGCGGGACCCTAAATGGTTGCGGTATGTTAATAAATTCGTAGCTATTTTGTGTCTATGACATATGACTCTATAAGCTCGCATTGCATATTGTGATACCTGAAATTTATTCACACCTTTAAATATATAAACATTTATATTGTGAAATATTCACACTATGTCAAAATATTGCTATGCGAAAGGCTGCATATATGCCAACGCGGTTATAATACTCAGCTGATGTACACGTCAGTTGACTTTTGACTTATAACCTAAAATTCTATATTAGATTTTCATCAAATCCGGAACTTCGCAAATTATGGGTTGATGCTTTGCTTGTAAAAAACAGGCAGGAAAGTGAACTCAAGTTACCGAAATATGCTCGCATTTGCATTCTCCACGTTGCTGATGAATACATCGAGAAATATTTTTTTTGCTTCCCGGTTTTTAAATTACGCTCCATTTTCGGCTCCGGGGCGGGACTTATATCGGGCTCCAGTTCGTGGACAACTTTTGGAGCAGTGATCATATGGGAAATGGAGGGGGAATAGCAGTCCATTAGTATATTAGTCAAAGGTTCAGTTGAAAAAGACTCAAATGTTCTAAAGCAAATCTCATCATTTGAAATATGGCTTGTCGTGCCATTGTCATCCATCATCCATGCATCTCAACGACTCAGTGTGTTTCAATGGAGGTAACAATGACGTGTATCCTATTTGTGTCGGACTCCAGATGACGTCCATCTGCAATTCATTTCCTGCACACTTTAACCCTTTGGCCTACTTTCCTTACGTCCGAATGCGTGCACTTTTAATAGCGTTCCAGTCGCGACGTACGTGTACCCATTCAACCCATGCAGATGCGACGGAATAGCAGCAGAAACAAGTCCCACTGAGGCGTGTCCAATTGTTTGGGCACAAATTCATGCTTTTTCATGGCACAACTGAAAACGTAAAATATGGACTTCAAAAATTCTGTTTCGCAAGAAAATGCATTCATTGTGTAGCACTACTAACGCAAGCGCTGCGCCACGAGTTGAACTCGTGCTCGATGTGTTTGGCCCAAGCAGCGCGCCACGAGACATGCTTGTGGTCGTTGTGTTTGGCCCGAACATTTAAACACGAGTAGTACTCGTGGTTGTAGGTCAAAGGGTTAACCTTGTGATTGGGCTTCCTGCAGTAGTTGCATATCAGTTTTTTTTTCGTTTGCTTCGCATCGACTTAACTTCGATGTTGTGATAACTTCTTCGATGATTGCAGGTAAGAGCTTCCTGCTTGGTGGATCCAGCACCCTTGGTCTGAAATTGAATATAATAAATAATGTTACATTTCCCTGCAATTGGATATATGTCTGTTGGGAAATAAATGGTTATTATTATTATAACAGAGGATTTTAAAATTTTTCGAATTAAAAAATAAAACCCCCCGCCCCAAGAAATGTTTTACTGCACGTGAGGGGGCGGTCAACTCATCTTTTGCACGCGGGCGGCCAAGGGTCTAGGATCGGCGCTGCTAAGACCGTGATTTTGTTTATCATGGCCATGCCTTATCTAAATAATTTTGTTCACGAAAATGTGCGCATTATTTAATTGTATGGGCAGCATTAACGGGGTACATTTAACACTCAATTTCTTAAACACGCATTCGCGTGTTTAATGGTGGGTTCACACGCTCAGTTTGGCTTGCACAAACTGGCTTACGCAAGCCAACTGTGCAAATTAACTGAATAAAATGAAACCGTTCACACGTTCAGTTGGCTTGGGCAAATGTGAAGTGAGTTAGTAGTTTTGCTGGTGTTATAAATTATTATAAAAATTATTAATTATAATAATAAGCTTAATAAAAAATTATATATTAATAAAAATATTAATTTATTATTAATAAATTATGGATAAGTCAGACGAAGAACTAATTATTGCAACGGCTGCGGTTTGTATTATAAAAAAGATGAAATTGAAGCCGAAAAAAAAATGGTCTAAACAATGGTTACTAAAAAGGGCTATGCTTTCTCACACCAATTTAATAGCTGAATTACGCAGTCAGCCTGACGATCTTCGTAACTATTTGCGAATGGAGGAAGCCACATACGAGCATTTGCTAAATTTAATTAAACCAATGATTTTAAGAGCAGACACTGTTATGCGACATGCAATTACCCCCCACGAACGGCTATCAGCAACACTGAGATTTTTGGCAACAGGGAGAAGTTATGAAGATTTAAAATTTTCCACAGTTATTTCGAAATCTGCCCTCAGTGATATAATTCCAGAGACATGTGACGCAATTTATAAGGCATTAAAAGACATATTTCTAAAGGTAAGTTTATTAAATGTTAATAAAAAATATAAACGAAAATGAAAAATTTTAAATATAATATATATAAGATATTCTCCAAACAAAGAACACATTAATGTGGAATTATTAAAACGTAATAATATATAGGTCAAAAAAGTTATGATTCATCACCATCATTGAAATTTTGAAGCAATTGTGAAGCCGTTTTAATGCTGGATGGCAGCGAGTTTTCCTTTGGTTGGTTATCAGTAGGTACTGGTTGACATATGCGCTGAATTTTTATTGGTGACTGAGTGTTGATTGGTTGTTGAGTGTTGAATGATTGCTGAGTATTGACTGGTGGATGAGTATTGAATGATTGCTGAGTATTGACTGGTGGATGAGTATTAATTGGTGCATAAGTGTTGAATGATTGCTGAGTGTAGATTTGTGGCTGATTGTTGAATGATTGCTGAGTATTGACAGATTGCCGAGTGTAGAATGGAGGCTGATTGCTCACTGTATAAAGGTCCTCTAGACTTTGTACAAAACAATTGCGATTTAAATTTCCGAACTGTGCCTCATAGAATACATCGTTTATTATTTTTTCTGCATGTACAGCTTGTTGTGGATCGAGGTCCCTCAATTTGGATGCCCATGCTTTTCCAATATCGGTAAATTTATCTGCAATATTGCTAGATGGTCGTGTCAAATGTCTTCCAATCGCGTCTAACACATCGTCGCATTTGTTATTGCGTTTTTTTGATGATTTTGATAGCCGTAGAGATGCTTCTGAGGCAGATGAATAAGGTGTGAGCGGAAAAGAGGTTCCGGGAGATTCTGGCAGCTCATAGGTTGTTTCATTGTCAGAAACCTAAAAGAAACAAAAAAACAATTATATTATGTGCATAAATTTTATAGCCTTCTTCACTTTCTTATATAATTATTTATCAATATCGGCTTCGAACGCCTGATGATTAAAACAAAAAAAAAGTAAAAGAAAGAAAATAAAAGTTAGGAATTTAAAAAAATATATATAATAATTTGGTTTCAGTTTCCCACTACCGTACCTGAATGGAAGAAAATTTCAAAAGATTTTGAAGATAAATGGAATTTTCCCCATTGCTTGGGAGCGGTTGATGGAAAGCATGTGCAGATTATACCACCTATTCACAGTGGATCCTACTATTTTAATTACAGGAAAACCCACAGTGTTGTTCTGATGGCAATTGCCAATGCTAACTACGAATTTATAATGTGTGATATTGGAACCAACGGTCGAGTATCTGATGGTGGAGTAATTGACAACACCACATTTATGAAAAAGTTGCTTGAAAATAAATTGAATTTGCCAAATGCAGAACCAGTTATTCAAGGTGAAACACCATTAAATTATGTCTTTGTCGGAGATGAAGCATTTGCTTTGAGGCCAGATTTTTTAAAACCATATAATCAAAGAGAGCTTGATTATGAAAAACGAATTTTTAATTATCGTTTGTCTAGGGCCAGAAGGATAATAGAGAATGCATTTGGAATATTAGCTAACCGTTTTAGAATTTTTCATACTGCAATAAATTTAAAAGTTAATACTATTGACAAGATAGTTTTGGCTTGTTGTGCACTTCACAATTTCTTGCGAAGGAATTGTTCAGATACCTATACGTCAAGTGATGTTTTTGATATTAAAGATACTACTGACGGTACAATTACTCCTGGTTTACGAACAGACCCAAGCAATCTGTTAAATCTTCAAAATGGCCATAACCGGAATCACACCGCAGATGCAAAAGAAGAAAGAGAGAAATTTAAAATATATTTCAACAATTCTGGAAAAGTAGATTGGCAGCACGAAATGGTTTCTAAGTAGTCATTCACTGTACTAGGGGTCTGCACGGGCCTAACTTTACAAACCCGACCTGATGCAGATCTCTATGAATCTATAAAATAGACATTTTATACTTAATTTATAATAAATAATTGTAATTCTTTATTTAAATATAAAAAAATAATCGGTAAAATACAGTATAACTGCTTACTCCCTTTTCACTACAATCTTACGATGGGAAAACGTGATGGGAAAAGGGGCTCAATATTATTTTGTTTTTAATTGTTTTTTTTTTTTAAATTTTGGACTTAATTTTGATATTTTAAAAAAGTCGATAAATTAATTTCAATTACCTGCACTTCATCCATGTTTGATTTTGTACTCCTTGGCGTTTCTTGATCCTTTAAAAAAATTAATTGTTCGTAGTACCACAAATGAAGAACATATATATCTTCCTCTCCGGCACTTGATTTTTCTGAGTTTAACACTTTCCTTAATTCTTTCCTGTATGCGGTACGTAAAGAATTTATTTTTTTTGTTACACTTTCCCTGTTGGCATTCGGGTCCACTGTTTTTAATTTTGCGATTAAAATATCATACGCATTCGATTTTATATTCCGGTCGCTGTATTCTTTGGATTTTATTTTCCATAAACACGGCAACGATTTATATTGTTCAATAAATTCGAGGATAAATTGTTTTTCTGACGACATATTCACTATAAAGATAAACACGAAACTATCAATGTCTATTAATAAGTGATAAAGTCCGGGGGAACAGGTGGCAGAACGCCACTAATCGGCGATGCGCATGCCTAAGGCTGGAACTGAGGTTGGAGCATTGTTCACACGCTCATGCCAATACACCAACCTCAAGCCGATTTTCTGGCGAAGACAGATTTCGTCAAGCCAAACTTTTTGGCTTGCGCAAACTTCATGCCATTATTCACACGTTCAGTTTGGATTGCACAAATTGGCATGTACAAGCCAATTTGCGCAAATGGCTTGAGCGTGTGAACCGGCCTTAATATGCTTATTAAACACGGACACGCATTTGCGTTTTTAATATGGTTATTAAACACGCTAATTCGCGCTTTAATTCACAGAACGCGATTTATAATAATATTTTGTTTTCCCTGTTTAATACTGATTTTATTTTTTTTTCAATTGTAATTGTAATTACAACGTGAATTTCGATTTTAATTTTGATTTTAAATTTGTTTTTGTTTTTTTTATTTTGATTTTAATTTTCGTGAACAAAGTATAGTGTACAACTCGCATATAATGGCTATTAATCACTCAAACGATTTGCTCCACTCGCCTACGGCTCGTTCCGCAAAACATCGTTCTCGTGATTAATAGCCATGGTTATATGCTCGTTGTACCATATGTATAAATAGTATATTGTACAACGTGCATATAATGATGGCTATTAATCACGAGAACGATGTTTGCGGAACGAGCCGTAGGCCTACGGCTCGTCCTGGAATCCTGCAAGTCCCGTAAAATTACTTTGGAACGAGTTACGTACAATATTTTTTCTGCAGCCGTTTTTTATGTTAAAAAAGCAAAAACATATACAAATGTTATATGACAAGCGCTGTCATAATTAAGTACGAAGTAGATGTTTTTATCAAGGCCGCCTACATATATACGCAAAATAGTCCCGAAAGTAACAAAAAGCGTCCCGAAAGTAAAGAAATCGTTCCGAAAGTGAAACAAAATTATCGAAAATAATAACTTTCGGTACGATTTATGTAAAGTGGTACTTTCGATTCAATAAATCATACCGAAAGTTTTATTTTCGGGACGGCTGCAGAAAATTATTACAGTATAAAAAATTGAGTAGTATTTTCAAAGTTTTATAGTGGGAGGGGGCGCTGTATGCACATGGGCGAAAATAGTAGATTGTGTGTCTAGTGGGAAAAATGAAGCATTCCCGGACGACTGTGAAGTTTGTTGGGCGAGGCGCTAGCCGATTACATGTTATTTGGCCATAAGGGAGTACAACGATTAGATTTAATTAAATTAAATTTAATTAAAACAGTTATTCGTTATTCAACTAAATGGACAGTAGTGACGGCTCTGTATGCGGCACACCGCCACAAATTCGAGATGCTGCGATAGAAGCTACGCTGAACCTGCTCCCGGAAAAGTCAAAAGGGAAGTATATTAACGCTTACCAACGGTTTATGGATTACAGAAAGGAGCAAAATATAAACTCAATGTCGGAGAATGTGTTACTGGCATATTTTTTGAATATATCAGCCAAAATGAAAGCATCAACTATGTGGTCCATTTACTCAATGTTGCGATCGACACTGTCCTTTAAAGAGAATGTAGATATATCAAAATATTTAAAACTCCGGGCTTTCTTGAAGAAACAAAGTGTGGGATATCAAGCTAAAAAATCAAAAAATGTTTAATAAATGCCAAATTGATGACTTTTAGCAAATGCTCGGGATGAAAAATTTATAGTCCATAAGGTAATAAAGAAGTCATTTTGTTCTAATAACATTAGTTGTTCTAATATCAGCATTATTTATAGGTTGGGCTAATTTTCGGAATTTTTGGAGCCTGTCGCCGGGAGGAGGTAGCAAATATGAAAGTAAGCGATATTGATGACTTGGGAGACAAACTGCTGATTAAAATTCCATTTAACAAAACTAATAAACCCAGATCGTTCGTCGTAAACGCTTATTTAACTATTTATCGAAAATATATTTCAATTCGTCCGAAAGATTTCACAAATCCGAGATTTTTTTTCAATGTACGTAATGGGAAGGGTTATCGTCAAGTTATTGGAGTGCACAAATTTGCGAGTATGTCAGAAAATATTGCTAGCTTCTTGAATTTACCGGATTCAAAACAATACACTGGGCACTGTTTCCGGAGATCTGCCACGATTTTAGTTGATAATGTTGCAGACTTATTATCTTTGAAGAGCCACGGAGGATGGAAATCTTCAAATGTAGCGGAAGGTTATGTAGAAGATTCCGTATCGCAAAAGACGGAAATTGCTGAAATTTTTTTTAATACTTCGAATATAACTATCGAAAGTAACAATATTATTGCTAGCACGAGTTCCGCTCAAGAAGACAAAAGAAATAATAGTGTTCTTAACACTTCGAATATAACCATCGAAACTAATAATAATTTTGCAAACACTAGTTCCGCTTATGAAGGCCATAATAACAGTGTTCCTTATTTATTTAATACTTGTAACAATTGTACAATTAATATTTATATGAATGAAAGTAAGTGAAGTAAAAGAATACCTTTATTTTACTTACATTCATTCATACAGGGTGTCAATTTGAAAACTTTCAATGCGAATATCTGTGAAAATAAAAGAGTTAGAAAAACGCAATTTGGTACAAATGTTATACAGGTAGGGGGAACTAGAACCACCATATTTTGGTTATGGGGTGAGTGACCCCTTGGGCCCCATCCACCCTAACCCCAAAATTTTAAAAGGGATCACCCTTTTTGTGATGCCTTAAATTAAACGTTTTTTTGAGTAGTATTCACCGGCACAAGATTTTTTTTTAATTTAATACAGGGCCGAACAAAAAAGTATAATTAAAATAAAATAAACTCTATGAATTGCTATTTAATTTAATTGGATTCTTATAATTCATTCCATTTTGGGCTACAAAAAGGATAATAAATTTTTTTGCTCCAAATACTCGAAGCAGTGGGCCAGGTTTCAACAAATAACAATCGGAAAGCCGTCACTTTCACTGCGGTTGACGAAAAAAGTAATAATCCGGCCCTGGACATCCTGTTTAGTTTTAAACGTCCTACCACTCGAGGCGCTGGTGTAGAATCAAGCAAAATAAATTCGAGTTCTCTATAATAGGTTCAAGTAGTCTATGGTTTACGTCATACATAACCTCATTGTACTTCTTATTTAAATAATGTAAACGAGAGCAATAGATAATATATTACAGTAATCCACCTCAAATTTATTTAACAAAATGGATGAGCTTTTACCAGGAATTAACATTTCCGATGATAGATGCAGAGTTTGCTTGGAGTACATGGAAAATACGATATTACTTTATACAACTACATGTATAAACGAAGAGATTCTGTCCTATTTAGATATACTGCACATAATCTCCAATTTCAAGGTAATCGTTAAGAAAATTGTACCTACCTTTAGTAATAATAAACAATTTATATAGGTAACTTTCACGCATGTTACTGATATGAATTAAATGTATTGAAAGCGTTCTTTGATATTGAATGTAAGATGCTGATTCTGACTTATATTCATTCATTCATTTCAGTATAGAGTTATAATCATTTAATTTAAATTAGATAAGCTTTTAATTTATTATTGTAAACAAATATAATTGCAGATTGGAATAAAACACTTTAACTTTTTTATACCACTATATTTTAAATTCAATAAAACGAAATGTAGCCTGAATATATGAATATTCAACCTGTTCGTAACTCTGCAAGCAAAATTAAGTCTTACTAAGACTATAAACAAATAACTTATTGAAACAACTACTTCCCTCGCTAGTGCCACGCCGGATATTGAATGATACAAAAGAAATTTGCATATTATTATTAGTACTACTAGCGAAATAATATTGGTTTAAGATCGTTTATTTCTACCCACAGGACTAACTTGAAAATTAAACTAAATTGAATTGGAAAACTTTAAACTATAAAACTGAACCCTAAAATATGTAAAAATTAAGTAAAAAGCCATCTGCAGACGCGTTTCGAGATTTATCTCTCATCAGTGCAACTCCGCATTTAAATTGAATGTTAAATAATAAAATACACTTACGTGAAGGTGATCTTGAACGTGAGGAAGTAATTATAAAAAATTACTAAACCAAATTTGTTTCTACAGATTGCTGGCTTCGTTGTTCGATGCCTAAAAATTTAAGCCAGCAATCTGTAGAAATAAATTTGGTTTACATTGCCTTCTTCAGTGGTAATAAAATATCGAGCCGTTAGTTCCCTCTAGCGTTAACAACGAGCCACTCCACATAAATACCAATTTCAATATGTGTGAAGATGTGTGCGGAGCGCGCGGATGGGGCTAGCTGATGTGTCCCTAATAAGGACGAAACGGTCCGTTCTAGTCTTCCGCCCTTCCATACATTTTCACATATCTTAACATCCTATCACCGACCGATCTGCCCATTAAACAATGTTTCTTTTGATTTATATTCAATCAATAATTAAACACACAGTATACCGAGTGTCTGGGGTAAGGGGCGAACATAGGGATTTAACATGTAAAATTAAATATGTGTAATTATTAGCTCCCCTATTCATTTTAGAGAAAAATCGTAAAGGAATATTTTTTAGAGAATCAAAAATTGTAAATTAATCATCCATTTATTTTACGTTTGTACCAGAATACACATCAGAAATAATAAAAATAAGTTGAAAAATGTACCATTTAATAAAAACCCTTTCCATGAGTTTGACAAATGTCATGTCATAGTGAAAATGATTTTGTTAGTCAGATATCAATTCACGCATTGTAATTACTATGAACAATAATGTAGGGCTCGTTATAAAGTGTGAACTAACAATCATCTGCAAAAAATTTCGGTCTGTATTTGATCGATCCTGCATTATTTCATCATCCACTAGCAGTATCTCCTCATGGCATTGATGCTTGTAGGATTGATAACCATGCTTCTTCAGAATTGTCTGTACAGAGAATTTAGACATGTTGCACTCACGAGTAATGCATCGTATGCTAGTTGTTGGTTCAGCATTTATCAAACCCAAAACTTCTTCCAATTCATCGTTGTTTTATTAATGTTTTTAAAATAATATTTGTTGAAATTGTTAAACTGACGCCACTGCAAAATGTTTGGATAATGAATACGCTCTCTTCATTGGAATAACTCAGATTATTGTTCATAGTAATTACAATGCGTGAATTGATATTTGACTAGCAAAATTATTCTCACCATAACATGACATTTGTCAAAGTCATGGCAAGGGTTTGTATTAAATGGTAAATGGTTATAGATATTTATGCATCAAGGGAGATATGGAATGTTTTTTTCCCCAAGGTTGACAGGGTTACAAACTGAGGGCCTCTGGCCCGAGGTTTGTAAGTCAACCGAGGGCGAAGAACATAAATATCTCCCGCGGTGCATACAATATTTTATTTTTTAGTAATTCGTAAAAATATTCAGTATATCGATCTGCAATATGTATTTGCATGGTTGCTATTACTTTGTTTTAAATCAAATCTCCCGCATTTCATGAACTGACGTTTATTTATTTTGATTTGATTTGACGTTAATGCTTCAACAACAATCGTACAGTTGTGAATAAAATAGTGAACAAACCTGGGAGAAAAGATTAATTCCTGTCTCACTATAAAGTTGGTCGTGAGTAGACGCAATATTGTCTATCTTCAACCATCATCTTGAGCGGAGAATTTGGAAATTGTACATACTATTTGTCAGGTAAACAGGAGCAGACCTCATATCTCCCAAGGGAGATATAACTCATATCTCCCGTGGGAGTTATGAGTACGCTTTCATGCCTTGTATCCACGACAATAATAGTAAATATACTACTAAAAAATAAAAATTATTTTTATTATTTCTGAGGTGGATTCTAATACAAACGTAAATTAAATGGGTGATACATTTACAAGTTTTAATTCTCTAAAAAATATTCCTTTACGATTTTTCTCTAAAATGAATAGGGGAGCAAATAATTACACATATTTAATTTTACATGTTAAATCCCTATGTTCGCCCCTTATCCCAGACACTTGGTATATATACATATATATATATATATATATATATATATATATATATATATATATATATATATATATACCGGGTGACCCAGGGTTCTGTAAAAGCCCCATAACTTATTTGCTATTTGAGATATCGACTTCTAGTTTTCTTGAACTGGTACCCACACTTATTCTACATATTTTAAAAATATGTATGTTTTTGTACAGGGTGTCCCAGTATACATAACAGACCAAAGTTATGTTTTTTTAAATGGAACACCCTATATTTTACACTTTATTTTCAACCCTCTTGAGAAGCTGATAAAAATAGTATAATATAGTATGGGTCTATTATGGATGGTTGGTTAGTTATGGGCAAATTTGTGGCAAAAACATGTACACATTGAAAACATTGCAGAAGCGTTCCTAGCAAAGATAGCATCATTTTTTATACACTGAAAAATTTTCCACTTCATGAAGAATAATACACATCGGCTTTGGTTCTCTTTTATTTATAGTGCTATACAGGGTGTCAACATACGCAAAACAATGGATAACTATTTTTTTTTCAAATGGAACACCCTATATAAGTTACCACCAATCTATGGAATTTTTAATAAGCTTTCCAATGATATATAGTTTGTATAACAAAATATTAAGGATTCTTGAGATTTATCAATAAAAACATAATTCTTTTGCCACCTTCTGCTGATTTTTGGATTTTCAGCCAAAACTATGCATTTTCAGGAAAATATATAAGATACTAAAGTTGTAGAGCGAAAAATTTCCAATCGATATAGGTCTTTCGACTTTTAAGACAATGCGTGCATTGCCCGCCAGAGCACGCAATATCGTGACCGTATATGCATTTTAGCGTTTTCTTTTAAAAAATGTTATTAATAAATTGCACTATACTTTATTTTCCGCACCCTCTAGCGTAAAAACTTGAAATTAGAATGGCCCATATCGATTGAAAATGTTCCGCTCTACAACTCTTAATGGAAGTAATTTTTGCCAAAAATGTATAGTTTTTCCTAAAAATGCAAATTGAAAATATATGTATCAATTTTTGCGTTTTTCAATGGTTTTTGGCATTTTTAGCGAAAACTATGCATTTTGGACAAAAATTGTTTCGTTTAAGAGTTGTAAAGCGAAATATTTTCAATCGATGTAGGTCATTTAAATAATTCTATAATTACCCGTTTTGCTGCTAGAGGACGTGGAAAATAAAGTATAGTGCAATTAATTAACAAAAAATTTGAGAAAATCGCTAAAATGCATATACGGTCACGATTTTGGACACTCTGGCGGGCAATGCACGCATTATTGGGAAAGTCTAAAGACCTATATCGATCGAAAATTTTCCGCTCTACAATTTTGGTCTCTAATTATTTTTTCAGAAAATGCATAGTTTTGGCTTAAAATCCAAAAATGAGTAGGAGGTGACAAAAAAAAATGTTTTTTATGGATAAATCTTAAGAAACCTTAATATTTTATTATACAAATTATACATCATTGAAAAGCTTATTAAAAATTCCATGCATTGGTGGCAAGATATATAGGGTGTTCCATTTGAAAATAAATAGTTATCCATTGTTTTACGCATGTTGACACCCTGTATAGCAGTATGAACAAAAAAGAACCAAAGCCGATTTATATTATTCTTCATGATGTGGAAAATTCTTTAGTGTATAAAAAATGACGCTAGCATTCCTAGGAGCGCTTCTGTAACTTTTTCAATGTGTCCTTGTTTTTGCCACAAATTTGCCCATAACTAACCAACCGCCCATAATAGATCCTTAGTATCTTATACTATTTTTATCAGCTTCTCAAGAGGGTTGAAAATAAAGTATAAAATATAGGGTGTTCCATTTAAAAAAACATAACTTTCTTCTGTTATGTATACTGGGACACCCTGTACAAAAACATACATATTTTTAAAATACGTAGAATAAGTGTGGGTACCAGTTCAAGAAAACTAGAAGTCGATATCTCGAATAGCAAATAAGTTATGGGGCTTTTACAGATCCCTGGGTCACCCGGTATATATATATATATATATATTTATATATATATATATATATATATATATATATATATATATATATATGTATATATTAAATAGTAATAATAAATCAAAAGCTACCTGGACCATACTAAATAACCACAGGCCACCTAAAGCACATAATCATAATAACTGTACCGTAACTTGTAATGATTTTAACAACTACTTTGTAAACATGGCTACATCATTTCCAAATGTATACGACTCTGCGGAAATAATAGACTTTGAAGTCCCATTGAGAACGTCCATTCCTTTTAGATTAAAAAAAGTGTCAGAAGTCGAAATCAGGGAGATTATAAATAAAATAAAAAATACAAAAGGTCTAGATATTTATGGATTAACTTCTGATGTTTTAAAAGGTGTAAGAGATCTATTAGTACACCCTATCACAAAACTAATAAATAATTGCATAGAAGAGGGGGTATTCCCTGACTCCTTAAAGTTGGCCAAAGTAATCCCTATTCTTAAAAAGGGAAATGTAAATGAGGTAATAAATTATAGACCAATCTCAATACTTCCACTGATATCAAAAATATTTGAAACGGTACTAAAATCAAATAGTTGACTATTTTGAGGGAAACCAGCTCTTTGATGTGAATCAGTACGGTTTCAGATCAAATCATTCTACAATAGATGCACTTGTGCAACTCTGTGATACAATATGTGATAGTTTTGATAAGAAGATACCCTGTATGGCATCATTCCTAGATCTAAGTAAAGCTTTTGATAGCGTTCCACATGATATATTATTAGGCAAATTAAAAAAATATAATTTTGATGACATTAGCACCAAAATGATCCGCTCGTACTTATGTAACAGAAAACAAGTAGTATATCTGAATGGAAATAAGTCTGATGTGCTGCCTATAAGTAATGGTGTACCTCAAGGATCAATTTTGGGACCTGTATTGTTCATAATATACATAAATGATTTGCCATCCTTAGTAAACGATGCCACAGTAATTATGTATGCAGACGATACTACTATTATCAATCGTAGTCCTGTACGAGATAACCTAGAAAAAGCTAATAATGAATATCTTGGAAAAATATCTAAATGGTGTGTACAAAACAGGCTAGTTTTAAATGATTCTAAAACAAAAAAAACAATTTTCTCTGTCAATAAAAATTGTAAACCATGTGAAAGTGTATGTTTTCTGGGAGTTAAGTCAATTAAACAGTCAATTAAATTGGAACTATCATGCTGAATCCTTATGAGCGAAGATTTCAAAAAATATTTTCTGTCTTCGCAGTACCGGATGCTACTGTAATAATACTGCAGTAAAAGTAGCGTATCATGCGTTTGTTGAAACTCATATTTGGTATGGTATTTTGACATGGGGGCACTCTACCTGCCGAAACAGAGTGTTCGCTTTACAGCGGCGCGCTATTAGAATAATTGCTCATATTGGGTACCGTGATGATTATAGGGACTCTTTGAAATACCTTAGCATTCTGACTGTTCCCTCACTGTACATATTAGAATGTGTCTGTTATTTAAAGAATCATCTTGAAAATTACCCAGAAGCGAACCTTACTTAGAACACACGAGGTCGAAATGATATTGGTTTAAATAATATTAGGCTTAAAAGAACCGAAACTGGTACATAATATTATGGTATAAAATTTATCAACAAAATACCCAGAAATATACAAGATCTTGAATATAAAGTTTTTAAAAATAAAATACAAAAATATCTATTAGATAAATGTTACTACTCATTGGAGGAATTTTTATTGGATGATGTACATATTGAGTAATGACCTCTCTACACATATTTGATTTGGGCATTTCCTTGTTTATATTTTTATTTTTTAAATTGTAAAATTTTAGAGATTTTTTAAATTGTAAGATTTTAAAGATATTTTAAATTGTTAGATTTTATTTGTAAACTTGTATGTATTTTATGAATATTTGTCTATTTTTATATTGACTAGTGTACACCGTTTTTGGTCACAGCATAATAAATATCCATCTATCTATCTATCTATTTAGTAATACATGCAAATTTCTTTTGTATCATTCAATATCCGCCGTGGCACTAGCCAGGGAAGTAGTTGTTTCAATAAGTTATTAGTAAAACTTAATTTTGCTTGCAGAGTGACGAACAGGTTGAATATTCATATATTCAGGCTATATTTCGTTTTATTGAATTTATTTAATGCCTTCTGCAACAAGTAAGGTTGTTTCTAATTTGTTTAATAAAAAGTGTATTATCTGTGTTAAAAATTTAAAAAAGGACAAATTATGCATACATGGTGAATAACCAAAAGAGCATACATTTCATGAAAAGCTTATGCTTTTAATTTTTGGAGTGTTTTATGCAAAGATTTCTGGTTTATAGTAATAAGTAATGCTACAATTAATATACATTTACTGAACAGTAGTAGATATTGAGTGCAGGTGTGCCTTGGGTTATCTCATTTAACTTAAATCTGTGTCTTAAACAAATCGTTACAAAATGCATTTATAAATGTGTGATTTATAATAATATTTCAGATCAAAACCAATGACAATGTACCTCAGAACATTTGTACAACTTGCGCAGAAAGAGCAGAGTCGTCCTATGAATTTAGACTTTTGTGTGAACGTTCGGATAATATACTGCAGAGGGAACTGTCAACACTCACCATCTATAAAGGATCGGATGATATTAAGTAAGTACATTTGAGAGTATGTGTACAAATGCCAATAATTCACCAATCGACATTATGCTGGGGGGGTACTATTCTGCGTTAAAAAAAAAAATTAACCACCCTGAAGGAGTTGATGTAGAACTCTGAAATTTCTTTGCAATAGTTGATAGTTAAATTTTGAAGGCCAAGTGTCTAAAAGAAATGATCTCTAATTATCTCTTCCATATCATCTGAGAGTTTATTGTAGTTTACCTTATTTATCGCATTAGTTTGCAGCCTTTTATTGTTTGACCTAATTGTTAGTGCCCTAAAAAATGCCGCAAGTGTGAAGACGTGGAAATTTTCATCAAATTATACCATTTGAAAGAGGATGAATTATCGGAATGCATAAGGCTGGTTTAGGATTCCGTGAAATTGGCAGACCTTTTGGTCGACCACACGTCAGTGTAAGTCGAATTTGGAGAGATTGGCAGGAAGAAAGCCTAGAAGCTCGACGTAGAGGCAGTGAACGTCCCAGAGTGACACAAGAACGTGAAGATCGACTCTTAAGGACGATTGCAATAAATTGGTTAAGACCAATTGGTCATAGAGTCTCTATGAGCACCATTTATAGGCGAATGTGCTCTTCTGGTTTGCGGTCTTATCGTCCTTATTTTCATCTCCCTTTAACAATTCAGCGTAAGGCCAACAGGCTGCAGTGCAGCCAGGACCGACAAGACTGGGATCATCAATGGGTAGAGATTGCCTTCAGCGACGAATCCAGATTTTGTTTATGGCACTCTGACGGACGTTTAAGGGTTAGACAACCTAGAGGTCAAAGACAAAATTTACAATTTGTTCAACATCGTCACACCGCATTAACTCCTGGCGTAATGGTTTGGGGGGCAATATGCTACGGAGGAAGGACCCCTTTAATATTCATTCCGGACACCGTTACATTGGTACAGTCTTGCAACCCATTTTGCTTCCATTCATCCAAGGGCAATTTCCAGCAGGATAATGCGCGACCTCATACTGCTAATGTAACTACTAGGGGTGTTCGATTATGGAAATGAATAATCGATTTTCGATTATTTTTAATTATCGATTATATATTAATCGAATTGATCGATTAATCGATAATCGATTAATCGAAATTATCGATTAATCGATTAATCGAAATTATCGATTAATCGAAATGATCGATTAATCGAAATGATCGATTAATCGAAATGATCGATTAATCGAAATGATCGATTAATCGATTAATCAAAATAAAATTATCGATTAATCTATTAATGAAAAATCAAATTATCGATTAATCGATTAATTGAATATTTCTCGAGTAATAATCAAAACATCAAAGTTTTGCACAGCCTCGTGAATACTGTTTTTCAATCTAATTAATGTAAATTGGAAGCTGTAATCAATTCGACTGAATTAGGACATTATCACATATAACATCCGTAGTGCTTCAAATATTACGGATCATTTTTTGCGAGTGCTTTGCGTTCATAATCACGAGGCACGAGACGAAGACAAGGACCGATTACAATGGTAAAAATGCACGAGCAAAAAATTATCCAGCACGCGGGATATTCGGAAGACTATCGCACAATTTTAAATTAATGTAACAGACGTAATGTAATAATGTCGCAATGCTTTTTGATTATTGATTTGGAATCAGTTTAAAATAGTCTTGGCTTTGACAGAAGTTAAAATTAGGACTTCTGCGTATACTCAGCAATGTTCATATTGTGTTCATCAGCAACTTATGATACTGTTAAAAGCGAATTTAAGGGATATAAAATTCAAGCATTTCCCAAGCATTGAAAAATATATCCAGACAAACAAACAATGATTTGCTTTAACCCAAGCAAAATTCTTGAAATTAAAGTTGCTGAGAAGAGAAAAATTCAATAGAAAATTTGAAGATTGAAAATATTGCACTATCTTTTTCAAATGTGCTTCAATAACATATCAACATAGAAGGAATTGTAAGTCAAATCTTTACAATAGTTGATGCAAATCAGAATTGATAGAAATGGAAATAATCAAACTTCAAATTTATTTGTATTTGAAATACAAAAATTGTTTTAGGAAATACACTTAAGAAAAATACCCAATCTTGACAAATGTCTTGCTTTGGCTGGATTTATTTGGCGGAATCCTCATTTTCTGACGAGTATTCCAGAATTAAAAATAAGAAATTCTTTAACTAATAACTATTTAACTATCCGATCAGTGTCTATAAATATCTCTTTTATCGGATGATCCCACCTTTGAAAATATTGCCAAAATGAAAGGCCAATGATCTCATTAGTATTAGTCTTATGTAAATATTTATAATGTTCCCAATTTTCTTTGTTTTTTTTATTATAAGTTCGTTTAGTCCGATAATTCAAATACATCTATTATTCAAAGGATCTAAAAAATAAATAATCTATTGATAGATTATTAAAATAATCATTAACATTAGTGAATCAATTTATCATTCTCTGAACACTGGAGTCAAAATTATGTAATTTTGATAATAATAATCTTTATTCGAATAAAAATAGACAATATTTAGAAACACGCACTTAATATGGAGATATTAATTCATATTAATAAATTATTATAAATAATTGTCACAGTATGTTAATATAAGCTCGGCATCATAAAAATGAGATTTAACCGATAGACTACAATTGTTTTTCATTAATATGCATTGCTGGTACAGACTTTTCTTCGCAGAAAGTATAAACACCGGTGTATTTATTTATATTCACATGATTTATAACTCTATTGACATACCAAAGTGTACATTTCACACATGGTTCTTATTACTTTTTTGTCGATTAAACAACATTAAAGTCTACGGCGGCGGCGGCCGAATCATGGGTTTCTTTATAAACGGACGTTTTTTTCTCGGATGAAACTCGAAAACTTGTAATACGCTTCCATTAGTATTTATACCCACATATTTACAGCTTACCAATTTAATAAATGTAATGAATAAAGTGGATATGATGGCTTAATGTTAATATAACAGATTGGGCGGTTATTAAAATAATCAAATAATCAAATGATCGATTAATCGATTAATCAAATAATCGATTAATCAATTTATCGATTAATCAATTTATCGATTAATCGATCAATCAAATGATCGATTAATCGATCAATCAAATTATCGATTAATCAAATGATCGATTAATCGATTATTTTTTAGAATTAATCGAACTGTCGATTAATCGATTAATCGATTATTTATCGATTAATCGATTATTTTGCACAGCCCTAGTAACTACAGACTTCCTAGAACTAAACAACATTAATCGTTTGCCTCGGCTATCGAGATCACCCGACTTGAACCCCATAGAACATGTCTGAGATATGATGGACAGAACATTGGCCGCATTCAGGGAATTTGTAGCAATGCAGTGCTGCAGCGCTTTAAGCTGTACTCGGCTGAACGAGCAATTATGGAACTCGGCGCTTATAGTTTGACGTTTACAAAATAATTCTTCAGCAAACAAACAGGTTAGATTTATTAACACGTGTTTCACTGTTGCCACCTCTTTCGATTTTTCAGTGCTTCCAACTGCTTTTTAGTTTGCTACAACGCCTGTACAGCGGTAAAGCGGAATAATCAAATGCGTCAACGCTTCATGAAGCGCTGCCAGTGCTTTAGATATGTTGGCTCGGTATATACTTTGTCGAGTATGATTTTTTTCACGAGAGAGAATATACGACTTGAGGATATTTCCGATAGAAAACGCAAAATCACTGCTAACGGAAAATTTCCATCCATTCGCACGCAATATTCACGAAATACTGATGGCTGCGTGGCCTGCCCGTGCGTATAAAACACGTCACAGAAGTCACAAAGGCGCATAAAGGCAAACGATTTTTTTTATACGACAGAGATATATATATGCACTACATTTTCATCATAGTCGAATAAGGGTAAAATTGAGTAATTTTTAGTAATTCCCTAATATACCATCAAATCGATTCAAACTTCATACTTACTTGACATTTAATTTTTTTATTATGTGAACTAATAACTAAATGGTTTTATTTAATACACCTATTTGTAACTGAGGTACTTCTTAAAGTAAATGAATTATTAAACCACTCCATTGTTAACTTGCAACATGAAATGATTAAAAATTAAACCAAGCGTGCATAGACGTATTTCATTCAAATTGAATGTTATATTTGTGCTTATTGCTTACCGATTTAATATGGCATTGTTTTCTTGAAAAATGTATTTTTACCCTTAATTAGGATGTCTACTATAAAGTTATCAACACTAATGATTTTTTTTTGGACTTACCAAAATTGAATTTTGTCCCGCTAGATTAGCATTCTGGCCCACTGTGCGGCGATTTCATTAGTTTATTTTAAAACATAATAAATCTAGAATATTACTTGCACACCTCCAGAGGGTGCCATAAACAAACTATTTCCAAGTAAGTTGAAACTTAAATATTGTATGCTACGTACTTGCTTAAATATTTATACAAACTTAAGGTTGTGTTTACATTTTTTCTCGTTTCACGTGTAAGGCATCGATCGATGCCAATTAAAAATCCACACCGAATAGAAACACTGACAGAAAAACCCGCTAATAAAACATACATTGTATTCTCGCTGTTTCTTCCATGCAATTCTTTTTGCAAACAAAGTGTTAATATAATAAATTATAAACTTTTTCCATATTCATGCGTTCGCCCGTTCAATTGTTCCAGATGAACCTACGATCAGAGAGTTCCTACGATTTCGCGCCGGTAAAATTGAACACGATTACGTTTTTACGTTTTATGTCAGGACTAAACACTTTTAATTCGGTTACATTTGGTTTATATGTCTACCATTTAGTTTTCTAATGCAATAGCATAGTGTCTCCATCTGCGTCGGTGCAAAATGTTATGTTAATGTTAATGTTAAATGTTCACGTTTGTTCACTTTATTCGAGCACGTTGAGGACACAGCATATTTAGTGAGTGTCTTCATTGAAATTTCATTGAAAATTGAACACCAAGTAAGAGTTCTTTGTATGTTTATAAGGTAAGTGAATTAAACTCAAAAATTATTGTATAATTGGTAACAATTGGGTGATTATTCTTGCATTCGACTATTTGGTACGTATGTGTACCGTTAGTCCTATAAAGTGGTATATAGTATATGTACCATTACTATTATTTACAGAAATGGAAAGGAAAAGGCCGCAGAAGAAGAGCTGCATAGCAGAATATTCATTCTATACCTTGTTATGGAATGAATTACATGCAAAACGCATAAGCGCATAGTGTTTTGTTCCATAACAAGAGTGAGAATGTGTACGTTCTATAATCAAAATTGATTTCAGAATGCTTAAATTCTATGGTGGTCGTGGAGAAAATATATTTTGTGACTCTGATGACAGTGATGATTCATATGAACCTTCTGATGAAGAATCTGAAAGAAATGAACAATCTGACACCGACAACGAATCTTCTAATGAAGAATCAGATATCCAACCGGAAAATGATGACCAAGTTGGAAAAGAAAACGAAGCTCCAGAAGACTTTGAGGACTCCTCTGGTTCTTTTATTATATGGTTAAAACCAGATAAAAATTTTGTCTCTAAAAGGCAAATTTCTAGTAAACGCACTTGTACACTAGCCTCCAATATACAGGCTAAGATGCCGTAAGAATGTTTCAAAAATATTTTTTCACATTCTTTATATTTATACATTGCTCAGTGTACAAATGAAAGAATTCGAATACATAAACAAACAAGTAGGAACGCTCGCTTGAAAGAAACAGATAAAGAGGAACTGCAAGTTGGGTGCATGCTAGTAGTGTGTTAGAACCACGTTCCCCGACTAAGCGAATACTGGTCCACTCATCCTTCGTTGTCAAATTCAGCAATACAAAATGCTATAGCTCGTGATCAATTCAAAATCATTTAATCAAAAATGTATTTTGCATCACCAACCAAACGTGCAGAATGCTCCAAAACATACTATATTGATGATGTAGTAAATTGCTTGAAAGCTACGTTCCAGAAATGCCGTCAGGATAGTAGCTTTCAAAGCATAGATGAATCGATGACTAAGTTCAAAGGGCGTTCATCTTTGAAGCAGTATATACCACTAAAGCCTGTAAAGAGGGGAATTAAGTTGTGGTTTAGATTTTAATATCTACACAGGCCGTGAAACTGAACGTCCAGAAGGAACTTTTGGTGAACGTGTAGTGAAAAAACTAATTTCTACAGCTAAAGAGAAAGATATTACCTTTTGTTTTGATTGCTTTTTATGCAGTGGTAGGAACTTGTAACCAAAATAGAAAAAATGTACCTAAAATCAAGGATAAATTGAAGAGGTGAATATGTGTTTCAGTGCAGCAAAGATGGACTGATGTTTGTGAAATGGCACAAATAGCAATTGCTATAATGCTAATGTTATGTCCGTGAATAAAACTTTGAAAGATGGCTCCAAAAATAGTGTTCCTTGTCCAGAAATAGTTGCATCATATAGAAAGATTATGGGAGGAGTTGATTGGCGGACCAGATGATGGGATTATACAAACTAGATCGCAAATCAAACAAATGTTGGAAGAAGGTGTTCTATCGTCTGCTTATGATGGCAGTCGTAAACGCATGGATTATCCATAAAGAAAAGATAAAGAAAAAAATTCCTTTCCTGCAATTTTTAGTGCCCCTGGCAGAAAAAATGATAGCTGAAGGAAGAAAAACAGCAACTGTCCGACGTTTATCGACGAAGGGAAGACCATCTGAGAAAAGACAACGGTTCGAACAAGTATCTTTACATCTTCCCGTGGAAGGTACGACGAGAAGAAGATGCAAAAGGTGCGCTGAAAATAAAACACAAAAATGCACAAAGACAATTTGTCAAGAATGTGACATTCCGCTATGCACTAAATGTTTTGCAATATATCATTCTTAAACTATTTTATATCATATACAATAAAAATATTTAATAATTTTCAAACAAATTTTTTCTATGGGGCTAATGGTACATAAAAGTACCACAACGTAAGACTAATGGTGCTTATATGTACCACTACCCCCTTCAACCCCATGATATTTTTTCGACATTTTCGATTATAAAAGATAATTCAAACTTATACAAACATAAAAAAACCACTGAAGTATTCCTATGTCTCCCAGAAAAAAAATCGTCGCGAAAGGGTTAACCTCAGTGGTACTGGTGGTGAACTCCCCAATATGCAATATCAAGCATTTCTCAGTATGTAACGCATTTGAGGGTTCCAATATCCAATGAATTATCGTTAACGGCAATTTTACATTTTGATGTCAACACCTGTCACGTTCAAGTACTGCCAATCGCGACAACTAAAATGTTAACACAAATAGTTAAATAATGAGCAAAAAAAGTAAAATAAAAAATCTCTTATTTCAATAAAAAAAACTAAATTTTTTATTATTTTTTGTTACAGGATTGAAACTACTGAGAACAATACAGGGAACAAAACACCTTTCAAAAACGAAATAACGGATCTACACTATATGTCTACAAGAACTTCATTTAAACTAGCCCATGAAAACAGTATTCAATTTAATTTTGACAATAGTATGGATTTTGAATGCATTTCGGCTGAAATTTTTAATGGTTCTCCTTATCAATTTAATGTTGCCAGCAATGAAAAATCTTCTAATGGAGATACCTTGAATTCCAACTACACATCAGAATTATCTAACTCAAATTATGGTACTAACACTAACAGTCTGGAAGTGAAATCTAATTCTGTTGAAAATGGTCTTCTTCATTCGGACAAGAAAAAGGAGGAAGAATCTAAAAAAGAAAGTCCTTTCACCAATCACAACAATAATTTTCTTTATTGTGGAAAGTGCGGGGGAAAATTTGTTCGTAAAATTAATCTCATAAAACACATTCAGAGATGTGAACAAATTTATCCCAAGATATGTTCTCAATGTGATTATGAACCGACATCTTACAAGAGCTATACTGAACATTTAAACATTCATGATGTGAAAACATGCAAGTATTGCAATTATAAAATTATTAATTCTACTGCTTATCTAAGACATTTGCAACTAACCCACAGTGATAGAAAGACCGAATGCGGGTTATGCAAAAAATCATTTTTTGAAACTAAAAACTTGGCGCTACACATAAGAAAAGAACATCCAGATGAGAAGCAATTTCCGAATAACTGTCTTGTTTGCAATTTCATTCCCACTTCACACATATCTTTCATTAAACACATGAAAGAAGAGCACGGTAATATTAACCTTAAAAAGTGCAAATACTGTGATTATAGTAATGTTTGTAATAAAATACTGAGGCGGCATAGACGAATAAAACATGCTGATAAAAGATCGGCTCACTGTACAAAGTGTGATAAAAAATATTTCACTAAAAAAGATTTGTTAGATCATATGAAAAAAATACACGTAGGGTATACTTCGACTACATGTGAGATATGTAGAAAGACGTTTAGTTCAAGGAGTCATTTAGAGCAACACGCGCGGGTACATAATGGACAGAAAATATTTGGATGTACATTGTGCGATATGCAATTCAATGATCAATCTTCGTTGCTTGCACATAAAGTATCTCATCCGGAACAGAAGAATTTTAAATGCCCTGAATGTGGTTCATCCTTCAATAAACTTAAAGGTTTGAATGATCATTTGCTCAGAGTGCACAAAATGGAGAAGAAGTACAAGTGCACTGTATGTCCTAAGAAGTTTTTCCACGAAGCACAATTAAAGGAACATTCGATTGTACATTCAGAAACGAGGAGCTTTGATTGCGATACATGTGGAAAGGCATTTAGGACTAAATATAATCTACAGGTACATCTAGTGGTACATACTGGAGAAAAACCACATCTTTGTAAACATTGTGGAAAGAAGTTTACTCAGGTTACTGGTTTAAAAAAGCATTTGACGCATCATCATAATAAAAGTTGAGGACTGATTGGCCATTGAAAGAAATATTGATTATTATCCTCCTTAAATTAATTTTTCAGTCGGGGTTTAACAACATTTGTTAAACTGTACAAGGTGATTCACGCAACCTCTGCAGTATTTGGATGTTGTTGATGTAAAGGGTGATGATGATTTGTGCCCTGAAATGCGGATTAGCTAAACATAGGACAGCATTTCCATCAGCTGAATTGGGTTCTCCCGTCCCTGGATACACCTCTACTACGTTTGGCTGAACCACATTCTCAGTGAAACATAATAATAGTTTTTAAATAATATTTTGTAAATGTTCTTTCTAATAGAGATTATGAGATATACATGTGTTTGTGTTTCTTCAATTTTTAACACGTTGAATTGCCACAAGTGCATCCTCGGCAGTTAACATGTTAACATGTGGTGTTATAACTTATGCTTAGTTTACACTGGCTTTGTACTAAGCATTAGTAACTGGCCACCCGCACTATATCGCATAAATAAATAGGTTACATTAGAACTAAGTGTTAGTAAAAGCGTTATAATTGCGAGTGTAAGTGAATATTCACATTTACCAGCGACTTCATTCTCATTTTGCAACATATGAACCATACTCAAACATATACATGGGTGTTACTAACAAGTAACAAATATGATTAAATTGCATGTTTGCTTCAGTTTAACAACTACTGCCTTTCCCTCTATCAAAATTAAAACTCTCCTGGATTTCTACTTCGACTTCTAAGGAGTATTTCTTAAAAGTCACTATATCTTCTTTGGAGTTAGAATAGAGTCTTCAAAACGGACGGACGTGTTTTACTGTGGCGCTAATAAAAGTAAAGTGCGAAAGTTATCATTCGGTGGAACGTGAATACTCGGTGTCAGCAGACAGTTTAAGAAGCAAGACAGATAACAGTGAAGAAATAGCGAGATTAGATAAAAGTGGAGAGTGCTGTACGGAAACGTGAAAGTTAACCATCCGGCGCACGGCCGCGTGATAATCCCCGGCAAGAACGCAAACGGAAATAATTATAATACGGGACCAGCATTCGCGCAGCAAACAAATACAACAAGGATTGTTGTTACGTGAAAGAGTAAAGGGAAAACAAAACAAAACATATAAGCATTTTACGAGGATCTAAAAAAATAAAAAAAATAAAAATTGGGTAAATTAGTATGTCCAATAGTACACTGAAAAAGAGATAACGGATAGACGAGAAGGAGAAGCCGGAAAATATTTTTGAGAGAAGCAAGAAAGTGATCAGATCACCCGAACAACGGAAAAGGAAAGATAATAATAAATACTTTAAATGTTTCACAACAAAAGAGACGGGAATAACAGCAAAAGAAGATATAGATGAATTAAAAGAAATAATGAGAGAACTGATGAATAAAATGGATAAGAACACACAGGATCTAACAAGGGAAATAAAAGAAATTAAGATGGAAATGGAAAAAAGGGAAAATCAACGGAGACAAGAAAGAATTTCATTAATGGAAAGAATAGATAAATTAGAAAAGAAAAACGAAAGGAAAGATTAAAGCGGAAAAATAACATAGCAATTGTAGGACTGGAATCGGCTAACCCTAGAGAGGCGGTAAGAGAGCTGTGCGAGGAAAAGCTAGAAGTCAAAGTAACAGCAATAAATGTTGGAAAATGGAAAAAAATATGAAATGATAATAGCTGAAATAGGATCATGGGAAGAAAAACAGCTATAATGGAAAAAAGAACAAACTGAAAGATACAAAAATATATATAGAAGACGATCTATCATTTGAAGAAAGAGAAATTCAAAGGGAGATTAGAACTATCGCTTGGGAAGAAAAGGCAAAGGGTAAAAGAGTTAAAGTAGGTTACCAGAAAATAATAATTGAAGACGAAATATTTACATGGGATAACAAGGAAAAAGGAATAATACTGAAGTCAAAAAATGGGTAGAAGGGATTACTCGCACGACAGACGAAAAGAAGACAACAAACGAATGGAACCGGACAAGAACAAAAAAAAAATGGAACATTAATGAACATGATAAAAATAATTCAAGACAAATTGCGAGGACTGGAACGCTGAACTTAAGAAGGCGAAGAGAATTGGAGGAAGAACAAGTAAAAGAGATTGAAAATGAAAAAGTAAACAAAAAGAAAATACGAAAAGAAAGAGTAAAAGGAAAAAGAAAAAAATAAGAAAAAAAAAACGAACTAAAAATTAGCACCTGGAATATCAGGACAATGTTAGCACCAGGAAAGGTGCAGGAGATAGTAGCAGAACTAGAGAAATACAAAATAAACATTGCAGCGTTACAAGAAATAAGATGGAAAGGACAAGGGACAATAAATAAACATAACTTTACGTTGCAATATTCAGGAGATGAGAAGTAAGGCCAATGTGGAGTAGCATTTGTGATCATGGGAAAACTAAAAAACAATATTATGGAATTGAAACCAATAAACGAAAGACTGGCGTACCTCAGGATTGAGGCTAAACCTTTTAATATATCAATACTAAATGTGTATGCACCAACAGAAGTAGCTGAAGAGCAGGAGAAAGAAAAGCTGTACGAGGAA
Organism: Ocypus olens; assembly: GCA_910593695.2. Classification (NCBI taxonomy): domain Eukaryota; kingdom Metazoa; phylum Arthropoda; class Insecta; order Coleoptera; family Staphylinidae; genus Ocypus; species Ocypus olens. The sequence goes on along the minus strand of OU343063.1, from coordinate 31,169,529 downwards.
CTAGAAGAAGAAATAGAACGTCTACCAAGGGAGAACACAATATTGGTAATGGGAGACTTAAATGCAAGGATCGGCAAAGAAGAATATATAAAACATGTAGCGGGGAAAACATACAATACATGGAGTAACAAATAATAATGGCCAAAGGCTATGCAACCTAGCTGAAAGAACAAATATGATAATAAGCAGCACTAAATTTAAACACCCAAATAGACACAAAATAACCTGGATTTCCTCAGATCTTAAAACAAGTATACAAGTAGATCATATACTAACAACTAAAAGAAAGCAATCAACAATAAAGGATGTAAGAACTTTCTGGGGAGCTTGTGCAGATTCGGACCATTTTATGGTGACAGCTACAATCAAACAGAAAGTAAAAGTAAAAACAAAAAGATCAGACTCAAAAAACAAACGGGATGTACAAAAACTAAGTAACACAGAGAAGAAAACAAAATTCATGGAAAGCATGGGTCAGAGTCTAAAAGTAGTAAATAATGAAGAAACATACATAGAATCAGAACGGGGAAAAATTAAAAAGTGCATAATAGTCACATCAAAAAAACATATAGGAATAGTTAGCAATCAAAACAAAAAAGGATGGTATGGGAAAAAGTGCAAGGAGGTACTAAAAAGAAAGATAGAAGCAAGAGTAAAATGGTTAGGATCAATCAAGAACGATGACAAAGAAGAATACAATAGGTTACGTAAAGAAAGTAAAAAAACACAAAAAAGCAAAAAGAGAATAGATGGAAAACAAAATTAAAGAAATTGAACTCGAAAGCAGAAATCGAAATACAAAATTATTCTATAAAAAAATAAATAAGAGAAAGAAGATATACAAAGGGAAACTAAGCGGTATAAAAAATAAACACGGAAAGTTAACAGAAAACGAAGAAGATTACAAGCAAGTATGGACAGAGTATTTTAGGGAGCTACTAACTAATACCGAGGCCAGAAGAGAAATAGAAGAAGAAGAACCATCAGACGGTAACGAAGCAGAAGAACCAATGATGGATGAAATAAAAGAAATAATCAATAAAAGCCGTAACGGGAAAGCCCCGGGGAAGGATGGAATAAACATGGAATTGATAAAGTATGGAGGTGAAGAGCTACAACAGTGTATATTTACGCTAATAAAAAAAATCTGGAAGGAAGATAACATGCCAAGAGAATGGGACAACGGGCAAATGATAACGATACACAAAAAAGGGGATCAACAATTATGTAAAAACTACAGGGGTGTCACAATACTGAATACAATATATAAGACCCTATCAACACTAATACAGCGGAGACTACCAAATGAGACAAAAATATAATAGGTCAATACCAGTGTGGATTTAGGCATGGAAAATCAACAACCGATGCAATACATACAATAAAACAAATCATGAAGAAAGCACACACATACAAAATGGACCAAGAGCAACTTTTTATAGATTTCCAACAAGCATTCGACTCGATACAAAGAGATAAACTAATGGCAGCATTAAAGAGCTTCGAGATAAACCTAAAGCTAAGAAGCCTAATACAGATGACAATGAGGAGAACAACACTAAGCATCAAAACAACAAAGGGAGAGACGGAGAAATTCGAAATTAGCAAGGGGGTCAGGCAAGGAGACTCACTATCAGCAACCCTATTTAACCTAGCACTAGAACATGTAGTAAGGAAAATCAGCAAAGGAACACTAAGAACAAGAGGAGGACAAATAATGGCATATGCAGACGACATAGTAATAATAACAAAGAAAAGAGAACTCATGATAAGAATGCTAGAAGAACTGATAACCGAAGGGAGTAAAATAGGATGAAGAATTAATAAAGAAAAAACCAAGATGATGAGATTCAACAAATAGAAAGGAACCAGAAAAATTAAAATAGGGGAAAACGAATTTGAGGAAGTCGAACAATACAAATACCTAGGAGTAATATTAGCAAACAATGGAGAGAGGGAAGCCTCTACTAAAGGGGAAAATTATGGGAGCAAATAGAGCTCTTTACGCAAACAAAAAGCTACTAAAAAACAAAAACCTGGGGAAAAGAACGAAAATCAAAATATACAGCACATTAATAAGGCCAATATTAATGTACGCGGCAGAAACTATGACCATGACAAAGAAACAAAAGGATAACCTGAGAATTATAGAAAGATAGATTTTAAGAACAGCACTAGGGCCTATAAAGGTAAACGAGAATGAATACCGAACAAGGACGAACAACGAGCCGAGACAAGAAATAAAAGGAGAAGACATGGTAAAAAAAATCAAGGAACAAAGAGCAAAATGGCTAGGACATGTATGGAGAGCAGGACCAAGCGACACAGTGCGTTTAATGTTAGAGTGGTAGCCAGGAAACAAGAAAAGAAGAGGTAGACCGAGATCTAAGTGGTTACAAGAAGTGGAAGGAGATCTCTGCAGGGCTGGCATCGGCGGAGAATGGAAGGAAAAGTCAGGAAATAGGAGGGAATAGGGAAATATATGCAAGAGTATAGAATAGGAAGTGGACGGAAACTGATCTACTCCAAAAAAACAAGATCTAGAAAGTTTCATTGAAGTGGCACTACCCCACAAGGGATGTCCAGCCACATTATTATTATTATATCTTCTGTATTCGCGAATACTTTTCCCTTAATGACAATATTGTTTCTTGTCTCCTTTCTTTCTTTTTTTCAATTTGACCTTCGAGATCCATTACTTTCTTTTTTTGTCTCCATAGCTCTCTCATCTCTACGAGTTCTTCCCATCATATTTCCCCGGCTTTATGCATTTCCTCCCTCTATTATTCTTATTCTTTTCTTATTTATTTCCTGATCAATTCAATGTCATGACAGTTCCCGCTGCAACTATTATTCTCCACCCCAGTGCTTTTCCTTTTGTCCTTTCCCCGAGTATCCTCTGCTTCAAACGACGTGTTGCCGATTTTACGTTTATCAGCGTTTTCTGCTGACATGTGAGAGGATAAAGTCAAAGTGATGACAAATAAAAAGAAGCTGAAGAATTCGCAAGAAAAAAATAAAAGAGGTCAATAAGTTGAAGGAAATCATAAGATGAGAAGTATGGAATTCATACGGTATGGAGCAGGAACAGAGTAGTATCGGAAAAATAGCCACAAGCGAAAATATTATACCTGTTCACAAAGGAGGTGATAAAGAAGATCCAGCTGACCATAGACCTATAAGCGTAACGAATACAACATCTAGACCATGCATAAAAGTGGTGGCGGAGAGACAAGAAGGGAAGATGGAGAACAAGGATATAATATGGGTACTAGAGAGCCAAGCAGTGTTTAGGAAAGAAAGAGGGGTGGTAGATCATATCCTAACATTGAGCATCCATGAGGGCATAAAGGAGAGTGGAGGGAAAGTACATCCTATTTGTCGACTTGAAAGGGGAATATGACTCCACCAATAGGGAGAGTCTGTATGAATCTATGAGTGTAAGAGGAATATCAAATTAAATGAGAGAGAGGGTTGAAAGCAGTGCCGGCGGAACGTACAGGCAAGGCAGGCGGCCACCTGTTGCGGCCAAATTCAAGGGCGGCGTTTAACGAAAATTTTGATTGGGAAGCAAACAAGAACCGAATGGAATATTCATCACAAAAGTTTAAAGTTGATGATAATTTTAATTCAGTCAAACTCATGGCAAGGGTTTTTATTAAATGGAACATTGTTGAACTTATTTTTATTATTTTTGGGGTGCATTCTAGAATAAACGTAAATTAAATCGATGATATATTTACAATTTTTAATTCTCTAAAAAATATTCCTTTGCCAGCCAACTAGTCTATGGAGGGTAACTAAAAAAAAAGAGAAATAAACTGCTGCTTCCTCATACACCTGCTCCGTGAAATCCCCCTATAATTTTCCAATGTATCAAAGCGTTGGAAAAATGTACTGGTTATATTATTTGTTTGAAATATGGAATTTTTTAATCCCCCCCATCTTAGGGGGGGATGGTAATTAATTCTTTTTTTTCTGGTGTAATTATAGAGATTTGGCCCAATTTTATTTTCACTGAGTTTTCATTTCAATGTTACCAAACAAAAAAAAAACTCAGTTCTGTCGAAAGTGGAATAGTCAAGTTTTGAAAAAAAACCTCATTTATTCATTACCCGATTATCCCCCCTTGAAACCGCCACTGGGGCCATATGGGCAGGATCCACTTAAAAGTATACTTAAATTAAGGGCTAATTAAGTACCCTATTTCCGATTTTAGTGCACAACCCCCAAGGGTGAAAATCACAACATTGCCACTATAAAGTTAAGCTAACAAGGCAACATCCGCAATTCGAGGATTGAAACGTTTTTCTATACCACATAATTAAGGGTTAATTAAGTGCCCTATTCCTGATTTTAGTGCTCCACCCTTAAACTAGAAAAAAAATTCTACACCCTGTATTTCATATCTCCCAAGCGAACAAGTAGACCTCAACGAAACTATACATTTATTTAGATCATTGAATGCACTAACCTTGTATTATATTCACGATTTGAGTGCTCAACCCCTAACTAATAAAAGTAATATTTTAAATTTTAAGAAAATTTGAAAACTTTTACGTTTCTAAATTTATTTAACAGCTTAAAACATGTTTTGTTGCAATTTAGGCTAAAATAGTTAATTAACTTCTGGATGAATCATATTTTGTTCCAAAAATGTATATTTGAAATGGGTAATGTCATTTTAAAGTGAAATAATCTACTTTTGACGAAATCATGCCATTTATTCTTTTTTACTTTCTCCGTTACGAAGTACGAGAAAGTATTGTGATCGTGATTTTTTTTTTCAGAAAATTTTTTTACGGAAATATCCGTTTTGGGGTCCCTAGATGCCATTTCAACAATTTCTGGAAAAAAAAAATTGTGTCTGTGTGTGTGTGTGTCTGTGTGTGTATGTGTGTGTGTGTGTGTGTGTCTGTGTGTGTGTGTGTGTGTGTGTGTGTCTGTGTGTGTGTCTGTGCGCGCTGTATCTCAAAAACTAATAGACCAATTGATATGAAACTTTGAACATACGTCTTATTTGATAATCCGGAGAACTGAAAAGCTTTTGGTAAAATTTCGTATACCGGAAGTGGGTGTTTACCTTAACTGTTTTTTGTTTTTTGCCAATATTTTCTTAAATATGAAAAATATCACAAAAACATTTAAACAAACATTGAAGACAACAAAGAAATGAACATCTTTTGCTTGAAAATATTTTTCATAAAATCATTGCTGTTCAAGAAAAAAAATTATTATTATTTTTTAATTTTTGGTTTATAATTATGAAACGATAATAGTTACAACAAATTTATTTCAGTAATAATTGTAGAGAATGCCAAAATGAAAAACTTCTAAAGAATAAGTTTTTTTCTAAATTTCGTTAGTTTTTGAGTAAACCGAGTTTTTGATTTTGAAGTATAATTTTTCCATCTTTCATAATTTTTTTTCTGGTGTAATTATAGAGATTTGGCCCAATTTTATTTTCACTGAGTTTTCATTTCAATGTTACCAAACAAAAAAAAAACTCAGTTCTGTTGAAAGTGGAATAGTCAAGAAAAAAACCTCATTTATTCACGAAACTGGAAAAAAGAACGTATTAAACCATTCTGGGTGATAAATAGCAAAATATCTGTTTTGCAACTCTACGGTTCCACAATTAAAGAAATTTGGTGCACAATTCACAGTAGCGCGTAAGCAAATTCGATAAAACCATCTGCAAGGAATATTTACGTATATTTTAAACTATTATATTGCTAATTAGCTGCCGACAATCAAGACCTATGCTACAGTGTAAAATATGAAATGTGTTAATATTAGCTCCCCTAATTATTTGACAGCATAGGTCTTTTTACATTATTTTTAAAGCTTTTTAAGCCGAATGGCTTGGTACGTTACTTAATAGTTTCTGCAGAGTATTTACCGAGATAATTGCAAAAAACTAAAAAAACTAAAAGTATTTTGAACTAAAAACAAAGGTTTGCCATATCATAATGGCGCATATTTAATTTTGTTCTAAAAAGTGACATTTGCTGTCGCATTAGCATTTACAATCCATCATGTATTCTACACAGGGAAAAGTATTTTAACCCTCTAGGTTTCAGGGGTCGGAAGCACATGGTCGAAAAACGCCAAACAGCGCAATAAGGCTTGTCTTTATCGATTGTAAAGAGGCCCGACAAAAAAAACTCAACATCGTGATCGCGCTGCTTGGGACAAAAGGTTAATTACATGGTTTTACTCAGGTACTGTTTAAGAAGTGTAGGTGATTAGTTTAGAGCAGCAAAAAAAAATTGTTCAATTAATAATTACCAATTCACTTTCTAAATTTGAAATGTGTTGGCTCCAGTGGCGGCTCGTCAACTTTTGGTTTGGTGAGGCGCAGATTTAATTTTATCTACACATCTTTAAAAACACACCCTATTTTCCTTCACGTTGATATACGTTTCGGTTTTAATTTCACTCTGCCGTCCATTGAAGGCAGCACAACAACTCGGAAACGGTAACGAGAACCAACAATTAAATGATACGATTTGCATGTTGACATACACAACTAATAAGTAATAACAAATATAGCTAGGTATATTTTCGTTCCCCGGTTCTTGTGAAGCTGCCTCAACACATCTGAGTGCTGCGAGTGTTCTCTCTCTATCACGCGGGTGATTTCCGACCAATGGGAAGTCTCTAAGGCTCGCCTCCAATATCCAAATAAATCTGCACATTACACGAATGCGATATATGAAACTGTATGGAGACATATTTAGTTGCATACATTCCGATTGCGCTGGTTTACATTTGCCTCAAGTCGGGTCTGGGAGGGTGCGCTAATTCTAATCATTAAAAACGGGAACATTCCGTTATTACAACCATTTTTAATTACTGTATAATTAATTATTAATATTTAAGCCAACACGGAAGAAATTTATTGAATAAATTATTATTTCTATAATATTGAAAATTAATGTCCCCTGACGAGCCGCCACTGGTTGGCTCCCTTAATTATTTTATAATATGTAACGCTCCTATTGCCTTATAAGTTAATTAGTGTCATTATTATAATTGAAGCCTATGCTGGAACAACGTTGTAACCGCCAATATGTGTAAAAGCAGTTTTTTTCCGTGGATAAATGTTGTATGGGACCTAAATAATCCGCTAGCAAAATAGTGGAGCCATAAGAAAATATTCTGGTGGTTTTCTAGCGTCATTTCGATCAGACGATTTTGGTTATTTTATGGAACAACGTTGTATGCGCCGCCGCGCCGACACGGCCAACTAGTTTCTCGCGCGTTTGTTTTGTTTACATCTGTTTGGTGTGAAGTTTGTTGTTGTTATAAACAAAAATGGATGTTTCTTTGACAGCGTCGGTTATAACACAGCTAAATAGAGGCAAAAAACGAAAGATGCATATTGACAATTGGAAGCAGAATATCAGAAAACGTCTCCAAGACAGTGAAGACAATTACGTTTCATCTAGAAATATCCCCAAAGAAGCTTTAAAACGCCCAGATGAAGTAAGTTGATTTGAAGCTTGTACTATGAAAGATTTCGTAATAAAGTCATAATAAAATTTTTAGAAACGTGTCTGCAAGTGTTTTCAGTCGTGTGATGGGTGCTCTGCTGAATTATTGGTGGGTAAACACCAAACATTATTCCAGAAGTTCAGAGAGCTAAGTTATGATGGTCAATCGCAATACCTATCACAAGCTATTACCATTGAAGAACCGAAGAGAAGAAGGGTTGAAAAGACAATATCCCGCCGCCAAACTACTGTAAAATACGCCATAAATAGTATACGGGTATGCAAATCAACTCCCTGCTACATATTCTCTATCACCCAGAGACGAGTTCAGTACCTTGTGGATAAAATAAAATCTGGTGCAGATATAACTGACAAACGTGGAAAGCATATGAACCGCCCAAAAAAACTTAAGCTAACAGATACACAGAAAATATACGAACATATTAAGTCATTTCCACAGCAGGAAAGTCATTACAGCAGAAATGAATCCTCAAAGAATTGCCTTTCACCTGATTTAAGCATCTCAAAAATGTATAGACTGTTTTTGGAAAAATACCCACAGAATCAAATCTCATTAAGGACGTATCATGATGTATTTAAAAGTAAATTTAACTTGCGGTTTGGACTTCCCAGGTCAGACACCTGCTCATACTGCGATAAATTATTTATGAAACTTTGCTCGACCTACGATGAACGTGACAGACGGGAAATCGAAAATGAAAGTAAAATCTATCATTTGCGAGCAGAAGCAGGCTACCAATCATTGATAGAAGATACCGAAATGGCTAGGATAAATCCTAATTATGTAGTTTTATGCACAGATTTGCAACAAGTACTTTTTTGCCCAAATCTAACTCATTCGTCCATTTTCTATCAGAGGCAACTTTCTACCTATAACTATTGTGTTCATAACATGGGAAATGGTATAGCTACGATGATATTATGGGATGAATTAAAGGCACATTGAGGCTCTACTGAGATCACCTCGGCATTACTATTTCATGTCACTCAACATTTTAACCGTCTCGATCAAGGACAGGAAAGAAAACTTGTTGTTTGGTCCGACAGATGTGTGGGCCAAAATAACAGCTGGAAAATGATAACATTGCTCCGACTGATATTGAGAGAAAAATACTTTACCCAAGTGGAGCAGAAGTTTTTAGTTAGTGGACACAGTTTTTTACCCTGTGACAGAGACTTTGCTCTGATAGAACGGATGAAAAAACTTTCCTCGGTTTATGTGCCATTTCAGTGGACAGATGTAATCGCAAAATCAAAAGTTGTAACTGACATGGATATACAACGTTGTTTGATTGAAATGAGAAAAATATGCTTGTAAATCACAATCCTGTATGTGGTCAAGTATGCAGTACCTATCATATGGTTAAGTTCTTTCTTTACTAGTTATATTAGCCATACATTTACCTAATTAATAAAGCAATCGATCATTTTTGGTTTTTTTCGATTTCCCAACAAAACAATTTTTGGCGTTTACAACGTTGTTCCAGCATAGGCTTCAATTATTGATTCAAGATAAATCGCATTTCTTTGAAGCGTCATGAGACGCCGTTTTTTAGTCGCCTATGGAAAAGGAGTTTGTTTGAATATCCATGAGAAACGGATTTTTTTTTGGCTGGAGGAATTACGTTTTGAAGGGACAAGCAATTAAGGAGAATTCTGCTTAGACTCTGCAAGGATTTCCGATAAATACAGCGAAAACTCACATTTTAAAAAGAAGAAAAAAACCAAACAACACCTAAGATTTTTTTGGAGCGGCTTAGTCCAGGCTTATGTAAATCAGATTTATTTGACGTTGTATTACGATAAATGTCAAGGTGTTAGGATTGTCAACCGGACGGCTCCTGCTCGTCTCTCCGACTGATCAGATTGGGGCTGTGTATGATCCTCTCTGCAGCGCTGGCCTAAAGAACTTCATTCAGGACATAAAAATCAGATAAGATCGAATTATAGATAAACATCCAAAAACGTTTTCGATCGGGTAGTAATGTTGAATTTTAAAATCGTCCTATTTACCGTGTATGCGTCTTATAATTTTTGTTCATCATTAGAGCGTTGTATTTGAACGTTGTCAGAAATACTGATTAATCTAATTTTGTAAGGATTAAGTAAGCTTACTGTTTCCAAATTTTAACGAAATTCATTCTGTATTACTTGTTAGATAGTATTCAAGTTATATCATTTTGTTGGGTATATAATGTTGATAATACACATATTGGGAGTGAATGAAGGATGGATGGGGGGAAAAAGGAACAAGAGGGTAGCGGAATGGATGAGAGAGGATGGTGCCGGGGTAAAGATATTGCAGGAAATGGTGAGGGAGAAAGAATGTAGGAGAGAGTTTTTATAGTTATGATTTTAGTTTTTGGGTAATTAGAATAGTTATTTGTTTTGTTTAGAGATTAGGAATAGTTAGTTAGTGTTAGTTAATAGGTTAATATGCCAATAAAGGTCTTTTTTTTTTTTTTTACTTGTTAGATATTTAAGTAATTAATCCAATTATTATAAGAACAGACCTAAATTCAATTATTAAATTGTCTTTAACTCTCAAAGATTTTTTTTCGAGATTTTTCTATTATTGAAGATCTTATTATTGCATGCTTAAAACTCACGTGGCGCCCATTAAATGAACAATTAAGAACTCACCCCAAACCCGACTTGAGCTAGGGTAATGCATGCAATAGTAAATATAAGTTAAAGACGAGTTAAAAAAAAGCAACGCCACAAATATTGGTCTACTTATATTATTTTTAATACTCATGAGTAGCATATTTGCTGGATATTGCCTTCTCTATAAATTCTACACTAAACAAATCACATACACTTCCTTAACCCATCTTTGGCCAAGCATTGAAATAATAATTATTTGATATTTTTGTTAAATGAAACTAGTTAGAAAGGTGTTCAATAAGAAATAAATAATAAAATGTTTATCAAAAAAAAATTGTTTATACTAAAATTTGAATGGTGCGTATACGCACCATTGGCGCATAGGAGTATAAAAATTAAATGTGATACTGGTTAAAACATTCTGAGTGCAGATGCATATTTCATTTTATAGATCAGTAAATAGTATTAGATTTGCACACTTTACACATTAGCCACTTCTTGGCTTTATGTTATGTAAATAGGAAGAAACAATAAATAAATAATTTTATCCAAACATATTTTTCCGCGCTTCTGACGGTACTATCCCGATGCTATGGTTCGATCTTCTTTTGCCAAGAGTCTAACAACAAGATTCTATTTCATATCAAGTTTATTGCAGTAAATATTGTTTTATTTTTCGCAATGGATTCCTGCTTATGCATTATTTTAACAATGTATACTCTCTCATCCTCCGTAGACCAATATTTTTATAATTATCCGTAGCAAATTTGTTGAAAAGCTCAACCATTAACAACAATAATTTCTCATCCAAGAATAAGAAGAACATTTCCCAAGGTGTTTTTCCAACAATGTTACATACCAGACGTCATTCATTTCGATGAGTTTAGCATAGCTGATATTTGGAAGTTGCTTTTTTCCCACACTGTAACACGAGTAATTGTTTCTTACGTTGCACGAAAACGATACAACTAATAAGGAATAATATTTACAATTATTGGTCTTTACATAATATTTATAACATACAAATATAACCCTTGTTGTAAACAATCATAATAAAGGATTAAAGGTCATTACTTCAATTTCATAAATTTTTAATCCTTTAAAATCAAATATAAATATTGTTAACAAGATGACATTGATTCAGGATAAATATTTCGATTTTAGAAATCTATAATCCGTTAAAAGTGGATTTACGATAATTATTTTTTAGAAGCTGGTATACTCCCTTTTGGCCAATGGTGCGTGTCCGCACCACTAAGGTTTAACTGTCATTATTTCAATTATGGAAATGTTTATTCCATTGAAAGAAAGTTTATGATAACCCTGGATATGTTAACAAGGCAATTGGCTATTAAAAACATCAAAAAATATTGTCTAGAAACAAAAAAAATAATTTAAACAACCTCAATGAAGTTATATCTAAAATTGGACAACTTCATGCATTGTTTTCAAATGTAATTAAAAAGAAAACAATTATTTAAACTATCTCTAAATTAAGTTTAATATGTCTTTTTATGGAAATAATAACAATTGATACAATAAAATAATAAATAGTTGCATTTCTTTGTTTATTCTGAAATGGTGCGTACACGCACCGTTGGCCAAAGATGGGTTAAATAGTATCTGAGTAAAACCATTTAATAATAGGTAAATACTTTTTCTTGTGTAGAATACATGGCCAGTTGTAAATCGTAATGTGACAGCAACGGGTGAAATACCCGCCATTATGGTATCGTGGCAAACCTTTGTTTTAAATTCAAAATAATTGTAAAGTTTTTTGCAAATATCTCGGTAAATACTCTGCAAAAATTATTAAGTAAGGTACCAAATCATTTGGCATAAAATGCTTTAAAAATAATATAAGAAGACCGTTACTGTCAAATAATTAGGGGAGCCAAAGTAACACATTTCAAATTTTAAATTAAATTTAATTAATTAAATTAAATTAAATCCCGCTTTGCTATTCAATACCCTGTATAATAGTCTTTCACTGAGAAAGGTTGCAGTTATTCACATACACATACATTTTTTTTCGACCAATAAAACGGAATTGCTATTTTAAAATTGGATTTGCTATTTGAGGTTGACATGGTTATGAACCGAGAGCCTCTGGGCTGAGGTTTGTAAGTCAACCGAGGGTAAAGAACATGAATATCTTCTGTGGTGCATACAATATTTTATGTTTTAGTTATATATTAGTAATAAGTAAAAATATTCAGTATATTGTTGGATACTCTCAAAACAATAGACCCTTTGATAAGTTATCACATGCTGACTTTAGCATATCATAATCCTATAAAAGGACTGGCCGTCGCTTATCGTAGTTAGTATTAATTTAGACGAGCACCCGTGCTGATGTATTCTCGAGTTAAATAAAAGTATTATTAGTTACCAGGATACGATAGTGTGATCAAGTGAATAAGTGAATTTACCTAAAAGAAGTGCTACAGGAATAAAGTGACCAAGAATAAGAATCATCTAAAGCAGTGGTTTCTAACCTTTTCAATATTGTTACACCTGTGACCTATTAGGAAAACTGATTTTAGCCCGACCTTACAATTACAAACAATTAGAAACAAATGTGTAATACATTTTTATTAATAGCACAATTTTGACAATTAAATAAAACTGAGTAAATATTAATGCGTTGAGGTGATTGTTCTACAATTGAACATAGGCGTTGGCGATCATATGGTCAGAATTAAAATAAAAGTCCTGTATATAAGCTATGGCTCGTTCGCTTGTAACACGTCTTATGTGGAGCCGGCCTAACCCACCAAGCGGCCCATCACGCTAATCAAATGGGCGCAAATTTCAAACCCCCTCGGTCAACCGCTTGTCAAAGTGTGGAAAGGCTTTAGCGGTGTATAAATTTGCTTTTGTGACTGATGATGATCAATCCTAGTCTTCTTTACCCCTCAGAAAATTCCATGTTACCCCTTAGGGGGTAATTACCCCCAGGTTGGGAATCGCTGATCTAGAGAAATTAACCACCATCACCGTCGGCTGGGATCCTACTCACCCTGGTGTCAGAAGGCAACTCTACCACTTAAATCTGAGCAATCCCTGGGGACGCAACAATTTTGATCGGCAATATGTATTTGCATGGTTGTTATGACTTTGTTTTAAAACAAACTGCGCTCGTGTCATAATTTGACATTAACCACTTCGCGCCCATGCTACTATAATTGGATTTTGCTTGTCGCCACACGTGGCGAATCTGGGCGTGAAGAGGTTAATGCTTTAGCAAAAAATGTACGGTAGTGTACATAGTATTTGTCAGGTGGACCTCATATCTTCCAACGGAGATATGAGTACGTTTTGACAATGAGTATGCAATGACACTGCGCCTTAAACCCTAAATTCATTCATTCATGCCTTATATCCATGACGATAATAGTAAATATTGTGCCACTAAAAAATAAAAATGGAAGGTGCGAAAGCTAAACCCGATATTAGTACAACGATCAGAATTTACGGTTTATAATAAACAAAGTAAACCCATGATGTAACAGCATAATGTTAGTTCCATTTATCATTGTTATAGATCCAGCTACAAGAACAGCACAAATTAACATTTTTATCACGTAATTTCACAACACACAATAAAAATAATAACAAAAGTTGCAGAATTAATCTCCTGTTTCTAGGTTAGGCTGTTCCCTTGAAATTTTTATTTTGCATATATTTTCTATTAATTCTTAACAATATTTTTATGTAATTATGACATCTGCTAAATGTTTGAGTTACTACGAGTAACTAGTACTAGTTACAATATAATAATTGATATTTTTGCTCTATGCCGTGAATAGTCGTTGCCGTACATGTGCATAGGAACAGGCACATTACATAACTCACGTCCTAAGAACTTTAATAATTAACACAATATTATGAATGCATATTTTTATGTAATTATGATATCTGCTAAATGTTTGAGTTACTACGGGTCCTCCCCTGTTACAATATAATAATTGATATTTTTGCTCTATGCGTGAATAGTCGTTGCCGTACGTGTGCATGGGAACAGGCACATTGCATAACTCACGTCCTAAGAACTTTAATAGTTAACACAATATTATGTATGCATATTGAAACTATGTAAAACAACATGAATATTCAAGTTAAAAATATCGCAAATATAAACAGTTTTACAAACTACGGCTTGATATGGCAACGTCGAATCGTATTGTTATATTTGATAATAACTATTAAAACAAATAATTTCTCTTTAACAATTATATATTTTTTTATTTAGTTCATTCTTGAAGTTTTGTATAGTTGTACAAACAATGTAGTCAAGATATTAATTGTGTCTTATAAACCAAACGTGACAACAATGTAAATTTCGCCATCTTGTGTCACAGAGTAACCAAGCACAGCTGTCTGTGCATTTGTGCTGCATTTTTGCGTTAATAACCGAACTCTGTTGAGTGAAGCGGGTGCTCCCTTGCTTACTTTTACTACTTGGTGTTGGGTTAGTGGATTTCGCTTTAATCTTGGTTTTCCAATGATTTAAAGTACACACTACTCGACAAACAAGTATTTATGTAGCACCGCAAACTGACGATCCATATGTCAAGTAAAAACCATATGTTGCGAAAATTAAGCATTTTTTGTTTATATAACTTTTATATAAATTTCAAGTTGATACAGTGAGTACGCTTTGCATTTAGACAACAAATGCTGAAAGTTGACACTGCAACAACAAAAATAATTCCCGAGTTATAATATTTATATCTATTTGACAATCAAAGCACTTTATGTGTTTGTAATGTTGTGTAATAATTATTTGTCTATCTTTCTGGGCTGTGACTGGTCTAAACGCCAACACCAATTCTATTTTTGTTTAACCCCTTGCACTACGCGGAACCTCGGGAAAAGTCAGGCCAAACGCGGCTGCCTCAATTGTCGCGGTGAAGGACGTAAAGCGTTCCGGTACATGTAAATTTACTGCATTCCTAGGATGTTTCGATTCGTTTTTTGCGTTTGTAACACACTTTACACATTCTAGTTGGGTGTTGCTTTCTAGGAGTTGATCAATATGTTGAGCCCAATATTGCGCCGTAAGCGCATTGCTGTTTGATTTTCAGCGGATTTCACACGTGTTGTATAATCAGCCGTAATACAACGAGTGGTGTGATTATTACCAATGATATTTTGGAGTTGAAACCGAGCTGCAGATTCAACGAGCGCTAGCGTGAGTTGAATGTGCTGCTTCGGTTTCATCGACTAAATATCATCGGTTATTAATCGTACCACGAGTTATATTTAGTGAAAGAATATAACGAATAACATTTTATAATCTTGATCACAACTCACATATTGCAATGTTTTAATTCGTCTTGTAGTTTCTTGCAGCACAAAGACTCCGGCAACTGTCGGGACTGGGACTCTTTATTCCTCGCGGTGTTTCTGGGCGTCGTATTTTTCACCATTTCACTGATTTCACTGCATCCCAATAATTTAGTATATCCTTTTTGAGGTTTAAAATTCTGACAGGACCACAATAAATTATCACCGCTACTTTTGTTTTTTATCATCGCGGTGATACACATGCTGCTATGCATTTCCTAGCATCTGATTGGCTCAACATACTTTCTAGTAGGCCATGAGTTGTATTCTCATACATATTTTAAAACTGCCTCGGCTATATCTATTCTGTAATTTATTTATGATTGTCTTCTTGGATCTTGTAGTTTTTTTTATTACGTATGTATTAAATCGGCCCATATCGCACATGTAAAAAAAGAGTACGAGTCAGGCTCGTGATATTCATGTTTGGTCTGGAACTGAACAACGAGCTCGACTCGTGACATCCATGTTTGGCCTAAAAGACTCAGACTTGTGAAAATAGTGCAAGGGGTTAATGCATGTATTTATTCACTTTTTATTGTTAACAAAACGGATTCACAATAACTGTCATGATGATTGTTTAACGAATCACGACTGAACTGTAAATCTTTAATTGAATGTTATGCAGGACTCTGAGTATTAATTATTTTTCGTTGTTGATGCTTTTAGTGCCATCATTGTACCCCCTCTAATTCTAACATTTTTTAAAAACGTTTCTTCGTTGAACATTTTGTGATGTGCGTGTCGTTTCCGACCAGTTCCTGGTGGCAAACATGTTCTAGTTCTTTTGGATTTCCTGTTGCGTTCACGGTGGTCTATCCAGAAAAACGATGATGTCACTTTATATCCTTTATTTACGGTTATCGTAACTTATTTTAACAAAGATATTTTACGCCTAGGTTCGCGTGTGGTACGTCTTGTTTGGTTGTTCCGAAGGTTGTGGCAACGCGCACTGATGGTTTCAATGTTCCGCATAATAACGTGTGAGAAAAGGTAGTCGGTGAGAAAATGGGATTAGTCCTATTAAATACTAAGACCCTTTCTCTTTTCTTGACGTACGCACATTACAAATATATTAAACACGCATAACTTGAAGGACAAAGCTGAATTATGTGCAATTGGAAAAGTGAAATTAGAAATCATTAATACAAGGTTCTAGATGGAATGCAGAACAATTTGTTGATCTTCAAGGTTATGTGTGCCTTCGAATGTACTTGCTAGGGTAATTATGATTACATGACGCAAAAAAAAGACCTTTATTGGCATATTAATCTATTAACTAACACTAACTAACTATTCCTAGTCTCTATACAAAACAATTCACTATTCTAATTACCCAACAACTAAATCATAAATTTAACAACTCTCTCCTACATTCTTTCTCCCTCACCATTTTCTGCAATATCTTTACCCCGGCACCATCCTCTCTCATCCATTCCGCTACCCTCTTGTTCCTTTTTCCCCCCATCCATCCTTCATTCACTCCCTCACACTCCTCCGCCAGATCCTTACTCATCACATCCCCCACCCTTTTTTTCATCCTTTCCTGTTCCTGCTCTCCCTCCCCGTCAAGCGACGTGTCCGCCATCTTCCTCTTCTCTACCCCCTCCTGCGCTGTCCCTTGTTGCGGCGACCTCCTTACTCCCGTTCCGCCACCAAAGAATACTGCCTTCCTTCTATTCTCCTCCTCCTGCTTGTCCCACTCCTCCACTTCCCTTCTCTCCTTCTGTTTATTCTTCCCGCCCATCAGTGGCGGCTCGTCAACTTTTGGTTTGGTGAGGCACAGATTTAATATTGTCGACACTTCACTCGGCCAATAAAACATCTGTGTATATACCGGGTGACCCAGGGTTCTGTAAAAGCCCCATAACTTATTTGCTATTTGAGATATCGACTTCTATTTTTCATAAACTGGTACCCACACTTATTCTACATATTTTAAAAATATGTATGTTTTTGTACAGGGTGTCCTAGTATAAGTAACTGATCAAAGTTATGTTTTTTTTAAATGGAACACCCCATATTTTATACTTAATTTTTAATCCTCTTAAGAAGCTGATAAAAATAGTATAAGATACTATGGGTCTATTATGGACGGTTAGTTAGTTATGGGCAAATTTGTGGCAAAAACATGTACACATTGAAAATATTGCAGAAGCATTCCTAGCAAAGATTGCTTCATTTTTTATACATTAGAACATTTTCCACATCATGAAGAATAATACACATCGGCTTTAGTCCTTTTTTGTTAATACTGCTATACAGGGTGTCAACATACGCAACACAACGGATAACTATTTTTTTCAAATAAAACACCACCACGTTGCCACCAATCTATGGCATTTTTGATAAGCTTTCCAATGATATACAGTTTATAATGGAATGTGTTATGGAAATAAATGGGACAACAAACTTAAAAATACTCTAATAAATATTAAATATAAAATACAACATAAAACTATTCATTTGAAAATAAATAAATTCTTGAACAAAACTAGAAATGTGTATATTGAATATTAAAGAAAATGGATCCTATTTATTTAAAGAGATTGCACAAAAGTGTTTCGAGAAAAATGTAATCAAAAAATTTAATGGTTTTTATATAATAATGGTATTCTTCTGTTCTTATTTTCAGCAAAATAATCTATAATTTGATCGTAAAAATGTTCATTTTTACAAAGTGTTTTCACAAATTCCTTTTCAATAGCAATGAGTGACATATTTGACAACTTATTTTGGCCTATTTGATTTCTTGTGCATGTTTTTATTCGTTTTAATACGGAAAAACTTCTTTCCACAGATGCAGATGTTACCGGTATGGTTACTATTAAAGAAATTAGTTTGTACAATTCAGGCATACATACTTGCAAGTCATTATTCTTTATATATTCTAACATATCCATTGGCATTTTAGACTCACCAAGAAGCTTATCTGAATATAGAACCCACAGTTCATTTCGTAATTGTATTTTGTCAAAAAATGGATATTGCTTAATTAATTCTTCAAACAACTGCAATGGAAACGTTTTTGAATACAGTTCAAACTTACTAACAGAAATTAAATCAAAGAATTTTAATTTACTTCGATCAAAAAATCTTGTTTCGATTTGTCCTACCACTGTATCTAAAATTTCGTAAAATATCTGTTTATATTGTAATCCCGTATCATCTGCATCATCAGAGCGCTTTCGCTTTTTCGGAGGATTTTCTATGTCAGAAAAATGTTTTTCGTATATATGATTAAAATATGTTTCATTGGTTCTAAATTCCTTTAATTTTAAAATAAGTGAAGTTAAACGCCCTCTTGCATACGTGATGTCAGTTAGTTTGTGTTGAAGAATTAAAAATACAACACTTGTTTGTTCAAAAATAAGTTTGAAGGAATCTAATAAGAAACAGAAATGGTTGTCTTCTAACAATGATTTTAAGCCGTATGCCTCTCTGATAGATATATTATCAAATTTGTCTGAATTAATTATAAAATTGAATACTTCAATTAATTTATTTTTATTTTCATGAATTGTAAAAATAACCCGAGATGTAAAATTCCAACGTGTTTGTGCATTAGATGGTATTCTTGCATTACAAATTTCATCCAATACTGCGGTTCGTTTTGTTGATTTTGAAAAGAAAGCAGAAAATCCTTTGAGATTTGAAAAAAATATTCGTACTTTTTTTATTGAGTTGCACGATTTACTTAGCACTAAATTTAGAACGTGAGCATGGCAATGAGTAAAAATTGCTTGTGGAGCTACTGATTTTACTTTGGTTTGTAAACCATTCAAATGACCAGCCATAACAGCAGCACCATCATAAGTTTGAGCAATTAATTTTTCTTTGATATTAAATTTTCCAAATGTTTCTGTTAACAAGGTGAATAAATCTTCTGACGTTCGTTGAGAATTTACATCATAAAATCCCATAAACCTTTCAACAAGTGTTCCCTGGATGACGTATCTAAATATAACTGATAATTGAGAAATACAAGTGATATCAGTAGTTTCGTCCACTTGCCATGAAAAAAAATTGGAATTTAAAATTTCACTTTCTATTTGATTCTTCAGTGTGTAACTGATTGAATCAATTAACTCATTTTGAATTGTTTTTGAAAGCCCCGAAAAAATTGAAGCATCATCTAATTTTTTTTTTTAAATCCCATCCGTTTTACTCATTAACAAAACTAATTCTCGAAAATTCCCCTTATTATTTGAGGTTTCTGATTCGTCATGCCCCCTAAATGACAATTCCTGACTGCACAAAAATATTGTCACATCGATTAATCTTTTTAAAATCCCCCTATTTTCCTTCACGTTGTTATTGTACGTTTCGATTTCAATTTGCCGAGCCGTACTTAAAACATTAACTATATTTTGTTTACCTAAAATGTGAAATTTACAATTTGATGATATATGATCTCTACTTTTGGAATGCTTATCAATAGAACGCGCTAAATTTTTTTAATCGTCATAACCTGTTTTATGCCATACCGACTCATTGCTATTTGAAAACAATATGCAAGGCCAACAAAATAATTTATTTCTAATCATTGTACCTGTCAACCAACTACATTTGTCAAACCATGCACTTTTAAATGATCGATGTTTTTGAATCAATAATAAACTAAGATCAGGGCAAGGCCTTTTGATACCTTTTACATAAACTTTATCATCGTACGACAACCGGCTAAATGGATTATCAAGCAAGAAATTTACGATGTCTTTACAATTTCTCACTGTAAGAGTGCTATTTCCGTCATCCATTATATTATAGGAATAAATACTATTTACTAATAAATATCAATAAGATTACCTTTAATAACTAACGCTGATCAACGGACGGCGGAGTGAAATGAATAGATTACTAACACAGCTGACAATCACGCGGGTGATTTCCGACCAATGAGAAGCCTGTGAGGCTCGCCTCCGATATCGAAATAAATCTGCACATTACTTCTAATGTGATATGGGTAAACTGTGTGGAGGCATATTAAGTTGCATAAATTCCTACCGCTCTGGTTCATTTCTGCCGCAAGTTCGGCCTGGATGGGCGCGCTAATTCTGATCATTAAAAATCGGGAATTTTCCGTTAATACATCCATTTATAATTACTGTATAATTAATTATCAATATTAAAGCCAACACGGAAGAAATTTATTGAATAGATTTATATTTTTATAAAATAGAAAATTAATGGTGAGGCAGTGCCTCACCTGCCTCCCCTGACGAGCCGCCACTGCCGCCCATTTCAATCACCACTTCGGTAGCTCCTACTCAGTGCACGAGCACCTTATGATTGCTAGTGCGGTAAGTCCACTACTTATTTATCCACGAATTCAGTACACGACAATATCACTTTGTTCAAATCAGCACAACCGTAGATTTGTTTCAATAAATAATTAATTAATTAATTAATTTTCCGTAACCTCACTTTTCTTCGTTATTTATTTCTTCCCTCTGTTCTTTGATCCTTTGTTCACTCTTTCTACTGTGCTCGATAGTTTTGCTTTTCTTCTTACTATTCCTTCGGTTTTAATTTACTCAATAAGGGTATTTTATACTTATTTATTGGAGCACTTTAAAACACATGTGCACGCACATAACCTCAACGTTCCAACGCAAATAGGTTCATGACGCAAATAGGTGCGTAAAACAGGAGAAAGCTTAAGACTAAGATAATGTATACAATATGTAACAATAACGTACATACGCAACATATTGTTGTTAATAGGAATAAGTGTATGTAAGGAGTATATTACAATATTCTCTGGAGGGGTATGCATAACGCTGGGGTGAATTTTGTCATCTTTAGATAAAAGAGAAAGCTACATTTTTCTACTAATTCAAAATATGAGTTAGTTATTTGTTTTTTCCACTTGGTTCCGAAAATTATGTATTACAATAATATCTCGTAGTGAATACTTATCAAATAAAATTGATAATGGTAAGTGTTCGCAAACCAAAGATAATACGACAATAGGATTTTACAACACAATTTGATTCTACTTAAAATGTTCAAACAATAATTTAAATTAAGAATTACTATACATTACATCTTTATGGTTATAGGTATACAAAACTAACCAAATTACTACATGATTGAGTTTATTATTATAAATCTGAAAATAACGTTTTAGAATACACCGTCTGTATTTCTATAATACGACCTAGACACAATTCTTGATAACCATCAGTATTTTAATTTATTTTATCTACAACCAATGCTTGAAACAAAATGCTTTGCAAGTATCAATAACTCTGGTAACGACAAACAAGTTTGCTCGCCAGTCGTCGCTTATCAAACGTGATCATTCTCACCGTTCGGTGTTGTTTCTGTGACAGTTTTAAGATGGATCAAAATAAAGAGTCTTTTAATTGCTAGTCGTAGATAAAGTGCACTGTAAACTCACAATAAAGGCTATTATTCCCTTGGATGTTTACTCTCTTGCCGCTTCGTGGCTCAGGTTTTAAATTTATCATCAGGAATAATAATCATATATCCTTGTATAATGTACTATTATAGTTACATACAAAAGTAATACATGATTGGGCTTATTAATATTAATATGAAAATAACGTTTTAGAATGCACTGTCTGTTTCTATAATGCGACCTAGACACAATTCTTGATGATTATCAATATTATAATTTATTTATTTAGTTTTAAATGCCTATGCACATTTCAGCGTAAGGCATATTTGATGTTTTCTTTCCATTTTTTCCTATCTTTTGTCAGTTGCTTGGCTTCTTCCCATGACTGGGGATAAGTTTCTCCATCTCTTCCCTAACTCCGTTGTTCATTTTTCTCTGGGCCCACTTCTCTGGTTTTTCTATTGTGTCCTGATTTCGCATATTTTCCTTATGTTCTATTCATTTTCCATTCCAAACCATCTCATTTGTACTTCCTTCATTTTTTCAGCTAGTGGTTAAATTCTTTGTCCTGTCTTGTTTTTTATCTTTCTATTTTTTTTATGAACTCCACTTTTTCATACAATCTGTCATGGTGTCGTTAGGGCCCAGTTGTGGTTCTAAAAAATGTTAGGCGAACTGCGTAAATGCCGCCCAACCTACATTAATTAGTGAGAAAAAATTCTAAAATTACACGTTTAATTTTTAATAAATAGTTTGCTGTATAACACAGGGTTGTAGTATTTGAATATAGAGTAATTACAGTATTTATGTAATTTTTAAAATTATCCTTTATTCAAAGAGAAAATATATGAAATTTAAAAAAAAATTGAAAACAAAAGTTATCAAAACACACAATGACATAATATGGAATGAAATACATCGGATATGTAATTCAATTTAGAATTTATTTCTGTTTTGCAAATTCATCAATAATGTGACTGTAATCTATGTCATCGGCAATGTCAGCTTCGATCGAAAGAAGTGCTAAATTTGAAAGTTTTTCATTCCCCAATGTTGATTTTTTTTAACTCGGAACATATGATTGTTAATGTCTTTGTTCTATCTTATAATAATCACATCAACGCATTGCAATGTATTGACAGTGTAGGCAACCATACTTACACTTAGTTTTATTTAATTGTGAAAATTGTGTTATTAATAAAAATGTATTACACCACCGAAGAAAGAATACAGATAAGTAATTGGTACAACAGTGGGAACAGCATTCGACGTGTTTGATTTGTTTTGTTTTCAGTTGAGTATCCGAGCAGACAAGTTCCATCCATCTCAACAATTTGTAATATTGTCCATCATTTGATGGATGCGTGAGTAATTTTCACATTAAAAGGGCTAAAGGAAATCACATTTCAACGGAAGAGATGAAACTCAACATTTTATGTTACGTAGAGCAGAACCCCATATCATCGTTAAGAGTTATCGCAGCACAGTTTCAAATAAGTTCAGCTTCCGTTTACAAGACATTAACACATTAGTGCATAAGGTGACTTTTTGTTAAATTTGCATACTTACTCTATAAAAGTTTGTTATTTTTGTACTAAAGGATAAGAATTGACCATATTTTTATTTTTTTTTGTAACCGGAAACTCAATATTGGCCGTCCATAAAATGGACACTATGCAAAATGGACATGAAGATAAAATAATCAATTTACATAAAGTTTTATTTATTCCAGTTTCAATTGTCTTATACATAGAGTAATACTAAGAATATTTATTTATTAAAGGTTTAAATTAACAACATTCATATAAATAATATTTAATAAAGTTTTATAAAATAGTTATTATTTTGAATGGTAGTCTTTGAAACAAAACTTAGGGTGTAGACCGACATTGCATTTCTCACAGATAAAATTACACTTTTTTGTACATTGTTTACACCTTCGATGAGTGTCTGAATATACTATAATATGGCCCACATTATCAAGACGAACGTCACTAGAGGGTAAAGACACTCTTCCTTTTGTAGGTGGCTTCCCATGAATTTTTAATAAGTTTTGGGCTAAATATCTCCTGAATTTTAGTAGACTGGCACAATTGGGGTCCTCTGGATGAATTTTCTTCATTAGCAACCAGCTATTCGTTACAGTCATATCGATAAGATATGCCAAGATTGGCTAATACCACTTTCTTTGGCGTATTCTTGCATGATATGCGGCTATCAAACCGTCCATTTTATCAACACCGCCCATTCCTTTATTATAGTCCGCTATCATCTTTGGCCGATCTATAATTTTTTTTGTTTTGCTAATTTTACACCAGCGTGAAGTTTTTACAATTTGATTATCACTATAGTTTGTAGCAATGGAAACTACTTTATTGTCTTTCCATTGAACGAATAATATTTCTTGATTTGCAATATATTGTACGCTACCTCTTTCCTTCTTATTCCATTCCTTTTTTGTGGGAAATGCGCAACTTTCCATCCTATTCTCACGAATAGTTCCGGTTGCGCAGATTTTTAAATCTGCTAAATGAATTAGCAATGGAATACCTGTAAAATAATTATCAAAAAAAAATTTGTATCCCAAATCAGATCCTATTTCAGCACTTTTTAGTAATGTCATAACAACATCACCGCCTAATCCAAATTGTTTTTCATTAGTTGACCTGCCAGTATATATTTCAAAGGCTACACAATATCCGGTGTTTGTGCAGATTGCCCAATTTTTAAAACCGAATCTAATTGGTTAGCCCTTTATGTATTGTTTCACATGATGTCTTCCATAGTAGGGAATCATGCTCTCATCAATAGATATATTTTCCTCTAAACCGCCATGTTCTTTAAATTTCGAATTTAAATGACTTATTACTGGTCGCAACTTATATAATTTATCGGTCTTGTCAATTTCTAAATTGTCATTGAAGTGCAAATTATGTAATATTGTTTCAAATCTATTCAATCTTATACTATTGCATAGCATTTTCGGTACATCCTCTTCACTTGACCAGTACAACCTTTTATTTGGATATTTGGCATAGCCTGATAATAATATAGCCCCAAACATGACATAAACTTCTTCCTTTGAAATATTTAAAATATGGTTTTTGCGTTGTGCATATTGGAGGAGCTTCATCTGTTGCAAATGCAGTTTCCAAGGCAAAAAATGCTCATAAAAAGCTAGAGGAAGCTCTACGGCACAACAAGACCATGGAAGCCATTGCCTTGGGTAGAGGCATGCACCTAGGGCAGGCTAAAAAGGGTCTTGGACTGTACATTACAAAAAACTATTGAATCTGCCTCGGAGACCACTGACTAATGTAGATTTAATAAAATTCAACACCAAAAATCCCATTCCATATTTCAAAGGGGTTTTTATGCGCAACGATTTACCACAACATCCGCCAGCGAAAAATGAAAGTGGTATTGTTAATTTAGACGATAAGAAAGGACCGGGAACCCACTGGTGTGCGTATAAGAAACGCAGCAATAAAGTGATTTGGTTCGACAGTTACGGTGATTTACCCCCTCCCCTGGAAATTATTGAATATTTTAAAGGATGTGACATTGTTTATAACTATGACCGATTTCAGAAATTTAACACATTTTATTGCGGTCACCTATGTCTTCAATTTTTGTGTAGTCCACATCATGTCGCAAACGTTTAATCTGAGCGGAGACGAGTCGCTACTCACTGCCACATACTTTCCACCGATTCAGCTAGACGCCGGCAGAAAATATTGTAATAGTTACTGGTCCTGGTACTACGGGGTGTAGTCGGTAGGTGAACGGAGGGTCGTGGATCAAGACGATACTTAATGTTTCAGGGTAGTCTTCTTCTAATCTTTACTGATCTCATGTCTTATAATACAATGATACAGTGGTTTAAGTTGTACGATGATTATATCTATATGTTTTCTTAAGATTAATTACATTAGCTTATATATTAATCGAGCGTTTAATAATTATGTGTTGTTTATAATAACACAGGTGTCCGCTGTTTACAATACATATGATAATGCATAAACAATTCGTGCCAGTAGTGCGCCTTTATTTATGTTATTGAAATATGCTGAGGACGCACGTGTGGAATTTACTATAATGTCATTGAAATTGTTTTTGCTTACCATGGACATCTCGGTGCACTGAACTCCCTGCACACCACCGCTCTCTAAGAATGCCCTTATCTCTATTTGAAGAATCGAGATAAGGCATTAAAAGAAGGAAAAATGAACTTATTATATAATGATACTTAAAATTATTAGTTTACAGTGTTAAATTAATTATAATATTTGCTTAGCCTATTTTTATGTACATTTAATACTTTACCTTTATTATCTACAAGCTTACAATTAGATTCGCCTAACTCTATGACCCTAAATGGTCCCTTATATAAACTATCTAGTTTCAATCTAGCTTCATTACTTACTATGACTAAATCCCCTATTTCTATGCTTATCGGTCTTGCCGTCAGGTCATATTTCTCTTTTCTTTTGTTTTTACTGTCCTGCAAAAATTTATTAGCCCTACTCAGTGCTAGCTGAAGTCGATATTTAACCTCCTTCGCGTATGATTCAACATTGTATATCGGATCTGTTTTATTCCGCGTGAAATCTATTGGTAGGGTTGGTTGTTTAGAGAATATTAACTCGAAGGGGCAGTAATTATGAACCGTAGAAGGGGTTGTGTTTTATAGCAATATGTATAATAACGGATCCACTGATCCCAATCGCTTCTACAGTCGTTAATATACATTCTTAAATACTCGTTTAAGACCCTATGATTCCGTTCAACTGCACCTACTGTTTGCGGTCGGTAAGGTGTTGAAGTTAAGTGTTGAATATTCATTAATTTTGTTAATTCCGCGATTGTTTCGTTTACATATTCAGTTCCCATATCCGTACGTATAACTTTCATTGGTCCGTATGTGAGTATAAAATTTTCGAATATCGCGCGAGCTACTGTTTTGGCTTCTTTATTAGGAATCGCGACAGTTATTAGATACTTGGTTAATTCACATTCCATTGTGATCGCGTACACATTATCGTTTATTGTTTTTTCAAATGGTCCAATGGTGTCGATGATCACTATATCAAACGTCTTCATTGGAGACTGCGTAATGCGCAAGGGTTGAATGTTTTTTATCTTCGCTTTATTTATCTGACAATCATGACAATTTTTTAAAAATCTGGATACATCTTTGTGCATGTTTTTCCAATAATAATATGACTTGAGTTTTGCTAAAAGTCTTTTCCTTCCAGCGTGACCCCCTAGGATTGGGTCCCTGTGGAATGTAGTAATCAACTCCTGCCTTTCGTCAGTATCTATTATATGTTTAATTTCTTTGGTCAACAGAATCTTCATTGTTTTGAGCGTCTTGTTAGCAATATCCTTAAATTGTGACGTGGGTACATATTTAAATAATTCATCATTTAGCTCGAGCTGTACTTCATCTAACCCATACTCACCCGCTGTTTTCTCAAGCGTAGACATAACTCGCGCTAGAGCAAATTTGTCTTTAGTGAAATCGTCAATATATATAATAATCGGTGCGCACCTTTTATTGTATTTCCTTAATTCCATTCTAGGACTATCTTTATTTGATTTAAATGCCAACTTTGGCAACTTGTTTGCTTCGACGTTCTCAATTACTTCATATACCTTCATGTTGCCGTAAGATTTGTCATGTGTCATAATATCTGGATTTATTTCTTCTGTTTTGGTCATTGATCGTGTCCGTATTGCTGCTATCTGTATTTGAGATATTCGTATTTCTTTTAGTTCGTCTATATTGATTCTTGACAGAGCGTCGGCACAGACATTATCGGGCCCCTTAATGTATTCAACGTGGAAATCGTATTCCTCTAAATCTAATCTCATTCGGGTTAGCTTGGATGACGGATTTTTCATTGAAAATAAATAGACTAGTGGTCGGTGATCTGATTTCACGAGAAATTTTTGTCCGTATACGTAAGGACGAAAGTGTAATATTGCCCAATGTATGGCTGCTAATTCTTTTTCTATTGTGGATTTATTGATTTCCCCTTTTGTAAACGATCGAGAAGCGTATGCTATTGGCAAATCTCCCCCGTTCCCTTCTTGACTTAAAATCGCGCCGCATGCAAATTTTGATGCGTCAGTCGTTATTATGAAAGGTTTGTCAAACTGTGGGTATTGCAGTATTGGTGGTTCTGTTAGCATGTTTTTTAGTGTTTGGAAAGAATTTTCGCATTCCTCTGTCCACGTGAATGTTGTGTTTTTTCGCGTTAATTTATTGAGACACCCAGTAAGAGTTGCAAAATTTTTAATGAATCTACGGTAATAGTTGCAAAATGCTACAAATCTTTTTACTGCGTCAGCATCTTTTGGTTTTGGGTAATGTTTAATTGTTTCGAATTTAGATATGTCTGGAAGAATTCCATGATCAGTGATCTGATGGCCTAAAAACGTTACTTCCTTTCGAAAGAATTTACATTTTTCTGGATTTAGTTTAAGGGAATATTTCCGACATGTTTCAAAGACTGTTTTTAAATTTTTTAAATGGTGTTCTGAACAACCTGTTACTACTAAATCGTCCATATACATGAATGCTTTTTCAGGCGTCAGAGCTGCGAATGCAATGCTCATCATGCGCTGAAAGCTATTTGGACTTACCGATAGTCCGAAAGGTAGTCTTTTAAATCTGAAAGTTCCCGAATCTGTGCTGAAACTGGTAATATCACGTGACTTTTCTGCTAACGGAATTTGGTGAAACCCTGACATCAAGTCTAAAACTGAGAACCATTTTGCTCTACCTAATTGATCTAAAACGTCGTCTATTCTTGGTAATGGAAATCTGTCAGCAATTAGCTTTTTGTTTACTTGTCTGAAATCTATCACTAATCGCCATTTTTTGTCACTTGTCGTAGATTTTTTAGGTACGAGAAGAATAGGAGAGTTATATGAACTAATCGATGGTTCGATGATATCATTTTCATACATGTTCGCTACTTGACTATTTATTTCTTGCTTTTGTGCGTGTGGTATTCTATAATTTTTTATGTATACTGGATTGTCGTCTACTAACCTTAATGATTGCTCGTAAAAATTATTTGTCGTTAGTTTGTCATTTTCCAAGGAAAATATATCTGAGAATTCCGTGCATAGCTCGGTTAATTTGGTTTTGATGTTTGGCGGAAAATTTGTATCTAGTTGAGATAATAGTTTAGCTTTTCTATCGCCATTCTCACACTGAGAGTAAAGGTGATAATCGTTTAGATTTTCATTGACTAGTTTTAAATTATTTACGGTTACGTTATGCGAGTTTGTGTTTAAGAATGAAATCAATGCTCGATTTCCTTGCGTTATTGTTCGTTGCGCAAAGACTCCTGGTGCGATTTCCTGGCTGTTTATTAGTGACTCGTCATATGGGTGTAAAAGGTTGACTTCACGTATAACTTCTGACCAAGCGGGGAAAACGAGGGATCCGTCTTCCGGTCCGCTTGCAATATCGACGAATGTGTGTTCCGAAATCGATTTTACATTTAAAGTCCATGTCTCGTAATCTATAGTACATTTATATTCGCTCAAAAAATCTCTTCCCAGGATTCCATCTACTGGAATAGGGAAATCGGAATTTACAATTTGGAAAGTCTGTACTAAAAATTGTCTATTATTCAGGAGAATTTTACTAGTGACGGCCTGTGATGTTTGAATTATTGAACTCGTCACGCCGTGGATTGTGCAATTTCTTTCGTAAACTGGACAGTTGTTAAAAAGTACGTTATTTTTTATAAGAGAGATATCTGCGCCCGTATCAACTAAAAATTTGCTTGGTTTGCTTGTTATATCCGTTCTGAGTGTAACGAAATTTGACAGTGAAAGAGAAAGGTTAATTAGGTTTAATCCGTTTGTTCGCGGTTTTGCGAATTCGTTTGACCCCCCACTCGATGAGGGGCGTCGGGGTTTTCCGACTCGTAAGTTCTAACATTTGCCGAAAAATTACGATTAGATTGATTGTACTGATTACTATGATTACCTCTTCCGCGGGTCATGCCGTTGAACCTGTTATTATTGTTAAATCGGTTGTTATAATTCCCACGATTGTTCCGTGTATTATTGTAATTATTGTTATTATTTTGATAGCGTGTAAAATTTTGATTATTGAATCTATTATTACCTCTATTGTTGTAATTATTATTATTGTAATTATTTGGATTCTGTGATCCCCTTGCCGACGAGTTCGCAAAAATTACGTTTTGATCGCTATTCCGTGCGTCCATCGTAATGAATTTTGTTATTGCATTTTGCATTGTCTCGAAGCTACCTGCTTCCATTATGAGACGCGTTTTCTCCGACCGGGCATTTGTTATGAGAGCCTGGACAACTCTATTTTTCGCAAAAGTTTCCGCTGTATCCGCTCGTATACCTTCCGAAATATAAGCCGATAGTAGTTTTGACCCAAGTTCGTCAATTTGTGTGGTGAAAGTTGCGGCGTCCTGCGAATTTTGTTTTGCGTTTAGCAGTTTCGCTTCAATAACGTGTGATTTTTCCCCTTTGCATTTGTCTTTCAATATTCTGATTACGTCGTCTAGATCGCGTATATCTTCCGGAATCGATAATCTAGCCTTTCCGGTTAATCGAGTTTTTATAAATACGAGTGCATTATCCTCGTGTCCCGTGCAATTTTGCTTTAACAATGCCAATGCGTCAACAAATGAAAGAAGTGCGGTCGGGTTACCGTCGAATGCCTTGGGGAGCAGTTTGTCCCCGAGATTAAAAAATTCGATTAACGTTAATGGCATCGTGATTTGAAAATTTGATTCACTTATTACGATATCTAAGGTATGTGTAGGATCTTGGGGTACTGAATATTCGAAATCAAGCCTGTCGAACGCAATTATCAATTTATCGCGAATATAGTCGAAATTAATTTTAACCCAATTTTTATTATCAGCACTTAGCTTTTCCCAATAAATTTTTACCAAATCAGTATATTTATTAAAATAAATGACCAAGTTTTTTATAATATCGTTCCTAACTGATTTCTGTTTTGGAATATTTTGTTTAATAGCCCGCTTTGCTTGTTGGACGAATTTGTCCTTAACATTTAAGAATTTCCGTTCTAATTCTGCCCAATTTGGCATTAGCGTAATATTTTTCTAGACCCTTTAAGTATAAATATACATTTCTAATTTAATTTTAATTTTACTAACCTAATGATCCAATAATTCCGCACTTAATGAATACCTTTATTGTTTACTCGCGTGTCGACGTCCTTGCCTCGTCAGCTTGCGTTATGGAATTTTTATTTCCGCTCGTGCTGCTTTTTCCCGTCTGTCTCGTGTGGATGTGTCAGTTTACAAATTGTTCGTACTTTGGTACCTCCTTTTCAGTGACTTCTGGTGCATCTTGTAAATGGTGTACAGTATGTCGATGACCCTCAATGCGACTAATACATACAGCAATGTTGTCACCTCCTTATTTTGGAATTCCGCGGCTCCAACTATTATTGTATTGATGACTTCTCCCGTGCTGTCCACTTGCTTGGATTCGGATGCGCCCATAGTTATTAAAGTTAAGAATTTGTACTCATCTGGTCTGTTTCCGGCTGGTTTCTGCCTTCGTCACCTTTGCATCCGTTATGCATGATCCTTTGTCACGGTCGCCATGTAATAGTTACTGGTCCTGGTACTACGGGGTGTAGTCGGTAGGTGAACGGAGGGTCGTGGATCAAGACGATACTTAATGTTTCAGGGTAGTCTTCTTCTAATCTTTACTGATCTCATGTCTTATAATACAATGATACAGTGGTTTAAGTTGTACGATGATTATATCTATATGTTTTCTTAAGATTAATTACATTAGCTTATATATTAATCGAACGTTTAATAATTATGTGTTGTTTATAATAACACAGGTGTCCGCTGTTTACAATACATATGATAATGCATAAACAATTCGTGCCAGTAGTGCGCCTTTATTTATGTTATTGAAATATGCTGAGGACGCACGTGTGGAATTTACTATAATGTCATTGAAATTGTTTTTGCTTACCATGGACATCTCGGTGCACTGAACTCCCTGCACAATATTCACTGGGTCTGATTAGTTTTCAGTCATTTTACACAGTGCCCAACTTGCAAGGAAAAGTGTTCTACTATGGAGGCGATAAAAAGTTGACTATACCAGACGGATACTACGACATTCACCAGCTGGAGAAGTTTTTGAAGGATAAACTGGGATCCAACGATATTTCACTGAAATCGCACAACCACAACTCTAGGTGTGAGATAAAATCATCATTTGATGTAGACTTCAAACCCGACGACTCTGCACAAGGAATTGGGCTTCCAGCAGCAAACGTACATCAAGAAGACGCCTCACATCTCTGAAAGTGCCGTGGACTTTGTAAATGTTAAACTAATTAGAATAGAATGTAATATCATCTCTGGGTCATACCACAACCACAAGCACATGCATGTATTGCATCAATTTGCTCCTGATATTGGTCCGGGCGGAAAACTTATATACGAACACCCCAGAAATATAATTTATTTGCCAGTCAACGTTCAAACGATAAACAATATCACATTGAGAGTTGTCGATCAAGAGGGACACCTTATAGATTTCCAAGGGGAAAACTTGAACATACGATTGGAACTCAAGAGCGGTGATGGGATTAGCATTTAAGAAAAGAAAAAAACTTTCTCAGTATAAAAGTGCAACAGCCAACAACAGATCTTTTATTAGCTGCATGCCCTTGGGGCCACTAACACCTGAAAATAAAAGATTTCTTCAAGTACTTGGCTTCAAAGTGTTAAGCAGCAGAGCAGCAACAACAACAACAGCAAGAAGAAGAATAACTATGGAAAACGTGCTAGATATTTTTGAAAGTGTACATTTCGAGGATGCCATCACCAAAAAGGAGTATCATACATACCAGCCATACCTGACTTCCACATACAACAACAACGATGAAATTCGCATTCCAATCTTGTCCCGTGACGTTTACACACTGCCCTGTGACAGTTTCCTGTATCTGGAAGGAAACTTTGACGGTGGAACAGGAGATGGCGCTAGTGTTTTAGTAAACAATTCTTATGCATTTCTATTTGACGAATTGCGCTATGAAATAAACGGAGTTGAAATTGATAAGGTGAAAGATGTTGGAACTACTAGCCTGCTGAAAAATCTAGCATCATTTACGCATGCAGATGCAAGAGCTTATGAGGGATCGGGGTGGAATCTAAAAGAAGTTACTAGTACATGGGACAGTGCTGCTAAACGCTTTAGCGCCTGCATTCCTCTGAAGCTATGGTTAGGATTTGCAGACATGTACAAGAAGTTGTTGATAAATTGCAAGCAAGAACTGATTTTACTGAGAACCCGGCACGATGAAAACATCTTCAAGGGTAAACAAGGAACTGTTGCACTTCTTAAAGTCGAGTGGCATGTGCCACACATCAATGTAAGCGATGAAGTTAAATTGAGGTTATGGAAGTCTATAAAGAACGACAAGCCAATCCAGATTGCTTTTCGACAGTGGGAATTGCATGAACTACCAACAGTACGAGAGAATGTATCCGACA
The DNA here is from genome assembly GCA_910593695.2 of Ocypus olens. Lineage (NCBI taxonomy): Eukaryota > Metazoa > Arthropoda > Insecta > Coleoptera > Staphylinidae > Ocypus > Ocypus olens. Next base: position 31,136,116 of record OU343063.1, on the reverse strand, counting down.
AATGGAATATTCGCACATCAACACAGTTGGAAAAACCCCGGCATATTATTCTAGCATTCCAGACGAACAAAAAGAATGTCAAGGAAGAGGATGCAAGTAACTTTGATCATGCGACATTGCGAAACTTTAAAGTATACTTGAATTCAGAGAGTTATCCGTACGATAAGCAAGACTTGGATTTTGGGCTGGGGAAATATAATTTAGCTTATCACGCATATAGTACGTTCCAGGCAAACTACTGTGGTGACCGCCTGGGTCATGGAACGGAGAAATGGAAACGAGGATCACGGGTAGCCCGGAAAAACGCGGTTACCAAGGAGGCGAGAAAAACAATATAGATAAAAAAAGAAGAATTTTGCTGGAATACAGAAAACACACTCATTTTTGTAATTCCTACCAAAAATAAAGTAATCACCTTATTCGTCGACCTGCCTCTCTTTTTGAAGTTAAATTATATTGTATCAAGTCGATAACGACTGATCTACAAGTGTTGAATTGTTGGACCAACGAGAATCATCAACCACAACAGCTAGTTCACATGACGTGATCCTTCAATTACAACATCTGGTGACCCCGACAGAAGACGCCCGAGAGCCACTGAGCGACACCTTCCAAACTCCACGAAAAACGCCGCGCGGAGCCCCACTGTCATTTTTGACGTTTGACGCTGTACAACCGACGCCGTTGGAACCACACACCCGACGTCGACCGTCCCACGTCCAGCCTCCGCCCACCGACGTCCTCAACCCGTTTTTCTGTTCCGTGCTCCAGGTGATTGCTAACCATTTCTCCGTTTCCCTCACTTTTCCTCTATCCTATATTCTCTCACACATACACGCACATTTTCACACAAATCCATGGAGGATCAGATGGAAACGACCGTCAATACATTTAATTATAAACTTCCGGTCTATTCAAAATTTGACCCCACGATATGGTTTATTCAAGTAGAATCCACCTTTCGGAATAACCGCATTACCAACTCGTTGCGCAAATTCCACGATGTGGTCTCGGCACTCCCAGCCGAAGTAGCTTTGGACGTCCGTGAAATGTTAGTGAATCCCCCGGAAATTCTTCCGTATGAAACACTTAAGACGGAAATTATCAGACGTACCTCTATCTCAGACAAAAAAAGGATGCAGCAACTCCTTTCTAAGGAAACATTGGGTAATCAAACACCATCCCAGTTGCTTAGGAGGTTGCAGCATCTTTTGGGAGATACTGCCATCGACGACGGCCTCTTACGAGAAATTTTTGTTAGCCGCCTCCCAACAGATGTGCAGCGCATCTTGATTTCCGCAAACACGACTCACCTGGCTACGCTCGCCGACATGGCAGACCAAATTCTAGAGATATCAGGCGCTCATAACATCTGCGCAGTATCTTCCACCCCGACAGCGGTACCAGCAATTCCGGTCGACCGACAAATTCTGCTGCTGCAACAACAAGTTGCCACTTTGGCTACCAAAGTAGCACAACTTGAAATATCTGTTTCACGCCAAACACGCAGCAGAAGTCGGTCTAAGTCAGCCAACCGACAACCGGAAAACAGGTATTGCTGGTACCACCGTAAGTTCACGGGTAAAGCCACCAAATGTGTACTTCCGTGCGAGTGGGGAAACGGGCAGCTGCAGGGCTAATGTCGGCCTATTGTCCTGCTAGCGCTCCAGGTCAGCTATACTTTGTTCGCGACACAAATTCAGGTATCAAATTTTTAATTGACACGGGTGCCCAAATTAGCATTTTGGCGGTAGATCAAAATTATGCCAACACTCATCACCGCGCTAAATTTTTCTTAACAACGGTGAATGGGAATTCAATACCCACGTTCGGTCAAACAAAATTAAACATTAATATCGGCCTGGATGTAAATTTTACATGGCACTTTGTTCTTGCACAAGTGAACCATTCCATTCTGGGCGCCGACTTTCTCAGGCATTTCAACATCACTGTTGATATTGCCCATAATAAATTATTGAGAAATGCTTTCGGCCCATCAGAACTAAATTCATTGCTGATTCAAAATTCACCTTATTCAAAATTACTTCAGCAATTTCCTGGCCTAACAACCCCATTTGACCTTACAGAACCCGTGAAGCATGATGTTGTGCATCACATCACGACCACGGGTCCCCCTGTTTTTGCTAAGCCCCGCAGGTTGCCACCACAAAAGTACCAGGCGGCTAGGAACGAGTTTGACAAACTCATCAAACTCGGTTTCCTACGGCCTTCGGCAAGTCCCTGGGCTGCGCCATTGCACTTGGTTACAAAACCAGACGGTACTTGGCGTCCCTGCGGAGATTACCGTGGCTTAAACAGGGTAACAACTCCAGACCGGTATCCCTTGCCTCTTCTTCACGATTTCGCAAATAACTGTTGTGGTTGCACGTTATTTTCTAAAATCGATTTGGTCAAGGCATACCACCAAATTCCAATTCATCCTCCTGATATACCGAAAACGGCAATCACAACACCTTTCGGACTATTCGAATACACCAGGATGAGTTTTGGCATAAGAAACGCCGCTCAAACCTTTCAAAGGTTTATGGATTCGGTTTTACGCGGACTACCATTTTGTTTCGCGTACATTGACGACATACTCGTCTTCAGCAAAGACGAACGCGAACATGATCGTCACCTTTTCCAAATTTTTGAGCGGTTGACATCATTTGGTATTAAAATTAACCCTGAAAAATGCGTTTTCGGCCAACCTAAATTGAGCTTCTTAGGACACAGCATTAGTGGTGAAGGGATAAAACCTCTGCAGTGCAAGGTGGATGCCATCTTGTCTTTCCCTCAACCCGCTGACCTAAAAGCACTTCAACGTTTCCTCGGCATGATTAATTTTTATCACCGTTTCGTAAAATCATGCTCGAGCATATTGTCACCGCTAAATCAACTTGCTGCAACAACTCCACGCAACAAACCAGTGATCTGGAATCAATCTGCATTGCACGCGTTTTCGGCAGCTAAGGCCGCCTTGGCCAACTCTGCCATGCTCGCGCTTCCAGATCCTGTTGCGGAGTTAAGCATAATGGTAGACGCAAGCTCCTCCTCTGCTGGTGCGGTTTTGCAGCAGAAGGATAAATTTGGCGTTCAACAACCGCTATATTTCTTTTCAAAATCTTTCACTCCGACAGAACGCAAATACAGCACGTTCGGCCGTGAATTGTTAGCCGTATATTTGGCAATTAAAAAGTTCAAATATTATCTCGAAGGTAGAGAATTTACTGTCTTTACAGACCATAAACCTTTGATATCTGCTATCTGTTCTCACTCAGATCGTTTTTCAGGACGAGAGCACAGACATTTGAACTACATCGGACAATTCACCACTGACATCAGGCACATCCCTGGAAAGGACAACAATGTGGCTGACACACTGTCGCGAGTCGAAATTAATGCTTTAGACCTCAACCAACTGGCAAAATTACAATCTGAAGATGTGGAACTCAAATCCCTTCTGGGTAGTGGCACTACAGCACTCAAACTGGAACAGTTCATTCCGGCCGGCTCCAACACGTCCATCTACGTAGACACGTCTCTAGCTGCACGACGACCCTATGTTCCTCCTGCAATGCGACAGGAAGTTCTTTGTTCGCTTCACGAACTTACACATCCGGGTACTCGTGCAATGAGACGTCTCGTAGCAGCACGGTACGTGTGGCCGCGGATGAACCATGACATTGCACTTTTCGTCAAGTCCTGTTTGAAGTGCCAGAAGAACAAAATTCATCGCCACACTGTGTCACCCATTGTGAAATTTCCAGACCCGGATGACCGATTCACCGACATCCACATCGACATAATCGGCCCTTTGCCTATTTGTGACAATTTCAGATACCTTCTGGTCTGCATTGATCGCTTTACGCGTTGGCCAGAAGTAATTCCTCTTACCGAAATTACTGCGGATTCCGTTGCACGAGCATTTCTGAGTGGTTGGATTGCACGTTTTGGAACTCCATCTACGGTCATTACTGACCGAGGTCGACAGTTCCAGTCCAACACTTGGAAGGAATTCTGCAGGACTTTCGGTATACAACACAAATCCACAACCGCCTACCATCCGCAATGTAACGGCCTGGTAGAGCGGCTCAATCGCCAAATAAAAGACTCAATCCGAATGAGCAACGATCCTAAGAACTGGGTAACCCAACTCCCTTTAATTCTCCTAGGGCTCCGGACAGTCTTCAAATCATCTCTTTTGGCAACGACTGCAGAGTTCGTCTACGGCAAGACATTACGCTTGCCGGGCGATTTCATATTTCCAAATTCCGCGCGTAAAAAAATTCCTTCTGGTTCAAAATTTCTCGACGACCTGAGGGACAATATGCAGACACTTGGTCCTGCAGCGGCGCGGCCATCCGTTCGCAGGAATTACGTTCCTGCCGACTTAAACACTTGCACGCATGTTTTCGTCCGTCGGGATTGCGTAAAAAACATTACACATCCATGCTACGACGGCCCATTCAAAATTTTAAGTCGAAATTCAAAATTTTACACAATTGAAATTGACGGTAAACAAGACAACGTTTCCATTGACCGACTGAAACCTGGATATTTTTCCACTATTTCGGCCACTTCAGTTAAAAATACACAAAACACCACCAACCTTTCTGTTTTTCCACGTTCAATTTTAAAATCTAACAAATCTTCTACAAAACCTTTTATTTCTCGCAAACACGTATCTTTCTCTTGTTCTGTTTCCTTCCGTAGCCTCTTTTAGACGGGGAGTGGTGTGGTGACCGCCTGGGTCATGGAACGGAGAAATGGAAACGAGGATCACGGGTAGCCCGGAAAAACGCGGTTACCAAGGAGGCGAGAAAAACAATATAGATAAAAAAAGAAGAATTTTGCTGGAATACAGAAAACACACTCATTTTTGTAATTCCTACCAAAAATAAAGTAATCACCTTATTCGTCGACCTGCCTCTCTTTTTGAAGTTAAATTATATTGTATCAAGTCGATAACGACTGATCTACAAGTGTTGAATTGTTGGACCAACGAGAATCATCAACCACAACAGCTAGTTCACATGACGTGATCCTTCAATTACAACACTACTATGACCGTAACTCCAACGACCCCCTACTCTCCTATAAAGAGTTTAAAAGTAACCCAATATTTGTGGTGGACTGCACAAATCAAGTGGAAAGTGTGGTAGGTGGAACGATCGACGTACAAGTCGAGTTTGAGGCTAACGCAAAGTTCCCAGCAAAAACTATCGCCTACTGTCTCATTATCCACGACTGTATAGTGCAGTACAATCCGATAAGTGGTCTAGTTCAGAAATTCTGCTAGAATGTCGTCGTCGTCGTCGCCACCACCGTATATGATTGTTGACATTCAAGGCTTCAAGCTCAAGAAAAATAAATTTATTCCAAAAGAACTGGCAGCATACGATGGAGAGCAGACAGTGCATGTGATTTTCAAGCCACCGTTTGCATCAATCTATTTAGATGACGATGAAATACGTCAAGTTAATTGGTTAACAAAACACTATCATGGGCTCAGTTGGAATAATGGATTTGTGGATTTGGAAAAGTTGCCAAAAATACTACGTCAAATTGTACAAGATCATCACCAGTTGTACGTGAAGGGGAAGGAGAAAGCAGAGTTCCTTAGGAAATATTTGGACACTGACATCCAAGTGATGGAGTATCCGGAGAACGAGCAGCCATCATTGAAAAAGTACAACACTATGCCAGACTGTTGCTTTCACACCCAACAATATTGTCACTGCGCTTTATCAAATGTTAAACTATTGCATAACTATAAAAAATATTAATGTACTTATTTTTTTAATAAACGGTTTATTTATTATTCTCATTTAATTTACAACCTTATATAAATGATATAAGACACTGTAGCCAGAAGAATGGTTAAAAAAATTGTTATCACAAGCACTGCTATTAGCAGATGATTTGAACTGGGAGGGCACTCGGTCATCATCATCATCACATCACTAGCTCTGTGGCGGCGAACCAATATCCAGGGACCCTCTGCAATTTTTCCTTCATCTGATTCAAACAAAACTTTGAAATGGATGAAGGCTGCTGCTGTGTCATTGGCGGTGGTCGTCATGCGGTACTTGAAAATATGGGTATTGTTTACAAAATCATTTTCCATCCATGAATAAAACTCAAGGGTTTTTGCAGATGGGGGTGTTGTTTGGTTGTTTTGCTCCACCAAGATCAATGCCTTTTTAGCAGTAATTGGTTGAGCGATGAAAATTTGCGTATTGTTGATTACACTGTACAATACAAGTAGTTGTGACATCAACATCTTGACAAATACTAATTTGCAATTGTATATCGGTGAACACTTATAGTAATGGTGGGAAGAGTGGTATATATTAGCGTAGAGTCCAGTCATACGTCCCAAAGTATTGCTCAGAATGTCCAACAGCAAAGTTCTCAAGTGTGTTGTGGTAGAGTATTACACAACCTACTATAGTGAAGTGGGCCCAAGTCAACCCATGACCGAGTTTGATAATCGGCTCGTAATAGTTTGTGAAGATTGTTCATTTGGTGGTGACGACGACAGGTGGGTGTCCCAATATCACATTTTGTGCGACGAATCAGAGTTGGATAATATTCAAGAGTTGCATAGTTGCGAAAACTGCTATGCTGAGTTGTTTGTCATTCGTGACGCTCAAGACTGCGACATTTGTAGAGAAGAGCCTAGAGACGTGTCAACACCCCGTATTCTAGAACAGTTTACTGAAGAAGTACGGCCCAATCCATTGGAAGGATATTGAAGCTACAACGCCACCCCATGTACAAAAAATTACTGCTAGAATCTTCCTACCCACTCGACGATGGCACCCTGCACCACCACCTAAGAATTGGCTTAAACGTAAATTCAGATTTTGAGGCGTTTGTTATTTTGAAACATTTGGAATTGTCGTATGCTGACTGGATGGATTTGACGGCAACATTCAATAGCATTATTTGTGACTTTTTCTGTGACACTCTAGAGATTAGCAACAGTGAATTCAATTCTTATAATGTAGCGCTAAGATGTAATAGCAACCATAAAATAAAATTTTTGAAAGTTGGTGGTGGTGAGAAAGTTGTTCAGCTCAAGTGTACAGCTGATAGACGCACTTTTAATATAAACCACACCTTATACGATAATTTGCTCAAAATTAAACATATTATTGACATTGGCTTGGTACATTTGAAAAGGGTTAATTTTAAGAATGAATATATACACTATTTAAGAACTGTAATGGTTGTTCGGTGTTGGGGTAGTAGAACTCCGGAATGTTGGTTTAGCAAGTCAGCTTTATTTACACACACAAATATACAATTAACATATATACAAGTATCGTGGAATGTGCCAGGCGGTTTGAAAGCGTGTGACAAGACTGTATTCAGTGCTTGTAAGGGAGCGTTGGTTTAGACTGTATTCAGTGCTAACGAAGAGGAGGTCGAGACTGTATTCAGTGCAAGACTCTGATGTTTATGCCTGTGGCAGGGGGTTATATAGGGTGCCGACTCCATCTTCGGGGTGGTTCGGTCACGGGCGGCTTGAATTGCGGGAGAGGGTAGGTGCGTGCGTATGACCGGGCGGTGAACGTGGTGCAAGCGAGAAGGTATTCGAGCGCGCGTTGGCTTCTCTCTCTCTCTACCGGGATGGCTTCGCGGCGGCCGTCTTAGGACGTTACAGAACTTATTTTGTTAAATATAAATTTGAGGAATTAATTGAAAAAATGAAACTTAAAGTAGTAAGCATGCAAATGTTGCAAGGCTTGCTTGAATTACATCACTTCCATAGAAATAAGCTTGTAAAGGATTTGCGTCTCGTGACACTTTATAATAAACGAAAAGCAGGTGAAGGAAACAAATATAGTATTTTATACAACGTGTGGCTAAACAAGTGCTTTATTTTACGCGTGAGCCGTTTAGAGTACGAGCGACAGCGAGTACTCTAAAGCTCACGAGTAAAATAAAGCACTGTTTAGCCACCAGTTGTATACATAATTTTTTGCAACACCATATTCTTAAGTTGAATTTCTCTGTCTCGGGCCTTGAAATTTCGCTAGTGAACGCTGCGATTATAAATTTCGATTTAATCGAAACAAAAAACACGCCACAGTCGGCTTTTTATGTCAAACTTGTCTCTGTGTCAAACTACTTCTAATTTAATTTGTTCAGTTCAGTTCAATGAGTGAAAACTTGATTAGTAGTGATGAGGAAATGTGCGGAACTCCACCGGAGTTAAGAGAAGCGTCGGAAGCGGCGAGTTTGGAGTTGTTGCCCTCCAAATCTCGTAAGATTTATGAATAGTTACTTTTTAATTTCATAGTTATTTTTTTATTTCATAGTTATTTTTTTATTGCATAGTTATTTTGCACTATGAAAAAATGATATATTTTAGAGGCTGAAAACTATCAAATAATGACAACTTAAGGATATGGTGTTGCAAAAAAATATTTACGATTTCATGGTGTTGTTTTATTAACCCAATCAAGTGGAATAAAAGTAATATATAAACAATAATACAAAATACAATTTATTAACATAAATATGAAATAATAATTCTTAATTAACATGCAACAGAATAATTCAAAATACAATTTATTCATATAAATCAAGCGCATAATACAAAAAAATACATGCAATGATAGATAAAAAAATTAATACAAACTGCAATTTATTAATAGAAATATCAAATGCAAAACAATTTTATTAATAGAAATATCAAATGCAAAACAATTTTCACACATCATAAACAAATCAACGGTCCTCATCAAGACTTTCCAGTTGTTTTATTCGATAGTGACCGAATGCAAGAGTCTTTACGGAATTTGGAATAAGGTACCGTTTAGTATCATGAGGTGACAGAGCAATTTTGTTCACGGTTTGACTGTAGATTGTGTGCAAGATTGAACGAAGGACATTTTGCTGTCGGTAAATAATTTCTTCTTTGTACAAACAATTTTTATAGTCATCTATGGTCACATACTTATTCACCACGTACTTCTTTACTCCTTTTGCTTTTTTTATAATTTTACCTTGAACATTGTTATAGTAGAGTTTACTTCGCAAACCAACAAATTCAAGCATAATACGCCCTCCATTTTCATCTTTCATTAGACCCAACACTGCTTTGTTTTTCCGCGGAATTGAATACATATTATTTTCCTCAAAATTTGAAGTGTCGAATTTGTCTAAATTTTGTTTCATATCTTCATACAGATTCAGTTTCAACGCGAAAGGTTATACTGTCCGTATCAACATAACATAATTCAAGTTTATCCTCATAATTAACTTTTAAAAAATCATAATAGAATTCATAAAGTGCTAATTTTGATAGTTCCAGTACAGTGAAGCCGATGTGAACCGGTTTGTCAAACTTGATGTTGTTTTTTTTCAATTGAACAGCGCACATGTTATCGCCGAAGACGGCAACACTGTGAAAGTTCGGCTTTGCAATATACGCTCGTGCGCCCCATTTACGTCCGATATTTTCCCAATGCGTTAAAATTCTCACAACTACTCTCTTTTCTACCGATTCCAACGTTTTACCATACACTGCATTATTGCATAATTTATAATTACTCTTATCGAATTCATTTGTGGACGCTTGACGAAGACGCGTGTTAAGGTCGATATACTGCTTTAGCCAAGCACTTTGCTCAAATTGCAGCACTCTATGTATTTTTTTTAATTGCAAGCCGTGTTTCAAGGCATGTTGCAGTTGTCTATAGTGCATTACATATTTAATTTTCGGATTAAAATCTAATATCAATTTTGGTTGCTTACAAGTAGGAGTTGATTTATTTTCTGAGCAAAATGGTAAATCATTATGACGATCGTGAATAGATACCGGATAATCGAGATCAACTTCCAAGAAATAACCTATCGCACTTAAACTCTCCAATGAATCGACATTTAATTTATCAATTTCCTCTTGTTGCATCCACATAAATTTCCTGTGCGGCAATAATTGACTCATTGCATATCCATACATGTTATTCATATCCCAGTATGCAAGATAAGTATTTGGCTTATGTGGATCATATTCATCTGTCATTAATGGATTATTGGCAGTTGCATGTCTGCACGAACATTGAGATATTCCGCCACGAATTGACTTTCTAACAAAATAATACATGTCGATATCGGTAAACAGTTCCAATTCCACGTTGGTGTACTTTAGCATTGCTTGCCAGGTGAAACTCGGAAGCGTATAGGTTTGTGCCGGGTCCAAGTCATATGTTCTTTTACATAAATGTCTAAAATTTTCAAATATGTCAGCCAAGAGTAATACATCGGTTTTAAGGTATAAATTTGAGTATTCCTCTAAATTTTTGCAATTGAACGTTTGCCAAACTTTTTGTGCGTGCGTATAATCGCTCTCTGAAATGTTTTCATCTTTTAGTGAATTATAGAAACATTCTGGCGATGGTAAAGCAGTTGTTTCTGTCAATTTAGAAAATGAATCAACATAATTGTATGGAAATACGCCTTTTCTCGTTAATAATTTCAAATGTTCACCATTGGGAAAAAATTTGAACATTTCGTGAAACATGTCGATACTTAAATTTGCACTGAGACTATCAATGCTCCCCGACAAGAAGCGAAAACTGTCTAGAAATCTAAGGTGGAAATAATTCTCATTATCGAATTTAATACGTTTCGAAATGGATATATACTTGTCTTTGTTTACCGGAATAATTTCAGTAGGTTCATTGTCATAATTTAAATATTTCACGATTAAATGAGCATCAAAATTTGAAAAATTGTGAAAAAATATTGGAAGAAAATTGGGTACTTTATAATTTAAATTACATTCTTTATGCACTGCTCCCCTATACATTCCGGTCAGGTGGTCGTGATCCTGACATTTTATGTCAGCTGGTGGTATAAAGGAATCGTTGCATATAGAACACTCATTTGCATTATTAAAGTCTGCTTTTTGTTGTGTCGTTAATGGTTGCATCGGTAAAATGGGCTTTAGATAATTTTCGTAAATAAATTTAGCATCGTCCACCAGTCTTTCAATGAAAATTTTTGGTGCATCTAATCCTGTATATGTGACAAATTTCGACAGGTTATCATTATACAAACATTTGATGTAATATGCAAAACTGAATGGTACATGAACATGAGTACTGTTTGTAAATGAACTTGTTGGATTTTGTGAGCATAATGCAATCGGTTGAAGAATTGTTTCGAAATCGGCATAAACTACAAATGGGACCATCATTTTTTTGTTATAATCTGTGAATTTTAAGATATTTCCCGGCATCGATTTGCCCCATCTATTAATTTTCAGTTCAGCTGACGGCATTACGGTGACTATGTGGTTACAATCGTTTTCAATATGATTTTTGTATAATCTTTCATTGGTAAAATACAACAGACAGCCATCGCACAGATATTTTCTACTTTTATGTTTGGAAACTTGGCTGGCGATTAATGAAGACATATTTTTAATACAATTCCAATAACAACATATTCCAGTATATATAATATAACTAAATATCAATTATTTCAAGTATAAGATTAATTATAGATCACATAATACTAAGAATATTCTAGATATATAAAGAGTAACTTATGGATTAGATAATACTAGCTATAGATAATTAATCATTATATATTAAGGTAAAATCTTACTAAAATTAGAATGGTCTGATGGACTACTAGAGCTATCTACGTGATTCTTACGAATCAGAGGGTACATTGAAGGTGCTGTAGGTTCTGTTATAGTTATAAATGTCTGCTTGTCGTTTATAAGGGTTTTGTTTAAGCAATCTCCAGGATTTTTATCATCTTGCTCATCATCTGTATTAGGGTTGGACATTTGGATACTTCTGAATTTCATTGCATTATCAGCTAGATTTATATTTGATGACATTCTTGTTTGCTTCTTATGATATTCGTGCATGGCATAGTTACCCAGAGGTGTAATCAGGCTGTAAATTACCAGCCATAACCCTCCAACTATTCCTCTCATTGATCTATAAGAGGTTATCACTGAAATGCAGTATTTAATCATAGTACATATCCATACAATACATACTACTATACTAGCCCCTTGTCCAAAGTATGCTAGAAACCCAAAAATCTTATTAGAATATCTTGTAAATAATTGGTCTTGTTCAATATCCTGGAATGTATTCAACACACTAGCTCCTTGTAAGTCAGTAGGTACTCCTGAGAAAGATCTTACTATATTACTTGCGATTGCTTCTCGTTCAGCGCCAAATGTTAGTTGTTCATGGATTTTCTTGACTTCATCTAATGAATAAATCCCTCCTTCTCCAATGTCCTTAAATCCTTCGTATGTGATTAAATCATTAGGTGATAACTGGATTGGCGCTTTTGTTTCTTTCCATCCTCGTACATATGTATAGGCTCTAGAGTTTATAATAATAATGGGAACGTAGACATTTCCTGCTACAATTTCAGTACCTGTATTAATTATAACTTTTGTAAGTGGAGTGACAAACTTCGATCTATTATTATAAGTAATAGGAGCTTCTTGATATGCTTTTTCACTAACTCTTGCTGTGACTTCAACTGGTTGACATTTAGAAATATAGGCTGCTTCCCCTAACACAGTACCTGAATATCCTGGTGAGCTTGTGTATAAATAAGCAAATAAGTTTGCATCCTTATACGCTACAGCGATTTGTGATTCTAGAGTCTTTTTTCTATTTAGGCAGTCATTCATCATCATAACTCTATATAAGGTGTCAAAATTTTTCCTAGTTAATAATTCTGTGCTTGTAAACTTACTATTAGAATATAAGAAAAAATCATCATTGGATCTATCGTTAGAATTGCCATTTTCTAATAACAAGTTGTTAGAAGTTGCAAATACTATAAATAATGATTTATGCTCTGTAGTAAAGGCTGTAGAAGAGCATATAGAAATAGATTTATACGCATGCAGGCTTATTAGAAACTCATCTCTATTAACTGACACTACTGAATTTTCATAATGTGTAGTTTCCGTATCTTTCGTCATGTTAGCAGCACCATGGTATAAGATAGTGTATACTTTTTCCCTACATACGTTAGAATCGAGTTTTGTTGACCAGAATATATATCCATACGAATCGTCTAATACTTCCTCTGACTTAAATGATGTTTTTATTCCTCTTGGTAAATGTAATACCTGGGTAGCTAAATCGACTACGGCAGATCCTTTTGTAACCGTTATAGAGATCGTTCCAGTAACTACAACATTATTCCATTCACCAAATGGGTCAGCATAACTACCCGTTGTACATGCTCCCTGATTATTTAAGGTCCCTGCAAAAGTTACACTTTTGACTGTAGTCGAGTTAGTTCTGATTGATGAAAGATGTATAGGTTTAAAATTCCCTACGATATATATATATATATATATATATATATATATATATAGCCTTTTTCAACTACATTTATACATTCTTGTTTGGTTAATTTATAAATGTAATTGCCAACAGCTCCCTCTACTAGAGAATTGTGAGAGTGCATACCACAATAAGCAACTATTCTTGAGATAGATACTTTACAAGCGTAATACTCCGTCTCGAACTTGTCACCAAGCTGTACGATTTGCACTCTCGTAGATGTTGTCTCAGTAGCTTTTGTTTTATCAATACAGTCTGAGACACCTGTTAATGATATGGTCGTATAATTCAAAGAGTTAGTCTGACAGTCATATGCTATGAAACATGTTGCTCTATATAAAGTACTCATAAAGATGAGGAATCTTAGAATAGACAACATGTTTAACAAAAACATAAGACCTATACAGAACACAAGACTTTTAAAACAATAATATTACTCTTATTGTTTTGTAGAGTCCAGCAATAATGAAGTCGTTCACAGGTATCAATATTTTGCAGTAGCAACAAGTTTACATGTTTTTCCCGTTTGTGTGCAGTAAAGTGCAACGGACCAACAACCGAATACGTTTCATGTTTGTTTTGTAAACTATTTTCGTTTAATTCTAGACCGTAAACATTAACGCTAATGTCGTTTTGAGTTTCAAATAGGGGTATGTCTTTAAGTTTAACCGGGAACTCTATGTTGTCAAAATTTAATATTGCTTGAAATGGTGGGTAGCTTTCCACCAAATGAGGATTGCTTACATTTTCGTGCAAATATGCGTTTACGCTGTGTGCAAAGCAAAATTCATCGTTTGGATTAAAAACATTTACAACACATCGCTTTTTCGCTAGAAAATAGGGTAGTTTTATAAATGAACTCGACGATCCGGCTATAGGTTCATATTTGTTTATATTTACTTCTAGAAATAAAATCTGCTGTAATGACCAACCTGAATCTCGTTCGGCAAACTCTTCAGATTTTACCGCAATTGCTTCACACATTTCGTCATAAATTTGATTAAAATCCATACTTTGTGTGTAAATTTGAAGCCGTGTATTGAACGACTTTAAATCAATCTTTAAAGTGTCGTCATCGCTCTCATGTTTACCAAAATTTGCAAAACATTCCACGTTAAATTTTATTGGTCCAAATTTTTCAACACTTCTATTAACAAGCGTTTCAACTTTACCTCGCACTTTTTGCAACGCCGTTATAAAATTTAAATCTGCTTCTAATGAAATTTTGAACGAGGCTATTCGTCTTTTAAATGCTTGTGAAATTTCTACGACGTCCGGAATATCTGTCGCAATGTTTGCCTGCTCATTTAAACGGTGCTTAGCGGATCGAGAACGTGATATGTACAATTTTGACGGAACATTAATGTTACACACCATACATGTTTTTATCGTCTCAATATCAACTGTTTTTTTATTTTTTTTTAATTCGGGACCAATTACGTTTTGTGAGTCATGCTTGTGAGCTTTAAATTCTTTTGTTGATTTGAAAAGCATGCCACAAATGTCGCACAAATGCTCAAGTTGCGGTTCTAATTTGGGAACAATTACTTTTTGCTTGTGGGCTTTAAATTCTTTTGTTGATTTGAAAAGCATGCCACAAATGTCGCACAAATGCTCAAGTTGTGGTTCGTGTCTGATATAATGGTCGAAAAACTGTTGAGCTGTTGCAAACTCAAAATGACAAACGTTGCACAAATACGGTGACTTATGTTGACTCTGCACATGCAATTTGAAATTTCGCGGTATAATTTTTTTCATGCAAATGAAACAAGTTAACAAAATAGGTCTGATGTTACTGTCGTGTACCCCAAGAGGGAGAGGTGATTGGTGAAATATTCGGTTTCCACTTTAACTTAATTGTCGTTTATTTATCAACTATTTGGTTACATACACTTAAATTGATTATCTAGATTCTTATATTAATTGAACTTAACTTCGATTTTTACTTGAGTGTTCGTATGTTTTGTGAACTTGACCGATTGAATATTGTGTGAAGACTGACTTTTTGTGAGGAGCAAAACATTAAGATTATTTAAAATCCCGCCTCGGAATAAGGGGGAGCGACCGATAAACCAATGAAAATTAACATCTCGCCTCGAAGGCCAAAGAAAAACAATCGATTAAAATAATATTTATGACGTGAGAACTAGTATTATGGTGTAGTTCTCACACGTGTTCCAAGTTCATATTACTCGAATTCCCGAGCTTATAATTTGGTCACGCATTCAAAAATAGATCAAGTTCCAATTTTAAATTAGATACGGACTAGAACCATACAAAGGCATTTATCATTTAATAAATTAGTACACTAATCCTTTATATAATTCTAAGTCAGTGAAACACGATTCTAGACATAACACAGACATAAAAATAATCATAACTCAAATGTAACGCACTATAATGGCTCGCGTTACACTAATTATAATGTCCACACGTGTGGGCACATAACACCTCCCTCGTGAAGACGGAAGACGGGTACTACATTGGGGTAGTACTCCTTCTGGAGCGGGTGTAGTAGGGACTACGAAACTGTTCCATGGCGACATCTTCTTGGACACCTTCCAGCTGGACAGCTTCCTCAGGACCTTTGTAGATGGCAACATCTCGAAATTCTCGACGATCGTTTGGGGTCTCGAAATTACAATTAATTATGTTTCTGATGGTTGGAGGCATACATCCTCCACTTGTGGGGCTTCTTGTTAGGCAGAAGAGTCTCTTTAGGAATGATAGGCATCCACACCAATTGCAGCAATTGATACAAATACAGAGAAATACGATTCCTGTAATCATTGATCCAAGAATTGTATACCAATGATAGGATGGAGTGTACAGTGGTTTGTTGATTTGTTCTGTTAGCACTTCATCGAGGTCATAGAGCTTCTTGGTTGCATATTTTAACTCGGAAAGATCAATGTTGGACATTTTTATCGGCTTCAAGGTGATGGATTCCATTCCTGATATCTTGGTGATATATGAACAGCAGTCATCATCAATTATTTTTATCGAAGGGATGTAATGCGTTGAATTGATGGTGACGTTCGTCGTGGATTCCAGGATATAATTGTCAGTGTAACCCTTGCAATATTCATTTAGTTTGATGATGCCAGTATTATGCAATATGACGTCTTGCATATGTTGTTTATCTTGACAGATGAGTGTTAAAGTTATTGGATTCTTTAACACATAGATCCACTCGTTGTTGTTTACGTATTTCCAAGTTTCGATGTTAGCCATTACGTTCTTGGTGACACAATCAGGTGGGATTTCTCGAACATGCGGAGATAGCAGCTGGATTTCACAAGTTGGTTGATCCGTTCTTTTGTTCGTATGAATATTTTCACATAGGTGTTCTCTGTTAGCATACTCTTTACAACCCGAAAGGTTTTGCAAAAAGGTAAAATAAGTTTTTGTATAAGATAAGAGAAGGAACGGTTGAGTGGGGATGATATAAGAAAATAGTGAAGAGTTAGTATGCTTTATTGGTAAAGGTATCAGTTCATATATATGATATAGCAATTTATCGACTAATGGGACATGAAGTACAAAAATGATAGCTTCGTTACTAAAAATTACTTCGACGTTTAATAGTTTATAAATTAAATGAATATTTTTGTATTCTAAAATAATTGGTAAATCAAATTCACCTTTATATAACAGTAGTTCATCATAAAGTATCTTAGGTGTTAAAATTTGTGGAGACAAAATTCCATGTCTTCCTAAATTAATTGTATTAATATATTTATCGTAATCACTTAATATTTTATTTGTTAGTGATGTTAGAATTGAAATCTGCTGGTTTATTATTGATTCTAATTTTAACTTGTTTATATTCTTGTTTATTTCGTTCGACATTTTATTAATTGATTCGAAATTTTTATTTAATTGAATTTCGCTTGTTCTTATGGAATTTACCGAGTCATTAAAATTTTTATAGTGCTTGATATAACTTGGATTTGTGATTTTAGAAGGATTTGAGTATGTTTATTCTCGTGAAGCAAGTTATTAATACTATCGGTATAAAATTTCGCATCTCCGGCATCCGGAGTTCCAATAAGCCAGTTGACAGCATAAGACACGCCATTAAATAAACCTCTCTTATTTCTAGTTTTAATTTCGTTGCTTGAAATATGGGATAATATTTCCTCTTTCTGTTCTATCTCTTTCATTTGTTCCTGAATTATTTGAAGTGACTGTTTGCAAAAGTTATTAGGAGTGGACTCATGTAAATTGTTGTTAGGATTTAGTGAACATAAACCAATCGATTTAGAGTAATAGTTTTTTAGAATTAAGTACGCTCGATTTAATTGAGTAATGTTAACATGAGTGAGTAACGTTAGTTTGGAACTGCTGATTTTAGCTGAACCGAGATTATTGTAAAATAATCCACTGGAATTAGTGAGATCCGATATAGTATAGGTTGAGGAAATTATTGCATTAGGTTGAAAGAGTATTAAGAGTGCTATCAGCAACATCTGAAACAAAGTGTTTAAATAGATTGGTGTGATAACGAACAATTTTTTTACCTATTTTAATTTCTGCTGTTTGATTGTCATTGACTTTAATTATCTCATACGGTCCTCTAAAGTTGGGTGATAGTTTCTTTGATAAATTCTGTTTATTTTGTTTATTATATATGAGTATTCTGTCGCCTACTTTAAATGTTTTAGAATTCATCTTTTTATCATGATTCTCCTTTGACATGTGTTTGTTATTAATTAAATTCTCTCGAGCAATTTTAAATGAATGATTTAACTTAAATTGTAATGATTTGATATAATCGTCGTATGTATAATAGAATTTAGGTTCTTGTACTATAGATGATGGTAGATACGCCTTGTGTCCGAACATTAATTCGTACGGAGTGTAATTAGTTGATTTATGCGTGGCAGTATTGTAGCTAAACATTGCAAAGGATATATATTCGTCCCAATCTATTTGGTTAGGTTTGATGTAATGTTTTAAGTAGTCTTTCAGTGTCAAATGCGAGCGTTCCAACGCTCCATTTGTTTGTGGATGATATGGGGTTGAAGACAAATGTTTAGTCTTGAATAAATTGGTTAAATCCTTAATAAGGTTAGACATGAAATCGGCACCTTGATCAGATAGAATTGACTTTGGTATTCCGAACTGCGTAAATACATTTGTGAGGACTTTAGCTATAGTCAAAGATTCGTGATTAGGTATTGGTTTTGCAATACTGAATTTGGTTAAGTCATCTTGTGCTGTGAGAATAAAACGATTGCCAATTTCGGTGATAGGGAGTGGTCCTACGATATCTATTGCTAAACGTTCGAATGGTTTCTCAGATGTGGAAGTAATTTGCATGGGTTGTTTTGTCGGACGAAAATTGGTCTTATTCATCTGACACGATTTGCAATTTTTAATATATTTTCTGACAGTCGATTTAAGGTTTGGCCAATAATAATTCTCTTTAATCCGCGAATATGTTTTGTGAAAACCATGATGCCCAGATAATTTACTATCATGGTTTTCTTCGAGGATTTTATTAATTTCTAATTGTGTTTTAGGGATTATTCTATTGGCATTAAATATTTTAATGTCGACCTTAGGGAATATGTATCGAAGCATTTCATATAACATATTTATTTTTATGTTATCCAATTTTTTTGGTAATATGAAAGTAAATTTTTCGTGTTTCATTTTAGCTTGTAAGTTTAAAAGGCTCTGAAATAAATGTTTATATTCAATTTTATCAAAATGAAAGTTTTTGGAATATAATATATAAATGGATTGATTTTTGTCTGTTAGAATATCAACTGAATTAATATCAGGGTTCAACTTGGATACCTCAAAATTGTGTGTAATGTACTCGGAATAGGGGTTGCTTTCATCTAGATCTTGTGACCATATGAATACGAGCGGATTTTTATTGATATTAATAGGAGTGTTATCATTTTCGAATGTGATTATTTCCTGATTCTCATAGTGAAACTTTATGAAGTCTTGATAGTTTAGAGTGGTAGTGATGTTTACTCTAGCTTCCGGGGTTTCGATATTTGAAATTGAAAAGAGACGTGATAACGCGTCAGCATTGGAGTTGATTCGTCCAGGTTTATATTTTATTTCGTACTGGTACTCGCTCAATCTTAATCTCCATCGAACTAACCTAGAGTTCGGATTTTTACAATTAAAAAGCCATTGAAGAGGTCTATGATCCGTGTAAATTATGAATGTTTTGCCGTACAAATGAAGGGTTTGATGCAGTAACCGCCCACGTGCACTTTACATAGTTTTGAGAAAATCGCATAAAACGTCTCAGTCACACAAAGTTAGAATATCTTAAAAATGGTGATTTTATACATTTTCCACGACCAAAAACAAATTGTTTGAAGTAGCTTTTGTGTTAATTTTGTTTTCTATAGATTTTTTATTTAATATTTAAAATAGCACATGGACGATTTTTGCCATCAAAACATAGAACATTTTTGAAATAAAAGTAAAAAAGTCTAAAAAAAAGTTTAATTGGTAGTTAAATATAACAAAACTGAAAACAGGCTATTTCATAACTGACATAAAATGTCAAAAATTAAAAAAAAAACAATTAAATCTATAAAACTAATCAGAACCATCATGATCTTGATTATTATCTGCCTTTTTAATACCGTCATAAAATGGATGGCAAATGGAAGGCACATATTTTTTCACTAACGGCATAATGCTGTCATATTTTTGCGGTTTTAGCGGTAACTTGTCTGTATATGCCAAAGGAGCTCCATTTAAATCAATAATAGTACCTGGGTATTTATTTAAAGGATATGCGAATGTTAGGGCGGGATTATGAGTTTCAGTTACTGATATAAAGGCTGGTGACTTGGCATCGTATATAAATATTCTATATTTGGATATTGTGAAAGGTTTTTTCTTTACAACGGAAGATTTTTTAAAATATGGTTCAAGATATGATCTAAAATCAAATACAATTTCTTGCGTGACTCGTTCAACAGTGAACTTCTTACCACAGCTTTCTACTATAGAATACCATTCCTCAGGCAAATACAAAATCTCTTTTCTGCGCTTCTTTTTCTCGATTTGCGCAAAGTCACGGTCACAAGGCAAGAAGCTGTGGCCGGGCTCTGGTAAATGGTGAACAATTTTAGAAAATCTTCCGTTGTTGACTAAAGCTGATAAAAAATGAACCATTACGGCATTTTTATTTTGCCCCCCACAGTTATCAGTAAAAATATGTAAAGTAGTTACTGACATGCTTACATATTTTTGAATA